>CM057351.1:363702488-366102488 GCA_030015575.1 Agapanthus africanus | reverse complement strand
TGTTAATTTATATTACTTATACATGTTGATAAAGACTTGTTACAGTAGTATACTATTTTGGTTTGTCTTTATCTTAACATGTGCATATGTTATACGCAATATCACATATGGTGGATACATGTTGATAAAGCCCGTAGGATTTTGTTTGATTACCAGCGTTATGATGGCGATCATATTTGTAGGAGCTGCGTAGTCCATAAGCACATCCTTAAAGGTCTCAAATTGCAGGAGTATCGAGACCGGGCATCGATATTCCAGAGTAGACTTGTGTATACGTTTCTAGACCCTGATGAGGGCCTGCGGTTGGTCCCATAGCCATTGGTGTGATCACCTAATATTGTATACAGGTGCTCACTGGGGGTGAGTACACTGGACGAACTCACTGAGAACCTTTAGATGGTATTATACCTATCGTCAGATAGCGGTTCTTAGGTAACATGAGTACAGATTAGTCTTTGGACTTGAGATCATCATTTGTCTCGTATGAGTTTCCACTGTGCTTTGATCACTACCCTACTACTGCTCTACTGAGTCGTGCAAACAGGTTTTGGTTGGGTGTAGTCCCGAGCCATATGGAGCCAGTGAGTGATTGTCAGGGATTCGACTCTCCCGGTATTGGGAGTCGATGTCACACTATATCCGGTTGGCTAGAACCATAAGACCTTAGTCAAGGCAGTTGAGATTTACTGATGTTAGATCAGTAGTTTCTCGGATCGGTCCTGAGCCAAATCGACACGACTTAACGGGTCAGTAGGGGTCTGACGTTTACCACCCATAGACCCGGTATGGGATACTCTTAGAAGAATAGACTAGACTGTATGGAGATTGTCACAGATAGGCTCATTAGGGGTCCAGATGAACTTGCTCGTCGGCCTTCTTTTCGATAGATACCTGGGTAGCCGTTACGTACAGCTAGTTCCACTGACGTGCTTGTGATTAAACTCATTGCCGGCGTACTCTCGAGTCTTTAAAGTCCCACATTGAGGGTTTCTCTAGTTCGGGTGAAACGATATGGTGGCCGTATGTTTATACGTGTATGGTTCTGATCGAATGATAATACTAGCCAGGTTAGGATTAATACGGATTATTAAATCAAGTATTGATTTAATAATTTACATATACATATTTCAATATGTATATTCTAATGTTATCCAGATTTTCGATCGGACGGTTAATGATACTAGCGGGTTTAGAATTAAGCCGGTTTGTTAAATCAGATATTGATTTAATGCTAATATTATATTAGTAGTATTATTCCATCTCTTCGGTATTCGTATTTTGGTACGAATACGGTATGTATATACGGTAGAAAGTATTTTGTAATTATACAAAATATCTTCTAGAAGATGACACCTCATCATGTTTTTTTCTATTTGTTGAAAATAGTAAATGAGGTGGAAAGGGGTGAGATGACATGAAATATGGCTTTGCAATTTATTATGAATACTATTGAAGTATGGTTGGATTTTTAATGTAAGAAAAAATGCTTCATATTTTCAAGCCTTAGCCACTTTCCTAATATGCTTCTTGACCTGTGATTCTCTCTTCTCTTCTAGAGTTCATTCTCTTGTTCATTCCCTTACCATTCTCATGTGTTGAGAGCCAAAGGGATTTGAGATAGGAAATTACCACTAAATATCTCCACATCTTCTAACCAAACTAGATTAGCAAATTAGTTTGCTTAGTTTGCTTCTTTTTGAAGTAGGAACTTGATTCAAGAACCTTCAGGTGGATCATCTAGGACCAAGGAGGCCGGCCATCAAGGTTGATCTAGGAGACCTCAAGGAGTTTAAGAAGAGGAGTGAAGATCCAAAAGACACGTGTCTTTAGGTATAACACTCTATCACAGTAGCTAGTTTCCTCAGCTTGCTAGTTTCATATTTGGTTAGATTTTAGGGTGTGGTTTCTAGCGCTAGTAATTTTTAAAAGTTAAAGTTTTTCGTTCCGCAACGGCCGCGGTAGGCGGCCAGGGCGCTAGGAATCACAACATGATATCAGAGCCGCCCAAACATTAGAAACTAGTAGTAGACGATATTTTAGTTTCAAAACTGAAAAATTCCGAGTTTCAAAACCCACTCTCTGTCCAAGAAATTTTTTGGTCTCTGAAATTTTTTTAAACAAGTGCAGAGGCTTACTCTTGATATGTATATGACACACGATACGAGGCTAATCCATCTAGAAAAAACCGTCCAAATCCTTGAAATCCCCGCCCCCAGCGGTTTCATGATGTCCCCTGGTCCTTGTTTCATCCAGTGTGTTGGGTTTTAGAAATTCGGATTTCTAGTCTTGTTTGATTTTCCCTACATTTCACTTAATGTTATTTTTGATTTGGGGCAACTTGGAAAGTTTAGAACTTGAAAATTTTGCATCGTTGATTTTTGTGATGTGGTGTATATGTTTTCAAACGTCCTTTATTTGCTATATGTCATTTAGACGGGGTTGCACATACTTGCTTATCCTGCTGTGATGTTTATATCTATAATGGATTGTTCGGATTATCGTGATGGATAGCCTCTAGTGCAATAGTAGTTGTACAGTTTAGATTCATTTGTATATTCATTATTGCGGGACGAGCGTCCGACATGTGGACTGCCGTTTCCTCCAGTTTGTATATTCTTTTATTGGGGCACGGTCAGGTTGAGATCGATGTCACCATTTGTATATATATTTTTCTTTTCTGTACTAGAATTACTCCAAGGAGGAGTGCTCGAATAGCCGGGTTCTAGAGGGCAACAGACCCGCATCTCATGGCGTTGAGAGTGAGGGAGCTTTACTCTAGAATTGGCAGGCTATTCGCCGTGCTTGTAGGGAGTATAGGATGACCCACGGAGGGGTGCTCAAGTTACCGAATTCCGCGAAGTGCTGGGTGGCCCATTCACTTTGTTGATTGCGGTTGCCTCACTTTCGGGATTGGCGGGTAACTTGCCGCACTTGTAGGAGTCTAGGTTCTTCATTGCACAGGATATCCACACGACCGGGGAACGTCAAGTTTCATTTGCGGCTCAGATGAAACCTGGGGCTTCTACATTATCCATTATTCCTTGTTGCTTATTGTTGTTTTGTGATGTTGCTTATATATCATGTCTGAGATGAATGGTTATACATATATTTATATATACTAGTATATGTTGTATATGTTTTGCATCCACGCTAGTCCTGCCCCTACTCTGCCGTTAGTTAAGTAACCTAACGGTGCATGACGAAGCCCCATGGCGAATGAGGATGGCATATACGTACATTTTATTTTTGTTCTTTTCTGGTGTGATAGGATTTAATTGATGGGATCATATTAATTTTAATTAATGCAAGGAAAAAGAAACCTAAAAGATATTGTTGGAACAAATTTTCGAAAGTCTATAGTCATATTCTTTCGTTTTGCATAGTGGTATTCGGTTAGGAATATCCAGCACCTCATTCGAGGAGGCAAGAGCCTAGATCCCTTCATGAGGAGTGACCTCTTGAGCAAAAGTTTATGTCACTGTAGATTACTCAGTTATTTTCAAAACCACTAGTTTTTTTAAAGCGGAGCCTAAACCACTCATTTTCAAAGCTACCCAGTTCCTTCAACGATATCAAGTACATTACGTTAAATGGTTTTTTGCCAAAAACCCAGCCGTAGCCCTCCATCATTTCTTATAAGTATTACTTAGTATTCGTGATGTGTATGTTGACTGTGGCAAGGCATAGTGAACGGTAGCTAAGTAGTGTTTGTTTGTAGCATATGATGCGATTGGTCAGGAAAGTCGTATAACCATTTTGACTGTGTCAAGGGTCATGCGAGTGGGTCTAATGCAATTTAGGACAATGTCGGGTTGAACTTGACTAGCGACTTATGACATATTGACTGTGTCAAGGTCATAAGCCGTTAGGGGCAAAACCACATCGGGGGTTTCAAATATATAGGAAACTTGCTAGTGTTGCATACCTTCTGGAGTGTGGTAACTAGAGTAGCTTCCATCTAGATTATCACACAATAATAGTTGGATCCCAATCCCACCGATGAGTAAAATTACTCTTGAGAGATATTTTTCACTTCACAATTAGCCAACCTATTAGGTGTCTAGAAAAGTGTTAACGGGGCTACGCCTCTACGGAAACGAGATTTATTTTAATTAGGTCCGTGCGAGAGCACGGGAAACCTCTTTCGGAGTACCAACACTCACTTGGATGAATGGTTAGCGAACTTGTGAGGTGCGAATGATCCCGACTATTTTTCCTTTTAAGGTTTGAAGGAAAATTCGATGAAACAGTGGGAGCCATCCTGATTAGATAAACTAATAACCAATCTAATCTTTCAAGAGTGCACGCTGAGTGTTTCTTTTCTCTCTCTTCAGGTAGCAACCATTTCACGTTCTAATTAAGATAATAAAATGTTTGACTTGACCGAACCAGCTTATTACACTGGGCCGGGGAACGTCGGTTCGGCTCAAACTTATGGCAACCGTCACGAGTATGGGAAAGGGAAAGTGGACTGTAAGGAATTCCAGATGACTCTATTGAAGGAGAAGCATTCTAATGTATCTTTTTCGGGTGTATTTGTTATTGAAAATTATTTTTCGGTCAACCCTACCTCCTGGATACTCGATACCGGATTAGGATCTCATATCTATAATTTATTACAAGAACTGACAAAAAATAGAATGGTTGGACCGGGTGATATGTCCCTCAGAGTAGGGAACAGAGCACAAGTTGATGCTGCCGCCATCGGTGAATATCACATAGTATTGCCAAGCGGCAATACTATGATTTTGAACAATTGTTACTATGTACCTTCTATACTTTGTAATATCATATCAGTCTTTTTACTTGATAAAGATGGATATAACTTTGTTCTAGATAGAAATATAATGAACATTTCCTATAATCAGGTATTGGTTGCAGAAGGTACACACTATGTAATGGTATCTATGTTCTTAATCAAAACACAGTTTTCAATATACAAAACACACGCAAGAGGAAAAGTTCATATACGAACCAAACCTACTTGTGGCATTGTAGACTTGGTCATATCGGTGAGAAAAGACTAAGTTGCATAAGGATGAATATCTGAATCCATTCGAATTCTCATTCTATGAAACTTGTCAGTCTTGTCTCAAAAGAAAGATGACCAAATCTCCGTTCACCGGACATGGAGAAAGAGCTACAGAGCTCTTAGGACTCATACATAGTGATGTATGTGGTCTGATGTCTATACATATGAGGGATGGGTTCTCGTACTTCATTACATTCACTGACGATCTCTCTAGGTTCGGATATGTATTTCTCATGAAACACAAATCTGAGGCTTTTGAGAAGTTCAAAGAATATAAAAGCGAAGTACAGAACCGTCCAGGAAAAAGTATTAAGATCCTTCTATCTGATCGAGGAGGGGAGTACAAGAGTACGGAATTCCTTGACTACTTAAAAGAGAATGGAATTCTCTTTCAGCTTACTCCTTCGTATACACTACAGCACAACGGTGTATCGGAGCGGAGGAATCATACCCTGCTAGATATGGTTCACTCCATGATGAATAATGCAGAGTTACCTCTTTCATTTTGGAGATATGCACTTGAGACAACAGCATATCTGTTGAATCAAGTTCCATCTAAATCCGTACCTAAAACTCCATATGAAATATGTAGTGGTAAGAATTTGTATCTTAAACGTATTAGGATATGAGGTTGTCATGCTTATGTTAAGAAGCAGAACCCAGATAAACTCAAGGCACGATCAGTTTTGTGTATGTTTGTGGGATATCCAAAACATTCGAATGGATATCTATTTTACCACGCAGAGGAATAGATGATTATTGTTTCTCGGAATGTCCAATTTTTAGAATGACAATTTCTTGAAAAAGAAACTAGTGGGAGCGCGATAAAACTGGATGAAGTTCCAGAAGCACAAACTACAACTGAAGATTTGGTAAAACCAGAGAATTCAATAGAACCCTACGAATCTCAGCCACTCCGCAGATCTAATAGGATTTCTTGTCCGCCCGAGAGATACAACGGTTTTCTCATAGATGGAGATCGAGAGTATTGCATCTTGGAAGAAAATGATTCTACTAGTTTCGAGTGGCCATTAATAGTAGGGACTCTATAAAATGGCTTGATGCTATGCAATCCGAAATGGAATCCATGTATACCAACAAAGTTTGGACTTTGGATGTTGCTTTTCCTGGGGTAAAACCCGTTGGATGCAAGTGGATCGTCAAAAAGAAGATTGGTGCAGATGGACAGGTGTAAACCTATAAGGCTAGACTTGTTGCAAAAGGTTTTCGTCAAAGACCAGGAGTGGACTATGACGAAACCTTTTCTCCAGTGGCCATGCTGAAATCCATTTGGATCCTACTTACCATTGCTGCTTACCATGACTATAACATCTGGTAGATAGACGTTAAAACAGCTTTTCTAAATGGAAGTTTAGAAGAGTGCGTTTATATGGATCGGCTGGAGGGATTCGTAGACAGTGGGAGCAGCGGGAAGGTGTGCAACTTTCTTAAATCCATTTATGGATTAAAGCAAGCGTTGTGGAGCTGGAACATCTGTTTTATTGAGACAGTCAAAGAATTTGACTTCATCAAAAATGAAGATGAGCCATGTATCTACAAGAAGATTGTAGGGAGAACTGTTGTATTCCTCGTCTTGTACGTGGATAACATCCTCTTGATAGGAAATGACATTCCTATGCTGCAATCGGTCAAGCTGTTCTTGTCACAAAAGTTCTCCATGAAGGACCTGGGTGATGCTTCCTACATTCTGGGGATTAAGATCTACAGAGGTAGATCCAAGAGATTGTTAGAACTTTCACAGTCCAGTTATATAGAGACCATACTAAAGAGATTTAGTATGGAAGATTCCAAGCACGGTAATATACCCGCATTGCACGGAATCACCCTCTCTAAAGAGATGTATCCCAAGACTGATGAGGAGAGGGTTCGCATAAGCACTATACCATATGTTTCGGCGGTAGGATCTATAATGCATGCGATACTATGTACTGGACCAGATGTAGCTTACGCGCTTAGCGTGGTGAGCCGGTATCAGTCGAACCTAGGTGAGAGTCATTGGATAGCTGTGAAGAACATTCTCAAGTATCTGAGAAGGACTAAGGAGATGTTCTTAGTTTATGGTAATAGGGAACTCCAAGTGGAGTTTTTTACCGACTTAAGCTTCCAAAGTGATAAGAATGATAGCAAGTCTGTCTCGGGTTTTGTGTTACCCTCAATGGAGGGGTGGTCTGTTAGAAGAGCTCCAAACAGGACGCCGTCACAGACTCGATGATGGATACTGAATACATTGCTGTGAACGATACTGCAAAAGAAGTGGTCTGGATGAAGAAGTTCATTACTGAACTTAAGGTGGTTTCGTCCATTGTTAATCCAATACCTTTGTATTGAGATAACAATGGGGCTATATCTTTAGCGAAGGAACCAAAGTCACATCAGAAGTCCAGACATATCTTAAGGTGGTATCACCTGGTCAGGGAGATCGTATATCACCAAGAGATCGAGGTCCGTAGAGTAGATACGAAAGACAACACGGCGGATCCATTTACCAAGGCCCTCCCTCAAGCGCAGTTCGAGCGTCTTTTTGAGATGTTGGGTATGCGATACGCTAACAACTAGCCGTAGAGTAGACATTGGGTATTCGGTACACCAGTTACTGGCCTTAGTGCAAGTGGAAGATTGTTGGATATGTATGCCCTAGAGGCATGTATTGTATAGGATACTAGGGATATGTATGTACAGGACAATCTTGCTCAGTTGTATATAGTATACTATTTTGAGTTGTCTTTATTTGAACATTTGTATTTGTTTTTTTGTTGCTTTATATTACTTATACTTGATAAAGACTTGTTACAATAGTATACTATTTTGGTTTGTCTTTATCGTAACATGTGCATATGTTATACTCGATATCACATATGGCGGATACAGGTTGATAAAACCCATAGGATTTTGCTTGACTACCAGCGTTATGATGGCGATCATACTTGTGGGAGCTCGGTAGTCCATAAGCACATCCTTATAGGTCCCAAGTCGCAGGAGTATCGAGACCGGGTATCGATATTCCAGAGTAGACTTGTGTATACGTTTTTAGACCCCAACGAGGGACAGTGATTGGTCTTACAGCCATTGGTGTGATCACCTAAAATTGTATACAGGTGCTCACTGGGGGTGAGTACACTAGACGGACTCGCGAAGAACCTCTTGATGGTATTATACCTATCATCAAATAGCGGTTCTCAGGTGACATGAGTACATGTTAGTCTTTGTACCTGAGATCATCATTTTTCTCATGTGAGTTCCCACTATAGTTTGATCACTACCCTACCACGGCTTTACTGAGTCGTGCAAACAGGTTTTGGTTGGGTATGGTCCCGAGCCACATGGAGGTAGTGAGTGATAGTCAGGGATTCGTCTCTCTCGGTATTTTTAGCCGATATCGCACTGTGTCCGGTTGGCTAGAACCATAAGACTTTAGTCAAGGCAGTTGAGATTTACTGATGTTAAATCAGTAGTTTCTCAGATCGACCCTGAGCCAAATCGACATGACTTATCGGGCCAGTAGGGGTCTGACGTTTGCCACCCCTAGACCCGTTCTGCGATACTCTTAGATGAAGAGACCGGACTGTACGGAGATTGTCACGGATAGGCTTAGTAGGAGTCCGGATGAGCTTGCTCGTCGGCCTTCTTCTCGACAGGTACCTAGGTAGCCATTACGTACAGCTAGTGCCGCTGACGTGCTTGTGGTTAAACCCACTGCCAGCATACTGTCGAGTCTTTAGAGTCCCATACAAAGGGTTTCTCTGGTTCGGGCGAAACGATGTGGTGGTCGTATGTTTATACGTGCAGGGTTGCGATCGAATGATAATACTAGCCGGCTTAGGATTAAACCAGATTATTAAATCAGGTATTGATTTAATAATTTACATATACATATTTCGATATGTATATTCTAGTATTATCCAGGTTTTCGATCGGACGGTTAATGATACCAGCGGGCTTAAAATTAAGCCGATTTGTTAAATCATTTAATGCTAGTATTATATTAGTAGTATTATTCTATCTCTTCGATATTCGTATTTTGGTACGAATACGGGTATGTATATACGGTAGAAAGTATTTTGTAATTATACAAAATACCTTCTAATAGATGACACCTCATCATGTTTTTTCTATTTGTTGAAAATAGAAAATGAGGTGGAAAGGGGTGAGATGGTATGAAGCATGGCTTTGCTATTTATTGTGAATACTATTGAATTATGGTTGGATTTTTAATGGAAGAAAAAATGCTTCATATTTTCAAGCCTTAGCCATTTTCTTAATATGCTTCTTGACTTGTGATTCTCTTTTCTATTCTAGAGTTCATTCTCTTGTTCATTCCCTTACCATTTTCATGTATTGAGAGCCAAAGGGATTTGAGATAGAAAATTACCACTAAACATCTCCACATCTTCCGAGGTAAACTAGATTAACTAACTAGTTTACTTTGTTTGCTTCTTTTTGAAGTAGGATCTTGAATCAAGAACCTTCAGCTGGATCATTTAGGGCCGAGAAGGCCGGCTGTTAAGGTTGATCTAAAAGACCTCAAGGCGCTTAAGAAATGGAGTGAAGACCCAAAGGACACGTGTCTTTAGGCATAACACTCTATCACAGTAGCTAGTTTCCTATAACTTGCTAGTTTCATGTTTGGTTAGATTCTAGGGTGTGGTTTCTAGCACCGGTAATTTTTAAAAGTTAAAGTTTTTCGTTCCGCAACAGCCGCGGTAGACGGCCAGGACGCTAGGAATCACAACAGAGGCATTACTTCCCCTCGAAATCGAAATTCCAAGCCTAAGGATGGATGCTTTTACTTTTCTTAGGATTAGTGTAGTTTAGTGTAGCTTTTCGTCTTCTTCTTCATCTCTTCTCCATTGAAATATGCTGAGAACTTTTGAGTGGATAAATAATGAAGATAAGAGTTTTCTGGTATCTTGTATCTTTATTTTTTTGTATTGTATTTTAATTCTTAGTATAACTTTTATTACTTGTTTGTTAAACTAATTGTTGGTTTTATTGTTGTTCTTTTCTTCTCTTATAATCTTTATTTTTAAGCCATGATACTCAATGGAATCTCTTGCTTAAGTGAGAGCCCAAGTAGTTAGCTTGCTATTTTTTATTTTTCTATTCTTTCTTCTCTTCTTATTTTATTTTATTTTCATATGTGAGTAGTTTACCCACTTGTTAGGGTTAAGGAAGGGTGTTATGAGGGATGGAAAAATCCCTTGTGCTTCTCTTCTCCAAACTATTTGAAATCGAATCTAGACAAAATAAACACAATCTTCCCTCTTAGATGCGCTATAAGTGATATATAACCGCGACCTAAATCAAGAATTCCTTTAGGCGTACTACAACGTGACATGTAGTTGTGACCTAATTGAAAACTTGTTGTGTTTGTTTGGCCTAGGGTTGGAAATAAGAGTATGGAACGGACAGACAAGGGGCACTAGGAATAGATTTAGCATTGGAAAACTTGTTTAAACTCGAAAATACCATTCCTATGTCCTCCTAATCCCCGTTACTTCCGATTATTCCAACAGCATTTCAATGATGGCACAAGACAAGCACAAAATTAATTTCTAACTCTACCAATCAATCCTAACCCTAACAAGATCTCTTGAACATAAAAAATACAAACACTTAGAATAGAATTGAACAAACTTGTACATTTTTACTTGACTCGTCTAAAATAAGAACGAAACACTAACCATATTCCAGAGGATGACTCGTACTCAACCGGCTAGTTACAAGAGAAACCGACTTGATTGCGGTAAGTAGGAACATATAAAACGCATAGCGCAAAACACTAACGATCAAATGGCGTCATTGCTGGAAAGACAGTAACGTATTTCTTTCTTATTATTCAGATTAATATTTGTATATAAAAAGAAAAAAACCATAAATATAATAAAAACCATGTTGTTATTTTTAATAATTTTTGTGCGAGTGTGCAGAGAAATCTGGGGCAAATCTAGTGAACAAATCAAGAAACGAAGATTTGGATATAGGAGAACAGAACGAGGGGAGTGCACAGAACAAGTTTGAAGCTCCAATTCATCATTCGCACCGTGGTTCTGCGGTTAAAGATAGGAAACGACGGCGGTTCCGTAGCCAAATATTTGCTTCTGACCCCAAATTTTTTTTACGTCTTCTCCTTCTCCAGAAACCCTTCTAAACTCCACTAAACTGTGTTTTCTGCAAGTTTTTTTGCACAAACAATGCCGTTCCCCCAAAAAATAAAAAAAATATATATAAAGAGCAAAGCTCTGTTGAAGTTTAATGGGACAGCGCCTCACGTGTTTCTCATGAGGGCGCCAGCGCGAGCACCAATTTTGTGGTGGCGCCGCACGCGCTCCTCACACCGGCGCCAATGTGCAAAGCACATAAACACTTTCCGAATAAAAATTAAATTCTTATATGGCACCCCCACGTGCTCATCACGCGGGCGCCAATGAGAAAAGTACATAAGTACCCATCATAAGAATTAAATTCTTAAGTGGTGTCCACGTGTACAACACCTGAGCACCGGTTCCCAAGTAGATTTAAATTCTACGTTTCCCTAACAAAATGTTGGGATACTCTCTGTTAAATAGAACCGTTGGATCAAAGATCCACTGAAAATGATAAATCATCAAAATATAGAATCAAATTCTATTAGGAGAAAATATCTCTGAAAGCTTTCTAAATAAGAAAAATACTCTCGGTTGGACCATTGATCCAATAATAGAATAAAATTCTATTTTGAGAATATATTCTCTCAATTTTTCTAAACAAAAGAAAAGATTGCTCTCTGTAAAACAGAGAACTCTTGGATTAAAAATCCAATGGTCAAAAATCACCATTTTACAAAATAAATTCTGTATATGGGAAAATATTTCCCCAATTTTGTTAAAAATAAGAACAACATATTCTGTAAAAACAGAAACACTTGGATCAAAAATCCAACGGTGGGTAAAATTCCCCAAATTAATTTTGGGACCAATTAAATCAATTGGAATCTCTCAGTAAGAGATTTTCTCAAAACCAATTAACTATCTGCCTCCACTATATAAAGGACCCGAGACTTCAAGTCTCATATAGAGAAACCCCCCATAAGCTTCTGAAAAAATACAGAAACCTTTCAAAACAACAGAGAATTTAATTCTTAAAGAGAAAGACTTCCCTTTCAAAAAAAACCCTAGGTAAAGAAAACACAGAGATCAAAATATCTCTTTTACCTATTTTAAGAGATTAAGCTTTCTTAAAGAACTTAGTTTTTTCTCTGGATCAGAGATCCACAAGACAAATCTCCCACAAGTTAAGAATTTAATTCTTATCGGAAAGATCTTGTTCTTGAGAATCAAACATTCAGAAAAGATTTAGGTCCGAAAGAAAAACAAAAGGAAAAGGAACCTATAAAAGAACTTAGTTCTTAAAGAAAAACCTGATCCCAGATCTTCAAAAACGAAGATCTTGGTGATCATTAATGGTCAAAATGCCATTAGCAGAGATTTAATCTCTAAAAAAGGAAAAAAAGACCAGCGTCTCATGTGTTTCCCACGTGGGCGCCCTTTTAACAGCGCTTAGCGTCTCACATGAAAAACATATGGGCGCCCAAAGCAGAAGGCCAACGCATCACGTGAAACACACATGGGCGCTAAATAAAAGTGCACAACACTACATATATAGCCAAAACGGCTAAGTGCTTAGTACTGATTGGGCGGCGCCTCACGTGCTCCTCACATGGGCGCCACACAAAAAGTGCTTAGCACTTCATATACAGCCAAAATGGCTGAGTGTTCAGTACTGATTGAGCAGCGCCCAACACCTCATGTGCTCCTCACGTGGGCGCCACAGAAAAAGTGCTTAGCACTTCATATACAGCTGATCGCGCGCCAAAAGCGTGTCGGATATTTAAAAGTTCTAAAGTTTAACCGCGATCAGGACGGTGTCGCTTTGCAGCTAGCCGCGATGAGCACGGGTCGATCCACAGAGAGATGGTAAGTTTTTAGGCTTGTTTTAACGAGTTAACAACGTGGCGGATTTGTTCATTATCTAACCTATGTGTTATATTCAAGTATAAGGCTTGTTAGGAAACGATAGGATAGTGTAAGTTAATGGATTCCGTATTCAAGTATTTTGAGCCGAACTCAACCAATGAAGCTAGAGCAATCGGCAACAACGTGGATTAGGGTATTTAAGCACGGTATTCGTAGAATCTGGCTTATTGACCCTTGTCCATCCGTTCTTGTCTCTTGCTTTCGCCTCCGGCCAAACCGAATGCAACCGGTCACGGTTAGGAATCACCTTTACCTTGGTAGGGTAGGGTGCCTAACGGAGCGTTTGCGTAGGGTTTGGGCGGAGTTTCAAATGGAAAAGACGGGAAAAGGAAATAAAAAACAAAACGTTAACTTACAATATCTTTCTCTTTTCTTAACAACAATATTCACACCATTCACAAAACAAACAAAAAAGAGATAACAAAAGAGAAGAACAAAGAAAAGAAAAGATTACAAGCAAGTAATTAAAATGCATGGAATTTAAGTGCGAGAATTAAAAGAGCAAGAATAAAATGCAAGTAAGTAAAAGATTAGGAACCAAAGAACATATTGCAAGATATGGGTTCAATAACCCAAACTTAAACTTGCAAGCTCAATAAAGAGATTGCAAGATCAAGAGAGGGCAAAGAACTCATGGTGAAGGAAGCACAAAAGAACACTTTATTAAACTTCAAGAATGATACAACCCCTTGAGATCAATAACCAACCCTTAAACTTTCAAGCTCAATGAAGAGGTTGAAGGATCAAGAGAAGGTTAAGAGCTCAAGGGGACTAAGCTATTTACATGAAAGGAGAATAGAAAACTTGGACAAAGAATGACAATCCAAGACTAAAGAATGATTCTTGAACCTTTGCCCACTGCCTGCTATTTATAGGCAAAGAAGAAAAGAAAATAAACAATAAAAATAGGGCTACGTGGCAGCAAGAAGGGGTGTGTGAAAAACTGGGGCCTACTGGAGCCTGCGGGGCCGGCCAGGCCGGTCTATAATGTGATGTGGCCGGCCACATCAAGTTGGAACGGTCTTGTACTTGGTGTGTTGACTTGTTAGGTCCCCCGCATCACTTTGGTCCAGTTTGTTTTCTCTGTTTTGACTTGATTTGCACCCAATGCTTGGAGGGAAATTCGAATTTCTAAATCAACACCAAATTTTTAACATTAAATGCTCATAACTTCATTCCCACATGTGCCTAAATCATGGCTGTCCCCATTATGGTTTTGTTGATTTGTCCATTTGATTTTATTTTGCACTTATTATTGGAGGGAATTTTTGAATACAATTCAACACATGATCTTCAGCATTAAATGCTCATTACTCCATTCCCACATGTGGCTTGATTCATGGCTTCCCCATTATGGCCCATGCTGATTTGTTTAATTGACTTTGATTTGATTTCAGTTTTGAAAGGAAAAAATCAACACATGATGTTTATCTTTGAATGCTTATAATATTTTGCCTTGAATGTATATCCACATGTGCCTAAAAGTCTTGTGTACACATTTGTTGTGTTGGACCATTTAGATAGAAAAATGTGTACACAAACTTGTTGCAAAAAGGGACTCCTGAAGTATCGGCCGGATTGCGGTTCTGGTTGCAGTGTCGGCTCTCAATTGATATATCCATGCTTTTAAATGTATTTCCAGTATTTTATCATGGATACTTGTAATCTGTATTACTGAGCAGACACTGGTTAATAGTACCGATAAATACAACAAATAGATAATGAATGGGCGGTATTAGAATGCAGTTTTCTGATATGAACAAATACCCCCAAACTTATCTTTTGGTCGTCCCGAGCAAAACCATTTATTCACAAAAGAAAATCCTAACCGCACTTTCGCAGGGAACGCGATTGCACTGAGCGTGTGCAATAAGCCGTTAAACCTCTAGGTGTCCCTAGTAGGAGGAGTGTTGTCTCCTGAGGGTTTTCAACGGATTCCACCCACAAAATCCCGTCAAGCTAGTTTTGCGAAATAACAATAATTCAAACCCTAAGGATTTTGTTTTAAAAAAAATAGTAATTCTATTATCCTAAATTTAGAACTATCGAACCTTTATTTGTCACGCCTCGCTTCTCATTTAACTTAAGATTTTATATGTCTTTACGTACAGTGCAAATAGTGTCGTTAAGTTTCAAAAGGATCGATTAAAGTCGTCATGTCACAAAATAAAGCCCAGATAAAAATTTAAAAAGGATCACATAAGTTTTATAAAGAGTTAAGTATTTCTCAAGTTTCGTTTTCTAGTAAGGTTTCAAATTCAGAATTTCTATCTTTCTTAACAGGAAACTAGGTCTTATTTTTCACTCCACATTTTTCTTGTTTTCATTTCATACACACCTTTGTGAACGTGTAATAGTCTTTATCATAGAATGAAACCTTCATATCTCCGCTAGAAATACTTTTTTATAAAAATCTGTCTTTTGTCAAGATTATTCTCACACAAAGAACCGTTAGGAATTTTAACTCGGAGTGAAAACTTGCTTGACTTTGTTTTAATTTGAACTTTCTAGGCTTCTTAGCGAGTTTTGGGCCAATGCTCCCAAACTAGTTGGTTTTAGGGCATTAGGTGTAGAGACACCCCAGCAGACTTAATTACTCAAGTTACCTAGGCCCTAAAACAAAAGACCAATTTTGGCGTGAAAATCATGATGATTTAATGCAGACGGAGATATAACCGGTAGTTCAATTATTTTTTGGATAAAAGACGTTTTTAGTGGGTTAGGTGTGTAATCATTCCAATCAAGTTCCAGATGGGTTATTCTTCAGAATTAGTTCCAATTAAGGCCTCAATAATATCCCTTCATATTCACCTCTCTTTAAAACTAGTCTTGATATTACTTATTTCAGAACAAACCTATTTGATCCTCAGAAAATAGTTTATCAGTTTAAAAGTTTTCAGACATAATAGACTTGTCATCTAATTTTCAAAACTCACGACACGTGTAGTGTGATGTAAAGACGTATATCAGCTATAGTTAACTTCAAAGGAGAGTTATCTTTCAGGTTTTCAAAATCTAAAAATAAGATTTAGTTATTCTTATCTTATCAAACAAACCGTCGAAATATTGAATCTAAGTTCTCCCACTAGCTAACTTGACGATAAAGTTTTTAGAAAATTTTCTGATTTTTATGGGTTTTTAAGTAAGTATGCGAATGCAGAATATACAAATGAATGCGAAGGTAGAAAGCTTACCGAGCACACCCCCAGACTTAAACTTGACAGTGCCCTCACTGTCAGGCTACACTAAGAGGGTCAAAATTGTCAGTGCCTCCCCAAAAACAATTTATATACAAAAATAAAAACCAAAAAATATGTACACCAAAAGGTTCCCCCCAAACTTAAGTGAAACAGTGTTTCCACTAGCGTTGAAGTTCAGGATTAGGAGGGGAGAGAACGGTATCAAGCTATACAAGGCCTTACACAGGCCAAAAGTGAGTACCAACCATTCAAAAATCTTATCGCTATTATGTGCAGGTTGGTGAAAGAATACGGTGAGGAAAGAAATGGAGAATACGTGAGACCGTATGGAGGTAGAAGTGGTATACGGTCTCGGTGGAGGAGAAGAATGGCGGAAGGGAGAAAGAAATGGAATACGAACTTGAGGCTGAAAATGGAGTGAATAAATTAGCACAATTTGTAATGACTGATGTGTAAGAAGCGTTTGTGCTAATATATTAACCCGTCGAGAAATGGGGTTAAATCCCTCAAGATTTGTGAGAAATGGGTATGCCGAACTTGGTAAACCAGACACAAGAAATGAAAGTGATACGGTTTCTTGCGTGGTCGGAACGATGGAAAGGATGGAGGGGAGTGCTTGAGGAAGGTTATCGGTTATAGGTTTAGGAGGTTGTACACAGTCAATGAAAGGGATAGGATGAATTGGAAAATCCGACTCATCAAGCAAAACTGGTTCATCCTAAAAAACATCCTTAAAATTTTCCTCAATATTTTCCTCAATATTCAGCACATCCATGCATTTATCCTCAAAATTCAGACGCATATGGAGTTCGGGAAAAACAGTTAAAGACTCGGGATGATGAATTGGAGAGAAAAACTCATCCAAATCTATAGGTTCATCATCCAAAATATTCCCAGCGTCAATATCCTTAATCAAGTGAAAATCAATATTCTCAGACACCTTATCAAAAGTATGGATTTTAATCGATTCTGGTTCTAAGATGGAGGTGTAGAGGCCAAAAGGTTTAGAACTGGTTTCACTTGGAAGGGACCCTTCACAATCGGGTAAATAATATACTATAAAGTCGCACAACTCATCAACCCTTCTATCTTCAATTGGTGAATCGTTTGGAACATTAGATAGACATTCAAAACCGGAGTCGTGTGATTCAAGTTGAAACGGGTAGGTTCGATTTGGAAGGGTATACAGCTCACTCTCTCTACTCAAATTCTCAACCTGTCCAACCGCCTCTTCATACATTTGAAAATTTAGAGCTAGTTGGAAATTAGCTACCGGGTCACTAGGTTGTATGAGGGCAGCCATGGACGTATTCAAATCCATCATCTGTTGGCATGACGCTACCCTAAAGTCTTCCAACGACTGTTCTAAACTAGACATAGGTTGTGAAGGGGTTTCAGTAAAAGATTCGAAGTTGTTTGGATACTGGAAACTCCCAAAAGGCTGTTCAGAAGCAATGTCTAGGGCAGGTGCAAAAGTTGGGTAGGACTGGTAGGAATTTAATGGTTGGACAGGGGTAGGATCATCATACGAATAAGAAGGTGAATGAAATTGTTGATCCAAAGAATTTGTAGTGGTGAAAGGATTGAAAGATCGGCTACGGGATTGTTCAATGTGTTCAGCGATGGACAAAGGACGACTTTCAAAAGGGGTATCAACATAAGAGGGTGGTGAAGGTTGAAACGGTTGATATAAAGTGGATTGCGGAGTGCAAGTGTTTGTCCTAGACGCGTCTATGCGATCTTTCAATGAAATTTTGGGCATGGTGGAGTCGTTCGAAATTCGACCAAAGTAAGAACCGTAGGAAGTTATGTCTGGTTGTGGGTACCAAAGTTCGGCAAGGGTTTTTCGAGGTGGGGTACCTATGTTATGAAGAGAGAAAGGAAGGAAGGAAGAGAAAAGGAAGGGAAAAAGAATGTGATTTTTTTATTTTTTTATTTTTTGTTAGTTATTAACAAAAGAATGAAATATACAAACAAAAAGAATCTGGACCAAAAACAATCACGACACAAAAATACCACACCTAATCGTTCTAGGGTTCACCTAGGTCAACTAGACCTGCTCAAGAACTTGATTGGGGAGGTAAAACTGTGTCGAGAAACAGGCTTAAGATATACTGATCATGAGGCCAGGTAAGTGCAGAGATAAGGGGAGGTTTTCCGACGCTTTCGCGAAGGTCCTTAATTAAATAACCCTTTCTCTTTTGGCGGTTTCGTCGTGAACACTTTCCTAGACACCCCGTAAACAATATACCGTTAAGCGGTGTTCTAAACACAATTAACCTCTCCTAGTGAGCGCGAAGTCCTTAAGACTTAAAGTCTAGTTTCTTTTAAAATTTGTGTGGGTAAGTGTTATGTTCAAGTTCGTGATTTGTGGGCCACGGAAAAGGTGATGAAATCCTTTACCGTATGTTGTGGGGTTTGCTTGCCCTTAAGTCCGTATTAATGTATGCAATGCGCAATTCAAAAATTTTTGTT
Source organism: Agapanthus africanus (assembly GCA_030015575.1). Taxonomy (NCBI): domain Eukaryota; kingdom Viridiplantae; phylum Streptophyta; class Magnoliopsida; order Asparagales; family Amaryllidaceae; genus Agapanthus; species Agapanthus africanus. The sequence goes on along the minus strand of CM057351.1, from coordinate 366,083,748 downwards.
CAAATAATCAAACAATCGTTTTTTTTACTTTAAGCGTAGCACTGCAACAAATACGGGTTAGTCAATTTTTGGCGTTTGCTAGTGAACTTGCAAAGAATCCTGCAAAGATATTATATTGGAAGCGTCGGATTTGAGAAGAAAGTGTTAGTAAAGTACGTACCGTTAAGTTGTGGGTTAAGAAACCCCCGTTGAATCGAATCCAAGTAGCTTGAAAAGTTCCCTTGCGCGGGACAAACTACCCGGATCTTTGGCACTGTACTTCGTAATCACCCTAGCTTTGAACGTACATTTTGCTCCCCATAATCGCCGTTCGCAATTCCGCAAAATCTACAAATGTCGGAAAAAATGGATATTAGTGCGGAAAAACAATACGAATGCCTAAATACCTGCACACTAAAAATTATAAAAAATAATCAATACAAATAGGACAAAACCAGAACACTTCAGCCCAGAGGAAAAATTGGAGGCAGAAGGAGGTGGTTGGGCCGGCGACGCCTGAATTGGAGGTGATGTCGCCGGCCATGTTATGGAAGATGTGCTCCAATCTTATTATGTGTTCACTGTGTTCCACTAAAGTCACACTGATATTGTTTGATTTTTTATTTCAGAGCCAGAGTGCTTGCAGGTAAGAATTCCAGAGAAAAATGTTAAGAAAGTTAGTTTTTTTTTTGGTTTTGAAATTTTTTGAATTTTTAGTTTGTTTTGAAAAATAGGGTTAGATGGATATTTAACCATTTAATCGCACGCCAAAAGCGTGTCGGATATTTAAAAGTTCTAAAGTTTAACCGCGATCAGGACGGTGTCGCTTTGCAGCTAGCCGCGATGAGCACGGGTCGATCCACAGAGAGATGGTAAGTTTTTAGGCTTGTTTTAACGAGTTAACAACGTAGCAGATTTGTTCGTTATCTAACCTATGTGTTGTATTCAAGTATAAGGCTTGTTAGGAAACGATAGGATAGTATAAGTTAATGGATTCCGTATTCAAGTATTTTGAGCCGAACTCAACCAATGAAGCTAGAACAATCGGCAACAACGTGGATTAGGGTATTTAAGCACGGTATTCGTGGAATCCGGCTTATTGACCCTTACCCGTCCGTTATTGTCTCTTACTTTCGCCTCCAGCCAAACCGAATGCAACCGGTCACGATTAGGAATCACCTTTACCTTGGTAGGGTAGGATGCCTAACGGAGCGCTTGCGTAGGGTTTGGGCGGAGTTTCAAATGGAAAAGACGGAAAAAGGAAATGAAAAACAAAACGTTAACTTACAATATCTTTCTCTTTTCCTAACAACAATATTCACACCATTCACAAAACAAACAAAAAAGAGATAACAAAAGAGAAGAACAAAGAAAAGAAAAGATTACAAGCAAGTAATTAAAGTGCATGGAATTTAAGTGCGAGAATTAAAAGAGTAAGAATAAAATGCAAGTAAGTAAAAGATTAGGAACCAAAGAACATATTGCAAGACATGGGTTCAATAACCCAAACTTAAACTTGCAAGCAATAAAGAGGTTGCAAGATCAAGAGAGGGCAAAGAACTCATGGTGAAGGAAGCACTAAAGAACACTTTATTAAACTTCAAGAATGATACAAACCCTTGAGATCAATAACCAACGCTTAAACTTTCAAGCTCAATGAAGAGGTTGAAGGATCAAGAGAAGGTTAAGAACTCAAGAGGACTAAGCTATTTACATGAAAGGAGAATAGAAAACTTGGAAAAAGAATGACAATCCAAGACTAAAGAATGATTAAAGAATGATTCTTGAACCTTTGCCCACTGCCTGCTATTTATAGGCAAAGAAGAAAAGAAAATAAACAATAAAAATAGGGCTACGTGGCAGCAAGAAGGGGTGTGTGAAGAACTGGGGCCCACTGGAGCCTGCGGGGCCGGCCAGGCCGGTCTATAATGTGATGTGGCCGGCCACATCATGTTGGAACGGTCTCGTACTTGGTGTGTTGACTTGTTAGGTCCCCCGCATCACTTTGGTCCAGTTTGTTTTCTCTGTTTTGACTTGATTTGCACCCAATGCTTGGAGGAAAATTCGAATTTCTAAATCAACACCAAATTTTTAGCATTAAATGTTCATAACTTCATTCCCACATGTGCCTAAATCATGGCTGCCCCCATTATGGTTTTGTTGATTTGTCCATTTGATTTTATTTTGCACTTATTATTGGAGGGAATTTTTGAATACAATTCAACACATGATCTTCAGCATTAAATGCTCATTACTCCATTCCCACATGTGGCTGGATTCATGGCTGCCCCATTATGGCCCATGCTGATTTGTTTAATTGACTTTGATTTGATTTCAGTTTTGGAAGGAAAAAATCAACACATGATGTTTATCCTTGAATGCATATAATATTTTGCTTTGAATGCATATCCGCATGTGCCTAAAAGTCTTGTGTACACATTTGTTGTGTTGGACCATTTAGATAGAAAAATGTGTACACAAACTTGTTGTAAAAAGGGACTCCTGAAGTATCGGTAGGTTTGCGGTTTTGGTTGCAGTGTCGGCTCTCAATTGATATATCCATGCTTTTAAATGTATTTCCAGTATTTTATCACGGATACCTGTAATCTGTATTACTGAGCAGACACTGGTTAATAGTACCGATAAATACAACAAATAGATAATGAATGAGCGATATTAGAATGCAGTTTTCTGATATGAACAACAGCCAAAACGGCTGAATTCTTAGCACTGATTGGGCAGCGCCCTGCGCCGCACGTGCTCCTCACGTGGGCGCCATATAAAAAGTATTTAGCACTTCATATACAACCGAAATGGCTGAGTGCTTAGCACTGATTAGGCAGCGCTCATAATTGAATGCTTCATATGATATCCATGTGAGTGTCAGAACGTCAAATACGTGCTTAGCACTTTTGCATAAAAAGGGGGCTGAATAAACAGATCCCAAATAAGTGCATAACACTTCTGAACAGAACAAAAGAAGTCTGAGTAAGCTCAAATTGACAAAGTCTCTCTTTCAACTGAGCCTAAATGCTCTGGATCTTAATAAATTTAATGATTCTTAAAAATATTGTTAAGTTGATCTTAGTCTCAAATAAGACTAACGTATCCTTAGCGAAAACAAACTGAGCCTAAATGCTCATTTATATATTTAAGTTGATCTTAATCTCAAACTAGATTAACGGTTCTTAAATAAAACAAAAATATTTTTTGAACTGAAGGAATATACAACCTAAGTTCAAAACCCCGTCAAACAAATCCTTGACCCAAAACCTAAATCTAAAAATATACGGATTTGGACTAATCTGCGCCCTACGGGAGACGACATAAAATAGTCTCCGTATTTAATCCACGGGCAACCCAAAATAAAACAAAAATAACACGACACGAAGTGAACTGCTGGAGCAGGAGAAAGTGCTTATCGCAATGTGGTAACGTAATTAATTGCAGGGGCTTGTGCCTGCAGGGAAGAGCGTACCCACAATCAAAAGCCTCTCATAAATTGAGGGAGAATCTGATATAGTCTGCTACAACGGTCGCATATGTCCAAACTTCCGATATATGGTGCCATAAATCAACTTGGTATCTTCGGAGGTGGATGGAGAACTCCAAATAGCGTCTGCCCCTAAAATTCAGGCCAGACGTCCCAACGTCTCAGTCCAGTCTTTCGGCGGAGAACAGATTTTGGCACGCGCGGTAGGACCTTTTACTCTTTCTTCTCCACATTTCGTGTGTCGTGTTTTGTGAACAAAATTGCGGTTCACTATAGTTGCCCTTGGATCCGAGGTACTAAAATTTGGTGTCTTGCTCCTGTGCAGAAAATCGATGGCTTTCAACTGCACCTCTTGCAACAGCAACTCTCATTCCATCCCAACTGGAGGAGTGACCTACGGGCCCAATGCTGTCTCTATCTTCTCAATACCAGTGGGACAAGTTATGCAAACCACTACTGGATTGTTCTTTGGGACCCTACTCCCACCAGTGAGTTTCAGTGCCTCAACGCTGCAAGAGGAAGCTCCCAAGAGGTCGGTCTTCGATCGACCGGTGATAACAACGGCCCCTCTCAACGGGCCGTCCAAATCTGGTGTCTCAGTCTTCAACAGGCTGAGCAAAAGCTCGAATAGGCCCGCAAAGAGGCTCGTGATACCTGAAGGGGCTGTCCCAAAATAGATAGACCTCCCAACTCCTGCTATGGGTGAAGATGTCAAAAGCGCTTCCCCCATCAGAAAGTTGGTCTTTGAAAGATTGGATGGCCCTCCCCAAACTTTAATAAGGACGTCGGTCTTCAACAGACTGACACCAATAGTATCCCCTCAGCAAAGCCGGAGGCACAATGAAGCCGCTTCCAAAACTGTGGCGGTCCCTTCTGGAAGGCACGCTCGACGTCTCCACTAGCACCAAGTGAGAAAAGCTGGGGGTAACTCCTCTTCTGGACTCACTCCACCAGCTCTAATGGTGAAAGTTGACGCTGCTGTTCCAACCAGGAACTGCTTTGATCTGCTCAGGAGGGTGCAAAAGAACTCTCCAACAGCGGTGCTGAAGAAATCACCCCCACCTGCCGATGTTACTGCGCAGGCAAAATCGGAGCACCCCTATCAGCGGCTCTCCTACTAAATTCATAGAGTCTGGCAAAACATCCAGCATTCTGTGATTAACCAAAATCACTCTCGTCGACCAAAAAAACCGAAGGCTCGGCAAGAGGAAGACCACTCCTCCATCATACAGCGAGGGGCTTCTTCTACAGGGGTGCCTGTTACAACGGCTCCTTCAACTTCAACTTCCCACCAAAGGACGAGTTTAGAGAAAATCCCACCGCCCGCGGCAAATTCCAAAAGCGATGGACCCAAACACCCCAAGTCTAGAGGCATGATCGTACATACAGTCTGCATGGCTTCTGGGAAAGAAGAAAGCCATGCTTCGGTGAATCACTGACCGCAAACTCGGTTGCTGACAAAAGCTCAGGAGAAACAATAAAAGCTCCATGAAATGCTGACTAAAATGGCAGCATTTACTGGACAGAAAGAAAGTCCAGATCCAGCAGTCGAATAGCGCCAAGAGCAGGAGACTGATACAGAGTTCCTGCGAAGGGTGCTTGAAAGAAAAGATAAAGAAGCCGCTAAACAAGCTATTAACATGAAGCAGATGGCTCTCCTGTTCCAGGACATGATTGGAATGATTATCAAACCAAAGCCCCGGGCCGAAGATCCGCCGATAATCATCGAGGATGACAGAGAGGAAACATCAAACCCTCCTCCAGCCTTATCGACAGTTAAGGAGGAAACGATCTCTAAAGCCGCTCTTGATGATTATATCGCTCAACAAATAAGAGCTCATCAAGCCCATGAAGCCGCTGGCCAAATCGTCAGAATTGGGCGACCGTATTCAGGCTGGCATGACCAAATCAAGTATCCGTTCGGATATACGATCACCAAGTTCTATATGTACAAAGGGACATGCAACCCTCATCAGCATGTCGTGCAGTTCAGAGCTCTGTGTGGCAACACTAGAGGCGATGACAAATCGTTGCTTCGCCAGTTTGTTGGCAGCCTATCAGAAATGTCCTTTGAATGGTACTCGGAGCTCCTAAATGACTTTATAAAAACATTCACAGAGATGGAATTGCTGTTCACGCAGCGGTTCGCCATTGCAAGCGAGCGCATTCCAATCACGGCATTAATCAATGCCAGGGTAAAGCCGGGAGAAACCTGGATCCAATACGTGATCCGGTGGTGGAACGTGTGGTTTAAGTGCGAACAATGTATTGAAGAATCCCCTGCCATGGGCATGTTCATCGGGACACTTGATCCTCAAACGACTGTGTCCTAATTCATGACATTCTTTAAACCAATTACCTTTCAGGCTCTGATAGACAAACTGGCCCAAATAGACCAGATGGGCCACGAGCCTTTCTCCTCAAATAAGGACCCTTGAAATGCCAATGATAAAGGGAAAGCGGATTTTGTTGCTAATACGCAATAGCAGTCGAGTCGTCCAAAACTGACTGCTTACCAAAACAACGCGCGTCTGCGCCCATCCTTGGAGGAAAGACTAGGACGCGCTTACTCGTTTCCCTGCGACAAGACGATGAGACTGTTCGAGTTGGCAGTGCGTAATAAACTCATCACATTACCAGACCCGCGGCGTCCACCGCAACTCGGCGACGTCAACAACCCCAACTACTGCTCCTATCACAGAATAGTGAGTCGCCCAATTGAGGATTGCCACGTTTTCAAGAACTGGGTTGAAGATCAGTATCAACAGGGGAAATTTGCGCTGTCTGAAAACTGAATGGTAAACCCACCCTAGAAGCACACTCCCAAAAAGATGGATGTGCCGGGGGAATCATGCTCACTCGTGGAAGAAGCACCATAGGAAGTCGCCCTTTCAGCAAAAACCAAAAGAAAGCTGAAGGATTTACAGGCATGTCCAGCAGTCAGGTGGAAAAGCCCACTTGAACCCAAAATCATTGAAGAGATGCTGAAACCCCGTCCCGCACTGAAAGTTGTTGACAAAGGGCAAAACCCCCAAGTCGAGCCTTCAAAATTTTCGAAGAAAAAGAAAAAGACCAAGAAGCCTGTGCAGCCTGCCGAGTATGATGACAAGCGCACAGATCTACAAAACTACATTGACGCGCTGAAGGAGTATAACCAGAAGGCGTGGACACCGGTCATGTTCAAAGAGTTCCTCAAGCATATTCTTGAGAACGAAGATAGTGATGTTTACCGTCGAAAATAGAGACGAACATGGGATGGATCGTCTTGCTTAAATTTGGGGGCAGATACTATTTGGATTTATCCGTCCACCTCTTCAAAGATACTAAGTTGATTTATGACACCATATATCGGAGGTTTGGACGGATGCGTCCGTTGTAGCAGATTTCGTCCGATTCCCCCTCGTTTTATGAGGGTTTTTTGATTGTGGGGACCTCTTCCCTGTAGGCGCAAGCCCCTGCAGTTAATTACGTTACCGCATTGCGATAATCACTTTCTCCTGCTCTGGCAATTCACTTTGTGTCGTGTGTATGCTTTGTTTTGGTTTTGGTTGCCCGTGGATTGTATACGGAGACTAATTTATGTCGTCGCACGTGGATTGTATGAGTTAGTCCAAATCCGTATATTTTAGATTTGGGCTTGATTTCATTTGAAGACCGTTAATCTAGTTTGAGATTAAAATCAACTTAAATATATATGAGTATTTGGGACTCAATTTGTTTTTGACTAAGGATACGTTAGTCTAATTTGAGACTAAGATCAACTTAGCGGAATTTCAAGGATCATTTTTATCTCGGATCCAACAACAGGGCATTTGGGCTCAGCTGTAGGAAAAACTTCAGAGACTTAGCCAATTTGGGGACTTGGCCTGCTTAGTCTTTTCTTTTAGTCAAAAGTGCTAGGCACTTATTTGGGCTCTGTTTGTTCAACCCCTTTCTTTTATGCTAAAGTGCCGAGCACTTATTTGACCTCTGACACTCACATATATGACATGTAAAGCATTCAGTCATGGGCACCGCCCAATGAGCGCTGAGCGCTCAGCCATTTTGGCTGTTTGTGGAGTGCAATGAACTTTTGTTCAACGCACACGTGATGAGCACGTGCGGCGCTGGCCTTCTGTTTTGGACGTTCACGTACTTCCCATATGGGGATGCTAGGCGCTGTTACAAGGGGCGCTCATATGGGAAGCACGTGAGGCACTGGTCTTTTTTCTTTTATCATTTTTAGAGATTTAAATCTCTGTTGATATTTTCAGAGAGGTAAAACCTCTATCATTGGCGCTTTGACCATTAACGCTCGCTAAAATCACTATACATGAGGATTTTAGGTTGAGTTTTTTTAAAGAACTAAGTTCTCGATTTGAATGAACTGTGTTCCTGGAGTATCATGGACTCTGTTTAAAATTTGTTCTTTCCTAGATCTTTGATTCTCACGAACAAGCTCTTCCCGATGAGAATTAAATTCTCAACTTGTGGGAGATTTGCCTTGTGGATCTCAGATCCAGAGAAAGAACCGAGTTCTTTGAGAAGGGTTAAACCCTTAGATGTGATAGAGATATTTTGATCTCTTTTCTTTACCTAGGATTTTGAAGAGAAAAGTATTCTTCCTTTGAGAATTAAATTCTCTGTTCTCTCAAGAGCTCGCTGTATTTTGCATAAGCTTCTCGGGGGTTCGTTCTATCTCCTTCTCTTTGTGCGTATCTATCTCCCTCTGTGCGTGTCTCCTTTTTTTTTGAGACTTGATGTCTCGGGGCCTTTATATAGTGGAGGCAAATTGTTGATTAGTTTTGAGAAAATCTCTCATTGAGAGATTCCAATTGATTTAATTGACCTCAAAATTGATTTGGGGAATTTTACCCACCATTGGATTTTTGATCCAAGGATTTCTGTTTTTTTTACAGAATATGCTTTTGATTTTTAAAGAGATTAGAGAAATATTTTTCCTATACAGAATTTATTCTATAAAACGGTGATTTTTAATCATCATTGGATTTTTTAATCCAGCGGTTCTCTATTTTACAGAGAGCAATCTTTCTTATTTAGAAAGATTGGGGGAATATATTCCAGAATAGAATTTTATTCTATAAGGATTTTTGATCCAACCAAGAGTATCTTTCTTATTTACAAAGATATGGAAGATATTTTCTCCAAATAAAATTTGATTCTATATCTTGATAATTTATTATCACCGTTGGATCTTTGATCCAACGGTTTTGTTAAACATAGAGTATCGTAGAATTTAATTCTACTTGGGCGCTGGCGCTCACGTGTTGTGCACGTGGACGCCGCTTAAGAATTTAATTCTTAAGATGGGTATTTCTATGTTTTGCACATTAGCGCCCGTATGAGGAGCACGTGTGGTGCCATCTAAGAGTTTAACTCTTATATAATGAACCCTTCTGTGCTTTGCACATTGGCGCTCGCATGAGGAGCACGTGAGGCGCCACCATAGAACTTAATGTTGGGGTCGAAAATTGCACCCCGGTTGACCAAGTCAAAGTCAAAGTCAACCCCAAGCCAAGTGGGCCCAAGCCCAGGTCAAGTGGGCCCATGCCCGAGTCGAGCCCGAACATGAAGTGGCCGGCCTCCCCCATGCCAACATAAAAATCATGTAAATAATTTTAATGTAATTTTTTATGCATGAATGGGCATAAAGCCAAATTTTTGTAAAGCCCATGACTTATGTGCAAAAAGAAATAGCACATGAGGCATGCGATGGGCAAAATGCCATTTTGTAAAGCCCAAGGGGCTATATGTAAAGTGTATAGCCTATAAAGGTAAGGATAATGAAAATATCTCAACAACTTTTTCTCTCTCCCAAAGAAATCAAGATCTGTGCTCTTTCTCCTTGCTCAAGGTTCTAAAACCTTATTCTTTCTTTTGAATTAAATCAAGAGTTTTACTTTTCCTTTTCCAAATTAAATAGTTTTTCACCACAAAACCCACAAAGGAGAGCTTAGATCTTCCATTAGATCTCAAAAGGAGAGATTTTTAAAATATCACCCCTCTTGTTATCCAAGAGCCGGCCAACAGAGGAGGAAGAAGGAGACCCATCTCCAAAGACCCCACCTTGGGGAAGATCCAAGGCTCAAGGGGAGAAGCCTCTTCATCAGCCTTAAAAATATCTTAGGAGTTGAACTCCTCATGTATATACACACACACATACACACACAAAATAATAAGTATTTCTTTCTGGGAGTATAACTCCCAGTGCAGGGACCAAGTCCCTTTTGCCGCCCAGTGCCCGAGCGCTTACTTGCTTGGCACGTGAGGCGCTAGCGCCCGAGAGCCCAAAGCGCTAGCACCCGAGCGCCCACGTGCCTGGCACATATGGCGCTAGCGCCCAAGCGCCCAAAGCGCGAGCGCCCGAGAGCCCACGTGCTTGGCACGTGAGGCGCTAGCATCCAAAGCGCTAGCGTCCGAACGCCCACGTGCCTGGCACGTGAGGCGCTACCGCCCAAAGCGCTAGCGCCCGTGTGCCCACGTGCTTGGCACGTGAGGCGCTAGCGCCCAGAGTGCTAGTATCCTGGCGCCCTAGGCGCTGGCGCTTTCTCCCACGCATCCTTTGGATGCCTTTTCCCTTTATATATATATATGTATATATGTATGTATGTATAACACACACACACACACACATACTCTACAACACTGGACCCCCGTAAAAAACTCTGTGGGGCCTCCAATATATCCAAAACACAACACTGCACATTGAGTTCGCATGACCAGTTTGACCCGTCAATCGGAGGTTCTCTCGCTCCAAAGGCGAGGGGTAACTAACGGCAGCTTAGTCCGCGGCTGCCGGAGATTCAGATCCCTATAATCATTAAACCCCCACCTACCCTAGGCAGGGGGAATCTGTAGTACGTCTGACAAGCGCGCGCGTATTCCCATCTCAATGGGGTGACGAAAAACACCCTACACTTAATCCTATGAAATTGGCTCTGTCGCTGGCGCCCTCGTGGAGAGCACGTGAGGCGCTGCCTCATTAAATTCAACCGAGCTTTGCTATTTTATTAGGTTAAATATATTGGGGAAACAAATGCCCCTACCGTTTTTCTCACGTGGCTTACACGTAGGTGCAATGGTGTCACCTTTTTCTCCGTTCGATCACCTTGGAAGTTGAACCGTCCCATCATGTCCTATAAATACGGCCTTTGGCCCTTGAGATGACTGCCGTTTCATCATCCTCTCGCGCTTAGATCTCTGTTCAAAGAAACTCTCTTAGAGTTAAACTCTGTCAAAAATTTGGTAAGAAACTCTTAAAAGAATCTATTCTTGTTTTGGGTTTTTAATCCATTAACAAAGCTTCGCTCTTCTCTTGGAATGATCTCTTAGAGATCTAAAAACTTTTGTTTGGGTAGACCATGAGTCTTAAAGATTTTAGAGTTTTACTTTATTACTGATTTTGATCTTTGAAGGTTGTTTGGAATTTAATTCCATTCCCCGAGTGGATTTCTAGGATTTATCCCATTATTATAGGAATTTAATTCTGGGTTGTTCTACAGAGCTTAGCTCTGAGAAAATTTCTTTTTAAGAATTTCTTTTAGGAATTTTATTCTTTTTCTTATTTTCTTTTTTGGGATTCTTTTTGCAGATTTGAAATCTGTTGTAGAACACGGTTTTCGAGGGAGTTTAACTCCACTGTTCAATGAGATTTCTCATTTAATGAGAATCCTTTTAGATTTTTACAATGGGTGCCTTCCTCATCATTGATGGGGGAGTTACGTAATTTTGTGGAGTCCATTGTCCCCCTTTTTAGTGTGATGACTTTAATATGCCAGAATGTAGTACAAATTTGGATGTACTGACAATGCTATGGCCTTTAATTGTAGTTGATTTCATTGCGTCGATAACTAACCCTCTATGGGTTTTTTAGGTGCTATGGCTTTTGATTCCTTCTTCCCCTACGTTCGCTCGGAGAGTGCTTTCGCCGATGCGCCTACCGATCGGGAAGTCTTTGCACTCATTCGGGATTATGATCCGGAGAAAAAGTCTCTTCATCTGTGGGGGTCCTGGTATAGTTACATTATCCGGGGTCGGCGCAGATTTACTTGCGCGGCACCGTCAGAACCGATCCCGTCGATCCATTACGCTGACCCTCCATAGTTCGCTTACGCAGTAGAAGAGGTCAACTGGACCTCGGAAGGTCGTCTTCAATCTTCCATAGGATCAATACCGGTGCAGCCGCCGATGGCCTTAGACATTCTAGGGCACCGCATATGCCAGGAAGAATCATGTGCTTAGGGGCAGGTTTATATGATAGGAATGACTCCCTGTCATCCGGCTAGCTATATGTAGTGGGCTCGATACATTCTGTCGGCCAAGAAATCGCTGTTACTAAAGACCGGGCTATATCCTGCGATCTATGCATCCCTTTTTCACCACCACACTCCCCATATGTGGTGGGTCAAATATTTTCTGGAGCAATAGAATATCCTGACCCACACATTTCTCTTATCAGATCGGGAGTTTTTAATCTCATTGGAGGAATTCGCTGAGATATTTGGATTACCCGTCAGAGGGGAACATTATGAGGAGACACTCCCCCCTGACAAGTACATCTTTGCTACCAAATCAGTGGTAATGGGTCTTACCCCAGAGAATGTCATTTAAGACCAGTTTCCAAGCTTGATCAAGGTGTTGAACATATACGAGAGCCTATTCCTGGAGTCTGGTGAGCACGGAGTTAGATTTATAGATTTCATCTCCCGCTTCCTTCGTCCGGAGGCTTTGTCTAAGCAAGATGCGAAGTTTGCCAAACTCGACGGCCCGTTCGGATTTGGTTTGGACAAACTGTCGACTGCGGAGGCAGATTTAAAGAATTTTTTTATTCCGGATACTCCAGCCGTTCCCTCCGCAGAGATTGCTGCTCCAGACATTGACAAGGAGGCGTTCTTCATAGGGTTTATCGGCTTGTGACCGAGTTGCTTTGCGCTTCCAATGCACGCCCGCTATATGAGACCATCCGTCTTTTATCCAGCTCATCGCATCGCCGTGGGGACGCACATGGCTATTAGATTGCAGGACTGGCTCATTTATATCATGGCCTGAGTCTAGCAGCCGACACCACTCAGCCGGGCGTGAAGCCTGTAAATCTCTCATTGCACTACTTCACCTCGTGGATCGAGATGCACGTGTTGGGCGCTTTTGGTATGCATAAACGACCCAGATTTTATGAAGAATACAATTTTCCACAGGTCATGCACCTAGTTGATTATTCTGCCCCAGACCCAACATAGCGGGAGGATCGGCGATTGCTTCTTCGCCTGCGCATAGTTGGGGACAACATGACCTTTGTTCATAAAGTCCTGACTACCGGCAAAGATTATTCCAAAGTAATCCAGCCGCTGCACGATGTTTTCAAGGACGGAGCTTCTATATTGAGGGCCCGGAAGATCGTCCATTTGTATTCCATCAGGCCAGCTTTCCTGGTATTTAGACAGAACGCCCCAGTCTTGTTTATGAGATACAACCCGCACCGTTTGGCCCAGCAGTCGGGCTACAACCAACGCGTTCCCTTCGAGCCGTTCATTGCTGATCTAATTACTACTGAGGAGGGGGTTCGCAACGTGATGCATCATTTCATGCCTCTGAATACGGGGTCCCACTTCCTTGTCAGCGAGCCGAGTCATATTCCAAGGGCCTCAAATGCCTATGTTGCTTGGTACTAACATGCGACGGGCGTTGTCATCAGGGAGGAGAGGCGGCTGCTCCTTGACCACAAGGATGTTGTCCCAGCCATTAATCCATCGGTCCACTGAAGCGACGGGCGGTTGTGCTCCCTTCTTTGAGAGAGATCGCCACGGCCGTAGTCCCGTGAGCTTTTCCAGATAATCTTCGACCAGATGTTCCCGCGACTGCGGTAACTGTGGTGTCTCCGGAATTGGGCATTGGTTTGGAGATCGGGATTCGCCATACGAAGAAGCCCGTTAAGCGAAAACTCTTATCATCAGCTGTTGGTGCCAGTTCACAGAAGAAGAAGAAATCTTTATTCTCAGCTGACGTCGTATTCGGTCAGGAACCTCATGCTCCTTATAGCGAAAGCTTGTCTGAGTATGGCACCAACGATGGTTTGTTCGAGGCTCCCGCTGCTACTGATCTTCAGGCTGCCATCGATGCTTCTGAAAGATTGGCTCATGAGCGAGCAGCATTAGCTTCTCTCGCGGCATCCGGTATATTTCATTTGCATTTTTCTGTATACATATTTTTTATTACGCTTTATTGACGCTCTTCTTTTAACATGAATCTCCACTGAAGAGGCTCTCTTGGCATCCCTCAAGACATTTGAGGAGAAGGAAAGGCTTCACGCTTCCATGGACCTTGGTATGATTCGCGACACACATACATATCTAATTCATTTCATCCATACCCTGATTCTCTCCCTCTTTTATTATAGGAACCACCGCCATTCCTGCTGTTCTAAACACCATGTCGTCCATAGGCGGTAGTGTGGAGGAGCCTACAAGGCCACCGGCTATGGTTGAGGCCATCCTAGGGGCATCACGAGAGGTGTCTCTAAGGCAGTCGATGATGGATGTTGCAGCAGATCCGGAGGCCAAGACTGATTTGGACGATGATGTCCCTCTGTTGGAGGTTTTGAGGAGATCAGTTCACACAGCCCAGGCTGAGAGGAAGTGTAAAAAGCACACAGTAAGGGAGCATCAGGCTATCTTGGCCATGGGCGCGGGTTTAAGTGATACTCGACCTTCTGGCATTCCTATGGCGGACGTTCTTTCTACCCTATCCACAGCTCATAGACAGGTTGCGTGTGCAACTCGGGAAGATGCCAAACGGTTACTTCAAGGTAGAACAACGCACGGTTCCTTGTTAAAGCCTAATAACAACATTTTTATTGAATCATAACACACATTATTTTTTTAATTTTTAAACAGGGCCAAGTTTAGGTGGTGACGTGGCAGGTGAAATGCCGGCGGTTAAAAAGCCTGAAGTGGCAAACCTTCCTTTGGAATCTGGGACTGTTTCGATTGCCACTTCTTCTCCCTGTGGATCCTTGATATCGGCGGGTGATGCAAGCATTACGACGGCCTTTATTGATTCAGGGGACGAGAGTGTGGATGCTGAATCTACCTTCCCAGTGGCAACCGAGGAAGCCGTCACAGCTGGTGACGCTTCGGACACTGTCTTGGTTTCTGCCTTGTCGGGTATTCCTCGAGTTATTACTTTTGAGTTTTTAATCCTGCTAGGCACCTCTAATGATATCTTGTTTATTCTAAGTATAGGTGTGGTAAACCCTGATGCTGTACTTACTGAAGAATTACCACCAGCCATTACCACGACCGTCACGGTTCCATCCCTCTCTCTTGTATCCTCCCGAGTTCTCTCGGATTTAGTGACGGAACGTAAAGATTTCTCGTTTCTTTGTTTCAGTGTAGACATCCTCTTTCTTGGATTAACTTTCTGAGTATAGGTGTGGTAAATCCTGATGCTGTACTTACTGAAGAATTACCGCCAGCGATTGCCACGATTGTCACGGTTCCACCCCTCTCTCTTGTATCATCCCGAGTTCTCTTGGATTTAGTGACGAAAGGTAAAGATTTCTCGTTTCTTTGTTTCAGTGCAAACATTCTCTTTCTTGGATTAACTTCTTTACCATATATTGTTGCGATCCTGCAGAAGTGCTTTTTGACCACTTATACCCGATGTTAAGTTCGCATTTCGCCTTCCAATTGAAATTCGCTCCTCCTTCCGGCGTTGGTCAATGTATTCCTCACCTTCTGTTTTATTTTCCATGAGTAAACTTTCTATCGCTAAGCTTTTCTTGTATTGGCCGCAGTATTACGGCTCTAAGGGGATAACGAAGGAATAGTAGAGCCTCCTATGCTTCCTAACTTACCACGTCCGACCACTGGTATGGTAGATCTCGTTCATCATTATTCTTTTTTATTATTTTTCTTTATGTTGTGCTTTATTCTGCGGCAGTTGTATCGGCTTTGGCTCCTTTTGAGTCTCGCATTTCTATGCCCGCGGGGCCCTTTGCTAAGCGCCAATCTTCCAGGAGTGTGGTGAATAGCAGGCGGATGCTAAGTGAGTTCATCGAAGATCTTAATATCGAAGCCCTTACCTCTGCTGCGGATTTTGCTGATGAGGTCAACCCTATACTGGTGACACTTGTAAATTTCCACAATGAAGACTTCGTCGGCATTTGGGTTGACCATTGTAAGCGGATTGAAGCTTGCCTCCATGAGATTGAGTGCAAACGTCTTGCACCTGAAGCGTTAACTTAGAAGGCCCAATTGATCGCATGGATTGAACAAAGTGCCGCTTCCATTAAATATTTTGAGCAAAAGTTGGCCCTGAAGTGAAAGGAGCATAAAACATCTTCTGGCGAATCCAGCTAATTGCGCACCCAAGTCAAAGCGAATGCCGCGCAGCTGCAAGTTATCTTTGAAAGTCTTCAGCAATACTTGTCTTAAGGAATGGCACTGAGGCAGAACCTCGATTTTACCGAGCGGGGCATGCGGGATTGCGAAGGGGTTAAGCAGGAAATCGCTGAAAAGATTTCATCGTGCTTGCAACAACGGGCTCAAGTTGAAGCGATGATGGCTGCAATAATGGCGTGTGAAGAGGCGATGCGGGAAGAGAGTGAGCGGCTTGCTAGTTTATTGAAAGCCCCGCCTTCTTAACGACAAGAATTGTATTTCCCACTATTCTTTACATAAATGTAAAGCATTTTGATTTATGAATAAAGAATTCTCCCCTTTTTTGCATGCGCTCTTCTGTGTCCAATGTCTTAATTTTAGCGCCCATTAGTTTACTTACTCATTTCGGAGTCTATAGTTTATTCACTCATCTCGGAGTTTCTAGTTTATTCACTCGTCTCGGAGTCTCTAGTTTATTCACTCGTCTCAGAGTCTCTAGTTTATTCACCCGTTTTGGAGTTTTTTGGTTTACCTCCCTTGGGTTTACAGGTAAACTTTTCCTAATGTTGTATATGGATAAACCCCATTCTTTACGATGGAGGCCCGTTAGGTTTGTGGTACTAGGGTTTTAGTCCGTGGTACCGTCGCGTTGACTGATATATTCCTCGATATATAGTCCTTCAGTTGTTGTTCGAGTAGCCCCACGACTGTCGTGTCTCTGATCCCTTCGGCGGCTGGACAAGACGTTTTCAAATAATCTCCTTAGTTCATATTACCGTCGGAAGAGCAAACGTTAGAAATTTGCCATGATGTTTTTTACTTGAGGTTAAGCTCAGTTTGGAGCCCCGATGAATCATAACCACTCCGCACTGGTCTGAGATGATCTCCGATAGTCTTTTAGGCTTTATATGAGTTGACTTCAAGACCTGAAGCTGGGAATATGCCATTGCTTCATTTTTGTTTTGACGATGTCGCGCCGATTCTTTGCTGAAATAGGGTAGACATCTGTAAGACTTCTGTGCTGTATGTATCGAAGTTGAAGTCCGGAGCTAGGAATATGCTCTTGCTCCAATTTCATTTTATAACCGTATTCGCATCATGCTGAAATGAGGGGGAACGTTGGGATGGTCTCTAGGTTGTATATGCGCCGTCGAGACTTGGAATTAGGATTTTTCCATTACTCAATTTTTTGGTTTCGACCATTGGGTCTTTTGTTGACGTTGCGTCTACATCCTGTTGGCATGAGAAGAACGTCGGGTTGGAGTTAGTATTTTGCCGTCACTCCTTTTTGATTTGGCTCCTTGGAGCTTTTGTTAACGTCGCATCCGCACCCTGTTGGAATGAGAAGAACGTCAAGTTGATCTCTAGGCTGTAGATATTGCCGTCCAGATCTGGCTCTCCCTTTGACGGAGCCTGGTGAGAAAATATGGCCCCCTTTCTTTCATTTGTATCCATGGATCGTATACAAAAGTCAATATGGACATACTCGCAGGGCAGATGAAATTTTATTTTATTTTATTTTTTATTGCCGCGATACCCTATCTTTTCAGCTTTTCATATCGTGAAAGTTGCGATTGCCCAATCATTTCGGCTATTTTTGAAGGTGCCCAATCATTATTTTTTATATTTTTAATCGCTGTTTTTATTACGAGTTGCCCAAACATTTCGGCTGTTTTTATATGCATATATTTTTTTACTCGCTGATTTTTATTGCGAGTTATCCCATCATTACGGCTGTTTTTATATGCATTTTTTTGCTACTCGCTGCTGTTTCTATTGCGAGTTTGGAATCTGATCCAATCTTGGCATCAGCATTGCTACAACTGGGATATTGCCAGGAGCAAATTATCATTTTCCATGAAAGGACTTGGAGTTTGACGCTTGTTTAGACATCAGCATCGCTACAGCTAGGATATTGGTAGGAGCGAATCATCATTTTCCTTTGTTGATTTGAACAAAGGTGGCTTAATAAAAAGGGTTAGGATCCCGTCGACTAAAGCTTTTTAACTTTATGAGTCGTAAGGATCTCATAAAAGTATTTCTCCCCACGAGTCGTGAGGATCACGTAGGTATATTTTCTCCTTAGGAATTGTGGGGATTCCCAAGTGATATTTTCTCTTGTAAGTCGTATGGATCTTGCAAGAGTGTTTTCTCCTTATAATTCAAGAGGAATTACACGTGTCGTTCACCATATGGGGACATTTCTTGCCATTGGTGGAACTTGGTGGGGGAAATGTTTATTTGTGCCCGTGAATTGTATACAATGGTAAATATTGGACCGGCTGTAGGGAAACTTGGGGGATATAATGGCTTAAGAACAGGTTCGGATCCCTGTAGCTTAAGTCTTTTGAATCTTATCAGCCGTGAGGGTCTCATAAAGGGAATTCTTCTTACGAGTCATGAGGATCCCGTAAGTGTAATTTTTCCTTAGGAATCGCGAGGACTCCTAAGTGCGTTCTTCCTTTGTGAGCCGTAAGGATCTCATACGGGTGTTTTATCTTCACAAGGTCGAGAAGACTTTGCAAGTGCATATGAAATTTTTTTATTTTATGAGTTTGCGCTCTTTCCGGGTTTTCACAAACACGCCGGCAGTTCTGCTGTTTTTACTCACGGCGCCCTTTCAGGTTTTCATTTGTGCCCATTTTTCATGTGGACATACCGTTTTTTTGTTTTTATTTTATTTTATGAGTTTGTGCCCTTTCCGGGTTTTCACAAACTCGCCGGCAGTCCTGCTGTTTTTATTCACGGTGCCCTTTCAGATTTTCATCCGTACCCATTTTGCTTGTGGACATACCGGTTTTTTGCGCGAACGATGGAACTCTCGAAAGTAGTTTCACCGCAGGTGACCCATCTGTTCTCCGGTGGGACTTGGGGATGGATTCATCGCTTGAGCAACTGTGTTGCCAGTGGGACTTAGTTTCAACCCTCGCCATTGAGACTTCGATTGCAATATAGATCTCAAGAGGGTGTATCGCCGTATTTGGGGCCACACACTAGTTTAGGGACGTTCCGGTCTATTATCGCTATATTTGAGGTGACACACTAGTTTAGGGAAGTTTTGGTCCAGTATCGCCATGTTTGAGGCGATTAATTAGTGTAAGGACTTTTCGGTCCAGTATCGCCGTTTTTGAGACGAAGTTTTAGTTTAAGGACATCTTGGTCCATTGTTAGTTTAAGGACTTCTCGGTCCGTACTGCCATGTTTGAGGTGAATTTCAAGTTTAAGGACATCTCGGTCCTTTGTCGCCATGTTTGAGGCGAATTTTTAATTTAAGGACATCTCGGTCCTTCATCGCCATGTTTGAGGCGGATTTTTAGTTTAAGAACATCTTGGTCCGTCATCGCTATGTTTGAGGCGGATTTTTAGTTTAAAAATATCTTGGTCCGTTATCGCCATGTTTGAGGCGACGGAGCTTCTTTGCATACTACTCTCAGAGTTTTTGACTTAGGAAGATAGCGAGCGGACACAAGCGTCGTCATCTATGAGGCCGTTTTCTGAGGAATCGGCCGTTTTTGACTCAGTAAGATAGCGAGTGGACACAAGCGTCGTCATCTTTCGCCATGGATATCCATGAGCAGGTAGGCTCTATGATTGATCATTCGAGTTGTGTTTTGAAAAGTATCACAATCAAAGAATTTTATAAACCGCGATCAATTAATGATGTCTATTGTAGCTTCGTCAATGAATACGGATCGTCCACTGAGATTGTGTGAACTTGTTCGAATTTGTTTTAGTTGAGTTGAAAAGAAAGTATAAAAGAAAATATTCAAGAAAGAGATTCGAGATTTAATTGAGTTGTCATTTCAACAAAATCAAGAAAGTATTCAAGAACTGGTACAGATCAAGAAAATGTCCAAATTAATTTAGTTATCAAGATTTGTAGAATAGCTTGTAGGATCCGATTGAGTTAATAGCTAATGATGAATCTAATAATTCCTAATCTTATCTATTGATAATTTGTAGCTAGATTGATGATAATGAATGAAGATTATGGATCAACTGAAGAAACTAGGGTTTCTCCTTCACTATATCTTGTCTTTTCAATCATAATCATTCGGATCTAGCCTCTAGCAAAGAAAATCATCAATCGTTTGATCCCTAATTTGCAACGAAATAATCAAGAAGTGATCTCGCTCCAAATTAGGTCATCAATGATTCTTTTTGCTAAGGTTCACAAATCTCATAAGACTTATGATTAGTATTAAGATTTGATCATCATTAGATCTATCAATTCTCTCGAATCCTCTACAAGCGGAGATTTCACTCACACATCATGAAATATGAAAGAATCAAGAATCGATAAATTTTCATAATGCAAGAATGTAAAGAAAGCAAGAATTATAATTATCACCTTTATTAATCGATGACTAGGTACACATTCACTCAATTCGAGGTTACAAGATTTGAGGAAGTAACTAGATCCGTCGAAATTAGCTTCGCATCGATCTTCATGGGTCGTGGAATGGTTGCGATCACTTGCTCTTGATGAACACCGGCATCGCGATAAAGGATCGTTGATGGGTTGCTTGATTCGCTTCTCGATGAATCTTGATTTAGCTTTGGAGTTGGATTTGGGATAGGGTTTGGATTACAAGTTGTGTCACTCAACTTGTGTGTGGAATTGATGAATAATCAACAACCGAACTACCTTTTGAATGAAGCCTTAGGTCTCCTTTTATAGTCCTTCCTCTATCTTCCCCTAAAATCTAGGTTGTTATGAAGCTTGAATAGGAAGCTAGGTAGGTATCAAGCTTGAATAGGAAGCTTGACTGTTGTAGAGAAGCTTCTGGAGAAATCTAGGGAGTTCTAAGCGTCTTGAGGAATCTTGGAAGTTATAAGGGGGCCTCTGGAAAAAGTACCAACCGCCGACGAGTCAAATCGGCCGCGGATCCACGGCGGATCGGCCTGGATCGGCCGCAGTTCCGCGGCCGTATGATGCGTTCGTTGGCTCATATCTGTAGTGTCTCTTGATGTTGGTCTTAGGGTCTTCTTTTGATGTCTGGAATCCTATAGTTCTCTCTTTGTTGCTGCCAGATCTCAAGTCTTTGACTTACTGCATTTTATCGGCACTTTTAGCAATTCCAGTTCTTTGACCTGAAGAATTTCTGCACAAAATCTTGATACAAGTGTTTTAGATATACAAAAATCATGAATGTAGTAATAAACACTCAATTTCCCTCTAAGATGTCGATTATAACCATAACACGGGGTGTTTGGTATTTTCCAGATGAATTCGTAATCTGAATTATATTTACAATAAACACCCTCATATGATTGATAAGAGTAGGGAAATTGACGTGTTGAGGATGCACTATTTTCGACTGATCAAATTCCCCCAAACTTAATTTTGGTCGTCTCGAGCAAACATCTTTTATTTTTATTCAAGAGAAGGAGAAAATTTTATTAAGAAAAAGAAAAACTAACTAGCACACTTTCGTAGGAAAACACGATTGCACTGAACACATGCAACAAGCGTTTAAACCTCTAGGTGTCCCTAGTAGGAGGAGTGTTGTCTCCTGAGGGTTTTCAGCGGATTGCACCCACAAAATCCCATAATAAAAGGAAAACTGTGAAAGTTACATATAAAGATAAGAATTGTAAAAGAAAGACTTTGAAAATCAGAGTTTCCAACTAATACTAGTTTTTCGGTTGTCATGAACCCTATCTTAATAGTCATGAAAATATATTAGAAATCACATCATCCCTCAATAAAACATCGTCTTTATTCTTCATTCCTACCTTTCTTCCAAACATTGATCATATACCCCTACGTATGTGTAAAAGACATCCCTACACTCGGAGAATTCAATTCAAGCTATCGTACTTTTGTTCATCTACCTCAGTACTTTTTAATCGGTGAATATTTAGATGGATATGCTCACACATTTTTCATGCGATCATTAATACTTCTTGAGGTACTAACCGACCGATTACTCATGTGCTTGCTTATTAGGCGTATTTAATATTTTTCTCGTCTTACAACACCTAAGGCTTAGCAGTGACTCCCAAACCAGTTGGTCTAAGGCACTTGGTGATGAAGCACCCGCGCTATATTTTTTTTTATTGCTGTCTTGGTGATTACAAAACCAGTGTTCATTTTTCTACATCATCATTTTTTTTATATATTTTATTCTCCATTTATAATTTCCTTCATACTTTGGCTTTAAGACAAAAGCATTTCAAGGTATTCTCTACTATCCCGAGTTTCAAGACATGTGTATGTGCGTATAGTAGGGTATCAACATTCAAATGTTTGGCTTCCAGAATAGGAACTATTTTTTCAGACTTATTTTTATCCGCAGATTAGTGACTTCTTTCATCTTACTAACCCTTAGGACAACGGCTCATAATTACTTATTACTAGTTCGTTTAAGAAAACTTCTAACTTTCTAGGGTTTCTTAAATTTTTCTAATCTTTTGGATGTACATTTTCACTATCTAATATTTTATTATAAAATTAAAATTTTTTTTATATGTTTTGTGCTTATGCAAAGTAATATGCAAAGTGATGCGTAAATAAGCACAAAGCTCCCCCAAACCTGTTTACAACAGTGTCCTCACTGTTGCCATCTGTTAAATCTCAGAAACCTGTAGACTTGGGAGAAAATTTATTAACGGGGGCAATAATATATGAACATGAAAATCTTCCCAAAACTTATTCTTTTCACTCACCTCCATTCTAAAGATGATACAGTATTTTTTTTTCAAGACATGGAGGTGAGATAAAATGGCTCCTGTAAAAACAGGAGCTCCTCCATGGGGTCAGTGGAAAAATACGGTTTTAGTTTATGTCCATTCACTTTAAAAATTATACCGTTTTCAACATTTTCAACCTCAACTGCCCCGTGCGGGTATACATACCGCACAACAAAAGGTCCTTTCCACCGAGATTTTAGCTTACCCGCATGAAGATGGAGACGCGAATCATAATGAAGGACTTCTTGACTAGGTGTAAAAGTTTTTCTCAAAATATTTTTATCGTGAAATATCTTAGTCCGGTTCTTTATAATCACAACATTATCATAAGCTTCATGGCAGAGTTCGCTTAGCTCGTTTAATTGCAGTTTCCGAAAGTTACAGGCTTGATTTAAGTCAAAATTAAGTTCTTTAATGGCCCACATTGCTTTGTGTTCAATCTCGACCGGAAGGTGGCAAGCCTTACCAAACACTAGACGATAGGAGACATACCTAGATCGGTTTTATATGCGGTACGAAATGCCCAAAGAGTATCCGTCAATTTGGTCGACCATTTTTATATGCGGTACGATAGGAGACATACCTCATTCGTGAATTCGTGATTTGTACCGTTTCATCCTGGTACCACAGCAACATGATTTGTACCGTTTCAGTCCGGTACCGCAGAAATATGATTTGTATTAATGGGACCAAGAGATTCCGTTGGATTCATACTCAAACTACCCTAACACCCCGTGTTTATTAGTTTATGATTAATGTTATGAGTCTTGATCGAATCCATGAATACAAAAGGTGATGTTCCATATCAAGTTTTCAACATTGAGTTCATGTAGTCATGTTAAGTGCAAGTCATACCAATTGTATTCATATTTTGAGTCAAATTGATTCAAGTGTACATACTGGGTTCAAGTATTCATTATTGAGTCATGTCAAGATCAAATCAATTCTAACATGTAGTGATTTAATCACAATTCATATAAATAAAAATAAATAAGCAATCACAGAACATGATATGAGATAAGTATACAAGTAACGTCCAAAACAATGTTGTAAATATGTGATATGTACGACTAGTTAATCAAGTCATTTGAAATCAGAATATAAAGGAAAACATAGCCTTAAGTGTTATGCACATGTGAGTTCCAGTTTCGCCTAAATACGATTACCGGTTTGGGAGATATACATGTTTTCGTGTCGTCGTGCAAAACAGATCAAAATCTGTTCAGCACCGTCGCACATTTTTAAAATGCAGTTTGAGTTAATTTTTATCGGTTTTCAGGTAACAAAAATTATTATAAAATTGTAGGTCTTTCGGAGTAATTTTCTAAAACACTAAGATTCGGGCGATTTGGATTTCTGAAGCTCTAGTTATGACCGTTTTAATATCAGCGTTTAAAACAGAAATTCAGATTTCTGGACAACAACTGTATGTTATATTGCAAAATCTATATCGGGTTGTTTTATGCGTTTATAAGTAATATAATATACAAAAAATTATAGTTCTATCAATTGTGCATTTACACATCTAAAGTTTTCACGAACGGATATCGGGAGTTCGAATTATGTCATATTTAAAAACAGTATGCGAATCAGGACAGATTTTGTCCAGATTCGTCGCTTAATATTGTAATGCAGTTTTCTATAATTTACGTCGATTTTCAGTAAAAAGTTAAAACTAATAAAATCTATATTTTTCGATGTAGACAAACAAAAAATCTGAGTTTTCTCAATTTGGATATCGGTAGACCAAATTATGTGTCATATAAATTGACCGATAAATGCAGTTTTTTGTTTTTACGAACAGTGAATAAAAACGATGCAATTCCTAAACCGTTATGCGGTTTGATCTGAAATTTTTACTGTACATTTAGAATTCTATCTATTATTTATTCTAATATTCCATGAATTTCCCGAGGTGGAAATTAATTTATAAATTTTTTTTTAATGATAAAGGTTTTATAAGATCGTATTTGAAAACGATAAATTTATGGTATTTATTTATAATTTTGTTTCTTGTATGCAAAAGCAAATATAAATAATTAAAATTTCAGCGATAAATAATATGAATTAATATATGTGAAGCAAACATATGATCCGGTCATGATCCGTCTAAAACAACAATATATACACCAGATTAACGCTATGGAGTTATAATATGCAATTACAGAAACCAAAACACATTCTAAATAACAAAGTCCTATTTGTAATAACTTAATTCAAGATAAATTATATTTCATACATGAAATAACAGTACTTACTAATAAATATGATAAAAATTATGTTAAGAAAAACAACTTCATAGGGAATTTTCCGATATCGCAAGTTGATATTGTGAGACATGATACGAGATCACGATCCCAATAGAAAGATTGAGGAGAGGGGAAAGGATGAGACTTACAGGTTGTGTGAGTCGGTATAACATCCGGCTCACCGTTTAGATAAAATACTCAACCGAGTTTTTGAAACTTGATGGAACAGGTGCTTCTCCAAGCTCAAGAGAAAAGAGATTTGATTTTATTTTATTTTTAGAATTGTTAAAAAAGAAATGCCTAAGGTGGGATGAAGAAGAGATGAAGAGATATTTGTATTAAAACAAAATTGAAACTCTTCATAATAATTTTACTTAATTATAAGGAAAATAAATGAAAGGTCACATTTGTAGATTATGAAAATGATAAAAATTGATAAATAAATAATTGCAAAAATAGAGATTTGAACATGTGACCTAAGGAATAAAAATGCAAGAATTTAACCAATGTGCTACAAGGTAGTTCATGCACAAATTTAACAAGTATTAAATATATGTCGTTGCTTAACAAGAAAGTGGGCTTTTGTGCTCATAATTTTATAAAAGAAAATGAAAATGAAATTGGATTTGAGTTATGGGCTGGGTTAGGTCTTGTGTTTAATTTGAAAAAAAAGAGCTTAAAATTTAGTTTTAAAAAAATGTGTTTGGGATAAATAAATAGAATAATAAAGAAATATATTTAATAGAAAACAAAATATACAGAAAATACTAAGAATAAATAGATAAAATATTTTACTAAAGAAAGAAAATATGAAGGTATAGTAATATTAGGGTCGTTACAGTATAACTCCACTTACCGACATCATTGAAAAGAAGTAGTTTTGAGAGGTGAAATGAAGAGAGTAGAGGGAACTTACTGGATTAGGGTAAAGAGAAGAGATGGAGGAAGATTTTTAAAGCGTCGTGGAGTCACGGTGTCTCCGGATTTGTCCCGAAACGTCGCCGGAACTTGACCTTGGGCTAACTCCACTTGTACAACTTTTTGGATTTAGAAAATTTTGAGAGTTTTGATGCTAAATTTCAGAATGAGAAGTACTAGGGTGTAGGGTGGTATTTATAGGATAGAATTAGGGTTTAGGGTATCAAACATGAGAATTAAAATGCATATTTGATTTTAAAGCTCATTTTAATTCTTTATTAATGTGCAGGAAAATCAAATATAAAAGTTGTAGTGGGGTACGCCAAGAGGTGTTGGGCAAAAAATGAGGGCATTACCGACGGTTTGGACCGGCGGAGCCGGCCCAATGAGAAATCTCGCCGGCCAATTGTTGGAGATAGTGCCCTCAGAGTCAATTATTGGATCACATGCACGTGATTGCAATGATTGAGGGAGGACCTATTCCGGTAGGACAGTCTTACTCAAGATGATAGTATGCTATCTGATTTATCTTTATCATCGTGTACTGCTTTAGGTAACCTGACAGGTCGCTATTACACGTTGATAGAGCCCCTAGGATTCTTGCTTGACTGCCAGCAGTATGAGGGCGATCATATACGTGAGAGCTGGTAGTCTATAAGCACATCCTTAAAAAGTCACTAGTCGTGGGAGTTTCAAGACAGAGCATCGATACTGCAGAGTAGACTAGTGTATACATTCGAGACCCCGACGAGGGGCGGTGGCCGGTCTCACAAGCCACTGGTGTCAGTTGGATCACCTAAGATGTATACAGGTGCTCATTGGGTTATGAGTACACCGGACACGACTCGCCGGGAACATACTAGTTGGTCTTATACCTGACATCAGATAGCAGTTCCCTGGTGACATGTGTACAGGTTAGTTCATCGACCTGAGGATCGTCATTTGTCTCGTGTGAGTTCCCACTTTACTTTGATTACTACCCTACCACGCTCAAAGGAGACGTGCAAACAGGTTTTAGTTTGGTACAGTCCCGAGCCACATGGAGGCAGTGAGCGGATCATCGGGGGTTCGTCTCTCCCGGTATTGGGAGTGAGGTCGTGCTGTGTCTAGGAGAGCCAGAACATGAAAAGTCCTTGGCCAAGGCAGGAGATTTACTGGTAGGTATTCCAGTAGTATCTCAGGGTGTTCTGGGCTGATCTCTGACACGACTTGTACCGCTTTTGGGGGTCTGACTTTTACCAACCCCTTAGGCCCGCCATGCGATGCTCATAGACGAACGGACCGGACTGTACGGATATTGTCACTGACAGGCTCAGTAGGGTGTCAGGCTGAGTTCGCTCACAGACGTCCCTTTCGATCAATAGCTGGTGGCCCGTCACGTATGGCTAATACCTCTGATGTGCTAGTGGTTAAATCCACAGCCATAGTATTGACGAGTCTTTAGAGTCCCCCACATTCAGTTGCTCAAGTTTTCGGTCGAAACGCTGTAGAGGCCGTATGGAGATATGGCAGGGTTCGATCTGATACGTGCGGTATTGCACGGATCATGATCGGACGGATAATACTAGCCGGCTTTGGTTTAAGCCGGATCCTAGTATAGTACAGTGTAGATTTTGTCTCATTGCATTTGTATTTCGGTCGGAATACAAATGCGGGTGTGTATACACAGTATCGGGGTTTTCCTGTAATTTATTACGGGACCAGTTTTCTGGAGTTGCCAGTTTGCTTTCTGTTTCGGCCATATTTCTTTGTATCCTTCATTGGCCGAAGATTGGTGGAGGAGGGCCTTTTTGCAAGCATGCAAATTTGGAAGGGGGTCTTTGCATACTATTGTATCATGATACTTGCACCATCATTGCTTGACTTTCTTTAGTCATCATGGTTTGACTTGTGGTATCATGATGGTTGTGGTGGAGTGTTGGATTTAGCTTGTTATCATGCTTGATCATGATCACTTTTCTCTCTCTCTCTCTTGTGTCATTTGATCCACCCCCCTTGGTATCATTCTCTTCACTCTCCCATTATGCATGGCCGGCCATTGTTGGGGATGGGCTGTCCAAAACTTTTAGCATGGGGATTTTGCTCTCTTCATGTTCAAAAAATCCCCAAGTTCCTCTAAAAAGTTCCATATATCATTTTCTCCACCAAAGGCAACTCCATAACCCCAAACGAGACATGTTTCTACACTATATTCTACAGCAAACCTTGGGCACGTCGGCTCGCCAACTTCGTGCCCGAGTTGCCTCGGTATAGAGGTGGGAGCCCGTAAAAGAAGCCGGCGATGTGGTGCCCTTCCGGCGACGGGGTGGAGACCGGACACTCCGCGGGAGATCGGAACGACGACGAGAAGACCGAAGGACACGGATCACTCGGTATATCTCTCTTCCCATCTTGTAGTTAGCTAGGACTAGTTTAATGGCACGATCCGGGTTTATAGTGCGTGGTGGTGCCAGTTTGAAAAATTAAAATTAAGCATCGGTTCCGCATTTCAGCGTCGGAATTGACGGCCGGGGCGCCGCCGTGCACTTATAGTGGTATCAGAGCCTCGCCATTAACATAGTCTAACTTTGTCTAATGTGTTTTGCATTTCCGATCGAACAAATGTTCCAAAACCGTGTTTTTCAAAACAACAGTTTTCTGTCGAAATTTTTCTGTCTCGAAAATTTTTTCAGGTAGTCTCAGAATACTGTACAGGGAAGTATAAGCCTACTGTAAAAATTTGGTTGCGAGATCTCATTATTTGACCGCGGAACCGCGGCCAAACCCATGCTTGGGCTGCGGTTCCGCCGCTGTTTTGACATATCAGTACACCAATTTTTACAGAGGCCTCCAGACTTGAAAATGTGGTTTCTGGAATGTTATTTTTTGGGCCCAAAATTTCTTTGAGTGCTACAGTAAAGCTTGGGGGCCCACTTGGTAAAATTTTGATCGATCGGAAAATTTTAAACACATTAGTTCACAGTATTTACATTATATCTGCGACCGTGAATGTCACTTGATCGGTAAATCCTGTCTAACTGCTATAGCCCGGTTAGACGGATTTGCGAACGTGACTTTCACGTTGATGATCTGTGATTTTGCTGTGATGTTGCGGATCGGTCGTGGGGATAGCCTGGTTGCAGTGGCAGTACAGTTTTGTTGTATTATGTACATTTGATATTGCGGGGCGTGCGTCCGACATGTGGACTGCCGTCACTGCCTGTTTGTATTATTATTTTGGGGCACGACCAGGTTGCGGTCGATGTACCCGTTGTATGTATATTTTACTTTCTGTACTAGGATTACCCCGCGGAGGGGTGCACGGATAGCCGGGTTCTAGAGGGCAACGGGCCCGCATCTCATGGCATTAAGACGGAGGGGGCTTTACTCTAGGATTGGCGGGCTATTCGCCGCACTCGTAGGGGGTATAGGATGACCCAGGAGGGGTGCCCAAGTTACCGGATTCCGTGAAGTGCTGGGTGGTCCATTCACGTTGCTGAAGGGGGCTGCCTCGCTTCAGGTTTTGGCGGGTAACTTGCCGCGCCCGTAGGGGTCTAGGATTTCATTGCACAGGATATCCACACGACCAGGGGAACGTCGGGTTTCAGTAGTGCCTCTGTGAAACTCGGGGATCCCAGATATCTGTATTGTTCTGTGATGCTGTACATTTCTGTGATGTTGCATTTTATCACGCCTTGAGCGAAAATTATATATTGATATATATTAGTAGATGTTGTATATGTTTTGCATCCGCGCTAGTCCAGTCCCCGCTCTGTCGTTAGTTAGCTAACCTAACGGGTAATGAAGGGACCCAGTGGCGAATGCGGATGGCATATACGTACATCAGTATATTTTCGTTCTTTGTGGTGTGATCAATTGATGGGACTGCGTTGATTCGGATCAATGCAAGTTAAAAACAAACCTAATCTGATATTGTTGGAACACTTTTAAAAAAAAAGCTGTTATTGCAAGGACGTTTACTTTTGTTTTGCATCGTGGTATTCAGTTGGAATATCCTGCTCCTCAGTCGACGAGGCAAGGGCCGAGATCCCTTCATCGGGAGTGACCCCTTGGACAAAAGTTTGCGTCAGGGCAATAACTTCACTATAGCCGTTTACTTTTGCTTTGCATCGTGGTATTCAGTTGGAATATCCTGCACCTCATTCTACGGGGAAAGAGCCGAGATCCCTTCACCGGGAGTGATCTCTTCCGCAAAGGTTTTCGTCACTATATTTTTCTAAAAAGCTATCCGTTCCTTCAACGATATCAAGTTCATTATGTTAAAGGTTTTCGCCAGAAACTATTCGTAGCCCTCCGTCGTTTCAGACGGGTAGCACGTAGTATTCATGCTATGTTTGTTGGCCTTCGTCAAGGCATAGTGTATGGTAGCTGCTTGTTACCTTTCTGCTGCATAGATAGATGCGTTGGTTTGGAACAGTCGTATAGCCTTGTTGGCCTTCGTCAAGGGCTTGTACGGATGGGTTCAAATCAACCTGGACAATGACGGGTAGAACTTGACATGTGACTTATGATTTGTTGGCCTTCGTCAAGGTCATAAGAGCATGGGGCAAAAATCCAAATCGGGAGTTTCAAAAGAACTGAAACTTGCCAGATATGCGCATACCTTATGGAGTGTAATAGCGTGTGCGGATTCCGTCATGTTATCATGCGATGATAGTTGGATCCCGATTCCCACTGATGAGTTAGTTTACTCCTCGGGTGACCCCGACTAATTCTTCTTTCAGGTTTGGAGGAGAATTTGAGGTTACAGTGGGAGGTTTCCAGATTAGATAAATTGGTAACCATTCTGATCTAGGTTAGAGTGCATGCTGAGTGTTTCTTTTCTCTCTCT
Organism: Agapanthus africanus; assembly: GCA_030015575.1. Lineage (NCBI taxonomy): Eukaryota > Viridiplantae > Streptophyta > Magnoliopsida > Asparagales > Amaryllidaceae > Agapanthus > Agapanthus africanus. Next base: position 366,053,205 of record CM057351.1, on the reverse strand, counting down.
CTTTGGCAGCGACCATTGATCCGGCCCTAGACTATGACTCAGTGACCAAAATTAACCGAACCTTCTAAACACTGGCTTTTGGATTGTCAGAGTTGCAAACCTCATTGCCACTCCTACTTTTACCCTTTTCTCCAGGACACCCCGTATTACTACGAACGTCCACTTCCATTGGACAAAACCATCGTATGGTTATATACGAACTCGAAGGAATTCGAGGATGGTTTCTGGTTCTGGAGAAAACGAATAGGACTATTCAATTGTCTTTTCCTTTTACCTTCTCTCAAGTTGCGAGTACTCCTTGGTTTAGGAGATAGTACACCTATTATGCAAATTGGGTAGTCTTCTTCCAAACCTTAGGCTGGTGCCGAACGGTGAGGAATGAAGAAAACCAATTAGCCTAAACGGTGTACAGAAGGTATTAAGTTAAGACAAAGCAAGGGATTAGTAAGAGGGCAAAGTAAATTGCGACTGATATTCACGACCAAACCAGGTATTTCATTACCACTCCCACTTCACCTTTGTATTTCTCCAGGACACTCCGTATCACTACGAAGATCCACAGTTTATTGGATACTCCATCGTATGGTTATATACGAACTCGAAAGGAACTTGTTCCAGTTCGGGGATGGATTCTGGTTCAGAAGAAATAGGAATAAGGTTTATTCGGTTGTCTTTTATCTTCACCTTCTCTCGCTTTGCGAGTGTTCCTAGGATTAGGACAGTACACCCATTATGCTTATTGGATAGTCTTCTTCCAAACCATAGGCTGGTGCCGAACGGTAGGGAAGGAAGAAAACCATTTGGCCTAAAGGGGTGTACAGAAGGTAATGACTAAAGACATATAAAAGGATTTGGAGAGGTTGCAAAGAATTATACGGTTACAGTCGTGAATCTGGAAGAGGCATTACTAGGAATACCGGGATACCCCATCGAAACATTTCATTGTTTCAGTGTCACTGTGTACTGTTAAAGGAAAACTGATTTCCCAATTAGTCCTTACTCCAGGGTATATATTTACCAGGTATGATTCTCACATCTGTATGGTTTTACAGATGATGAGTGGGAGTAAGTTATTGGGAATTAGGTGATCATCCTCATTATATCGGGATTCGTTGTAATCGGTGATATTTGAGGACGTCACCTGAACTGTTTGCCGGTCGGCAAATATTTGGTTATGAATATCCGCTGTTATGCACCAATTTCAAATTGATATATCTGTACGTCTATTTTTATAGAGTAAGACATATCTTTTTGAAATTATGTCTGTGACATTTACCTATATCAGTGGATGGTTAGGTAAGGAGCATTAAACAGCGGTGTAATTCTTCTTAACCATAAGTACAGTTTTCAACCTACGACACACAGTGAATGAGTTATCAGACTCAAGGGACTTATACAGAGTATTGTATGTTGTCCAGGGTCCATCAGGACAGAGGGGTTGGTCCTCGTACTATATTCGGTTTACTTATGACTTCTCTAGTTTTTAGACAGGTGTTTCGCGGAAACACAGGGTCCGAATTTTGAGAAGTTATAGGTATTTGAATAAAGTAGAGAACCAGGTATTGCAAGTATCGGGATTCTTCAAAGTGATCGAAGATGTAGATACTTGTGTATGGTATTCAGTTGATAGTAATGGTTAAGAGAACTTACTTCTCTTTCAGATTACTCATAATTGGAAGCATTCCTAAGTTGAGTAACGCTGATCGGCCTCTTTCCATTTAGTCGACATGCACTGGAGACAGCTGCATGATTTGAATCTGGTTCAATTAAATCAGTGCCTTTGGTTTTATATTGGATATAGAACAGTTCATATCTTAACGATGTTAAGGTACGGGGAGTTGTCCGGTTTATGCTTAAAACCAGACTCTGGATAACTCAAGACACGTTTCTGTAATGGCTGTTTGTGGGTTGACCCAGGCTATGACGAGGGTTGACTTTCTACCATCTGGAAGATCAATAGTGATATTGTTCTAAACTCGCCACAGTTTTAATAAAAATGGATTTTTTCAGAAAACAGTAGTGGGAGTATGGTAGAACTGGAAGTGATTCCAGAACCACAAACGATTACTGGAGATTTGATAGGAACCTAAAGATTCAATCTGGTTTGACATTCCATTGGGCACTCCGCAGATAAGGTGGGTAACTTCAGGCACCCGAGAGGTACTCCGGTAGCCTCAAGGACGGTGACAGGGAAGTTCTTGTTTACCCAGACTTGCCATGGCTGTTGTTCCAGGCTGCGAGACCCGGCAGGAGGATGAGTATAGCGTCGTTCTAAACTGGCTTTAGAAGTGTACGTGTATATGACTCTGCCATAGGGTTGTCGTAGTCAGTGGGAGCAGCGGAAGCATTGGTGGACAGGTGGCTTATGTCTATTTATAGACTAAAGCAGACATAGCGGAGATAGATCATCTATTTCTGATATGACAGTCATAGGTTTGATTTCGTCAGAATAGGGGATGGATCTGTTGAGAAGGTAGTAGGGTGTGATGTCATGGTATTTGGATGACATACACATAGTAGGAAGTGATATTCCTATCTACGATCGGTTATACTTTGGTCTTCACACAGTGGTTTCTCCACATGGGAGTTGGACATTATATCAGACATACTGGTTACTGGATCTATGGTTTTAGATCTAGATTTGGGTGGTTTCCCAATCAGGGTACTTTGACAGCATTCTAAGAGTATTTAGAATGGACGACTCCTAGCACGGTAGTGTACTTGCAGGTGATGGAGTCACCCTCTCTAAAGGTGTCTTACAGACTAAAGAGGAGAGGGATGTGCATGATTGGCAGATCACTTGCTCAGGCAATTGAGTCAATCATGAGATGTCAAGTACCCCACCAGATGTTGCTCTAGCACTAGATGCAATAAGTTGACATTGATCAAATCCTGGAGAAACAGTCGGAAGCAGTTTTAGAACATAAGTGGATGTTCTAGGGATATGATAACGACAGCCCCATTCGGGGGACAGTTATCATTCCAGGCTTCCAAGGTGACCTGGACGACAAGGAGGTTGCCAGAGTTATAGTTTTCCTTCTGACGAGGGGCAGTATTTTGGACAGGTGATCCAAGGCAATACTGAGGGAGGCATGGCGCAGGATACTGATTAAGTTCAGTTGACGATACAGTCTAAGAAGTTGGATTTGGATTTCATTTATGAGCTAGGTCCTGTAAGTCGATGTAGTACACCCCAGTACTTGTGGGGAGGCGGAAATTTCAAAAAACGATCTTGTTTAGTGAACGAACATCGACTAACCGCTTAAATCGAAGCTAAACTATAAATAACCGCACACAAAGAGTTTCTTATCAATTGTGTTTAGGGATTATACCTAATGAAACCGGTCCTTCGTCTTTGTGTCCTCCTTTGTTCTCCTCGACCTTCTCTAGATAGTAGACGATCCACCCGAGAGCAAAACACCAAGCTACACCTCTAACTTGAGGTAACTAATCTACTTTGATTGCTAATCAAAGAAGAAAGGATGATATAGAGTGAAGGTAATGGATGTTTAAGTCTAACTAATCCTTTGATCTCAACACATGAGGATTAAGGATTAGGGTTTGAAGATGAGAGCTTGAGGAGAGAGAAGATGATAATGATAATGAGATGAGATTGTGAGTGTATCATAATATATTATGAAGCATTCTTATTTTAGAATAATGAATAATAGAAATGAATAAGCATGCTTCATAAATGCAAAGTGGTGATTCATTAAGCATGTGTCATTATCATTTATGGTGCAATAATGATAATGATGAATCACCCTCATGACTCACAATCTTATCCAAAGTAACCTCCTTAGTCAAATCTTCTAGAAGCTTCTCGCACAATTACGAGAACGCCCCTCCGATCCGCAAAAATACGGAAAAACTTTAGACTGTAAAAATCCAATAACCGGATACCAGTAACTGGCTTAAACCAAAGCCGACTGGTAAAAACTGTCCGAAAGTCGTACGTGCGTAAACGCACGTATGCGTCCGAACCCTTTGTCGCAAAACCATGCGACCTCTATATCGTTTCGCCTGGAGTAGGAAACTCTCTGTGTGGGACTCTAGAGACTCGACTACTACGCTGGCAGTGGGTTTAACCACAGACCGCAAGCGGCACTAGCTGTACGTAACGGTCCCCAGGTAGTTGTCGATAAGAAGGCCGATGAGGAAACCCATCCGAACTCCTACTGAGTCTGATGTGACAATCTCCATACAGTCCGGTCCGTTCGTCCAAGACTATCGCATATCGGGCCTAGGGGGGCGGCAAGCGTCAGTCCCCTAATAGCGGTATAAGTCGTGTCGGAGGGAAGCCCATTACACCCTGAGAAACTACTGGAACCTACCAGCAAATCTCGCTTGCCCTGGCCAGGGACTTTGCGTAATGGCTCTCTGACACAGCACGATATCTACTCCCAATACCGGGAGGGACGAATCCTGTCTAACCGCCACTGCCTCCAAGTGCTCGGGACTGCACCCAACTGCTACCTGTTTGCACGACTCCTATGAGCCGTGGTAGGGTAGCAATCTAAGAACAGTGGGACACACTCGAGGCGAAGTAGCAATGTCAAGTCTGCGGACTATGCTGTACTCATGTCACCTGGGAACTGCTCACTGACGACTGGTATCAAACCAACCAACAGTTCCCTGTGAGTCCTGTCCGGTGTACCCGTAACCTAACGAGCACCTGCATACTATCTCCAGTACGACGTACTGACGGCTGTGGGACAGACCATCTCCCCAACTGGGATGAGAAGCGTACACACTAGTCTACTCCGGATATCGATGCTCTGTCTCGATAATCCAACGACCAGGGACCTGAATAAGGATGTGCTTGTAGACTACCCAGCCCCCACTAGTGTGACTGCCATCACAACGCTGGTAGACAAGCAAGATCCTAAGAGCTCTATCAATACGTACACTCACATATTAAGATAGAAAAACCAAGTAGCATACTACCATGTTTAGCAAGACTGTTATATACATGTGAATATCCCAAGCTTCCATTAAGTAATATACAAACTAGTATGATACAGTAATGGCCTTCTAGGGCATAAACACTAACAATCTCCCACTTGCACTAGGGCCATGTACTGGCATATCGTAGACCAATGATCTCGAGTAGCCTCTCGAACTGAATCTGAGGAAGGGCCTTCGTGAATGGATCAGCAATGTTCTCTTCAGAAGCAACTCTCCGAACCTCGATCTCCTGACGATCAATGATCTCCCTGATCAGGTGATACCGCCTCAAGATGTGTCTGGACTTCTGATGGGACCTTGGTTCCTTCGCTAAAGCTATAGCTCCGTTGTTGTCGCAATACAGAGGTATTGGATCAACTATGGTAGGAACAACCTGAAGTTCTGTTAGGAACTTCTTCATCCAGACTGCTTCTTTTGCGGCATCGCAAGCAGCTATATACTCCGCTTCCATCGTCGAGTCAGCAACGGTGTCCTGCTTGGAGCTCTTCCAGCACACCGCCCCTCCATTGAGGGTAAAGACATAACCCGACATGGACTTGGAATCGTCCTTATCACTCTGGAAGCCGGAATCAGCAAAGGCCTCCAACCTGAGGTCTTTTCCGCCGTAAACCAAGAACATCTCCTTAGTCCTCCTCAGGTACTTGAGAATGTTCTTTACTGCTATCCAGTGTTTCTCCCCTGGGTCTGACTGATACCGACTTACCACGCTCAGTGCGTAAGCAACATCTGGTCTGGTACACAACATCGCATACATTATAGAGCCTACCGCAGAAGCGTAGGGTATAATAGACATGCGTTCCCTTTCCAAATCAGTCTTGGGAGACATCTCTTTGGAGAGGGTGATTCCGTGACAAGCCGGTAGATTACCGCGCTTAGAATCTTCCATACTGAATCTTTTCAGTACAGTGTCGATATACCTGGACTGCGAAAGTCCCAACATCCGCTTGGATCTATCACGATAGATCCGGATCCCCAGAATGTACGAGGCATCACCCAGGTCTTTCATGGAGAACCTGTGTGACAAGAATCCTTTGACAGATTGTAGCATAGGAATGTCATTTCCTATCAATAGAATGTCATCCACGTACAAGACGAGGAATACGACACTTCTGGCCACAACTTTACTATATATGCACGGTTCATCTGGATTTTTGATAAAGTCATACTCTTTGACTGTCTCATCAAAACAGATGTTCCAACTCCGCGATACCTGCTTTAGTCCATAAATAGACTTAAGCAGCTTGCATACTTTCCCGCTGCTCCCACTCTGATTGAAACCCTCTGGCTGATCCATATAGACGCTCTCTTCTAAATTTCCATTCAGAAAAGCCGTCTTTACGTCCATCTGCCAGATTTCATAATCATGGAAGGCAGCAATAGCAAGAAGGACCCGAATGGATTTGAGCATAGCCACTGGAGAAAAAGTTTCGTCATAGTCCAAACCAGGTCTTTGACGAAAACCCTTTGCAACAAGTCTAGCCTTATAGGTTTCCACCTGTCCATCTACACCAATCTTTTTCTTGAAGATCCATTTGCATCCTATGGGTTTTACCCCATCTGGAGCAAAGTCCAAAGTCCATACTTTGTTGGTGTACATGGACTCCATCTCGGTCCGCATTGCATCTAGCCATCGTACCGAGTCGCCGCTCTGGATGGCCTGCCGGAAGTCAGTAGGTTCATCATCATCTATGATGCAATCCTCTCTATCCCCATCTATGAGAAAACCGTAGTATCTCTCAGGCGGATGAGACGGCCTACTACTCCTGCGGAGGGGTGCGGGAATGTTCTGTTCTTCTTGAACCTCTGGTTCTACCAAACTTTCAGTAGCAGTTTGTGGTTCTGGAATTTCTTCCAGTTCTACTACGCTCCCACTCTTCTGATTTTCTAAAAATTCAGTTTCTAAGAAGCGGGCATGACGAGAAACAAAAACCTTTTGTTCCTCTGCGTAATAGAAACAATATCCTGTAGAGTTCTTTGGATATCCCACAAACTTACACTCTACTGAGCGTGCCTCGAGCTTGTCCGGATGCTGCTTTTTTACAAAAGCTGGACATCCCCATGTCTTCAGGTACTGAAGATAGGGTTTCTTCCCACTCCACATCTGATATGGTGTGGTAGGCACAGTTTTGGTTGGAATTCTGTTCAAAAGATGTATCGCTGATTCTAGCGCATACCCCCAGAAAGATCGCGGCAACTCAGCATTACTCATCATGGATCGTACCATATCCAATAGGGTTCGATTCCGTCTCTCCGATACACCGTTGTGCTGTGGAGTGTATGGAGGAGTAAGCTGAGAGAGAATTCCTTTCTCTTTTAGGTAACCTAGGAACTCGGCACTTAAGTATTCTCCACCTCGATCAGATCTCAGTGTCTTAATACTTTTGCCTGTTTGGTTTTCCGCTTCACTCTTGTATTCCTTGAATTTCTCAAAGGCCTCGGATTTATGCTTCATTAAGAAGACATGTCTAAACCTAGAGAAATCATCTGTAAAAGTAATGAAGTAGGAATAACCACCTCTCGCATGTGTAGACATTGGACCACATACATCACTGTGTATGAGTCCTAAGAGCTCGCTCGTTCTTACTCCTTGTCCAGTAAATGGAGTCTTTGTCATCTTTCCTTTGAGACAAGATTGACAAGTGTCATAGGATTGATATTCGAACGTGTCCAAATATCCTTCTCTATGCAACTTAGTCAACCTTCTCTCATTGATGTGACCCAGTCTAAAATGCCATAAGAAAGCTTTATTTAAATCTGGAGACTTTCTTTTTAGTGTGTTCTGGACATTGAAAATTTGGAGTTGGTTTAAAACATATATGCCGTTATTTAGAGTACCGGACCCAATCAAACCATGATTAAGGTGGATGTTAACAACATCTCTTACAAACGTGAAATCATAACCTTTATTTGATAACAAGGAAACTGATATGATATTACACGTTAAGCTTGGTACAAAATAACAGTTATGTAAAACCAAAATATGTCCACTCGTCAATCCTAGGTGATAATCCCCGACGGACGCAGCTCCCACGCTAGCTCCGTTAGCAACCCTGAGGATCATATCACCTTCCTTCAGCACTCTACGGTTTCTCAGTGCCTGCAAAGAATTGCAAATATGAGATCCTGATCCGGTATCCAATACCCAGGAAGTAGAGTTGATCGACAGACAATTCTCAATTACAAACACACCTGAAGTCGAAGCCACAGCTTGCTTCGGTTCCTGGTTCTTGGCGTTCCACGCCTTGCAATCCTTCTTCCAGTGCCCTTTCCTGTGACAATGGAAGCACTCATCCGGGCCAACTATCGGTACTGCTATCTTTTTCTTTCCCTTCTTTCCCACCTTACTAACACCTCCTCTAGGTTTGGGTGCGGCCTTCTTCTTCCTTCCTTTGGCCCTAGCCTTGGACCCGGAAGAAGATGCACCGCCAACAAACATAGCGGGTGTTTCCCTTGCTTTCTTCAAGGTGCCCTCTGCACTCCTTAACATGTTCAGGAGTTCCGCAAGTTCAACTTCTTTTCCTTGAAGATTGAAGTTGAGGATAAACTGGGCGTAGGTGGGAGGAAGGGACTGGAGAATAAGGTCTGTATACAGCTCATTATCCAAAGTCGTCCCAAGGTCTGCGAGCTCTTCAATATAGCCGATCATCTGTAGGACATGTTCACCTACCGATGACCCGACAGCCAACCTCGCTCGAAACAAGTTCTTAGAGGTCCCGTATCTTGCTATACGAGATTGCTCTCCATAAAGTTCCTTTGTATGGAGAAATATGCCATCCAGGGACATATCCTCGTGCCTCCTCTGATGTTCATTGTCCATAGAGGCAAGCACGACGCACTTGGCTCTCGCGCAATCTAAATCCCAGGTTTTGCGGATTTCCTTATCCGCATTGCTGGATTTGGGACCAGGGACAGCAGGTGCCGTAGCGGTGAGGACGTACCCCAATTTGTCATAGGTCAAAGCCATTTTGACATTCCGCAGCCAATCTTTATAGTTTGGCCCCGTCAGTATATTTTTTTCTAAAAGTAACTTAAGTCCAGTCATTTTCAGGGTCGCTGCAATTAGGAGAGAGAGAAGAAAACTCATTAGCATGATGCTCTTGCAAGTTTAGAGTGGTTTTTAGTTTATCTAAACTGGATGGCTCCCACTGTTTCTCGAATCCTTCCTCAAACCATAAAAGAAGAATTAGCCAGGACTATTCTCACCGTACAATACTTGCTTAACCGTTCAGCCAGGCCAGTGTCGATACTTCGAGGGAGGTTTTCCAACGCTTTCGCGAAGTTCCTTAATTAAATAACCTCATTTCTCTGGGGGCGTAACCCCGCTGACACCTTTCTGGACACCTACTAGGTTTATAGCATTGATCGTTAAGTGACGAATATCCTGATAAGTAGCATATACTCACAGTAGGATCGGGATCCAAATATCATCGTATGATAATGTTGAAGGAATCCTACCAACATTCATCAAAGTCCAAATGGTATGCATCTCTTTGCAAATTTCAGTTTCTTTAGAAATTCCCGATATAAGTTTTTGCCCCATGCTCTTATGACCTTGACGTATGCCAACAAATCATAAGTCACATGTCAAGTTCTGCCCATCATTATCTTGTTAATTTGAACCCACCCGTATATACCCTTGACGTATGCCAACAAGGTAATGCGACTGTCCCAAACCAACACATCTATCTATGCAACAAATGAATACCCCAGCAGCTACCAAACACTATGCCTTGACGTATGCCAACAAGCATAGCTTGAATATTACTGACCATCCATAAGAAATGACGGAGGGCTACGACTGGTTTTGGCGAAACCGTGAACGTAGTGAACTTGATATAACCGAAGGAACCTGATAGCTTTTAAAAGGAGTGGTTAAGTCTCCGCATTTAAAAATATCTGTTTTAAAAATAACCGAGTAGTTTCTTTTAAATTGTTCCAACGATTTAAACTTGGTTTATTTTCTTTGCATTATAGATAATGCGTCCCATCATTAACCTATCATTGCAGAAAACAACGAAAATACAACGTCCTCTTATGCCATCCGCATTCGCCACGGGGTCCCGTCATCACCCGTTAGGTTACTTAACTAACGACAGAGCGAGGGCTGGGCTAGCGCGGGTGTAAAACATAAGTGACGTCTAAATAGCTATCATAAATATAGATATTTTACATTCGTCTGACGCAATGATATACATTCCAGAACACAGATAAACAATATTGGATTTGCAAGCAATCTGTATTTCTTTTGAGCCTGCAAGAAAAGACAGATTACACAGTTGTGATGAATAGCCGTTACCCCACCCTCGACCCCTACGGGTACGGCAAACTACCCGCCCGGCAGTTTGTGTACCCCACCTCGGGTCAGTCCTAGGAGCAAAAACAGTAAAATGAAATAATACAACGGTGGCTACAACCGCAACCTGGATGTGCCCCGCAAAATAATATTACAACAAATTACATTTACAACAAATGAATTAAACAATAACCCATTGCTAAACCCCGGCTAAACACCACAACAGTCCAATACAGTTTATATGCATAAACAGATATAACCATTTCAGAAATGTGCAACCCCCTGCCAACTGACATACTAGCAGTTAGGGGAGGTTTACGAACATATTAAACAATCACAGATATAATCCAATATGCAAATACTGTACAATTTCGATCGATTAAACATCTTTAATATTGCTCCAAAAACTGCTCTGTTAAACTGAAACCTGAGCAAAATTAAAATATTCCAGAAAATCCCAAATATTACACAGAAGCAACAGAAGAAAAATTGGCTCCTGACTCGCCAACTCGGCGGCGGATCCGCGGCGACTCAGTAGACTGAGGCCGCGGTTCCGCGGCGAGTTAGACGATTCAGACGACTGTTTTTCTTGGGTGTTCTACTGTGGTCATTTCAAGCTTTCTGAACTCACCTGAAAAATTTTTGGACATCATTTAAATTTCGACAGAAACTTGCATTTTTTAGGGTTTTCCGGCTTCGTTTTTCCGTTCGAAATTCGTACAAATTTGCAATTAAGTTATTTATTGTTTAGCGAGGCTTTGATACCACTATAAGTCGATGTAGTACACCCCAGTACTTGTGGGGAGGCGGAAATTTCAAAAAACGATCTTGTTTAGTGAACGAACATCGACTAACCGCTTAAATCGAAGCTAAACTATAAATAACCGCACACAAAAAGTTTCTTATCAATTGTGTTTAGGGATTATACCTAATGAAACCGGTCTTCGTCTTTGTGTCCTCCTTTGTTCTCCTCGACCTTCTCTAGGTAGTAGACGATCCACCCGAGAGCAAAACATCAAGCTACACCTCTAACTTGAGGTAACTAATCTACTTTGATTGCTAATCAAAGAAGAAAGGATGATATAGAGTGAAGGTAATGGATGTTTAAGTCTAACTAATCCTTTGATCTCAACACATGAGGATTAAGGATTAGGGTTTGAAGATGAGAGCTTGAGGAGAGAGAAGATGATAATGATAATGAGATGAGATTGTGAGTGTATCATAATATATTATGAAGCATTCTTATTTTAGAATAATGAATAATAGAAATGAATAAGCATGCTTCATAAATGCAAAGTGGTGATTCATTAAGCATGTGTCATTATCATTTATGGTGCAATAATGATAATGATGAATCACCCTCATGACTCACAATCTTATCCAAAGTAACCTCCTTAGTCAAATCTTCTAGAAGCTTCTCGCACAATTACGAGAACGCCCCTCCGATCCGCAAAAATACGGAAAAACTTTAGACTGTAAAAATCCAATAACCGGATACCAGTAACTGGCTTAAACCAAAGCCGACTGGTAAAAACTGTCCGAAAGTCGTACGTGCGTAAACGCACGTATGCGTCCGAACCCTTTGTCGCAAAACCATGCGACCTCTATATCGTTTCGCCTGGAGTAGGAAACTCTCTGTGTGGGACTCTAGAGACTCGACTACTACGCTGGCAGTGGGTTTAACCACAGACCGCAAGCGGCACTAGCTGTACGTAACGGTCCCCAGGTAGTTGTCGATAAGAAGGCCGATGAGGAAACCCATCCGAACTCCTACTGAGTCTGATGTGACAATCTCCATACAGTCCGGTCCGTTCGTCCAAGACTATCGCATATCGGGCCTAGGGGGGCGGCAAGCGTCAGTCCCCTAATAGCGGTATAAGTCGTGTCGGAGGGAAGCCCATTACACCCTGAGAAACTACTGGAACCTACTAGCAAATCTCGCTTGCCCTGGCCAGGGACTTTGCGTAATGGCTCTCTGACACAGCACGATATCTACTCCCAATACCGGGAGGGACGAATCCTGTCTAACCGCCACTGCCTCCAAGTGCTCGGGACTGCACCCAACTGCTACCTGTTTGCACGACTCCTATGAGCCGTGGTAGGGTAGCAATCTAAGAACAGTGGGACACACTCGAGGCGAAGTAGCAGTGTCAAGTCTGCGGACTATGCTGTACTCATGTCACCTGGGAACTGCTCACTGACGACTGGTATCAAACCAACCAACAGTTCCCTGTGAGTCCTGTCCGGTGTACCCGTAACCTAACGAGCACCTGCATACTATCTCCAGTACGACGTACTGACGGCTGTGGGACAGACCATCTCCCCAACTGGGATGAGAAGCGTACATACTAGTCTACTCCGGATATCGATGCTCTGTCTCGATAATCCAACGACCAGGGACCTGAATAAGGATGTGCTTGTAGACTACCCAGCCCCCACTAGTGTGACTGCCATCACAACGCTGGTAGACAAGCAAGATCCTAAGAGCTCTATCAATACGTACACTCACATATTAAGATAGAAAAACCAAGTAGCATACTACCATGTTTAGCAAGACTGTTATATACATGTGAATATCCCAAGCTTCCATTAAGTAATATACAAACTAGTATGATACAGTAATGGCCTTCTAGGGCATAAACACTAACAGGTCAAATCAGACATCCAGACACATTCTAAGACAGGTATTGCTCATTTCGGGAGATGGCTTTCTCCGCGAACTTGAGATATAGAGAGACACAGAAAGAAACATCAAAGCGGATCCACTCACTGAGGCTATTCCTCGAACGCAATAGTTTCGCAAATGAGCTTTGTGAGACTGACTAGTAGAGGAGTTGGGTGTTCGGTATCACACGGGCTGTGAGTATGCGACATCGCAATAATTAGCCTTGAGTGTAAGTGGGAGATTGTTGGAGATAGTGCCCTCAGAGTCAATTATTGGATCACAGGCACGTGATTGCAATGATTGAGGGAGGACCTATCCCGGTAGGACAGTCTTACTCAAGATGATAGTATGCTATCTGGTTTATCTTTATCATCGTGTACTGCTTTAGGTGACCTGACAGGTCGCTATTACACGTTGATAGAGCCCCTAGGATTCTTGCTTGACTGCCAGCAGTATGAGGGCGATCATATACGTGAGAGCTGGTAGTCTATAAGCACATCCTTAAAAAGTCCCTAGTCGTGGGAGTTTCGAGACAGGGCATCGATACTGCAGAGTAGACTAGTGTATACAGTCGAGACCCCGACGAGGGGCGGTGGCCGGTCTCACAAGCCACTGGTGTCAGTTGGATCACCTAAGATGTATACAGGTGCTCATTGGGTTATGAGTACACCGGACATGACTCGCTGGGAACATGCTAGTTGGTCTTATATCTGACGTCAGATAGCAGTTCCCTGGTGACATGTGTACAGGTTAGTTCATCGACCTGAGAATCGTCATTTGTCTCGTGTGAGTTCCCACTGTACTTTGATTACTACCCTACCACGCTCAAAGGAGACGTGCAAACAAGTTTTAGTTGGGTACAGTCCCGAGCCACATAGAGGCAGTGAGCGGATCTTCGGGGGTTCGTCTCTCCCGGTATTGAGGGTGAGGTCGTGCTGTGTTTAGGAGAGCCAGAACATGAAAAGTCCTTGGCCAAGGCAGGAGATTTACTGGTACGTATTCCAGTAGTATCTCAGGGTGTTCTGGGCTGATCTCTGATACGACTTGTACCGCTTTTGGGGGTCTGACTTTTACCAACCCCCTAGGCCCGCCATGCGATGCTCATAGACGAACGGACCGGACTGTACGGATATTGTCACTGACAGGCTCAGTAGGGTGTCAGGCTGAGTTCGCTCACAGACGTCCCTTTCGATCAATAGCTGGTGGCCCGTCACGTATGGCTAATACCTCTGACGTGCTAGTGGTTAAATCCACAGCCATAGTATTGACGAGTCTTTAGAGTCCCCCACATTCAGTTGCTCAAGTTTTCGGGCGAAACACTGTAGAGGCCGTATGGAGATATGGCAGGGTTCGATCTGATACGTGCGGTATTGCACGGATCATGATCGGACGGATAATACTAGCCGGCTTTGGTTTAAGCCGGATCCTAGTATAGTACAGTGTAGATTTTGTCTCATTGCATTTGTATTTCGGTCGGAATACAAATGCGGGTGTGTATACACAGTATCGGGGTTTTCCTGTAATTTATTACGGGACCAGTTTTCTGGAGTTGCCAGTTTACTTTCCGTTTCGGCCATATTTCTTTGTATCCTTCATTGGCCGAAGATTGGTGGAGGAGGGCCTTTTTGCAAGCATGCAAATTTGGAAGGGGGTCTTTGCATACTATTGTATCATGATACTTGCACCATCATTGCTTGGCTTTCTTTAGTCATCATGGTTTGACTTGTGGTATCATGATGGTTGTGGTGGAGTGTTGGATTTAGCTTGTTATCATGCTTGATCATGATCACTTTTCTCTCTCTCTTGTATCATTTGATCCACACCCCCCTTGGTATCATTCTCTTCACTCTCCCATTATGCATGGCCGGCCATTGTTGGGGATGGGCTGTCCAAAACTTTTAGCATGGGGATTTTGCTTTCTTCATGTTCAAAAAATCCCCAAGTTCCTCTAAAAAGTTCCATATATCATTTTCTCCACCAAAGGCAACTCCATAACCCTAAATGAGACATGTTTCTACACTATATTCTACAGCAAACTTTGGGCACGTCGGCTCGCCAACTTCGTGCCCGAGTTGCCTCGGTATAGAGGTGGGAGCCCGTAAAAGAAGCCGGCAACGTGGTGCCCTTCCGGCGACGAGGTGGAGACCGGACACTCCGCGGGAGATCGGGACGACGACAAGAAGACCGGAGGACACGGATCACTCGGTATATCTCTCTTCCCATCTTGTAGTTAGTTAGGACTAGTTTAATGGCACGATCCGGGTTTATAGTGCGCGGTGGTGCCAGTTTGAAAAATTAAAGTTAAGCATCGCTTCCGCATTTCGGCGTCGGAATTGACGGCCGGGGCGCCGCTGTGCACTTACACCAATTGGGATGGGTCTGGGCTTGGATGCATGCCACGTGTCTGGGTCTGTCTGTACAACATTTTCCACATGTTTGATTTCCGAAACTTTTCATTTTTACGTGTTTTGCACGTGTAAATCTTTGGGCTTCCAAAAAGTTTAAAACAAATATCAATAAAAAATAATATGTGGCTGAAGGGATTTGAACACAAAGGCTATATCACAGCAGTGCAAGGCTTTACCAATGAGCTACAAGTTGTTTCTTGCTGTTTTAAAACAACTTAAATTTATAACTTGTACTTAGGATTTACAAATACTCCATTTGTACATTAACTTTAAAAATTTTCTGTACATTAAAATAGAGTCGTTATATTACATGTTAGGATAGTGGTACACTAGTTGTGCATGAGGGCTTCTTATCATTATTATTTATCGCTCGAATTTTAGTTTCGACGCTTGCTTATTTACTTTCCTTGATGTATACAGTATTCATGTTTTAGTTATTTCACCACTTATTCATGCGACTTCTAGCTTATTATATAATTCTACTCCCGAGTTGGCAACTCATCCCGATTGTGTCATAGTTCTTTGCAGGTTTGACCGTTGGGATCCATAACGGCTTATTTTGGCACGTTTGCTATCTTTGGGGCGTGATTGCGCATATTTGAGTTGGTGAGTTTTATTTTGTATCGGCTCTTGTCTTGTATCTATTTGTATATAGAAGTACTTTATCAAAAATCAAATCTAGTATATTGTGAAGACCTTAGAATTGTATATTCTGTTGTAGTCATACTCGTGTGGAGTCGATTTGATGTATAATATGTTATTTACATTCCGCTTGTTGATCCTTCGTCTCTTTGGCGTCGTATATTATTACACGGTTATGATTCCGCCGTTTGGGCATTGATTTAGCTTCCGTGTGTGGGGATGCTTGATGTATATTTATCATTGTACCGGTTTTATTCAAAATTTACAAAGGAGGTGATATCCGTTTTTCAAACAATCTTACGAACCAACTTTACATTTTCATAAAACTTCTCTAAAAACTTCATCTTTATCTATTATTATCTATTTTCTTATATATATGGTTTAGATTTCTTGTTTATGGCGTATTTGGGTTACGGTGGGGTCCATCTGACTTCACGTAATTTTTGTACCGGTCATGTGCCCCTTTCGGATCCTGACAGGAGTATTTTAGTCTTTCCATCTAAAATATTCTAGCAGGCCTAATTGAAAGCTTTCCCAGGGGTTTTCTCACAAACTTTTGTTAGAGTAGGCCCTTTTCCCATATTTTGAAAATACCATGTGTTTTCCCACAAGTCTAGGTTGGGCCGGGGGATTTTTGACAATTTGCCCTAATATATATGGATCTCCTTATATTACTTCAGCATGTCGAGATCAGATTCCCTCCATGCTCAATAGATGCTGCAAGATATGAGGATTTGATTGATGTTTTCTTGCTTTGAAAATGTGAAGATAATCCTGTCGGGTCTTGAACAATCTTAGCACAATCATTTGAATGTGCGATTATTTTTAACTCGAAAAGATTCTTGTGAAAGAAAATTTTGGAAAACGAACAAAGTATCAATTAGTTTGTTATCTAGATTCGGAATTTTAACAATTATTTATTGGTGCACATTATAAGTGATGCCCTTCTACTAAATGGGGTTATTAACCTAATTGCGATCAAGTAACATAGTGGATCTATCCAAGACAACGTGGACATGAAAATTTTCAAATTTTGTTTTCTTTCCAATATCATATTAGATGCAATTATTGTCATCATTCTATATTCTTTATAGGTTACTTTATTCCTTGCTTTTATCTTAGAGAGGGCGAGACAGTAGCAAACCAAAATAAAGCAAACTAGATTGAGTAGTTCTTTTACGATTCTTTGTCGTTGGTAAATCGATGTACAGGGCTACAAGTAGTACAATTCTAGTCGGTTCTTTCTTCTCTAGCAATTCCTTTCACCAAAATCCTCCCTTTCAAGAATTATTGTTTTCGTGATCGATCGACGAAAAAGATTTTCATGCAATATTTATGGTTTTCTTCTTATCTCATTTTATTTTTCAGTTTCTATCATCATTTTCATATATAGGAAAAGAACCTTAAAAGGTTAGGGTTAGTGTATATAGGCTAACAGGTGCAACTTGTTTTGGCTTCCACCACTAAATTGTGTACCTCTTAGCTAAGAGTCTATATATACATGACTAATCCCTAACTCTTTGAGAGAGACACTAGAATTTAACTATTTGACTATTTTAGAAAGAATCCTGGACACAAAGCACACGATCATTTATTTATAAAACTTCACAAGAGTTAGGTTTTACTTGACTTTAACCAAATTGATATATAACTTCCATGGATGAGTAGCATAACTTAGAACAAGCATTTGGCAAAGATAATGACATCGCGGTCAAAGCATAATATATTGAGTGGAGTTTGAATGGACAGGGCGAATCTATAAATTTAAAAGTCAAGTACCCTAGCTACAGGGTTGGCAAGTCGACTGCCAATTATCGTATGTTTGTATCTGACTAGTTTGACTGTGAATCAAACATATACAAACTGATGATGATTTATGTTTGCTGTTATTTTTTTCCCTACTTTTAATTTATTAAAATAAATATTATTCTTAGATTTATAGACTTCATTTTTGGGGTTGTTTTGAATGGAGTTATGGTTTTAGCATTTCCAACCAAGTGTGAAGATTTTTTTATAAATGAAATGTTTGTTATATTAATAGAAAAAACTTTGCCATCCATGACTTGTCGAATTACTTATCTCATATGAATAAATAAATGGTAAGAGAATTAATTGAAAGAAACTTAATGGGGCCATTAGAGAAAGAGAAGCTACAATTTCTATTAGTTTTCTTATACTTATGTGACCAATCAAAAGATAACTCACTATGTTGTTCTTTATGTCACTAATTAATATTTGGAGGGTACGATTCTTTAGCATGTTGTCTTTTTGGTAGATATATACATACAAAAGTGAAGTATGAGAAAAATATCCTTCCATTAATTATTGATATATACTTTTCATTATCTTATTATTTTTTTATATTTTATGTACATTTTAATATATTTTTCTTAGGAAAGATTTCTCCTTAAAATTTCACCCTAATTAATTCATATGTCTAAGCCTTGGCAACATGCCCTTGAGGCTCCACTTGATTTCAACTGAAGAGCTACAAGTCAACATAAAACAAAAATGTGATAAAATCATTTATCTTTTTTTTAATTAAGAAAAATATTTAAAATAAGAAAAGAAAACCTTTGCAAATGGTCCATACATCACTCATCATGCAATATCATTGGATCTTCCATTTGAAGAAGAACCAAGAAAAAGGGAATGGCATTCATTGCTTCACAAGATATGAGTAACATAGGGGATCACATGGGCTTGTGTCCACTATCAACCCTCCTTTTTAGCCACTTTCATTAGATACTACTACTCTACCTAGTTGATCAACATCTCATGTGACCCATGAAGCTAACATGCATGTTTTGTGTCAATAGGTTTCAAGCTTTTTCAATATCTTGAGTGAATAATTGATATGATAGTGAAAGCAAGATGGAGGAGGGAAAGAATGTCTATTTGAGTCTTTTTAGTTGCATGGTCTCCATCAAACCTTAGCTAATCATCTAAAGGGTCTTTAAGACTTGATCTATACAGTAGTCTCCGACAATGATGAGCGATATCGAAATGCAAAAGCTCTATATGAATAGCATCTCATGTGGACGAATCTGAAAGTTCATATCGGTGTTTGAAGCTAACTAGTATACTCAGTTATTCGGGTTTGCATTTAAAATTAATTAATTTAATACAAATTTATATTAACTAGTTATTTTTACATGGTTAAATATTCCTTTTAGTCATTTGTATCGTATGTAGATAACTTATGATATCGATATGCAGACATTGTGTACATTGGTAATTTTTTTTAATATCCATATTAGTTATATACATCAAACATTGCGCAAATGATACACAATTAACGATGTATGTGGCTAATACATTAGCATGCTCAATATTAGCATACATCCAGTTGTGACCTATTATTTGAACCGGCAATCTACTTAGATAACTGTTAGATTCAAATCTCTGAGAACTAGCTCGACATGTATCTTCTTAAAGAGGATTTGAGAAAAAATGCTAGTTATAATATTGCATTCAAGGGGTGAAAAGGTTGGTAGCACATGAGAATTTGAAAATAAAGATCACAAGTTCGAGACAAGAAATAGACAACAGCCCCCCTCTCCAGAGACAGAGAGAGAGAGAGAGAGGAGAGAGAGAGAGAGTATATGCTAGTTTGTGCGTTAATGCCAAGTATGAGAGCGCAATACACTAGAACGGCGTATTTGACTTATGAGAGAGTGAATGATATTTTAGACTTCAAAGCGTCATTCATGACCATCAATGTATCCAACCAAATTTACAAAGAAAAGGAATCTCATGAAGTAGCATACTGGCATGTTTGTGGCGTCTTGTGCATATGATCATGATCGATGATTATGTGCAGTCGTCACATGCGCTGACATATTTCATTATTGAAATACAAATTTGCCAATCCGGTTAGAACAGTGACATGTGAATTTAGGTCTATACCTTCGGCAAACAACCGTAAAATGCATCTACATGTTTATGTTTATTTCTAGGGTTTTTTTTTGGATCTTTATATATGGTGGTTTTATTCTTTTTATGATCTTTATATATGGTTTTTGTTCATTTGGTCCTTTTGAATATACAGGTATGCTCATGGATATACATGTGGACTCAAAGACCTTAAGAGTTCTTATAAATAAAGAAAAGGATCATTGTTGCTATAAAAATTCAAAAGATGTTCAGACAACAAAGAGTTGTTAAAAACAATATCAAAGCGAATAATATATAATGCAAAAGGTGATGTATTCCCATTATGAAACTGAGAGAAAATCCTTCTTTGAAAAAATAAACGAGATGAGACAACTTAAGTTAGGCATGGATTAAGCTTGATTGAGTTCATTCTTTTGAAATTCAATGTTCAAAGATTCCCACAAAAATTGGAAGCAGTGTGGTGAAAGATGGAAGACTAGTTAAAGATGTGCGCTGCATGCATGAAATTTATTCTTTCAATTAATTATGCTATGTTTATATATAGTTTGATTCTAATATGATAAATGGAAAAACATTAACATCATTACTGATGATACTCTATATTAGCGATCTCTCAGATCAGAACACGTGGCAGATGACGTGTCCCAGAACCCTGAAGAAAGGGCCCGCATGGGCCGACCAGACTACCCCCGTACCCGACCTGTAAGCACGAGCTGGCTCTCCTCAGGACCCCTGCAAATTGGCCTCCTCGGCATCTCAGCTCGCCCCGAGCTGTCACAGGACCAGAACTCCTCGGCCCTCCCGCTCGTTCCCGAGCCCCCCTGCCGAGGCCATCTTCCTCGGTCCCTCCGACCGACCAACTCCACCACTCACAGGCGTAACCGCAGCTCCGCAAATCTCTCCATGCGCGGATTCTCCGCCGGCAACATCCCACGTTCCACACCATCACGATCCCCATTAACGGGCGATCCACTCGTTACGCAGGCGTGACGTCGAGAGCGTAACCGCCGGCGAGATTCCCGCACCTGCTGCTGCGTGCTACCGCCACTATATAAACCCCCATCACAGAGGGGTCAAGTAAGCTTTTTTCACCCCACTTAGCCGTTACTCTGCTCGGATCTTGTGCTAACTTGATCGTCGGAGGGTCCTCGGTGGTACCAAACCATCCTGAGACTTCTTTGCAGGTACTAGGCGTAGACTCCTCAAAACCACCAATCTCCTCAAAACCCATTGAGACCCACACGCAATAGGAGATCACCTCCAAGATCAGCCGGGAGATCGATGGAAGACAACAACCGACGGAGACCCGAAAAGGACTTCCATCAGTTGGCGTCGTCTGTAGGAAACGAAACTCCACAAAAAACAAAGTTGGCCTTCCGATCTCCATCCACATGGCAAGCGATCACCCTGAAGATTTAGGTACCAGCCGCCGCCTCCCCCTCAACGGAGGCGCGGGTGAACCTCCACCCAATGTCGCCGACTCCTCCGCCGGCCATCGCCTCACAGACTCCGGAGATCGCAGGCCCCTCGATCCGTCCCATTCAACCTCGAAGTCCCACGTCGGAGAGCCTCGCCTCGAGCCTTGTCGCACCCCTGTCCCTACTAAGGAGGTGGCGGTCAACTCGCCTGCTTCCAGGCATGACCGGCACCCCCTCCCTCGATGGGGTCGCGCCCACGAAGCCCGCCAAGGCAGCTCGAGGACCACCTCACCGCGGGGCCCAAGGGACCTCGCCGGAAGGAACCGGGGCCCATCAAGAACTATGGTCATGACGACAAGGGGTCAGTCGAGCTCCCGCGAGACTCGGCACCCCACGCCGGCAACAGACGCCAACGGCCACCTGAGCAAAAAGGCCAGGGGCCACGAGCCTATCACCTTTGGTGACGGGGACCTCCACGGCATATCTATCCCCCACAACGACCCTCTGGTGATCACGGCCCGAATCCACTGGTACGAGGTCCACCGGATACTTGTCGACTCGGGCAGCTCGGCAGACATCCTCTTCCACGACAGTCTTCTGCGCATGGGGCTCACCCCAGTAATCTTGAAACCGACCTCCTACGTCCTTTCAGGGTTCACTAACCACTCCATCCCGGCGGAAGGGGTGGTCACCCTACAGTTCAACATCGGGGAGCCCGGCCGCACCCGTACGTTGCCTGTGGAGTTCATCGTAGAAAAGGTCCCATCGGCCTACAACGTCCTCCTCGGCCGCCCGACGCTGAACTCTCTCCAGGCCCAGATATCGATCTACCGCCTGGCGATGAAGTTCCCTCTCGATCAGGACGGGATAGGTCGGGTCTACGGAAACCAGCCGGTCGCGAAGGTATGCCTTATCGAAACATCTTCGTCCGAGCAGCCGGCCGACGACGCTGAGGTAAATGACGACACCAAGGGTTCTCTGGACACCCAAGACGAGCGGAAGGAGGTCCGGGGGACGCCGGTCGAACCACTGACCGAGGTGCCCCTGACAGAAGGGGACAATGAAAAAACCTTCCAGGTTGGATCGCTCCTGACAGGGACTCAGCGAGATGACCTGGTCAATTTCCTCAGAAATAACTCCGACGTTTTCGCCTGGGCGCCTGCTGACATGCCTGGGATCGACCCCAAAATCATTTCCCATAAGCTCGGGGTTGATCCTGTGGCCCGACCCGTCAGACAGAAAAAGCGAAGCTTAGCCTCGGTCAAACAGAAGGCTATCGAAGATGAGGTTGATCGACTTCTTGCCGCCAACTTCATCCGGAATGTACCCTACTCGGAGTGGTTGGCGAACGTAGTTCTGGTCAAGAAGTCAAGCGGAAAGTGGCGCATGTGCGTCGACTTCACCGACCTCAATAAGGCCTGCCCCAAAGACAACTATTCTCTCCCTCGGATAAATCGGCTCGTCGACAGCTCGGCCGGCCACGAGCTGTTGAGCTTCATGGATGCTTTCTCCGGCTACAATCAGATCCGTATGAATCCGGAAGATGAAGATCTTACCGCATTCACAACGGACTGGGGGGTATACTGCTACAAGATGATGCCCTTCGGCTTCAAGAACGCTGGGGCCACGTACCAACGGTTGGTCAATCGCATGTTCAAGCCACAGATTGACAGGAATATGGAGGTCTACGTTAACGATATGCTCGTCAAATCCGTCTCATCGACCGACCATGCCAGGGATCTGGGCGAGGCCTTCGAAGTGCTCCGCAAGTTCAAGATGAAGCTAAACCCCGCCAAATGCGCATTCGGAGTCACCGGTGGAAAGTTCCTCGGTTTCATGGTCACTCACCGTGGAATCGAAGCTAACCCAGAGAAAATCGACGCTATTCTCAACATGGCCGCGCCTAAGACCAACGTTGAGATCATGCGGCTCACGGGACGAGTTACCGCTCGGAGCCGTTTCATGTCCAGGTCGGGGGAGAAATGCCTCCCGTTCTTCAAAACTCTGAGGAAGATCCCGAGGTTCGAATGGTCGGAAGAGTGCCATGCCGCCTCGACTAATTGAAGAAGCACCTCGCGATGCCACCGCTGCTCACCCGACCAGTTGAAGAAGACGAGCTGTCGTTGTATCTGGCGGTATCCGACTAAGCAGCGGGAACGGTGCTTGTCTGAGAGTTCGGTAGAGCGCAGAAGCCGGTGTACTATGTGAGCCATGTATTTAAGGACGCGGGGACGAGATATCCAGCCATAGAGAAGATTGTCTTGGCCATCGTGGTGGCCTCAAGGAAGCTGCGGCACTACTTCCAAGCACACACCATCATCGTCCTCACTTGGCGCCCGTTGGGGGCTATCCTTGCATCACCGGAATCCTCGGGCCGTTTAGAGAAGTGGAGGTGGGAACTGTCTCAGTTTGACATAAAAAATCGCCCGAGGCAGGCCATCAAAGCACAGCCCCTCTCCGATTTCATCGTTGAATGCACTATCCCTAGCAAGGAACCGGAGTCCACGCCGCCCCTCGCAACTTAGTGTCCCATCGCGGAAAGGCTTGGCTCGGTTCCTGAGTGGGTCATCTACGTTGACGGGTCTTCAACCGAGGAAGGCTGTGGTGCCGGCCTCATTATCCGGGGCCCGAACGAGGCAGAAATGGAGTACTCTCTGAAGCTCGGTTTCAAAGCCTCGAACAACGCGGCAGAGTACGACGCCCTCCTGGCTGGACTGCGCCTGGCCGCCGGGCTGGGGCTGAAGACAATTCGAATCCGCAGCGACTCGGCCCTTGTCGTCGGCCAAGTAACTGGCCGTGTTGAAGCTCGGGAGCCTCTGATGATGAAGTATCTGGACGAGGCGAGGAAACTCCGGAGGAACTTTGACGAAGTCCAAGTAGAACAAATATCCAGGCAGCTAAATGCCCAAGCCGACGCCCTGAGCAAGCTGGCTTCGTCATACTCAGCCAACAATAAGCGGTCTATCCTCTTCGAAACCCTGCCTCAGCCCAGTGTAAAAGACGGAGCGACAAAGCTCTACGTATATGCGGTGCAGGAAGGCGACCAAGATTGGAGGAAGCCTCCATGGAATTCCTAAAGGACGGTACGCTCCCAGAAGATCGGGGAGCCGCCCGCCGTCTCCGGGCCGAAGCCCGCCACTTCATCTGGAGCAATGGGAAGCTCTACAAGAAATCCTTCATTCAGCCCCTGTTCTGGTGTATCGACCCCCACGAAGCCAACTACGTTCTCCGTGAAATCCATGAGGGGGTTGGCGGTGCACACCAAGGGGCCTGAACCTTGATCCAAAAGGTGTTGCTCCAGGGGTACTACTGGCCCACTGTTCACGGGGACGCCCAGAAGCTAGTCAGGAGATGCAAGAGTTGCCAGCTCCACGGCAGCATCCCTCGCCTCCCCGCTAGCGAGCTGACCGCCCTAACATCCCCATGGCCGTTCACCCAGTGGGGATTGGACATGATCGGCCAATTCCCTACCGGTACGGGCGGGCACAAATATGTCCTCGTCGCGGTAGACTACTTCACCAAGTGGATCGAGGCCGTCCCCATCAGGAAACCGGATGACGCCATGACCATCAGGTTGCTGCAAAACAATCTGATACTCCGGTTCGGCATTCCGAGATGTATCATCACCGACCACGGGATGAACTTCGAGAACGAGAAAGTGAAGGACTTCTGCAAAGAATACCATATCCTCATGAAGTTCGCCGCAGTCGTGCATCCCTAATGCAACGGGCATGCCGAAGTCTCTAACTGAGACGTCCTCCGAAGTCTCCTGACCAGCCTAGAAGGGCGACAAGGCAGTTGGGTCGAAGAACTGCCCCGGGTTTTATGGTCCCTACGCACGTCAAAGAAGAACCTCACCGGGGAAACCCCCTTTAGCCTCTGCTCCGGGACTGTGGCAATGGTCCCAGCGGAGATCGGGCTACCAATTCATCGAGTCGAGCACTTCGACGACGATGTGGACACCTCGGCGCTACGGACCAACCTGGACATCTTGTTGGAGAAGAGAGACCGGGCTCAGATCAGGGCCGCCGCTTATCAACAACAAACGGCCCGATACTACAACGCTTGGGTCAAGCGCCGCTCCTTCCAGACCGGAGATCTGGTTCTACGGCGAAACGAGTTCATTGATCAAGGCAGGCTACACAAGTTCTCTCCGAAGTGGGACGGTCCTTTCCTCATCTCTGAGGTACTCCCTGGCGGAGCCTATCGCCTACAAGACGCGGATGGACACAAGTTCCCGCGGCCTTACAACTCCGAGAAGCTCAAGCTATACCAATGAGGCCGAGGCCAACAAGTGTGTACCCCTCCTTTCGCAAAGACAATGTAAACGTTTCTAAAAATCCTTTCCATTCGAATAAAGAAACGTTGGAACATTGCAAATAGAGTTCTGTCTTTGCGATCCAAAGCCCTCACCAAAGAGGCAACCGCGTGGTTTCACCGCCCGGTTATCCCTAGCAGGCCTCCTACGGCCCTCCAACGCTAAGGTTCACAGTCCTCCCTAGAGGCAGCCGGGTGGCTACCCTGCTCGGCTATCCCAGGCCGGTAGATTCCCTACACGCAACGCCAGGGATCAAAGCCCTCGCCAAGAGGCAACCGTGCAGCTTCACTGCCCGGTTATCCTCGGCAGGCCTCCTGCGGCCCCTCCAATGCTGAGGATCAAAGTCCTCATTAGAGACAGCTCAGCAGCTATCCTACTCGGCTATCCCCGGCTGGTAGCTTCCTACCACAACCGACAGGTATCAAAAGCCCTCCCAGAGGCAGTCGAGCCAAACCTTCGCTCGGCTATCCTTTAGGACAAAAGCCCTCGCCAAGAGGCACCGGGCAGTAACCCTGCCCGGCTAAGGGTCCTTGGTAGGCTTCTTACAGCCCCTCCCGCGCTAAGGACCAAAGTCCTCCAAGAGGCAGTCGAGCCCGACCCTTGCTCAGCTATCCCCGGCTGGTAGCTTCCTACCACAACCGACAGGGATCAAAGTCCTCGCCAAGAGACACTGGGCAATAACCCTGCTCGGTCCCCGTCCTGAAAGATCAAAGCCCTCGCAAGAGGCAACCGAACGGGTACCCTGCTCGGTCATCTCCGACTGGTAGCTCCCTACCCATGACGCCAGGGATTAAAGCCCTCGCAAGAGGCATCTGAGCGGCTACCCCACTCGGTCATCCCCGGCTGGTGGTTGCCTACCCACGACACCAGAGACCAAAGCCCTCTCCAAGAGGCAATCACGCAGCTTCACTGCCCGGTTATCCTTAGTAGGCTTCTTACAGCCCCTCCAACGCTAAGGATCAAAGCTCTCGCAAGAGGCAACCGAGCGGCTACCCTGCTCGGTCATCCCTGGCCAGTAATTTCCCTACTCACGGCGCCAGGGATCAAGGCCCTCGCCAAGAGGCAACCGCGCAGCTTCTCTGCCCGGATGGCGCCCACCGTGGGGCATCCTCCTGCTTACCAGACGTTGCTAGTTTGAAGCCCTCATAACGAGGCCACCTAGCTCCCTTCTTCTTGTCAAATCTGCGGCGGGTAGCATGCTGCTCATCAAATGCCGCAGACCCGAAACCCCATTGAGAGGCATCAGATCTTTTCAAGCCTGGGCGATCCCCCATCGACTCTAGGGCCATGGGAATACCTCCTTCTCAGCAGCACTCGGCACGCTTGACAAGTGATCGAGAAAACGTACGATCGCCTGACATGGAAGCCCAACAAAGCAAGCAAGGATATTTTACGAATACTCTTCACATCCAAAAGATAAAGTGCAAAGCGATGAAACAGCAAGAGTTTTATTCGCACAAGTAAAACGTTTTTATAGGGGTATTGGGGGCTCCCCTGCCTTACAAAGTTCCAGACGCTTACAAAGAGGGACGAGGAAATATCAAAAAGGCCTAAGTCACAAACTCCCTCTTGCGCATCGCTTCCCTCTTCACTGTCATCGCGGTCTGCCGGAGGCTTCACCATCGGAGGTTTTGCCACCAGGGGTGCGCCTCACTTCCCTCATCATTGTCTGCCGGAGGCCTTGCCACCGGGAGTGGGACCCGAGCACGGAGCTCGCCATCGGCGAACTCAGGAAGCTGCTCCTTCATGGCATCCAGAGCCTTATTCCACGCGACGGCGGAATGCTCGCCAAGCTCGGCGTCTCTCTCCTTCTCCATGGCCGCGAAACGATCGGCCAGATCCGCCAACTTCCTCTCGGCAACTCGGTAGGATGCACTCAGGCGACGATAGGCACCCCGGTTCGCTGAATTGGCGAGCTCCGCAACCTCTGCTCGGGCTGCCAGGACATCGGCCCTCGCCCTCTCCAAATGCAGGTCACGCCGCAGGACCTCGATCTCTGAAGGAAACGCTTCTACCGGCCTCGTTGGGTGCAACACCCCCTCGGCCTTCATACGAATAGCGAGGGCGCAGTGTTGAAGGACCTGACGGGAAACATATAAGAAACTTGGAGGCGCTCGAGCCAAAGAAAGGAAGGTCAAAAAAAAAAAAAACAACGCGTAGAGGGGTCCGTACCTGGACCGCCCCTTGGGCTATGGCCTCCATTTGGACCCTCGGGGTGCCATGCGGAAGCTTCCCCTCGGCTGACTCTTCCATCCCGGCGAGCTGGCCGGCAGCGACGGAAAGCCCAGATGGAGCCATGAAGACGGCATCACCCTTCTGCACGGAAACCCCTTCAAGAACCCTCGACGGCGGCGCACGAGAGATTGTCCTTTTCCTCTTAAGGGGGACCCCATCCTCGCCCTCCCCAACGTCTCTCGTCTGGGGCTTGGATGACCGTGGACGTCTGTGGCCGTTGTCGGAACAATCACCAGGAGCCATCAACGAGGCGGACGGCCCTATCGCCGGCGGAACATTCGGCGCAGGGCGCGAGCCAGCCGGGGGCACGGCCGCGCCGCCGGCCTCCCTCCGGAACGAGAAACCCAAAGAGTGGAAATGAACCATGTATCCAACCCAAAAGAGGAAGAGCGCCGAGCAGCCAAGGCTTAGAAGAAATCGGCTTATGAAGGAGTAGAGGCCCTGGAGTGGGCCCCACCCCTATTAATCACCGCAATCGCCCTCATCCAACTGCACCCTCTATCTCCCGCCAAAGCGCTTCCCCGTGTCCAATGGCTCCGATCGCTCCACTTGTCGTTCCCACACTAACCCGTATCCCATCAGACGCAGGTCTGCACACGTCGCGTCAGCCAACCGACGCTTGACACCCGAACCGCCGCTTCAGTGACAGGATGCACGAACCGGCGCACCTTCCTTAAATGCAGAGATTTCGCCCTGACTCGCCGGCAGAAGAGACAGCTAACAGCCCGGGAACGCGTCCCGACGAAGTCTTGAGAGGGAGCTCACCCCGGGCGGCCCGGCAGTCCACTCTTGACCCGACCTACCAGCTGGTCAGGACAAGAGTGGAGGGCTAATGATGATGCTCTATATTGGCGATCTCCCAGATCAGAACACGTGGCAGATGACGTGTTCCAGAACCCTGAAGAAAGGGCCCGCATGGGCCGACCAGGCCACCCCCATGCCCGACCTGCAAGCGCGAGCTGGCTCTCTTCAGGACTCCCTGCAAATTGGCCTCCTCGGCCTCTCAGCTTGCCCCGAGCTGTCACAGGATCAAAACTCCTCGGCCCTCCCGCTCATTCCCGAGCCCCCTGCCGATGCCATCTTCCTCGATCCCTCCGACGGACCAACTCCACCACTCAAAGGCGTAACCGCCGCTCCGCAAATCTCGCCATGCGCGGATTCTCCGCCGGCAACATCCCACGTTCCACGCCATCACGATCCCCATTAACGGGCGATCTGCTCGTTACATGGACGTGACGTCGGGAGCGTAACTGCCGACGAGATTCCCGCACCTGTTGTTGCGTGCCGCCGCCACTATATAAACCCCCATCACAGAGGGATCAAGTAAGCTTTTTTCATCCCACTTAGCCGTTACGCTGCTCGGATCTTGTGCTAACTTGATCATCGAAAGGTTCTCGGTGGTACCAAACCACCCCGGGACTTCTTTGCAGGTACTAGGCGTAGACTTCTCAAAACCACTAATCTTCTCAAAACCCATTGAGACCCACACGCAACAGGAGATCACCTCCAAAATCAGCCGGGAGATCGACGGAAGACAATAATTGACGGAGACCCGAAAAGGATTTCCATCAATTACAGTCTTTGTATAATTACCTTAAAAGCAAATTAGGAAGAGAATCCCTGGACTTATTAGTCCCCCGAGTCTTTTGACCTCTTGAATGTAATACATTTGTTTGTTTAGGGCCTGGCCCCTCCATAATTCTTTTTTCGGTGAATATGCACGTATTTGCCTTCACGCTTGCATACTTTAATTTATGTTTACATGTCCCACAAATTTATCATTATAGACGGGATGCAGCAGACACATGTTGGTTGTTTTTTTAACTAAATAAAATAACAATTAAGGCATAGATTTTGGCATCCTAACAAAATTCCGCCAACAAAATTCCCCCGTATATAAGCTCTAAAGACCACACATCTAATTCCCAAGATGACAAAATAAGTTCGATCTCTTTGAATTTATTTTTTTCTTAAAAGTTTACACAAGGATGTAATGAATGTATTATAGTACAAAAAAGATATGTAGGAGAGGGGCCAACATCTTTTTGCTACCTCTGAAAGCATGTGCAAAAAGCTAAGCAGTAGATCTCACATGATCATCACGTTTCATCTTCAATCATTCATGATCAAGAGAGAGATTATTATTGCATGCCATGGCAACAAGTGTCATTTATGGTATGACAACTGATGAGGCCAAGAAATGATGCATGATGCTAGAAATTCGAATGGAATGGAGAGTGCTCTCTCTCTCTCTCTCTCTCTCTCCCCCTCTCCGTGTGTGTGTGTGTGTTTTCCATATTGTATCTTATTTTGTATTTTAGTTAGCTACGTTGTTTGTTTAATTTCGGAAATTGGTTTGCTCTTACATTGAGCCAGAAATCAACTATGACAACCAAAATACTAATACAAACATAAATGCAAACAAGAAGTACAGGAAAACTCAACAAGGGAATTTACCAAATCAAGCATTAGACAGAGTGATGGAGGCTATGATCTCCCTCAGATGTTGTCCTCCGTCGATCCTGTGATGGCGGTCATTAACGGTTGAGATTTGGTTTGGAAGTTGTTGAGCGTGTGAATCTCAATGGGTTGTTGTTGACGTCAAGCTATTTGCAAAGGAAGTCCCGGGATGGATGACCACTGTAGGACCCTCCGACGATCAAGTTACTGCCGAGGAATAGGCACAGAGTAACGGCGTATTGGAATGAGTCGTAGTTACCTGAGTCGTCTGAGAGAAAGGTTTATATAGTGGTCGCGCGGAGCGAGCAGGCGTGAGATCATCGCCGTCAGTTACGCCCTTGTGTTATTCTCGTAATAATAGCGAGATACGCCCATTAACGGGGGGACGCGCTAGCGTGAGACGCAGAACGTGGGGAGGCGGATATCTCGCACTGGCGAGATACGCGGAGCCGTTGCGGGGGCCTTTAGTTCCGCGCTCTCGGGTGATCGGGGAAGCCGAGGAAGCTCGGCCTGTCAGATTGCTCGGAGACGAGCAGGAAGGCCGAGGAAGCTCGGCCTGACAGAAGGCTCAGAGACAAGCAAGGAGGCCGAGGAAGCTCGGTCTGTCAGGTTGCTCGGAGACGAGCAAGAAGGCCGAGGAAGCTCGGCCTGACAGATGGCTTAGAGACGAGCAAGGAGGCCGAGGAAGCTCGGCCCGTCAGATGGCTCAGAAACAAGCCGTTGGCTGTTTGCTAGGTGGAGGCGGAAAGTACAAAGTGAGATCTCCTTAAAGGTCGGATGCGTCCTCGGAGACGAGGTCCTGAGGAACGTCCCTAATGCATCTCATTTAATCCATCTCCGTAGCCTTCGGGACAGGTCATCCGCCACGTGTTGTAATATGAGGAAATACCATATGTGAGCATCATCATTAGCCCCCCACTTTCGTTCCGACCTATTCATGGGTCGGGTTGAGAGTGGCCTGTTTGGTTTTTCCTCTGCTCAGTTTGGTGCCGAGAATCATAATATTGATCGCCCGGGAACGACATGGCATTAACCAGTTGCGTCGTTTCGATCTTTGGGCTCACGTGTCGTGCGCCAGAATTTTCGCGCGTATCCCCGATGGTGTCAGCGGATCAGTGATATGATTGCACTTTAAAGAGGGGTCGTCGTTTCAGTCGATTCATCAGTTAGGGTACATGCTACGTGTCGGACGTCGGTTGGCGGGCGAGACAGGCTGTCTTTGACTCCTGCGATCGAAAAGACGTCCCTAATGGTCGACCGCCAGATGGAGCTTCGACTGCCGCTAGGCACGGCGTTTCGTTTTGGCGGGAATCAATCTGGGATGTAGGATGTTCTCTTTGGGGTGTATAAATAGGAAATGATCATCCTAGGGCCAACACTTCGCTTCAATTCCCTTCGTTGTTAAAGATTGCCCGACGTACCTCCGTTTAGATCGGATCTTCTGTTGATCTTTCCTCGGTGAGTCCCTTTCTTTGAATCAGGTTAGGTGTCTTCCTCCGAGAAGTCTGTAGATGTTATAAGGGTAGAGTCGGACGATAAGGCTCCAGTTGCTGGGGCCGAGTTCAGTAAGTCTTCCTTCTCTTTGGCTTTAGATAGCCAAGAGGGTTCTTCTTCTTCTTTGTCTTCTATGTCGGGTTCACCCCCTAAAGTCAGGGCCTCCCTTGTCACTCGCCGTCGGGCGGCGACAAGGGCTCCCAAGGCGTGCATCGAGAACACCCGCGATGCGCCCTCCGTCTTGAAGAGTCTGGACCATCTTTCCGACATTAGGGTTCGATTCCATATCCCCTCTAGCTATTCACTCCGTTTAGCCAGAGAGGGTGAGCGGGCAAACCAGCTGCAGGGCAAGGAGATTGCTCAGTACCTTGAAGCATTCCGGACAAGAATGCGTCTGCCTTTCTCACCCGTGGTTTGTGAGGTGCTTCTTTGCTTCTGTCTAGCCCTGGGCCAGCTAGCGCTGAACTCATGGAGAATTCTCCTCGGGTTTCTGGTCCGGTTAAAACTTAATCAGATCCCTTTCAGTTTGACCCTCCTCGTGTCTTTTCTTTGTTATAAAAATCACCCCAACACCAGGAAGGAAGAGCCGAGCTGGGTGTATTTTTCGTTTAAAAAACGAAGGGTTTGGGCGGCCGGGTCGGGGGTAGTGGTCGTCCCTTCTCCCATTCATGAATAGAAGGAGAAGTTCATTTTCGTCGAGCCACCGGAGGGCAAGGATTGGCCTGCGCCCACACAGTGGCACAGGGCCGACTGCCTGAGGGCGAAGCAGTCGACCTCCCCCGAGGCGAGGGTGGTGTCTCTATAGGAATCGATCCAGTGGGCTGATGTCCTGCTTTCCGAGCAGGCACTGAGCTGGGATGGGCTCAGTCCTGCGCATTTTCTGGGTAAGTTAGGGCTTTCGACGATCTGTTTAGACTTTACTAAATTTCCTTTGTCGTTTCAGTGTCGCTAACCCCCTATTAATTGTGTGTTCTTTTTTGCAGAGCCCATGGACCGATCAAAAATCCTAGCCATCATGGCCGCCAATGCCCAAGGAAGGAAGGCTGGGGGCGCAAGCTCGTCTCGCCTCGGTCCGAGCTCGGCCCCGAAGCAAACACCTCCGGCCAAACCTTCTGCAGCACCTCCAATCCGGGAGGAGCGCCGTGGGGGGGGGGTCAGAAGTACGTACGGGACCCGACGCCCCAGGTGAGGGAGGAGGAGGAGCCTACCGAGGTCCCTCTCAAGAGACAGAAGTGGGTGGTCTCTCGGTCACCTCCTACCATGATTCCAGTGCAGGAGGGCGATTTCTGCATTGAGGTGCCTTCGAGGCTATCCATGGCCGATAGCTTGCTGGCGGACATAGAGGCGCCAGCCGGGACGAAGATTCCCCAGGGAACCATGAAGGCGCAGGTGGCCGCAATAGCGCAGGAGGCCGTTCGGGTCGGTATCTAGCCTTTCTTAAAAATTCCTTAAGTTTTATTTCCTCGGTTTTTAGCTTCTTAACACATTTGCTGTCTTCCTCAGGTCCTTCATCACTGCGCTCTCCTCGTTACCATGGAGTCCAAGGAGTTAGCCCCGGCTATGAAGAAGGCGGGCGAATCCTCCTCGCGGGAGGAAGAACTTCGCCTCCAATTATAGCAGGCGGAGGATAAGGCAGCCATTCTTGACCCGAGATTGGTCGCTGAAGGGCTGACGAACTCCAAGCTGAAAGAATCCCATCGTCTTCTCACCGAATCCAACCGGGCTATTCATGCCAAGATAGAAGAGACGAACTGCTTTTACAACTCCATGAAAAGGTCGAGGGATACCTTCAGGAAGGATGCTCAGGCGGCTTTGGAGGTGGCGCAACTAGCTAAGAGCCGGGCGGAGAAAGTCGTGGTAGAATATAAGGCGTACGATCAATTTTATCTTGATATCGCCGAATCCGCGGCCATCGGGTAGCACAAAGCCCTAGATGCCGTCAAGGAATCAATGCCGGAATTCACGGACGGCGAGCTCCGTGCTAGGTTCTCTCTCGCTGACGAAGCGCCGCAGGGGGGAGGCGCCGAGCCGGCGGTAGAAGGCGAGGCTCTTGGTGAAAGCGCCGAGCCTGAGGTTGCCATTTTGGCCCCTGATGGTGGCATCGAGCAGGGAGAGATCCCGGCCGAGGAGGCGATCTGAGCTATCCTTCCTTGGCGGTTTTTCTTGTATGTATATATTTTTCTTTAGAACTTTGTAAGCCTCCGTGCATTTTTGTAAGGCTGAGGAGCCCACAATACCTTTGTAGATAATTTTGTTCATGAATAAGGTGTACTTTTTCTTCGTTCAGATATCTGATCAATCTGCAAGTAGTTTAGCTCGTATGCTTTTCATTATTCGAATCTCTATTCTGCAAGTATTTTTAGCTCGTAAGTCTCTTTATCTTACTAGTGTAAGGCCGGTGTCCACCCTTTCTGCAAGTATTTGTAGGCACGATAGCCAAGTGTAGGAAGGTCGGTATCCTCCCTTTCCTCGGAGTCGAGATGGCGATCGCACATCGAGTATGAATCGATCGATAGCCAAGTGTTGAAAGGTCGGTATCCTCCGTTTCCCCGTAGTCGAGATGGCGATCGCGCATCGAGTATTAATCGATTGATAACCAAGTGTTAGAAGGTCGGTATCCTCCCTTTCCTCGGAGTTGAGATGGCGATCACGCATCGAGTATGAATCGATCGATAGCCAAGTGTAGGAAGGTTGGTATCCTCCCTTTCCCTGGAGTCGAGGTGGCGATCGCGCATCGAGTATGAATCGATTGATAACCAAGTGTTGGAAGGTCGGTATCCTCCCTTTCCCCAGAGTCGAGGTGGCGATCGCGCATCGAGTATGAATCAATTGATAGCAAAGTATTGGAAGGTCAGTATCCTCCTTTTCCTTGGAGTCGAGGTGGCGATCGCGCATCGAGTATGAATCGATTGATAGCGCCAAGTGCGGGAAGGTCGGCGTCACTCGATTCTACCCGGCCGCCTCATGGTGAGGGCTTTAGATCCACAGTGTTGTTGGGCAGGAAGCTACCCACTGCGGATGGACCGAGTAGGAAGCTACTCGATGGTCTCATGAGGAGAGGTTTTAGGTCCATAGCGTTGTTGGGTAGGAAGCTACCCACTGCGTATGGACTGAGCAGGAAGCTACTCGGTGGCCTCGCGATGAGGGCTTTGGACCCACAGCGTTTGTTAGGCAGGAAGCTACCCGCTGCGGATGGACCGAGCAGGAAGCTACTCGGTCGCCTCATGAGGAAGGCTTTGGATCCACAGCATTTTTGGATAGGAAGCTGTCCGCTGCGGGTGGACCGAGCAGGAAGCTACTTGGTGGTCTCATGATGAGGGCTTTTGATCCACGTCGTTTGTTGGGTAGGAAGCTATCCGCTGCGGATAGGCTGAACAGGAATCTGCTCGGCGGCCTCACGAGGAGGGCTTTCTTAACCCTCCAGTGTCTTCTTAGGGCGTCGTTCAACCTCCCTTGACCTGTAAAGGGCGGGAATGGTGACCGTCGCGGATGACACGTGGCAGCGCCATATCGGGAAGTGCGATATTCCGTGATTTGTGTCATTGTACGAGTAAATCTCGGCCGTTGGAAGATTTTTGTTGAGGCTATAAAAACCGAAGGCATATTGGTTTCTTCCTAGCATTGTGTTTCTGAAGATGACCGGCCGCGTGTACACCATCAGAGAGATTGTTTCTCGCAGTGACGTATATTTTTATAACCTTGATCATTCCGAGGAGACATACGAGGCGATGATAAGCCGCTTGGAGGGCCGCTGCAGATGCTTACTTCCGTTGCAATCTCCTCTGCTTCAGGTGCTGATTTACACAATATGGAAGACTTCCCCGGGTCTGTACAACACGCTGTCTCTGCAGTTGATGGACGAGACGTTCGACAAAATGCACATGGTCCATGGGTTTGGTCTGTTCTTGAAGAGTAGGTGGGACCGCTCGGTGGACCTTCCGCTTGAGAGTTTTTATCAAAGGTTGGTCGTCGCATCTTGCTCGGTGGAGGAGGATCCTGGGAATTCAGTGGCTTCTAGGGTCCATGAAAACCGTCGGAGGAAGTGGGTCGAAGCTGTTTGGGATCGGCTGGAGGAGTTTTCTTCGGTGTATCCCCGACAATGTTTCTTGAACCCTCGCCCTCCTTTGTTATAATTTTTGTAAGGCTGGGGATCCCATAATAACTCTTAAATAAATAAACCTGTCTTTGATTGCAGTATACCATCTCTTTTCCTCTCCTTGATATATATTTTATGTTTTCTTACAAAACTTTGGAGTCTTGGAACCGAGAAAAGAATCAAAGGGATAGAGCCCTGCGGGGGTACACAAAGTCTTTTCCGCGGGAGGACCTATCCCGGAAGACTTAGTTTAATGCAAAAAGGAATTACATTATTTTGAAAGACGATACATGTTTATTTATACAATTTAAGCTTTTCGGCATTATAGGGCTGAGGAAAATTGTGCCCCCCGGTGTCCTACAGGCGGTATGCTCCACCGGGCAATACTTCCGTCACGAGGAATGGCCCGTCCCACTTTGAGGAGAACTTATGTAGTCTCCCTTGGTCTAAGAACTCGTTTCTTCGTAAGACCAGGTCTCCCGTCTTGTAGGCCCGATATTTAACTCGGACATTGTAGTAGCGGGCGGTTTGCTGCTGGTAGGCGGCTGCTCTGATTTGCGCTCGATTCCGTTTTTCTATTAAGATGTCCAAGTTGCTTCGGAATGCCGAGGTGTTGGCTTCATTGTCAAAATGTTCTACCCTGTAACTGGGCAGTCCAATTTCTACGGGGACCATTGCCTCAGTACCGTAGCAGAGGCAGAATGGGGTTTCTCCCGTAGGTGTTTTCTTTAATGTTCGTAATGCCTATAGCACCCACGGTAGTTCCTCGACCCAGCCGCCTTGCCTTCCTTCCAAATGGGCTCTAAGACCGCGGATGACGCCTCGATTCGCTACCTCGGCCTGCCTGTTGCATTGAGAATGTGCAACCGTGGAAAGCTTCATCAGTATGTGGTAGTCGCTGAAAAACTCTTTGACTTTATCGTTTTCGAAGTTGGTCTCATGGTCGGTAACTATGCACCTCGGGATTCCGAATTGAGAAACTATGTTGTTCTGCAGGAATTTTATCATAGAGGCGGTATCCGGTTTTCTGATGGGTACGACCTCTATCCATTTTGTGAAGTAGTCCACAGCGATGAGAATGTATCGTGTTCGCCCATGCCGGTAGAGAATTGACCGGCCATATCCTTCTCCCATTGTGCAAACGGCTAAGGAGAGATGAGTGGTGTTAGTTCGGTGGCGGGAAGACGGGGTTGTTCTCGCCAAAAATTTCTGCGCAAAAGAGTCCAAGGTATTAAATGGCAGCGATACGCTTAAGAAAATGCGAACCAGTATCTTCCGGCCTGTATTTTGATAAACTCCCTAATGATGAACTGTTAAATTATGATGGTATTGAAAGTATCTCGAAAAAACCTTCGATTTTATATATTATGGGCCTCATAATTCATCCGGGATCAAAAATTATGAGCAAATGTGTTATGCACATGTGATCTAAGACAGAAGATGCGAACCAGTATTTTCCGAGCTTTATTTTGATAAACTCCGGAATGAGAAACAACTAAATTCTGATGGTATTGAAAGCATCTTAAAAATACCTTCGATTTGATATATTATGGGCTTCATAATTCATCCGGGATCAAAAGTTATGAGCAAATGTCTATGCACATGTGATCTAAGGAAGAAAATGCGAACCGGTATTTTCCGAGCTGTATTTTGACAAACTCCGGAATGAAAAATAGCTAAATTCTGATGATATTGAAAGCATCTCGAAAAGACCTTCGATTTGATATATTATGGGCCTCATAATTCATCCGAGATCAAAAGTTATGAGCAAATGTGTTATGCACGTGTAATCTAAAGTAATGCTCTATTACACGGGGAATGCATTTTTTAGTCCCACATCGGGAAAAGGAGAGATGACTTCTCTACCACTCCCATATAAATAAGAGGGGATACCTCTTATAAAGAGTAGAGTTAAATCCTCAAAGGATTCAATACTCAAAGGAGCTTAGTTCTCCAAGATAGGAGCATGCTCTTCCCCATAATGCGCAAGCGCCATGTGCGCTACGTACAACGCACGTATGCCCGCCATGTGGCACCACGTGCAACGCACATGCACACCACATGAGAACATTTAATAATATTAAAAGGAGCTTGTTCTCCATATATAGAAGCTCTGCTTCTCTTCATAATGCGCACGCGCGCGCCACGTGCAACGCACGTGTGCCCGCCACGCGCGCGCCACGTGCAACGTACGTGCGCACCACATGAGAACATTTAATAATATTAAAAGGAGCTTGTTCTCTATATATAGAAGCTCTGCTTCTCCTCATAATGCGCATGTGCGCTACGTGCAACGCACGTGTGCTCGCCACGTGCACACCACGTGCAACGCACATGCGCACCACATGAGAACATTTAATAATATTAAAAGAAGCTTGTTCTCCATATATAGAAGCTCTGCTTCTCCTCATAATGCTCATGTGCGCTATGTGCAAATATGAGCGCCCAACACGTGCAACGCACGTGCGTCCAACACGTGCGACGCACGTGCGCGAACGCAAAGAAGCCTTTTTCAGCAGCGAGAAGCTTAAGCTCCAGCCTGTTCTTCCCCCTAATGATTGAGACATGGTTCAAAGGGTACATCCCTCCACACCTTCGATATATGGCACTGTAATCTCTCAGTGTCGTCGGAGAGGTGGTGGGTCCCAACAACCAATGATCCTTCTTTCTAAAATAAAAAAAAAGAGAAGAAGAGAAAACATTGACAGAGAAACAGGGAAAGAATTCAGAGAACTCTTAAAAAGAAAGTTTGAGAAGAAATCAGAAAGAAAAGAAGGTAAACTTTTGAAAAGAAGAATTTCTTCTGAAAAGATCAATGATCTAAGAACAAGATCAAGATCTTAATATAAAAAGAAAAGATCAAATAATAAGAATAAAATAAGAAGTAATATACTTCTTTATTAGATCATTTGATCTACACAAAGGCATTGCCTTTTGATGAACCACTGGTTCTGGAATCTTAAAAAGATTCTTTTCTTGAATCCAAAATTGGATCAAGATATTAAAACAGTGCCTTGCACTTATAAATCTGTACTGTTGCGCTCTTGGGTCCGCGCAAGCCACCAGAGAGCGCCACGTGTCACCTCCACATGCGCTTGCGCTCATTAATTAGCGCAAAAACCCTAACAGGCCAAATTAAATGCAATGCACTATATTAAAGAAGGGCAGAGTCCAAACAGATGCTCTGTATCATTTATAAAGGGACAGAGCCCAAATCAAAAAGGCCTAGCAGGCCAAAATAAAATGCAGTGCATTATTAAACAGGGGCAAAGCCCTAGCACAGGCCTAATAGGCCAAAGATAAAAAACGTTGAATATTCTCAACTGGACTTAGCCCGATCATGGCCGTAAGTCCTCAAATTAAATTGACTGAGCAAGACTGCTCTCCTAAATCAATTTACATCCGGTTCAAGGGTACATCTCCGAACTCCTCTGACACCTATCGTTGTAATCCTTCAACGACGTCAGAGAGGCGACGGGTCCCGACAACCATACATGAACACGGACTGTGGGGTCCTTAAACTCATGGACTCATGCGTCCTTAAATTAAAACACGGACTGTGGGGTCCTTAAACCCGCGGACTTATGCGTCCTTAAACTAAAACACGGACTGTGGGGTCCTTAAACCCACGGACTTAAGCGTCCTTAAACTACCTATGGACCACCATGTCTCTAAACTGGAATATGGACCGCAATGTCCTTAAACTACCAATGGACCGCAATGTCCCTAAACTACCTATGGACCACTACGTCCCTAAACTGGAACAATAGAGCCCCCAAACGCTCTTTTGTTGGATTTAAACGATCCCGTTTAAGTTGATCTTAGGCTCAAATATGGCTAACGTATCCTTAAACATTCAAACAGACTTTAGTCCCAAATTGGACTATAAGACCCCCAATCAACTTTGGTTCAAGGGTACATCTCCGAACTTCTCTGACACATGTCGTTGTAATCTTTCAACGTCGTCAGAGAGGTGACGGGTCCCGACGGCCATACATTAAATGGACCACTATGTCCCTAAACTGGAAATGGATCTAGACGATCCCGTTAAGGAGATCTTAGTTTGGAAATTAGACTAAAGTATCCTTAACAAACGTTTAAGTTGATCTTAGCCTCAAATATGGCTAACGTATCCTTAAACCAAAACCCAAAACCCAAATCTAAGAAAATACGGATTTGGACTAATCCACGTCCTACGGGCGACGAAATAAATAGTCTCCGTATACAATCCACGGGCAACTACAAACAAAACAAACACACACGACACGAAGTGAAATTCTGGAGAAGGAGAAAGTGGCTACCGCGATGCGGTAGCGTAATTAACTGTAGGGGCTTGCGCCTGCAGGGAAGAGCGTCCCCACAATCAAAAACCCCTCTAGCGAGGGGGAATCTGACGAAGTCTGCTATATCGGCCGCATCCGTCTAAACCTCCGATACACGGTGCCATAAATCAACTTGGCATCTTCGGAGAGGTAGACGGATAAAACCATATAGCATCTTCCCCGAATCTCAGGCAAGACGTCCCCACGTCGTCTCCGCCGCCATTCGGAGGGGAACAAATTCTGGCACGCCCGGTGGGACTTAATCCTCTTTCCACTCCACACTTCGTGTGTCGTGTTTTTCCCGCGATCAAATAATCGCGGTGTGTATGTTTTTGGTTGCCCTTAGGGGAGTGGATATTGAAGCCGGCATTTTGTCTCTATGAAGAATGGCATTTACTCCCACCCTAGCAACTCAGGCTTTGTCATACCCGGCGCAGTCAAGTATGGGTCACTTGTAGCCTCAAATCTCTGCAATCCGGCTTTTCAAGAAATTAACGGGCTTCTTTTTGGGTCGATGCTCCCACCTCCCACCCTCGGTGCCTCAACACCGATGGAGGAAGCCTAGAGAATGTCTGTCATCCACAGGCAGGCTCCCCAAGCAGCAGCCTTGCCGACGGAATCGGTCCTCAAACAGCTGACACATGCCAAAGACTAAGGTCGACGCAGGGGGCAGAATATTCAAGCTCTTCAAGAAATCAATAACTTCAAACTGCACTAACTGCAACAGCAACTCTCGCTCTGTCCCATCTGGAGGAGTAACCTACGGGCCCCAAGTGGCCTCCCTTTTCACTATGCCAGTGGAGCAGGTAACTCAAGCCACCACTGGGCTATTCTTCGGGACCATGCTCCCGCCAACGAGCTTCAGTGCTCCTGTACCATCACAAGAAGCTCCCAAGAAGTCGTTTTTCAGCGCTCCTGTGCTTATTTACGCCCTACTTTGCATTATACTATATATAAGCACACAAAAATAAATTGTGATAATAAAAGAGTAGAAAGTGAAAAATTATATTTAAAAGATAGAAATAGTTTAAGAAAAACAAGAAAGTTAGATGTTTCTTAAATAAAACTAGTAATAAGTAGTTATGAGCTGTTGTCCCAAGGGTTAGTAAGATGAAGGAAATTACTAATCTGAGTATAAAAATAAGCCTGAAAAATAGTTCATATTCTGGAAGCCAAACATTTGAACGTTGATACCCTACTATACGCACTTACACACATCTTGAAACTCGGGATAGTAGAGGATACCTTGAAATGCTCTTGTCTAGAAGCCAAAGTATGAAGAAAATAAAAGTGGAGAATAAAAGATAAAATGGTGAAAAGAAAAATGAACACTGGTTTTGTTATCACCGAGGCAGCAATAAAAAAAATATAGCGAGGATGCTTTATCACCTAGTGCCTTAGACCAACTGGTTTGGGAGCCACTGCTAAGCCTTAGGTGTTGCAAGACGAGGAAAAACACCTAATTAGCAAGCACATGAGTAATCGATCGGTTAGTACCTCAAGAAGTATTAACGGTCGTATGAAGAATGTGTGAGCAAATTCCATCTAAATATCTATTAAAAAGTACTAAGGTAGATGGACAAGAGTATGATTGCTTGAATTGAATTCTCTGAGTGTAGGGATGTCCATTTCACACACGTAGGGGTATATGATCAATATTTGGAAGAAAGGTAGGAATGAAAACTAAAGGCGATGTTTTATTGAGGGATGATGTGATTTCTAACATCTTTTCATGACTATTAAGATAGGGCTCATAGCAACTGAAAAGTTGGTAGAGTTGAAAACTCTTATTTTCAAGTTCTTTCTTTTATAGTTCTTATCTTTATATAACTTTCACCATCTCTCTTTTATTATACGATTTTGTGGGTGTAATCCGCTGAAAACTTTCAGGAGACAACACCCCTCCTACTAGGGATATACCACTGGCGCCGAGTAAGGAAGACCGGGGGAACCTCTCCTTCTGGACTGACTCCGCCGACTCCAACGGCGGAAATTGATGCTGCTGTTCCAACTGGAAACAGCTTTGAACCACTTAGGAAGGTCCACAAGAACTCTCCGACCGCTGTGCTAAAAAGATCTCCTCCACCTATGGAGAGCGCTACAAAGGTGAAGCCGGAAAAGCCCCCTCAACGGCTGTCCTCTAAAATCTACAAGGTCTGGCGTCAAGTCCAAGACTCGGTAATTGATCAAGATTATCCCCGCCGACAGAAAAAGGTGAAAGTTCAGCGGGAAGAGGACCGTCCTATCAATCCACAAAAGGCGATAGCTACTTGGGGGCCCACGGCAAGTGACCCACGGCCGACGTTCGTCAGTGAGCTGCTATCTGAAGAAAGGGTGGCTGCGTTAAAAGATCTGCTTATGCAACACAAAGATTGCTTCGCATGGAACTATTCTGAATTGCCGGGATTAGATCCAGAAATTGCTGTACATAAATTGGCAATATCCTCGGATGTCAAGCCAGTCAAACAGGCACCAAGAAGAATGCGGCTCGAGCTTGAGATGAGTATCAACGCCAAGGTCAAGAAGCTGATCGACTCTGGCTTCATCCAGGAAGTTCAATACCCTGAATGGATCGCCAACATCATCCCGGTGATGAAGAAAAATGGGACAGTGCGCATATGCGTAGACTTCCGGGATCTCAATAAAGCTTGCCCGAAAGACGATTTTCCAGTGCCAGTCACCGAACTGATGATAGACAATATACCACTCATGAGGTTTTCTCCTTCATGGACGGCTCATCAGGGTATAATCAGATAAAAATGCACCCCGAAGACCAGAAGCACACCGCTTTTCTGACTCCTTTGGGAATATTCTGTTATAAAGTGATGCCCTTCGGATTAAAGAACGCCGGTGCCACTTACCAGAGGGTCATGACGAAGATCTTCAATGACCTCATACACGAAATCGTCGAATGCTATATCGACGATCTCGTGGTTAAAAGCAAATCATACGAGGAACATCTCGAGCATCTGAAGACCGTATTTCAACACCTTCGACAATACAACTTGAAGATGAACCCTCTCAAGTGTGCATTCGGGGTTTC
The DNA here is from genome assembly GCA_030015575.1 of Agapanthus africanus. Lineage (NCBI taxonomy): Eukaryota > Viridiplantae > Streptophyta > Magnoliopsida > Asparagales > Amaryllidaceae > Agapanthus > Agapanthus africanus. The sequence goes on along the minus strand of CM057351.1, from coordinate 366,009,946 downwards.
CTCAGGCAAATTCCTAGGATTCATCGTCCGACACCGAGGTATCGAAATAGATCCGTCAAAGATCAAGGCGATCATGGAAATGCCTCCACCAAGGACTCTCAAACAACTGCGGTCTCTCCAAGGAAAGCTCGCGTATATACGGCGATTTATAGCCAACCTTTCAGGCAAGTGCCGTCCTTACAGCCACCTGATGAAGAAGGGAACCCCGTTCGTCTGGGACCAAAAATGCCAAAGCGCGCTAGACGAGATCAAGCAATACCTGCAGAACCCGCCGGTGCTGGCTGCTCCGGTCAAGGGAAAGCCCCTCATTCTTTATACAACCGCCCTCGAAGGTTCCTTAGGCGCACTATGGGCACAAGAGAACGATCAAGGGAAAGAAAGAGCACTCTACTACTTAAGTCGAGTTCTACTGGGGGCAGAAAGCAACTACTCCCCTATCGAGAAACACTGCCTGGCGTTAATCTTCGCGATAACAAACCTCAGGCACTATGTGTTGGCGCATGAGGTCCGTCTCATTTCGAAGGTGGACCCTCTTAAATATTTAATGTCAAAGGCCATATTAACGGGACGACTCGCGAAGTGGGCCCTATTCTTGATGGACTTCTTGATAACCTATCGGCCTCTCAAGGCAGTAAAAGGCCAGGCCATCGCTGATTTCCTCGCTGAGCATCCGATAGCCGCCGATTCTCCTCTAAATTGCGATCTCCCAGATGAACATGTGTTTGACGCAATTGACGGTGGTGATACCCGATGGGAGCTTTATTTTGATGGAGTATCTTCCATGAAGAAGTGCAGACAAAATACCCCCATAATCAAGTCGGGGGTAGGCCTCATCTTCGTAACTCCACAAGGAGGGATAATGTGCTTTGCTTTCTCCCTAACAGAGCCGAGGACAAACAATGAAGCCGAATACGAAGCTTTGATAGCAGGCCTCGAGATCGCCATCGACATGGGAATTGAAAACCTCCTCATATACGGAGACTCCCAGCTGGTTGTTAGTCAAGTAAACGGCGACTACCAAACGTGCAAACCGGAATTGGTGATGTACGGTGAAAAGGTGCAACAACTGTTAACCCAAATTCCCTCCTATACTTTGGAAAGCATACCGCGCGCGAAAAACAGCAAAGCAAACGCGTTGGCCAAGCTTGCTAAAGAACTGGCTGACGAGAACCTCGATGACGTAAGAATCGTGGTACAAAGCCGTCGGGTGCTTGGCCCAGCAGAAATACCTCCGGAATCATCCGAAGAGAAGGGAGCGACTGAACAGACGACCTTGCAAATAAAAGACCGGGAAAAGGCTGAGGATTGGAGAGAAGTCTTTATAGACTACTTCAAATACCGTCGAACGCCCAAAGACGCGTCTTCAAGACACTAGCTCATGAAACGAGCTCTGTCTTTCGCCTTCGTTAACGATACTCTATACAAGAGGTTGTTTGATTCTCTGTGGCTGAGATGCCTAGGTCCTAATGAAGCGGAAAGAGTCGTTCAGGAAGTTCATGACGGACTCTGTGGTTCTCACCAAGCAGGCCCGAAGATGAAGTTGAAGATCAAACGGATAGGCTACTACTGGCCCACGATGATTCAGGACTGCATCGAATATGCGAAGTAATGCCACTCATGCCAAATCCATGGGGACTTCATCCACCAGCATCCAAATCCACTACATCCAACGATGGCTAGCTGGCCGTTCGAAATGTGGGGAACTGACATAGTCGGCCCCATCGAACCAGCATCGTCCAGGGGACATCGTTTCATCCTGGCGACAACTGACTACTTCTCCAAATGGGCAGAAGCAGTACCGCTGAGGGAAGTGAAAATGGAGAATATCCTCCATTTCTTCAGGACGCACGTCATATATCGATTTGGAACTCCGCGACGGATCATCTCCGATAACGGGCCAGCTTACAGAAGCCACAAGATCAGTCGCTTCGCGCAACAACACAATATAGACTGGAGATATTCCTCAGTTTATAATCCGCGAGCTAATGGTCTAGCTGAGGCCTTCAACAAGACCCTGACGAAGATCATGAAGAAGACGGTGTCCCGAAATAAGAAGGACTGGCATGAGAGGCTGCAAGAAGCTCTTTAGGCGTATCGAACTACGTTCAAGACAGCCACGAACACAACGCCGTACGCGTTGGTATTCGGTACGGAAGCAGTACTCCCCCTCGAGATAGAGTTACCCTCGCTACGAGTGGCAGTCCACTATGAGTTGACGAACGAAGAAAATGCTAACCTTCAGCTTGAGGAGCTTGATGCCCTTGAAGAAACACGGCTCATAGCGCAACAAAATCTGGAAGCTTATAAAGCAAAGATGACGCGCTCATATGAAAGATTGACCCGGTCAAGAACATTCCGCCAAGACGAACTCGTGCTAGTGGTCAAAAGACCTATGATCCCCAATCGAGCCAAGCGAGGAAAATTTGAGCCGAACTATGAAGGCCCGTATATCATAGACAAAGTCTACCAGGGTGGAGCCTATCTACTCATGGATATGCACGGTGAAAGGCCTTTCAGGCCAATAAACGGTAGATTCCTAAAGAAATACTACGCTTAATGAGCCACAGCCTAGGTCAATGATAGATGACGACGACTATGTCCGCTCGCTATCTTCCTAAGCTCAAGCTTTATAAGCAGTAGCCAGCCTTCTTCATGACGGACCGAAACGTTCTTAAACTAATAGCGGACCGAAACGTCCTTAAACTAATACCGCAGCATCCGTAAGCTGACGAGATAAAAAAAAGAAGAAAATATAATAAATAAAAACGGTATGTCCATAAGCAAAAAAGGGCACGGATGAAAACCCGAAAGGGCTCCGTGAGTAAAAACAGCAGGGCTACCGGCGAGTGTTCGTGAAAACCCGAAAAGGAGCGACCTCGTAAAAAAAAAAAGAAGAAAATAAAAAGAATAAAAAAAAACGGTATGTCCATAAGCAAAATGGGCACGGATGAAAACCCGAAAGGGCTCCGTGAGTAAAAACAGCAGGACTACCGGCGAGTGTTTGTGAAAATCCGAAAGGGCGCAACCTCGTTAAAAGACACTTATAGGGTCCTCTCGACCTTGTAAGGAGAAACCACCCGCGTGAGATCCTTACGACTTATAAGGGAGCAACACACTTGGGGATCCCCACGATTCCTAAGGAGAAAATACACTTGCGAGATCCTCACGACTCGTAAGGAGAACTCTCTTATGAGACTCTCACGGATCATAAGATTTGAAAGTCTTAAGTTACAGAGACCTAAACCTGTGCTTAAGCAACCCCCACAACTTCCGATATTGCCCTACAAGTGGCTCAATACTGGCCCTTATATACAATCCACGGGCGCGAATAAACATTTCCCTAATCAAGTCCCATCCGAGACTGAGGATATATTCGCATGACGAACAACCCTTATAAGTCCTCTCGACTTACAAGGAGAAAATCCTCTTGTAGGATACTTACGACTTACAGAGGAACAAACACTTAGGAATCTTCACGATTCCTAAGAAGAAAATACACCTACAAGATCCTCACGACTTGTAGGGAGAAATACCTTTGTGAGACCCTTACGGCTCATGAAATCAAAAGCCATAGTCGGCACGACCTTAACCCTACTCGCTAAGCCACCCTTGTTCGGCATCGACAGAGGCAGATGATGATTCGCTCCTGGCAATATCCCAGTTGTAGCGGTGCTGATGCCGAAATCGGTGTTTAATTTCAGGTTTACGGCGAAAAGCCAGTAGGCCACACATGCATATGAAATAGCCGAAATGATGGGGCAACTTGCAATAAAAAGCAGCAAGTAAAAATGTATGCATGCGAAATAGCCGAAATGATGGGGCAACTCGCAATAAAAAGCAGCGAGTAAAAACAAAATAAACAGCCGAAGTGATGGGGCAACTCGCAATAAAAAGCAGCGAGTAAAAACAAAATAAACAGCCGAAATGATTGGGCACCGCGAAAAATAGCCGAAATGATTGGGCAATTGCGACCTTCGCGATATAAAAGCTGAAATGATAGAGCATCGTGGAAATAAAACAAAAAAAAAGAAATGATAAAACTTTGGCCTTACAGTTAAGATCATATCGATCCCTGTATACAATCCAAGGGCGCAAACAAAGAGGGAACCATACTTTCCTAACAGGCTCCGCCAGAAAACGAAGCCAAATCTCGACGGTTCATCCCAACCCCAAAGAAGCCAGTGTCTTCGGCAAAATACCTCAACTCAGGGAAACCAGCGTCCTTGATGAGAGCCTCCTGATTCGCGTCGACTCGCAGAGAAACCATTGTCTCCGCGGGAAATTCTCGATTCGTTTCAACACCAGGGAAACAAATAATCCTTGGCAAATACTTCAATTCAGGGAAACAAGCGTCCTTGATGAGAGCCTCCTGATTCGCGTCGACTCGCAGAGAAACCAGTGTCTCCGTAGAAAATTCTTGATCCATTTCAACACCAGGGAAACAAATAATCCTTGGCAAATACCTCAATTCAGGGAAACATGCGTCCTTGATGAGAGCCTCCTGATTCGCGTCGACTCGCAGAGAAACCAGTGTCTTCGCGGGAAATTCTCGATCCGTTTCAACACCAGGGAAACAAATAATCCTTGGCAAATACCTCAATTCAGGGAAACAAGCGTCCTTGATGAGAGCTTCCTGATTCGCGTCGACTCGCAGAGAAACCAGTGTCTCCGCGGGAAATTCTCGATCCGTTTCAACACCAGGGAAACAAATAATCCTTGGAAAATACCTCAATTCAGGGAAACAAGCGTCCTTGATGAGAGCCTCCTGATTCGCGTCGACTCGCAGAGAAACCAGTGTCTCCGCGGGAAATTCTCGATCCGTTTCAACACCAGGGAAACAAATAATCCTTGGCAAATACCTCAATTCAGGGAAACAAGCGTCCTTGATGAGAGCCTCCTGATTCGCGTCGACTCGCAGAGAAACCAGTGTTTCCGTGGGAAATTCTCGATCCGTTTCAACACCAGGGAAACAAATAATCCTTGGCAAATACCTCAATTCAGGGAAACAAGCGTCCTTGATGAGAGCCTCCTGATTCGCGTCGACTCGCAGAGAAACCAGTGTCTCCGCGGGAAATTCTCGGTCCGTTTCAACACCAGGGAAACAAATAATCCTTGGCAAATACCTCAATTCAGGGAAACAAGCGTCCTTGATGAGAGCCTCTTGATTCGCATCGACTCGCAGAGAAACCAGTGTCTCCACGGGAAATTCTCGATCCGTTTCAACACCAGAGAAACAAATAATCCTTGGCAAAATACCTCAATTCAGGGAAACAAGCGTCCTTGATAAGAGCCTCCTGATTCGCGTCGACTCGCAGAGCAACCAGTGTCTCCGTGGGAAATTCTCGATCCGTTTCAATACCAGGGAAACAAATAATCCTTGGCAAATACCTCAATTCAGGGAAACAAGCGTTCTTGATGAGAGCCTCCTGATTCGCGTCGACTCGCAGAGAAACCAGTGTCTCCGCGGGAAATTCTCGATTCGTTTCAACACCAGGGAAACAAATAATCCTTGGCAAATACCACAACTCAGGGAAACCAGTGTCCTTGATGAGAGCCTCCTGATTCGCGTCGACTCGCAGAGAAACCAGTGTCTCCGTGGGAAATTCTCGATTCGTTTCAACACCAGGGAAACAAATAATCCTTGGCAAATACCTCAACTCAGGGAAACCAGCGTTCTTGACGAGAGCCTCCTGATTCCCGTCGACTCGCAGAGAAACCAGTGCCTCCGCGGGAAATTCTCGATTTGTTTCAACACCAGGGAAACAAATAATCCTTGGCAAATACCTCAACTCAGGGAAACCAGCGTCCTTGACGAGAGCCTCCTGATTCACGTCGGCTCGCAGAGAAACCAGTGTCTCTGTGGGAAATTCCCGATTCGTCTCAACTTGCAAGATGAAGCCTCAGGCAGCAGGGATTAAAAAACTTGCTTCCTGAACAATGGGACCCTGCAAGTCGGTCTAAACGGTCTCTTGCATACTATTCACGGGCCTCACTCTCCAAAGTCGAGTTTCGACAAGGAGGGAAACTACCGCTTACGGATCCTCTCGACTCGTAAGAGGGAAAAATTCTCTTATAGGATCCTTACGACTTATAAGAGAAAACACACTTAGGAATCCTCACGATTCCTAAGGAGAAAATCCACCTATGAGATCCTCTCGATCCGTAGGGAGAAAAGTCTCTATGAGACCCTCACGGCTTATAGAGTTGAAAAGTCTTAGGCAGCAGATCTGAACCTGCGGCCTAAGCCATCGCTATCTCTTGGAAAAAACTAAGTTATCTGCCAATTATGTTTATCAAAGACAACATGCTGATAATAAGAGAAGGCAGAAAGCAAAAGAGCATACAAGACATTACAAAAGAAAATGTGTATCTTTATTCATTGACTTCAATCAAATACAAGATGAATCGTACAAAAGAATAAAGAATGGATACATATTATTTAAAAGGAAAATTTTACAAATACATTGATACAAAGGCAGCTACTGGGAAGGAAGCGTCTTAAGTAGCTTTATCAGTTGTTCGCACACTTCCTTCCATGCCTTTTCCCGATCGGCTACCACCGCCAGTTCTGCCTCTACTTGAGCCCGCTGCTGCAAGACAGATGCAAGCTGCTCCTTAACGGCCTGATGAGTGGCTTCACGGCCTGGAGTGTCATGCTCGGCAACATCAAGCTTTCGCTTCAAGTTTAACCCATGTGAGATACGCTCCAGAAGGCCCTCGAAGACAGCCTTCACCTCGGCAGCGTTCGCCTCAACTTCAGCATGTAGGCGAGCAGTTTCGCTTGAAGACTCCTGACGCTTCTTCAGCCTTAAAGCTGCTTCTTGTTCCAAATGGTGGAAATGAGAAGTGCTTTGCTCGAGCCATGCTGCCCGTTGAGTACTCACGACCAAGAACCTCCGTCTCGGAAACAAGTCAGCCAATGACCTCCGTCGCGGAAACAAATCAGCCAACGACCTTCCCGTCGGAGCAATACTTCGACTCGGAAACAAGTCAACTCACCAACCACTTACGAGTCATCTCGACTTGTAAGGGAGAAAATTCTCTTATAAGATCCTTACGACTTATAAGAGAAAACGCACTTAGGAATCCTCACGATTACTAAGGAGAAAATACACTTACGAGATCCTCTCGATCCGTAGGGAGAAAAGTCTTTATGAGACCCTCACGGCTCATAAAGTTGAAAAGTCTTAGGTGGCTGATCCAACCCCTGTCTTCTAAGCCATTACTGCCTTACAAAGAGGTTAAGATGGACCATCTACGAGCCACACTTGCTAAAGCTACATGCCACTGAAATGGAGAAGTTACTCATGAGCATATAAACTACTTCACACCAGAGTAAAACATAAAAAATAGAAGGGTGCGGCTCATAGAATTGAGAGTTTGGAACTATATCTTTTAAGAGTCGAGATTTGAATCAATGATAAATGACGACGCTTGTGTCCGTTCGTTATTTTCTCAGATCAAGATTCGGAAAGTTATATACCAACCCGAAACTGGTCATAGGCTATGCATTACTCTGCACTACTTCACCCACATATATACTTACGTGGGCAAAGTAGTGGGGGGCATTTTTTCCCGCCAAAAATTTCTGCGCAAAAGAGTCCAAGGTATCAAATGGCAGCGATACGCTTAAGAAAATGCGAACCAGTATATTCCGGCCTGTATTTTGATAAACTCCCCAATGAGAAACTGTTAAATTATGATGGTATTAAAAGCATCTCGAAAAAACCTTCGATTTGATATATTATGGGTCTCATAATTCATCCGGGATCAAAAGTTATGAGCAAATGTGTTATGCACATGTGATCTAAGAAAGAAGATGCGAACCAGTATTTTCCGAGCTTTATTTTGACAAAATCCGGAATGAGAAACAGCTAAATTCTGATGGTATTGAAAGCATCTTAAAAATACCTTCGATTTGATATATTATGGGCCTCATAATTCATCCGGGATCAAAAGTTATGAGCAAATGTCTATGCACATGTGATCTAAGGAAGAAGATGCGAACCAGTATTTTCCGAGCTGTATTTTGACAAACTCCGGAATGAAAAACAGCTAAATTCTGATGATATTGAAATAATCTCGAAAAGACCTTCGATTTGATATATTATGGGCCTCATAATTCATCCGAGATCAAAAGTTATGAGCAAATGTGTTATGCACGTGTAATCTAAAGTAATGCTCTACTACATGGGGAATGCATTTTTTAGTCCCACATCAGGAAAAGAAGAGATGACTTCTCTACCACTCCCATATAAATAAGAGGGGATACCTCTTAGAAAGGGTAGAGTTAAATCCTCAAAGGATTCAATACTCAAAGGAGCTTAGTTCTCGAAGATAGGAGCATACTCCTCCCCATAATGTGCATATGCGCAAGCGCCATGTGCGCTACGTGCAACGCACGTGCACCCGCCATGCGGTACCACGTGCAACGCACGTGCGCACCATATGAGAACATTTAATAATATTAAAAGCATCTTGTTCTCCATATATAGAAGCTCTGCTTCTCCTCATAATGCGCATGTGCGCTACGTGCAACGCACGTGTGCTTGCCACGCACGCGCCACGTGCAACGCACGTGTGCCCGCCACGCGTGCGCTACGTGCAACACACGTGCGCCCGCCACGCCCGCGCCACGTGCAACGCACGTACGCACCACATGAGAACATTTAATAATATTAAAAGGAGCTTGTTCTCCATATATAGAAGCTCTGCTTCTCCTCATAATGCGCATGTGCGCTACGTGCAACGTATGTGTGCTCGCCACGCGCGCACCACGTGCAACGCACGTGCGCACCACATGAGAACATTTAATAATATTAAAAGGAGCGTGTTCTCCATTTATAGAAGCTCTGCTTCTTCTCATAATACCCATGTGAGCTACGTGCAAATATGAGCGCCCAACACGTGCGACGCACGTGCGCCCAACACGTGCGACGCACGTGCGCGAACGCAAAGAAGCCTTTTTCAGCAGCGAGAAGCTTAAGCTCCAGCCTGTTCTTCCCCCTAATGATTGAGACATGGTTCAAAGGGTACATCTCTCCACACCTTCGATTTATGGCACCGTAATCTCTCAGTGTCGTCGGAGAGGTGGTGGGTCCCAACGACCAATGATCCTTCTTTCTAAAATAAAAAAAAAGAGAAGAAGAGAGAACATTGACAGAGAAACAGGGAAAGAATTCAGAGAACTCTTAAAAAGAAAGTTTGAGAAGAAATCAGAAAGAAAAGAAGGTAAACTTTTGAAAAGAAGAATTTCTTCTGAAAAGATCAATGATCTAAGAACAAGATCAAGATCTTAATATAAAAAGAAAAGATCAAATAATAAGAATAAAATAAGAAGTAATATACTTCTTTATTAGATCATTTGATCTACATAAAGGCATTGCCTTTTGATGAACCACTGGTTCTGGAATCTTAAAAAGATTCTTTTCTTGAATCCAAAATTGGATCAAGATATTAAAACAGTGCCTTGCACTTATAAATCTGTACTGTTGCGCTCTTGGGTTGGCGCAAGCCACCAGAGAGCGCCACGTGTCACCTCCACATGCGCTTGCGCTCATTAATTAGCGCAAAAGGCCTAACAGGCCAAATTAAATGCAATGCACTATTTTAAAGACGGGCAGAGTCCAAACAGATGCTCTGCATCATTTATAAAGGGACAGAGCCCAAATCAAAAAGGCCTAGCAGGCCAAAATAAAATGCAGTGCATTATTAAACAGGGACAAAGCCCTAGCACAGGCCTAATAGGCCAAAGATAAAATACGTTGAATATTCTCAATTGGACTTAGCCCAATCATGGCCGTAAGTCCTTAAATTAAATTGACTGAGAAAGACTGCTCTCCTAAATCAATTTACATCCGGTTCAAGGGTACATCTCCGAACTCCTCTGACACCTATCATTGTAATCCTTCATCAACGTCAGAGAGGCGACGGGTTCCGACAACCATACATGAACACGGACTGTGGGGTCCTTAAACTCATGGACTCATGCGTCCTTAAACTAAAACACGGACTGTGGGGTCCTTAAACCCGCGGACTTATGCGTTCTTAAACTAAAATACGGACTGTGGGCTCCTTAAACCCACGGACTTAAGCGTCCTTAAATTACCTATGGACTACCATGTCCCTAAACTGGAATATGGACCGCAATGTCCTTAAACTACCAATGGACCGCAATGTCCCTAAACTACCTATGGACCACTACGTCCCTAAACTGGAACAATAGAGCCCCCAAACGCTCTTTTGTTGGATCTAAACGATCCCGTTTAAGTTGATCTTAGCCTCAAATATGGCTAACGTATCCTTAAACATTCAAACAGACTTTAGTCCCAAATTAGACTATAAGACCCCCAATCAACTTTGGTTCAAGGGTACATCTCCGAACTCCTCTGACACATGTCGTTGTAATCTTTCAACGTCGTCAGAGAGGTGACGGGTCCCGACGGCCATACATTAAATGGACCACAATGTCCCAAAACTGGAAATGGATCTAGACGATCCCGTTAAGTAGATCTTAGTCTGGAAATTAGACTAAAGTATCCTTAACAAATGTTTAAGTTGATCTTAGCCTCAAATATGGCTAACGTATCCTTAAACCAAAACCCAAAACCCAAATTCAAGAAAATACGGATTTGGACTAATCCACGTCCTACAGGCGACGAAATAAATAGTCTCCGTATACAATCCACGGGCAACCACAAACAAAACAAACACACACAACACGAACTGAAATTCTGGAGAAGGAGAAAGTGGCTACCGCAATGCGGTAGCGTAATTAACTGCAGGGGCTTGCGCCTGCAGGGAAGAGCGTCCCCACAATCAAAAACCCCTCTAGCGAGGGAGAATCTGACGAAGTCTGCTACATCAGCCGCATCCGTCTAAACCTCCGATACACGGTGCCATAAATCAACCTGGCATCTTCGGAGAGGTAGACGGATAAAACCATATAGCATCTGCCCCGAATTTCAGGCAAGACGTCCCCACGTCGTCTCCGCCGCCATTCGGAGGGGAACAGGGGTATGCTGCCAAAGAGTTGGTAGTTCTTGCACCTTCTGACTAGCATCTCGGCGTCCTGGTGTAATTTCGGCCAGTAGTACCCTTGGAGCAGCGTCTTCTAGACCAAGGTGTGGGTTCCTTGATGCTCTCCTCCGACCCCTTCATGTATTTCTCGCAAAACGTAGTCAGCCTCGTGGGGGTCGATGCATCGGAGCAGAGACTGAGTGTATGACTTCTTGTACAGGTTTTCGTTGCACCATACGAGATAGCGTGCTTTGGCCCGTAGCCGGCGAGCTTCTCTTCGATCTTCGGGGAGCACACCGTCTTTTAGGAACTCCATGAGGGGTTCCTCAAATCTTCGCCTTCTTCCTGGGTTGTGTAGATCTGGAGCATTACATCTCCTTCTTCCACGCTGGGTCGTGGCAAGACTTTGAAGAGGATATTTCTTTTACGGGTGGCCGAATCGGAAGAAGCAATCTTGCTCAAAGCGTCGGCCTGGGTTTTCAAGTTCCTGGGGATCTGCTCCACTTAGACGTTGTCGAAATTTTTTCGAAGACTTTTTACCTCGGCCAGGTATTTTATCATGAGCGGTTCCCGGGCTTCGAAGCGTCCGATTACTTGGCCGACGACTAGTGCGGAGTCGCTGCGAACTTTGATGGCCTTTAGCCCTACCCCGGAGGCGATTCGCAGTCCTGCCAATAAGGCCCCGTATTCCGCGGCGTTGACACTCTGAACCCGAGCTTTAAGGAGTATTCCATTTCCGCTTCGTCCAGGCTGCGGATGATTAGGTCAGCCCCACTCCCCTCCTTGGTAGAGGATCTTCCATATAGAGCACCCAATCCGAGATGGGGTCAGGAACCTTCTTAACCGAGGGATGTGGTTCGGAGCTCCGTGTCGACATTTCTTCCTTAGTGGGGATGGTGAATTCGACAATAAAATCCGCCAAGTCCTGTGCTTCGATGGCTTGTCGGGGGCGGTATTTGATATCGAATTGGGACAGTTCCCGCCTCCATTGCTCCAGACGTCCTAATGACTCGAAGGAGGTGATAATCGACCCTAAAGGTCGCTCGGTGAGGACGAGGATCGTGTGTGCTTGAAAATAGTGCCGAAGTTTCTTGGAGGCGACGACAAGTGCCAGGACCATTTTCTCTATGGCCTTGTAACGACTCTGTTTATAATGTATAAAATTTGTTTAAACTTAAAGTACTAAATGGAGTATTTGCAATCCTGAGTATGCTATAAGTATTTAATTTGTTTTAGAACAGCAATAAAGCACTTGTAGCTCATTGGTAAAGCCTTACACTACTGTGATGTAGCCTCAGTCTCCCCAAGCCACATATTATTTTTATTGATTTTTCTTTTAAACTTTTTGGAAGCCCAAAAGTTTACACATGTAATACACGTAAAAATAAAAAGTCTCAGAAATCAAACATGTGCACTGAAATATATGAACAGACCCTGACACGTGGCCTCAATACAAGACCCCAGAGCCCTAGATCGGCCGGCGAGAATCGCTTTAGGGCCGGCGCCGCCGGGCCCCCCCGTCGATGATGCCTCCAAATTTTGGCCCCCCACCCCTTGGCCTTCCCCCCACCACTCCACTTCTGTTTTTTTTCCTGCACATTAACAGAGGATTAAAATCACCCATTAATCCAATGTTAAATACATTTTAATTCTCATTTTTAATTCCTTAAATCCTACTTCAATCCTATAAATACCACATCAAACTCTAGCCCTCTCTATTCTGAAATTTATCATCAAAACTCTCAAAATTTTCCAACTCAAATAAGGTGTACAAGTGGAGCTAGCCCAAGGTCATCTTCCGGCGATGATTCAGGACAAATCCGACGATACCGCGACTCCACGACGCTTTCAAACCATTCCTATACATCCCCTCTCTCTTCTCAACCAGTAAGTCCCCTCTCATCTTCTCTCTTCCTATTCTAAAAAGATCTCTTTTCAAAACTCGTCGGAAGTGGAGTTATTCCGACTTCCGATTCTAAAATTGTTTAAAACCCAATTTTTCTTAATAAAAAATTAACCATTTCTTTATATACTGTTTAGCAGCTATAAAACAATATTTAGAACAATTTTCAATTCAAAATACAATATTATACAACTTTTATTTCACTTTTTCGTTTAAATACCACAAAGTTTACATACGACATTATTTCATTATATTTGCTCATATTACCTTTAAAAAACTCATGAGGTAATGACCTACCTCATCACAACACTCATCATGACATAGCACGATTGTCTCTTTACAATATTTTGGGATAAATACAATTTTACAATAAAATACCTTAAACTTATAGTACTGTATTCTTTAAGATTGTTTTAAATTAAATTCCTTCCAATTAAGCCAGTACAATCCATTTTGGGGAACCCGATTTGGATGGTGCGGGTTATCACGCATTCTCGGTACTAGTAGAGCGAGATGCAGACCTCCTCACGGAGCATCTGATCTCGATGTAATTTTAATTTTTAAGAAAACGTGATTTCTATTTAATAAATAAATTTATTTTTCTATAATTATTTATAATATTATCAAATTATCTATTTTAAATACATATAATAAATTCCATGTTTTCTAAACAAAGGAATCACAAATTCATGAATCTAGCATCACAAATTCCATGAATCTACCATCACAAATTCATACAATTCCAATTTACACTAAAATACCATATACTATTCAATCTATGTTTATATTCAATAGAATACTTTACATTTAAAAATTACATCCATGAAAACCCTAAATATGATAAATAAATTCTTGAGAATTATTTTGAAAGTATACTAAACTATTTTTCATAAAACCCCCCTCAAGTTTATTAATTTACAATAAGGACCCTAGTAAATATAGGTTTAAGCGGGACCAATTCTCTTGAGCCTCAGGGAGACGGAGAAAGTGGGTGCTTGCCTATTTAAGATAGAAAACTAAAACGGGGTTATCAATGGTAATTGGCTTGGAAAAAGTCACAAATCCTGACGTCTATGTGCTGCAGTTACCAATAACTCCAAAACCTAATGCAGGAATCCAATTCTGTTTAAGCATTTGACTCAGACAGAGTCTCAGTCTAATCGGAATACAATCCATACATGAATACAATCCAAATATAACTCCAATACAACATGAATCCATATATACCAGAATACAATCTATATCAACATGACTTGATTTGACCGGTCTATAGATTTACATTGACTTGTCTATATGACTGTCTGTTTATATCTTTATCTGTTTACATGAACAATTGATATCATGGTTTCGGCAAGTCTTATATCTGAAAATCATCTATAAAACAACACAATAAACATTACGGTTTTTTTTAAAGGGGTAGACTGATACAGAATGTGTTAAAAGTGGAACGAGACGGTCACTTTAATACACCTAACCTGAATATCCGTTGTTGTTGTCCTGTGGGTTTTGACGGGGCATTGTACTCCATATACCATAGTCCACGGGGTAATTTGGACTCCCCTCGTATACACTGGCACTTTCTGTACCAAACTACAAACAGCTGTGTTAACATAATAATCATACATTATACCAGATATATTCTCTTTACCTGTTCAGTCTATTTCTATTTCTCTTTGGGACTTACCGAGTGATTGTTTGCTGACGACATTCTGTTCGCCACCGAAAGACGCGACCGGGACGTTGGAATGTCTGGCCTGAATTTTGGGGGCAGAAACTATTTGGTTTTATCCGTCCACCTCTCCGAAGATGCCAAGTTGATTTATGGCACCATGTATCGGAGGTTTAGACGGATGCGGCCGTTGAAGCAGATTTCGTCAGATTCCCCCTCATTGCAAAGGGTTTTTAATTGTGGGGACGCTCTTCCCTGCAGGCGCAAGCCCCTGTAATTAATTACGCTACCTCATCGCGGTAACCACTTTCTCCTTCTCCAGATGTTCACTTCGTGTCGTGTGTGTTTGTTTTATTTTTGGTTGCCCGTGGATTGTATACAGAGACTAATTTATGTTGTCGCCCGTAGGGCGTGGATTAGTCCAAATTCGTATTTTTTTAGATTTGGGTTTGGGTTGGTTTAAGGATCGTTAATCTTGTTTTAGATTAAGATCAACTCAAACGTTTGTTGAGGATACGTTAGTCTAATTTTAGACTAAAATCTACTCAACAGGATTTTCTTTAGTTTATAGGGACACTGCGGTCCGCAATTTAGTTTTTAGGGACGTTGCGGTCCGCAATTTAGTTTTAAGGACATTGCGGTTCAAAAGGTTTAGTTTTAAGGACATTGCGGTCCAAAGTTTAAGGACATCATAGTCCGTGGAATTTAGTTTCTAGGGACGTTGCGGTTCGCAATTTAATTTTAAGGACGTTGCGGTCCATGGAGTTTAATTTTAAGGACGTTGCGGTCCATGGAGTTTAGTTTTAAGGACATGCGGTCTACAATTTAGTTTTTAGGGACGTTGCGCTCCACAATTTAGTTTTAAGGATGTTGCGATCCATGGAGTTGTTGGTTTGGGGGGGGTATACCAAGAATTATTGGTTATTGGGACCCTCCATCTCTCTAAAAACGTTGAAAAATTACAACGACATGTATCAGAGATGTGGAGAGATGTATCCTTGAACCAATGAATATTCATCAAAGATTTGATAACTTTGTTTGGGACTAAGTCCAATTTAGAAGAAGACCTATGGGCTCGGTCGATTTTGGGGTTTGGCCAACCTTGGGCTCAGCCCACTAAGACTTTGTCATTTTCCTTTTTTTATAGAGTGTTAGACACTTGGTAGGACACAGTCTTTTCTCTGTACACATAATGCTAAACATTTATATGAATACTGACACCCACATTCTTTTTGTTTTTTATGAGTGTTGAACACTCTTCATGGCGTTAGGCTCTTCTTGAGGAGTGCAGAGCGCTCTATGTTAAGTAGCGCCCACGTGAGTGGCACATGGGGGCACTTAGCGTTGAGCGCCAGCATTTGAGTGTTGAGCACTCTTTTTATTTTGAGCAGCGCCCACGTGAAGGGCACGTGGAGCGTTTGGCGCTGAGCGTCAGCATTTGAGTGTTGAGCGCTCTTTATTGAGCAGCGCCCACGTGAGGAGCACATGGAGCGCTCGACGCTGAGTGTCAGACTTGGAGTGCTGGGCCCTTCTTATTAAATAGCGCCCACGCGAGAAGCATATGGAGCACTCGGCGCTGAGCGCCAGATTTGAGTGCTAAGAACTTCTTATTAAATAGCGTCCACGTAAGGAGCAAGTGGAGCGCTCGGCACTGAGCGCCAGATTTGAGTGCTAAGCACCGAGTTTTTTGTTCTACCCAATTCAATTCTCTGAGAATTTGGTTCTTTCTTGTGAAAGACTTCGTCTTATAGATTTGAGATTGGGAAAAAGAACTAAGTTCTTCTGATGTGAGAGTTAATCTCTTAGATGTGGAGGAGATGATATAATCTTTCTTTTTATGAAAAACTTTGTCTTATAGATCTGTGATCTGGAAAAAGAGCTAAGTTCTTCTGATGTGAGAGTTAAACTCTCAAATATAGAGAAGATGCTATGATCTCACTTATTGTTATTTACCTTGAAGAAAATTCTTCTTCCTAAACCTTGCTCTTCTCTTTGAGATTGAAGTTTATGGGGGGTTCTTCTGTACAAGACTTGAAGTTTTTAGTCGTTTATATAAGGGAGGCTGATTCGTTGAATCAGTTAAGGAAATCTCTCATTGAGAGATTTCTTAATTGATTTATGGAATTTATCCACCGATAGATTTTTGATCCAAGGACTTCTGTTTTACAGAAGACATTTTTCTTGTTTTTAATAAGATTGGGAAAATATTTTTCCCAAATAGAACTTATTCTGTATCTTGGTGATTTTTTAACCACTATTGGATTTTTGATCCAACGGTGCTCTGATTTACAGAGCACAATCTTTCTAATTTAGAAAGATTTGAGGAGTATTTCCTCAATCAGATTTTAATTCTGTATTTTGGTGATTTTTAATCACCATTGGATCTTTGATCCAACACAGAGAACTTTTAGTTCTGGCGCTAGCACTCTTGGCGCTAGCGCTCTTGTGCTTTGCACGTGGGGCGCTTCCTTAGAGTCTTTGACTCATGGCGCTGGCGCTCTTGGCCCGAGCGCTCTCGTACTCTGCACGTGGGGCGCCGCCTCAGAGTCTTTGACTCATGGCGTCGGCGCTCTCATGCTCTGCACGTGAGGCGCTGCCTCAGTTCAAATTTTAAATTTTGAACAGATTCCTGCTCTCTTGGGGGAACAAATGCCCCCACCATTGCGCTCACGTGGCTTGCACGTGAGTGCAGCGGTGGCTATCTTTCCACCGTTAGATCAACTTGGAAGTTGGATCGACTTCCAGCGCCTATAAATAGGGCCTTTGGCCCTTGAGATGACCTCTGTTCATCTTCTCTCCTTCTTGTTTTTCTGAGAATTCAATTCTCTTCAGAGCATAAATCTTTGCCCAAAGAAATTTCTTTAAGTTAGAACTTTGTTCAAAAAGTTGGTAAGAATCATGTTTGACCCCATTAATAGAGCTTTGCTCTTACTAGATCATAGATCTTCAAACTGTTAATTAAAACAGAGCTTCGCTCTTCCTAGATTATAAATCTAAAGAAATCTTTTTTAGGATTTCTTTTACAGAGCTTTGCTCTTTCTTCGATCATAGATCTAAAGAGATCTTTTTTAGGGTTTCTTAGCCCATTAATGAAGAACTCTTAGAGTTCGTTTTGCAGATCTTAAATATCTTGGAGTTTTTATCTCAGTAAAAACTTTCCTTTTTAGGGTTTTGATTGATGATTCCATCGTTTTCACAGAGCATAGCTCTTGGAATTTTATTCCTCTCATAATTAGAGTTGACAGATGTTACTCTTGTTTGCAGAGCGTTGCTCTCGAGGGAGTTTAACTCCTTGGCCCGAGAAATCTCTCATTAAATGAGGATCTCTTTTTTTAGGATTTCTTTTTTAATGAGTGAGTGTCTCATCAATGATAAGCCGTCACCTTGATTTTGTGGGTCCGCCTTGGTCTCTTTCCACTGCATTGCAGTGTGGTACAAATTTAAAGTACCAAGTATTAGAATTTGGACTGTAGCATTAGCATCTAACCCTTGTTCTTTTTCGCGCAGGTACTATGGCCGTTTATTTGTATGATCTTGACGAAGTTATTTCTTATGAAGACATTCGCGTCTAAAGCCGTTGTCAAAACTAGAAGTTTATGGATGCTCAATGCGCTGAGAATTTGCGCCGCCTCGATGAACACAACGGTCGACTACTCCCCCATCGTTCTACTTTGTTGAAGATCATCGTGGGAGTGATTTTGGAAGCTCTTCCTGGATTTTACGAAGCCATGCCGCTGGAGGCGCTTGATAACACCGAAAACAAGGTACACTCAGTGTATCTGATGGGATTGATCTCGAAGAGGCGGCGAGATAGTCTTGTTGATATCTTGCATCAAGTTTTCCAACAGACAACGATAATCTCTGCCTATCAAAGGGCGGATGATTTCAGTGAGAAAATGCACACGAGAATGGTCAGAAAGGCCAGAAGCATTTTAAACGGTCTTACTTCTGAATTCCTCATTCCATGTCCAGGATTTAATGTTTTACCATTGTAAACATTTTAATGATGTTTTTGTTTTACTGTCTTCATCAATGTAAGAATTTTCTGCAGTATGAATGACAAATTTTTCCTTTCTATGCATTTATTTCACGCATTAATCCTTTATGCGTATACATGAGTGGGTATGCTTTGAAAGTTTAAATGGATGCGAGTCAAATGTTCTCTTTGTTTCCTTGCATAGTATGTGGCTGATGTCCATGGGTTATGCCTTTTTGTTTTGACTTGGCGTGAAGTAGTTTATGTACACTTGAGTAGTATCTCCATTTCAGTGGCATGTAACTTTAGCAAGTGTGGCCTGTAGACAGTAGATAACAATTCATCTTGACCTCTTTGTAGGACAGCGATGGCTTAGGAAACATGTTTAGGTCTGCAGCCTAAGAATTTTCAACTTTATGAGCCGTGAGGGTCTCATAAAGACTTTTCTCCCTACGAGTCGAGAGGATCCCGTAGGTGTATTTTCTCCTTAGGAGTCGTGAGGATTCCTAAGTGCGTTTTCTCTTGAGAGTCGTAAGGATCTCACAAGAGAATTTTCTCCTTTACAAGTCGAGAGGACTCGTAAGTGGTTGGTGAGTTGACTTGCTTCCGAGTCGAAGCATTGATCCAACGGGGAGGTCGTTGGCTGACTTGTTTTCGAGACGGGGGTCATTTGCTGACGTGTTTCCGAGACGGAGGTCGTTGGCTGACTTGTCTCCGAGACGGAGGTCATTTGCTGACGTGTTTCCGATACGGAGGTCATTGGCTGATGTGTTTCCGAGTCGGAGGTCATTGGCTGACGTGTTTCCGAGACGGGGGTCATTGGCTGACGTGTTTCCAAGATGGAGGTCATTGGCTGACTTACTTCCGAGAAGGAGGTCATTGGCTGACGTGTTTATGAGACGGAGGTCATTGGCTGACGTGTTTCCAAGACGGAGGTCATTTGCCAACGTGTTTCCGAGACGGAGGTCATTTGCTGACGTATTTCCGAGACGGATGTCATTTGCTGACGTATTCCCGAGACGGAGGTCATTTGATGACGTATTCCCGAGATGGAGATCATTGGCTGACGTGTTTCAGAGACGGAGGTCATTGGCTGACGTGTTTCTGAGACGGAGGCCATTGGCTGACGTATTTCCGAGACAGAAGTCATTGGCTGACGTGTTTCCGAGACGGAGGTCATTGGCTGACGTGTTTCCGAGACGGAGGTCATTGGCTGACGTGTTTCCGAGACGGAGGTCATTTGCTGATGTGTTTCCGAGACGGAGGTCATTGGCTGACGTGTTTCCGAGTCTGAGGTTATTTGCTGATGTATTCACGAGACGGAGGTCATTTGCTGACGTATTTCCGAGACGGAGGTCATTGGCTGACGTAGTCCGTTTTCTGCGATGTTGGGTTGACTTTCTCCGCTTTCTGCGGTGTCGGGGCCGACCCTAGGTTGTCTGTGAACTATAAAGTCTTGGAACTGGGGACTTTGTCATTGCTCTGATTGGTGGTGTCGCTTTCGTGCCCTGCTGGCATGAGGAGGAACGCCGTTGTTGATCTTCTGGGATGCAGATGTTGCTGCCAAGATCTGACTTTCCCTTTGACAGAGTTTGTTGGGACATGTGGTTCCCTTTTCGTTTATGACCATGGATTCTATACAGGGGTCAGTATGGACTTATCTGTAGGGCAAAAGTTTCATTCTTTCATTTTTTTATTTCTTTCCGCAATACTCTATCATTTCAGCTTTTTATATCGCGAAAGTCGCGATTGCCCAATCATTTCGGCTATTTTTATATGCATTTATTTTACTCGCTGATTCTTATTACGAGTTGCCCAAACATTTTGTCTATTTCATATGTATTTTTTTGCGAGTATGGAACTCATCTGATACCAATCTTTGCATCAGCATCGCTGCGACTGGAATATTACCAGGAGCGAATCATCATTTGCCGTGAAAGGACTTGGAATTTGATACCGATTTAGACATCAGTATCGCTACAACTGGGATATTGCCAGGAGCGAATCATCATTTTCCTTTATCGATTTAAACAAAGATGGCATAGCAAACAGGGTTAGAATCCTGTCGACTAAGGCTTTTGACTTCATGAGCCGTAAGGGTCTCATAAAGGTGTTTCTCCCTACGAGTCGTGAGGATCTCGTAAGTGCGTTTTCTTCTTAAGAATCGTGAGGATTCTTAAGTGTGTGTTCTTTTATAAGTCGTAAGGATCTTACAAGAGTGTTTTCACTTTATAAGTCGAGAGGACTTACAAGTGTCATTCACCACATGAGGGAATTTCGCGCCATTGGTGGAACTGGGTGGGGGAAACGTTTATTTGTGCCCGTGGATTGTATACAAGGGTCAACATTGAATCGTTTGTAGGGCAGCCTGGGAAATGTGATGGTTTAAGAATAGATTCAGATCCCTGTAGCTTAAGACTTTTGAATCTTATAAGCTATGAGGGTCTCATAAGAGGGTTCTCCTTACGAGTCGTGAGGATCTCGTAAGTGTAATTTCTCTTCAGGAATCATGGGGATCCCTAAGTGTGTTGCTCCCTTATGAGTCATAAGGATCTCACGCAGGTATTTTCTCCTTACAAGGTCGAGAGGGCCTTGCAAGTGTGCATGAATTTTTTACGAGTCTGCGCCCTTTCGGGTTTTCACAAACATCGCCGGTAGCCTTGCTGTTTTTACTCACGGAGCCCTTTCGGGTTTTCATCCGTGTCCATCTTGCTTATGGACGTACTGTTTTTTTGTGTGTCAGCCCTAGGATGCTACGGTTTGTGGTAGTTTAAAGACGTTTCGGTCCGTAGCTAGTTTCAGGACATCTCGGTCCCTTATTAGTTTAGGAACGTTTCGGTCCAATGTTAGTTTAAGGACATCTCGGTCTATTGTTAGTTTAAGGATATCTCGGTCCAATGTTAGTTTAAGGACATCTCGGTCCATTGTTAGTTTAAGGACATCTCCGTCCAATATTAGTTTAAGGACATCTCGGTCCATTGTTAGTTTAAGGACATCTTCATCCAATGTTAGTTTAAGAACATCTCGGTCCATTGTTAGTTTAAGTACATCTCGGTCCATAGCGATTTTGAGGAAAGTTTTCGCTGGATACTACTTATAGAGTTTGGGCTTGGGAAGATAGCGAGCGGACATAGGCGTCGTCATCTATCGTTAACCTAGGCCGTGACTCGTCAGGCGTAGTATTTTTCAGGAACCGGCTGTTTATTGTCCTGAAGGGTCTTTCGCTTTGCATATCCATGAACAAGTAACCTGAAGGGTTGCCTAGCACGGCAGCAAGGTTTCGGGAGGTATCTTTCATGCCATATTAAAATTTTAGCCATTCTAGCCAACCCTAACGTAGAATCGTTTACTAGAAATCCGACGGAATGAAATGCAAACAACTTTGCAAGTAAAGTGAACAAGGAATACAACCTTTGTAGACCAGTCCTTCACTTCATTAGCTCCGTGTAGTAGTCCCTTCGCTACGATCATGAACTCCCGGATTCTAGAGAGGCTCCCATGAAGAAATAAACAAGCTTGCATCGAAGTTTTTGAAGCCGAAGATGATTTACGTCGAGGAGACACTAACCCAAGCTATCTCTTCACTAATTGTAGAATTAGTGAAGCAAACACCCTATACTAAATAACAAGTAGTAGAGGATGATGAAGTAGGAATTTTTCTCTTTAGATTTCATATTCTCACAAGTTTTCATCACAAACACAAAAGCTAGAAAGCTTCAAGTGAGAGAAAGAAGAAGATGAATTGAAGTTGTGATGAGTGAATGAGATTAGGTTAGAAATGTAACCATGGTTAGATAATATCATGCCTAACCCTCGTAGAGGCAAAACCATAGCCTAAGGTTAAGGGTTGGGTTAATAAATATCCTAAGCTAGACAAACAAGTTGACTTTGTCAAAGGTTATCCATAAGCTTTTAAGCTCACAACCATGACTAAGTCAAAAGTTTGAACTAGCTTAAAACAAATAAAACCCTAGCTTAACCCTAGCATGGTATAAGTCTCTCACATCCATGTTGCATGTGTAACCTAGCATGTTACAATTATACATATCACATATATATAATTTAGTAACAAAAGAAAATAATACTATAAACATATATCACATATATGTTAAAAGTATCCAAAATGAGAAATGAAATCTTAAGTGAACTAATATTAGTTAATGTAATGTAATATATCAAATATATAATTATACATTAAATTATTAAATCAACTCTTGATTTAATAATCCGGCTATATTATATAAAACCGACTAATATCAAATGAATCAACTTATCGAATCAACACTTGATCCGATAACCCAGCTATATCATATATAACCGACCGATATCACATATCGTGAGAATATAATACAGTATCACATATCGTATTGATCTCGTTCCTGCACATATCACATATGTGCTCCTACTCCGTTTCGCTTGAGCCAGGAAACCTCTGTGTAGGACTCTAAAGACCCGTCAATACGCCAGCAGTAGGTGATGATCATATCAAACACCCACAAGTAGCAAACGGTCTGCTAAACGTTACGGTCGCCCGGGTATTGAGCGATCAGAAGATCAACAAGCAAGCCCGCTCATACTCCTGCGAATCCAATCAGTAACACTACCGTACAGTCCGGTCTCTTCGTCTGATATGTCGCATATATCGTCTAGGGGTGGTAAACGTCAGACCCCAGTAACTTGATAAGTCGTGTCGATATGAGGCTCATAACGGGTCGAGAAACTATTGATAACACTTACCAGTATATCTCTGAATCAGCCCTGGCCAGAGACCTCCTGTTATAGCCAATCGAACACAGCGCAAAATCAACCCCCAATACCGGGAGAGACGAAACCCCTCTTACCGCTCATTGCCTCCATGTGATTCGGGACTGTACCCAAAAGCCACCATTTTGCACGTTCTCTTGAACGTGGTAAGGTGGAAATCAAAGCACAATGGGAATTACACAAGACTCAATGACGATCTCGGGTCTACAGACTAACCTATACCAGTGTCACCAGAGAACTGCTATCTGACGATAGGTATAATACCATCTAGGAGTTCTCGGCGAGTCCGTTCAGTGTACCCAGTCTCCACTGAGCATCTGTATACTATCACTGATGTCAAACACCAATGGATATGGGATCATCCATTGCCCATCTGTATGGGTCGAGAAGCTATACGCTAGTCTACTCTGGTATATCGATGCCCTGTCTCGATACACCCACGACTAAGAACATTTGAAGGATGCACTTACCGACTACTCTGTCCCCATTAGTATGATCTGCATCATAATCCTGGTAGTCAAGTACTAATCCTAAGGGCTTTATCAACATGTAATAGAGAGACAGTAATGTATACATGTTAAGATAAAGGGCAACCAGATAGCATACTATTATGTCGAGCAAGAAAGTCCTCTCTATATATGTCTGAGCATCCACTACAATATACATCATATGTACAGTAATGGCCTCTAGGGCATACATATAACTAACAATCTCCCACTTGCACTAGGGCCATCTGTCGTAGTATCCAATACCCAACAATCAGCAGTAGTTGTAGTATCTCATACACAACCATCCCACAAAAGTCTCTTTTGGGAAAAGGCCTTTGTGAGTGGATCCGTCGTGTTGCCCTCTGTTTCTACTCTCATATCCTCGATCTCCCTGGAGATCAACCATCTCCAAGATCAGGTGATACTGTCTTAGAATATGTCTGGATCACTGATGGGACGGGGGTTCCTAGGCCAAAACCACAACTCCATTGTCACACAATGGCAGGAATGAAGTTCATCTCATGAACTTATATACACCCAGACTCCTTCTTTGATAGTATCGTTGGTAGCGATGTATCCAACCTTTATCGTTTAGTTTGCCACGGTATCTAGTTTGGAACTCTTCCAACATACTGTCCCTTCAATGAGGGTAAAGTCAATGCCTGTGACTGACATTCAATCGTCCTTACCACCCTGGAAGCTATCCAGTGATTCTCCCCAGGATCGATTGATACCATCTCACTACACCTAGTGAGAGTCCTAACATCCACTTAGATCTATCTCATAGATCCAAAACCCAGGATTTAGAAGGTATCACCTTGATCCTATATAGAGAATCCTTGTGATAAGAGGAGATTGACCGAGTGTAGCATAGGAAACTCCTTTCCTATCAAGAGTATGTCATCCACGTACAAAACGAGGATCACCACCATACTCCCTACTACCTTTTTGTATAAACAAGGTTCATCTACTATTTTGATGAAGTCAAACGCTTTGACTACCACATCAAAACAGATGTTCCAACTCCGCGATGCCTGCTTTATTCTGAAAAGCAACTTGCACACGTTTCCGCTGCTCCCACTATCTACGAAGCCCTATGGCTGTGTACTTATAGACGCTCTCTTCTAAATCACTATTTAGAAAAGCAGTCATGACACCCAACCGCTGTTGGGGTAAAAATTTACACCCCGGTTGACCAAGTCAAAATCAAAGTCAACCCCAAGTCAAGTGGGCCCAAGCCCAGATCCAGTGGGCCCATGCCCGGGTCGAGCCCGAACATGAAGCGGCCGGCCTCCCCAATGCCAAGATAAAAAAATTTGTAATAAATAATTTTTGTTGCATTTCTTTTATTTTATTTTATGGATAAATGTAAGAAAAATAGGCATAAAGCCAAATTTTTGTAAAGCCCATGGCTTATGTGCAAAAAAAATGGCACATGAGCCATGGGATAGGCAAAATGCCATTTTGTGAAGCCCAAGGGGCTATGTGTAAAGTGTATGGCCTATAAAGGCAAAGATAATGAAATATCTAAACAACTTTTTCTCTCTCCAAAAAAAGTCTCAGAGCTGAGCTCTTTCTTCCATCTTCAAGGTTCCAAAACCTTCTTCTTTCTCTTGAATTAAATCAAGAGTTTTACTCTTCCTTTTTCAAAACAAATTAGTTTTTCACCACAAAACCCACAAAGGGGAACTTGGATCTATCATTAGATCTGAAAAAGAAGAGATTTTGAGATTTCACATCTCTTGATCTTCAAGATCCAGCAAGCAACAGGAGGAAGAAGAACATCGTTCACTAAACCCCAAAAAAAAAAAAACAAAAAAAAACACACACTCAACTCCTCTCTGATTACTCTTCTGAGAAATTTGTTTTAGCAGCGCGCAGCGCAAGTGCGCAAAGCGCCCGCGTGCCGACACGTGGCGCGCGCGCTTGCGCAAGTGCGCAAAGCGCCTGCGTACCGACACGTGGCGCGCGCGCTTGCGCACCTGCGCAAGTGCGCAAAGCGCCCGCGTGCCGACACGTGGCGCGCGCGCTTGCGCAAGTGCGCAAAGCGCCCACGTGCCTACACGTGGCGCGCTTGCGCACCTGCGCGCAGCGCTCATGCGCAAAGCGCCCACGTGCCGACACGTGGCGCGCTTGCGTCTGAGCGCACAGCACCTAAGCGCACAGCGCCCAAGGTGCTGCCCCACGCATCCTTTGGATGCCCTTTTCCCCTTTATTTATATATACATGTATATATATACATATGTATACAAATGTACACATACACATACTCCGCCACACTCTCCCCCTCAAAAAAATTTTCGGGCCGGGGCGCTGCCCCGAACCCCGCAAGGGGGCTGCTAGCCCCCTTGACCCCCAGCCCGCTATACGGGTAGCGGGACCCCCGTAAAAACTCTGCGTGGCTCCCGATATATCCAAAACCCCCCTTTCAGAACAGAACACACGTACACTGCACATTGAGTTCGCATGACCAGTTTAACCCGTTAATCGGAGGTTCCCTCGTCCCAAAGGCGAGGGGTAATTAACGGCAGCTTAGTCCGCGGCTGCCGGAGATTCGGATCCCCACAATTATTAAACCCCGGCCTACCCTAGGCAGGGGGAATCTGTAGTACGCCTGACAAGCGTGCGCGTATTCCCATCTCAATGGGGTGACGAAAAAACACCCTACAACCGCCAGATATCGTAGTCATGGTATGTAGCAATGGCAAGTAGGATCTGGATGGACTTAAGCATAGCTACTGAAGAAAAGGTTTCATCATAAACCAAACCTGATCGATGACGAGAACCTTTTACAACAAGTCAAGCTTTGAAAGTCTCAACTTTTCCATCTACACCAAGTAATCTTCTCAAGATATACTTGCTCCTGATGGGGATTTAACCCTTCAAATAAAGTAACCAAAGTCCATACTTTGTTGGTGTACATAGATTCCATCTCAGATCGCTTAGCATCCAGCCATTCTTACAGAGTCCCCACTCTTGATGGCCCGCTCGAAACTAGTTGGGTCATCATCTCATGATGCAATCCTCGCTCCCACTGTCATTGAGAAAACCGAAGTATCTCTCAGACGGATGAGGAACCCTACTAGATCGGCGGAGAGGCTGAGATTCGTTGGAAGCTATTGAATCCTCCGGTTCTATCAAATCATCAGCTGCAGTTTGTATAGCTGGAACTCCTTCCAGTTCTACCTCATGACCACTGATTTCTTCATAAGAAATTCCTTTTCTAAAAAGGTGGCATGCCGAGAAATAAAATACCTTTTGTTCCTCGGTGTGGTAGAAGATATTCCCTTGCGAATGCTTGGGATATCCAACAAACTTTCACAGAACTGACCTTGCTTCGAGCTTGTCCGGATTTTGCTTTTAGACATAACCCGGACAAACCCAAATCTTAACTTTCTTAAGAGATGGGCTTTTCCCATACTATATCACATACGGAGTGGGAGGCACCTGATTTGGTTGGAACCCAATTCAATATGTATGCAGCTTCTCAAGTACATAACTCCCAAAAGAAAATAGGTAACTTAGTAGTACTCATCATAGAGCGCATCATATCACATAGAATGCGATTGCTCCGCCCCGATACACCTACGTGCTGTAGTGTATACGGAGGAGTAATGTTGAGAGAATCTCATTCTCCTTTAGAATAATTCAAGAATTCCGTGCTCAAGTATTCTCCTCCTTGATCACATCAAAAGACATAATACTTATACCCATTTTGGTTCTCTACTTCTGACTTATATTCTTTGAATTTCTCAAAAGCTTCAGACTTGTGCTTCAACAGGAACATATGTCCGAATCTTGAGAGATCATCAGTGAATGTAATGAAGTTACAAAGAATCAATCCTGGCATATGTAGACAGGGGACCTACATACATCATCATGTATCAATCTCAAGAGTTCACTAACTCTTTCTCTGTTTCCAATAAACGGAGCTATGGTCATCTTATCTTTGTGAAATGACTGGAATGTTTCACAAGAATGTAAATTCAAACTGATTTAAATATGCATTTTTATGTAACTTCAGCTAGTCGGGTCGCATTGATATGACCTAGTCTATAATGCCCCAAGAAGGATTCGTTCATTTCTGAACTCTTCCTCTTGTGTGTGTTCTGTACGTTAAGAACTGTAGTTTGATTTAGAACATATATAACATTAGATAACGTGCCTGAACTGATCAACACTTGATATAGGAAATGTTCAAAACATTATCCAACAATACAAAATTATATCCTTCTTTACTTAATAAAGAGACTGATATGATGTTGTATATCAGATTCGGTATCTAATAACATTTGTTCAGAATCAATGTATTTGGTAATACAGGGTAATAACTGTCAACTGCTTTGGCTGCAACACTTGCACCATTTCCAACTCTTGAAACTTATCACCCATTCCCAGTTCTCTACCTATCTGTAGCCCATGTAACAGATTACATATATAGGATCCTGATCCGGTATCTCATACCCA
Source organism: Agapanthus africanus (assembly GCA_030015575.1). Classification (NCBI taxonomy): domain Eukaryota; kingdom Viridiplantae; phylum Streptophyta; class Magnoliopsida; order Asparagales; family Amaryllidaceae; genus Agapanthus; species Agapanthus africanus. The sequence continues at coordinate 365,981,660 of CM057351.1, read as the reverse complement.
GGACGTAGAGGATACTGAGAAACAGTTCTCGGTAATGAACATACCCGAAGAAGATGCATCAGCATGCACCTTTTTCGTTTGGGTGGCACGGGAATCCTGATATTCCCCTATTTCCTGCTCGGTCTTATAACAATTATAAGTTTGAGCGGGACCAACGTTCCCCAGCTCGGTATAACAAGCAGGTTTGGTCAATACATTCATATTATTATCTTGATTAAGGCGTGACATGGTCACTACCTGGAGAGAGAGAGAAGAAAACACTCCGCGTATGCTCTTGCAAGATTAGATTGGTTATTATTTTATCTAATCAGGATGGCTCCCACTGTTTTAGTCAAATCTTCCTTCAAACCCTAAAAGGAAAGACTAGACGAGGTTAATTACACCCTACAAGTTCGCCAATCTTTCATCCAGGCTAGTGCCGATACTTTGAGGGAGGTTCCCCGTGCTTTCGAACGAACCTAATTAAAATAAACCTCGTTTTCCCATGGGCGTAACCCCATTAACACCTTTCTAGACACCTACTTGATCGGTTAATTGTAATGTATAAAACACTTCCAGGAGTAACTCTTACTCCCAGTGGGTATCGGGATCCAACTATCTCATAGAAGGTATACAATCTCATTGCAAATTTCAACACTTGAAATTCCCAATAATATTTTTACCCCTAGTGTCCTATGACCTTGACGCAGGCCAAACAACCCATAGTCGGCTAGTCAAGTTCAACCCATGCATTTCATGATTTAATTAAACCCACACGCACAACCCTTGATGTAGGCTAAACTACGCCGTATGAATACTCTAATCCAATCGCATCGTATGCAGCAGATAAGCACTAGTTAGCTACTGTACACTACGCCTTGACGCAGGCCAAACTACCGCAGCACGAATACTAAGTGGTACTTATCTGAAATGACAGAGGGCTATTAAGAAAACCATGAGCGTAATGAACTTGATATCGTTGTAGAATCGAGTGATTAATTAAAAGGAGTATTTTTGAGGTTTTTACTAGTTTTTCTAAATAGGTCACTCCCAGTGAAGGGATCTTGGCTCTTTCCTTATCGAATAAGGTGCATGATATTTCATAAATACCACTATGCAAAGCAAAAACTATAAAAGCAATCAAAAGACAAACCGAGAGTTTTCGCTAAAGAGGTCACTCCCGGTGAAGGGATCTCGGCTCTTTCCTTATCGAATAAGGTGCTGGATATTCTATAAGGAATACTGTAACAACCCCAAATTTCGAATATAAGTTTTTACAAAAAAATTTCAAAAAAATCCATAAAGGGGTATTTTAGCCTGAGCACAAGTTATAAGTAATTATTTTGCTTTTTAATTACAAGTTAAAAGAATGTAACAACTCCATTTTTAGTGTACAAAAATTTTCTTTAAAGTTAATGTATACCTGGGGAATTTACATTTACTGTTATTACTTTAGTTAATTAATTAGCTCCATAATTACAAGAAGGAGCTTGTAGCATATTGGTAATACCTTGCACCGCTGAACCAAGCCACCAGAGTTCAAATCCCATACCCCACATTATTTTTAATATTGATTTTTTTAAAAACTTTTAGAATACCAAGAGTTTACACGTGCATATCTCACAAAAACCCCCACTACACCCAAAGATGTAACATTTCCAGGAGTTAGATGAACCGTCGGGGGGGATCCCGGTGGCCTGACTCGGCCGGGAATCGACCAAATCGGCCTTGACTAGGTCTGACTCTGTCCTCAGACCGAGTCACAGCCGAGTCGGCCGATTCCGGCGACAGCCCCAACATGAAAGTTGTGTCTTTTCATATTCCCTATACACCTGCAAAATTTCAGCCACAGACCATTTTTAGAGCTCTTTAAAAATCCCAATTACTCCACTTTTAATACATTTTTATTACATTTTATCACATTTTTATTTTAAACTTTTCATCTACCATAACCCTAGCCTAACCCTATAAATATCAACCCTACACACTACCCTCTCACCCAAAAATCCTGAGCCCACTCTCTCAAAAATTTTCCAAAGATCGTGTACTTTGAAAACAAGCTCAAGGCGAAGCTCCGACAAAATTCCGGCGGAACTTCCGGCGATCATCTTAGGAACTATCGGCGAAGACGCAACACACCGACGATCCCTCTAGTTCCCTCTCACTCTCTTGAGTAATCTAAAACCCGTAAGTCCCTTTTCTATCTCTCTTTTCCATTCTCAAAATACGAAATTACAAAACCCGACGGAATCAGAACAAATCTGATTTCCGATTCGGTTTTCTATAAAATTCCACTTCTCACTAGTACAATCATACCTAAACTTTCTCATGTTGACTATTAAACACTAATTAAACAATTTGATCAAATTTCATCATATGAAATGATAGCTTTTTTCAATTTATCGTATTTTTCACTTAAATACCACATTGTTTCAATCCTTCATTTAACCCCATCAAACTTGCTACACATTTAAAATAGATCACGAGATAACGACCTACCTCCTCACACACTCATATGCAACACCCCCGAGAACCTAGAATACGAGAAAATAAACATTTTCATTTAAATACCATATATTTAATAAAACTATTTTTAAAAGATTTAGTTTTGATACACTTTTAAAAAATAAGTACCACTTATTATGAAAATACGATAAGTTGTGGATATCGGTCGTTTATTTAAACCTGACTTTGTGGTGTCGAGACTAGGCAAGTAAGAAAGGTAACTTTAAAAGGCCCGACTCACGGTGATTCGTGAGCGGATCCCTCCTTTCCTCACTTGTACTTATCTGGCCACAATTGGCAGTGAAGAGGCGATTTGAGGCATCTCACAACTTGTCGTCTGGACCAGTTAGGAATAGACTTGTTGATTTAGGAGAATCTAGAACATACAATACGAAAAATATACACATTTACAAATAAATACCATTTACTTCATAAAACCGTTTTCTAAAGGATTTAGTATTTTACAATCTTTGCAAAGCGCCGCTACAACCCACTTTGGGGAACCCGTTCGGGATGGTGCGGTTTATCGCACACTCTCGGGCTTAGTAGTGCGAGATTCAGACCTCCGCAAGGAGCATTCGGTCTCGAAAGATTTAAAATACGACATTTTAAGAAAATGAGATTTTCTAGAATATAAAATATTTATTAAAATTATTTTTATATAAATATATGTATATTTATCATTAAAATATCTATTTTGTTATGATATAAATATTCCACATTTTCTTAAAAAATCATAAGAATCAATTTTACACTAAAATACCTAAATTCCACATAAATCAATATTACAAATAAAATACCTTTATTTCTGAAACTAGAATATTTTAACTAGAAATATCACAATATAAAATCCACTTTCATTACAAGTCTAAAGACGAATAATGAATACTTAGGTGTATTTTGAAAAGTATATAAAAGTATTTTTTACATAAAACCCCTTCAAGTTTTATAAATTACCTTAAGGACCCTAGCAATTATAGGTTTAAGAAATAATCAAGACTTCGATTTACATTTCTAATTGTCTGACTCGGGTTTGAGTCTGATTACATTTGACTTGAATATGATTCAAGTACAATCTACAGTCTTCAATATTACAATTCAATATGAATCCATGAATCCAATTATCAATCTATATGACTTGACTGAACCGAACCATGGATATATTCTATTTACATGGTTCTCCAGTTATTCCATTTACATGATTCTACGGTTACATCCGTTTACTGATATCATGGTTTCGGTCAGTCTTTCAATTATACATTCAATACAATTTACAGTACAAAACAATACAAATAAAACACTACGGGATTTAAGGGGTAGATTGGTACGGAAGGTGTTAAAGGTGGCACGAGACGGTAAGATTAAGACACCTAATATGAATCCAATTGCCGTTGTTCCGGGTTGTATAACGGAGTCTTGTACTTCCATTTGCCCTGGTCTCTAGCATACTGAGACCCCTCTCGTATACACTGGCATTCTTCTGTACCAAGCTACAAACAACAGCGTTAATACAACTCTACAACAATATAATACAACATTAAAAGTTACTCTCTCTCTCTCTTTCTTCTTTTCTACTTCTCCCTTATCTTTGGGACTTACCGAGCGATCTGTTCGCTGACGACATTCTATTTCTTTTTTCTTTGAATGTCGTCAGGTGGTTTGGACCCGACAGAGATCGAGCCATCTGCAGAAGATTTGGATCAGCTTTCTGAAGAACCAGAGCTCTAGTTTCATTGTACATTTTCCATTCAGTACTTTTCATTTCCTGTCATGCCATTATTTAGGCATCATTTTTATTTCAGTTGTATTTCCTTTTCATGCATTGTACAAAAGAATGTTAATAAATAAAAGTTGTTTTTATTATACCTTGCCTATTGTGTATTTTCTTTTATATTACTTAGTTATGCTTTGCGTATTTGCTTCTGAGTAAATACGTAGCGGGCCAGTCACGTCCCCTTCGTCGTAGAATGGGAAGCGGGGCGTGACAAATACCGCTATGCAAAGTAAGAACTAGAGCTACCATTTTTTAAAACAAGTTTCTACAGCATCTTTTAGGTTTCTTTTTCTTTCATTAATCTCATTAATGAAGTCCCATCATAATATGCTTCCCAAGCATCACATATGAAACGAAAGCAACAATATATAATATATATCATATATATATATATATATATAATATAGGCATTTGTCTGAACATATCACAGTGATCACATCAAAGAGCAGCAGAAGATAACATATGAAATATTGGATATACTAGGATTTCCGTGTTTTAGATTAAGCCTGTATAAAACAAGGATTCCACGGTCGTGATGAATAGCCAAACCCACATCCCTAGACCCCTACGAGAGCGCCAAGAAACCCTACCAATTCTAGAGTTAGGAGACCTGGTCTCGACTCCTCGAGATGGTCTCCCACTGGACCCTAGAACTCGGTTACTTGTGCTCCCCGCCTTGGGTCTATCCTAATACGGAAAAGTAAATAATATACATCAATGGAGACATCATCCTCAACCCGGAAGTGCCCCAATAAAAGAATATTACATACAAGCTTTTACATGAAAGAAAATGAAAAACTCTCATCTCATATAAAAATCCCCGGCTATTCAAAACACGACGATCCAATATAACATATCATAGTAACACATAACATCACATGTCATCAACGTAAGTAAATATGCGTATCCCAATTGTCGTTGACATATAGCACTGAAACCGGCGATACACCACAAATTACACTTACGGTCGTAGAAAAGAAAGTGAAAAACTACAACAGTTGGAATCCGCAACCGCCTTAGACATCATAAACTCAATATATCACATATATTGGATTTCATGCCTAACCAAATGAATTTCTTAGACATCACATGCCTAACAATTATAAAACCCGCATTTTAGTCTCGATATTGAAAACACTTTCCAATAACTTGTCGGGTAATTCAACAAGATTCCCGATAACCTGATCGAATGCTCGTCAGAAACTTTTAGCAGACGGCCGCACCCCCCGATGCCGTCGACGAAGTGCACTAAGGCGGAACACTGTTGCCGCGAGCACCCGAACGGATGCTTTTGGCAACAGGGTTCTCCTACAGTCACTTGGTCGAGGCTATGGGGCATGGCTATCTAATAATGTTACCCGGCGAGTATCCGCGTACGCTACATGATTGCGACGGACTTTTGATCACATCAAAATCCCGTGGCAACCGATCAAATGAGACTAAACTGCTGGATTTATAAAATTCAAACTAGTGTGGATTCCAAGTATTGTATCCCATCACAAGATACCCGGACGACGTTAAACTTTTCGATCGAATTATCAAAGTCCCACAATTCCCCGAGAGCTCAACACTTGAGCACAAATTAATAATACCCAGAATATGCCACAGTACCTATGCACCAGCCGTAGAAGGGCAAACCCAAACCTCACTCATGTCGCCACGGAACTGCGGCAAACCTTAGGGTATGACCGCGGTTCCGCGATCCAAAAAGTCGAGTTAGGGTTTCATTCTTCTAGAGGGTTCATAGAATTACTTGCATGTTTTTTCGAATACGTTAAACTTGGAAAAATGGGTTTTTGACATTCGATCGAACTTTTTAACTTCGCCTAGACAACATGCGAATACCCGAAACAATGTTAAAACTACGAAAATGAAACACTCCGAATTGCTTATAGTGTAAGATCACATCACATGCAAAATTAGTAAAAACAAACAACACCTGAAACACCAAAACCCAGACCCTGGAACGCTGTAAAAGTTTTAAGCCCAAATCCTTCAAACTGGCCGAGCAGGCCGGATTTCCTATCAATGTGGCCGGCCAAATTCCGGAGAGGGGGCTTGAAATTTCTACTGTGTTCATGTTGCATCCCATAAACATTCTGCAGTTATTTAAAAAAAATTTTGAGGACTTTTTAAAATCGAAAGATAGTGAGTTTCCGGGTTTCAAGTTTTGGAGTATTTCGGTTTCGTAATCTTAACAAAATCCATCTAATTTTCTAGCATGGCGCTGATACCTCTGAAGGGTTGCCTAGCACGGCAGCAAGGTTTCGGGAGGTATCTTTCATGTCATATTAAAATTTTAGCCGTTCTAGCCAACCCTAACATAGAACCATTTACTAGAAATTCGACGGAATGAAATGCAAACAACTTTGCAAGTAAAGTGAACAAGGAATACAACCTTTGTAGACCGGTTCTTCACTTCATTAGCTTCGTGTAGTAGTCCCTTCGCTACGATCATGAACTCCCGGACTCTAGAGAGACTCCCATGAAGAAATAAATAAGGTTGAATCGAAGTCTTCGAGGCCGAAGATGATCTACGTCGAGGAGACACTAACTCAAGCTATCTCTTCACTAATTGTAGAATTAGTGAAGCAAACACCCTATACTAAATGGAAAGTACTAGAGAATGATGAAGTAGGAATTTTGCTCACTTTAGATTTCATATTCTCACAAGTTTTCATCACAAACCCAAAAGCTAGAAAGCTTCAAGTGAGAGGAAGAAGAAGATGAATTGAAGTTATGATGAATGAATGAGATTAGGTTAGAAATGCAACCATGGTTAGATAATATCATGCCTAACCCTTGTAAAGACTAAACCATAGCCTAAGATTAAGGGTTGGGTTAATAAATATTCTAAGCTAGACAAACAAGTTGACTTTGTCAAAGGTTATCCATAAGCTTTCAAGCTCACAACCATGACTAAGTCAAAAGTTTGAACTAGCTTAAAACAAATAAAACCCTAGCTTAACCCTAGCATGGTATAAGTCTCTCACATCCATGTGCATGTGTAACCTAGCATGTTACAATTATACATATCACATATATATAATTTAGTAACAAAAGAAAAGAATACAATAAACATATATCACATATATATTAAAAGTATCCAAAATGAGAAATGAAATCTTAAGTGAACTAATATTAGTTAATGTAATGTAATATATCAAATATATAATTATACATTAAATTATTAAATCAACTATTGATTTAATAATCCGGCTATATTACATAAAACCGACTAATATCAAATGAATCAACTTATCGAATCAACATTTGTAAGCCTCTAAGTTTTGCTGTGCGATGAGACGAGTTTCATCGAGGGCGTCGAGCTTCTTAAGCCGAAGATGAGCATTCTCTTCGTCTATTAGCTCATAATGAACCGCCACTCGTAAAGAGGGTAGCTCTATCTCCAAGAGGAGTACCGCTTCAGCGCCGAATACCAATGCATACGGCGTTGTGTTTGTGGCCGTTTTGAACGTGGTCCGATATGCCCAGAGAGCTTCATGCAGTCTTTCGTGCCAGTTCTTCTTATTTTTGGACACCGTCTTCTTTATGATCTTCGTCAAGGTCTTGTTGAAAGCCTCAGCTAGACTGTTAGCTCGGGGATTATAGACCGAAGAGTATCTTCAGTCTATATTATGCTGTTGTGCGAAGCGGCTGATTCATTGACTTCTGTAGGCCGGCCCGTTATCGGAGATAATCCGTCGTGAAGAGTCGAACCAATAAATAACGTGTGTCTTAAAGAAATGGAGAATATTCTCCATCTTCACTTCTCTTAGCGGTACTGCTTCTGCCCACTTATAGAAGTAATCGGTTGTCACCAATATGAACCGATGTCCTCTGGATGACGCTGGTTCGATAGGCCCAATTATGTCGGTTCCCCACATTTCGAACGGCCAGCTAGCCACCGTTGGGTGTAGCGGATTTGGATGCTGGTGGATGAAGTCTCCATGAATTTGGCACGAGTGGCACTACTTTGCGTATTCGAGACAATCCTGAATCATCGTGGGCCAATAGTAGCCCATCCTTTTGATCTTCAGCTTCATCTTTGGCCTGGCTTGATGAGCGCAGAGTCTGTCGTGAGTTTCTTGGACGACTCTCCTTGCTTCTTCTGGTCCCAGGCATCTTAGCCATAGAGAGTTGAACGATCTCTTATATAGAGTATCATTGACGAAGGCAAAAGAAGTAGCACATTTCATGAGCTGATGTCTTGAGGATGCATCTTCCGGCGTTTGACGGGATTTGAAGTAGTCTATAAAGACTTCTCTTCAATCCTTAGCCTTTTCTTGGTTTTCTATTTGTAGGGCCGTTTGCTTGGTCGCTTCCATTTCTTCAGACGACTCTGTGGACATTTCTGCTGGTGTAAGAACCCGACGGCTTTGTACAACGATCCTTACGTCATCGAGGTTTTCGTCAGCCAGTTCTTTAGCGAGTTTGGCGAATGCATCCGCCTTGCTATTTTCCATACGCGGTATGCTTTCTAGGACGTTGGAAGGGATTTGAGTCAGCAATTGTTGCACTCTCTCACCATACTTTACCAACTCTGGTTTGCACGTTTGATAGTCGCCGTTTACTTGACTAACGACTAGCTGGGAGTCTCCGTATATAAGGAGGTTTTCGATTTCCATGTCGACAGCGATCTCAAGACCTGCTATTAAAGCCTCATATTCTGCTTCATTGTTTGTCCTCGGCTCTGTTAAGGAAAAGGCAAAGCGCATTATCTCTCCTTGCGGAGTCACGAAGATAAGGCCTACCCCAGATTTGATTATGGGGGTGTTGTGCTGTCGCTTCTTCATGGAAGATGCTCCATCGAAGTAGAGTTCCCATCGGGTATCGCTCCCTCCTCTCTTCCCATCGATCGTGTCAAACGCGTGCTCTTCTGGAAATTCACAGTTTAAGGGTGAATCGGCAGGTATCGGATGCTCAGCGAGAAAGTCGGTGATGGCCTGGACATTCACTGCCTTGAGAGGTCGGTATGTTATCGAGAATTCCACTAAGAGTAGGGCCCATTTAGCTAGCCGTCCTGTTAGTATGGCTCTTGACATCAAATATTTGTGAGGATCTACTTTTGATATGAGATGGACCTTATATGCCAAAGCATACCGCTGAAGCTTCGTTATCGCGAAGATTAACGCCAGGCAGTGTTTTTCGATAGGGAAGTAGTTGTTTTCTGCCCCCAGGAGAACTCGACTCAAATAATAGAGGGCTATCTCCTTCCCTTAGTCGTTCTTCTGTGCCCATAGCGCGCCTAAAGAACCTTCAAGGGCTATTGTGTATAGGATGAGAGGCTTTCCCTTGACTGGAGCGATCAGTACTAGTAGGTTCTGCAGGTATTGATTGAGTTCGTCATGTGCACTTTGGCATTTCTGAGTCCAGACGAACGGGGTCCCCATCCTCATTAGATGGTTGTAGGGACAACATTTGCCGGAGAGATTAACTTGGAGTTTGACAACTGTTTAGGCATCCGTATCGCTACAACTGGGATATTGTCAGGAGCGAATCATCATTTACCCATGTCGATTTGGACAAAGAAGGCTTAGTAAACAGGGTTATGATCCTGTCGACTAAGACATTTTACTTTACGAGCCGTAAAGGTCTCATAAAGGGTTTTCTTTCTACGAGTCGGGTGGACCTCGTAGGTGTATTTTCTCCTTAGAAGTCGTGAGGACTCCTAAGTGGTGTTTTCTCTTATAAGTCGTAAGGATCTCATAAGAGTGTTTTCTCCTTATAAGTCGAGAGGACCTACAAGTGTTATTCACCATATGGGGACATTTCTTGCCATTTGTAGAACTTGGCAAAGAAATATTTATTTGGGTCCATAGATTGTATACAAGGGCCAATATAGACCGCCTGTAGGGAAATTTGAGAGATATGACGGTTTAAGAACAGGTCTAGATCCCTGTAACTTAAGCCTTTTGAATCCTATGAGCCGTGAGGGTCTCACAGGGGGGATTCTCCTCAAGAGTCATGAGGAGATCGTAAGTGTATTTATTTTAACGAGATTGCGCCTGTTTCCCCTAATCAGAGTAAAACTCTATTTTGAAGGATTCAAAATTCAAATTTTGAAGCAACTCTTCAGATCCAGCGCTAGGCGCGCTGCGCGCCACGTGTCAAACACAGATATGTTAGCGCCAGGTGCGCTGCGGCCTAGGCAGCGCACCCCCAATCAGAGCAAAGCTCTGTATTGAAATTCAAAAGTCAATAAATTGAAGCAACGCTTCAGATCCAGCGCTTTGAGCTGTACGCCACGTGTCAAACACAGGTGCGCTAGCGCAGGCTGCGCTGCGCGCCACGTGTCAAACGTAGGTGCGCTAGCGCAAGGTGCCCTAGCGCTGGAATTAAGAATTCCCTGCCGTTAGATCAAAAAATCTAATAATAAATTATTAATTAATCAGAATTAAAATTCTGTTATGGAAAGATCTTTCCAATCTTGTTAAAAACAAGAAGATTACCTTCTAGAAAACAGAAGCCCTAGGATCAAAGATCCAATGGTGGGGAAACATCCCTAAATCAATCAGAGAAAGATCTTTTTAACTGATTCAACAAATCAGCTTGCCTTATATAATGGCCCCAAGATTTCAAGTTTGATATAGAGAAACCCCCCTACAAATTTTGAGAAAACTCAAAGAAAGAAAAGCAAGCTTTTAGCAAAAGAAGATCATTTCTTCAAGATAAAGAACATGATTTTTGAAACAGAGATGAAATCATCTCATAAAAAGAAGAACTATCTTCTAAAAAAGATCATAGATCTATAAAGACTAAGGTCTTTGATAAAAAAAAGAGATCAAAAGATCTCATCAAATAATAAAGAAGAACATATTCTTCACACAGATCCTTGATCTACAAACGGCAAAGCCCTTTCCAAAATAAGAACTTTTGTTCTTGAATTTTGAGGCAAAGCCTCCTTTAAAAAGAACATAAATTTGTTCTCTGATCATAATTTTGATCAAATGCACTTTGCGCTACTGAAAAGTGCCTTGCACTCATGAACTGCGCTTGGACTGGCACTCAGCGCCAAAATGCGCCACGTGTCAACCACGTATGCAACTTGCGTTTTGCGCTTCTGAAATAGCGCACTGCGCTCATGGGCTGGCGCTCAGCGCCAAGTGCGCGATGTGTCACTCATTGGTGCGCCACTAAACTAGCGCAACGCGCTCATAAATCGAAAGCACAATGCGCTCATAAACTGGCGCTTAGAGCCAAGCACGACACATGTCCTTCTCGTGTGCGCTACTTGGCAGAAGCGCAATGCGCTCTTTAATTGGCGCAAAACGCCTGGTGCGCCACATGGCGCGCTGCCATAACACACATTATTCTGATGAATGCTATGCATTCAATACAAGACAAAAAATGTCAGGATCTAATGCTCGGTATTATTAAAAGGTCCAAGCCCAAGTAAAAGGCTCAACAGCCTAGAACAATAAAATGTTAAACATTTTAATCTTATTGGACTTAGCCCAATTCTTAGACTTAGCCCAATTCTGGTCATAAGTCCTCAACTTATATTTAATTGAGCCCATCTACTCATGAATATTCAACAGATCTTAGTCCCAAACTGGACTACAGATCCTTCAACCAACTCACACCGGTTCAAGGGTACATCTTTTTACTCCGCTGATATCTGTCGTTGTAATCCTTCAACGTCTTCAGAGAGGTGACGGGTCCCGACAACCATACATTTCACGGACTACGATGTCCTTAAACTTCATAGACTACGATGTCTTTAAACTACGGACTGTGGGGTCCTTAAACTCATGGACTACGATGTCCTTAAACTTCATAGACTACGATGTCTTTAAACGACGGACTGTGGGGTCCCTGTAAACCCACGGACTACGATGTCCTTAACCTCGGACTGTGGGTTCCCTTTAAACCCAGGGACCGAGATGTCCTTAAACTAACGTTGGACCGTAATGTCCTTAAACTAATCGACCGCAATGTCCCTAAATTAAACAATAGAGTCCAAATGCTCTTTTGTTGGATCTAAACGATCCTGTTAAGTTGATCTCAGTCTAAAATTAGACTAACGTATCCTTAACAAACGTTTAAGTCGATCTTAGTCTCAAATGAGGCTAACGTATCCTTAAACCCAACCCCCAAACCCAAATCTAAGAAGATACGGATTTGGACTAATCCACGCCCTACGAACGACAACATAAATTAGTCTCCGTATACAATCCATGGGCAACCACAAACAAAACAAACACACACGACATGAAGTGACCATCTGGATAAGGAGAAAGTTGTTACCGCGATGCGGTACCGTAATTAACTGCAGGGGCTTGCACCTGCAGGGAAAAGCGTCCCCACAATAAAAAAAACCCTCAAACGAGGGGGAATCTGACGAAGTCTGCTACATCGGCCGCATCCGTTAAAACCTTCGATACATGGTGCCATAAATCAACTTGAAATCTTCGGAGAGGTGGACGGATAGCACCAATTAGCATCTGCCCCGAATTTCAGGCAAGACATTTATCGCGTCTTCGATTTTCGGAGGGGAACAGATTCTGGCATGCCCGGTGGGACCTTTTCTTCTTTCCACTCCACACTTCGTGTGTCGTGTTCGCGAACGAATCGCGGTTTGATATGGTTGCCCTTGGTTTCGTGGTACTAAGATTTGGTTTCTCGCTTGGCGCAGAAAACGAAACATCAGTGGCGTCTACTCGCATGAAGTGTTCCAGCTGCAACTGCAACTCATGCTTCGCCTCATCTGGAGGCATAGCTTACGGGCCCCAAGCGGCCTCCTTGTTCACGATGCCAGTGGAACAGGTCACTCAAGCCACCACTGGATTGTTTTTCGGGACCATGCTCCCGCCAACGAGCTTCATCGCTCCTATACCAACACAAGAAGCTCCCAAGAAATCAGTCTTTGATCGGCTTGCAACTACAGCGGCCCCTCTCAACGGGTCGTCCGGCTCCAGCGCCTTAGTCTTCACCAGATTGGGCCAAAGTTCACGTGGGCCCATGATGAAACCTGCAATTCCAGAAAAGGTTACTACGAAGAGGATAGCCATCCCTGCTCCCGAAGTCATCAAGGCGGCTTCTCCTGCTAAAGGGTCGGTCTTTACAAGACTGACTGTTCCGGCTCCCACTCCGGCTCCCGTCCCTGCTCTAAAGTCTGTCTTTGACAGATTAGATACTGCTACTCAACGGACATCAGTCTTCAAGAGGCTGACGCCGGCAACTGCCCTTCTCCAAAACAGGGGGCATGACGAAGCCATCCCCATCGCTGAATCAATCCCAGCGGCTCGACATGCTCGACGTTGCCACTGGCGCCGAGTAAGGAAAGCTGAGGGCAACTCCCCCTCAGGGCTAACTCCACCAACCCCAACGGTGGAAGTCAATGCTGATTTTCCAACTGGGAACAGTTTTGAATTGCTGAACAAGGTGCGCAGGAACTCTCCTACCGCCATACAGAAAAGATCTCCTCCACCCATGGAGAATGAACCAAAGGCGAAGCCGGAGCAGCCCCCTCAACGGCTATCCTCCAAAATCTGCAAAGTCTGGCGATGGGTCCAGGAGTCGGTGATTGATCAAGACTATTCCCGTCGACAGAAGAAGCTGAAGGTTCAGCAGGAAGAGAACCGTCCTGGAAAGCCACAAAGGACGACAACCACCTGGGTGCTCGCTGCAACGGCCCCCTCAACGTCGACTGCTCAAAAGAAAAGGAGGCCAGAGAAAGCCTCTATGACTACGCAGATCACAAAGACGCTAAGCCCAAACGCCCCAAGTCTGGGGGCATAACGGTCCATACTGTTTACATGGCTTCCGGAAAAGAAGAAAGCCGCGCTTTGACGGGTCACCTACCGCTCACCCGATCTATGACAAAAGCCCAGGAGAAGCAACAGAAGCTTCAGGAAATGCTGACTCAAATGGCCGCACTCACCGGGCCAAAAGAAAGCTCGGAGGCATCATAAGAACAACGTCACGAATGAGAAACCGATGCTGACTTCTTACGCAGAGTCCTCAAAAAGAAGGACAGAGAAGCAGCAGAACAAGCTGCCAACATAAAACGAATGGCACTTCTCTTCCAAGACATGGTCGGGATAATGTTACAGCCGAATCCTCCAGCTGAAGACCCTCCGATCATTATTGAAGACGAGATAGGGGAGACATCGAACCCTCCTCCGGCTCTTTCAGCAGCCAAAGAGGAAACCATTTCCAAGGCTGCTCTGGATGACTATATTGCTCAGCAAATACGAGCTCACCAGGCGAACGAAGCGGCCAGCCAAGTCGTTAAAACTAGGCGACCGTATCCAGGCTGGTATGACCAAATAAAGTATCCGCCGGGATATACGATCCCTAAATTTCATGTATACAAAGGGACGAGCAATCCCCACCAGCATGTCGCCCAGTTCAGGGCTCTTTGCGGCAACACCGGGGGTGATGATAAACTTTTGCCCCGTCAGTTTGTTGGCAGCTTGTCGGAGACGGAGTTCGAATGGTACTCTGAACTTCCAAACGACTCCGTTAAGACTTTTGCCGAAATGGAGCTATTATTCACCCAGTGATTCGTGAGTTCTAGTGAACGCACCCCAATCACAGCATTGATTAACGCTAGGGTGAAGCCAGGCGAGACGTGGGTTCAATACTCAATCCGATGGCGGAATCTGTGGTCGAAATGCGAACAGCGCATCGAAGAAGCACCGGCGGTGAGCATGTTCGTGGGAACCCTAGACCCTCATGCAACTATTTCACAATTCATGATGTTTTTTAAGCCGACCACATTCCAAGCCTTGATCGACAAACTGGCCCAAATAGACCAGATGGGTTATAGACCGTCTCCTCCATAGCCGGACTCTCGAAATAAGAAGGGAAAGGGGAAAGCGATCGTCGTCGCCAAATCTCAACAACAGCCTGGTGGCTCGAGACCAGTTGATCGCCAAAATAACAGAACTCGATCTCTCAAAGATAAAATGAGACGCCCTTACTCGTTCCTTCGAGACAAGACGAAGAGGTTGTTCGAACTTGCACTGCGCAACAGGCTCATTACTCTGCCAGAGCTAAGACACCCAGCGCAACCAAGTGACGCTAGCAATCCTAACTATTGCCCTTACCACCGAATGTTGGGCCATCCGATTGAGAATTGTTACATCTTCAAAAGCTGGATAAAAGATCAATACCAGCAGGGCAAATTCGTATTATCTGAGAATTGGAAGGTGAACCCGCCTCGGCCACACACTCCCAAGAATACGGATACACCGGGTGCATCATGCTCTTTTGTAGAAGAAACTCCATGGGAGGTCGCTTTTTAATCATAAAATACTTCATTTTCACTTTTGGATCCCGCTTAATATTCTATTATTTCAATTTCAAATTTTTGGACCCGACCCGGGCGCGATTTGGAAATGTTTTATTTTGCGCCAAAATCCCAAATTTTATTGTACTTAAACCGTCGAATATATTTTTCTTAACTATAGTTTTACTGTTCACCAAATCTTTAAATCCTTTTAAATATTTTTCTTAACCTCTAAATCTTTCCTCTTCAACCAATCGGCCACCTCCATTCTTTCCTGGGCCCCACTTTATTTTTTCCTACACCTTTATCTCTTTATCTCTCCTCTCTTCTCTCTCTCCAGTCTCTCTCTACCTCTCTCCTCTCTCTCTCCCGTAACTCTCTCTCTCTCCCCATAAATCTTTTTCTCTCTCTCTCTCTCTCATATTTAACTTCCCTCCTCCTTCTTTTCTTTTTCAAACGCGAACCCTAACCCACCGCACAGTCCCCGGCCGCCTCGTTCCCCGTCGCCGCCGCAGCCCCGACGCCGACGCCACTACCACCGACCTCCTCGCCTTCTCAGCCTCATCTCATCCACATCCTCCTTCTTCGACCCCCGTGCAACCTGCACCAGCCGCGGCCACCAGCACACGCCCCTGTGCGCGTTGCACCGCCGTGAGTCGCCGCCGGTAACCCCCGTCCTCTTGTCCCTGGCCTCGCAAGCCTCCCTCGGTGAGCTAGCTTCCCTCCTCTTTTCATTTCTTCTTCTTTCTCTGTGAATATTTTCTTGATCTGAAAACTTTTCGCTGCCGTCGTAGGCCACCGCCGGAGCTCCGTCGACGAGGTCGACCGTCACCACCCGTCCCACGGATCATCGTGAGCACCCCTCCTCTGATCCTACATCCTTTCTTCGCTATTTTTCTTTTCCTTTCTTGATTCCATGTCTTGACATTCACTGTTCATTCCTCGGCCGGAATCTGACGATGCCAATGACGTGACCCGACATTCCAGCGAGGTACCCCGACCCGCGTGGTTCCATTGTTCGTCGTTTGGGTTCATTCCGTGAACCTTGCGCCCGTCGCGAGTTTCCCCGCCGACATTCTACGTTCCGTTTTTCCCGGTTCGCGACCCATCGAGGCAAGTACCCCTTGCTACATGCTATACAATATTTACATACATATTATGACACCCTAAATCGGTAAATTTAACCTTGGTACTATCATTTCTCATTTTCATATAAAATATTGTTATATATCATATTATCTTTAAACTTGGAACTTACAGTTTGCAATTGAACCTAATAACCACATTTACCTGTTTAATCACATTTTAATATTAACATAGCTTATGGCATTTATCTCTATAGTTTTGTTCCATTCGGACACCCGTATGCATTTTAACCTGTAATAGTTGTATCGAATTTTTATATAAATTATTGCATCTCTAAAGTGTTTAAACCTTGTTTATATGATTAAATGGCTATAATTGTCTTACTGCATTCTTGAAAACATCTCTGTGACACAATTGATAACGGTATTGCTAATTGGATGAATCTGCCTATTGCTTAATTCATTGCTTATCTCATGTTGTTGATACCCATGCTTGATTATATAACTGATTGTGAGCACACCTGTGATATCGCTTACTTCTTAACCTGTCTTGCTACCTATACTTTGATTGACCCGACATGGTACCGTATACTGCTTGACTTGACATGATGTACCATGACCTGATTCGTTACCTGATCTTGTGTCTAATGCCAACAACCCTGACATGTAGTCCTCATGGACCGTTCCTGTTGTCTATCCAGACAAACCTGTTTACCTGATCCTTTGTTGGCATTAGTTTCTTGATTTCGGGATACCTGACTTGACTTGCACATATAACTTGGGGGTATGGGGAAATCAAAGGTGAAACCTGACTTGTAACTCGACAGTTCACTACCTGTCCTGAGTGTACACATTCCTGTTTTGTGCCTAGCGGCATGTCTCGGTTTCGGCCGAGAATATTGTGGCCGTGGTCTCGGGTATGTACGGGATACTATCGAGTGTACACATTCCTGTTTTGTGCCTAGCGGCATGTTTCGGCTGCAGCCGAGAATATTGTGGCCGTGGTCCCGGGTATGTACGGGATACTATTGAGTTACATCGACGATTCATCAATTTGGTTTCAAAGACTTTAGAACAGAAAACCTGATAGAACAGTTTAGTTTACCCACTGCACACTACCCTGCACTGCCCTGATTCATACTATTGTTACCCTTGCTTTATTCATGTTTATATTCACATTGCCTGTTTATTATGTTATTACTTGATGACTTGATGCGCTGACATCTGGGTTTTGCATGGCCCAGATTCTGTACCGCTGTCGCAGCCCGAGCAGGAGTATTTCAGCCGACAGGCTGAGCTGTGAGTGTTAGCAGTAGTTAGCTTTTCTTTACTGCATTTTATTCCTGTTGTGAGCCCGCATTATGGGACATATATTCCAGTTATTTTGTATTGGATCTTTCGCTTCTGCATTTATTTATTATTGACTCATGTTATCTTGGATTATGGACATGTTTTAGATAGTTTTATTTCGTTCTTGATATCTCTACAGCCGTAATGTGACTGTGGATGGATACTTCCTACCCACAGGTAGCATGGTTGGCTATATCACGTGCCCATTTTAGTGTATTCTGGGAAGCGGGGCGTGACATGGTTCTTTTGGTATCAGAGACATAGGTTAGTCGGGTTGATTCTTTTGTAGTTGGGTATTGTACCCAATACACGAATCAGAATACCCGTGTTTAGGAAACATGTCCTGCCACCTTACCGTTTACCATTCTTGAATCACATTCTTCCTGATTATATCTTTTACGATGTGCAAACTTTCTTTGCATATCGACTCGAAACCTGATTCCTTGTTATCTCTAGGACTTAGGCGACTTGGGTGGAGTTATGTAATTGTGGCTATGATACCGCGGCATAGTTACAATGCGGCACTCTATTTAAGTATCTTGGAGTTCTAGCATTGATCTATATTTTGAATCTATCATCATGCTAATGTTGGGTGTTTTGATTTCAGGAATATGGCTGGTAAAAATTTGAAGACGTACCAAAGGCGTGTGGACGAAGCTGCCATGCTTGGAGTGATAAGAGGAATGCTGGAGAATTAAAAGAAACAGACCGAGCTGATCCAGCAGCAAGCGGAATCATTTCAGGAAGGTTTGCAGATCGTTCAGCAGTCTGTGAACAATGCTGGAGCTAAACCAGTCGACCGAGTGGGGACCGTAGCAGATTTCAGACGTTTGGGTCCGTCTATATTTACTGGTTTGGAGGAGCCGTTGCCAGCAGAGCAGTGGCTAGTTGACACAGAAAACTTGCTTATTGCAGCACAGATTCCAGATGAGAAAAGAGTTGATGTGGTACGCATTCAGTTAGTGGACTGCGCCCGAGAATGGTGGCTTGTGGAGGAGAACCGTTTGCCCAAGCCGATCAAGTGGGCGGATATTTCAAAGAGTTTCCTGGAGAAGTTCTTCCCGCGGACTGCACGGGAGGAAATGGAAGAGAAATTTATCGGGCTAAAGCAGAAGGGAGCACCCTTAGATGTGCATGCAGCAGAATGGACAAGACTCAGAAGATTCGCTGGACCTTTAGTTGCCAACGATGCAGACAGGGCACGAAGGTTCATGTGCAGCTTGGACGTAGACATCCAGCGGCAGATTGTCTCCCTGGGTTTGACCACTTTCTCACAAGTACTTGCGGCAGCCCGAGAGCAGCAGAGTTTATCTGGGATGAAGGGGAGTTTGCAGCAGACAGCAGTTGCGGTAAGGAAGCCAGCATTTGTACGTAACCGAGCTCATGGTCGCAGAGGTATTCCAGTGGACCGTCGAGGTGTAGCACCCATGAAGAAGCCAGTGATCGTTGATCGAAGAAAGAGCATGACCTGTAACTATTGCAATTTACCTGGCCACATGCAAAAGGATTGTCGAAGGAGGCTGGGACTTTGTTTGGTTTGTGGAGCGGCTGATCACGCCGTTGGTGCTTGTCCGTCGAAGCTTCGTACGAGAGATGATTTTCAGAAGCCTCCGCAGAGACCGTTCCAAGGACAGAAACAACTGACTCAAGGACCTAATCAGGCTCGAGCTTTTACCTTGACAGCAGAAGAAGCTAAGGCGTCAGGAGAAGTTGTTTCAGGTACTCTACTCGTTCGTGGTTTTCCCGCATTAGCGTTATTTGATTCTGGTGCATCCCATTGTTTTATGTCATCCAAGTTTTTAACTACACACTCGATTGCCTGCACGACCCTGTCTAGCTTCTGGGACATACACACTGGGAATGGGAAAATCATAGCTAGTAGGGAATGTAAAGATTGTACAGTTGTTGTTTGCGGACGGGAGCTTTTTGCAGATTTCTTGGTGATTGATACGGGTAGCTATGAAGTCGTCTTGGGAATGGATTTTCTTGGCACTTTCCACGCTCACATTGATTGTAGGGCAAGAAGGGTAATTTTTCAGATTCCCGGACATCCCGAGTTTACCTTCACTGGAGGAAGCAGTTCTGTCGGGCCAGTCGAGTTTAGGGCTAGGCCGCCCAATGGTATTCTTGCAGCAATAGAAGTTGATGGAAGTGAAGAACCGGCTGTTGTTCGTGATTTTATGGACGTGTTTGAAGATATATCGGGATTACCGCCAAAGCGAGACGTGGAGTTCGCAATTGATCTTATTCCTGGTGCAGCGCCAGTATCCAAAGCGTATTATCCTATGGCACCAGTAAAGTTGGAAGAAGTCAAGAAACAGGTTGCTGAATTGCTTGAGAAAGGTTGGATTCGAAGCAGTAACTCGCCTTGGGGAGCTCCAGTTCTTCTAATAAAGAAGAAGGATGGCACAAGAAGGATGTGCATCGACTATCGAGAATTAAACCGGGTGACTATTAAGAACAAGTACCCGATCCCTCGCATTAGCGAACTTTTCGAGCAGCTTAGTGGCGCGAGGGTATTCTTGAAGCTGGATTTGCGATCCGGATATCATCAGGTCCGAGTGAAAACAGAAGATATTTGCAAGACGGCGTTCCGAACTTGGTATGGACATTACGAGTACTTAGTGATGCCCTTCGGAGTAACGAATGCGCCGGCAGTATTCATGGACTTGATGAACCAAATCTTTTCACCATTCTTGGATCAATTTATTGTGGTGTTCATTGACGATATTCTGGTTTACTCGAAGAGTTTTGAAGAGCATACTGAGCATTTGAGGATCGCACTACAGACATTGAGACAGGAGAAGTTATATGCGAAGATGAGTAAATGCGAGTTTTGGCTGGAGGAAGTAAAGTTTTTGGGGCATGTTGTGTCTGGCGATGGAATTGCCGTCGATCCAGAAAAGATTGCAGTAGTACGAGATTGGCCGATTCCAAAGAATGTTGCTGAGATAAGAAGTTTCCTTGGATTAGCCGGATACTACAGAAGATTTGTGGAGAACTTTGCTCGTCTGGCGGAGCCGTTGACCAAGCTTACGCGCAAGGAGGTACCTTTTGTATGGACGGATAAGTGTGCGTTAGCTTTTGAGACGTTGAAGCAGAAGTTGATAACCGCCCCTATTCTGACCGTGCCAGACAATTCCGGAGGATTGGTAATTCACAGCGACGCATCTGGGAAAGGATTGGGATGTGTTTTGATGCAGCATGGGAAGGTTGTAGCATACGCATCGAGACAGTTAAAGACCCATGAGAAGAATTACCCAACTCATTACTTGGAGCTTGCGGCTGTGATTTTCGCTTTGAAGATTTGGAGACACTACCATTTGGGCGAAAGGGTCGAAGTTTTTACTGATCATAAGAGCTTGAAGTATGTGTTCATACAGAAGGAGCTTAATATGAGGCAGCGTAGATGGTTGGAGCTGATGGCAGACTACGATCTTGATCTTAAGTACCATCCGGGGAAGGTTAACGTCGTGCCGGATGCGCTTAGTCGGTTACCAGCAATTCAGGTGCTAACTGCGCAGAAGGAGATCGTTGCAGATTTTCAAAGATTTGACTTGGAGGTTGTGCTACCGCATTCTACGGGACAGTTGATACAGCTACAAGTACAGTCATCATTGATCGAGAATATTAAAGCAGCACAATCGCAGGACCCTAGACTGCAAAAGTTTCGAGGACAGGTTGAAGCCGGACTACGAACAGATTTATTGATCTACGAAGATGGTTCATTGAGGTATGGTAGCCGTTTGTGTGTGCCAAAGGGAGATATTCGCGAAGAGCTTATGAAGGAGGCACACAGCTCAGCTTATTCTGTACATCCAGGAGGCACAAAGATGTACCGAGATATTCGACAGCATTTCTGGTGGTAAGGCATGAAACGGGAGATTGCTCGCTTTGTAGCTAAGTGCTTGGTGTGTCAGCAAGTTAAGGCTGAACACCAAAGGGTTGCTGGTTTATTGCAACCACTTCCGATTCCTCAGTGGAAGTGGGAACATATAACCATGGATTTCGTGACGGCTTTACCGCGGAGTCCAAAAGGCAACAATGCTGTATGGGTGATTGTTGACCGATTGACCAAGGCAGCTCACTTCATTCCTTTCCGGGTTAGTCAAGCAACAGAGACTTTGGCAGAGCGGTACATGCAAGAGATTGTAAGATTGCATGGAGTACCGGTGAGCATCGTGTCCGATCGGGACACTCGGTTCCTATCACACTTTTGGCGGAGTTTACAGGAAAGTTTGGGGACTCGATTGAAGTTTAGTACAGCTTATCATCCTCAAACTGATGGTCAGTCGGAGAGAACAATCCAAACTCTTGAGGATATGTTGAGAGCACGCATGTTGGATTTCAAGGGTTCTTGGGAGGATCATCTACATTTGGTGGAGTTTTCTTACAACAACAGTTTTCAGGCAACTATCCAGATGGCTCCATTTGAAGCTTTGTACGGTCGTAAATTCCGTTCACCTGTTTGTTGGGATGATATTGGTGAACGAAGATTATTGGGACCAGATTTGGTTGTGCAGACAGTTGAGAAGGTTAACACTATCAAAAATCATATGAAGGTAGCACAAGACAGACAGAAAAGTTGGGCTGATACGTCGAGAAGACCTCTAGAGTTCGCCGTGGGTGATTTGGTATTCTTGAAGATATCACCAACTAGAGGGGTGATTCGTTTTGGAAGTCGACGAAAGCTTAGTCCTCGATTCGTTGGACCCTTTGAGATCTTGGAGCGTGTTGGTAAGGTAGCGTATCGTTTGGCGTTACCGCAGTCCTTGGCGAATGTGCACGATGTGTTTCACGTATCTCAACTACGAAGGTATGTTCGAGATGAAACGCACGTTTTGTATCATTCGGAGTTGACAGTACGAGAAGACTTGACTTTTGAGGAACGACCGATTGAAATCGTGGATCGAAGGGAAAAGGTTCTTAAGAACGGGGTTATCCCCCTTATACTTGTTTCTTGGGGTAATCGCTCGCTTGGAGAGTCCACTTGGGAACGAGAAGATGAAATCCGGCAGAAGTTTCCTCATCTTTTCTTGTAGTTGTTTATCAATCTTTGTATTCTTGGAATTTCGAGAACGAAATTCTTTTTGTAGTTGGGTACAATGTAACACCCGAGCCCAATGCTACTAATTTCAGTTACCATTTGAACGTAGTGTGGCACTCATTTCATTTATCTTACTTGATTGTTACTTACTGTAAAATTTTACCCGGCAAATTCATTTCTGCATATAACAATTTTTGGCATGTAAAATAAAATTAAAAATATTCATCTTGGCCTGCTTGACACCCCTAACCCTGTTGTAGCGTCCGTGCATCGTGTTCTCGTCCCGTTCAGTGAAACGGGCGAGTTTGGACGGCTACGTGCACGTACGTGTGTCCGTTTTGGGGGTATGCTTTTTAATTATAAAATACTTCACTTTCACTTTTGGATCCCGCTTAATATTCTATTATTTCAATTTCAAATTTTTAGACCCGACCCGGGCGCGATTTGAAAATGTTTTATTTTGCGCCAAAATCCCAAATTTTATTGTACTTAAACCGTCGAATATATTTTTCTTAACTATAGTTTTACTGTTCACCAAATCTTTAAATCCTTTTAAATATTTTTCTTATCCTCTAAATCTTTCCTCTTCAACCAATCGGCCACCTCCATTCTTCCCTGGGCCCCACTTTATTTTTTCCTACGCCTTTATCTCTTTATCTCTCCTCTCTTCTCTCTCTCCAGTCTCTCTCTACCTCTCTCCTCTCTCCTCTCTTCTCTCTCTCCAGTCTCTCTCTACCTCTCTCCTCTCTCCTCTCTCTCTCCTGTAACTCTCTCTCTTTCCCCCATAAATCTTTCTCTCTCTCTCTCATATTTAACTTCCCTCCTCCTTCTTTTCTTTTTCAAACGCGAACCCTAACCCACCGCACAGTCCCCGGCCGCCTCGTTCCCCGTCGCCGCCGCAGCCCCGACACCGACGCCACTACCACCGACCTCCTCGCCTTCTCAGCCTCATCCCACCCACATCCTCCTTCTTCGACCCCCGCGCACCCTACACCAGCCACGGCCACCTGCACACGCCCCTGTGCGCGTTGCACCGCCGTGAGTCGCCGCCGGTAACCCCCGTCCTCTTGTCCCCGGCCTCGCAAGCCTCCCTCGGTGAGCTAGCTTCCCTCCTCTTTTCATTTCTTCTTCTTTCTCTGTGAATATTTTCTTGATCTGAAAACTTTTCGCTGCCGTCGTAGGCCACCGCCGGAGCTCCGTCGACGAGGTCGACCGTCACCACCCGTCCCACGGATCATCGTGAGCACCCCTCCTCTGATCCTACATCCTTTCTTCGCTATTTTTCTTTTCCTTTCTTGATTCCATGTCTTGACATTCACTGTTCATTCCTCGGCCGGAATCCGACGATGCCGACGACATGACCTGACGTTCCAGCGAGGTACCCCGACCCGCGTGGTTCCATTGTTCGTCGTTTGGGTTCATTCCGTGAACCTTGCGCCCGTCGCGAGTTTCCCCGCCGACATTCTACGTTCTGTTTTTCCCGGTTCGCGACCCATCGAGGCAAGTGCCCCTTGCTACATGCTATACAATATTTACATACATATTATGACACCCTAAATCTGTAAATTTAACCTTGGTACGATCATTTCTCATTTTCATATACAATATTGTTATATATCATATTATCTTTAAACTTGGAACTTACAGTTTGCAATTGAACCTAATAACCACATTTACCTGTTTAATCACATTTTAATATTGACATAGCTTATGGCATTTATCTCTATAGTTTTGTTCCATTCGGACACCCGTATGCATTTTAACCTGTAATAGTTGTATCGAACTTTTATATAAATTATTGCATCTCTAAAGTGTTTAAACCTTGTTCATATGATTAAATGGCTATAATTGTCTTACTGCATTCTTGAAAACATCTCTGTGACACAATTGATAACGGTATTGCTAATTGGATGAATCTGCCTATTGCTTAATTCATTGCTTATCTCATGTTGTTGATACCCATGCTTGATTATATAACTGATTGTGAGCACACCTGTGATATCGCTTACTTCTTGACCTGTCTTGCTACCTACATTTTGATTGACCCGACATGGTACCGTATACTGCTTGACTTGACATGATGTACCATGACCTGATCCGTTACCTGATCTTGTGTCTAATGCCAACAAACCTGACATGTAGTCCTCATGGACCGTTCCTGTTGTCTATCCAGACAAACCTGTCTACCTGATCCTGTGTTGGCATTAGTTTCTTGATTTCGGGATACCTGACTTGACTTGCACATATAACTTGGGGGTATGGGGAAATCAAAGGTGAAACCTGACTTGTAACTCGACAGTTCACTACCTGTCCAGAGTGTACACATTCCTGTTTTGTGCCTAGCGGCATGTCTCGGTTTCGGCCGAGAATATTGTGGCCGTGGTCTCGGGTATGTACGGGATACTATCGAGTGTACACATTCCTGTTTTGTGCCTAGCGGCATGTCTCGGCTGCAGCCGAGAATATTATGGCCGTGGTCCCGGGTATGTACGGGATACTGTTGAGTTACATCGACGATTCATCAATTTGGTTTCAAAGACTTTAGAACAGAAAACCTGATAGAACAGTTTAGTTTACCCACTGCACACTACCCTGCACTGCCCTGATTCATATTATTGTTACCCTTGCTTTATTCATGTTTATATTCGCATTGCCTGTTTATTATGTTATTACTTGATGACTTGACGCGCTGACGTCTGGGTTTTGCATGGCCCAGATTCTGTACCGCTGTCGCAACCCGAGCAGGAGTACTTCAGCCAACAGGCTGAGCTGTGAGTGTTAGCAGTAGTTAGCTTTTCTTTACTGCATTTTATTCCTGTTGTGAGCCCGCATTATGGGACATACATTCCAGTTATTTTGTTTTGGATCTTTCGCTTCCGCATTTA
This sequence comes from Agapanthus africanus, assembly GCA_030015575.1. Classification (NCBI taxonomy): domain Eukaryota; kingdom Viridiplantae; phylum Streptophyta; class Magnoliopsida; order Asparagales; family Amaryllidaceae; genus Agapanthus; species Agapanthus africanus. The sequence goes on along the minus strand of CM057351.1, from coordinate 365,955,796 downwards.
TTTATTATTGACTCATGTTATCTTGGATTATGGACATGTTTTAGATAGTTTTATTTCGTTCTTGATATCTCTACAGCCGTAATGTGACTGTGGATGGATACTTCCTACCCACAGGTTGCATGGTTGGCTATGTCACATGCCCATTTTAGTGTACTCTGGGAAGCGGGGCGTGACAGATCTCCACACATGTCCGGCAATTAGGTGGAAGAATCCGCTGGAGCCTGATATCATCGAGGGGATGCTGAAGCCGCGCCCAACTCCAAACATTGGTGGTGATAGCCAAAGTGCTCACATACAGCCGTCAAAATCTTCGAAAAAGAAGAAGAAGATCAAAAAGCCCGCGAAGCCTGGTGATAAGCACACAGACCTGCAAAAACAGATTGACGCGCTGGAAGAGTATAATCAGAAGGTGCGGACTCCAATCACACTCCAAGAATTTCTCAGCCACGTCCTTGAGGATAGAAATGATGGAGACGACTCACCGGATGAATCTGACGGTTACGTAGCAAGTTGCCATCTGATCTCTCACTCGTCGATAGACGACGAAGAAGCTCCTTGCACCGAGAAGCTGGGGGCAGATCCCGAGCTGGAACTTCCGAAGCCATCAGACGAAATGATTAATGCATTCCTGATCGAAGCTCTTTTGAAAAGTAAAGCTGCTCGAGAGCATGAGATGGCCATATTTGAAAAAGCCAAACGCCGGCGACCGTACGAAAGAGTTGAAACACTCCCGCCAGATTAAAATACATTCGTCGCAAATAAAAGCAGGTTCAAGACGAGGAAAAGGCTCGCCAAAGCCATATCAATGGGAATGAAGCTGCTATCCCCCGAAGCAAACGCCCTTGGTGAAGCAGAGACACATCCTAGCTACTGCTTATATCATCGAAAGATTTCGCACCCCACCGAAGAGTGCGACGCTTTTAAAAGATGGTGGCAGGGATATGTTGCTCGCCGGCAACATTTTAAGCGGATGAAACGCAAAACTCGTCGGGAGCAAAGAAGTATTCCCGAGGAGTATAAAAGAACTACTGGCAATTGTCGCATGGTCAACGCCGAGGGATCACAAATTCTTATCTTCGGGAGCGACTCGAACGAAGAAATGATTCTTGGCCCTCTCTTTAAAGAGTCCACCTTGGGAAAAGAGGAAGAACCGAAGACAAAATATTCAGCTGCGCAACCGTATGCTGCCCGAAAAGAATCTTGGGCCCTCGAACAGCAGGTCAAATAGAAAAAATAAGGGAAAAGAAAAGGTCCTTAAGAATATCATCCTTGATGACCAAGCCGTCAAAAAGCTAACAGCCAAGGACCCGCCAAAGAAAAGTAAGGTGGACTACAACATTCTGGCACACCTGAGAAAGCTACCTTCGCAGTTAAGCATTCTCGACGCCCTTCTGTTATCCAAAGAAGAAAGGGACTCTTTGATCAAGGCATTACAAGAGCCCGAGCAATTCCAAGCTTTCCTCGCCGAAGAAAAGATGAAGCACGAGCTGGAAGAAGCACACACAGCCGATATCACCTTCGGCGATGAAGATCTCCTCCTTGGGACATGCGAGCACAACCGCCCCCTATATGTCTCCGGATACTGTCATGACATCAAGATAGGTAAAATCCTGGTTGACAATGGGTCTTCCGTCAATCTCCTCAACGTGAGAGTGTTGAAGGAATCTGCATGAGCATTCAACACCTCGCTCGGGATAAGATCACCATCTCCGGATTTGACTCCCAGTCATCACGGACGCTTGGGTCCGTGATACTGACGTTACGCTTTGGGCTGCTCATCACGGATATCAAGTTCCACGTCATTGATGCCAAGACATGCTACAATGCTTTGCTTGGTCGGCCCTGGTTACACGAATACAACATCATCCCTTCTACACAACATCATTGTATGAAGTATTTCAAAAATGATCTCGAGTACACTGTGACAGGGGAGCTAAACCCATTCTCCGTGAACGAAGTCCGTAAGTATGAAGATACAAAATACTTCTTACCAGACTTTGAGGACACGGAAAGATGTTACAAGTCGAAAAACAAAGCTATCATCACCATTCCGGTCTTCGGGACCGAGGAGGAAGAGAAATAGTTTATTCAGGGCCACCCCAATGTAATAAGCCGGGACCGTCCGCTCCTATGCTTATCTTTGGCAGCGACTCGGAAGATGAGGTCCATGTTGTATTCTCTGCTCGGCCTTCAATACAAACTTTCACTGATGAAGAGCAAAGTTTGCAAGTTGCCATGGTTCCGCCCAAGTATCATAAAGAACTAGACGCGCTTGATACCTACAACGTGGAAGAACTGCAGACGTTCTATGTCCCTCCCAGGCGAGAAGGTGAAAAGGCGATCCTATTCTACCGATCTGGGGAAACCAAAGTGGAGAAAGAAATCTGGCATGGCGCAGATTCTACACTTTACAGGCTCCAGCCCATCCGTTTGCCCAGATATTACACGAACGGACTAAAGAGACTCTTAAGATGCCAAGGTGTACCTTTTAAGCAAACTGCGCGACAAGCACGGTTCTATAACAGGATCTGGAACGTTCCCGGAACTCAACGAAAGTTGCCCAACGAGAGAATGGAGACGATCGGGCTTGGATATGTTCAATCCAAGAAACGGGAGCTACTCCACGACTGCTACGTCATAATGACTTTGATGAAGAAGGAGATGCTCTATGGGAAGATGCTAATCCTGAACCAAAAAGAGCTTCCGCTGTGAGAATGCCCAGTCCGTCGTTCGAAGAACAGATGGACAAGCTTATAATAGAAGCTGGTCAAAAGGTTCGAGACGACCATAATCGCGAAATGGCCATCTACGAGAAAGCCAGAACGCAACGCCTCCTTCAACAGACTGTGGAGAATAAAAATGCTCCTCCTTATCAACCCGTTGTACAAAAGGACCGAAAAAGAGGCAGAAATAAACCGAAGAACGGGAAAGGCATTCTACAGCGACAAAGCGGGTCTAAGAAGCCACATGATCGGGAATCAAGCAACCAGGATTCGTCTCTTATAAAAAAGATGGGTCGAGCATACTCTTTTCCCCAAGACAAGAAAAGGAAGATATTCGATCTTGTCATAAAACATCAAATGATGACACTCCCGGAGTCCAAGCACCCCGAGCAAGCAGGCGAAGTCTCTCATCCGGACTATTGCTCCTATCACAGGGCAATATGACATCCTCTCGAAGACTGCTTCACATTTAAAGACTGGGTAGAAGACCAGTATCAGCAAGGCAGGTCCGCTCTATTCAGCAGCTGGAGGGTAACCCTGCCGTAGAAGTATGAACCCAAAGCCACGAGAGTAGAACCAGATCAACATCGGTCTCGGAAGCGATCCCGTACTTGTCATATGATAATGTTGTTAGAAGAAGAGCCCGAGAATATGGATGACCTCCCCCGGTGTTTCGAAAATGATGATAACGAGGTAATTTCAGAGTTTCCACTGGCACCAAAGGAGCTGGAAGATGGGATACATACTACTGCAGATGATCTCAAGAAAATTGATTTGGGGACGGCAAGTGATCCGCGGCCGACGTTCGTCAGTGAGCTATTGTCTGAAGAAAGGGTGGCTATGCTAAAGGACGTGCTCATGCAGCATAAAGATTGCTTCGCATGGAACTATTCTGAGATGCTAGGACTAGACTCAGAGATTGCTGTACACAAATTGGCGATATCCCTGGACGTCAAGCCGATCAAACAAGCGCCGAGAAGAATGCGACTCGAGCTTGCGATGAGCATCAACGCCGAGGTCAAGAAGCTAATCGACTCCGGCTTCATCCAGGAGGTCCAATATCCTGACTGGATCGCCAGTGATGAAGAAGAATGGGACGGTGCGCATATGTGTGGACTTTCGAGATCTCAACAAAGCTTTCCCGAAGGACGACTTCCCAGTATTAGTCACTGAGCTGATGATAGATAATACGTCCACTCACGAAGTTTTCTCCTTCACGGACGGATCATCAGGATACCATCAAATAAAGATGCATCCCGAGGACCAGAAGCATACCGCCTTACGGACTCCTTTGGGTATATTCTGCTAGAAGGTGATGCCTTTAGGTCTAAAGAACGCCGGTGCCATCTATCAGAGGACCATGATGAAGATCTTCGATGATCTCATACATGAAATTGTCGAATGCTATATCGACGACCTTGTGGTGAAAAGCAAATCACACGAGGAACATTTAAAGCATCTGAAGATCGTGTTTCAACGCTTCGGCAATACAACTTGAAGATGAACCCTCTCAAATGCGCGTTCAGAGTTTCCTCGGGCAAATTCCTAGGATTCATCGTCCGACACCGAGGCGTCGAGATAGATCCGTCGAAGATCAAGGCGATCATGGAAATGCCTCCGCCAAGAACTCTTAAGCAACTGCGGTCTCTCCAAGGGAAGCTCGCGTATATCCGGCGATTCATAGCCAATATTTCCGGCAAATGCCGTCCTTACAGTCACCTAAAGAAGAAGGGGACCCCGTTCGTCTGGGATCACAAATGCCAAAGCACACTGGACGAAATCAAACAATACCTACAGAATCCGCCAGTACTGGCCGCTCCCGTTAAAGGAAAACCTCTCGTCCTATATACGACAGCCCTCGAAGGTTTCTTAGGGGCGCTATGGGCACAAGAGAACGACCAAAGGAAAGAAAGAGCTCTCTACTACTTGAGTCGAGTTCTACTGGGGGCAGAAAGCAATTACTCTCCCATCGAAAAACACTGCCTGGCGTTGATCTTCGCAATAATGAAGCTCAGACATTACGCGTTGGCACATGGGGTCCATCTCATATCGAAGGTGGATCCCCTCAAATATTTGATGTCGAAGGCCATATTAACAGGATGGCTCGCTAAATGGGCCATGCTCTTGATGGAGTTTTCTATAACATATCGGCCTCTTAAAGCGGTGAAAGGCCAGGCCATCGCCGACTTCCTCGCTGAGCATCCGATACCCGCCGATTCTCCTTTGAATTGCGAACTGCCAAACGAACATGTGTTTGACACGATCAACGGGGATGATACCCGGTGGGAACTCTATTTTGATGGGGCATTTTCCATGAAGAAGCACAAATAAAACACCCCTATAATCAAATCCGGGGTAGGCCTCATCTTCGTGACTCTACAGGGAGGGATAATGCGCTTTGCCTTCTCCTTAACAGAGCCGAGAACGAACAATGAGGCTGAATATGAAGCTTTGATAGAAGGTCTCGAGATCGCTATCGACATGGGAATCGAAAACCTCCTCATATACGGAGACTCCCAACTGGTCGTTAGTCAAGCAAACGGCGACTATCAAATGTGCAAGCCAGAGCTGGTGAAGTACGGCGGGAGAGTACAACAGTTGCTGACTCAAATCCCTTCCTACGCCTTGGAAAGCATACCGCGTGCGGAAAATAGCAAAGCGGATGCATTAGCCAAGCTCGCTAAAGAACTGGCTGACGAAAACCTCGATGACGTGAGGATCGTTGTGCAAAGCCGTCGGGTTCTTGCACCGGAAGAAATATCTCCAGAGTCGTCCGAAGGAAAAGGGGTGACCGAGCAAGTGGCTCTGCAATTAAAAGACCAAGAAAAGGTTGAGGATTGGAGAAAAGTCTTTATAGACTACTTCAAATCCCGTCGAACACCTGAAGATGCGTCCTCAAGATATCAGCTTATGAAATGAGCTCTGTCTTTTGCTTTCGTCAATGATACCCTGTATAAGAGATCATTCGATTCTCTGTGGCTAAGATGCCTGGGACCTGAAGAGGCAAAGGGAGTCATCCAAGAAACTCACGACGGACTCTGCGGTTCTCACCAGGCCGGGCCGAAGATGAAGATGAAGATCAAACGGATGGGTTATTATTGTCCCACGATGATCCAAGACTGCCTCGAATACGCGAAGCAGTGCCACTCGTGCCAGATTCACGGGTTCTTTATCCATCAGCATCCAAATCCACTACATCCAACAGTGGCTAGCTGGTCGTTCAAAATGTGGGGGACTGACATAATCGGCCCCATCGAACCGGCATCGTCCAGAGGACATCGATTCATTTTGGCGACAACTGATTACTTCTCCAAATGGGCAGAAGCGTTACCGCTAAGAGAAGTGAAAACGGAGAATATCCTCCATTTCTTCAAAACACACATCATTTATCGGTTTGGAACTCCACGATGGATTATCTCCGATAACGGGCCAGCCTATAGAAGCCACAAGATCAGCCGCTTCGCACAATAGCATAACATAGACTGGAGATACTCCTCAGTCTATAATCCCCGAGCTAACGGTCTAGCTGAGGCTTTCAACAAGACCTTGACGAAGATCGTGAAAAAGACGGTGTCTCGAAATAAGAAGGACTGGCACGATAGACTGCATGAAGCTCTCTGGGCATATCGAACTATGTTCAAAACGGCCACGAACACAACACCGTACGCATTGGTATTCGGTACAGAAGCGGTACCCCTCGAGATAGAGTTACCCTCTCTACGAGTGGTAGTTCATTATGAGCTAACGGACGAAGAGAATGCTCACCTTCGGCTTGAGGAGCTCGATGCCCTTGATGAAACCCGGCTCATAGCGCAACAAAATGTGGAGGCTTATAAAGCAAAGATGACGCGCTCATACGAAAGATTGATTAGGCCGAGGACATTCCGCCAAGGTGAACTCGTGCTAGTGGTCAAAAGACCTATGATCCCTAATCGTGCCAAGCGGGGCAAATTCGAGCCGAACTATGAAGGCCCGTATATCATAGACAAGGTCTACCAGGGTGGGGCCTACCTACTCATGGACATGCATGGCGAAAGGCCCTTCAGGCCAATAAAAGGTCACTTCCTGAAAAAGTACTATGCTTGATGAGTCACGGCCTAGGTCAATGATAGATGATGACGACTATGTCCGCTCGCTATCTTCCTAAGCCCAAACTCTATAAGTAGTAGCCGGCTAACGGACCGAAACGTCCTTAAACTAACAGCGGACCGAAACGTCCTTAAACTAACAGTAGACCGAAACGTCCTTAAACTAAAAACGGACCGAAACGTTCTTAAACTAACGATGGACCACTATGTCCTAAAACTAGCTGTTGACCGAGATGTCGATAAACTACGGTGGATTGCAGCATCCCAAAGCTGATACAAAAAAAAGAAATAATAAAAAAAAAGAAAAAACGGTATGTCCATAAGCAAAATGGGCACGGATAAAAACTCGAAAGGGCTCCGTGAGTAAAAACAGCAGGGCTACCGGCGAGTTTTGTGAAAACCCGAAAGGGCGCAATCTCGTTAGAATAATAAAAAAAAGAAAACGGTATGTCCATAAGCAAAATGGGCACGGATGAAAACCCGAAAGGGCTCTGTGAGTAAAAACAGCAGGGCTACCGGCGAGTTTTGTGAAAACCCGAAAGGGCGCAATCTCATTAAAAGACACTTGCAAGGTCCTCTCGACTTTGTAAGGAGAAACCACCTGCGTAAGATCCTTACGACTCATAAGAGAGCAACATACTTAGGGATCATCACGATTCCTAAGGAGAAATTACACTTGCGAGATCCTCACGACTCGTAAGGAGAACCCTCTTATGGGACCCTCACGGCTCATAAGATTTAAAAGTCTTAAGCTACAGGGATCTGAACCTATTTTTAAGCGGCCACCACAACCTACAATATTTCCCTACAAGCGGTTCAGTATTAACCCTTGTATACAATCCACGGGCGCGAATAAACATTTCCCTAACAACGTCCCATCCGTGACTAGGGATATGTTCGCACGGTGAACCCCCTTGTAAGCCCTCTCGACTTATAAGGAGAAAACACTCTTGTAAGATCCTTACAACTTATAAGAGATCATACACTTAGGAATCCTCACGATTCCTAAGGAGAAAACGCACCTACGAGATCCTCACGACTCGCAGGGAGAAATACCTTTATGAGACCCTTACGGTTCATGAAGTCAAAAGACTTAGTCGACAGAATCCTAACCCTGTTCGCTAAGCCACCTTTGTTCGACATCGACAGAGGTAGATGATAATTCGCTCCTGGCAATATCCCAGTTGTAGCGGTGCTGATGCTGAAATCGGTGTCTAATTCTAAGTTTGCAGCAAGAAGCTAGCAAGCCACACATGCATACGAATAGCCGAAATGATGAGGCAACTTGCAACAATCAGCAAGTAAAAATGTATGCATGCAAAATAGCGGAAATGATTGGGCAACTCGCAATAAAAAGCAGCGATGAAAAATAAAATAAATAGCCGAAATGATTGGGCACCGCAAAAAATAGCCGAAATGATTGGGCAATCGCGACCTTCACGATATAAAAGCTGAAATGATGGAGTATCGCGGAAAGAATTAAAAAATATAAATAAAATTTATGCCTTATATGTGATATCACATTAATCCCTGTATACAATCTAGGGGGTGCAAACAAAGAAGGAATCACACCTTCCCTTCCCAGGCTCCATCAGAAAACGAAGCCAAATCTCGACGGTTCAGGGATAGCCCAGAGACCATCAACAGCGTTCCTCCCCATTCCAGCAGGATTTAGACGCTGCAATCAACTCTGGAGCTACGGCAAAGCCCCTACTCCAAATCTCGAGGGTTCCCAGACAACCCGGAGACCACTTCGATATTCGTCTCATTACAACAGACAATACGTCATCCACATGACCCCGTCTCGGAAATACGTCATCCACATGACCCCGTCTCGGAAATACGTCATCCACATGACCCCATCTCGGAAATACGTCATCCACATGACCCCGCCGCGGAAATACGTCATCCACATGACCCCGTCTCGGAAATACGTCATCTACATGACCCCGTCGCGGAAATACGTCATCTACATGAGCTCGTCTCGGAAATACGTCATCCACATGACCACGTCTCGGAAATACGTCATCCACATCACCCCGTCTCAGAAATACGTCATCCATATGACCCCGTCTCGGAAATACGTCATCAACATGACCCCGTCACGGAAATACATCATCCATATGACCCCGTCTCAGAAATACGTCATCCATATGACCCCGTCTCGGAAATACGTCATCCACATGACCCCGTCTCGGAAATACGTCATCCACATGACCCCGTATTGGAAATACGTCATCCACATGACCCCGTCTCGGAAATACGTCATCCACATGACCCCGTCTCGGAAATACGTCATCCACATGACCCCGTCTAGGAAATGCGTCATCCATATGACCCCATTTCGGAAATACGTCATCTACATGTCAATCCCACTAAACACTTATGGGTCCTCTCAGTTCGTAAGGAAGAAAACTCTCTTATAAGATCCTTACGACTTATAAGGGAAAACACACTTAGGAATCCTCACGACTCCTAAGGAGAAAAGACACCTATAAGATCCTCACGACTTGTAGGAAGAAAAGTCTTTATGAGACCCTCACGGCTCATAAAATTGAAAAGTCTTAGGTGACAGATCCTAACCCTGTTTCCTAAGCCATCACCGCCCAACAAAGAGTCCAAGATGGACAGCTATATACTATCTACAGACTACACTTGCTAAAATCACATGGCAACAGCACAACAAGGAGAAGAAAACAACAGTAGAACAAAGAATGTGTATCTTTTATTCATGAATTCAATTGAGTACAAGGTAAATCATATAAAAGAATAAAAATGGATACATGTTATTCAAAGATTACAAGTGTTCAATCTATACAAAAACAGCTACTGGGAGGGAGGCGTCTTCAATAAATCAGCTAGCTGTTCGCGCACTCCTTTCAACTCCTTCTCGCGCACTCTAGCTCTGCTTCAATTTGGACCCGTTGATGCAGGCAGGATGAAAGTTTCTGATCAATTTCCTGCTGAGCAGCCTCCTGACTCTGCGCAACTTGCTCACTAAGATCAAGCTTCTTCCTCAACATCAGCCCGTCAGAGATACACCGTTGAAGGCTTTCAAAGAGGGAGTTCAGCTGGGCAGCATTTGCTGCAACCTCAGCGCGCAGTTGAACAGATTCAGCGGAAGTCGCCTCACGTTCCTTTCGCTTAAGGGTTGCCTCTCGCTTGAAATGGCGAAGGAACGGAACGCTCTGTTCAACCCATGCGGCCCGCTGGGAGTTCAAAGCCTGAGTCTCAGGGGCAGGACGCATAAGCTCAAGCTCGTGCAGGCAGGCCTCAATCCTCCGGCTGTAGTTAACCCAAGACTCGACAACGCTTTCATTATGGAAGTTCATAAGCGTCGCCAGCATTAGATTAACCTCCACAGCAAAGTCCGCAGCAAATGTGGGAGTCTCCACGTCAAGCTCCTCAATATAGTCGCTTAACACGCACAGACTATTTGCAGCACCCTTCGAGGATGGACGTCTGGAAAAGGGTCCGGCCGGCATTATGACGCGAGACTCGAACGGGGCTGGAGTCGATGTGACCGCTGCAAAACAGATCACAATCAGATCACGGCTCGAGAAATAAAAAAATAATACACAAAAAAATAGAGTCTACTATACCGACTGCAACAGGAGGCAGAGCTGGGAGTACTGGTGGCGCAACGATAGCCGCGTCCCCGTCTTCGATTTGTAAGGCTACAAGCAATACAAAGAGGGATTAGCAATAATGTGACCGCCCGTTAAAAAGAGGACGTCGTTTAGAAAAGATACTCACCGACACCACCTGGCGGACTAATTTCTGACAGGAAGGAGAAGTGTGGATGTAGCACCTGATACAGGTAGTCAAAAAGGACTCCTGCAAGGACGCAGTAATGCAACGTCAGTACATAAGCCATGCAGCCTAGAAGTGATACCGACGGGTCACGAATCCGTACCTTCCAACATCTGAGACGGTACGAGAGAGGGTAGAAGAGTGGTGACCGTCAAGGCGATAACTGATGGCGCCGCCTCGGGTAGCGCAACCTCAACACTCGCCGCACCTACATTAGAAACAAGATAAATACTGTCAGGAAAGATTGAAAAGGATTGCAGAATAAAAAGAAAAGCAACGTCCCAAGATCTACCTGGTGAGTCACCAGTCGGAACTGCGACAAGGGCGTCATTTGATACAGCGACGGCTTCTTCCTCCTCCATCGGGATGGTCTCACCTCCCGTCGCCTCATCCCCTGACTCAACAAGAGCCGTCATAACGCTTGCGACGCCAGAAGATGGCAAAGAGCCGCAGGCGAAAAGAGCGACGATCGGGGCGGTGCCCGACTCTTGAGAGGGAGCGGCCACCTCGGGCTCAGCAATTGTAGCCATCTCACCCGCCGCCACCTCGAGCTCAACAATGGTAGTCGTCTCACCCATCGCCACCTCGGGCTCGGTAATGGCAGTGATCTCAGGCACAGCAATCGTGACTATTTCACCAGCCGCTGCCTCAAGCTCGGCAATTGCAGCTACCTCGTCTACCGCCGCCTCGGATTCGGCAATCACGGCTATCTCCTCTACCGCTGTCCTAGGCTCAGCGGTAGCCGCCACTTCTTCGGTAAGACTTGGACCTATGTCACATTACCTTGAATTGATCTTCCGTTTGCTTCCCGAGCCGCACGTGCTGGCCGTCTGTAGGCTGTGGACAAGGCAGCCGGAGATTCCTCTAAGGGAGTAGGGGCAGGGATAGCGGTGCTCGAACCCGCACCCGTGGCTAAGGCAGCACTACGCTCCCTTGCTGCACGCATTCTGCGCTTCCTTTCCGTCCGGGCCGTGAGAGACGATTTTCTCAAAACCTCCGTCAATGGGACGTCATCATCCACGCCAGGAGCTACCTTTGGAGCCGTTACGGCGTCCGTCATCGGTTGCTTGAGTAAACCCACTTTTGGCAAGCCTGAGGAGGCCGGGACTTCGGTGACTGGCCTGGGAAGAATCTCCGCATCACCTTGCGGGATTGGCATTGTGGTCCCTGCAATAAGATAGAGAAAGGGTTAGATTGTCCATAAGAAAGGAGGATGAGGATGCAATGAGCCGAGACATACCGATACCCAACAAAGCACGATTCCTCTCCTCCTCCTTGAAGGTCTTGAGGGAAGCCGCCAGAGCCTCTTCAGTGGTAAAGCCTGTTGCAAAAAGCAAAATGTCAGTCAAGACATGATAATAAAAATAAAGATATAATACAATAACAAGGTGCGACTGATGTTTACTTGATTGCACGAGGGTGGCCATCTCTGCTTGGTGGCTTGCGGATCGCACAGAAGCTGCAATAGCGGCCTCGAGATCCGTATCTTTCGGCGCTATGAAGAGACCTTCGTTGGTCCCATATTCGCTCAGGCTCTCGTTATAAGGAACCTGAGGCTCCAGGCCAAGTACAACATTTAGGGAGAAGACCGACTCCTTCTTCCTCTTCTGCGCGCGAGCTCCAGTAGCAGCAAGCACGAGCTTTCGCTTGGTGGGCACCTTGGGGCGACGAGTCCCGATATCTGAGCCCACGCTAGATCTGGGGAAAGCTATAGTTACCGTCTCCGCGGGAGAACGGGGCACCGATGGTACATCCACCGTCTCCACAGGAGCACGGGGCAACCCGCACGTAGGGCTTAGCATACGTGGAGGCTCAACTGCAGCGACCTCTCTTAGCGGAGGGGGGACAGTGGTCCGTCGCTTCAAAGGGACGTTGCGGTCGCCGGCAGGGGGCGCACTGTTGCGATCGAGAAGCAGCCGCCTCTCTTTCCTGATAACAGCACCCATTGCGTGTTGATACTAGACCACATGCACGTTGAGGGCCCTCGGGACACAACTCGGCTCACTGATAAAGAAGTGAGAGCCCGTATTCAAGCGCATGAAGTGATGCAGTGCACCCCGCATTCCCTCTCTGGTGGTAGCGGGTTTTACCAAGAAAGCCTCCAGCGGGACCCCCTGATTATAACTCAGCTGCTGGGCAAAATGATGGGGGTTGTATCTCATGAATAGCGCCACATCATTTTGCCTGAATACAAGAAAGCCTGGCCTGTTGGAGTATAAATGGAGAATCTCCCGGGCTTTCAACACGGAGGCCACGTCTTTAAAAACGTCGCGCAATGCCAGCACCGTCTTGGAAGTTTCCTGGCAGATCGTCAGGACTTTGTCCGTGAGAGACATACCATCTTCGACTGTGCGCGGACGAAGGAGCAAGCCCCTAGCTTCCCGTTGTGACGGACTCACGATGGAGGCGTCAACCAGCCGCATAATTCGCGGGAACTTGCATTTCTCGTAAAACGAAGGTCTCTTGTGAATGCCAAAGACCCCGAGCATGTGCATCTCCATCCATGAAGTGAAGTAATGCATCGGGAAGTTGGCAGGATGCACCCCCGGTTCAGTGGTATCCGCCGCTACTCTAAGACCATGGTATAAATGGGCTAACCCGGCGATCTCGATGGCCTCTTGTATTCCGGCAACCATGCGATGCGCGGGGTAGAAGACGGAAGGCCTTATGTAACGAGGATGCATAGGGAGCGCAAACCAGCTCAACCATAGCCCAAGAAATCCAAGAAAGAAAGCCTCCTCGTCAATGCCCGGAGCGACGATTTCTAACAGAGGAATGATCGCAGCATCAGGAAGAAAAAAGCCTTTCTGACCAGTTTCCAGTACCGACTGACGGTCCAAGCCAAAGACGAAGGGATCATCGAGCTTAGCAAACTTTTCGCTTCATTGCGACAAAATCTCTGGGCGAAGAAACCGGGCAATGAAGTCCGCAAAACTGACCCCCCGGCCTCCGGATTCTAGGAAGAGGCTCTCGTACATGTTCAGCACCTTTATCAGACTAGGGAACTGGTGCTGAATGGAATTCTCTGGCATGAGGCCCATCACCACTGGCTTGGTGGCAAATACGTATTCTTCCGGAGGAAGCAGCTCCTCGTAGTGCTCCCCCCTGACCGGTAGACCGGAAACCTCGGCGAATTCTTCCAAGGAAATGGAGACCTCTCTGTCCAGTAGAAGGAAGGTATGAGTAGGGATGTTCCACTGCTCCAAGAACGCCTTGATCCACCATGTGGGAGGAGCAGAATATTGGAACAACGAGGCATAGACCGCAGGGTATAGGCCGAGCTTTAGCAGCTGCGATTTCTTCACCGACAAGATGTACCTGTCCCACTGCAAATACCCGGTAGGATGACGGGGAGTTAGCCCGATGTTGTAGGGTTTTCCCCAAGGGCGCGACTCGCCCTGCCATATGCGCCGCCCCAAGGTATCCAAACCCGCCGGCGGCTGCATGGGTACGGCGGCAATCGAAGGTTGAAGAAGACCCTCCGAAGTCCAATTGACAACCTCCACGGCATAGTTCACCGGGGGTGCATCTGCATATGGAATTGCCGAGATAGACTCCGACGGCGTCGCACAAGAGAAGTTTTGACGACCTCTGATAATCTGGTCATACCATCTACCCCACAAGTGAAAGTTTTTGTGTTCCGGGTCACGGTCTTTGATGAGCGCGAGAACCTCCCGGTCCACAGGTGCCTCAGGGAATCCTCCCTCTGAACGGACGAATGGAAACGTAGCATCAAAAGACATGTCGCCTGCAAGGAGGGACAGAAGTCAACTGTCAATGCTTTAATTTATTCTTAAAAATTCTGACACTCGGTACTTTAAAATTTGTACCACACTGCAATGCAGTGGAAAGGGGACCAAAGGGGGACCCACAAAATCTAGATGACAATGCATCAATTAATAAAACAGCCTCATCATTGGATGCGACTGTTAATTAATGAGGAAATCCTCAAGAAAATTCTTATTGAATGAGAGATCCCCCGGGAAAAAGAGAAAATCTCCCTTTAAGAGGAAAGCTCTATGACAGAGCGACACTTGCCAAACTCTGATCATGAAGGAATAAAATTCCTTAAAGAGCCTGGCTCTGTAATGATGATAGAAAAACCCATCAGAAAAGAAAATTAAAATCAATTAATTTTTATGAATTAAAATTCTGGGATCTTCAAGATCCATGAAAAAACTCTTAAGAGTTCTTCATCAAAGATTAAGAAATCTACAAGCAGAGCTCTGATTCATGGGCTAAGAAAACCAAGAAAAGAAGATCTCTTTAGATCTATGGGTTCATGAGAGCAAAGCTCTGCTAATGAAACCCTAAATGGGTTTTCTTTAGATCAAAGATCTATGAAGAGCAAGGCTCTGTTAATGGGTAAAACCCTGATTTATTAAAAACTTTTTAAACTTTACCTAAATTTTGATAGAGTTCTAACTCTTGAAAGTTCTTAAACTGAAGAGCAATGCTTTAAACAAAAATTCTCAAAGAAAGAAGATGATAATTATCTAAAGGACCAAAGATCCTATTTATAGGCATTGAACCGCCATTTCAACTTTTGAGTTGATCCAAGGGCTCAGATGCTGCCACCGCTGCACTCATGTGTGCTCCACGTGAGCGCAACGGTAAGGGGGCATTTGTTCCCCCCAATCAGAGCAAAGCTCTATTTTGACGGATTCAAAATTTAAATTTTGAAGCAACGCTTCAGATCCAGTGCTAGGCGCGCTGCGCGCCACGTGTCAAACACAGATATGTTAGCGCCAGGTGCGCTGCGCCCTAGGCAGCGCACCCCCAATCAGTGCAAAGCTCTGTATTGAAATTCAAAAGTCAAAAAATTGAAGCAACGCTTCAGATCCAGTGCTCTACGCTGCGCGCCACGTGTCAAACACAGGTGCGCTAGCGCAGGCTGTGCTGCGCTCTGTGCTGCGCGTCACGTATCAAACACAGGTGCGCTAGCGCAGGCTGCGCTGCGCTGCGCACTGCGTGTCAAACGTAGGTGCGCTAGCGCAGGCTGCGCTGCGCTCTGCACTGGAATTAAGAATTCCCTGCCATTAGATCAAAAGATCTAATAATAAATTATTAATTAATCAGAATTAAAATTCTGTTATGGAAAGATCATTCCAATCTTGTTAAAAATAAGAAGATTACCTTCTGTAAAACAGAAACCTTAGGATCAAAGATCCAATAGTGGGGAAACATCCCCAAATCAATCAGAGAAAGATCTCTTTAACAGATTGAACAAATCAGCTGGCCCTATATAAAGGCCCCAAGACTTCAAGTCTGATATAGAGAAACCCCCTACAAATTTAAAGAAAACTCAAAGAAAGAAAAAGCAAGCTTTTAGCAAAAGAAGATCATTTCTTCAAGGTAAAGAACATGATTCTTGAACACAGAGATGAAATTATCTTATAAAAAGAAGAACTATCTTCTAAAAAAGATCATAGATCTATAAAGACCAAGGTCTTTGATAAAAAAAAAAGAGATCAAAAGATCTCATCAAATAATAAAAAAGAACATATTCTTCACACAGATCCTTGATCTACAAATGGCAAAGCCCTTTCCAAAATAAGAACTTTTGTTCTTGAATCTTGAGGCAAAGCCTCCTTTAAAAAGAACATAAACTTGTTCTCTGATAATAAATTTGATCAAATGCGCTTTGCGCTATTGAAAAGTGCCTTGCATTCATGAACTGCACTTTTGCACTCCTTGGACTGGCGCTCAGCGCCAAAACGCGCCACGTGTCAACCATGTATGCAACTTGCGCTTTGCGCTTCTGAAACAGCGCACTGTGCTCATGGGCTGGCTCTTAGCGCCATGTGCGCCACATGTCACTCACTGGTGCGCCTCTAAACTAGCGCAACGCGCTCATAAATCGAAAGCGCAATGCGCTCATAAACTGGTGCAATGCGCCCATCATCTGGTGCTTAGCGCCAAGCGCGACACGTGTCCTTTTCATGTGCGCTACTTGGCAGAAGCGCAATCCGCTCTTTAATTGGCGCAAAGCGCCTGGCGCGCCACATGGCGCGCTGTCAGAACATACATTGTTCTGATGAATGCTATGCATTCAATACAAGACAAAAAAATGTCAGGATCTAATGCTCAGCATTATTAAAAAGGCTAAGCCCAAGTAAAGGCTCAACAGCCTAGAACAATAAAATGTTAAACATTTTAATCTTATTGGACTTAGCCCAATTCTGGCCATAAGTCCTCAACTTATATTTAATTGAGCCCATCTGCTCACAAATATTCAACAGATCTTACTCCCAAACTGGACTACTGATACTTCAACCAACTCATACCGGTTCAAGGGTACATCTCTTTACTCCTCTGATATCTGTCGTTGTAATCCTTCAACATCTTCAGAGAGGTGACGGGTCCCGACAACCACATATTTCACGGAATACGATGTCCTTAAACTTCATAGACTACGATGTCTTTAAACTACGGACTGTGGGGTCCTTAAACTCATGGACTACGATGTCCTTAAACTTCATAGACTACGATATCTTTAAACTACGGACTGTGGGGTCCCTGTAAACCTATGGACTACGATGTCCTTAACCTCGGACTGTGGGGTCCCTTTAAACCCATGGACCGAGATGTCCTTAAACTAACGTTGGACCGTAATGTCCTTAAACTAATCGACCGCAATGTCCCGAAACTAAACAATAGAGTCTAAATGCTCTTTTGTTGGATCTAAACTATCCCGTTCAGTTGATCTTAGTCTAAAATTAGACTAACGTATCCTTAACAAACGTTTAAGTCGATCTTAGTCTCAAATGAGGCTAACGTATCCTTAAACCCAACCCCCAAACCCAAATCTAAGAAGATGCGGATTTGGACTAATCCACGCCCTACGGGCGACAACATAAATTAGTTTCCGCATACAATCCACGGGCAACCACAAACAAAACAAACACACACGACATGAAGTGACCATCTGGAGAAGGAGAAAGTTGTTACCGCGATGCGGTAGCGTAATTAACTGCAGGGGCTTGCGCCTGCATGGAAGAGCGTCCCCACAATAAAAAAAAACCCTCAAACGAGGGGGAATCTGACGAAGTCTGCTATATCGGCCGCATCCGTTTAAGCCTTTGATACATGGTGCCATAAATCAACTTGGCATCTTTGGAGAGGTGGATGGATAACACCAATTAGTATCTGCTCCGAATTTCAGGCAAGACGTTTATCGCGCGTCTTCGATTTTCGGAGGGGAACAGCGCCCTTCCGGGTTTTCACAAGCTCGCCAGCAGTCATGTTGTTTTTACTCACGGCGCCCCTTCGGGTTTTCATCCGTGCCCATCTTGCTTGCGGACGTACCGTTTTTTTAACGAGATTGCGCCCTTTCGGGTTTTCACAAGCTCGCCGACAGCCCGCTGTTTTTACTCACGGCGCCCTTTCGGGTTTTCTTCCGTACCCATTTTGCTTGTGAACGTACCGTCTTTTTTTTAGCGGGGTATTCCACTAGATTGTAGGACCTGTTTGTAGGACCCTTAATATCCTTCCTTTCCATTGAGAAGAAAGGACCATTCTACATAGAGATTCTTCCGCCGGTGAGAAATATGCCACATGTATATATCTCGGGGGGAAAGAGTACCCACGTCGTCGCTATTTTGGCGATAGGTTGCTTCAGAGCCACTTATTTTTGTTGAGCGTAGGCAACAAACGCCATCTTGCCTCCACTTTTCACTCGTCATCATCGGATGAGAAAGAGTCTTGACCCATTGAATCTAATTGAGCCATTTTACCCATGAGTTCTTGGAAGGTTGTCGGCTTGAATAGGGCCATATACGAGGATGCCTTTGAATTTGGATCAAGGGTGGCTATGAGCATTCCCATGGCTGCAACTTCATTGATGCGTTGCTTGTATTTGACCAGAAATTTCGCCATCGGGTAACATATTGAACCCAAGTCTCATTCAGTCTAACCCTTTCGTTGACCATCGCCATCACGGTAGTATGTTCGTTCTTATTAGCGAATACCTGACAGAAGAGCGTATCCATTTCGTTAAAACTCTTCACGAAATCATTTGGGAGTTTCGCATACCACACGAAGGCGATGCCCGCAAGACCGTTGACGAACTGTCGGAGGAGTAGTATATCATTCTCTCCAGTGTTACTGCACATGGATTTAAATTGCGTGATGTGCATTTGAGGATTCCCGGTTCCTTTGAATATATGGAGTCGGAAGTATGTATTCTGGTGGGTACTGTATTTGATCGGAGCACGCCGGATACGGTCGACCAGTCTTGATTGGCCTATTTGATGCTTCACTGGCATAGTGAGTTTTGATTCGTTGAGCGATATATGTGGCCAACTTTTCTTTTAGGAATCATTTCCTCCTCAGTCATTGATGAGATTTGCAGAGAATTTGAAATGTCATCCTTATCTTTAAGACCGACTACCGGCGGTTCATTTGTCAGTGGTTCCGATTGAACCATCATTCCAGCCATATTCTGAATCAGAAGGGCCATCTGGTTCATTTTAGTGGACATTTCTGCCGCTTCTGTATCTCCCTTTTTCAGAGCGCGCTTTAGAAAATCAATATCCGACTTCTTCTCTATTCTTTTTTCGGGTGCGTTCTCGGGATTTTCCTTAGGCGATGGATTACCTTTTGCTGCCGCCTAAGCGAGCATCTCCTACAGCTTCTCACGTTGTAGTTGAAATTTTGTCAAGGACCGAGTTTGAGGTCGATGACTAGTAGAAGCTCGAACTTCGCTTTTGGAATTCACCACATATACTATGTGAACTACCATGCCCCCAGGCTTTGGGTGTTTGGAGTTTTTCCCTTTGGAGTTTACTTTAGGAACTTGAGCTTTATTGGGCCTCTCTTTTTTGTGAAAAGCTGCTTGAGTTTTGAGAGGAACCGCTGTATCAGGATCCGTCTCGGGATGAGTTCCCTTCACCTGCTTCCACACCTTATATATAGATGAGGAAAGTTTTTTTAGGGAGCGAACTGGTTTCTGCTCTCGTGGGATTTCCATGGGCTGCGGAGATTCCTTCAATATTGCGGTAGGAGAATTTTGTCTGACCCTTCGTAACAATTTAAAGCCGTTCCCGGTTAGAACAACAACATTCACCACCCTTGACTCCACCAGATATGACAGAGCCTGAGTTAATAGGGTAGAATCAAACGCCATTCTTCATAGAGACGAAACACCGGCTTCAGTATCCTATCACCCAAGGGCAACCACAAACATATATACCGCGATTATTTGATCGTGGAAAAACACGACACGAAGTGTGGAGTGGAAAGAGGAAAAGGTCCCACCAGGAGTACCAGAATCTGTTCGCCGCCGAATGACGCGACCGGGACGTTGGGACGTCTGGCCTGAATTTTGGTGGCAGATGCTAATTGGTTTTATCCGTCCACCTTTCCGAAGATACCAAGTTGATTTATTGCACCATGTATCGGAGGTTTAGACGGATGCGGCCGTTATAGCAGACTTCGTCAGATTCCCCCTTATTGTGAGGGGTTTTTGATTGCGGGGACGCTATTCCATGCAAGCGCAAACCCCTGCAGTTAATTACGCCACCGCATCGCGGTAACCATTTTCTCCTTCTCCAGATGTTCACTTCGTGTCGTGTGTGTTTATTTTATTTTTGGTTATCCGTGGATTGTATACAGAGACTAATTTATGTTGTCGCCCGTAGGACGTGGATTAGTCCAAATCCGTATTTTCTTAGATTTGGATTTGGGTTGGTTTAAGGATCGTTAATCTTGTTTTAGATTAAAATCAACTCAAACGTTTGTTGAGGATACGTTAGTCTAATTTTAGACTAAAATCTACTCAACAGGATTTTCTTTAGTTTATAGGGACATTGCGGTCCGCAATTTAGTTTTTAGGGACGTTGCGGTCCGCAATTTAGTTTTAAGGACATTGCGGTCCAAAGGGTTTAGTTTTAAGGACACTGCGGTCCAAACTTTAAGGATATCATAGTCCGTAAAATTTAGTTTTTAGGGACGTTGCGGTCCGCAATTTAGTTTTAAGGACGTTGCGGTCCATGGAGTTTAGTTTTAAGGATATTGCGGTCCACAATTTAGTTTTTAGGGACGTTGTGGTCCACAATTTAGTTTTAAAAACGTTGCGGTCCATGGAGTTTTTGGTTTGGGAGGGTATACCAAGAATTATTGGTTATTGGGACCCTCCACCTCTCTGAAGACGTTGAAGAATTACAACGACATGTATCAGAGATGTGGAGAGATGTACCCTTGAACCAATGAATATTCATCAATGATTTGATAACCTCGTTTGGGACTAAGTCCAATTTAGAAGAAGACCTATGGGCTCGGTCGATTTTGTGGTTTGGACAACCTTGAGCTCAGCCCACTTAGTCTTTGTCATTTCCCTTTTTTTATTGAGTGTTAGACACTTGCTAGGATACAGTCCTTTCTCTGTGCACATAATGAAAAACATTTATGTGAATACTGACACCCACTTTCTTTTTGTTTTTTATGAGTGTCGAACACTCTTCATGGCGCTAGGCTCTTCTTGAGGAGTGCAGAGCGCTCTATGTTAAGTAGCGTCCACGTGAGGAGCACATAGGGCGCTTGGCGCTGAGCGCTAGCATTTGAGTGTTGAGCACCCTTTTTATTTTGAGCAGTGCCTACGTGAAGAGCACGTGGAGCGCTTGATGCTGAACGCCAGCATTTGAGTGTTGAGCACTTTTTATTGAGCAGCGCCCACATGAGGAGCACGTGAAGCGCTCGGCGCTGAGCGTCAGACTTGGAGTGCTAAGCCCTTCTTATTAAATAGCGCCCATGTGAGGAGCACGTGGAGCGCTCGACGCTGAGCACCAGATTTGAGTGCTAAGCACTTCTTATTAAATAGTGCCCACGTGAGGAGCACGTGGAGCTCTCGGCGCTGAGCGCCAGATTTGAGTGCTAAGCACTGAGTTTTTTGTTCTACCCAATTCAATTCTCTGAGAATTTGGTTCTCCCTTATGAAAGACTTCATCTTATAGATCTGAGATCTGGAAAAAAAACTAAGTTCTTCTGATGTGAGAGTTAAACTCTTTGATGTGGAGGAGATGCTATGATCTCTCTTCTTTTTATGAAAGACTTTGTCTTATAGATCTGTGATCTGGAAAAAGAACTAAGTTCTTCTGATGTGAGAGTTAAACTCTCAAATATAGAGGAGATGCTATGATCTCACTTATTGTTATTTACCTTGAAGAAATTTTTTTTCTTCTTAACGCTTGCTCTTCTCTTTGAGATTGAAGATTATAGGAGGGTTCTTCTGTACAAGACTTGAAGCCTTGAGTCCTTTATATAGGGGAGGCTGATTCGTTCAATCGGTTAAGAAAATCTCTCATTGAGAGATTTCTTAATTGATTTTTGAAATTTATCCACCTTTGGATTTTTGATCCAAGAACTTCTGTTTTACAGAAGACATTTTTCTTGTTTTTAATAAGATTGGGAAAATATTTTCCCCAAACCGAACTTATTCGGTATTTTGGTGATTTTTTAATCACCATTGGATCTTTGATCCAACGGTGCTCTGATTTACAGAGCACAATCTTTCTTGTTTAGAAAGATTTGAAAAGTATTTTCTCAATCAGAATTTAATTCTGTATTTTGGTGATTTTTAATCACCATTGGATCTTTGATCCAACGGCAGAGAACTTTTAGTTCTGGCACCAGCGCTCTTGGCGCTAGCGCTCTCGTGCTTTACATGTGGGGCGCTGCCTCAGAGTCTTTGACTCATGGCGCTGGCACTTTCGTGCTTTGCACGTGAGGCGCTACCTTAGAGTCTTTGACTCATGGCGCAGGCGCTCTTGGCGTCGGCGCTCTTGACGTCGGCGCTCTTGGCATTTGTGCTCTCGTGCTCTGCACGTGAGGCGCTACCTCAGTTCAAATTTCAAATTTTGAACAGATTCCTACTCTCTTGGGGGAACACATTCATTTTCTATTCTTTCTTTAGAATGTTGTCAGGAGGACCCGACTCTTTGGAGATCGAGCCCAGTTCAGAAGACTTGGAGCAGTTTGCAGAAGACCCAGAGCTTTAGTCACTTGTATATAACTTTACTTTCAGTTCATGCCATTGTTTAGGCATTGCTTTCTGCAATGTATTTACTTTTCGGATGTATTGTAAATAATGTTTAAAAAATAAAAAAGTTGTTGTTCATTTACATCTCGTGTCATTCTTGTATACATTTATATTATATTGCTTATTTACGCTTAACGTGTTTACTTCTGAGTAAATACATCGCGTGCCTCATCGCGTCTTCTTATCCGTACACCGGGAAGCGGGGCGTGACAGGCCGGGTATCTCGTTTCTGCGTCCTTGAAAACATGACTCACGTAATAGACCGACCTCTGTATGCCTTCGCATTCTCTGACAAGCACTGAGCCTGCAGTTTGGTCGGACATGGCCAGATATACCAATATTTCGTCACCCTCGACTGGTCGGGTGAGTAGCGGTGGGGTCGCTAAATGCGCCTTGAGTTGTTCAAAAGCATTTTGGCACCCCTCAGACCATTCGAACTTAGGGGTTTTCCTTAGGGCCCTGTAAAACGGGAGGTACTTCTTCTCAGATCTGGACATAAAGCGGCTAAGAGCAGTGACCCTTCCCATGAGTCGCATGATGTCGACATTGCTCTTGGGCGTTGTCATGTTGAGGATGGCACCGATCTTTTTAGTGTTTGCTTCGATTCCTCGGTGGGTTACCATGAACCCGAGAAACTTCCTACTGGTGACTCCGAATGCGCATTTAGCTGGATTCAGCTTCATTTTGTACTTACGCAGGACGTCGAATATCTCGCCAAGGTCTTTAGTGTTCCCAGCTGACGAGATGGATTTTATGAGCATGTCGTCGACGTAGACTTCCATGTTTCTGCCAATCTGAGGTTTGAACAGCTTATTGACCAGGCGCTGATATGTGGCCCCGGCGTTCTTGAGTCCGAAGGGCATCATTTTGTAGCAGTATACTCCCCAATCAGTGGTAAAGGCGGTAAGTTTTTCGTCGGCCGGGTTCATCTTGATCTGATTGTAACCGGAGAAAGTATCCATGAAGCTCAATAATTCGTGACCGGTCGAACTGTCTACCAGCTAGTCTATCCGAGGAAGTGGATAGTTGTCTTTGGGGTATGCCTTTTTTAAATCTGTGAAATCGACGCACATGCGATATTTTCCGTTTGCCTTCTTGACCATGACCACGTTCGCTAACCAATCTGAGCAGTCCAGGTTTCTGATGAAGTTGGCAGCGAGCAATTGATCCACCTCGTCTTCTATCGCCTTTTGCTTGGCCGGCGCAAAACTTCTCTTCTTTTGTTGGATAGGCTTTGTTTTTGGGTCGACCCGGAGCTTGTGGGAGATCACTCTAGGGTCGATTCCGGGCATGTCCGCCGGTGCCCAAGCGAATACGTCCAAGTTATCTCCGAGGAACTAGATCAGGTCTTCGCGGTGATCCCTTATCAAGAGGGAGCCGATCTGGACTGTCCAGCCATCGACCCCTTCTGCGAGGGGGACTTCCGTCAATACTTCCACCATGTTACCTCTAACCTCCCATAGGTTGTCGCGTGTATCTAAAGACCCTTGGAAGTAATGCGTGTCCTCAGAATCGTTGTCCTTCTCTCCGGTGGGGGTCGTCGAGGTGAGGCAAATCTTGGCAGTTTGTTGCTCCCCATAGACCTGGCATATCCCCCCTTAATCCAAAACGAATTTGATTGCAAGGTGTAAGTCAAGATCTGAGCCCGGAGGGCGTTTAAGGTAGGACGTCTCAGGAGAATGTTATAGGATGAAGGCACCTTGGCGATGAGGAAGTCCACTAGTATGGTTTGCGTATTTCCCGCTTCCCTAATGTTGAGGAGGGGTGACCATCCCTTCGGAACCCAGAGAAGACATGGGAGGTTGGTCGAAGGTCGGATGGTCCGAGCTCCATACGCTGGAAACAGTTATGGAATAGGATATCAACCGAGCTACCTGAACCAATCAAAATTCTCTGAACCTCGTAACGGTGGACTCAGGCCGTTATCACGAGAGGGTCACTGTGAGGAAGCGATATGCCATAGAGGTCTTCATCAGTGAAGATGATCGGTTCATCTCCCCTGCACCTCTTGTGTGGGATATCGCTTACACCCTCGACTGGGAGGAGGCGGTGGTTCCCCCTATTTTCCTGAGTTGGGTTTGATGTAACGACCAAGATTTGCCCGATCGTTAATTCCCCGGGAGGGGTTAGGCTTTTTGCTTCCGATTCGCCTGCCGCTTGTCCCGCAGGTACTTTGCCAGGTGGCCAGAGCGGATCAACTCCTCGATGTAGTCATAGAGTTGCTTGCAATTCTCATTCAGGTGACCCTGCGACCTGTGGAAGGTGCAGTATGGACCACGGAGATGCTTTCCCGCTCTTTAGGTGACTGGCGGGAGCTTGAAGAACCTCTCACCCTTAGCTACCTCCAGCAGCTCGGTCTGGGAAATGTTTAAAGGAGTGTACTCCTGGAACCTCGGGGAGTAAGGATTCGGACGATCGATTTTCTTTTTCTCCTCCCTGTCTCTTTACTTTCTGTCCTGGTCGGCTCGGGGCAAATTTGAGTTCACCTCGGACTCGAGTTGGATTTCTCGCTCGGTCCAGACTTTTACTTTGGCCATGGTCTTATGTTGCATTAATGCAAAAGAGAGGAGCCACTCTTTGTGCCTAAGACCCAACCTCAGCGCGGTGATAACTGTTTCATCGCGGTGCTCGGGAACCTCCAGGAGGGCATTATAGAAGAAGGTGACATACCCTTTGAAGGATTCCTTATCTCCGCTCTTGATAGTGAACAGGTAGTCGACCATCTTCTTCTGTCATCGGTTCCCAACGAAGTGACCGAGGAATTGGGTGGCCAGCTCGTCGAAGGTCAAGATGGAGCGTGGCGTAAGTCCTCGGAACCAGTCTCGGCCAACCCGGATTAGGGTGGTGGGGAAAGCTCAGCATTGAGCCGCGTCCGAGTTATCTTGGAAGCTCATGCCTGCCGTAAAAGCGTCTAAGTGGTCCTTCGGGTCGGACTTTCCGTCGAAGAGGACCACTTTTGGCGGCTTGTTCCTGGACGAGACATGCTCGGCCAACAGCTCTTCTGTAAAGGGCTTTGTTAGTGATTCGGCGGAGTACCTGGCCCCTACGCCGGACGCATGGCCATACCGTCGTATGCCTTCGATTTTTTTTTCGAGGGCTTCAAGTCGGTGGTGGTACCCTAAGGATTCTGCACAGTCAGAGTGGCGGCTACCCCCGCTTCCAGTCTGCGTGATGGTGCGGCTTCGATTCTGCTCTATCAAATTTCTCAAATCTTCAAGCGAGACCCTTCTCGAGTAGCCCCGGCGTTCGCCGTTCGCGCGGCCCCGGCGAGAGTGGGGACGCCGGTCATGCCTGGAAGAAGGCGAGCTGACCGACACCTCCTCAGAGGGAGAGAACGCTCGGCGGACATCGGAGCGACGGTCCAGTCTTCCCTGGGATCGGGGCGTGGAGCTGTCTGGCTCCCAGCGGGTCATGGAATCAATCGTCGCATGCGGGTCATGGTGGTCGGAGTTTGCAGGCCGGCACTCGGTGACGCTGAGATGAGCGTAAGTGAGATCGAGGGCTTGTCGGGCCCATCCGTCCTTTTGCGGACGTCGTTATCCCGAGAAAGGGGAACTGAAGTCTGGTAGGCAGGACCCGCTGCTTGAACGAGGACGAGAGCATCCACCAGCAATGTGAGCCTGTCTATCCGAGCGGATAAGGCATTGATCACGTTAGGAGAGGGAGACGAGCTGCTCCCGCCTCCGTTGTGGCAGCTCGTATTTGGATCATCACGGTTGTCACTCGCCGTTGGATCGAGAGCCGAAGATCAACTTATGAGTGGAGAAGCTTCTGAAGAGTCGTTCCCGCAGACGGCGCCAACTGATGGAGGCTATGATCTCCCTCAGATGTTGTCCTCCGTCGATCCTGTAATGGCGTTCTTTAACGGTTGAGATTTGGTTCGGGAGTTATTGAGCGTGTGGATCTCAATGGATTGGTGTTGACGCCGAGCTATCTAAAAAGGAAGTCCCGGGGTGGGTGACCACCGTAGGACCCTCCGACGATCAAATTAGTGCCGAAGAATAGGTGCAGAGTAACGGCGTATTAGAATGAGTCATAGTTACCTTAGTCGTCTGAGAGAGGGGTTTATATAGTGGTCGCGCGGAGCGAGCTGGCTAATTGAATTGATTTTTCCGGATGTGTATGTTTTGGGAAAATACAATTTAGAAATCACAACCAAAAATTATTTTGACCGTAATCAATAACGGTGTCGGATGTAGCGCGTTAGTAAGTGCAGATCGTCCACAGGGAAAGTGTAATCGTTCGTGTCTTGATTTAGATGAGTCGAAACTTTAAGGAAAAGAAAAGAAAACAATTCATGATTTGTAATTGAAATTCAAGAAAGAGAAAATATCTAGAACTAAGAAAGCATTAAAACGATAAAATCAAGAATTGAGATGTTTGTGATGATTTCCAAACCAAATGTCAAGAATCGAAATGAGGCTCGTAGGAATCGATCGGATCTATAGATGTGATGAGATCTAAAGATTTCATGTTCTTATCCATTAACGAATTGATACTAGATCGATGATGATTCGTCGAGGTTAAGGATCTTGCGAAGAAGCTAGGGTTTCCTCGTCTTATCCTTTATCCTTTCGATAAATTTCATTCAAATTCTATCTTCTAGTTAATCAAATGATCAATCGTTGTTCCCTAGTTTCAAGTGAACACAATCAAGAAAGGATCATCTCGAAACTAGGTCATTAATCATTTGATTCACTAGAATTTATAATCGTTATAGGATTTAAGAATTGTAAAAAGATCTAAATCATCATCATTCTATTGATCGTCTCGACTCCTTTACGAGCGGAGTTTTACTCAAACATCACAACAAGAACCACAATCACAAATTGAGATCTAATCATGATGCAAGAATTAAAAGAAAGCAAGATTAAAGAATTTCACCTTTTATTTATATCAACAATTTTGTTACAATCACTCAAGAACTACAAGAGGAGGAACTCGATCGTCGATTTGGCTTCGCTCGTCTCCTTGAGTCGCGGATCGGCTTGGATCACTTGCTCGATTGAAGATCGGCTCGGCTCCTAAAAGGTTGAAGACTTCTTGCATGATTTGGTACTCGGGATCTTGAATTTGAAATTGGATTTAGAATTTGGGGCTACAAGATGTGTCACTCAACTTGTAGATGGAATGGGGGATGAAGAAGAATGAACCCTAGATCTAGGCTCCTTTTTATAGAACTCCAAACCCTAGATCTAGGATTTCCAATTTGAATTTTCCCTCCACAAGTTTGTTAGCAAAAGATTTGAATTTCCCTCCAAAAGTTTGTTAAGAGAGCCTTCTAGAAATAGTTTGTTAAGCCGAGCCTTCTAGATGCGCCACGTGGAGCTTCTGGGGTCTTCTGGAAGCTTAGGCAGTTACAAGAAGCACGTGGAGGAAATTTGAGCCGATGACGTCATCAAAGCGCCGCGGTTCCGTGGCACAAGCCAGCTCCCGCCGCGGAACCGCGGCGGTTTGGAAGCTTCAGGGCTTGGAATTTCATATACTTGTTTGGGCTGATATTTGTGGGCTTTTCTGATATGTTGATTTTCCAAATGAGTTCCAGATCATTGCCAGATCTCTGGCCTTTGAGTTGGCGTATTTTTTCAGCACTGTTTTCATAATTCTGGCTCGGTTTCTGGACTTTCCTGCACAATTTCACCGAGACAAGAGTTGCGCAATATAAGGATGATGCGATACCATGATAAACAGTCAATTTCCCTAAAAATGCCGGTTTTAGAGTACAACACAGGTAATTCGGTATTTTACTATTGTTTTCCTAATATGTGAAATATGCAAACCGAACACCTCTAGATGAATGCAAAAGATAGGGAAATTGACGTGTTAAAAATACATTATTTTCGACTGATCACTGGCGTGAGATCATCGCCGTCAGTTACGCCCATGCGTTATCCTCGCATTAATGGCAGGTGTTCAGTCAAAAATATTGTGCGTTTGATATGGCATTTTCCTTACTATTTTTATATAATCAAAGGTGTTTATTATAAAGATGATACATATGAGGGTTTATCTGTAAAAATACTATTTTCATGTGTTTATGTATTATAATTAACATTATGACGGAAAATGTAAGCATATAATATCTATATAATATTTAGTCCATTTAAATATGCTTACCTTATCAAATATCATTAACGAATTCTCTTAAAACAATAATATCTGTCACGACCCATCCCCAATACAGAGAGTATTGTCCGCTCTGGCCGTAACCGCACGGATTTTTCCTTCGGGGTGAACTGGACCCGACCAGGGGCCACTTCCCAGGAGGTCACCCATCCCGGGACTTCCCTGGCCCGAGCACGCTTAACTATGGAGTTCTCAAACTCCTGTAGTGCCAGTTCACTTAAAAGGCGCATCTGTATTGAAGAGTGGTACATTCTATTTATAGTACAGATCTGCCCTCTTTCGGAATGTATTCCGAAGATTCCCCATTGTTTTATAGTGGGTCCCCATGCTTATCTGGTATAAATGGGTATACCAGATAATACATGGGGTATTACATTCTTTCCCACTTAGAACAATGGTTCGTTCTCGAACCACAGACCTACTATTAAGGAACTTGCTCTGATACCATTCTGTCACGACCCACCCCTAATACAGAGAGTATTGTCCGCTCTGGCCGTAGCCGCACGGTTTTGTCCATCGGGGCGAACTGGGCCCGACCAGGGGCCACTTCCCAGGAGGTCACCCATCCCAGGACTTCCCTGGCCCGAGCACGCTTAACTACGGAGTTCTCAAACTCCTGTAGTGCCAGTTCACTTAGAATGCGCCTCTGTATTGAAGAGTGGTATCATTCCATTTATAGTACAGATCTGTCTTCTTTCGGAATGTATTCCGAAGATTTTCCCATTTTTTTATAGTGGGTCCCCATGCTTATTTGGTATATATGGTTATATCGGATAATACATGGGGTATTACAATATCATATCAAATGGTTAGGATAATATCTCAATAAAAATAAATTCTACTAATATTATTTATTGAGATATTGTGCAGGAATTATATCAGTACTGGAATCATGAAGATGGAATTATCAAGATCAAATCTGCCGAAATATTAAAGTAAATCGAAGAAATCAATTCTGGCAGTGATTTAGAGAAGATTTCCAAATTCCAGATATTCAAAAGATCACCATATGACAACTGAATGAATCTCCAAAAATTTGAGTCAAAGATCCCACCAAAGCGCGGCTAAACCGCGGCTAAAATGAGCATATTGGGGCGGTTCCGCCGCAATATTGAGGAGTTGGGATTTTGGATTTTTTGGGTAGGATCCTAACAACCAACCCTAATTCTAAAGATCTAGGGATTTCAACTTCTGTGACTATAAATAGAACCGAGAGCTTTACTTGGAAAAATCATCAAAACGACGCGATCACGAAGTCCACGACGGCTCAAGAATCCAGGTTGATCATCGACAGTTCATCTACCTCCTTAAGAAGAGATCGAGAAGTAAACTAGGGTTTTGTAATCATTTTCTAAAGGAACAAAGTGTACTTGATCTTGTTGATTAATAAAGGTAGTTTTATTCTATTGCATTTTATTTTCTTCATGATTTCTATCTTTTCTTTTCCCAACATGCGCGAGTAATTCTCCGCTTGTTAGGGTTCGTAGGATTAGGATAGATTAATAGATGATGAAGATCCTTAAACTTTTTTTACGTCCTATAAACTCTATAAACTTTATCAAAAGAATAGTTAACATCTTAATCGGATGCGCTATCAATTCATTGATATTCACGACTACGATTAGAGATTAGATTAACAATTGTTTTGGTAAAGACTAGACATGAACGGAGATCCATGTCAAGGTAGGGGTTAAGAGTGGGAACCCTTTTCCCTCCAGAAACCCTAATCTACATGCATCATTTTCGATCTAGTTTTAAATCTATTAAAGGATAAGAGGAGTAACCTTTAATTAATGATCCATGACTACTAAATCTTAACGAACCCTACAAGCCCCCTTCTAATATAAAACCTACATCCGTAGTTAATCTAGATCTATATTCTACATCCGTGTTTAACGTAGATCTAGAAACTATTTCCACTATTCATTATTCTTCCTCTTTTCCTAATCAACACGCCTAAAGTAAGATTAAAAGATTCAACGTTTCCCTGAGGACGACCCGTACTCATCTCGGTCTAGCTACACGCGACACCGTTATTGATTGCGGTTAACTACTACACTTCTTTAAATACAGATCAGTCAAATGGCGTCGTTGCCGGGGATACGTGTGTAATATTTTTTTCTTACCATTCGTGTTGAATTCTTATTCGATCCATATCATAAACAAAACAAAACCGCATCTTGCATATTTAACGAATAGTGTGCGAATTTTTTTTGCGAGGGAATCTGAAGTAACTGTAGCAAGGAAATCAAGATTAATAGAGTTTCCAAGTATTCCAGAGGAGCATAGAAGGGAAAGGAAACAATTATTTTCAAATGATCCCACTAAGGCGCGGCGGAACCGCCGCAAAAATTGAGCATTTAGCCTCGGAACCGCGGCCACTTGGTGGACTTGACTTCCAATATTTCTCTGGTATCTTTCTCTCTCATATTAAAATCCTATAATATATTTTTCTGCAGGATTCTTTGCAAAATATCGCCGCTCAAAAATCTTTTTGCGTGTTTTGTTTTGCGGGTTGTTTTTGCATATTTTAATACGGACTTTAAGGGGCAAAGACTAAATTCAGATTAGGTGGGGATTTCATTACCCTTCCTAGGCCTCACAAATCACAAAACGAGCATCTGCATCATCCTACATTAATTAAAAAATATCTAGACCAAAACTCTAAGGACCGTCGCGCTCAAATAGGATAGAGGAAAGTCGTGGGTAGTCTATCGCTTATCCGCATTTCTTTTGTGGTGTCTAGGCAAGTGTGTCTAGACAAGTGGTTACTTAATTAGGCCCGTTATTTTCGGTGATTCGTATAGCGGATACCTTCCACTTACCTGGCCACAAGAGTAATAAAGAGGTGGTAAAGAATTGATCCTGCGGCTTGTCCTTTGGAAGTCTAGGAGTGGTCTAGTGCATGACCTAGGTGACCTTAGTTTTAGGGTTTGCTTGTGCATTTTGTGATTTGTCAAGTCAACCCTTAAGTCCCACTTTCAAAGCAAAAGAATCCAATTAGAGCTTAAATCTTTCCACCCTCCTTCCTCTTTTCACCTTCTTATAATGGGCAACCCAAATAAAAGAACTCTTGCCGAGTTTTGCTATCCAGAATCAGATATTTCTTGTTATCATAATCGCTTTGGTATATCATCCTACTCTACCATGTCTTAAAGAGATCGGATAGGGCAACGGAAAGAAACAGTTGGCCACCTCACTCTAGGTCCTGTCAACCGTATCAAAATTCTACATCTTCTTATATTGATATTCCGAGTGAAGGAACTCCTAAACGCATGTCCATCGCTGAGCATATAGCGAGGGCTAATGGCCAAAGTTTCAATCGAGTCAAACCATTAGGACAACAAACACCACCACTTTCTAAAGAAGATTTTCATACTCGGTTTGTGGCATATATGATGTCTGTTGAAAATCGCCAACCAATCAACCAATATCAATATTCTTCTTATCACAATGTTGATCCTACTCCTGCCCAATTTTCACAACCATTTAATTCCTATCAATCTTACCCAACTTTTACATCTTCTCTAAACAGTCCTTCTAATCAGTCATTTGGGAGTTTTACTTATCCACAAGAATTTCAATCTTATGCCGAAACCCTTTACCGACCCATGTCTAGTCTTGAACGGACTGTGGAAAAATATGTGGTAGTGTCGCGCCGCACCAGAGAGGAATTAAAAGAGTGCATGGTCATTCTCAATAAACAAAACGAACGAGCAACTAGTTTCAAACCAGCTCAAAATTTTCCAATATATGATACGACCATATGACAAATTGAGAATTTGGGTAGTGAGAGAGAGCGGTACACCCTTTCAAATCAAACCTCCCCATCCCAAATTGAAATCCACAACTCCAGTTTCATAGATCTATCGAGTACACCAAATGATTCACCAATCGAAGATAGAATGTCTGATGAGTTGTGCGACTTTGTAGTGTTTGATTTACCCGATTGTGAAGGGTCCATTTCAAGTGAAGCCACACCCAACCCTTGTGATCTCTACACCACCACTCTAAAAACTCAATTGATTGAAAACCCTGCTTTTGATGAGTTGTCTGAGACTTGTAACTTTCACTTGATTGAGGATATTGACGTTGGGGATATATTGGATGAGGAACCCAAAATTTTAGATGAGTTTGTCCCACCAACTCATCAAGTCATTTCACTCCCGTGTGGTCATCATCTTGAGCCTCTAACTATTCTTCCTGAACCCCATATGCGTCTTGAAATTGATGATAAATGTATAAACGAAAGGCAAAACGAAATTCAGCATTTATTTCCCACATCTGGTTCAGCAATACTCGACACACCAATTTGTTTACCCATTTCATCTCCCACTTTCTCTGGTTCTTCTTCTAATCAACCTTTACTTTTAGCGAGTGTTAATAAATCACAATCCGGTATTTCGAGTTCGATAATTCTAGAAAGACAATTTGATTTAGATATTTTTGAGAACGAGGTAGATAATCTTTTCGAGTTTCCTACCTCCATAATTTTTGACAAATCAAGTGTGTTGAATTCTGGCGTGACACTTATTGATATTAAAACGTTCAATCGGACCATCGATAAAAGTTTCGAAGATATTTTCGCCGACGAACTTGCATTCCGAAATGACACGGATTTTGTGATTAATCAACCTTTACCTGAAGAAGTTGAACCACCACCATTTATTCTTACCCCATACGAGAATGTGACCATTCTTTCCATTCCTAATCATCCACATTCTCGTTTCCGTTCACCATTATTTCGTCTCTATCAACCGAGACGTAAACCATACTGCCTCCTATCTCCCCACTTTTTCAAATCTCTGATTTTCCACCAACCAGTGCATTACATCGATAAAATTTTTGAATGGTTGGTGTTGACTTTTGGTCTTTGTAAGGCTTTATTTTGACCAATAACTTTAACCCCCCTCCCCAATAATTTTAATTACTTAATACTATTTTACTTAAGTGGGGGGGGGGGATATTTTGGCTCTTGAAAGAATTTTTTTTATAAAATTGTGAGCTGAAAATAAGTTTGGGTGTGGATTTTACTTTCACTATTTCATGTCTCCGTTACTAACTTTTCCTCCCAAGTCTACTGTTTTTTAAGCTTAACAGATAATATCAGTGAGGACACTGCTGTAAACAGGTTTGGGGGAGGTTTGTGCTTATTCACGCATTATTTTGCATCATACTATATATAAGCAAAAAAAAAATTGATAATGAAATTTTGAAAGTGAAAATTTACATATGAAAGATAGGAATAGTTTGAGAAAAGCAAGAAAATTAGATGTTTTCTTACACGAAACTAGCAATAAGTAGTTATGAGCCGTTGTTCCAAGGGTTAGTAAGATGAAAGAAATTACTAATCTGAGAATAAAAATAAGTCAGAAAAATAGTCCATATTCTTAAGTCTAAACATTTGAACGTTGATACCCTACTATACGCACTTACACACATCTTAAAACTTGGGATAGTAGAGAATACCTTGAAATGCTTTTGTCTAAAAGCGTTTGTATGAAGGAAAATAAAATAAAATATAAGTGGTGAAGAAAAAAAAATGAACACTGTTTTTATAATTGCTTAAGGCAGCATAAAAAAAATATAGCGATGGTGCTTTATCACCTAGTGCCTTAGACTAACTGGTTTGGGAGCCACTGCTAAGCCTTAGGTGTTGCGAAACGAGGAATTACGCCTAAATGCGCAAGCACATTTTATAATCGGTCGGTTAGTAGCTCAAAAAATATTAACGGTCGCTTGAAAAATGTGTGAGCAATTTTATCTAAAATATTCACCAACTATAAAGTACTATGGAAGATGGACAAGAGTATGATAGCTTGAATTGAATTCTCTAAGTGTAGAGATGTATTTTACACATACGTAGGGGTATATAATCAATGTTTGGAAGAAAGATATGGAGGAAGACTAAAGGCGATGTTTTATTGAGCGATGATGTAATTTCTAACATTTTTTCATGACCATTAAGATAGGGCTCATGACAACCGAAAAACTGGTGTAGTTGGAAACTCTTATTTTCAAGTTCTTTCTTTTATAGTTCTTATCTTTATATGTAACTTTCACCATCTTTCTTTTATTATAGGATTTTGTGGGTGTAATCCGCTGAAAACCCTCAGGAGACAACACTCCTTCTACTAGGGACACCTAGAGGTTTAACGGCTTGTTGCACGTGCTTAGTGCAATCGTGTTGCCTACGAAAGTGTGCTACTTAGGTTTTTCTTTTTCTTTTTCTTCTTCTCTTGAATAACTAGTTTGCTCGGGATGATCAAAATTAAGTTTTGGGGTATTTGTTTAGTCGAAAATATTGTGCATTTGATATGGCATTTTCCTTACTATTTTTATATAATAAAAAGTGTTTATTATAAATATGACACATATAAAGGTTTATCTGTAAAAATACTATTTTCATATGTTTATATATTATAATTAACATTATGAAGGAAAATGTAAGCATATAGTATTTATATAATATTTAGTCCATTTAAATATGCTTACCTTATCAAATATCATTAACCAATTCTCTTAAAACAATAATATCATATCAAATGGTTAGGATAATATCTCAATAAAAATAAATTCTACCAATATTATTTATTGAGATATTGTGCAGGAATTATATCAGTACTGGAATCATGGAGATCCGAATTATCAAGATCAAATCTGCCGAAATATTAAAGTAAATCGAAGAAATCAATTCTGGCAGTGATTTAGAGAAGATTTCCAAATTCCAGATATTCAAAAGATCACCACATGACAACTAAATGAATCTTCAGAAATTTGAGCCAAAGATCCCACCAAAGCGCGGCTAAACCGCGACTAAAATAAGCATATTGCGGCAGTTCTGCCGCAATATTGAGGAGTTGGGATTTAGGATTTTTTGGGTAGGATCCTAACAACCAACCCTAATTCTGGGGGTCTAGGGATTTCAACTTCTGTGACTATAAATAGAACCGAGAGCCTCACTTGGAAAAATCATCAAACCGACGCGATCACAAATTCCACGACGGGTCAAGAATCCAGGTTGATCATCGACAGTTCATCTATCTTCTTAAGAAGAGATCGAGAATTAAACTAGGGTTTTGTAATCATTTTCTAAAGGAACAAAGTGTACTTGATCTTGTTGATTAATAAAGGTAGTTTTATTCTATTGCATTTTATTTTCTTCATGATTTCTATATTTTTTTTCCTAACATGCGCGAGTAATTCTCCGCTTGTTAGGGTTCGTAGGATTAGAGTAGATTAATGGATGATGAAGATCTTTAAACTCTTTTTACGTCCTATAAAGTTTATAAACTTTATCAAAAGAATAGTTAACATTCTAATCGGACGTGCTATCAATTCATTGATATTCACGGCCACGATTAGAGATTAGATTAACAATTGTTTTGGTAAAGGCTAGACATGAACGGAGATCCATGTCAAGGTAGGGGTTAAGAGTAGGAACCATTTTCCCTCTAGAAATCCTAATCTACATGCATCATTGTCGATCTAGTTTTAAATCTATTAAAGGATAAGAGGAGTAATCTTCAATTAATGATCCATGACTACTAAATCTTAACGAACCCTACAAGCCCCCTTTTAATATAAAACCTACATCCGTAGTTAATTTAGATCTATATTCTACATCCGTGTTTAACGTAGATCTAAAAACTATTTCCACTATTCATTATCCTTCCTCTTTTCCTAATCAACACGCCTAAAGTAAGATTAAAAGATTCAACGTTTTCCTGAGGACGACCCGTACTCATCTCGGTCTAGCTACACGCGACACCGTTATTGATTGCGGTTAATTACTACACTTCTTTAAATACAGATCAATCGGCGGGATACGCCCATTAATGGGGAGACGTGCTAACGTGGGACGCGGAACGTGGGGAGGCGGATATCTCGCCCTGGCGAGATACACAGAGCTATTGCGGGGGCGCTTGGTTTCCGCGCTCTCGGGTGATCGGGGAAGTCGAGGAAGCTCGGCCTGTCAGATTGCTCGGAGATGAGCAGGGAGGCCGAGGAAGCTCGGCCCGTCAGATGGCTCGGAGACGAGCTGTTGGCTATTTGATGGGTGGAGGCGGAAAGTACTCAGGGAGGTCTCCTGAAAGGTCGGATGCGTCCTCGGAGACAAGATCCCGAGGAACGCCCTTAATTCATCTCATTTAATCTACCTCGGTAGTTTTCGGGACACGTCATTCGCCACGTGTCGTAGGAAATACCACTTGTGAGTATCATCATAGAGGATTTTTGGTTTAATACAGTATCAGAGCGTCTGGTTAAATGATATCTATCATTTTACGTGCGCACACTACTACAAATAGGGGTTGCCCCTACGGATAAATCCGTAGGAGCAAACCACTGCCCCTACGACTATATTCGTAGGGGCACAAAAATACACCGTAGGTGTACACGCCGCAGGTGCAAGTCTTAGCCTTAAACATGTCCCTACGGAGTAATAATTGCCCCTACGGCTTAATGCATAGGTCCATATGTCCCTACGGATTACAGCGTAGGTACAAAATATTTATTTAATTTATCGGTTTATAAAATAAAATAGTTGCCCCTCCGGATAACTCCGTAGGGACAAATACATGCCCCTACAGCTTAATGCATAGGTCTATATTTATGCCCCTACGAATAAATGTGTAGGGATAAATGTGTAGGGGCAAAATATCAGGTATCCTGATATTTTGTCCTTAAGGATAAATGTGTAGGGGTAAAGTTTATGCCCATACAGATTAATCCGTAGGGACAAGGCTAACACCTGTTACTTAGTCCATAGGGGCAAAATATCAGGTATCCTGATATTTTGTCCCTACGGATAAATTTATAGGGGCAAAGTTGGACCCTACAGATTAAACGGTAGGTGCAACATTTGTCCCTACGGATTAATCCGTAGGGACATATTATCAGGTTTTTTTTATAAAAAAAGGCTGTCTGTTTTTTCCTCGCCCTGTGCACAATAATATATGCATCATATATGAAAGTAATCAACAAGCAGAATATATACCGCAATATTCATAATCAACATCTCACGCATAATATATAAAAGAAATCAACAAGCAGAATACGATATCAATCTAAATCAATATGAACACGTAAACACCACCAATATCGTCCAAAATATATACAATATGTATCATATAAGTAAATACATATTTAAAATATAAAAATCAAAAAGCTACCCTAACTCGATCTAGCTCCACTTCTGATAATCGCCGTAATCTGGCGCATCTGCTCCTCGGATAAACCCTGAGTCAACAACTCGAGCAATGCGGACTGTACGGAAGTCTGAGCGGGCTGTGGAGCTATAGGAGTAGTATGCGCAACCGCAGCCGAGATAGTAGCTTGCGGAGCCGCAGCTGCGGGAGTCTGAGCGGGCTGTGGAGCTATAGGAGTGGTCTGCGCAACCGCATCCGAGGTAGTGGCTTGCGGAGCCGCAGCCGAAGGAGATGCATATGGAGCCACAGCCGAAGGATATATATGTGGAGCCTCAGCCGAAGTACCCTGTCGCGTCTGTTCAGTTTTGTGTGTAATAAACGAGTAAGAACTGTGTATTAGTCGAATTCGTATCATTATCAGGTTATTGCGAAACCCCAATCTATGAATATTTAGGAACTTAGGCCTCGTTTGGATATCTAGTTTGGAAAACCATAGTTTATTTTAATTAGACAGTTCTATGTATGTAGTTCTATGTATGTATGATTAATCAAAGCTAAGTCTACAACTAAATAAGCTCAGGCTACGTACTAATATTGGATATGTTGCTATCTATAATATGATATAATATTTTACTATTAAGTAGTATACATACCATCATCTCTTTCAACTCCTGAACGGTGGCCTTCAAGGTGTCAAGTTCTTTCTCTAGACGTCGCTCACGGGAGATAGATGAAGTAACCGCCGGAGTGGAGTCCAACCTCATATGGGCCCTGCTAGGACCCAATCCCCGGCCTCTCTCCCCAACCTCCGTGGTGTCCTCCGTGTGCGGCGTCTAGGACTGGGGTTAGAAGCATCGGATCATTCTGTCCAGTAAAATCGAACCCCGATGCCTCCGCCTACTCAACCACCCGCTCCTACACCCACATTAACTAGTAAGATATAAATATATCATTTAAATTTGAACTTTTCAAAACAAAAATTTCAAATAGGAGTTGAATAAATATTAACACTTACGCAATACTCCTGGGTAGCGGTGTCGGGGTATCGAAGCTCGCCCATGGCGGGATTTGTCGAGGTGCCGTGGATGGCAAGATACGCGGACAGCACGCTCGGTGTACCACCCTGCGCCAGGGTCTGAGCTCTCTGCAATTCGCAAAAAATTTACATATATTATAAAATAACTCTTAATATTGCATTATATCACAGTAGATCTATTGTAATTTACCGATGCCTCCAAAACACGAGTAATATTCCTCGAGCCACCTGTATAAGTGGGGCGACCCCACTTCCCCGACTTCCTATTCTCTTTATTTTGATCCCCCTGTTTCTGCACAACACATTCAGATTTATTTTTCTAATTAAGCAACACAAAAAAATAAATTATATACTAAACAATGAATTACATTTAAAATACATACCTGTTTGCGCTGAGAGACGAAATATTGGCACAATAGAGGCCATGTATCTACGTCGACTTTCGCAAATGCCGGAGTATGTAGAAGAGCCGCTCTCTCTGCCTCGGGGGTCGCCATCCACAGGGAATAGCAGTCGATCTTCAGCTCGTTCCTATTGTATCGGACCTTTGATTGCATGTTCTTCTTCAGGCCATGGTACAAGCGTGAAGATTGAGCACCCTCCCACAGTGATCAGGGTCGGCTACAGACCGAAAATCGTAATCCAACTGCAAATACAAAAAAAACAATATTATTAAATTGCAAGTGTTAATAATAAATATATTGGATAAATCAAATGAAAATATATATTAATACCCGAGCCTGATCCCAGAAGAGGGCGAATGAGCGCCGGTGCTGGTCGCCCCACTCAACGTGAAGTGGATACTTCTTCACGAGGCGGCTCTCATCCCCCATATACTGGAAGAACCACTCGGCATAATCGCCGGTGTAGCGATAATCAGGGGTAAAGAAGAGGGGGAATGTTGCCTCCCCCTAGCTCTGTCGGGCCTCAGCCTGTGGGACTGATTCGGGCCTCGAGTCCCCCTCTCGGGATGGGGATGCCCTGCGTCTACAAGAAATATCAAGACAATCAATATTAAGACAAAGTGGTATTAAAAAATCAAGGTTTAACGAAAATTGAAGTGTGATATATACCTCCGGCGATAGAAGCACGAGCCTGGGACCGGGCAGCAGCACGAGCGGGACGATAGTTCCTCCGGTGAGGAACAGCCGGTGACCCGGACATGGACGCATCTCTAACTAGAAAATAAACATCGATAAAATTACATGAAGTTCATGTTTATTCTTAAAGGATATGTAAAATGAATAAATATTTTATATTTATTCATACAAACCTGCAGACCGAGCGGAGGGTATGGAAGTGACGGGAGTGGCCCCTGCACCAGACGTGGACGCACCACCTATAATTAGACAATCAAATATTGACTATATAAGTAATTGCAAAAATAATGTGTATATTAATAATATAACATTCTAAATCAACATGTATATACTATAGGATATATAAACATACCCGCAGGTTTGGTGGTGGGCTCTGCCGGAGATATGGAGGCACCACCTACAGCCCGAGATGTAAGTACATAAGAGCAAAAAGAATATATGTATATTTATGATATAGCGTTCTAAATCAATATACATGCACTATATGATATATAAACATACCTGGAGGTGCGGGAGTGGCCTCTATCCCTGATGTGGACGCATCACCAACAACTAGACAATCAAACATTGACAATGTAAGTAAGTTTGACATGAATATGCATGTATATCTATAATATTACATTCAAATGAATATGCGTGCAATATACCTGGAGGTGTGGCAAAGTCCATACGGAAGGAGGCATCCGAAGGGGTCTCCGATCGGGGTGCAAGACCGGCCCTTTGAAGCTCCCTACGCAACTCTCCGGGCGGCAGAACCGCTCTGCCTCTGCCGATGCCGCGGCTGGAGCTCCTGCCACCCCTCGCTGCTCCCATCATCGTCATCAAATTTAGATAAAACAGTTCGTGAACGCATTAGACAATCATTACAAACATTGACTATATATGTATAGATCATAAAATGTGAAGTAATAATATAACATTACTGATAATCTTTTTCATTTCGTGAACGCATTAGACATATCTACTTGGATTTCATCATCGATATCATTTATAACCCACGTAATTTCATGATCAGCCGAAGAGAACCCGTCTTTTGAAACAGACGTCGGAGCACTCTAAGTCTTCTCTCTTCTTCATCCTCATCGCTGTTCTCAGAATTCTGGGACATCGTAAATATCCCTAGGTTCCAACGGCATACGACATTCCATTCCGGATGCTTCAAACACTGTGAGTAATATACTTGGACGCTTGGTTCGGAAAGATAAATGGATCGTCCTGACCGTAAAATCGAAGTATGTTCACACCGGTCAATCCATATTCATCTTTCCAAGTCCCGAGATTGCTTCTCCACTTATCCGTATCGGTTCGTGTATCGTACCAAGTACATTGAAATATATAAAACGGTTCTGATCATCCGGGATATTGGAGGCCAAGTATACAATTTAAGTATCCGTAATAAATCACACCATCTGATCCTACCATCGCAATCCCACTATTCTGAGTGGTTCTAGATGTTTCTATGTTCTTAACTTCGAATTTGTATCCAAGGACACCGAATCCTTTATAATATGCAACCTCCATACTAGGAAACTGAGCTAAACATCTTGAATCACTCTCTAATGATGCAGACAAGTTCGGATCGTGGATCTAACAAAATAAATTTTACAACAAATACATTACGATATAAGTTTAGATTAAAACTGATAGCAATAACATGTTATTCGAATAACTTACATGATCTGCAACCCAATTGCAAAAATTATCCTGATGATATTTTTCCAATCGTTCATCGTTCCAATTAGGATACCTCTCAAGCACCTCGTTAAAATGAATTTTGTTCTCGACAATAAATTTTGACATTAATATTATATCATTTCATACACACACAAACACAAATATAATAATTAATCCAAAAAAACGTCTCTCTAATTTTTTTCAAGACATGCGCTATTGAGGAGGATAAACTGGTATATCTTGTTGATAAATATAGTGTCTACCCTCTTATAATCGGTTTTACCATATGGCCCATCCTGAATTCTTCAAGGCCGGTTAAGTCTCGTCTCAATGTTCTCGTCCAGATAGCGGGAACAAAATATGGTTGCTTCATCTAGAAGATAACCTTGCATGATAGAACTCTCTGGTCGATTTCTATTGCATATATACTTTTTAAGAGAGTAGAGATACCTAAACAAAAATATGTTAAATAAATAAATACGGGCATACAGGACAACAATAATTTTACAAATTGTGCGAAATAAAAAAATTCCACGTACCTCTCGACGGGATACATCCATCGATATTGTACCGGTCCGGCTAACTTAGCCTCACTTGCAAGATGAACCGTCAGATGTATTATGATATTGAAGAATGACGGTAGAAAAATACGCTCAAACTTGTATAGTATCAACGCAATAGAATTTTTTAGTTTCTCCACTGTCACAACATCCAGTGTTTTAGCGCATAATTCTCTGAAAAGACAACATAGGTCATTGATTAGTAGACCAACCGATTCGGGAAGGGAAGTCCTGAGGGCTAATGGGAGAAGGTGCTCCATAATAACATGGTGATCATGACTTTTCAGCCCATCGATCTTGCTTTTCACAATTTTTATTTTCTTGCTGAATGATCCTGAGAAACCTATGGAAACTTTCAAATCATGCAACACCTGCAGGAATCTTTTCATCTCCGGTTATGACATATGAAACGCAGCATTGGGAAGTACAAACTTGCCTGGTTTACCCGCTATCGGTTTAAAATGCAATTCACTTCTAATTTCTTAATCCTGTAGATCCATCCAAGTATTGAGGTTATCTTTCAATTTCTCGTCTTTACAAAGAAGTAAGTTGAGTACGTGCTCGGATACTCCCTTCTCTATGTGCATGACGTCCAGACAACGACGCACTAAATTTGTTGACCAGTACGGAAGCTTGAAGAAAATGCTTAACTTGTTCCAGAATGGTGGTTTGACCTGTTTTGTCGGATCCATCCCGAAAGTCACATTGTTGTAACCATCCCACTGAGCAGTCACGTCCTCTCCGGAAAATGGGGCTGGAGGTCCAAGAAGCTCCGGATGACCATCAAAGTGAACAGCGTCTAACCTGTAGGGGTGGTCTAGAGGCAGGAAACGTCGATGGCCGCAAAAACAAACCTTCCTGCTAAAACTCAAGAATTTCGATATTGTTTGTTGATGGCAATAAGGACATGCTTTGTGACCATGTATGGACCAACCTGATAGCATTCCATACGTAGGAAAGTCATTAATTGTCCACATTAAAGCCGCACGCGGTATGAAGGTAGTATTTGTGTTTGCATCATAAATCTCTACACCATCAATGAATAAAGATTTTAACTCCTCGATCAGAGATCGGAGATAGATGTCGATATTGTTTCCCGGTGAGTTTGGTCCGTCGATAAAAAGAGGCATCATAAAGTATGATTGGTCCATAGCCAACTAAGGCGACAGATTATAAACTATCATTACAACGGGCCATGTGTTGTGGCTTCCAGCCATATAGTTGAATGGGCAGAAGCCATCACTAGCGAGTCTGAGCATGACATTGCAAGGATCGCTACTGAATATTTCGTGCCTCCTATCAAAATCCTTCCATGTCGGTGAATCTCTTGGATGACTCATTTTTCCATCTTCACTTGGAGGAGCATGGTGATGCCAAATCATTGCCTCGGCTGTTTTCTTGCACCTGAATAGCCTCTGCAGCCTCTGTGTTATGGGAAACTATCGTGCTATCTTTACAGGTATATCGGGCTTCTTATCAGAATCTTTCGGCTTATACCTGGCCTCTCCGCATGTTGGACACTCTTCCAAATCTGAATTCTTTTTCCGGTACAACACACAATTTTTAGGACATGCTTGAATTTTCTCACACTTGAGACCCAAATCAGACATCATCTTCTGGGCTCCGTACTAGCTGTCGGGCACGTTATTTCCCGGGGGCATGGAATCTTTCAAGAACGAAAGAAGTATTGTGAATGACTTATTGCTCCATCCATTTAGACACTTAATCTGGAAAAGTTGGAAGAACCATAAGAGGGTGGAATACTTTGTATTCTCATAAATTGGTTTTCTAGTATTATTCATGAAATTTTCATACTTATCCGCACGCGGTCCTTGACCGGAAGGAATGTCATCTTCGGTACGAATATATTCACCTAGGGCAGCCTCTACCATATCCTCCATTTCTTCTCCTGAAAAAAAATTACCGTCTTCTCCTTCTTCTTCTACCGCATTACCGTCTTCTCTTTCTTCTTCTGCCGCATTACTATGTTCTTCTCCTTCCC
This sequence comes from Agapanthus africanus, assembly GCA_030015575.1. Taxonomy (NCBI): domain Eukaryota; kingdom Viridiplantae; phylum Streptophyta; class Magnoliopsida; order Asparagales; family Amaryllidaceae; genus Agapanthus; species Agapanthus africanus. The sequence goes on along the minus strand of CM057351.1, from coordinate 365,911,488 downwards.
CGTGATATAGCCAAGTTGTATAAAATCTAGTAAAACCATGTTTAACGATATGAAGCTCTGCAAATTTTTCCTTTTGCCAATACTTATTCCCACATCTATCGCAAGGGCAGAGAATCTTCTCTATCACGATCTTATTATGTGCACGTGTAAATTCACTAAAAGCAGCAACTCCTGTGACAAACTTAGATTGCATACATTGTTGCCAATCCACATACATCCAGTTCTTAACTCTGACTTACTCATGGGCCATGTTAGACTGTATAACATATAAATTGTAGATTATGATGACTATATTGAGAAATCTAAGAACAGGATGGTTACTGACAAAGGAGAAAATCCGTGTATATGCTTTGTGTGTGCGTTTGTCGTTGAAAAGAATAAATTATCGATAATTAAAGTTAGATTTGAGAATACCCATGCATGAGTTGTATTCTATATATGTGCGTTTCAATTTATGATTCCGCTTAAGTGTTGTTCCCTTTTGAAAGACGCGGAGGACGTCTAGCCTGAAATTCGGGGCAGGTGCTAATTGGTGCTATCTGTCCACCTCTCCGAAGATGCCAAGTTGATTTATGGCACCATGTATCGAAGGTCTAAACGGATGCGGCCGGTGTAGCAGACTTCGTTAGATTTCCCCTCATCTAAGTGGTTTTTGATTATGGGGACGCTCTTCCCTGCAGGCGCAAGCCCCTGCAGTTAATTACGTTACCGCATCATGATAACAACTTTCTCATTCTCCAGATGGTCACTTCGTGTCGTGGGTGTTTGTTTTGTGTTTGGTTGCCCGTGGATTGTATACGGAGACTTGGTTATGTTGTCGCCCGTAGGGCGTGGACTAGTCCAAATCCATATCTTTCTTAGATTTGGGTTTGGGGGTTTGGGTTTAATGATACGTTAGCCTCATTTGGGACTAAGATCAACTTAAACGTTTGTTAAGGATACGTTAGTCTAATTTTAGACTAAGATCAACTTAACAGGATCGTTTAGATCCAACAAGAGAGCAATTGGGCTCTATTGTTTAGTTTAGGGACATTGCGGTCTATAATTAGTTTAAGGACATTACGGTCCATCGTTAGTTTAAAGACATCGCGGTCGAGGTTAAGGACATCATAGTCCGTAGGTTTAAGGACCCCACCGTCCGATGTTAGTTTAAAGACATCGCGGTCGAGATTAAGGACATCATAGTCCATGGGTTTAAGGACCCCACAGTCCGATGTTAGTTTAAAGACATAACGGTCGAGGTTAAGGACATCATAGTCCATGGGTTTAAGGACCCCACAGTCCGATGTTAGTTTAAAGACATTACGGTCGAGGTTAAGGACATCATAGTCCATGGGTTTAAGGAACCCACAGTCCGTTGTTAGTTTTAAGACATCACGGTCGAGATTAAGGACATCATAATCCATGAGTTTAAGGACCCCACAGTCCAATGCTAGTTTTAAGACATCACGGTCGTGGTTAAGGACATCATAGTCCATGAGTTTAAGGACCCCACAGTCCATTGTTAGTTATAAGACATCACGATCGAGGTTAAGGACATCATAGTCCGTGAGTTTAAGTACCCCACAGTCCAATGTTAGTTTTAAGACGTCACGGTCGAGGTTAAGGACATCATAGTCCATGAGTTTAAGGACCCCACAGTCCGTAGTTTAGAGACGTCATAGTCTATGAAATGTGTGGTTGTCGGGACCCGTCACCTCTTTGAAGACGTTGAGGAATTACAACGACAAATATCAAACGAGTGAAGAGATGTACCCTTGAACCAGGGTAAGTTAAGTGATCTGCGGTCCGATTTGGAACTAAGATCAATTAATTATGTTATGAGCACAATAACTCAGTTAAGTCTGAATTGGGGACTTATGGCCAACTTGGGCTAAGTCCAATCAAGTTAAAAATGTTTAACATTCGTTTTGGGCTGTTAAGCATTTGTTTGGGCTTGACCCTTTTAACAATGCAGAGCATGGATTTAAATTCTGACAATGTTTGTCTTTTATTGAATGCTAAGCAATCATCATAGCTCTACGACTTATCCAAAGAATAACTTATGTTCTGCCCAAGCGCACATAAAAGTATATAGCGCGCATGGCATTAGCGCCAGTCGATGAGCGCAATGCGCTATGGTTAAAGAGCTAGTGCGCTTGGCGCTTTGCACAAGATGTTAAGCGCTGATGCGTTTAGCGCTTTGCGCTAAGTGAAGAGCGCTGATGCGCTATAATTGAAGCGTTGAGGCGCTCGGTGCTGGTGCCATATAATGAGCGCAAAGCGCTTTTAGTAATGCAGCGCACACGTGAGGAGCACGTGGCGCGCTTAGCGCTGAACGCTAGCCAATGAGCGCGGTGCACTGTGTTTGAAGTACTATTGCACTGCAGCACTTTGCGCTAGATGAAGAGCATTGAGGCACTTTTAAATTAGGAGCGCTAAGGCTCTTCTTAGGTTAACTTTGCGCTCTGGAGATTATCTTCTTTGATAAGAGACTTTGTCTCAAGATTCTAAGAACAAAGTTCTTAACTTATAGGAGATACTTCAATCTCTTTTTGATGAAAAGCTTTTCCTTTACGAATCTGTGATTCTAAGAGAATTAGATAATTCTCTCCCCCTTTATAATGAGATGTTCATGATCTCAGAAAGACAATTTTTCTTATAGATCTATGATCTGTGAAGTAAGTACTTCTTTATTTTTATGATGAGATCTTTTTTTTTTATCTCTTTATATAAAAGACCTTGGTCTTTGTAGATCTATGATCTTTTAAGAAGAGAATTCTTCTATTTAATTATGAGATGATTTCATCTCTTTGTTCATCACCATTCTTTTTACCTTGAAGAAAAATCTTCTTTTGCCGAGAGCTACTTCTTCTTCTTGAGACTTTCTCAAAGTTTATGGGGGGGGGGGGGGGGTTCCTCCCTTTTAGACTTGAAGTCTAGGGTCCTTTATATAGGGGAAGCTGATTTGTTGATTCAGTTAAAGAGATTTATTCTCCAATTGATTTGGGAATTTCCCCACCGTTGGATCCTTGATCCAAGCGCTTCTAATTTACAAAAGATAATCTTCTTCATTTAACAAGATTGAGAAATCTTTCCTTCTTTACAGAATTTGTTATGTATTTTAGTGATTTTTAATCACCATTGGATCATTGATCCAACGGTGTTCCAAATTCAGGGCACAATCTTTTCTGTTTGGAAAGATTCAACAGAATTTTATTCTTATTAACTAATGATTTAATCATATCCGTTGGATATTTGATCCAACGGTGAGGAACATTTAGTTCCAGCGCTAGCGCTTATGCGCTCTGCCCATGGTGCGCTAATTGGAGCGCTGCGCTCTTAGCGCTAGCGCACACGTGCTTTGCACGTGGTGCGCTACTTGAAGCGCAGCGCACCTAGAGCTAGCGCCTATGTGCTTTGCACGGGGTGCGCTAGTTGTAGCGAAGCGCTTTTATAAAAGCGCAGCTGTAATTCAAATTTTGAATTCTGAACAGTGCTTTGCTCTAATTAGGGAAACAAATGCCCCCCTCCACCGTTGCGCTCACGGGGCCCACACGTGGGTGCAGCGGTGGCAACATTTTGACTCTTAGATCACCCAAGGAACTGAAATGGCGCTTAGTGCCTATAAATAGGACTCTTGGCCCTTGAAATGACTTCTGTTCATCTTCAATCCTTCTTAAAAATTTATTTTCTTCTTCAGAGCGCAGCTCTTCTTCTTAAGAATTTTTAAGGACAGAACTTTGTCGGATTAGGTAAAAGATTAAATCTTTTTGAGACATCTTTTAGGGTTTCACCCATTAACAGAGTTTTGCTCTTCATAGATCTTTGATCTAAAGAAAATCCTTTTTAGGGTTTTATTAATAGAGCTTTGCTCTCTTGGAATCATAGATCTAAAAGGATCTTACTTATGATTTCTTAATCTATTAATGGAGCTTTGCTCCTTTCAGATTATATAGAAGAACTCTTAAGAGTTTGTTCATGGATCTTGAAGATCAAATTGAAATTTTATTTTTGATAGATTATTCCATTATCCTTTCAGAGCAAGGCTCTTCTTGAGGAATTTTATTTCTTCATCATTAGACTTTGGCAGATGTCTGTCTAGTGAAGAGCGCTGTCTCAATAGGAGTTTTACTTCTCTGCCCGAGGGATTTCTCATTTAATGAGAATCTCTTGAGGATTTCCTAATTTAATGTCAGCCTCATCCAATGATGAGGCTGTTTTATTAATGATGAACTGTCATCTAGATCCTGTTGGTCCCCTTTGGTCCTCTTTAACTGCATTGCAGTGCGGTACGGATTTATAGTACCTTGTAACAGAATTTAATTTATAGCATCGGTGGCTGAAAAATTCGTTCTTTTCTGCGCAGGCATTATGTCTTCCGACACCTCCTTCCCATTCATTCGTTCAGAAGGCGGATTTCCTGAAGCACCTGTTGACCGAGAGGTTTTCGTGCTGATAAAAGACCATGACCCGGAGCATAAGAGTCTTCATCTATGGGGTAAATGGTATGATCAAATTATCATGGGCCGACGGAGCTTTTTCTGTGCGACATCCTCGGAGCCTATTTCAGCAATTGCTTATGCAAATGCGCCTCCGATGAATTACACTGTGGAGGAGGCCAACTGGACTTCAGAAGGTCCCCTTCGGCCTTCTATTGCTGCAATACCCGTGCAGCCGCCAGTGACTTTGGACATCCTAGGGCGACGCATATGTCAGGGCGAGTCACGCCCCTGGGAACAGCCATATAATGTAGGACTAACTCCCCGTCACTCAGCCGAGTATTTGCAGTGGGCCCGGTATATCCTATCGGCGAGGAAGCCACAGGTGATGAAGCTCGGATTGTATCCCGCCGTTTATGCATCTTTGTTTCAATATTCCACACCCCCTACATGGTGGGTCAGGGCATTTCTGGAACAGTGGAATATCCCAACCCACACCTTCCTTCTATCAGATCGAGAAGTCTCCATTTCTTTGGAGGAGTTTGCAGAGGTCTCGGGTTTACCCGTTAGAGGGAACATTATGAGGAATTGCTTCCCCCGGATGAGTATGTTTTCGCTACCAAATTAATGGTAATGGGTCTTACTCCTGAGAATGCTATTCAAAACAAATTTCCGAGCTTAATAAAGGTGTTGGATATGTACGAGAACCTCTCTCTTGCATCCGAAGGTCGTGGAGTTAGTTTTACGGCTTTTATCGCTGATTTTCTTCGCCCAGAAATATTGAAGGAAGAAGTCGAGAAATTCACCAGTCTTGATGACCCCTTTGGCTTGGGTTTAGGCAATTTGCCAGCGGTGGAGGCGGATCAGAAGAGCTTCTTTCTACCTGATACCCCGAACATCCCTTTGGCAGAACTGGCGGCTCCTGGGATCGACGAAGAAACGTTCTTTTTAGGGTTCCCCGGGCTGTGGCTGAGTTGGATCGCGCTTCCTATGCACCCTCTCCATATGAGGCCGTCCGTCTTCTATCCTGCGCATCGGATGGTTGCTGGGATACAAGTGGCTGTAGGGATTGCTGGGTTAGCCCATATGTATCACGGCCTCAGCTTGGCGGCTGATACCACTGAGCCAGGGGTGCAGTCGGTAAACTTCCCGATGCATTATTTCACATCATGGCTCGAGTTACACGTGCTAGGTGTCTTTGGCATCCACAAGAGGCCGGGTTTTTATGACAGGTGCAGGTTCCCTCGGATCATGCGACTGGTTGGCGCTTCCATCGTGACTCCGACGCAACGGGAAGCTAGAGGCTTGCTTCTTCGCCCGCGCACGGTTGGGGCTGGCATGTCCTTTATTGATAAAGTTCTGACCGTCGGCCAAGAGTCGGGGAAGATGGTGCTGCCACTGCAGGACATATTTAAAGATGGGGCCTCTGTGTTGAAAGCTCGGGAGATCCTTCATTTATACTCCATCAGACCGGGTTTCTTAGTGTTCAGGCAAAATGATGCGGCGTTATTCATGAGATACAACCCGCACCGTTTTGCCCAGTAGCTAAGTTACAATCAGGGCGTCCTACCTGAAGCCTTCTTGGCCGAGCCTACTTCTACCGAAGAAGGAATGCAGAGCGCACTGTATCATTTCATACGCTTGAACACAGGGTCCAACTTCTTTATCAGCGAACCGAGTTGCATCCCAAAGGCTCTTAATGCGTACGTGGCGTGGTATCAGCATTCAATAGGCTCCGTCATCAGGGAAGAGAAGCGATTGTTGCTCGATCGCAAGGGTGCAGTGCTGGCTGGTGATCGAAATGTTCCTCTGAAGCAACGGAATATTGTTCATCTTCCCCTGAGAGAGGTCACTGTAGTTGAGCCTCCATACGTGTTAAGTCCTATGTATGGGTTGCCCCCACCCAGCGTGCCTGAAAAAGAGGTGGCTGCCGCGTCCCCCGAGTCGGACGTAGGAAAAGAAATTGGGACTCGTCGTCCAAAGGCGTCTACCAAATGCAAACTCGTGTTATCGGCCACCGGCGCCCGTCCTCAGAAGAAAAAGAAACAAGTACTTTCTTTGAAAACCATATTAGGCTTGAGCGAATATGGGACCAATGAGGGCTTATTCAGGACGCTTGATGATACCGATTTGGAGGCTGCCATCGAAGCTTCCAAACAGTCAGGCATCCTTGAAAAAGAACTGGCTGCCTTTGCGCAGTCAGGTATACTTTACCCTTATCTCTCCGTTGTTCATTCTTTTATCATGCTTTGACTGACGCTTGCTATTTTAACAGGTGCCTCTACAGAAGAAGCTATTGCTGCTTCGCTTAAAACCTTTAGAGAGGAGGAAAGGCTTCGCGTCTCATTGCCAACAAATGCTTTGCTTGAACGACCGATGACGGATACCGTACCGGTTCCAGATGTAAAACCCAGCTCTGATGATAATATCCCCTTGGCGAAGGTCCTGGAGAAGTCTCCTCTCTCTGTCAAAATTGAGAAGCAGCCCAAAAAGCAGACGGCAAGGGGAAAGAAGCAATCTTCTAGAGCCATTAGCTCTAGGCCAAAACGGGGGAAGAAGACCGTTACTAGTCCACCAGACGACAGTTTTCTTTTTCCTGGTTCATCTGCCGAGGAAGCTACACAACTGGCTGAGGCCATAAGACACTCAAAGGATGAATCCCAGAATGTAAGGATCCCGAAGAGGCCTTATCATGCCGTCATCTTTTATGAAGATCCTCCATCGATACGGCGGATATTCATAGGTTCTTTAGAAGAAGGAGGCGAGAGAGCCCTTAAGCAGGCTGTCTCAGCCGACGCTGAGGATGCACTTTCATTGTGGACCGGTGGACACGAGTCTACCCTCGAACCTCGGCGGGCATACATCCTCAGGAAGGAGCGCCGGCTTGAACAAACCATACGAGAAGCTCCTTTGCGCATTGGTACACTTATATAGCTTTTTGGAGTATTTTGCACTGCATATATATATATATATATATATATATATATATATATATATATATATATATCCTTATCCTTATGCAAACTTTGTAAGGACTTCGCTGATGGCAGAGGAGCTGAGTCCAAGTCGCGCTATGGACTCCGCAAATATCCCCGATGAGACGCTAATCAGTGTGGAGGGGGTTGATGCAATTGTTGTTCCTGTGATGGAGCTTCTCTTGGTGATTCCTGCTCCCCGGGTGATTGCTCCTCCGGAAGAGGCATCTTCATTGGCCGCGGGTTCAATGGATATCCCTGGGGACAGCCCGGAGACTGCGAGACAGGTAGTCAAGGCCACCATCCTTCCATTGGAGCCCGTAGCGGTGCCCACTGCTCCTCCACCAGAAGTTACTATACCGGTCCACCTCCTCGATGATGTGTCTGGGGGCACAGAGGAGGCCGCCGAAGCTGCTATCCCTCCAACCCAAAGTGGGAGGAGCATCGAAGGTATTGTTCCATCTTTTATTTTAACGATCTCTTCATTATTTGAACTTTTCTATCTTTTCAGAGCTGCGGGAATTGGAGGCGTCCATCGCTGTCCTGTCTCCCAGGAAGTCTTTCCAGCGTCTGCTGGAACTGGCTGCTCCACAGGAGATATCCCCTCAGTGCATCATTCTATCTTCCGAACAAGGTTAGCATTGTTCGCTCCTTTCTCGATATTGTTACTTCTTTATGTAACAATGTTCATATCTTCTGTAGTTTTGGAGGCTGATGATGAGGTTGAGGTCCTCGATGGGCCCGGAGATCTTCCAGACTCTTCTCGTATAAACGTGGGTAAGTAAAGTTTCAACGCTTTTGCATATGTCCTCTGTTTGCAACCTTCGCTGATCATTTATCAATTTTTAACAGCTCTGCCTACTTTTACCGCGTTGGAAACTCGCATTCTCATGTCGTCTGGCCCTTATGCGCTGCGTGCATCCGAATGTATGGCCAAGTCAAGCCTTCACTCTTTGTTAGAGTTAATCGAAGACCTTCGTGTTGGTAGCTCGCTCACAGCCGAAGAATTTGCCGCTGAAGCCAACGGTTCTCTCCCCTTTCTTGCCACTTATCACAGTGAAGCATTTATGCAAGTTTGGGTCGAATTCTGTCGTCGAGTGGAGGCTTGCTTGCATAGTCTTGAATGCGCACGCCTTCCTTCGGAGGTAGTGGCTGCGAAGACAAGTTTGCAGGAGTTGATTAAGCGGTGCGCCACTAATACGCTTTCCTGTGAAAAGAGGCTCCGCCGAAAGTTCTCAGAGAGGAAGCTGGCTTCAACCGCGCTAGGGGAGCTTCAAGCCGAACTTACATCTAAGACCACCCGCGCATATAAACTTTGGCAAGAGCTTCAAGCCGTAATCAAGGACGTGGTGGCTGTTGATAAAGCTGTTATCTTTACCCGGATGATGGTTGATGCTCATAAAGCTACTGAGCATGAACTCGAAGGCCGGCTGGCCTCGCATCAGGCCCAACAGTCGGAAGCGGAGACCCGTCTCGCAACCAGAGCCAATTTTAAAGCTGAGGCCCAAGAAAGGAAGGATGAACTGGTGAACCTTTTGAATCATGCGCCAACTAGAAGAATTGTATATTTTTTATTCTTCTTTTGTACATACTCCTGAATGAGAGTATTTTTGGTTCTTTCATAAATTGTACTTTGTATTCATTTGGATTCATGAATAAAAGGCATATTTTGCTTCATGATGGTGTGTCCTTTTTAATAAGTACATTTTATGGATAATCTACTTTGATTTCCTTGTAGGACAGCGATGGCTTAGGAGTCAGGTTAAGATCTGCTTCCTAAGGCTTTTCAATTTTATGAGCCGTGAGGGTCTCATAAAAAATTTTCTCCCTACGAGTCGTGAGGATCTCGTAGGTGTGTTTTCTCCTTAGGAATCGAGAGGATTCCTAAGTGCGTTTTCCCTTATAAGTCGTAAGGATCTTATAAAAGTGTTTTTTTCTTCCCTACGAGTCGAGAGGACCCGTAAGTGTTTAGTGGGATAGACATGTAGATGACGTACTTCCGAAACGGGGTCATATGGATGACGTATTTCCGTGACGGGGTCATACTGATAACGTTGTATATTCCTGCAGAGACACCGATTTCTCTGCGGGTCGGCGCGAATCGAGATGTTCTCGTCAAGGATACTGATTTCCCTGAATCGAGGAGGTTGCCAAGGACACTGATTTCCTCGGGTTGAGACGAATCGAGGTATTCCTGCAAAGACACTAATTTCCTTGCGGGTCGACGCGAATCGAAGTGCTCTCGTCAAGGACGCTGATTTCCCTGAATCGAGGAGGTTGCCAAGGACACTGATTTCCCTAGGGTTGAGACGAATTGAGGTATTTCTGCAAAGACGCTGATTTCTCTGCGGGTCGACGCAAATCGAAGTGCTCTCGTCAAGGACGCTGATTTCCCTGAATCGAGGAGGTTGCCAAGGACACTGATTTCCCTGGGGTTGAGACGAATCGAGGTATTCCTACAAAGACACTGATTTCTCTGCGGGTCGACGCGAATCGAAGTGCTCTCGTCAAGGACGCTGATTTCCCTGAATCGAGGAGGTTGCCAAGAACACCGATTTCCTCGGGTTGAGACGAATCGATGTATTCCTGCAAAGTCGCTGATTTCTCTGCGGGTCGACGCGAATCGAGGTGCTTTCTTCAAGGACGCTGATTTCCCTGAATCGAGGAGGTTGCCAAGGACACTGATTTTCCTGGAGTCGAAACGAATCGAGGTATTCCTGCAAAGACACTGATTTCTCTGCGGGTCGACGCGAATCGAGGTGCTCTCATAAAGGACGCTGATTTCCCTGAATCGAGGTTTGGCCAAGGACACTGATTTCCCTGGAGGTCGGTTGACTTGTTTCCGAGACGGAGCGTTGATCCGGCGGGAAAGTCATTGCTTGATTCTAGGTTGTCTGTGGACCGTAGAGTCTTAGAATTAGGACTTTGTCGTGGTTCCGATTGATGGTGTAACATCTATGTCCTGCTGGAATGAGAAGGCACACCGTTGTTGGTCTCCAGGTTGTAGATGTGGCCGTCGAGACTTGGAACTAGGGACTTTACCATGGCTCCGATTGGTGATGTCGCGTCCGAATCCTGCTGGAATGAGGAGGAACACTGTCGTGGGTCTCCAGGCAGTAGATGTGGCCGTCGAGATTTGGAACTAGGGACTCTGCCGTGGCTCCGAGATTGATTCTCGCGTCTGAATCCTGCTGGAATGAGGAAGAACGCCATCGTGGGTCTCTAGGCTGTAGATGTGGCCGTCGAGACTTGGAACTAGGGACTTTGCCATGGCTCCGATTGGTGATGTTGCGTCTGAATCCTGCTGGAATGAGGAGGAACGCTGTCGTGGGTCTCCAGGCTGTAGATGTGGCCGTCGAGACTTGGAACTAGGGACTTTGCCATGGCTCCGAGATTGATTTTCGCGTATAAACCCTGCTAGAATGAGGAGGAATGCCATTGTTGTTCTCTAGGGTGTAGACATGGCCGTCGAGATTTAGAACTAGGGACTTTGTCATGGCTCCGAGATTGATTTTCGCGTATAAATCCTACTGGAATGAGGAGGAACGCCATTGTTGTTCTCTAGGCTGTAGACATGGCCGTCGAGATTTGGAACAAGGGATTTTGCCGTGGCTCCGAGATTGATTGTCGCATCTAAATCCTGATGGGATGAGGAGGAACGCTGTCGTGGGTCTCCAGGCTATAGATGTGGCCGTCGAGATTTGGCTCTCTTTCTGATGGAGCCTGGTGGGATGATATGATTCCCTTTTTGTTTGTGCCCCTGGATTGTATACAGGGATCGATGTGATTTCACATGTAGGGCAAAAGTTTCATTTCATATGTATATTTTTTGTTTTCTTTCCGCGATGCTCTATTATTTCAGCTTTTTGTATCGCGCAAGTCGCGATTGCCCAATCATTTCGGTTATTTTTTGCGGTGCCCAATCATTTCGGCTATTTGTTTTATTTACTCGCTGCTTTTTATTGCGAGTTGCCCAATCATTTCGGCTGTTTTTGTATGCATACATTTTTACTTGCTGATTTCGTTGCAAGCTGCCCCATCATTTCGGCTATTTCATATGCATTTTTGGCTCGCTGATTTTTTTATTGCGAGTGTGGAACTTGAAATCTGATGCCAATCTTAGCATCAGCATCGCTGTGACTGGAATATTGCCAGGAGCGAATCATCATTTGCTATGAAAGCACTTGGAATTTGATACCGATTTAGGCATCAGTATCGCTATAACTGGGATATTGCCAGGTGCGAATCATCATTTGCCTCTTTCGATGTCGAACAAAGGTGGCTTAGCAAACAGGGTTAGGATCCCATCGACTAAGGCTTTTGACTTCATGAGCCGTAAGGGTCTCATAAAGGTGTTTCTCCCTACGAGTCGTGAGGATCTCGTAGGTGCTTTTTCTTCTTAGGAATCGTGAGCATTCCTAAGTGTGTGTTCTCTTATAAGTCGTAAGGATCTTACAAGAGTGTTTTCTCCTTGTAAGTCGAGGGGACCCACAAGTGTTTGTTCACCATGTGAGCATATCCCTAGTCGCCGGTAGGACTGTGTTAGGGAAATGTTCATTCGTGCCCGTGGATTGTATACAAGTGTCAATATTGAACCGCTTGTAGGACAGCATTGGAGGTTGTGATGGTTTAAGAACAGGTTCAGATCCCTGTAGCTTAAGGCGTTTGAACCCTATGAGCCGTGAGGGTCTCAAAGGGAAATTCTCCTTACGAGTCGTGAGAATCTCGTAAGCGTAGTTTCTCCTTAAGAATCGTGAGGATTCCTAAGTGTATTTCTCCTTTGTGAGACGTAAGGATCTCACGCAGGTGGTTTCTCCTTACAGGATCGAGAGGACCTTACAAGTGTCTTTTAACGAGATTGCGCCCTTTCGGGTTTTCATAAAACTCGCTGGTAGTCCTGTTGTTTTTACTCACGGCGTCCTTTCGGGTTTTCATCCGTGCCCATTTTGCTTGTGGACATACCTTTTTTTTTTATTATTATTATTTTTTTTACGAGTCTGCGCCCTTTCGTATTTTCACAAATATCGCCGGTAGTCCTGCTGTTTTTACTCACGGCGCCCTTTCGGGTTTTCATCCGTGCCCATTTTGCTTGTGGACATACCCTTTTTTTCTTTTTTCTTTTTTTTTACCACGTCAGCCTTGGGATGATGCAGTCCATAGTAGTTTATAGACGTCTCGGTCAGTTGCAAGTTTTAGGACATTGCGGTCCATCGTTAGTTTAGGGACGTTTCGGTCCGACGCCAATTTTAGGACATAGTGGTCCACCGTTGCCGTATTTGAGGCAAATCTCTAGTTTACTAACTTTTTGATCTATGGGGCTTTCCCTATGAAAACGATGCCCCAGGCATGTCCACCTTTTTAGGGACATGAGGTTGTGGCGGGCTCACCTTCCAGTTTTCCGATAACGCGAATTTGCCTTGCTGGTATTGGTCTTCAACCCAATTTTTGAAGACGCAGCAATCTTTGAGTGGATGGCCCAATACTCGATGGTAGGGGCAGTAATTAGGGTCGTTGACGTCGTTCGGTCGCGTTGGGTGTCTCGACTCCGGTAGAGTGATGAGCCCATTGCGCACTGCCAGTTCAAACAGTTTCCTTGTTTTATCCCGGGGAAACGAGTAAGGACGTCTCAACTTCTCATCGAGGGATTGTCGCTTGTTGCTTTGGCGAACAACTGGTCTCGGGCCACTCGGTTGTTGTTGAGCGTTGACAACGAAGGTTGCTTTCCCTTTGCCCTTTTCATTCCAAGGCTCCGTCTTTGAGGAGGATGGTCTATGGCCCATTTGGTCCATTTGGGCCAGCTTGTCGATCAAGGCCTGGAAGGTGGTCGGCTTGAAGAACATCATGAACTGGGATATGGTCGCCTGCGGATCGAGGGTTCCTATAAACATGCTCACTGCAGGAGCCTCTTCTATGCGTTGTTCGCACTTCGACCATAGATTCCGCCACCGTATCGCGTATTGAACCCATGTTTCGCCTGGCTTCACCCTGGCATTGATCAACGCCGTGATTGGGGTGCGTTCACTGGCGCTTGCGAAACGTTGGGTGAATAACAGCTCCATCTCCATGAATGTTTTGACGGAATCGTTCGGGAGCTCGGAGTACCATTCAAAGGCCGTCTCCGCCAAGCTGCCAACAAACTGGCAAGGCAGTAGTTTATCATCACCTCCAGTATTACTGCACAGAGCCCTAAATTGAGCAACGTGCTGGTGTGGATTTCCCGTCCCCTTATATATGTGGAATTTGGGGATCATGTATCCCGGCGGGTACTTTATTTGGTCGTACCAACCCGGATAGGGTCATCCCGTTTTAACAATATGCCCAGCCGCTTCATTCACCTGATGAACTCGTATCTGCCGAGCGATGTAATCATCCAGAGTGGCCTTGGAGATGGTCTCCTCCTTGGCTGCTGAAAGAGCCGAAGGAGGGTTTGATGTCTCCCTTCTGTTGTCTTCAATTATTATTGGAGAATCTTCAGCTGGAGGGTCTGGCTGGATCATCATGCCCACCATGTCTTAGAATAGAAGGGACATTTGCTTTATATTGGCTGCTTGTTCCGTGGCCTCTTTGTCCTTCTTCTCAAGCATTCTCCGAAGGAATTCGGCATCAGTTTCTTGTTCGTGACGTTGTTCCGATGACGCCTCATGGCTTTCTTTTGGCCCGGTAAGTGCGACCATTGCATTCAGCATCTCCTGAAGCTTCTGATGTTGTTGTTCCTGAGCCCTTTTTATTGATCGAGTGAGCGGTCGGTAGCCCGTCGAAGTGCGGCTTTCCTCTTTTCCGGAAGCCATGTAAACAGTATGTACCACCACGCCCCCAGACTTAGGGCGTTTGGGCTCGGTGTTTTTGTGGTCTGCCACGTTTACAGGGGCTTTCTCTGGCCTCCTTTTCTTTTGAGTAGTCGACGTGGAGGAGGCCATTGTAGCGGGCACCCAAGTAGTTGTCGTCTTTTGCGGCTTACTGGGACGGTTCCCTTCCGGCTGAACCTTCAGCTTCTTCTACCGGCGGGGATAGTCTTAATCAACCACCGACTCTCGGACTTGTCGCCAGATCTTGTAAACTTTAGAAGACAGTCGTTGAGAGGACTGTTCCGGCTTCATTTCTGTGATAGTCTCCACCGGCGGAAGAGATCTTTTTAATACGGCGGTAGGCGAATTCCTGCGCACCTTGTTTAGCAGCTCAAATCTGTTCCCGGTTGGAACAGCAGCATTAATTTCCACCGTTGGAGCCGGTGGAGTTAGCTCAGAGGGGGAGTTGCTCCCGGCCTTCCTTACTCGGCACCAGTGGCGACGTCGAGCGTGTCGAGCTGTTGGGGCTGGTTCGGTGATGGGGATGGCTTTGTCTTGCCCCCTGTTCAGATGAGGCGCCGCTGGTGCCAGCTTCTTGAAGACTGACGTCTTTTGAGTAGCGGTATCCAATCTGTCAAAGACAGACCATCGAGCAGGAACGGGAGACGGAATAGTCAGTCTTGTAAAGACCGACTCTTTGGCAGGAGAAGCCGCCTTGACGACTTCAGGAGCAGAGATGGCTATCTTCTTTGGGATGGCCACTTCAGGTGTCATGGGCTTCTTGGCAGGCCCATCGGAGTTCAGGCTCAGTCTGGCGAAGGCCGAGGAGTTGGAGCTGGACGACCTGTTGAGAGGGGCCGTGGTAGTAGCAAGCCGATCGAAGACCGACTTCTTGGGAGCTTCCGGTGCTGGCATAGGAGCGCTGAAGCTCGTTGGCGGGAGCATGGTCCCAAAAAACAATCCTGTGGTGGCTTGGGTGACCCGTTCCACCGGTATCGTGAATAGGGAAGCCGCCTGGGGCCCGTAAGCTATGCCCCCAGTTGAGGCAGAACGTGGGTTGCAGTTGCATGTGGAACATTTCGAGCAGGTGAACGACATTGATCTTTGCTTTCTGCACCAAGAAAAACGCCAAATCTCAGTATCTCGAACCCAAGGGCAACCATTAGCAAACTGCGATTCGTTCGCGAACACGACACACGAAGTGTGGAGTGGAAAGAGGAAAAGGTCCCACCGGGCGTGCCAGAATCTGTTCCCCTCCGAAAGACGCGGCGGAGACGCGGCGGACGTCTAGCCTGAAATTCGGGGCAGATGCTAATTGGTGCTATCTGTCCACCTCTCCGAAAATGCCAAGTTGATTTATGGCACCATGTATCGAAGGTTTAAACGGATGTGGCCGATTTAGCAGACTTCGTCAGATTTCCCCTCATCTGAGGGGTTTTTGATTGTGGGGACGCTCTTCCCTACAGGCGCAAGCCCCTGCAGTTAATTACGTTACCGCATCACGATAACAACTTTCTCATTCTCCAGATGGTCACTTCGTGTCGTGGGTGTTTGTTTTGTGTTTGGTTGCACGTGGATTGTATACGGAGACTAGGTTATGTTGTCGCCCGTAGGACGTGGACTAGTCCAAATCCATATCTTTATTAGATTTGGGTTTGGGGGTTTGGGTTTAATGATACGTTAGCCTCATTTGGGACTAAGATCAACTTAAACGTTTGTTAAGGATACGTTAGTCTAATTTTAGACTAAGATCAACTTAACAGGATCGTTTAGATCCAACAAGCGAGCAATTGGGCTCTATTGTTTAGTTTAGGGACAATGCGGTCGATAATTAGTTTAAGGACATTACGGTCCATCGTTAGTTTAAAGACATCGCGGTCGAGGTTAAGAACATCATAGTCCGTGGGTTTAAGGACCCCACCGTCCGATGTTAGTTTAAAAACATCGCGGTCGAGGTTAAGGACATCATAGTCCATGGGTTTAAGGACCCCACAGTCCGATGTTAGTTTAAAGACATCACGGTCGAGGTTAAGGACATCATAGTCCATGGGTTTAAGGACCCCACAGTCCGATGTTAGTTTAAAGACATCACGGTCGAGGTTAAGGACATCATAGTCCATGGGTTTAAGGACCCCACAGTCCGATGTTAGTTTAAAGACATCACGGTCGAGGTTAAGGACATCATAATCCATGAGTTTAAGGACCCCACAGTCCAATGCTAGTTTTAAGACATCACGGTCGAAGTTAAGAACATCATAGTCCATGAGTTTAAGGACCCCACAGTCCATTGTTAGTTTTAAGACATCACGGTCGAGATTAAGGACATCATAGGTGAGTTTAAGGACCCCACAGTCCAATGTTAGTTTTAAGACATCACGGTCGAGGTTAAGGACATCATAGTCCGTGAGTTTAAGGACCCCACAGTCCGTAGTTTAGAGACGTCATAGTCTATGAAATGTGTGGTTGTCGGGACCCGTCACCTCTTTGAAGACGTTGAAGAATTATAACGACAAATATCAAAGGAGTGAAGAGATGTACCCTTGAACCAGGGTGAGTTAAGTGATCTGCAGTCCGATTTGGAACTAAGATCAATTAATTATGTTATGAGCACAATAGCTCAGTTAAGTCTGAATTGAGGACTTATGGCCAACTTGGGCTAAGTCCAATCAAGTTAAAAATGTTTAACATTCGTTTTGGGCTGTTAAGCATTTGTTTGGGCTTGACCCTTTTAACAATGCAGAGCATGGATTTAAATTCTGACAATGTTTGTCTTTTATTGAATGCTAAGCATTCATCATAGCTCTACGACTTATCCAAAGAACAACTTATGTTCTGCCCAAGCGCACATAAAAGTATATAGCGCGCATGGCACTAGCGCCAGTCGATGAGCGCAGTGCGCTATGGTTAAAGCGCTAGTGCGCTTAGCGCTTTGCACCAGATGTTAAGCGCTGATGCGTTTAGCGCTTTGCGCTAAGTGAAGAGCGTTGATGTGCTATAATTGAAGCGTTGAGGCGCTCGGGGCTGGTGCTATATAATGAGCGCAAAGTGCTTTTAGTAATGCAGCGCACACGTGAGGAGCACGTGGCGCGCTTAGCGCTGAACGCTAGCCAATGAGCGCGGTGCGCTGTGTTTGAAGTACTATTGCACTGCAGCGCTTTGCGCTAGATGAAGAGCACTTTTAAATTAGAAGCGCTAAGGCTCTTCTTAGGTTAACTTTGCGCTCTGGAGATTATCTTCTTTGATAAGAGACTTTGTCTCAAGATTCCAAGAACAAAGTGTAGGGTTCCTAGGCATCCTAATGAGGTCTCACAAGGCATCAACCATGCCAATTTCAAAATTTACGGTGCCGAGAAACCCTAAACTACAGATCGTTGGCTAGAAAACTAGGCGAATAGATAACTAGTTAACAACTTAAACTATAAGGAAACGGAAATACAACCTTTGTAGATCCGGTGCTCCACCTCCATAGCTCCGTAACGAAGTCCCCTCGCTGTCCAAATGAATTCCCCGACGTAGATCATCTTCGGCATGGACATCGACGACCTAGCTCGCCTATTCTCTGATGAAGCCGACGCTAGAGCCCGGGAATTCATTTGGACAGCGAGGGGACTTCGTTACGGAGCTATGGAGGTGGAGCACCGGATCTACAAAGGTTGTATTTCCGTTTCCTTATAGTTTAAGTTGTTAACTAGTTATCTTTTCGCCTAGTTTTCTAGCCAACGATCCGTAGTTTAGGGTTTCTCGGCACCGTAAATTTTGAAATTGGCATGGTTGATACCTTATGAGACCTCATTAGGGTGCCTAGGAACCCTACAGTGGTATCAGAGCCTAGCTGGAGCCTTAGGCGAAGTCTAGACGGAGTTTGAAGTCCGATCGACCCGAAACCCCATCTCAAAAAAATGCTCTCTGTCCTTTTTCA
Organism: Agapanthus africanus; assembly: GCA_030015575.1. Taxonomy (NCBI): domain Eukaryota; kingdom Viridiplantae; phylum Streptophyta; class Magnoliopsida; order Asparagales; family Amaryllidaceae; genus Agapanthus; species Agapanthus africanus. The sequence goes on along the minus strand of CM057351.1, from coordinate 365,893,388 downwards.
AAAAACGTGGATTTTTCCAAATTAAAAATTGCTAAAAAATTCAGCAGGAAAATCTAAGAATTACGGCGCAAAAAGTTTCTTGTGAACAGTAAAAACCGCGGCGGAACCGCGGCAGAAGCCTGACTTCTGCGGCGGTTCCGCGGCAAGCTGATGACGTCAGCTTCCCTTGTTTGCACAGTAATTCCTATTTTCTGAAGTTGGATTTTCTGGGAATTTTTAATATTTATTCAAGAGTTGAATTTTCTGGGGTTGTTTTGGGGATTCGGCGTTTCGATCGGATTATCAGATTTTGTCTATGTGGCTTTCCGGATAATTTTTGAATATATTAAAAAGTTCAACCGGATATAAATACCCAATTTTTCCCCTGCCGGGAAATTTCCAAGTGTTGGATTTTTCCGTAGTTTAACGACGTTCTAAGTAGTGCAAGTAACGCAATGGACCCTCTAGAAGACAACAAACCTTAACTCGATTATGTGACCGTCTTGAACTGCCCTTTGAACATTCGGGTTTGGGGCAGTACGACGTGCCACATGTGAGGCGTTGGCTTTACCCTTCTACGGCTGGACCGTTGGTACTGAGGCACGAACTGAATGTTGTTAGACTTATTTCATGTGTTGATCTGTATCGGGAAAACTTGGGTGTTTGACTGTTCGATCGAAAAGTTTAACATTTTCTATTTATCTGGAATGGGATACAATAATTGGAATTCACAATGAGTTATGAGATAACTGAATGAATGTTATAAACATGGCAGTTTAGTCTCACTTGATCGGTTGCCACGGAATTTTGATGTGATCAAAAGTCCGTCGCAATCACGTAGCGTACGCGGATACTCGCCGGGTAAACTTAATAGACAGCCTCACTCCATAGCCCCGACCAAGTGACTGTAGGAGAACCCCGTCGCCGAAAGCATCCGTCCGGGTGCTCGCGGTAGCGGTGTTCCGCCTTGGTGCACTTCGTCGACGGTATCGGGGGTGCGGCCGTCTACAGAAGTTTGCGACGAGCATTCGATCAGGATGTCGGGAATCTTTTTGAATTGCCCGACTTGAGATTGAAAAGTGTTTTCGATTTTGAGACTAAAATACGGGGTTTATAATTGTTAGGCATGCGATGTCTAAGTAATTCATTTGGTCAGGCATGCGATGTCTAAGGTGGTTGCGGATTCCAACTGTTGTAGTTTTACACTTTCTTTTCTGTGACCGTAAGTTTAATATGTGATATCGCCGGTTTCGTTGCTATATGTCAACGACAATTGGGATGCGCATATTTACTTACGTTGATGACATGTGATGTTATGTGTTGCTGGATATGTTATATTGGATTGTCGTGTTTGAATAGCCGGGGTTTTTTATGTGAGATGAGTGTTTTTCATTTTCATTCATGTAAAAACTTGTATGTAATATTCATTTATTGGGGCACTTCCAGGTTGCGGAAGATGTCACCCTTTGTATATTATTTACTTTTCCGCACTAGGATAGACCCAAGGAGGGGAGCACAAGTAACCGGGTTCTGGAGTCCAGTGGGAGACCAACTCGAGGAGTCGAGTCCGGGTCTCCTAACTCTAGAATTGGTAGGGTTGCTTGCCGCTCTCGTAGGGGTCTAGGGGTGTGGGTTTGGCTATTCATCACGACCGTGGAATCCGTGTTTTATACTGGCTCGTATTGAAAACACGGACGTCCTAGTATATCCAATATTTCATATGTTTCTTCTGCTGCGATATCTGTGATGTGATCATGTGATATGTTCTGTGATGGATACTTTATATAATATATATGATATATTATATAGGCGTTACTTATGTTTTACACCCGCGCTAGCCCTGCCCCGCTCTGCCGTTAGTTACCTAACCTAACGGTGCACGAGGGGACATCGAGGCGAATGCGGATGGCATAAGTGTACGTTGTATTTATCTGTGATGTTTAGGTACTTAAATGATGGGACTTCATTAATGTGATTAATGAAATAAAAGAAACCTAAGATGTTGTAGAATCGAATTTCAAAATAAAACAGGTAGCTACAGTTCTTGCTTTGCACAGCGGTATATATGATATATCCTGCACCTTATTCGATAAGGAAAGGACTGAGATCCCTTCACCGGGAGTGACTCCTTTAGCAATAACTGGCAGATGCTACACACTCGGTTTGTCTTTTGATTGCTTTTAAGAGTTTTTGCTTTGCACAGTGATATATGTGATATATCCCGCACCTCATTCGACGAGGAAAGGACCGACGATCCCTTCACCGGGAATGACTCCTTTAGCAAAACTAGAAAAGCCTCAAAAGCACTCCATTTTAAAATTATTTGATTCTACAACGATATCAAGTTCATTACGCAATAGGTTTTCAGAAAAACCTGTCATAGCCCTCCGTCATTTCAGATACGTACTAGTTAGTATTCGTGCTGCGGTTGTTTGGCCTCCGTCAAGGCGTAGTGTACGGTAGCTAACTAGTGCTTATCTGCTAGCATATGATGCGATTGGATTAGGGTATTCGTACGGCGTTGTTTGGCCTTCGTCAAGGGTCGTGCGGGTGGGTTTAATTCAATCAGGAAATGACGGGTTGAACTTGACTAGCGGACTATGGGTTGTTTGGCCTCCGTCAAGGTCATAGGACGCTAGGGGCAAAATATTATCAGGAATTTCAAGTGTTGAAATTTGCAATGAGATTGCATACGTTCTATGAGATAGTTGGATCCCGATACCCGCTGTGAGTAATTGTTACTCCTGGGAGAGTTTTATACATTACAATTAGCTGATCAAGTAGGTGTCTAGAAAAGTGTCAACGAGGTTACGCCTCTGGGAAAACGAGGTTTTCATTAATTAGGTTCGTGCGAAAGCACGGGGGACCTCCCTCAAAGTACCGACACTGGTCTGGCTGAAAGATTGGCGAACTTGTAGTGTGTAATTAATCCCGGCTAGTCTTTCCTTTTAGGGTTTGAAGGAAGATTTGATAAAAAGCAGTGGGAGCCATCCTGATTAGATAAAATAATAACCAATCTATTCTTGCAAGAGCGCACGCTGAGTATTTTCTTCTCTCTCTCTCCTGGTAGCGACCATATCACGCCTTAATCAAGATAATAATACGGAATATTGACCGAACCCGCTTGTTATACTGAGCTGGGGAACGTTGGTCCCGCTCCAACTTATAATTGTTATAAGACAGAGCAGGAAATTGGGGATTACCAGAATTCCCGTGCCGCCCAAACGAAGAGAGTGCATCCTGATGCATCATCTTCGGGTGTGTTCATTACAGAGAACTGTTTCTCAGTATCCTTTACGTCCTGGGTATGTGATACCATATCAGGATCCCAGATGTGTAATCTGTTACATAGGGCTACAGCAAGGTAGAGAACTGAGAACGGGTGATAAGTTTCATGAGGCAGAAAACGGGGCAAGTGTTGCAGCCAAGTCTGTTGGTCACTGTCACCCTGTATTCCAAATACATTGATTCTGAACGAATGTTATTAGATACCGAACCTGATATACAAAATCATATCAGTCTCTTTATCAGTAAAGAAATGATAAAATTTTGTATTGTTGGATTATGTTTTGAACATTTCCTATATCAAAAGTTGATCGGTTCAGGCACGTTATCTAAAAGCGTTGATGTTCTAAATCAAACTACAGTTCTTTAATATACGGAACACACACAAGAGGAAGAGTTCAGAAATGAACGAATCCTTCTTGAGGTATTGTAGACTAGGTCATATCAATGTGACCCGACTAGCTAGAGTTACATAAAGATGCATATTTAAATTAGTTTGAATTTACATCTTGTGAAACTCGCCAGTCATGTCACAAAGATAAAATGACCATAGCTCCGTTTATTGGAAACAGAGAAAAAGTTAGTAAACTCTTGGGATGATACATGTTGATGTATGTAAGGTCCCCTGTCTACACATGCCAAGACCGGTTCTTTGTACTTCGTTACATTCTCTGATAATCTCTTAAGATTCAGACCTATGTTCCTGTTGAAACACAAGTCCGAACCTTTTGAGGTATTCACAGAATATAAGTTAGAAGTAGAGAACCAAAAAGGGTATAAGTATTATGTCCTATGATGAGATCGAGGAGGAGAATACTTGAGGACGGAAATCCTGGATTATTCTAAAGGAGAATGAGATTCTCTCTCAGCATTACTCCTCCGTATACACCATAGCACGATGGTATATCGGGGCAGAGCAATCACACCGTATGTGATATGGTGTGCTCTATGATGAGTACTACTGAGTTTCCTATTTCCCTTGGGAGTTATGCACTTGAGAAGCTGCATACCTATTGAATAGGGTTCGAATCAAATCAGTTGCCTACCACTTCATATGTGATATGGAAAGGGAAGAGCCCATCTCTTAAGTTGGTTAAGATTTGGGGTTGTCCGGGCTATGTCTAAAAGCAAAATCCGGAAAAGCTCGAGGCAAAGTCAGTTATGTAGAACTGGAAAAGTTCCAGCTATACAAACTACAGCAGATGATCTGATAAAACCAAAGGATTCAATAGTTACCAACGAACCTCAGCCTCTCCGCCGATCTAGTAGGGTTCCTCACCCAACTGAGAGATACTTCGGTTTCTCGATGACAGTGGGAGCGAGGATTGCATCATGAGATGATGACCCAACTAGTTTCGACCTGGCCATCAGGAGTGGGACTCTGTAAGAATGGCTGGATGCTTAGCGATCTGAGATGGAATCCTTATACACCAACAAAGTATGGACTTTGATTGCTATATCTGAAGGGTTAAATCCCCATCAGGAGCAAGTATATATTGAGAAGATTACTTGGTGTAAATGGAAAAGTTGAGACTTTCAAAGCTAGACTTGATAAAGCTTTTCGTCATCGACCAGGCGTGGATAATGATGAAACCTTTTCAAGTGGCTATGCTTAAGTCCATCCAGATCCTACTTGCCACGGCTACATACCATGACTACGATATCTGGCGGTTGGGTGCCATGACTGCTTTTCTAAATGATATTTTAGAAGAGAACGTCTATAAGTACACAGCCAGAGGGCTTCGTAGACAGTGGGAGCAGCGGAAACGTGTACAAGATGCTTTATAGGATAAAGCAGGTATCGCGGAGTTGGAACATCTGTTTTGATGTGTTAGTCAAAGAGTTTGACATCATCAAAATGGTAGATGAACCTTGTATAAACAAAAAGGTAGTAGGGAGTATGGTGATGATCCTCGTAGAGTACGTGGATGACATACTCTTGATAAGAAAGGAGTTTCGTATGCTACGCTCGGTCAATCTCCGCTTATCACAATGATTCTCCATATAGGATCAAAGTGATACCCCCTAAATCCTGGGTTTTGGATCTATGAGATAGATCTAATTGGATGTTAGGATACTCACTAGCTATAGTGAGATGGTATCAGTTGATCCTGGGGAGAATCACTGGAAGGGTTCCAGGGTGATAAAGACGACTGAATGTCAGTCGCAGGCATTGTCTTTACCCTCAGTAAAGGGACGGTATGTTGGAAGATTTCCAAGCCAGATACCGTGACATACTAGACGATAAAGGCAGGATACATCGCTACTTAAGATGCTACCAAAGAGGCTGTTTGGGTGTATATTGGTTCATGAGATGAACTATGTTCCTCCCATTGTGTGACAATGGAGTTGTGGCTTATGCCAAGGAACGTCCGTCCTATCAGTGATCCAGACATATTCTAAAGCAGCATCACCTGATCATGGAGATGGTTGATCTCCAGGGTGATCGAGGTTAGGAGAGTAGACTCAGAGGACAACACGGGCGGATCCACTCACGAAGGCCTATTCACAGAGAGAGACTTTCATGGGATGGTTGAGTATGAGATACTACGACCACTGCTACAGATGGCCCTAGTGCAAGTGGGAGATTGTTAGTTATATGTATGCCCTAGAGGCCATTACTGTACATTGGATGTATATTGTAGTGGATGCTGGGACATATATAGGGAGGACTTTCTTGCTCGACATGATAGTATGCTATCTGGTTACCCTTTGCCTTAACGTGTATACTGATTGTCTCTCTGTTACATGTTGGTAAAGCCCTTAGGATGTGTACTTGACTACCTGGACTATGATGCGGATCATACTAGTGGGGACATGGTAGTCCATAAGTACATCCTTCAAGGTCCCTAGTCGTGGGTATATCGAGACGGGGCATCGATATACCAGAGTAGACTAGCGTATACCTTCTCGACCCATATAGATGGGCGATGGATGATCCCATATCCATTGGTGTTTGACATCAGAGATGATATACGGGTGCTCAGTGGAGACTGGGTACACTGGACGGACTCGCCGAGAACTCCCAGATGGTATTATACCTCACGTCAGATGGCAGTTCTCTGGTGACACTGGTACAGAGTAGTCTGTTGACCCGAGATCGTCATAGAGTCTTGTGTGGTTCCCACTGTGCTTTGATTTCCATCTTACCACGTCCAAGAGGGCGTGCAAAACGGTGGTTTTTGGGTACAGTCCCGAGTCACATGGAGGCAATGAGCGATAGGAGGGGATTCGTCTCTCCCGGTATAGGGGGTTGATGTTGCGCTGTGTTCGATTGGCTATAACAGGAAATCCCTGGCCAGGGTTGCTGAGATTTACTGGTAAGTGTTACCAGTAGTTTCTCGAATTGTTATAGACCTCATATCGACACGACTTATCGAGCTATTGGGGTCTGACGTTTACCTCCCCTAGGCGAGATATGCGACATATCAGACGAACAGACCGGACTGTACGGTAGTGTTACTGGTTGGATTCACTGGAGTGTGAGCGGGCTTGCTCGTCGATCTTCAGATCGCTCAATACCCGGGTGGCCGTTACGTTTAGCAGACCGCTTGCGGCTTATGGGTGTTTGATATGATCATCACCTGCTGCCGGCGTATTGACGAGTCTTTAGAGTCCTACACAGAGGTTTTCTGGCTCAAGCGAAACGAAATAGGAGCGCATATGAGATATGTGCGGGACCGAGAATAATAAGTGTATATGATACTGTATTCCATTCTCGCGATGAATGTGTCGAATGGTTGTATGCGATATAACCTAGTTATCGAATCAAGGATTGATTCGATAAGCCGATACATTGAATACTGGTCGGTTGTGTACGACATGACCGGATCATTGAATCAAGTGTTGATTTAATTATTTAATGCATAATTATATATTTGATATATTACTTTGCATTAACTAGTATCGGTTCACTTTAAATGGATTTTCTCACTCGGATGTGCGCATTGCATATGCGATATGATTTTGTGCACTTGCTTGTATCATGTTTGATGATACATGCCTTTTGGTTAAGTGTAAAGAATTAAACCTTGGTTAATGAAATGGTTAGGGTTTACTATTTGCTTATTTATTTATTCATTCATTTATCTATTTCTTTTTGGATGAAAAGAATGAGAAAAGAAAACAAATGGTTGCTTTCTTAGAAGCTTCTTCAAGCTTCATGCAACTTTGACCAAAGCAACCATTCTTGTCTTCTTCTCTAACCCTAACCATTCCACCTAACTAAAGTTAATTCTCTACACTTTACCATGGTTAAAGTTATGATAAGTATTATATTTCTTTTCTATTTTTATGGACTTATCATAATCATCATCATCTTCTTCTTCATCTTCCTTCATGAAGAAAGCTTCATTTCATCAATGGTGATTGATGAAAATGAGTGAGAAATCCAAATCTAAAGTCTACCCACTTCCTATTTCTTCATCCTCTACCTCTTGCCAAGTAGGAGAGTGTGTTTTCTTCACAAGTTTCATGACTTAGTGAAGTGAGAGCTTGATCTTGCGATGCTTCGACGTAGATCATCTTCGGCATGGACATCGACGACCGACCAGTATTCAATGTATCGGCTTATCGAATCAATCCTTGATTCGATAACTAGGTTATATCGCATACAACCATTCGACACATTCATCGCGAGAATGGAATACAGTATCACATACACGTATTATTCTCGGTCCCGCACATATCTCATATGCGCTCCTATTTCGTTTCGCTTGAGCCAGGAAACCTCTGTGTAGGACTCTAAAGACTCGTCAATACGCCGGCAGCAGGTGATGATCATATCAAACACCCACAAGCCGCAAGCGGTCTGCTAAACGTAACGGCCACCCGGGTATTGAGCGATCTGAAGATCGACGAGCAAGCCCGCTCACACTCCAGTGAATCCAACCAGTAACACTACCGTACAGTCCGGTCTGTTCGTCTGATATGTCGCATATCTCGCCTAGGGGTGGTAAACGTCAGACCCCAATAGCTCGATAAGTCGTGTCGATATGAGGTCTATAACAATTCGAGAAACTACTGGTAACACTTACCAGTAAATCTCAGCAACCCTGGCCAGGGATTTCCTGTTATAGCCAATCGAACACAGCGCAACATCAACCCCCTATACCGGGAGAGACGAATCCCCTCCTATCGCTCATTGCCTCCATGTGACTCGGGACTGTACCCAAAAACCATCGTTTTGCACGCCCTCTTGGACGTGGTAAGATGGAAATCAAAGCACAGTGGGAACCACACAAGACTCTATGACGATCTCGGGTCAACAGACTACTCTGTACCAGTGTCACCAGAGAACTGCCATCTGACGTGAGGTATAATACCATCTGGGAGTTCTCGGCGAGTCCGTCCAGTGTACCCAGTCTCCACTGAGCACCCGTATATCATCTCTGATGTCAAACACCAATGGATATGGGATCATCCATCGCCCATCTATATGGGTCGAGAAGGTATACGCTAGTCTACTCTGGTATATCGATGCCCCGTCTCGATATACCCACGACTAGGGACCTTGAAGGATGTACTTATGGACTACCATGTCCCCACTAGTATGATCCGCATCATAGTCCAGGTAGTCAAGTACACATCCTAAGGGCTTTACCAACATGTAACAGAGAGACAATCAGTATACACGTTAAGGCAAAGGGTAACCAGATAGCATACTATCATGTCGAGCAAGAAAGTCCTCCCTATATATGTCCCAGCATCCACTACAATATACATCCAATGTACAGTAATGGCCTCTAGGGCATACATATAACTAACACAAAGTTCTTAACTTATAGGAGATACTTCAATCTCTTTTTGATGAAAGGCTTTGCCTTTACGGATCTGTGATCCTAAGAGAATTAGATAATTCTCTCCCCCTTTATAATAAGATGTTCATGATCTTAGAAAGACAATTTGTCTTATAGATCTATGATCTGTGAAGTAAGTACTTCTTTTTTTTTATGATGAGATCTTTTTTTTATCTCTTTATATAAAAGACCTTGGTCTTTGTAGATCTATGATCTTTTAAGAAGAGAATTTTTCTCTTTAATTATGAGATGATTTCATCTCTTTGTTTATCACCATTCTTTTTACCTTGAAGAAAAATCTTCTTTTGCCGAGAGCTACTTTTTCTTCTTGAGACTTTCTCAATGTTTATGGAGGGGGGTTCTCCCTTTTAGACTTGAAGTCTAGGGTCCTTTATATATGGGAAGCTGATTTGTTGAATCAGTTAAAGAGATTTATTCTCCAATTGATTTGGGAATTTCCCCACCGTTGGATCCTTGATCCAAGAGCTTCTGATTTACAGAAGATAATTTTCTTATTTTAACAAGATTGAGAAATCTTTCCTTCTTTACAGAATTTGTTCTGTATTTTAGTGATTTTTAATCACCATTGGATCATTGATCCAACGGTGTTCCAAATTCAGGGCACAATCTTTTCTGTTTGGAAAGATTCAACAGAATTTTATTCTTATTAACTGATGATTTAATCATATCCGTTGGATATTTGATCCAACGGTGAGGAACATTTAGTTCCAGCGCTAGCGCTTATGCGCTCTGCCCATGGTGCGCTAATTGGAGCGCAGCGCTCTTAGCGCTAGCGCACACGTGCTTTGCACGTGATGCGCTACTTGGAGCACAGCGCACCTAAAGCTAGCGCCTATGTGCTTTGCACGGGGTGCGCTAGTTGTAGCGAAGCGCTTTTATAAAAGCGCAGCTGTAATTCAAATTTTGAATTCTGAACAGGGCTTTGCTCTAATTGGGGAAACAAGTGTAGGGTTGTTAGTGTGTATGTGCTGTGTGTGCGTTTATTGCATATTCGTGTTGTATGTGTGTGTTTTCGGCTGTCGGGGGTAAGGCTTCTATCCCATTAAAAATGTATAGAGCAGACACCCATTCGCTTGTTCTTTCATGTCACGCCCCGCTTCCCGGTGTACGGCGAAGGGAACACGACTGATCCGCTACGTATTTACTCAGAAGTAAATACGCTAAGCGTATCTAAGCAATATAAAAATAAAATCACAAGAGACAAGATATATAAACTGAACAGCAATTTTATTTTTTAACATTCTTTTGTACAATGCATGAAGAGGAAATACAACTGAAATAAAAGCGATGCCTAAACAATGGCATAACAGGAAACTAAAGGTACTAAATAGAAAATGTACAATGTCTAGAGCTCTGATTCTTCAGCAAACTACTCCAAGTCTTCTGCAGATAGCTCGATATCTGCCAGGTCCAAACCACCTGACGACATTCAAAGAAGAAAGAAATAGAATATCGTCAGCGAACAGGTCGCTCGGTAAGTCCCAAAAATAAGAGGAAAGTAGAATAGACAGAATAAAAAGGTATCTTTTAAAGTTGTATTATATTGTTGTATTGTTGTATTTAGTGTTAACGCTGTTGTTTATAGCTTGGTACAGAAAGATGTCAGTGTATACGAGAGGAGTCTCACTTACCCCAGAGACTAAGGTATCAGGAACTCAAGGAACCGTTGGGCCACGGTATAACAGCAACGGAATATAGGTTAGGTGTCTTAATTTTACCGTCTCGTGCCACTTTTAACACCTTCCGTACCAATCTACCTCTTAAACCCCGTAGTGTTTTGATTGTATTGTTATATTGTATTGTATAGATTGTATAGTTGGATGACTGACCAAAACCATGTATCAGTAAACGGATGTAACTGTATAATCATGTAAATGGAATAACTGTAGAATCATGTAAATGGATGTATATCCATGGTTCGGTTCAGTCAAGTTGATAGATTGAAAATTGGATTCATGGATTCATATTGAATTGTAATATTGAAGATTGTAGATTGTAAATTGTAGACTGTAAATTATAGATTGTACTTAAATTATATTCAAGTCAGATTATACTGAGACTCAAACTGTGTTAGACAATTAGCAAAGTAAATTGATGTCATGATTGTTTTTATTAATTTGTCTATCTTAGATAGGCAAGCACCCACTTCTCCGGCTCCCTGAGGCTCAAGAGATTGGTCACGTTTAAACCTATGTTTACTAGGGTCCTTAGGGTAATTTATAGAACTTGAGGGGGTTTTATGTAAAAATACTTTTATATACTTTACAAAATACGTCCCAAGTATTTATTATTCGTCTTAGGGTTGTAATGAATGTGGATTTTATATTGTGATATTTCTAGTGGAAATATCCTAATTTCAGAAATAAAGGTATTTATTTGTAATATTGATTTATATGGAATTCATGGTATTTTAGTGTAAAATTGATTCTTGTGATTTTTAGAAAAAAAAGGTGGAATATTTATATCATAACAAAATAGGTATTTTAATGATAAATATACATACATCTATACAGAATAATTTTAATATATTTTTTATATTCTAAAAATCTCATTTTCTTAAGATATCGTATTTTAAATCTTTCGAGACCGAATGCTCCTTGCGGAGGTCTGAATCTCGCACTAGTAAGCCCGAGGATGTGCGGTAATCCGCACCATCGCGAACGGGTTCCTCATAATGGGTTGTAGCGGCGCTTTGCAAAAATTTGTATAAATACTAAATCCTTTAGAAAACGGTTTTATTAAGTAAATGGTATTTATTTGTAAATGTGTCAATTTTCCGTATTCTATGTTCTAGGGTCTCCTAAGTCAACTAGACTATTCCTAACTGGTCCAAAATGACAAGTTGTGAGATACCTCAAATCGCCTCTTCACCGCCAATTGTGGCCAGATAAGTACAAGTGAAGAAAAGAGGGATCCGCTCACGAATCACCGTGAGACGGGCCTTTTAAAGTTACCTTTCTCACTTGCCTAGCCTAGACACCACAAAGTCAGGTTTAGATAAACGATTGATATCCACAACTTATCCTAGTTTCATAATAAGTGGTATTTATTTAAAAAGTGTATCAATACTAAATCATTTAGAAATGGCTTTATTTAGTAAAGGGTATTTAAATGAAAATGTTCGTTTTCCCGTATTCTGAGTTCTCGAGGGTATCGTGTTATGTTGCATATGAGTGTGTGAAGAGGTAGGTCGTTACCTCGTGATCTACTTAAAGATATAGCAAGGTTTAATGAAGTTAAATGTATAATTGAAACAATGTGGTATTTATGTGAAAAATACGATGAATGGAAATAGCTATCATTTTATGTAATGAAACTTGATCAATTTGGTTGATTAATATTTAATAGTCAACATGAGGAAGTTTAAGTATGATTGTATTAGTGAGAAGTGGAATTTTATAAGAAACCGAATCGGAAATCGGATTTGTTCCGATTCCGTCGGGTTTTGTAAAAACGTTTTTTTTATAGAAGAGATAGGTAGGAATTGGGACTTACGGGTTTTAGATCACACAAGAGAGTGAGAGGGAAGTAGAGGAATCGCCGATGTGTTGCGTCGTCGCCGGTAGTTCCTAAAACGATCGCCGGAAGTTTGCCGTAGATTTCGCCGGAGTTTCGCCTCGAGCTCGTTTTCAAAGCACACAAGATTCTTGGAATTTTGAGAGAGTGGGCTCAGAATTTTGGGATGAGAGGTAGATGGTAGGGGGTGTATTTATAGGGTTAAGTTAGGGTTAGGGTAGGTGAAAGGTTAAAATGAAAAATATGATAAAATGTATTAAAAGTGGAGTAATTGGGGTTTTAAAAGAGCTCTGAAAATGGTCTGAGGCTGAAATTTTGCAGGTGCATAGGGAATATGAAAAGGCACAACTTTCATGTTGGGGTCGTCGCCGGAATCGGCCGACTCGGCCGTGACTCAGCCGGAGGACTGAGTCGGCCGAGTCGGGGTCGATTTAGCCGATTCCCGGTCGAGTCAGGCCGTCGGGATCCCCCCCCCGACGGTTCATCTACCCCCTGGCAATGTTACATCTTTGGGTGTAGTGGGGTTTTTGTGAGATATGCACGTGTAAACTCTTGGTATTCTAAAGGTTCAAAATAAAAACAATATTAAAAAATAATGTGGGGTATGGGATTTGAACTCTGGTAGCTGGGTTCAGCAGTGTAAGGTATTACCAATGAGCTACAAGTTTCTTCTTGTAATTATGGAGCTAATTAATTAGTTAAAATAATAACAGTAAATGTAAATACCCCAAGTATATATTAATTTTAAAGTAAATTTTTGTACACTAAAAATGGAGTTGTTACATTCTTTTAACTTGTAATTAAAAAGCAAAATAATTACTTATATCTTGTGCTCAGGCTAAAATACCCCTTAATGGATTTTGAAAAATATTTTGAAAAAATTTGTATAGGAAAATTAGGGTTGTTACATTTCAACCGTTTCGAGTTAATTTCGGCAGTACCTTCCCGCTGTTCTCCGAGTACACTGTAATAGAATAAATAATCATTTCAAAACTGTGAAACAACGTTGAAATAAATATCTAATCTATCTTTGTACACGGAGAATTAGCAGAAAAGTACCGACGAAATAAGTCGAAACGGATGAAAATACAAGTGAATGCAGGTGTTTGCTTTATACATTCCTAATTTGTCCACACGGGACAAATCTATCGGTTATCATACGATTGAATTTTCTCGTCGCATAGACTACACGACGGTTATTAGTACCGAGTTATACCGTCCGATATTTAACAACCTTCGTATAGTTTTATGTCACGACGAATATCGAACGTATGTTAACCGATAGACGGGGACTAAGTGGCGCTTTGAGTTTTATATATGAGTATCGATGAGAATATGGAAGTTTCATATTATTATCGAGTATCATATATTGCTTTTAACTTGAACATTTAACATGAATATGTTTTACGTTTACGTTTCGTTATTAAGGGTTCGAAATTTCAAGTTTAGGATAAATTTTTCTTATGTTTACGGTAAAATTGTACGTTTACGTTATTATCGAGTATCCTACTGAATAAACAAGTGCACCTTAAACCCTAAGCCTAAATAACCCAAATTAACCTAATTAACCACAGTTAACCATAATCGTTACCCTAACAAAAATTATCCCTGATTAACCTAAATTTAACCCAATTTACCCAAACTTAACCCAATTAACCATAATCAACCCAAAGTTAACCCAATTTACCCAAATTAACCTAATTAACCCTAATCAATACCCTAACCCTTTCAAATTATCACTAATTAATCCAAATTAACCCAATTTACCCAAATTAACCTAATTAACCCTAATCAACCCAAACTTAACCCAATTTACCCAAATTAACCTAATTAATCCTAATCAACACCCTAACCCTTTCAAATTATCACTAAAAAGAAATTAAAAAAAAAAGAACAGAACCCCAACCCCAACCGAACCCTAACCCCCCTAACCCCAACCGAACCCTAACCCTAACCCCAACCCCAAACCCGACCGAACCCTAACGCTAACCCCAACCAAACCCCAACCCCAACCCCAACCGAACTCTAACCCTTAACCTTAACACCCCCCCCCTGAACTCCAACCGAACCCTAATCCTAACCCCAACCCTAACCGAACCCTAACCCTAACCCTATCCTAAACGGAACCCTGAAGCCTAACCCTAACCCTCACTCTTACCCGAACCCTGAACCCTGGCCCTAACATTATCAAAATTATAGATAAAAGTATTATTAGAAGTAAAAATTTGAGATTTACTAACCTGTAGCGGGCGGTGGAAGAGACGATGGAGGAGACCGGTGGTCGACGACGCAATCGGCGACGAGTCACGGACGGTGGCGACGAAGAAGTCGACGAGGAAGTTTTGGGAACGTTCGAGGGCGGTGGCGAGCGCGGGCGAAGGGCGGTGGCGGCGAGCGCGGGCGGAGAGCGGTGGCGGCGAGGCGCGAGAGAGAGAGAGAATTTTTGGGAACAACGAGGGCTTTTCTCTGTGCTTTTTTTTGTATTAATAACCCATATATATACCTCTACGGACTTAGCCGTAGGGCCTTCGATTGCGGCTCCGTAGAGCCAAAGGGCAAATTACGTGTTAATATTTTAAAATTAAAACGTAGGGTACCGTAGGAACAACCATGGGGATCTACGGAGTAATCCGTAGGGGCAATAAAATATTGCCCCTATGGATGCCTTTATCCGTAGGGGCAATCCCTTATTGTAGTAGTGACAGGACGATGTTTATGATTGATTAGTCATTATAAACGCCATAAGAACCCTCTTAGACCAAAAGGGGACGTTGATTAGCTAGCGAGTGCTAGAAAAAAAATATAATACTATAATTCTTATAAAAATTCGTTTCTTTTTAATGGAATCGACTAGAGGGCATGCATCTCAGAAAAGAAAAGGAAACAAAAAGTATGGATTAAAAAGCAACAGTGTAAAGCAAGACGCTTATCCATGCTGCAGGCTTGTGGCTCCTTTTTTGATGCCGAAACAACCGAACATAATTTGTCGAATGAAATTAGTGATCTTTTCGGGCTTCTGTTACTATCAGTAGTCATGGACTTCCTCAACTCTGGCAATGGTAAGCAATGGCTTGTGTAGAGCTGTAGATACCCTCAATCTCAATAAAGACAGACTCTACGATCCAATCCATCGAAGAGGCAAATTTAAATTTAATTATCTACTTATTTCATATGATGGTTTCATGATAAACAGTAAAAAACTAGAGATTTCCTATCCAATATTCGCTTTTTTTGTTTACATAGTTGGACACAAGTATCTATCAGTTGTTATCATCAATTAATTCTGGGTAAATTGAGCAAAACCCTACTAGTTTCCCCTCTACAGCCTTAGGTATCCGTGAAACCTTTTATTAGCTCAAAACACTTATAAGCCTTCTCAAAACACAGGATCGTTTGATTATTCCTTTTCGGACAATCCGTATCAAAACTAAATAATTCTTCAACTCTACACATGTTCATGGGGGTTTTTTAGAGTAGAATTTGAGTGTGTTTTATGGTGGGCTTTGATCAACGTCCAGAGGATGTATGCAAGGTAATAAGTCGCTTGAAGTTATAAATGTCACATGTTAGAAGCAAATTGTTGAGAGTTCTGCAAGAATAACCATAAAATGGGTTATATGGTGCGCTTCAACACCCTTTGGTTAACCACTTTATTTAGTTAAATACCTAAAGTTTAAAACGTAGCAATCTGATACTTTGCATATTTTACCATCTACTGTCATACAAAAATGCGTATATTCACAAAAAAGCACATGAAAATCTAACAGAAATGTGTACACGTGTCTGGATGCCGTTTAACAGTGGTATAGTGATGATCACTAAGCAAAACCTCCGGTGTTGAAAAGCCGCATTTTTTATTTTAAAATCAACCTCCTAACTTGGGGATTCAAGCTTATGAGTTGTACCGTTGGAGAGAAAATTAGTAAGAAACGTCGGATATTAAAATACCATGGAGGGGTGAGATCTAAAAGCCAGATAGCTTTCAGACTGAATCTATATATAACACACACACTCTCTCTCTCTCTCTCTCTGCTTTTACATGCATATATAAATTAATACTTCACATTGAATAGCATCACACCAGCACAGCTTGTGACGGTTCAGTTCGTTAGTGACCGATCCTCCTCCTCCTCCTCCTGATCCGTCGGTATACGATGATCTCCGTCCACGACCTCTACACCGTCGTGACGGCAGTGGTGCCGCTGTACGTGGCCATGATCCTGGCCTACGGGTCGGTCCGGTGGTGGAAGATCTTCTCCCCTGACCAATGCTCCGGGATCAACCGCTTCGTGGCCATCTTCGCCGTCCCGCTCCTCTCCTTCCACTTCATCTCCACCAACAACCCCTACGCCATGAACCTCCGGTTCATCGCCGCCGACACCCTCCAGAAGCTAACCATCCTCCTCGCCCTCTTCCTCTGGTCCTACGTCTCCCCCAATTCTACTTCAGCGAGCTACTGCAGCTCTGATCTGCTGGATTGGTCCATCACCCTCTTCTCCCTCTCCACCCTCCCCAACACCCTCGTCATGGGCATCCCCTTGCTCATCGCCATGTACGGCCCCTTCTCCGGCTCCCTCATGGTCCAGATCGTCGTCCTGCAGTGCATCATCTGGTACACCCTCCTGCTCTTCCTCTTCGAGTACCGCGCCGCCAAGATCCTCATCGCCGATCAGTTCCCGGATACCGCCGCCTCCATCGTCTCCTTCCGGGTCGACTCCGACGTCGTCTCCCTCGACGGCCGCAGAGATCTGCTCCAGGTGGATGACCACCGCCACTAAAACACCATCATATATATATTTATTTATTTATCTATCTGATTTTCTATTTCAGGCCGATGCGGAGATTGGGGGAGACGGGAAGATACATGTGACGGTCCGGAAATCGACATCGTCGCGGCGGTCCATCTCGATGATCACGCCGCGGCCGTCGAATCTGACGGGGGCCGAGATTTACTCGCTGAGCTCCTCGAGGAACCCGACGCCTCGCGGATCCAATTTCAACCACTCCGAGCTCTACGCCATGGTGGCCGGCGGAGCGCCGCCGGTCCGGACGTCGAATTTCGGGCCGACGGACATCTACTCGGTCCATTCGTCGCGTGGGCCCACGCCGAGGCCGTCCAACTTTGAAGCTCCGTTAGGCTGCCCGTGTCCGAACCCGGATGCTGCAGCGGGGAGCTCGAAGAGGGCGGCACCGGCTGGGCAGGCGAGCCACCACCGGCACGTGGCGGCGAACAGCCACGATGCGAACGCGAAGGAGCTGCACATGTTTGTGTGGAGCTCCAACGCGTCGCCGGTTTCGGATGTGCATGTGTTTGGCGGGTCGGATTTCGCGGGTGCGGATCCGGGCGGGAGAGCGGATCATGGGGCGAAGGAGATCCGCATGCTGGTCCCCGCGGATTTACCCCCAAATGGTGCCGCCAAAGGTGTTTACTCAAATTTCACCAAGTCCACACATTTTAATAATATTTGCAAACAGATATTGGAATTTCGCGTGCCCTTTTGTTCATTTATTTTTATAAAATTATGGTACTAGAAAGCGAGGATTTTCTTATAGCCGAGGACTTTAGCTTCAGAGGAGGCAGGATACTGGATGAGGAGGAAGGACAGAAGGACGGTGATGGTCCTGATGGTTTAACAAAACTAGGCTCAAGCTCAACGGCAGAGCTTCATCCTAAAGGAAGCGGAGATGGTAAGCCGACGCAGATGCCTCCGGCGAGCGTCATGACTCGTTTGATCCTCATCATGGTGTGGAGAAAACTTATCCGCAATCCAAACACGTACTCGAGCTTGATCGGTCTTGTATGGTCTCTTGTAGCATTTCGGTGAGTATTCACAATTATAATAATTTGCAAAGTTCGGTCGAGTATTCTTTTTTTTTAAATTAAATTTTTGTTAATGGTTTTCTATATTTTGCGGGACAGGTGGCACGTGGCCATGCCAAAGATCGTAGAGAAGTCTATCTCCATCCTGTCGGATGCGGGACTGGGAATGGCCATGTTCAGCTTAGGTGGGTCCCACTCTCCTTCTTCGGATCCTAACCCACGACAAATCCGAACCCGAACAGATTCGCTACAATGGGCCACACAGCCAATTAGAAGCGGGGAACAACTTTCCGCATCACCTCGTGCTTGCTTCTGGATGGGTCCCCCACTGGCAATAATAGCCGCTTCCACCTGAAATTTCAATCATACCCCTACTTCCTATAATTAATACCCTTTCCGCTCCCTTTATAACATACGTTTAGATACTGATGAAGAATTTCCCAACTTTGCTTTATGTTTTAGAATAAAAGAAAATCATTAACGATAAAAATATAAAATATCAACATATCAACAGATGATACAACATCAAAAATAATCTAGAAAATTAATTTTTACTGGTGATGTGCCAGTATATTAATTGCTGATATAGTAAATAGTTGATGGCTGAAATGATATAGTTGTGATTTGGCGGTAGATTAATTGATGATATTAAGGAAAGCGAATCGGTATGCATTCCTCTAAAACGTCAAGTAAAAAGGAACGGAGGGAGTATACCACTGTTTTTGTTTTTCCTTACTGATGGGGTCTAGAGCGATAATTCGCCGGCTGCCGGTTGGCCGCATCGACTAAGGGTAACACTTGTTTGATTTGGTTTTTACTTTTGTTGGGGGCCAGGTCTATTCATGGCACTGCAGCCGAGGATCATCGCATGTGGGAACTCCGTGGCATCCTTTGCGATGGCAGTCAGGTTCCTGATAGGCCCCGCCATAATGGCCGCCGCCTCCATCGCCGTTGGCTTACGCGGCACTCTGCTACACGTGGCCATCGTGCAGGTAAGCTTAGTAACCTGTACACCAATATTTGTAGCAAACGGTTGTACCTTTGAATCAGTACCTCCTAACACGTGCCGTTTATTTTTTTCGAGCAGGCGGCTCTGCCTCAAGGAATCGTGCCGTTTGTGTTTGCGAAGGAGTATAACGTCCATCCTGCCATTCTCAGCACAGCGTATGTGGGACTTTTGCCGAAAAGGTGTTTCGACTTATTTGCTGCATTTCTCTTATCTGTAATTAAATTTTACGCAGGGTTATCTTTGGGATGTTGATAGCGCTGCCCATAACACTGGTGTACTACATCATCCTAGGACTATGACAGAAATCTGACGAAGGGAGGGGTTTATCTGTAAAATTAGTTGCCACGTGGGATCAGGTGGTGGGCCCTTTTAAGTTTAAGATAGGGGGTCACCGATCGCTGGCGACGGTCGGCAAAGGAAATGACATGTGGGGCCCACGACACACAGGGACGTTGGCCTGCTGTGATCACGTACACCGAGGGGAATGTTTTATTTTACTTTTGTAGAGATTTTGTTACCTTTATGTTTAAGTCCAAATTTGTTTAGATATTTCCAAATTATTGTAGATAGTGGGTACGATAACTTGAAATTTTGTAGTTGCTAGTGGATTTGCTTTTAATAATCGTCACAACCTGTGTTGCCTGTGAGTGCGGTGAGTCTCACGAAAGAGTGAGTCTCACGAAAGAACGGCGCATTCGCGAGTTATATATTTATTGTTATCTGTATTTATTGTTATCTGTTGCAAGAATAGAACTTGAAATTTTAAGTAACGTCGTGGAGGAAGAATTTTCTTAAGTTTTCAAAAATTGAAACAAATATTGTGCAAAGGTAAATTAGTTGACTTGCCATTGCTTGTACTCAACGGCTTTCGCCTTTGAAGGTAGTGAGTGGGATCGGTCAAATAAATCGATTTAGAAGGTTCATCTTCAACTTTAGCAATATAATCTGGAGAATCTAGCTATGGATCCATGGCAGCTCTATCACTTCGAGTCATATTGTTTATACATCGGTCGAGACTCTAATCTAACAGAAACAAGCGGTAAGCTCTCTGCCGTCTGGTCGTAATTAATTTGTCTGGTCGTAATTAGTTTGTCTTCGATTGCCGATTGCTTTCCTGTCCAGCTGACTAAATTCATTTTTTACAAAATGATAGAATCTTGTGCATATGTCAGATGTATAGTTATATCGTTTTTGAACCGTTTAGGTTGAAAGCTCCCCGACCAGATAACCACGCACATAGTAATGTTTAGTTGGAAAAGGGTAATGCAAATATATAATGTTCAATGTAAAATTGCATTTGCTTACTATAAACTTGCATGTCATCCCAAATAGAATGTCACAACCCCAAAATAGCACATGACCGGTACTTGAATTATGTGAAATCTACAAGACCCCACATTAACCCAAGTAAGCCAAAAATCGGGAATCTAAATCATTTTTACAAAAAACAGCGGAGGTGAAATTTTGAAAAGGTTTATTAAGATAAAATCAAGTTTGGTTTAAAAACATTATTATCGTTTAAAATCGGACGGCGCCTCCTAAATTTTAATAAAAACAGATACAATAATATAATAATAAAGCATCTCTAACACGGGAGCAACATCAACGTCCAACGATGGATCCCCAACCACGCAATATATATATATATATATATACACACACACACACACACACACACGACGACTCAGGCAAAGGATCAAAATGCGGAAAGTAAATAGAATAAATATATATATCAAGTTGACTCCAGACGAGTCTGACTGCCACAACAACACTAAGGTCACGTTAAATAACTAGATTTGGTATTTGATAGAGTACTTCTAGATACAAGTAGATACAAGGCAAATACCGATACAGAAATATAACCCACCACTCAAAATATGCGCAATCATGCCCTCAAGATAGAAGATGTGCCAAACTAGCCACTACTGATCCAAGCGATCAAATCTGCACAGAATTATGGCACAACAAGGGTGAGTTGCCAACTTGTGAATAGTATTATATAACATGCTAAAGTTCGGATGGATAAGCGGTGAAACATCTAAATAAGATAAATGTATACATTAATGAGGGTAAAATGGCATGCATCGAAACTAGAGTTCGAGCAATGAAATATATGATGATAAGCTCCCATGTACAACTCGTGTACCGCTATTCTATATGTGAATCTATGTGTGGTTATCATGTCAATATCAACTAAATAACATCATGCCTAGTACGGGCATAACATAACCACAAGTATCTGAAAGTATATAAGTCACGGAAATAAACGCAATGCTATGCAATGTAATGATGATCCATCATCAAAAAACAATAACCCACTGCGTACTAATATACCGATGTCAAATCATGATCATCGTATCCGCAGTGCAATGTCTATAGCACACGACCAAATAGAAATAGAATTAAAGGTATAATATATTTAGCACACATTCATATGCAATTCTATAAAAGCAGCCGAAAGAAGTATGTCTGTTGAATCTTTTCAAAATAGCCGTATAATGTTTATCTCACAGCACTGATAGCGGACGTTGATGTATGAAGAAAATGAGGGTTTCATTGAAATATATGTCCCGCTCTTGTTTATTTGAAAATGATTTAGAAGGGGTTTTCTTTTGAAAATTTCTTTGTCGATCATAAGCACGTGGAAAATACGAGACTATAAGTCTTTATAAAGTCCTCTTCGATATACATCGATATAAAAAATAATAATCAAGTACTGTCTCATGGACTAGTCTTGTTCGGATACTATATATACAATATCTCATCATTACAGGAAATCTATTTCGATCCCTCACATATATATAATATATCCATTTCAGTGCAGACCATCTATATCGATCTCTCACATATATCATGTTAGGAATATGTATGTCCTAGAGGCCATTATTGTATGATATAGTAGATATTTGGACATATATAGAGAGGACTTTCATGCACGTCATGATGGTATGCTATCTGGTTTCTCTTTATCTTAACATGTACACTTGTATTATTATACTGTCTATCAGATACATGTTGATAAAGCTCTTAACATGTTTGCTTGACTACTAGGACTACGATGCGGATCATACTACTAGGACTTATGTAGTCCACAAGCACATCCTTTAACTCTTCCTAGTCGAGAGGATATTGAGACAGGGTATCGATATTTCAGAGTAGACTAGTGTATACGTTTCTTGACCCTATATGAGATGATGGTTGATCTCATGACCATTGGTGTTTGACATCAAAGATTGTACACAGGTACTCATTAGAGAATGGGTACACCGAACAGGACTCGCCGAGAACTCTTAGTTGGTACTATACCTATCGTCAGATAGCAGTTCTCTGGTGACACCGGTACATGTTAGTCTGTAGACCCGAGATCGTCATAGAGTCTTGTGTGATTCCCACTGTGCTTTGATTTCCTCCCTACCACGGCTCAAAGGAGTCGTGCAAACAAGTGGTTTTGGGAACAGTCCCGAGTCACATGGAGGCAATGTGCGATAGGAGGGGTTTCGTCTCTCCCTGTATTGGGAGTTGATGTTGCGCTATGCTCAATTGGCTATAACAGTAAGTCCCTGACCAGGACTGATGAGATTTACTGGTAAGAGTTATCAGTAGTTTCTCGAACCGTTATAAGCCATACATCGGCATGACTTATCAAGTTACTGGGGTCTGACGATTCCACCCCTAGATTCGATATGCGACATATCAGACGAAGAAACTGGACTGTACGGTAAGTGTTACATATAGGCTTCATGGGGGTTTGGACAGGCTTGATTGTTGATTTTCTATTCGCTCAATACCTGGATAGCCGTTACGTCCAGCCAGTACCGCTAACGGCTTATGGGTAACTGATATGATCATTATCTACTGCTGGAATATCGACGAGTCTTTAGAGTTCCACACAGAGATTTCCTAGTTCAAGTGAAACGAAGTATGGCACATATACTGATATGTGCGGGGGCCTGATTAAATACGAATATGTGATACCATATTCTAATCTGGCAATACAAGTTATCAGTTAGATTATATATGATATAACCGGATTATTGAATCAAGTGTTGATTGGATAATATGATATACAAATAAATGATATTAGTCGGTTGTATGTGATATAACCGGATTATTAAATTAAGTATTGATTTAATAATTTGATGTATATTTATATTTGATATAATTATATATTAACTAATATTATTGCTCACTAATTATTTTCTTCTTATATGTGTGTGTGTGTATGTATGTGTGTGTGTGAGTGAGTGATATGTGTGTGTGTATTATTTATGAAGCGTGCTTGGATTTTCTATCTTTAGAAAATAGAAAATGAGGTGGAAATTGAGGAGATATTTGAGGAATGAGGTGAAGCATGGCTTTTATATTTATTTATTCATTTGCTTGCTCTATTAAACCATGGTTCAATTTATTTATTGAAATAAATTCCATTCTTCAATAAGTGAGGAGATTATGTGAGCCATTATTCATTCTATTCTTTCTTGATATTTTTTTAGAGTTCATTTTTTTTTCTTAGCTCATTTTCACTCTCTACCTCTCTCCATCTTTTTCATCCTCCATCTCAAAGCCCTAACCCTCACATGTGATATGAACCATAGGACCTTGCATCAACCTAGTGAGCTTACAACCCCTACTTCACCATCCTACAGTTTCCTTCAATAAAAGAGCAAAACTCTGTTCAAAATTCAAGAGGCAGCGCCTCACGTGCCTTTCATGAGGGCGCCAGCGCCAGAGTTAAAAACTCTTATATGAGCATCGCCCGTGTGCAAAGCACAAAAAAATCTTAAGCAGCGCCCACGCGCATAACACAGGAGCGCCGGCACCCAGTAGAATTAAATTCTACTCTCTGTTAAGCAGAACCATTGGATCTGTCACGCCCCGCATCCCGGTGTACGACAAGGGAACGCGGCGAGGCCCGCTATGTATTTACTCAGAAGTAAACACGCTAAGCGTATCTAAGAAATATAAAGTAAAAAGTACACAAGAGGCAGGAATATAAATGAACAGTAACTTTATTTATTAAACATTCTTTTACAGGTACAACTGAATGTAAATACATGAATAGAAAGCAATGCCTAAACAATGGCATAACTGAAATGAAAAGTATGTACAAGTGCCTATAGCTCTGGGTCGATAGCAAACTGCTCCAAGTCCTCAGTACTGGGCTCGGTCTCTAGTTCGTCCGAAACACGTGACAACATTCCAAAGAAAGAAGAAAAGGAATGTCGTCAGTGAACAATCGCTCGGTAAGTCCCAAAGATGAGTAAAGATAGAATAGACAGAAAGAAAATATGACTAGTAATGTTTGATTATATTGTTAACGCAGTTGTTTGTAGCTTGGTACAGAATATATCAGTGAATACGATATGAGTCCCGCTATTCCGGAGACTAAGGTATATGGAGCACAAGAAACCATTCAGCCACGGTACAATAACAATGGATATTCAGGTTAGGTGTATTAAGGTTACAGTCTCGTGCCACTTCTAACACATTCCGTACCAATCTACCCCTTTAAAACCCCGTGATGTCTTTTGTATTGATTGTCTTGTTTTGTTATATAGATAGATGACTTGTCGAAACCATGATATTAGTAACAGAATGGATATAAATGGATAGTCATGTAAACGGAGTATATCCATGGCTCGGTTCGGTCAATATAGATTGATATAGATTGAATAGACGGATTCATGGATTCATTTTGTATTGTAATTTATACTTGAATCATATTCAAGTTAGATTGATTAAATTGAGACCCAGTCTGAGTTAGACACTTTGAACAGAAATTGAAGTCCTGAATTAGTTTTGACGTTATCGGTAACTGCTGCACATGGACGGCAGAATTTGTGTCTTTTTCCAAGACAATTACCGTGTTGATAACACCGTTTGTTAGATTGTCTACCTTAGATAGGCAAGCACCGGCATTCTCCGTCTCCCGGAGGCTCAAGAGAATTGGTCCCGCTTAAACCTATATTTACTAGGGTCCTTATTGTAATTTAATATATCTTGAGGGAGTTTTTATATAAAAGTAGTTTTGATATATTTTCAAAATACACTTCAAGTATTTAATTATCATTTTTAGGGTTTTCATAGATGTATATTTTCTAAAGGTGAACTTTCCAGTGAGTAGAACGTATTTTTCATTGTATATGGTATTTTAATGAAAAATTGGAATTTTGCATTGAATTGAAATGGTATTTTCCTATAATGGTGATTCCTTTGATTTAGAAAACTTGGAATATTTGTATAATATATTTAAAATAGATCTTTTGATAATACTCATATATATATTTATGTATTAACAAAAATAAATTTTATTTATTTTCTAGAAATCTCATTTTCTTAAAAATAGCATTAAGAATTCTATAGAGATCGAATGCTCCTTGCGGAGGTCTGCATCTCGCTCTACTAGGCCCGAGGACGTGCAATAACCCACATCATCCCGATCGGGGTTCCGCAAAATGGGTTGTAGAGGCATAATTGTAAGGAATTAGATGATACTCATTTTAAACAAAACGGTTTTGTACTAGTTTAGGGTATTTTATTGTAACTCGTAATATTTCCAAAAATACTGCCCAACAGTAAATCGTAATATGTCCAATATGTGTGTTGTGATGAGGTAGATCCTTACCTCATGAGTTTTCTAAAAATAATACAGGGAAATATGTGAATTATGTCGAAATGTAAAGTATATGGTATTTTACCGTATAAATGCGATAAAAGTTGCATAAATAATTCTTTTAAGATGAAACTCGTTCTAATATGTTTATTTATGTTTGTTAAATATTATATGAGAGTATGGTATTTTAGGGTTTAAGAAAAATAAAATTTTTAAAGAAAAACAAAATGGAAGTTGGATTAACTCCGCTTCCGTCGGGTTTTAATAAATGAAAGTTTTTAGAATAGAAAAAGAGAGGAGGAGAGGGGAATTACTGGCTACAAGGATAGAGGGGAGAAGGAGGAAGTTAGGGAAAGTGTCAGGACGTCGTTTCGTCGCCGGAATCTCCTCGGAACGTCGTCGGAATTTCGCCCTTTCCTAACTCCACTTGCATAACTTGAGACTTAAGAATTTTTTCGAGTTTTTGAAACAAAATTATGAGTGAGGAGGGGTGAAATGGAGTGTGGTATTTATAGGGAAAATTAGGATTTAGAAAGTTAAATAATGCATTAAAAATGGGATTAAAGGTGATTTAATGTTCTCTGAAAAATATGCAGAGAAAATAACCAACATGAGAGAAGTGGGGTAGGTGAAGAGGTGCTCGGGCAAAGAAATGGGGAGCATCCTCTACGGACGGCCCGGCTGTGCCGGTCCCCAACTCATGCGTCGCCGGTCGATCCCCGACGGGGGAGCTTGGATCTTTGGCCACGTGTTGGTGTTGCTTGGTTTCTTCAGTGTACATGTTTGTTTATTCTGTAGCTCATAATCCTACGTGTAGTGCATGTGCAAATCCTTGGGTTTTGTCACGCCCCACTTCCAAAAATACGGAAAACGAGGGATGACTAGGCCAGCCATGCTCCTACGGTCAAGAAATAATCCCGCCGTAGTCACACTTCGGTTTCTAGCATTACATGGTAATCAGTAGACAAAGCACAGCAGTAAAGGAAATACATCACTAAATTATTACATCGAATTTTTATTGTTCACAATTCACAAATAAACAAGAAGGAACTACTAACCGAGTTCGATTACAAGATCTCTTTTAGGGAAAACAGAAACGAAGAAAGGTACTCCAGACTAGATCTCCGCCAGCTCGAAAGATAAATCCGACTCCTACGCTGGTCCTTCCTCGAGGTCTGAGCATGCACACTCAGGTCATCAGAGCGTCGTAATAGCAATTTTTATATTAATGACATGAAACATGCAAATACGATAATAATAGTGAAAGTAAAATACGGGTAATCACTATGTCACTAAATGATGCAAAGTATGATCTGTGTCCCTATCGGTCTCTAAGTCATGTTTGAAATCGTATAGTGGAAAGGAGGATCATGTTTAATAAAAGTCTCGTACATACCCGAGACAACGGCCCACACGCCCGGGACATAACCCTGTCAGCCGGATCGCTAGATCCTACCTAATATATATATCACTGCTCGAATGATCATCCTCTAAAACACGGTCCCGCTAAATACGATGCTCTTTCCACTTCGATTTCCCCTTTTTCCTAAGATTTACACTATTTATGATTATGATTTAGTCGTGTACAAGTATGCCAATAGCACGGTTTTGTCATTGTTCACTGTATTAATCACTGTCACGAATCATTCATTTTTCCATTGGCGTACTTGACACTCCTAAACCAATATCATTCACGCACGATAATGCAATGTCCACTAAATAATAACGCGCACTAATACTATGTATATGTCAATTGGGTAAGGTATGTGTATTTATGCAGTTAACAAGTCATGTATGATATGAACCAATATGCACGTCATAAACTTACAAAAATTGCAGTAATTCATACGTTCAGAATTCAGTGAAATTATATAAATACGGTAACAAGCACACTCTGTCCGCAGTTCAACAAAATTGGTTTTAGTACAATCGGATATCTGGTATTCAAGTTACAGCCGTTTCAATTTAAGTACTCGCTGCAGGAAATTCAGTTTCTGAACTGAACGTCCGTTTCGCGGCACAATTTTCACCCAGTTGGGCTCAGAATTTAGCGACGCTACAGTTAAATGAAAATTAGGTATTCTAGTAAGGTTTCCAACGCAATAGACGGATTCTCAATCGCGTCTACACATCAGAAGTTATGCACTGTTCAACACTAGGGTATCAGTTCAGTTTCAGTTTGGGACTGCTAGACGTCCTGTTCTTTTAAATTACAGATTAAATAGCAAACGACGATAAAACGGGGTGAAATCACTTGAGTTATTTATCTAACAGATTTATATTCCATAAAATGCAGGGTTCTGCAACAAACAATTTCAGATAGCGAAGGGGTAAGCATCATGAGACACAAAACAACAACCAGAGCTGCTCTGGACTGCAGTCCAGAGCCGTACTTCGAACCAATTATCGTTATGATTTCAGTACAGAAACAATTAAGAACTTGCATAGGGTTATAGGTCGTCGAGTCAGCTTTGATTTGAGCCCTCGAACGTATCATTTCAATATGTACACAATTAATGGTGATTTTAACAAATTTCAGGTACGGGAAATTCCCAGTTTTTACGGGTGTACTTGAGGGTGTTCATTTATGCCATTAACAATCATATTTTCCAGTAAAATTTCTACACTGGTTGCCACACGGGCCAGATTATGCAATAGAGTTTCGTCAAATTAATTGAGGGTTTTCATTTGGATCTTGCATCAAACACTTATGTCGTTTTTTCATGAATCACAAATATGGAATTGATACGGTTTCAGTTTGTAACGGAAATAAACTAGCATATAGCAAGTAGGGTACTTGCCTGGAGACATTTTGGCGACGCACGGCAGCGGCAGCGGCAGCGGCATGAGCGCGCTACGAACGGCACGGTTTGGATTCGCGGCCTCGGCTCGCGTTTCGGGTTCGACGTCGGAGTTGCCTGGAGGTGGCTCGTGTTCGCTGGAAGCGGAAGGGGTGCTCTGTGGATCTCTGTGAGTGCGCTGGGGTCGACGATGGTCGGCGGTGTCGTTCCGGCAGCGGGCAGCAGTGGGGTTCGCCGGCTTAGTGGTTAGGGTTTGATGTTTTGGAGAGAGAGAGGGTAGGTAGTGGGGCTCGGGTGTGGTGATAATGAAGATGATGTTGAGGATGAAGGGGGTGTTGATTGAGGCGGTTCAGGCTCGCCGGCGTCGAGGTACGGGTGGTGGCCGAGATGGGTGTAGGGTGAGTTGGTGGCGGTTGAAGGTGCAAGGGCTCGGTGAGGGGTGAGTTCTGGAGAGAAGAGAGCGAGGGAGGATAAATGAGTGGGTTGCAGTCGTCGTCGTTAGGGGTGAGCGGGTGATGGGAGCTCGAGCTGGGTTTTCTGTAGATAGAGGGAGATGAGGAGGTTTGAGTTGGAGAGTGAGAGGGAGAGAGGAGTTGGAGATGAGGAGTTTGAGAAGAGGTTGGGAGAGTCGTGGCCGGGGTCGCGGGGCAACAGCGCGGTTGAGGGCGACGTGGGAACGAGAAGCAAAGAATCGAGCGGGAAGATGTTTACGTTGGGGAGAAGATGGGTAAACGAAGCGGGTCAGGTCGGTTAGGCGGGCACAGATGAGGGATGTGGGAAGCTGGCTTAGGCCAGGGAGTGAGGGGTTTAGTTTTAGTTTATTTAGTTTTCCTTTGGGCCGAGGAATTAGATGTTGGGCCGGCTTAGGTTAATAGAGAAAAAAATTATTTAGTTTTTGTTTTACTTTGGGCCGAGGAAGTAACGGGCTGGGGAAGGTTTTATTATTTATTTTCTTTGGTTTTAATTAATTGTTTGGGCTGGGCTGTTCATATAAAATATATTTTTGGTTTTAGTTTCGGCTTTGATTTTAAAGGTTTGGGAAAAGAAACAATTATTATAAACCTAGCGACCAAAAGGAAAACATCGGAGAACTAGGAAAATATAGGAAGATTCTCATTGATGGAAACGGGGATTTACATCATACCCCCTTACAAAAATTTCGTCCTCGAAATTTAACAAGGATACAAAAAAAAGTACTAAATAAAAAGATGAGGAAAACGTGCACGGATATCTTCCTCCCACCCCCAGGTAGATTCTCCTGGGGAACGACTGCCCCAAGACTCTCGGACTAACGGAATGACCTTGTTCTTCAGCACTTTCTCTCTGCGGTCGAGGATGGTGGTGGGCTGCTCCTCGTATGATAGATCGGTACCCAAAACTAACTCCGAATAGTCCAGAACGTGGCTCTCATCCTGAACATAACGCCGCAACTGTGACACGTGGAAAGTATTGTGCACACCAGCTAGCGATGGAGGCAAGGCAAGTCGGTAGGCCACCTCTCCTACTCGCTCTAACACCTCAAAAGGTCCGATGAAACGGGGACTGAGCTTTCCCTGACCTCCGAACCTGATGACTCCACGGGTAGGGGAAATCTTCAGGAATACGTGATCTCCGACTTTAAATTCTAGTGCCCTCCTGCTGGTATCTGCCCAACTCTTCTGTCTATCCTGAGCCGTTTTAATACGCTGCCTGATCATTTGGACCTTGTCGACTGTCTGAACAATGAGCTCAGGACCCAGTAATCTTCACTCTCCCACATCATCCCAACAAACTTGGGATCGACACTTCCGCCCGTAAAGTGCTTCGAAAGGAGCCATCTGGATGCTAGCCTGATAACTGTTGTTATAAGAAAACTCGACTAGATGCAGATGGTCTTCCCAAGAACCCTGAAAGTCCAACATGCAGGCTCTCAACATATCCTCGAGCGTCTGAATTGTACGCTCGGATTGTCCATCCGTCTGCGGGTGATAAGCTATGCAGAACTTGAGGCGGGTACCCAAACTCTCCTGTAGCTCCTCCAAAAGTGCGACACGAATCTGGTGTCTCGATCTGACACAATGCTGACCGGAACACCGTGAAGTCGCACTATCTCCTGCATGTATCTCTCTGCCAGTGACTCTGTCGACTGCCCCACTCGGAATGGTAAGAAGTGTGCAGCTTTCGTGAGGCGATCGACGATAACCCAAATTACGTTGTTGCCTCTAGGGCTCCGTGGTAAGGCCGTCACGAAATCCATGGTAATGTGCTCCCACTTCCATTCTTGTATCGGAAGCGGTTGCAGCAATCCCGCTGTCCTCTGATGCTCCGCCTTCACCTGCTGGCATACTAAGCATCTGGATACGAACCTCGCAATTTCCCGCTTCATTCCGTTCCACCAAAAATGTTGCTTTAGATCCCGATACATCTTCGTACCTCCCGGATGCACAGAATAAGCTGAACTATGCGCCTCAGTCAGTACCTCTTCTCGAACATCTCCCTTGGGTACGCAGAGTCTGCTACCGAATCTCAAAGAACCATCTTCATGTATGATTAAGTCCGATCTCAGCCCGGCTTCTACTTGCGCTCTGAACTTTTGCAATCGATGATCATCCGCTTGTGCAGCTTTAATGCGATCCACAAGGGAAGACTGCACCTGTAGTTGCCAAAGTTGACTGAGTGCGCTCGGTGTAACGACTTCAAGCTCGAGTCTCTGAAAGTCCTCAATAATGCTCCTCTGACTGGTCAACATCATGACTGCTGGCTTGCGACTGAGCGCATCTGGTACAACATTTACTTTCTCCGGGTGACACTGAAGGTCCAAGTCGTAATCTGTTATCAGCTCTAGCCATCGGCGCTGTCTCATGTTTAGTTCCTTCTGAGTGAAGACGTACTTCAAACTTTTATGATCCGTGTACACCTCTACTTTCTCGCCCAATAGATAGTACCTCCAAATTTTCAACGCAAAGACTGCTGCAGCTAACTCCAAGTCATGCGTAGGATAGTTCTTCTCGTGATTTCTCAACTATCGAGAGGCGTAAGCAACCACTCGGCCGTGCTACATTAGAACACAGCCTAATCCCTTCCCTGAGGCATCACTATGTATTACCAAACCGCCGGAATCATCTGGTACTGTAAGAATAGGCGCCGTGGTTAACTTCTGCTTCAGTGTGTCAAAAGCCTGAGTACACTCCTCTGTCCACGCAAATGGTACATCCTTCCGTGTCAGCCTCGTTAACGGTTCAGCGATTCTTGAGAAGTCTTGGACAAACCTCCGATAATATCCTGCCAATCCCAGAAAGCTTCTGATCTCGGCCACTGACTTCGACGTTGGCCAATCTCTGACAGATTCTATCTTTGCCGGGTCCACTGAGATGCCTTCGCCCAAAACGATGTGTCCCAAGAACTGAACCTTGTCAAGCCAGAATTCACACTTGCTCAATTTCGCATACAGCTTCTCTTCCCGAAAAATTTGTAGAACCGTGCGCAAATGCTCAACATGCTCCTCCCGGGTTTTCGAGTAGACAAGTATGTCGTCGATAAATACAACAACAAACGTGTCCAAGTACTTTGCAAACACCCTGTTCATCAAGTCCATGAATATCGCTGGAGCATTGGTAACACCGAACGGCATCACAAGGAATTCGTAGTGTCCGTATCGGGTCCTGAAAGCTGTCTTGCATACATCCTCGGCTGCTACTCTAATTTGATGATATCCAGAACGGAGATCCAATTTCGAGAATACCTTGGCACCACTTAACTG
The DNA here is from genome assembly GCA_030015575.1 of Agapanthus africanus. Taxonomy (NCBI): domain Eukaryota; kingdom Viridiplantae; phylum Streptophyta; class Magnoliopsida; order Asparagales; family Amaryllidaceae; genus Agapanthus; species Agapanthus africanus. The sequence goes on along the minus strand of CM057351.1, from coordinate 365,860,806 downwards.
ATTGAATAAGTCGTCGATGCGCGGGATTGGATACTTGTTCTTTATTGTGACTTTGTTCAGCTCCCGATAATCTATACACATCCGCAGCGATCCATCCTTCTTCTTCACTAACAGAACTAGTGCACCCCACGGTGAAACGCTCGGCCTGATAAATCCCTTCTCCAATACTTCTTCAATTTGCTTCTTCAACTCCGCCAACTCAACCGGTACCATTCTGTACGGGGCCTTGGATACTGGTGCCATATCTGGAGTCAAATCGATCGAGAACTCCAAGACGCGTGGAGGTGGTAGACCTGGTAAATCTTCAGGAAATACGTCCAGAAAGTCCCGAACAATCTCTGGGGCTACGCTCTCATCAATCTCCATAGCTGTCAGCTCCTTTGGCTTGGCTCTATACTTGGCTGGCTCCAAAGATTCACTCCCGCCTTCGAAGATAAACTCCGGGTGATTGGGAATGCGGAAGATCACGTTCCTTGCTCGGCAATCAATAACTGCATGGAAGGTACTCATCCAATCCATCCCGAGAACTGCGTCATAACTGCCTGTCCCGATCAACAGGAAATTCGCATAGAATTCTCCGCGACACACTACAACCGGACATGATCTACATTCTCGACTAGATATTATAATGCCATTACCGGTATGTATCTCCCAGCCCTTGGTTAGTGGTTCATGTGGTATGGAGTGTGTATCAATGAAATGCTCAAATATGAAACAGTGCGATGCTCCAGAATCAAATAGTACTCTAGCTGATAAGGAATGTACGAGTAGAGTACCTGTAACAACTTCTCCTGAAGCCTTTGCCTGCTCGGCGGTCAAGATGAAAGCCCGTCCCTGACCGCAACCTGTATAGGGTTGCCTCTGCTCCTGTGACCTCTGCTGCTGCGGTCCAGAACCTCCCTGTATCCCTGCTCGGTCGGGGAAACCGCTAATCCTGTGCTGACTGGATCCGCAAATCAAGCACTGTCCCTTGGCACGGCGACAGTCCTTCTGGGTATGCCCATCTCTATTGCAGTGGCTGCAAACTATGTTCTGTCTCTGGGGCGATGCTGTGGCACAAATGGACGCTTCATCTGAGTCGTTCCAGGCCTGTGAACTGGTATGGTTCCTCGAGAAGGTGCATGGGTACGTGCTGGAATGACTGGAGGCTTCCTGAACTTGTTGATCAATTGCTCCTGAATTCTCGCCGCGTTGAGTACCTGTGCAAAATTCTGCAACTCCAGAGATGCGATCAACTGCTGCAGCTCGAAATCAAGTCCCTGCAAGAAGCGTCTGGCCCTGGTAGCTTCTGAAGCGACCATGTATGGAGCAAAACGGCTCAGACGGTTGAACTCTGCCTCATATACGTCCACAGGGCGGCCATTCTGCCTCAGTAGAATGAATCTTTCCTCCATCTCTGCCTTGGCGGCAGAAGGGTAATAGTGGTCCAGGAAGCACTCCTTGAATTTGCTTCATTCGATCGGCCTCTCTAGCCTGCTTTCTTCCACTGACCACCATGTACGGGCTTCATCTTCCAATTGGATTTTTATCACATTCACCCTATCTTCATCTGGTACCCTGGCGGCCGTCAGTAAGTTCTCCATGTTCACTAGCCATTACTCGGCCTCGAGGGGTTCAGCTAGCCCTGTGAATGCAGTTGGATGCAATCTCCGGAAATCTGACACGGTGCCAGCCCTGGCAGAGTAAGCTGGTAGAGTAGTGCCCTCGGGGGCGGTAATGAGTGCGGAGGGTCCTCCTGCAGCGGTAATAGCCCTGAGTCCCTCGGCGAGTAGGTCCGTCTTCCTCTCCTGAGCTTCTGCGAGAGAGATCAATGCACTAAGTATTCTTTTCGTGCGATCCTGAGAACTTGAGTCCAAGAAGTGGTCGTTCGGGGACGTCATATCGCTGGAAGATTTAAAAGGATATGATTAGATTCAAGGATGAAAATCAAGAATAGTGAAGAGAAAAAAATGTAATACAGTGTAGTTAATGTTATCCCTTGTTACTAAACACGGCTTTGATACCAACAAAACCATGTCACGCCCCGCTTCCCAAAATACGGAAAACGAGAGATGACTAGGCCAGCCATACTCTTACGGTCAAGGAATAATCCCGCCGTAGTCACACTTCGGCTTCTAGTATTACATGGTAATCAGTAGACAAAGCACAACAGTAAAGGAAATACATCACTAAATTATTACATCGAATTTTCATTGTTCACAATTCACAAATAAATAAGAAGGAACTACTAACCGAGTTCAATTACAAGATCTCTTTTAGGGAAAACAGAAACGAAGAAAGGTACTCCAGACTAGATCTCCGCCAGCTCGAAAGATAAATCCGACTCCTGCGCTGGTCCTTCCTCGAGGTCTGAGCATGCACACTCAGGTCGTCAGAGCGACGTAATAGCAATTTTTATATTAATGACATGAAACATGCAAATACGATAATAACAGTGAAAGTAAAATGCGGGTAATCACTATATCACTAAATGATGCAAAGTATGATCTGTGCTCCTATCGGTCTCTAAGTCATATTTGAAATCGTATAGTGGAAAGGAGGATCATGTTTAACAGGAGTCTCGTACATACCCGAGACAACGGCCCACACGTCCGGGATATAACCCTGTCAGCCGGATCGCTAGATCCTACCAAATATATATATCACTGCTCGAATGATCATCCTCTAAAACACGGTCCCGCTAAATACGATGCTCTTTCCACTTCGATTTCCCCTTTTTTCCCAGGTTTACACTATTTATGATTATGATTTAGTCGTGTACAAGTATGCCAATAGCACAGTTTTGTCACTGTTCACTGTATTAATCACTGTCACGAATCATTCACTTTTCCATTGGCGTACTTGACACTCCTAAACCAATATCATTCACGCACGATAATGCAATGTCCACTGAATAATAACGCGCACTAACACTATGTATATGTCAATTGGGTAAGGTATGTGTATTTATGCAGTTAACAAGTCATGTATGATATGAACCAATATGCATGTCATAAGCTTACAAAAATTGCAGTAATTCATATGTTCAGAATTCAGCAAAATGATACAAATACGGTAACAAGCACACTCTGTCGGAAGTTCAACAAAATTGGTTTCAGTACAATCGGATATCTGGTATTCAAGTTACATCCGTTTCAATTTAAGTGCTCGCTGCAGGAAATTCAGTTTCTGAACTGAACGTCCGTTTCGCGGCACAATTTTCACCCAGTTAGGCTCAGAATTTAGCGACGCTATAGTTAAATGAAAATTAGGGCTTCTAGTAAGGTTTCCAACGCAATAGACGGATTCTCAATCGCGTCTGGACATCAGAAATTATGCACTGTTCAACTCTAGGGTATCAATTCAGTTTCAGTTTGGGACTGCTAGACGTCCTGTTCTTTTAAATTACAGATTAAATAGCAAACGACGATAAAACGGGGTGAAATTACTTGCGTTATTTTAGCTAACAGATTTATCTTCCATAAAATGCAGGGTTCCAAAACAAACAACTTCAGACAGAGAAGGGGTAAGCATCATGAGACACAAAACAACAACCAGAGCTGCTCTGGACTGCAGTCCAGAGCCGCTCTCCGAACCAATTCTCGTTATGATTTCAGTACAGAAACAATTAAGAACTTGCATAGGATTACAGTTTGTCGAGTCAGATTCGATTTGAGCCCTCGAACGCATCATTTCAATATGTACACAATTAATGGTGATTTTAACAAATTTCAGGTACGGGAAATTCCCAGTTTTTACGGGTGTACTTGGGGGTGTTCATTTAGGCCATTAACAATCATATTTTCCAGTAAAATTTCTACACGGTGCTCGTTGCCACACGGGACAGATTATGCAATAGAGTTTCGTCAAATTAAATGAGGGTTTTTATTTGGATCTTGCATCAAAACACTTATGTCGTTTAAGTTTTCATGAATCACAAATATGGAATTGATACAGTTTCAGTTTGTAACGGAAATAAACTAGCATGTAGCAAGTAGGGTACTTGTCTGGAGACATTTTGGCGACGTACGGCAGCGGCAACGGCACGAGCACACGATGAACGGCACGGTTTGGATTCGCGGCCTCGGCTCGCGTTTCGGGTTCAACGTCGGAGTTGCCCGGAGGTGGCTCGTGTTCGCTGGAAGCGGAGGGGGCGCTCTGTGGATCTCTGTGAGTGCGCTGGGGTCGACGATGATCGGCGGTGTCGCTCCGGCGGCGGGCAGCAGTGGGGTTCGCCGGCTTTGTGGTTAGGGTTTGATGTTTTGGAGAGAGAGAGGGTAGGTAGTGGGGCTCGGGTGTGGTGATAATGAAGATGATGTTGAGGATGAAGGGGGTGTTGACTGAGGCGGTTCAGGCTCGTCGGCGTCGAGGTACGGGTGGTGGCCGAGATGGGTGTAGGGTGAGTTGGTGGCGGCTGAAGGTGCAGGGGCTCGGTGAGGGATGAGTTCTGGAGAGAAGAGAGTGAGGGAGGATAAATGAGGGGGTTGCAGTCGTCGTCGTCGGGGGTGAGCGGGTGATGGGAGCTCGAGCTGGGTTTTCTGTAGATAGAGGGAGATGAGGAGGTTTGAGTTGGAGAGTGAGAGGGAGAGAGGAGTTGGAGACGAGGAGTTTGAGAAGAGGTTGGGGGAGTCATGGCCGGGGTCGCGGGGCAACGGCGCGGTTGAGGGCGACGTGGGCGTGCGGGGGGCGACGTGGGAACGTGAAGCAAAGAATCGAGCGGGAAGATGTTTACGTTGGGGAGAAGATGGGAAAACGATGCGTGTCGGGTCGGTTAGGCGGGCGCGGATGAGGGATGTGGGAAGCTGGCTTGGGCCAGGGAGTGAGGGGTTTAGTTTTAGTTTATTTAGTTTTCCTTTGGGCCGAGGAATTAGATGTTGGGCCGGCTTAGGTTAATAGAGAAAAATTTATTTAGTTTTTGTTTTACTTTGGGCTGAGGAAGTAACGGGCTGGGGAAGGTTTTATTATTTATTTTCTTTGGTTTTAATTAATTGTTTGGGCTGGGCTGTTTATATAAAATATATTTTTGGTTTTAGTTTCGGCTTTGATTTTAAAGGTTAGGGAAAAGAAACAATTATTAGAAACCTAGAGACCAAAAGGAAAACATCGGAGAACTAGGAAAATATAGGAAGATTCTCATTGATGGAAACGGGGATTTACAGGTTTCTAAAATATTTAAAAGAAAAATTAATAAAAAGATAATGTGGCTGGGAGGATTCGATCACATGGGCTACGTCACTGCAGTGCAAGCTTTTACCAATGAGCTACAAGTGATTTCTTGCTGTTCAAAAGCAAAACAAATATTTATAGTGTACACAGAATTGCAAATACTCCATTTATGCATTAACTTTTAAACAATTTTCTATACATTGAAATTGGAGTTGTTATAGGATCAAAAATCCAACGGAGATGATAAATCATCAGGATGCAGAATTAAATTCTGTTTAGAGAAAATATTCCTTAAATTTTTCTAAACAAGAAAGATTGCCTTCTATAAAACAGATTACCGTTGGATTAAAAATCCAATGGTAATTAAAGGATCACCGATCTACAGAATAAATTCTGTATGGGTAAATATTTCTCTAATCTTGTTAAAAACAAGAAAATATTTTCTGTAAAATAGAAGTCCATGGATCAAAGATCCAACGATGGATAAAATCCCCAAATCATTTAGGATCTCTTAATGAGAGATTTCTTCGGAGCTAACCAACAAACTGCCGCTACTATATAAAAGACCCAAGGCTTCAAGTCTAAAGAGGAGGAATCCCACATAAGCTTAAAAAAAGATGAAGCTTCAAAAGAACAGAGAATTAAATTCTCGAGAAAGAAGAACTCTCTTCTTGAAAATTTTAGATAAATAAAAATAGATAAAGATCCTGTGGATCATTCAAAAAAAGAGAAAGAACTCAGGAGTGCTTAGCACTCCGTAGGCGGCGTCCAGCGCCCCACGTGCCACTCACGTGGGTGCTACAAAAGAACTCCGGAGTGCTTAGCACTCAGTGGATGGCGCTCAGCACCCACCGCCCCATGTTCATCTCACGTGGGTACTACAAAAGAACCCAAGAGTGTTTTGCACTCAGTGGGCGCTACAGGAGTGCCTAGCACTCATTGAGCGGTGCTCAGCGTCTAGTGCCTCACGAGACCCTCACGTGGGGCGCTAAGGAGTGCCTAGCACTCATTGAGCGGCGCTCAATGCCCAGTGCCTCACGTGACCCTCACGTGGGCACCACAGAATAAAAGTGCTTGGCACCCACCAGGCAGCGCCTAGCGCCTAGCTCCTCACGTGCTTCACACGCGGGCACCATATAGAGTGCATAGCACTCCCTATAAAGAGAAAAGGGGTAAAATGTTTAACACTTATTGGGCAATCCCCATGACTAAAAGCCCACATGATTATATGTGAGCGTTAGAACTTAAATAAGTGCTCAGCACTTTTTGCAAAAAAAAAAGGGACTGAACCGAAACAAGTGCTTAGCACTCTTTTTCAAATAAAAAGAAAACTGAGAGGACCAAGCCGAAGTAGGTTAGGTCCCTTGAGAGTAGAAACTCCCTAATTCAGATCAACCAAGCCAATGTGCTCAACCTGATCTTAGTCCCAAATACGACTATCAATCTTCCAACTGATGATATCCCAAAACGATATTCGTCCCACATTCCCTCGAGGAAATCTTAATCTCAAAATACGACTAATGATTCCCGGGTTTACCATAATCCCTTTTACCTCAAGTACGGGAATTGGTTAAAGGGTACATCTCTGATACAAGTCGTTGTAATTCCTCAACGTCTTCAGAGAGGTGGCGGGTCCCGACAACCAACTGCTTTTTGGTGCACTTTCCAAACTGACGTACACATCCCAAATCAAACCACATCCTAAACTGGATGCATCCCATATCATCGTTGCTCATCCCGTCACGTAACAAACACACGCGTACGCAAGATGGACAACGGACTGAAACGTCCTTAAACTAAAATCTCACCTCCAAAATGGTGATCAACGGACCGAGACGTCCTTAAACTAAACTCTCACCTCCAAAGTGGTGGTCAACAGACCGAGATCTCTTTAAACTAAAACCTTACCTCTAAAATAGTGATCAACGGACCGATGTGTCCTTAAACTAAACTCTTACCTCCAAAGTGGTGGTCAACGGGCCGAGACCTCTTTAAACTAAAACCTCACCTCCAAAATAGTGATCAACGGACCGAGTCGTCCTTAAACTAAACTCTCACCTCCAAAGTGGTGGTCAACGGACCGAGACATCTTTAAACTAAAACCGCACCTCCAAAACAGTGATCAACGGACCGAGTCATTCTTAAACTAAACTCTCACCTCCAAAGTGGTGGTCAACGGACCGAGATATCTTTAAACTAAAACCGCACCTCCAAAATAGTGATCAACGGACCGAAATGTCCTTAAACTAATATTCGCCTAAAAATGGCGACAATAGACCGAAATGTCCCTAAACTAAGACAACAGAGCTCAAATGCTCTCTTTTTCGATCTGAAACAAAAAATGATCTTAACACTCTGTTAAGTAGATCTTAGTCTCAAATTAGACTAACGTATCCTTAACAAAAAAACAACCGAGCCCCCAAATGCTCACATACGTTTAATTCGATCTTAATCCCAAAATAGATTAATGGTCCTTAAATAAAACCCCCAAATCTAAGAAATACGGATTTAGACTAATCCATGCCCTACGAGCGACAACATAAATTAGTCTCCGTATACAATCCACGGGCAACCAAAAATAAAACAAACACACACGACACAGAGTGAACTTCCGGAGAAGAAGAAAGTGGTTATCGCGATGCAGTAACGTAATTAACTGTAAGGACTTGCACCTGCAGAGATGAGCGTCCCCACAATCAAAAACCCTCGCAAAACAAGGGGGAATCTGACGAAGTCTGCTACAATGGCCGCTTCCGTCCGAACCTCCGATACACGATGCCATAAATCAACTTGGCATCTTCGGAAAGGTGGACAGATAAATCCAAATAGCATCTGCCCCCAAATTCAGGCAAGACGATCCATCCCGGTTCGTGTCTGATTTCTGTGGAGAACAGATTTTGGCTCACCCGGTGGGACCTTTTCCTCTTTCCACTCCACACTTCGTGTATCGTGTTTCGCAAACAAAAATCGCGGTTAACTATGGTTGCCCTTAGATTTGAGATACTAAGATTTGGTGTCTTGTTCCTGTGCAGAAAGAAGAAGTGAATATCAATGGCTTCCAGCTGCACAAACTGCAACAGCAACTCCCGCTCCGCCCCAACTGGAGGACTGACATATGGGCCTAATGCGGCCTTCATCTTTTCAATGCCGGTGGGGCAGGTAATTCAAGCCACCATTGGATTGTTCTTCGGGACCATGCTCCCACTAGTGAGTTTCAGTGCCCCAGTGCCACCACAGGAAGCTTCCAAGAAGTCGGTCTTCGATCGACTTGCAAGCACCACGGTCCCTCTCAACGGGTCATCCAAGTTTGCCACCTCATTCTTCAACAGGCTGAGCCAAAACTCAAGTGGGCTCGCAAAGAGGATCGCGATACCTGAAGGGGCTATCCCAAAACATATAGTCATGCCAACTCCTGCTGTGGGTGAAGTCGTCAAAGGTGCTTCCCCTACCCGAAAATCGGCCTTCGAAAAATTGGACATTCCCTCTCAAAGGACGTCAGTCTGGCACCAGCAGCAGCCCCTCACCAAAACAGGGGACATGATAGAGCCACTTCCATAATTGAGATGGTCCCGTATGTAATACATGCTCGACGCCGACACTGGCGCCGAGTTAGGAGAGCTAGGGGCAACTCCCCCTCTGGACTCACCCCACTACCTCCAATGATGGAAGTTGACGCTGCTGTTTCAACCGGGAACAACTTTGATCTGCTTAGGAGGGTGCGAAAGAACACTCCGACCGCAGTGCTGAAGAAATCTCCACTTCCTGCTGAAAACATGATGCGGGAAAAGTCGGAGCAGCCCCCTCAGCGGCTGTCCTTCCAAATCCACAAAGTCTGGCGGAAAGCCCAGGATTCTGTGATCAACAAGGACCACTCTCGTTAACCGGAGAAAATGAAGGTTCGACAAGAGGAAAGTCATCCCTCCACCATACATCGAGGAAAGTCATCCCTCCACTTCATGCCTCCTTTCATTAATAAAATTCAGATATCTTTTTGGAGAGCATCAATTGGTAAGTAGTTTTAATTTTTGCCCTAGTTCTTAATTTATTTTCTGCCCTAGGTTAAATTTATTATCTGCCCTAGTTAGATCTTTAATTCCTTGCCCTAGATAAATAGTTTAGAGATGTTCTTAAATTCCCTAATGAGCGAGTAGTCTCCTCGCTTGTTAGGCTTAGCTTTGGGGAAGGCTTGAGAGATGAAGATCTCTCATCCCTTTCTTGCCCATCACATATAATTAATAGGACTCCACGCATACATGCACACACCGCTCCCTACGGCACCCTACCCCTCGAGGTAACGGTGATACCGTAGTATAAAGGCCCGGTTGAGCGTGTTTTCCATGGAGGTTAGGGTAAGGATTGATAAAGGAAGGACAAGAACCTAGAGGAAGAAACATCTTCCCGATGGTACTAATCCCCTTTATTAATAATTACCATAACTCCTAATAGATCTTAATATGGGTATAGAAAGCGGTGAGATTTATTGACTTTCCAAACTTAAACTAAACCTAACCCTAGCAAGAGTTAGATCTAGATTAATTTAGTTTTTAGATTAATTAATCCGTTCACACCGATCGGAATTAACTCGTTAGAGCAATTAGGAAATTCACAAAATCCCTGTGGACCGACCCGTACTCACCGGCTAGCTACCAAGCGACGCCGTTCTTGATTGCGGTTATAAAATATTCTTTGAGATAAATCAAATGACGCCATTGCCGGGGATGGCGTGTAATTTTCTTTTTGCGATTTCGGGTTAATCTAAAATTGAAAAATTATAAAAACTGAAAAATCAAAAAAATATAAAAATTTATCATCTTTTATTTTTTTGAAGGGTATTTTTGTTTGAATTTTGCAGGATTTACAATCGAGTTCGGATCTGGAAAAATCCAGAGATCAAAACAGAAAAAGGCAGATCTGAACAGCAGAGGATTTTACCAACAGAACAACAGAAAAAGTTTGGGGATCTGAAACGTAGGGTTGACCGCGGAACTGCCACTGGAGGCCACCTCCGACCGCGCATCCGCCGTGGCCTTGTCGATTCAATACGTGGAAAAAAATCTCGGGATCTGCGCCGCCGCCGCCGCGTTTCCGCCGCGCAACCACCTTTCCGACCGCGGTTCCGCCGCAAGGTGCTGACGTCATCACGCAAAAATCCCACTGTTTGTTCCCTTTCTCTCTCCTCTGCAAATCCCGATATATCTTTTGAAAAATCTCCTACAGGATTCTTTGCGCTTAAAAAAATCTTCTCCCTTCCAATAACAAATCTTGTGCAGGATTCTTTGCATCGCACTTAAATAAAAAAATTGATTGCAAGTGGTTGTTACTGTTTTGCATATATTTAATCTGACTTTAAGGGGCTTGAGACCAATCCAGATTGGGTGGGGATTTCATCACCTTCTCAGGACCCCAGAAATCACATAAGGCATATGCATTGACCAATATTAAAAAAATACTAGACTCAACCTTAAGGACGTCGCGCTCAATAGGACAGAGGACTAGTCATAGGCATCGGCCGTTGGTCCTAACCTGACTTTGTGGTGTCTAGGCAAGTGTGTCTAAGGCGAGTGATTACTTAATTATGGCCACTACTTGTAGTGGAGAGCCTCCCACTCACCTGGCACTTACCTGGCCGTAATTGGCGGTGAAGAGGTGGTTTGAGGTCCTATTTCTAGCCCTTTGGAACAGTTAGGAGCTGTCTAGCTGACCTAGGTGACCCTAGACCTAGGCCTGATTGTGCATTTATGGTTGATTGAAAGTGTGTTTAAGCCCTTTATCGAAAATCTTTTTTGCAAAAAGTTCCAAATAAAAAAAAGGGATTTTTTTAAAAAAAAAGACTTGCAAATTTTGTCGCTAAAAACTCCTTGCACCACCCAACCTTCTTTCTCTTCTCCTTCTTACATCATGGGTACCCCACCTCATAAATCTCTTGCCAAACTTTGGTATCCTGAACCTAACTTTGCCCCGTACGTCAATTGTTTGGGTCGAATTACGGACGACCCATCTATGCCCAAAATTTCTTTGAAAGATCGAATAGAAGCGTCTAGGAGAAACAATTGGTCTCCGCAATCCACTTCGTCTCAACCATATCAACATTCACCACCTTCTTACGTTGATACACATTTTGAGAGTCCGAATGTAACTCCGAAACCCTTATCTATTGCTGAACACATTGAACAATCTCGTACCCGATCTTTCACTCCTTTCAACACTTCGAGTTCTTTGGATCAACGAGTCCGTTCATCTTTTTATCCAAATGTTGATCCCATTCCTTTCCCACCATTCACTTCCTACCAGTCCTACCCGACTTTCTCACCTTCACTAGACATTGCTTCTACACAGCCATTTGGGAGTTTCACGTATCCAAACAATTTTGAATCTTTTACCGAAACCCCTTCACAACCCATGTCTAGTTTGGAACAGTCGTTGGAAGCTTATATTTTAGTTACAAACAAAATGATAAGGAATGTGGATGCGTCCATTGCCGCCCTTATGCAACCTAATGAACCGGTAGCTAGTTTCCAACTAGCTCCAAATTTTCCAATGTATGAGGAGGCGGTTGGACAGAATGACAATTTGAGAGGAGAGAGTAAATTCTACACCTTTCCAAATCAGATCAACCCATACCCAATTGAATCCGACAACTCCAGTTTTCAAACATGTGTCCAAAATGATGAGTTGTGCGACTTTGTAGTGATTGATTTGCCAGATTGTGAAGAATCCATTTCGAGTGAAACCGCACTTAATCCTTTTGAACTTTACACCTCCAATGTAGAACCTAAATTGATTGATATCCATACTTTTGATGAGGTGTCCGAAATAATTGATTTTCACTTGATCGAGGATATAGACGCCGGGAATATTATGGATGATGAACCCGTAGATTTGACTGAAATTTTATCTCCAATTCATCATCCCGAGTTATTAAATGTTTCTCCCGAACCTCATATGCGTCTTGATTTTGATGATAATGGTATGGATAGGCTAAATTTTGAGGAGAATTATGAGGATAGTATTGAGGATAGTATTGAGGATGGACCATTTTTGTTTAATGTGTCGGATTTTCCGATTCATCCTCATGAACCTTTAACTATTCTACTTCCTAAATCACCCCTCCTTTCCAGCGTTCCGACCACGCAGGAGGACTGTGAGCTTGAAAGATTTCTATTCGATCACAGCAGTTTGGACGCCACTAGTGCGTACCCCTTTGAATCTAACACTGTTCTCACAGACGATAATGATTATGCGTGTTTCACTTTTTCGGATGATATTCAAGACTCACCGTCCGAGTTTGAATCCTTTGAATTTTCAGATGAGTTAGTTGAACCATCAGACTCGGTTGCTTACAGTCATTTCAAACCATTAATGGAATCTTTCAAGTTCGAGATAGATTACTTAGGTGAGAATAAGACTATCCCTAAATCACTCCCTTTCGTCTTTCCTATCGTTTCGACCACGCAAGATTCCGTCGCGTTTCCATTTTCAATGGAGGGTTTACCAAGTTCGACGTACCCATGTTTTCTTGCGAATTTTGAGGGATTTGACTCCATTTCTCGACGGGTTGATAGATTAGCACAATCGCTTTTAACACATCGGTCATCACAAATTGTGCTAATTTATTCACTCAATTTACACCCTCAAGATCGTACTATACTTCTTTCTCTTTTCCGCCATTCTCCTCCTCCACCAAGACCGTATACCGTTTCTATCTCCACACGGTCTCGTGTGCTTCTCATTTCTTTTCTTTCCACTCCATTCTTTCACCAACTCTACCATTCGCACGATAAGATTTTTGAATGGTTGGTGCTAACCTTTGGTTTGTGTAAGGCCTTGTTTAGTTTGGGGAGGGCCTTGTTGTATATATGTATATATATATTTTTTGTTTTCTTTTTCTATTAACAATAAAAAAATATAAAAAAATATAAAAAAATAATTTTTTTTTATAAATAAATAAACAGGGGAGTGCCGACATTTTAATCTTCTTGGTGTAGCATGACAGTGAGGACACTGTCAAGTTTAAGTTTGGGGGTGTGCTCGGTAAGCCTTCTTCCTTCGCATTCATGTGTATATTCTTGCATTTGCATAAAAAATTGAAAAATTTCAAAAATTATAAAAATTAATGTATTCAATTTTGGCAATAATTGACTTGAGTTTGACAAAAAAGTTAACGAGCTAGGAACAACTAGATCTTAGACTTAGTAAATTAAAAACCCTAAAAATAACCTTTCTTTTAGTTTAACGGCAGAAAATATATGCCTTTGTAGTTTATTTAGAAATAGGCAAATTTTGAGTTCACTTCTTGGGCTAAGTTAAAACAAGGGAAGAGTATTGATAATTTTATTAAAGTATAAGTTTGAAAAATAATTCCTAGCTTAAGTCTAAATTCTGAAAATATATACCCTACAAATTGCACAAACACGGACCTTGAAACTTGGAATAGTAGAAGAGATCTTGAAATGCTCTTGTCTAAAGTCCTTAGTACGAGAAAAATAAAATAAAAATACAAGTGTGAATAAAGAGATAATAAAAAAATGAACACTGGTTTTTGTGATTATTTAAGGCTGCAAAAATAGAAAAAATATTTAGCAAGGGTGCTTCATCACCTAGTGCCTTAGACCAACTGGTTTGGGAGTCACTGCTAAAACCTTAGCTGTTACAAGACTAGGAATTACGATTTAATGTGCAAATACATCTTATAATCGGTTGTTGGTACCTCAAGAAGTATTAACAGTCGCATGAAGGATGTGTGAGCGAAATTCATCTAAAAATTCACTAATTAAAGAAGTGCTTTGGACGACGGACAAGAGTATGATTGCTTGATTTGAATTTCCAAATGTAGGGGTTATATACACACACACGTAGGGGTATGTGATTGTGGTTTAGATAAGAGATATGAATGAAGAATATGACTTGTATCTTTAATAGAGATGATAAAAATTCCTAAGTTGAGATGGAACTCTAGAAGGAAAACTTAAGAGATGCCGAAAGCTAAGTAGGTCTGCAGAACATATATAATCTTAAGTTAAATAATAAGGAAGCGTGAAGAATACGGGTGGATAATTTATGAGTCGAAGATAATAGAATTCCTTGTTGAAAAACCTAATTGGAGAATAAAAGTCAATGGGCCAAATTGATTGGATTTTGTGGGTAGTATCCGCTGAAAACCCTCAGGAGACAACACTCCTCCTATTAGGGACACCTAGAGGATTAACGGCTTGTTGCACGAGCTCAGTGCAATCGCGGTTCCCTGCAAAAGTGAGGTTAGGTTTTTGTCGAGAATAAAAAATAGGTTTGCTCGAGGACGAGCAAAAGATAAGTTTGGGAGTATTTGTTCATACCATAATATTCAATTATTATATTCCACATTCTTATGCGTTTTACAAATAAACATGTGCTTTTGACCTATGTCTGCTACATAGTACAGGTTACAGGTTCTTGGAGCAAAAACAGTGAAATTGATGAGAAAGATGATACAAAGTGAGACTACGACCTATAAATGGTGGAATCTTGATCAAGCCTACACGAAGATCAGTTCACAAAGGCAGAGCAAGGTTCAAGACTTCGTCACGAAGCAACGGTAAAAATTCCACTACATTATTCACTGGGAGATCTGGAAGAAACCTAGAAGCCAATCTGAAGAACCAACCAAAGAAATAGGAATCCAAACAAGACCAGAGCCAGCACAGCAAGTTTCAGCCCACAATCTCTTCTTTTGGCCGCGGAACGGCGGCCAAACCAGGGCTGCGGCCGCGGTTCCGCGGCCGTGTTAGGCCCGTAGTGGCTAAAAAATTTACCATGTTGCGTGGCGGCGCTGACTAGTCTTCCTAGGGGTATTTTTGTAAAAGCAGACATGCGGCGATTGTAAACCTAGGGTTTTCTATGTCCTATAAATAGAAGCCCAAATTCTTGTATTAGGTCATGCCTCCTTTCAATAATAAAATTCAGATATCTTTTTGGAGAGCATCAATTTGTAAGTAGTTTTAATTTTTGCCCTAGTTCTTAATTTATTTTCTGCCCTAGGTTAAATTTATTATCTGCCCTAGTTAGATCTTTAATTCCCTGCCCTAGATAAATAGTTTAGAGATGTTCTTAAATTCCCTAATGAGCGAGTAGTCTCCTCGCTTGTTAGGGTTAGCTTTGGGGAAGGCTTGAGAGATGAAGATCTCTCATCCCTTTCTTGCCCATTACATATAATTAATAGGACTCCATGCATACATGCACACACCGCTCCCTACGGCACCCTACCCCTCGAGATAACGGTGATACCGTAGTATAAAGGCCCGGTTGAGCGTGTTTTCCATGGAGGTTAGGGTAAGGATTGATAAAGGAAGGACAAGAACCTAGAGGAAGAAACATCTTCTCGATGGTACTAATCCCCTTTATTAATAATTACCATAACTCCTAATAGATCTTAATATGGGTATAGAAAGTGGTGAGATTTATTGACTTTCCAAACTTAACCTAAACCTAACCCCAGCAAGATTTAGATCTAGATTAATTTAGTTTTTAGATTTAATTAATCCGTTCACACCGATCGGAATTAACTCATTAGAGCAATTAGGAAATTCATAAAATCCCTGTGGACCCACCCGTACTCACCGGCTAGCTACCAAGCGACGCCGTTCTTGATTGCGGTTATAAAATATTCTTTGAGATAAATCAGGCGTCAGCTACAATGGCTCCTTCAACTTCGACCTCCCATAAAAAGAGAAGGCCGGAGATCTTCCACCACCGGCGGCAAATTCCAAAGGCGCTGGAATGAAACGCCCCAAGTCTGGGGGAATGATCGTGCACACGGTTTACATGGCTTCCGGGAAAGCGGAAAGCCATGCTTTCATGGGTCATCGGCCGCAAACTCAGTCATTGAGAAAAGCTTGGGAGCAACAACAAAAGCTCCAGGAGATGCTGATGAAAATGTCAGCACTTATCGGGCAGAAAACCCGGAAGCAGCATTTGAACAACGCCAGGAAAATAGGAGACCGATACAGAGCTCCTGCGAAGGGTGCTGGAAAGAAAGGATAAGGAGGCCGTGGAAAAAGCTGCTAATATAAAACAGATGGTGCTCATGTTCCATGACATGGTTGGAATGATGATTCAGCCGAAACCTCCAGCTGAAGACCCGCCGATAATTATCGAGGACGACAGAGGAGATACATGAAACCCTCTTCCAGCTTTATCGACAGCCAGGGAGGAAACGATCTCCAAAGCTGCCCTTGATGATTACATAGCTCAATAAATACGAGCTCATCAGGCAAGTGAAGCGGCTGGCCAAGTCGTCAGATTTGGACGACCGTATCCAGGCAGGTATGACCAAATCAAATACCCGCCACGATATACGATCCCCAAGTACCATGTGTATAAGGGGACATGCAATCCTCATCAGCACGTCACTCAATTCATAGCTTTATGCGGCAATACTAGAGGCGACGACAAATTGCTGCTTCGCCAGTTCATTGACAGCCTATCAGAAACGGCATTTGAATAGTACTCGGAACTCCCAAATGACTCCGTCAAAACATTCACGGAAATGGAATTGATGTTCACACAGCGGTTCGCCAGTGCAACCCAATCACGTCATTAATCAATACCAAGGTGAAGCCTGGAGAGACCTGGGTTCAATATGTAATCCGGTGGCGGAAACTACGGTTAAAATGTGAAAAACGCATTGAAGAAGCTTCTGCCGTGGGCATGTTCAAAGGAACTCTGGATCCTCAGGCGACTGTGTCCCTGTTTATGACGTTCTTTAAGACGACCACCTTCCAGGCTCTGAACGACAAGTTAGCCTAAATGGACCAGATAGGCCACGGGCCTTCCTCTTCAAAAATGGACTCTCGGAATGCTAAGGGTAAAGGGAAAGCGACCTTCGTTGCCAATACTCAACAACAACCGAGTGACTCGAAACCGGTTGCTCGCCAAAATAACGCACGCCCGCGGCAATCCCTGGAAGAGAAGGTAGGACGTGCTTACTCGTTCCCCCGTGATAAACGAGGAGACAATTCGAACTGGCAGTACGCAACCAACTCATCACTCTACCGGACCCAAAACGTCCACCGCAGCCTGGTGGCGTCAACAACCCCAACTACTGCTCCTATCACAGAATGGTGAGCCACCTCATTGAGGATTTCTATATCTTCAAGAACTGGGTCGAGGACCAGTACCGTCAAGGGAAATTTGCGCTGTCAAAGAACTGGAGGGTGAACCCGCCACAGAGGCATGCACCTAAAAAGGTGGATACGCTGGGGGCATCATGTTCGTTTGTGGAAGAAGCTCCGTAGGAAGTTGTCCTTTCAGCTAAAACCAAAAGAATGCTGAAGGATGTTCATGTGTGTCCAGCGATCAGGTGGAAAAGCCCGCTGGAGCCCGAGATCATTGAAGGGATGCTGAAACCGCATCCCATATCGAAAACTGCTAACGATGCGCTAAACACCCAGGTCAAGCCTTCAAAGTCTTCGAAGGGAAAGAAGAAGTCCAAGAAGCCCGTACGGCCTGACGACAAGTGCACGGACCTGCAAAAGTATATCGACGCGCTGGAGGAGTACAACCGAAGGCGCGGACCGCAGTCACCCTCGAAGAGTTTCTCAACCATATATTTGAGAACGGAGATAGTGAAGACGATGAGGGAAATGGCTCGTCAGGAGAAACCGAAGATTATGTAGCAAGTTGCCACATGGTTTCTCATTCGTCGTTAAATAACGAAGAAACTCTCTCGGCGTTGGAAAACAAAGCAGAGGAACTGGGGGCAGGATCGATGCTAAAATCCCTGGAGCTGCCAGAAGACCCAAATGACAGGCTGCTAAACGAAGATTTTCAAAAGAGCAGAGCTGACCAAGAACGTGAAATGGCTATATACGAAAAGGCCAAGCGTCGGCGTCAGGCTGAAGAAGCTGTGGTAAGGATGAGTCGTAAATCACTCCAACCAAGCCAAAGCACCCCTGCTACAAACAAGAGCAGGATCAAAACAGAGAAGCGGTTCGCTAAAGCCCTGTCAATGGGAATGAAGCTGCCCCCTCTCGTGGAAAATACTCCCGGGATCATGTGCCTTGATGAAACAGATATACATTTGAACTACTGCTTATACCATCGAAGGGTCACACACCCCACCGAAGAGTGCAATACCTTCAAAAATTGGTGGCAAGGATACGTGGCAGATGAAGCGCAAGGCACGTCGATAGCAAAGAAGCGCGACAGATGAGCATGAAGGAACGACTGATAACTGTTTCATGATTGATACCAGTTCGACAAATGGAAAATCTCAAGTTCTCACATTCGGGAGCGATTCTGAGGATGAAATAACCCCCAGCCCTCTCTTCAAAGAATCCACCTCTAGAAAATAAGAAGAGGAGAAGAACTGTGAGAACATTCAGCTGCGTAACCGTACGTTTTCTGAAATGAACCTCGAACCTACAAACAAAGGTTCGAGCAAAAGAGACAAGGGAAAGAAAAAGGTCCCTGAGGAAATTTCCATCGATGATAGAGTCGTCAAAGAGCTCGCAGCTAAGGACCCGCCTAAGAAAAACAAGGTGGATTACAATGTCCTGGCACGTTTGAAAAAGATACCCTCATAACTGAGCATACTAGATCCTCTCCTCCTGTCCAAAAAAACAAGAGATTCTCTTATCAGGGCATTACAGGAGCCCGATCAATTCCAAGATTTCCTTGCAGAAGAAAAGATGAAGGACGAGCTGGCAGAGGTTCATACAGCTGACATCATATCCGGTGATGAAGATCTCCTCCTCGGAACGTACGAGCACAACTGTCCTCTATATGTCACCGGGTACTGCCACGACATCAAGATAGGGAAGATCCTAGTCGACAACGGGTCCTCCGTCAAGCTTCTCAACGTAAAGGTGCTGAAGGAGATTTGCATGAACGTTCAGCACCTGGCTCGGGACAAAATTACCATCTCCGGGTTCGACGCACAGTCATCACGGACGCTTGGGTCCATAATATTGACATTACGCTTTGGGCTTCTCGTTACTGATATCAAATTTCATGTCATCGATGCCAAGACTTACTATAACGCTCTGCTCGGCCAGCCTTGGTTACACGAGTACAACGTCATCCTTTCTACAAAACACCAGTGTATGAAGTATTTCAAAGATAGCCTCAAGTACACAGTTACAGGGGAGCTAAATCCATTCTCCATAAACGAAGTCCGAAAATATGAAGACGCAAAGTACTTCCTACCAGACTTCAAAGACACGGAAAGATCTCATAAGCCGGAGAATAAAAAAAAGTCGTCGCCACTATCCCGATCTTTGGGAGTGATACCGAGGAAGATGAAGAGATAGTCTACTCGGGGCAACCCCAATGCAACAGCCCCGGACCATCTACTCCTATTTTGGTCTTTGGCAGTGACTCTGAGGACGAGAATAACGCCGTATTCTCCACTCGCCCGTCAGCACAAACCATTATTGGAGCTAATCAGAGCTTGCAAATCACCATAGTTCCGCCGCAGCATTACAAAGAACTTGATGCACTCGATACATACAGTGTACAAGAGCTGCAAACTTTCTACGTCCATCACAGGCGAAGAGGTGAAAATGCGATCCTCTTCTATCAATCTACGAAGACCAGAGTGGAGAAAGAAGTCTGGCATGGTACCGAGTTTGCACTTGACAGACTTCAACCAATCCGTCTATCCAGATATTACACAAAGGAATTGAAAAGGCTATTAAGATGCCAACGTATACCCTTCAAACAAACCGCTCGACAAGCCTAGTTCTACAACAAGATTTAGGACATTTCTGGGACTCAGCGAAAGATGCCCAACGGGAAGATGGAGATGGCTGGGCTTGGATAAGTTCTGTCCAAGAAACGGGAGTGATTCCATGGCTGCTGCATTGAAGAAGTGAACGCTCTTTCAAATAGCCGTGACATTGAAATAGAACGAGATCCCGCTATAAGAACGTCAAGTCTGTCGTTCGAAGTGCAAGTTGACAAGCTAATAAGGAAAGCCGGACAAAAGATTCGGGATGATCACAACCGCGAAATGGTTATTTATGAAAAGGCCAGGACTCAGCGTCTCATTCAGTAGTCTGCGGAAAAGGAAAATTACGATGCCCTTCACCCTCAGCCCATTGTACGTTCTCGCGACAAGGAAAAAGCTCAACATCGAGGCAAAAACATGGTGGAGAACGTGAATGACGTTCTAAAACAGCGAAGTGGATCTAAGAAGCCACGCAATCAAGAAAAATTCAGTTGGAATCCGGCTTTCATCAAGAAGATGGGTCGGGAATACTCTTTCCCTCAAGACAAGACAAGGAAAATATTCAACCTTGTCATGAAACATCAAATGATGATGCTTCCAGTATCTCGGCATCCCGAACAAATAAATAAGGTCCATCATCTGGATTATTGCTCCTATCATCGAGCAATAGGTCATCCCCTTGAAGACTGCTTCATCTTCAAAGACTGGGTCGAAGACCAGTATCAACAAGGCAAGTTCGCTTTATCCGACAGCTGGAGGGTGACCCCACCGCAAAAGTATGAGCCAAAGAGAACCTATATCGCGAAGGTAGGACCAGCTCAACCCCAAGAATGGAAGCGAACTCGTACTTGCCATATGATAACACTCTCAAAGGAGAGAGAGCACGAGAATTTAGATGACTCCTACAGGTGCTTTGCAAATGAAGACGAGGATGAGGTGATCTCAGATTTTCCACCTGCACCAATAGAGCTGGAAAATGGGATACACACTACAGCGGACAACCTGAGAAAAATCGACTTGGGAACGGAAAACGAGCCAAAGCCCACATTCATCAGTGAGTTGTTGTGTAAAAAATAGGTGGCCATACTAAAGGACTTGCTTATGCAATATAAAGACTGCTTCACATGTAATTATTCCGAGATGCCGGGACTAGATCCAGAAATAGCAGTACATAAACTGGCTATATCACCGGACGTCAAGCCAGTCTAACACGTACCAAGAAGAATGCGGCTCGAACTCGAGATGAGTATCAATGCAGAAGTCAAGAAACTAATTGACTCCGGCTTCATCCAAGAAGTTCAGTATCCCGACTGGATTGCCAACATTATTCCGGTGATAAAATAAAATGGAACAGTGCGCATCTGCGTGGACTTTTGAGACCTTAACAAAGCTTGTCCGAAGGATGATTTCTTAGTACCTGTTACCGAGCTGGTGATCGATAACACGTCCACTCATGAGGTCTTCTCCTACATGGATGGATCTTCAGGCTACAATCAAATAAAAATGCATCCTGAAGACCAAAAGCACACCGCCTTCCGAACCCCTCTAAGCATATTTTGCTATAAGGTGATGCTCTTTGGTTTGAAAAACGCAGGCTACCTACCAGAGGGCCATGACGAAGATCTTCGATGACCACATACATCAAATTGTCGAATGCTATATTGACGACATTGTGGTGAAAAGCAAATCATACAAGGAGCACCAAGAACATCTGAATATAGTATTCCAGCGTCTTCCGAAATACAATCTAAAGATGAATCCTCTGAAATGCGCGTTTGGAGTCTCCTCAGGCAAACTCCTAGGATTCATCATACGACACCGAGGTATTAAATAGACCTATCAAAGATCAAGGCGATCATGGAGATGCCCATGCCGAGAACTCTTAAACAACTGCGGTCTCTCCAAGGAAAGCTCGCGTATATCCGACGGTCCATAACCAACCTCTCTGGCAAATGCCGCCCCTACAGCCAAATAATGAAGAAAGGGACCCCGTTCGTTTGGGATCATAAATTCCAAAGTGCACTCGATGAACTTAAGCAATACTTGCAGAACCCGCCAAATTGACCGCCCCGGTTAAGGGAAAGCCCCTTATCCTGTACACAACAGCCCTAGAAGGTTCTCTAGGCGCGTTATGGGCACAGGAGAACGACCAGGGGAAGGAGAGAGCTCTCTATTATTTGAGTCGAGTTCTCCTGGTGGTAGAAAACAACTTCTTCCCTATCGAAAAGCAATGTCTGGCACTGATCTTCGCGGTAACGAAGCTCAGGCACTACGCCTTGGCACAAGAGGTCCATATCATATCAAAGGTGGATCCTCTCAAATATCTGATGTCAAGGGACATACTAACAGGAAGGCTTGCCAAATGGGCCCTCCTCTTGATGGAATTCTCGATAACGTATCGACCCTTCAAGGCAGTGAAAGGTCAGGCCATCGCCGACTTTCTCGCTGAGCATCCGATACCAGCCAATTCTCCCTTAAATTACAAATTGCCAGACGAACACGCGTTCGACACAATCAAAGTGGAGAAGGAAGAAAATAATTTCTAATGGGAACTCTAGTTCGATGGAGCATTGTTCAGTCGAAAATATTGCAATCTTTAACATAACAATTTCCTCACTTTTCTAATCATCTAAGCATGTTTATTATAATTATAACACGTTGTTCCCCTCCGAATGGTGGCCAAGACATTAGGACGTCTTGCCTGAGATTCGGGGCAGATGCTATTTGGTTTTATCCGTCCACCTCTCCGAAGATGCCAAGTTGATTTATGGCACCGTGTATCGGAGGTTTAGACGGATGCGGCCGATGTAGCAGACTTCGTCAGATTCCCCTTCGCTTGAGGGGTTTTTTGATTGTGGGGACGCTCTTCCCTGCAGGCGCAAGCCCCTGCAGTTAATTACGCTACCGCATCGCGGTAAAAACTTTCTCCTTCTCCAGAGTTTCACTTCGTGTCGTGGGTGTTTGTTTTGTTTATGGTTGCCCGTGGATTGTATACGGAGACTAAGTAATGTCGTCACCCGTAGGACGTGGATTAGTCCAAATCCGTATTTACTTAGATTTGGGTTTGTTGTTTTAGTTTAAGGATACGTTAGCCATATTGAGGCTATGATCGACTTAAACTTTCGTTAAGGATACGTTAGCCTAATCTCCAGTCTAAGATCAACTTAACGGGATCGTTTAGACCCAAAAAGAGCAATTGGCTCTATGGTTTAGTTTAATGACGTTGCGGTCAATTTCCAGTTTAGGGACATGGTGGCCCATGTTCCAGTTTAAGGACGTGGTGGTCCATGTTCCAGTTTAAGGACGTAGTGGTCCACCATTAGTTTAAGGACGTCTCGGTCCACGAGTTTAAAGACCCCACAGTCCGTGTTGATGTGTGGTCGTCGGGACCCGTCACCTCTCTGACGTCGTTGAAGGATTACAACGATAGGTGTCAGAGGAGTTCGGAGATGTACCCTTGAACCGGTTGTAAATTGATTTAGGAGAGCAATCTTGCTCAGTCAATTTAATTTGAGGACTTACGGCCACGTTTGGGCTAAGTCCAGTTGAGAATATTCAACGTTTTGTTTGCATTTGGCCTGTTAGGCCTTTGTTTGGGCTCTGCCCTTTTTAAATGATGCACAACATCTATTTTAGGCCATTTGTACCTTTTTGAATGGGCTCTTCCCTTTTTACTATAATGCAGAGCATTTGTTTTGGTCCATTGGACCTCTCAATTGGGCTCTGCCCCTTAATAATGCATTGCATTTAATACTCTGACAGTGCCCCACGTGGCTTGTCAGGCGCTTTGCGCCAATTGAGGAGCGCAAGGCGTAAACTCATATGGTAGTGACACGTGTCACGATCTGAGGAGCGCAAGCGCAACAGCGCAGTGCACTGTGTCAGTGCGCTGCGTTGTTGCACTGTTGACATGTGGCGCTCCCTGGTGGCTTGCGCCAACACAGGAGCGCAACAGTGCAATTTTTCAAGTGCAAAGCACTGTTTTATGTTTTGATCGATTTGAAATCAAAGAAAACAAGTTTTTCTTGTTTTCAAAGAACCAATGGTTCATAAGAAAGTGCAAAGCACTATTATTATTTGTTTTTTTCTTTTTATTGAAGATCATTGATCTTCTTCTCAGATCAAAGATCTGTTCATAAGAGAATTTTCTCTTTTTATTAAAAGGTTTTACCTTTTTTGTTCTTGAGGAATTCTCTTCAATTCTTCAGAGTTCTCAATGATGATGTTGATGATGATCTCGATCCTCTCTGAATTAGGGTTTGGGGGTCTTTTATATAGTGTCCATAAATTAGTTAAATTTTTTAAAGAGATCTTTCTTTGAGTGATTTGGAGAATTTTCCCCACCGTTGGATCTTTCATCCAAGGGCTTCTATTTTACAGAAGACAATCTTCTTGTTTTAACAAGAACCAAAAGATCTTTCTAGAATTTAATTCTGTTTGGCGCAAACGCCCCAGCGCTTGACACGTGTCACGCAGCGCAGAGCGCAGCGCAACTGCGCTTGCGTAGCTGCGCTGACACGTGGCGTGCTGCGCTGCCACGTGTCGCGCGGCGCAGAGCGCAGCGCAACTGCGCTGCCACGTGTCACGCGGCGCAGAGCGCAGCGCAACTGCACTGTCACTGCGCTGCCACGTATCGCGCACTGCAGAGCGCAGCGCATCTGAAGCGTTGCTTCCTTTATTAAAGTTTAAATTTTCAAAGTAGAGCTTTGCTCTGATTGGGGAAAGATGAAGCGTTGCTTCATCTCCCGCCTTGAAATTTGAACAGAGCTTTTTTCTGACTGGGGTAAACAAATGCCCCCCCACCGTTGCGCTTACGTGGCCCTCCAAACGTGAGCGCAGCGGTGGCAGAATTCCAACCGTCGCGGCAACTCTTGGAAGTTGAAAGGGCATTTGATGCCTATAAATAGGACCTTTGGTCCCTTAGATAATTTTCATCTCCTCATAGGAATTTTATTCAGAGCCCTGCTCTTTTGTTTAAGCACTTTTAAAAGTTTGAATTTTAGGTAAAAATTAATTTGAATTAAATTAAATCAATTTTAAGAGCCTTGCTCTCAATAGATCCCTGATCTAAAGAAGACCCATTTAGGGTTTCACTCAGCAGAGCTTTGCTCTGAAGGGGTCTAAAGAGAACTAAGGAGAACCCTATTAGGGTTCCATTAGAATCTGCTCTCTAAAATATTTTCTTGGGATTTTCTTAATTCATCAATGGAGCTTTGCTCCTTCCAAATCATATAGAAGAACTCTTAAGAATTCTTCACGGATTTTGGAAGTTAAAGATGGAATTTTATATTATTATCATTATTATATCACCTTTGCAGAGCAAAGCGCTCAATGTTTTTAGGGGATTTTCCTCAAATTTTCCTCATAACTGATTTTGACAGGTGTCACTCTTGTCTGTAGAGCATTGCTCTCGAGGAGTTTTAACTTTCTGTGTCCCTCCTTTTTTTATCGCTAATCTTCCATTGATGTTTCCTTCAGGCGTTATGGCGGTGCGTCTATACAGTCTGCATGAATTCATCACCTACGAGGATATCCGTGTACAGGGCCGCCAACAAAACCAAGAGTTTACGGATGCCCAATGTGCGGAGGTCATGGGTCGTCTGAATGCACGTGTTGGTTGGCTGCTCCCCCGCCGTTCCGCTCTCTTGAAAGTCGTGCTGGGAGCAATATGGAGAGCACTTTCGGGGTTTCACGAGGCCCTACCGCTCAAATCGCTGGATGATGCCGAAGACAAGGTGCATTCAGTGTACTTGTCGGGGCTGATCTCGAAGAAGCGGCGGGATAACCTTATCGACATCCTGCATCAAATTTTCCAGCAGACGACGCTAATCACTGCCTATCGAAGACTGGGAGGCCTTGCCGAAGATCTTGAACACACAGGAGCGCGAGAGGCTACGCACGAGAATAATCAGAAAGGCCAGGAGAAATCTGGATGGCCTTACTTTTGAATTCCTCAATCCGTGTCCTGGATCTGAGGTTATTCCCTTGTAATAACGTTTCTCGTTTACTGCTTTTATGATTGTAAGGATTTTTGGCAATATAAATGAATTTTTTTTATCCCATCTTGTCTTATTTCTCGCTCTGAGTCTTTTTTGCCTATGCATGAATGAGGGTGTCTCGAATGCTTGGTCAAATGTAAATCGGATGTTCTTTCTGTCATTTTCTTCTCTTATTATCAGCACGCTGTCTTGATAAATATGGTTGACAGATAATAACGTAAGAATCTTGTTTTCTTCAAGAAATAGCGATAGCTTAGGCCGCAGGTTCAGATCTGCTGCCTAAGACTTTTCAACTCTATGAGCCGTGAGGGTCTCATAGAGATTTTTTTTTCTCCCTACGGATCGAGAGGATCTCGTAGGTGGATTTTCTCCTTAGGAATCGTGAGGATTCCTAAGTGTATTTTCTCTTATAAGTCGTAAAGATCTTATAAGAGAGTTTTCTCCCTTACAAGTCGAGAGGACTCGTAAGTGGTTGGTGAGTTGATTTGTTTCCGAGTCGAAGTATTACTCCGATGGGGAGGTAGTTGGTTGACTTGTTTCCGAGATGGAGGTCATTGGCTGACTTGTTTCCGAGACGGAGGTCATTTGCTGACTTGTTTCCGCGACAGAGGTCATTTGCTGACTTGTTTCCACGACGAAGGTCGTTGGCTGACTTATTTCCGAGACGAAGGTCATTGGTTGACTTGTTTCCGAGACGGAGGTCATTTGCTGACTTGTTTCCGCGACGGAGGTCATTTGCTGACTTGTTTCCGCGACGGAGGTCATTGGATGACTTGTTTCCGAGACGGAGGTCATTGGATGACTTGTTTCCGCGACGGAGGTCATTGGCTGACTTGTTTCCGCGACGGAGGTCATTTGCTGACTTGTTTCTGCGACAGAGGTCATTTGCTGACTTGTTTCCGAGACGAAGGTCGTTGGGTGACTTGTTTCCGAGACGGAGGTCATTTGCTGACTTGTTTCCGCGACGGAGGTCGTTGGCTGACTTGCTTCTGCGACGGAGGTCGTTGGTTGACTTGTTTCCGCGACGGAGGTCATTTGCTGACTTGTTTCCGAGACGGAGGTCGTTGGTTGACTTGTTTCCGCGACGGAGGCCATTTGCTGACTTGTTTCCGAGACGGAGGTCATTTGCTGACTTGTTTCCGCGACGGAGGTCATTGGATGACTTGTTTCCGAGACGGAGGTCATTGGATGACTTGTTTCCGCGACGGAGGTTATTGGCTGACTTGTTTCCGCGACGGAGGTCATTGGTTGACTTGTTTCCGCGACGGAGGTCATTTGCTGACTTGTTTCCGAGACGAAGGTCATTTGCTGACTCTAGGATGTCTGTGAACCGTAGAGTCTTGGAACTGGGGACTTTGTCGTGGCTCCGATTGGTGATGTCACGTCCGTGTCCTGCTGGAATGAGGAGGAACGCCACTGTTGGTCTCCAGGCTGTAGATGTGGTCGTCGAGATCTGACTTCCCTTTGATGCCGCCTGGTGGGGAAATGTAGTCCCCTTTCCTTTTTTCTTAATGCTTATGCCCATGGATTGTATACAGGGGTCACTATGGACTTACCTGCAGGGCAAAAGAATCATTCATTTTTATTATTTTATTTCCGCGATGCTCTATCATTTCAGCTTTTTACATCGCGAAACTCACGATTGCCCAATCATTTCGGCTATTTTTTGCGGTGCCCAATCATTTCGGCTATTTATTTTATTTTTACTCGCTGCTTTTTATTGCGAGTCGCCCAATCATTTCGGCTGTATTGTATGCATACGTTTTTACTTGCTGCTTTTTTTTATTGCAAGTTGCCCCATCATTTCGGCTATTTCGTATGCATGTGCGGCCTACCGGCTTTTCACTGTAAACCTGGAGTTAGACACCGATTTCGGCATCAGCACCGCTACAACTGGGATATTGCCAGGAGCGAATCATTATTTGCCTCCGTCGATGTCGAAGAAAGGTGGCTTAGCGAACAAGGTTAAGGTCTTGTCGGCTAAGGCTTTTGACTTCATGAGCCATAAGGGTCCCACAAAGGTATTTCTCCCTATAAGTCGTGAGGATCTTGTAGGTGTATTTTCTCCTTAGGAATCGTGAGGATTCCTAAGTGTATATTCCTCTGTAAGTCGTAAGGATCCTACAAGAGGGTCTTCTCCTTATAAGTCGAGAGGACTTATAAGGGTTGTTCATCGTGCGTACATATCCCCAGTCACGGATGGGATTTGGTTAGGGAAATGTTTATTCGTGCCCGTGGATTGTGTACAAGGGTCGGTATTGAACCACTTGTAGGGCAATATCGAAGGTTGTGGGAGTTGCTTAAGCACAGGTTTAGGTCTCTGTAACTTAAGACTTTCAAATCTTATGAGCCATGAGGGTCCCATAAGAGAGTTCTCCTTACGAGTCGTGAGGATCTCGTAAGTGTATTTTCTCCTTAGGAATCGTGGGGATCCCTAAGTGTGTTGCTCCCTTGTGATTCGTAAGGATCTCACGCGGGTGGTTTCTCCTTACAAGGTCGAGAGGATCCTGTTAGTGTCCTTTAATGAGGTTGTGCCTTTTCAGGTTTTCAAAAACACTCGCCGGTAGTCCTGCTGTTTTTACTCACGGAGCCCTTTCGGGTTTTCATCCGTGCCCATTTTGCTTAGGGACGTACTTTTGTTATTCTTTTTTTTATTCTTTTTTTCTAACGAGGTCGCGCCCTTTCGGGTTTTCACGAACACTCGCCGGTAGCCCTGCTGTTTTTACTCATGGAGCCCTTTCGGGTTTTCATCCGTGCCCATTTTGCTTATGGACATACCGTTTTTTTATTTTATTTTATTTTATTTTTTTTACGAGGTCGTGCCCTTTCGGGTTTTCACGAACACTCGCCGGTAGCCCTGCTGTTTTTACTCACGGAGCCCTTTCGGGTTTTCATCCGTGCCCATTTTGCTTATGGACATACCGTTTATTTTTTTTATTATATATATATATATTTTTTTTTCTTTTCTTTTATTCATCTCGTCAGCCTAAGGATGATGCGGTATTAGTTTAAGGACGTTTCGGTCCACCATTAGTTTAAGGACGTTTCGGTCCGTTATCCAGTTTTAGGACGTAGCGGTCCGTCATCCAGTTTTAGGACATAGTGGTCCATTGGGCCTTTTTCATGAATGAGCATGATGCCCCCGGCATATCCATCTTTTTTGGAGCATGTGGTTGTGGCGGGCTCACCTTCCAGTTTTCGGACAGCGCGAGTTTGCCCTGTTGGTACTGGTCTTCAATCCAATTTTTGAAAACGAAGCAGTCCTCGATCGGATGACTTACTGCTCGATGGTAGGGGCAGTAATTAGGATCGTTGACATCTCCTGGCTGTAGCAGACGTTTCGGATTTGGCAGATTGACGAATCCGTTGCGTACTGTCAGTTCAAACAGTTTCCTCGTTATCTTGAGGAAACGAATAAGGACGTCCCAGTCTTTTCTCGAGTGATGGGCGTGGACGCATGTTGTTTTGGCGAACAACCGATTTTGAGTTGCTCGGCTGTTGTTGAGTATTGGCGACGAAAGTCATTTTTCCCTTTCCTTTATCCCTTTTGTTCGCTCCGTCGTTTGTGGGTCCGTGATTCTTTCCGGGTAGTATGCCCTCGCACGGATGAATGTTTTCATGATTCTTCAATTTTTCAGAGATGGATTCCTCGAAGAGAGGTTTGAAGGCTGTTTTTTCATCGGGGTCGTTCCTGTGGCACTTGCCGGTGACTCTTTTATGCTCATCTGTCGTATTTTTCGGCCGTCTACGAGCTTCCCGCTTTGTTCTGTTGACGTAATGTTTGTGAGTGACATACCCTTGCCACCAACACTTAAAGGAGTCGCAGTCTTCAGTAGCGTGTGCGATCTTCTGATGATATAGGCAATAATTATGATACATCTCTATTCCACCGAGAGTGTTTTCTTCTGAGGGTGGTAGCTTCATTCCCATTGATATGGCTTTAGCAAACCTTTTCCTCGTCTTGAATTTGTTTTTATCGGTAGCAGATGTCTTTTGATTTGATGGGAGTGCCTCGACTCTTTCCTCCAATCGGCGGTGTTTAGCTCCTTCCAGTATGGCCATTTCATGCTCTTGATTGGCTTTAACCTTCAGACGAATATCATTCAGGAAGGCATCGATCATCTCATCTGACGGCTGAAAGATTTCTGGTTCAGGGACCGCCCTCAGCTTTTCAGTGCAAGGAGTCTTCTCATCGTCTGTAAACTAATGGGAGATCATATGACAGCTCGCCACGTATTCCTCAGATTCATCCGACGAACTGTCTCCCTCATCTTTCTCTTGAAAGAAGTGGTTGAAGAATTCTTGGAGCGTAATGGGAGTCCGTGCTTTCTGGTTGTACTCCTCCAGTGCATCAATTTGTTTTTGTAAGCCCGTTCGCTTGTCGCCCGGCTTTACGGGCTTCTTTGATTTCTTTTTCTTCCTCTTCGAAGATTTTGACGGCTGGTTGTGAGTGTTTGGGCTACTACTATCGATCTTTTGAGTTGGACGCGGCTTCAACATTCCCTCAACGATCTGAGGTTCCAACGGGTTCTTCCACCTAATCGCTGGGCATTCTTGAAGGTCGTTCAGCATCCTCTTTGTTTTAGCTGATAGCACAACCTCCTATGGGGCTTCTTCGACGAGAGAGCATGTTGCCCCTGGCGTATTCACCCTCTTAGAGGTGTGGGGATGCGGCGGATTCACCTTCCATCTGTCGGATAACGCGAACTTGCCCTGTTGATACTGGTCTTCAAGCCAATTTTTGAAGACGTAACAATCTTCAATCGGATGACCCAGCACTCGGTGATAGGGACAGTAGTTGGGCTCGTTTACATCATTTGGTTGCGACGAACGTTTTGGCTCCGGCAGACTTATGAGTCGGTTGCGCAATGCCAGTTCGAACAATCTTCTCGTTTTATCTCAGAGAAACGAGTAAGGACGTCCTAGTCTCTCCCCAAGGGGTACCTGTGGACGCATATTATTTTGGTGGACAGCCGGTTTCAAGTTGCTCGGCTGCTGTTGAGCATTAGCGACAACGATCGCCTTTCCCTTTCCCTTCTCGTTTCGAGAGTCCGGCTTTGGAGGGGGTGATCTATGACCCATCTGGTCCATTTGGGCCAGTTTGTCGATTAATGCTTGGAAGGTAGTCGATTTGAAGAACATCATAAATTGCGATATGGTCGCCTGCGGATCGAGGGTCCCCACAAACATACCCACCGCTGGCGCTTCTTCAATGCGTTGCTCGCATTTTGACCATAAGTTTCGCCACCGTATAGCATATTAGACCCATGTCTCGCCCGGCTTCACCCTGGCATTAATCAACGCCGTTATCGGGGTACGCTCGCTGGCACTTACGAAACGCTGGGTAAACAACAGTTCCATCTCAGCAAAGGTCTTGATAGATTCGTTCGGGAGTTCAGAATACCACTCGAACGCCGTATCTGATAAGCTGCCGACGAATTGGCGAAGCAATAGTTTGTCATCACCGCCGGTGTTGCCGCAGAGTGCCCTGAACTGGGCAACATGCTGGTGGGGATTGCCCGTCCCCTTATAGACATGGAACTTGGGAATTGTGTAGCCCGGCGGGTACTTGATCTGGTCGTACCAGCCCGGATACGGTCGTCCCGTTTTTACGACCTGACCGGCTGCTTCAGTCTCTTGATGAACCCGGATCTGCTGAGCTATATATTCGTCCAGGACGGTTTTGGAGATTGCCTCCTCCTTGGCTGTTGACAGAGCCGGTGGAGGATTCGACGTTTCTCCCCTATCGTCTTCAAGGACGATCGGGGAATCTTCAGCCGGAGGATCTTGTTGGATCATCATCCCCACCATGTCTTGGAACAGGAGGCCCATACGCTTTATGTTGGCTGCTTGTTCAGCAGCCTCTTTATCCTTCTTCTCCAATATCCGCCGAAGGAACTCGGCGTCAGTCTCTTGCTCCTGGCGTTCATCCGAGGACGTTTCAGGGTTTTCTTTTAGCCCAGTAAGTATGGCCATCGCGTTCATCATTTCCTGGAGCTTTTGCTTTTGCTCCTGAGCTTTGGTCACTGACCGTGTAAGCGGTCTATGACCTGTAGATGCACGGCTGTCCTCTTTTCCCGACGCCATGTATACGGTATGAACCACCATGCTCCTAGACTTAGGGCGTTTAGTTTCACCACCTTTAGCATTTGCCGCGGGCGCGGGGATTTTCTCCGGCCTTCTTCTTTTGTAGGCTGTTGAAGTTGAGGGGGCCGTTGCAGTGGGCACCCTGGTGACTGTCATCCTTTCCTATTTGATCGGACGGACTTTTTCTTCTTGCACCTTTGCCTTTTTCTGTTGACGAGAGCGATCTAGGTCAATTACGGAGTCTTGGACTCTCCGCCAAACTTTATAAATTTTTGAGGACAGCCGTTGAGGGGGCTGCTCTTGCTTTGTTTCCGTAACTCTCTCCGTAGGTGGAGGAGATCTCTTCAGTGTAGCGGTTGGAGAGTTCTTACGTACCCTCCTAAGTGGTTCAAATCTGTTTCCAGTTGGAACAGCAGCATTAACTTCCACCACTGGAGCAGGTGGAGTTAGCCCTGAGGGGGAGTTGCCCCCTGCCTTCCTTACTCGTCGCCAATGGCGACGTTGAGCATGACGAGCCGTTGGGACTGGCTCGGCGGCAGAGATAACTTCTTCTTGCCCCCTATCCAAATGAGGCGCGGCTGGTGTCAGCCTTTTAAAGACTGATTATGTTCTTTGGGGGGTGATATTCAATCTGTCAAAGACAGATCCTCGAGCAGGGGCAGGAACAGGAATATTCAACCTTGAAAAGACTAACTCTTTGACAGGAGAAGCCGCCTTGGCGACTTTGGGAGCAGTCGTTGTTGCTTTCCTTGGGACCGCCTTCTCAGGTATCATGGGCTTTTTGGCGAACCCATTGGAGTTCAGACTCAGTCTGGTGAAGACTGAAGAATTGGACGACCCATTGAGAGGGGCCATGGGAGTAGCAAGTCGATCAAAGATCGACTTCTTCGAAGCTTCCGGTGCAGGCATTGGCATGGTGAAGCTCGCAGGCGGGATCATGGTCCCGAAAAACAGGCCAGTGGTAGCCAGGGTCACCTGTTCTATCGGCATGGCGAGGATGGAGGCCGCTTGAGGCCCATACGCTACACCTCCAGGTGAGGTGGAGCATCCGTTGCATTGGCACTTCGAGTAGTTCACGCAGTTAGAGGCCATTGATGCTTGAGTTCTGCGCCAGGCAAAAGACCAAATCTTAATAACTTGAAATCCAAAGGCAACCATTAACAAACTGCGATTCGTTCGCGAAGACGACACACGAAGTGTGGAGTGGAAAGAGGAAAAAGTCCCACCGGGCGTGCCAGAATCTGTTCCCCTCCGAATGGCGGCCAAGACATCAGGACGTCTTGCCTGAGATTCGGGGCAGATGTTATTTAGTTTTATCCGTCCACCTCTCCAAAGATGCCAAGTTGATTTATGACACCGTGTATCGGATGTTTAGACGGATGCGGCCGATGTAGCAGACTTCGTCAGATTCCCCCT
The DNA here is from genome assembly GCA_030015575.1 of Agapanthus africanus. Classification (NCBI taxonomy): domain Eukaryota; kingdom Viridiplantae; phylum Streptophyta; class Magnoliopsida; order Asparagales; family Amaryllidaceae; genus Agapanthus; species Agapanthus africanus. The sequence continues at coordinate 365,827,455 of CM057351.1, read as the reverse complement.
CGCTTGAGGGTTTTTTGATTGTGGGGACGCTCTTCCCTGCAGGCGCAAGCCCCTGCAGTTAATTACGCTACCGCATCGAGGTAACAACTTTCTCCTTCTCCAGAATTTCACTTCGTTTCGTGGGTGTTTGTTTTGTTTATGGTTGCCCGTGGATTGTATACGGAGACTAAGTAATGCCGTCGCCCGCAGGACGTGGATTAGTCCAAATCCGTATTTATTTAGATTTGGGTTTGGTGTTTTAGTTTAAGGATACGTTAGCCATATTGAGGCTAAGATCGACTTAAACTTTCGTTAAGGATACGTTAGCCTAATCTCCAGACTAAGATCAACTTAACGGGATCGTTTAGACCCAAAAAGAGCAATTGGCTCTATGGTTTAGTTTAATGACGTTGCGGTCAATTTCCAGTTTAGGGACATGGTTGCCCATGTTCCAGTTTAAGGACGTGGTGGCCCATGTTCCAGTTTAAGGACGTGGTGGTCCATGTTCCAGTTTAAGGACGTGGTGGTTCACCATTAGTTTAAGGACATCTCGGTCCACGAGTTTAAAGACCCCGCAGTCCGTGTTGATGTGTGGTCGTCGAGACCCGTCACCTCTCTCACGTCGTTGAAAGATTACAACGATAGGTGTCAGAGGAGTTCGGAGATGTACCCTTGAACCGGTTGTAAATTGATTTAGGAGAGCAATCTTGCTCAGTCAATTTAATTTGAGGACTTACGGCTACGTTTGGGCTAAGTCCAGTTGAGAATATTCAACGTTTTATTTGCATTTGGCCTGTTAGGCCTTTGTTTGGGCTCTGCCCTTTTTAAATGATGCACAACATCTATTTTAGGCCATTTGTACCTTTTTGACTGGGCTCTGCCCTTTTTACTATAATGCAGAGCATTTGTTTTGGTCCATTGGACCTCTCAATTGGGTTCTGCCTCTTAATAATGCATTGCATTTAATATTCTGACAGTGCCCTACGTGGCTTGTCAGGCGCTTTGCGCCAATTGAGGAGCGCAAGGCGCAAACTCATATAGTAGTGACACGTGTCACGATCTGAGGAGCGCAAGCGCAACAGCGCAGTGCGCTGTGTCAGTGCGCTGCGCTGTTGCGCTGCTGACATGTGGCGCTCCCTGGTGGCTTGCGCCAACACAGGAGCGCAACAGTGCAATTTTTCAAGTGCAAAGCACTGTTTTATGTTTTGATCGATTTTAAATCAAAGAAAACAAGTTTTTCTTGTTTTCAAAGAACCAATGGTTCATAAGAAAGTGCAAAGCACTATTATTATTTGTTTTTTTCTTTCTATTGAAGATCATTGATCTTCTTCTCAGATCAAAGATCTGTTCATAAGAGAATTTTCTCTTTTTTTTAAAAGGTTTTTACCTTTTTTGTTCTTGAGGAATTCTCTTCAATTCTTCAGAGTTCTCAATGATGATGTTGATGATGATCTCGATCCTCTCTGAATTGGGGTTTGGGGGTCTATTATATAGTGCCCATAAATTAGTTAAATTTGTTAAAGAGATCTTTCTTTGAGTGATTTAGGAAATTTTCCCCACCGTTGGATCTTTGATCCAAGAGCTTCTGTTTTACAGAAGACAATCTTCTTGTTTTAACAAGAACAGAAAGATCTTTCTAGAATTTAATTCTGTTTGGCGCAAACGCCCCAGCGCTTGACACGTGTCGCGCAGCGCAGAGCGCAGCAGCGCTGACACGTGGCGTGCAGGGCAGAGCGCAGAGCAGCTGCGCTAGCGCAGTTGCGCTGACACGTGGCGCGCAGCGCAGAGCGCAGCGCAACTGCGCTGACACGTGTCGCGCAGCGCAGAGCGCAAGTCATCTGAAGCGTTGCTTCCTTTCTTAAAGTTTAAACTTTCAAAATAGAGCTTTGCTCTGATTGGGGAAAGATGAAGCGTTGCTTCATCTCCCGCTTTGGAATTTGAACAGAGTTTTGTTCTGACTGGGGTAAACACACGTATTACAAGTTCGTCTGGAAAATATCAATTACCACGTGTTATACATTATAATCAACATTTTGGAAGGAAATTATGTGTATATTATTTCATGCATGATATTGTATATCTCAACATTCTTTATTGAGATTTTGTGCAGAAAATTATTTCAGGACAGATATCGGAATCGAAAATTTGCTGACAAAAATGCAGCAAATCAAAGAGTTAAATTCTGGCAGAGATTCAGAAGAGATAAAAAGATTCCTGATATCAAATATAAACCCAGAGATCAACACAAGAAGACAGAGGAAAAATGAAGCTCTGTTCTCACCAAACGGCCGCGGAACCGCGGCCGAGTCAGGCCGATCCACTGTGGATCCATGGCCGAGTTGGGGCGTCGACAATCAGGAATTCTCCAGAAACTTCTTCTCAATAACCTAGCTTGCTGGGGACGCATCATTGTAACAATCTTCTTCTGGAAACTTCTCTACAACAACATAGCTTGTTGATCAAGTTTCATAACTACCTAGCTTATTCTTGAACCCTCCTTGTAACAACCTAGCTTATGAGGGAAGCTTGAGGAAAGGCTATAAAAAGGGACCTAAATCAAGATTATAGAGGTTGTTGAAGGGTAGTTGATGATTGTCGATTTCTAGCACACAAACTAAACCAAATCAAATTCAATTCCAAACTAAATCAAGAATCATCGAGAGTTTATCAAGCATTCAACGCAAAGATCCTTTACGCGAAGCCAATCTTCATCTACGAGCATGAGATCCTCGATAGATCCAAGTCTTACGAAGATCGAGCCAATCGAAAGTCGACGGAGAAATTACCTCTTCAAAGGAGCGATCGAGAGCACTTCTTGTAACGTCAAATTGAAGGATCGTGTAATTTGAAGTTGATTAATAAAGGTGATCAATTGTAATTCTTTCATTATGAAATTTCTAATTCTTGATCCTTCTATTTTCATGATGCGTGAGTGAAATCTCCGCTTGTTTAGGATTCGAAGGAATTCGGTAGATCAAATGGTGATGAAATCCTAAACTAATCTTAAGTCTTATGAGGATTATGAACTTTAGGAAAAAGAATCGTCAATGACCAAATTTGGAACGAGATCACCGTTCTTGATTATTTCGTTGCAATTTGGGATTGAATGATTGATGATTCTCTTTGCTAAAGGCTTGATTTGAATGATGATCAATGAAAAGACAAGGGACAGTGAAGGAGAAACCCTAGCTTCTTCAATAAATCCCTAATCTTCATTCATCATCGTCGTTCTAGCTATAATTCATCAATAGATAAGATGAGTCATTATTAGTATTCATCATTGCTACTAATTCCTATCGAATCCTACAAGATATTCTTCAATTTTCTTGATAACTAAAATTGATATTGGACATTTTCTTGATTACGAAATCTTAAACTCTTTCTTGATTTTTTTTGAAATGACAAACTCAATTAAATCTTGAAATTTCATTTTCTTGAATTTTCTTTACAATTTTCTTTTGGCTCAACTAAACTAAGAACGAATAAATACATGAATCTCAGTGGACGATCCGTATGCATTAACGAACTACAAATGACACCATTATTGATTGCGGTTATAAATTCTTTGATTGTGATAACACTTTATTCAATCGAAATGAATGATCAACCAAATGACGCCGTTGCTGGGGATCCGTGCGTAATTTGTTTGTTCTTGCTATTTGAGTTGAAATATTATTATTCCATCAAAAATTTGAATCAAAATCGCATCGTGTGCTTAAAGATTAGTGTTTGAATTTTTGCGAGGGAATCTGGCATCACTGTATCAGAGAGATCAAGATTCAGAGTCTTTCTAAAGATTCCAGAGGAGCAAAGGAACCTACAGTAAAAAGAACATCACCTAACTCCTCCTTTCCACCGCGTAACCGCGGCGGATTCAGGGTTTTTGCGGCGGTTCCACCGCCGTTTAGGTGATTCGGTGCCTAAAAATTCTGTGGTATAATCTCTGTTCTCTCCTCTCTTCTCTGATCTGTCTAATAACAACTTTTCTGCAAGATTCTTTGCAAAAATTCGCCGCTAAAAAAAATAAAAACTTGTTGCGTGTTTTGATATTGGTTGTTTTGCATATTTTAATACGGAATTAAGCGGTAAACACCAAATTCAGATTAGGTGGGGATTTGATTACCTTTCCTAAGCCCCAAAAATCACAAAACTAGCATCAACATCACCCTCATTAACTAAAAAATATCTAGACAAGTCTCTAAGGACCATCGCGCTCAATTAGGACAGAAAAAGGTCATGGGTAATCTATTGCTTATCCGCATTTCTTTTGTGGTGTCTAAGCCAAGTGTGTTTAAGGCAAGTGGTTACTTAATTAGGCCCGCTACTTACGTAGCGGATACCTCCCACTTATCTGGCACTTACATGGCTACAGGAGGGATAAAGAGGTAGTAGAGGATTTATCCTGCGATTTATCTTCTGGAAGTCTAGGAGTGGTCTAGTGACTTGATCTAGCTGACCATAGATCTAGAGATGATTGTGCATTTTTGTGTGATTTTTTGAAATCCGTCTTTTACAAAACAAACCAAAAACTAAAACAAACCACTTTCTCTAATTATCACAAACGCTGCTACTTGTGCTAAACCGTTTAGTGCATGCTCAGCTGGACACGGGATTCTAGTATCCTTCTTGTTCGTGTTCCTCCTATCGACTCCGAAGTCGGTAATTCTACATCTTCTTTTCCTCACCACACACCACATCCACCGCGATGGACGGATTTCCATCAAACTTTAATAACACCACTTTGCCACCAACCGCAGGTGCGCAGACTCTACCGCGTATGTCTCTCCAAGAGAGATGCTATTATATTCGTGGTCCCCTTCCCACTTGCCTTTCTATTCCACCAGCCAATGGGGATAATTTCGAAATCAAACCTCAATTCATCAAACTGTTGCCAAAATTTCACGGGCTTGAATCCGAAGACGCATACGTTTTTATAAACAAATTTGAAAACGTATGTGCAATGATGGGCACTTCACAACTTTCTGTGGATGCTATGTGTTTACGTCTTCTCCATTTTACTTTGTGCGATTTAGCCGAGAAGTGGCTTTATAACACAACCACATGAATTCGTTATAGCATTCCCTAAGAAATTTTATCCCAATCACAAGACTGCCCGCATTCGAAGCGAGATCTACCAATTTACCCAACTTCCCAATGAACAATTTTAGAAGTGTTTTGAACGGTTCAAGGATCTGCTAGTCCAATGTACTCATCACGGAATCCATAGATGGGATCTCTGTCGAATCATATATGAGAGCATTAATCCAACATCAAAGCAGATGCTTGAATCCATGTGTCAAGGCAATTTCATGTCTAAAGACGATGGTGAAGTTTGGAAATTTTTAGAAGATTTTGCTGAAAAAAATTTGCAATGGGAGAGTGTTAGTCAACCATCATCTAGGGAAGTATCCATCTGCTCGATATTTCCATCGCAATGAAAGCCGAAATGGCCGCGATACAAAGGAAACTCGACGATATAGAAAACAGAATCTCTTCAGCCTCCGTAAACCAATACACACTTCCCAAAACTGTGTGTGGATGATGTTCCTACCTATCTCATTTGACGGAAGAATGTCCTTTGAATTCTCCGTTTCAAGGTCAAGAACACACTAATGCTGCCTTTCAGCAACAAGCTAGAAACGAACCTTATTCTTCCACGTATAATCAGGGATGGAGGAATCATCCTAATTTTTCTTGAAATCAAAACCAAACCCAAAATCAAAACCATTTCCAAAGCAATTATCAAAGACTTCCTCCACAATAATAGCAACCACCACAACTGAGTCAGCACCCCTTTCAACCACAACCTTTACAAAACCCGGCCGACAACTTTGATTCTTCTTCTGCCGGTGCCGATAATCCCTCTGCACTCGACATATTCATTAAACATTCCATGCAAACGAATGATATTTTAACGTATTCTATCGAAACGTTATTTCAAAACACTGTCTCCCACGGTGAGAGTATTAAATCGATAGAAGTATAAATTGCACAGTTGAATGCCGCGATGAGTGCTAGAGAGAAAGGGAAACTTCAATCTCAACCCTTACCAAATCCAGGGTACTCACAGTATAATGTGAATGCACTTACTACGCTGAGATCTGGAAGAGTGCTGAATAACCAAGTCGGTGAACATGTTGATACTGATTTTGATATTGAGGAATCAATAAATGATACCCCGGCTTATTCTTCTTCTTATCCTATTCCGTCTAATCTACCTTCTTCTTCCGAGCCTATTCTCTGTTTTCCCCTAGGCTCGAACCCTCCACCCACTTCATCGATTCCACCTCCACAAACTTCTCCACAAATGTTGGACCCAACACTTATTAATAAAGCTCTATTTCCAGACAGGTTGAGACCCAACAAACCTAACGCACAAATGGAGAAGATTGTGGAAATGTTTAAGCAAGTTAACATAAATATCCCTCTCCTAGATGCTATATAACAAGTTCCGGCTTATGCGAAAATACTTAAGAACTTGTGCACTAGGAAGAGAAAAACTCAAGTGCCCAAAAAGGTATTCATGTCGAGTAATATAAGCACAGCTTTTACACAGCAATTACCCAAGAAACGTAAGGACCCTGGCTGTCCTACAATCTCTATCTATTGGGGGTAAAAATATCAATCACGCTTTACTCGATTTAGGCGCTAGTGTTAACTTGCTTCCATATTCTGTCTATGAGCAATTAGGTATCGGAGAGTTAAAGCCCGCGCACACAACTCTACAGATGGCCGATCGATCTATCACCAAACGTAGGGGTGAGCTTGAGAATGTGTTGATAAAAGTCGGGGAATATATATTCCCTGTGGACTTTATTGTTATAGATACACAGCCTGTAGCGAACCCACAGAACAAATTCCGGTGATTCTCGGTCGACCCTTTTTGGCTACTTCCAACGCTGTAATCAACTGTCGAAACGGCTCTATGAACCTATCCTTCGGGAATAGGTCAATTGAGCTTAAGATTTACAAGTTGGGAAGCCAACCCTCCGAGCCACATGCTCGAGTATGTTCTGTCAAATTAATGGATGTTTACACAGCGAATTAGAACAGCTTCACAATACAGATCCAGACTCGCTTAGTACGTTGTTGTTTGACCCAGCGATGTATTGTACACATACGGACCCTTCTTTCGAGTTGTCCGGGTCAACATCTAACACTTATTATGAAGCTGTTATGGAGTCTGAGTATTATCCCGTTCTTTCAAATGAGAATATTCTTTGAGATATCGATGAAACCTTTGAAGAAATTTTCGCTGATGAACTCGCATTCTTAGCAGACACGGGAGTTGTGATGAATCAACCCCAAACCAAAGAAGTTGAACCATCACCCCTATTTCTTAACAATAACGAGAATACGAGTGATTCATCATTATCATTGTGTCGTCTCTCCAAATTGAGACGCAAATCCATTCCATACCACTTCTTGTTTCTTCCCCACTTCTTTGCTCTACATAACATGTTCTTCCACCAACTAGTGCATTACATTGATAAAATTTTTGAATGGTTGGTATTAACTTTTGGTCTTTGCAAAGCTTGGCATTGACCAATAACTTTACCCCCTCTTAAAATGCTTAATATTATTTAACTCAAGTTTGGGGAGTTATATTTTTGGCTCTTGAAAATAAAATTTGTACACAAAATTGTGAGCCAAAAATAAGTTTGGGGGAGGATTTTCACGTTCATTTATTCTTATCCCCGTTAATAACTTTTCCTCCCAAGTCTACAGGATTTTGAGATTTAAAAGATGGCAACAGTGAGGACACTGATGTAAACAGGTTTGAGGGAGATTTGTGCTTATTTACGAATTACTTTGCATTACACTTTGCATAAGCACAAAATACAAAATTTTCAAAAAAAAAATTCTTTTATAATAACAGATTAGAAAGTGAAAAATTATATTTAAAAGATTGGAAGAATTTAAGAAAACCAAGAAAGTTAGATTTTTTCTTAAACGAAACCAGTAATAAGTAGTTATGAGCCATTGTCCCAAGGGTTAGTAAGATGAAAGAAATCACTAATCTGCGGATAAAAATAAGTCTGAAAAATAGTTCCTATTCTGAAAGCCAAACATTTGAACGTTGATACCCTACTATACGCACTTACACACATCTTGAAACTCGGGATAGTAGAGATACCTTGAAATGCTCTTGTCTAAAATCCAAAGTACGAAGAAAATAAAAATGAAGCATAAAAGTATAAAATGGTGAAGAAAAATGAACACTGGTTTTGTAATCACCAAGGCAGCATAAAAAAATATAGCGAAAGTGCTTAATCACCTAGTGCCTTAAACCAACTGGTTTGGGAGTCACTGCTAAGCCTTAGGTGTTGCAAGATGAGAAAATTGCTAATTACGCCTAATATATGAGCATATTGAGTAGTCGGTCAGTTAGTATCTCAAGAAATATTAACTTTCACATGAAGAATGTGTGAGCAATTCCATCTAAAATATTCACCGACTAAAAAGTACTGAGGTAGATGGACAAGAGTATGATAGCTTGAATTGAATTCTCCAAGTGTAGGGATGTCTTTTACACACACGTAGGGGTATATGATCGGTGTTTGGAAGAAAGGTAGGGATGAAGAATAAAGGCGATATTTTATTGAGAGATGATGTGATGTCTAATATCTTTTCATGACTATTAAGATAGGGTTTCATGACAACCGAAAACCTAGTGTAGTTGGGAACTATGATTTTCAAGTCCTTTTTTTTTATAATTCTTATCTTTATATGTAACTTTCACAGTCTTCCTTTTATTATAGGATTTTGTTGGTGCAATCCGCTAAAAACCCTCAGGAGACAAAACTCCTCCTGCTAGGGACACCTAGAGGTTTAAAGACTTGTTGCACGTGCTCAGTGCAATCATGTTTGCCTACGAAAGTATGCTAGTTAGTTTTTCTTTTTCTTTCTATTTTCTCCTTCTCTTGAATAAAAGAAGTTTGCTCGAGACGATCAAAATCAAGTTTGGGGGAATTTGTTCAGTCGAAAATATTGCAATTTTTAACATAACAATTTCCTCACTTTTCTAATCATCTAAGCATATTTGTTATAATTATAACACGTATTACAAGTTCGTCTGGAAAAAATCAATTACCACGTGTTATACATTATAATCAATATTTTGGAAGGAAATTGTGTGTATATTATTTCACGCATGATATTGTATATCTCAACATTCTTCATTGAGATTTTATGCAGAAAATTATTTCAGGACAGATATCGGAATTGCAAATTCGCCGACAAAAATGCAGCAAATCAAAGAGTTAAATTCTGGTAGAGATTCAGAAGAGATAAAAAGATTCCAGATATCAAATATAAACCCAGAGATCAACATAAGAAGACAGAGGAAAAATGAAGCTCTGTTCTCACCAAACGGCCGCGGAACCGAGGCCGAGTCAAGCCAATCCACCATGGATCCATGGCCGAGTTGGGGCGTCGACAATCAGGAATTCTCCAGAAACTTCTTCTCAACAACGTAGCTTGTTGGGGACGCTTCGTTGTAACAGCTTTCTTCTGGAAACTTCTCTACAACAATCTAGCTTGTTGATCAAGCTTCATAATTATCTAGCTTATTCTAGAAGACTCCTTATAACAATCTAGATTATGAGGGAAGCTTGAGGAAAGGCTATAAAAAGGGACCTAAGCCTACATTATAGAGGTTGTTGAAGGGTAGTTGATGATTGTCGATTTCTAGCACACAAACTAAAACTAAATCCAATTCAATTCCAAATCAAATCAAGAATCATCGAGAGTTTATCAAGCATTCAACGCAAAGATCCTTTCCGCGAAGCCAATCTTCATCTACGAGCGCGAGATCCTCGATAGATCCAAGTCTCATGGAGATCGAGCCAAGTGAAAGTCAACGGAGAAATTACCTTTTCAAGGGAGAGATCGAGAGCACTTCTTGTAACCTCAAATTGAAGGATCGCGTAATTTGAAGTTGATTAATAAAGGTGATCAATTGTAATTCTTGCTTTCTTTAAATTCTTTTATTATGAAATTTCTAATTCTCGATTCTTCTATTTTCATGATGCGTGAGTGAAATCTCCGCTTGTTTAGGATTCGAAGGGATTCGGTAGATCAAATGGTGATGAAATCCTAAACTAATCTTAAGTCTTATGAGGATTATGAACTTTAGGAAAAAGAATCGTCAATGATCAAATTTGGAACGAGATCACCGTTCTTGATTATTTTGTTGCAATTTGGGATTGAATGATTGATGATTCTCTTTGCTAAACGCTTGATTTGAATGATGATCAATGAAAAGATAAGAGATAGTGAAGGAGAAACCCTAGTTTCTTCAATAGATCCCTAATGTTTATTCTTCATCATCGTTCTAGCTATAATTCATCAATAGATAAGATGAGTCATTATTAGTATTCATCATTGCTACTAATTCCTATCGAATCCTACAAGCTATTCTTCAATTTTCTTGATAACTAAAATTGATATTGGACATTTTCTTGATTACGAAATCTTAAACTCTTTTTTGGTTTTTTTGAAATGACAAACTCAATTAAATATTGAAATTTCATTTTCTTGAATTTTCTTTACTATTTTCTTTCGGCTCAACTAAAGCAAGAACGAATAAATACACGAATCTCAGTGGACGATCCATACCTATTAATGAACTACAAACAATACCGTTATTGATTGCGGTTATAAATTCTTTGACTGTGATAACACTTTATTCAATCGAAACGAACGATCAATCAAGCATCTTCCATGAAGAAACGGAAGCAAAACATCCCTATAATCAAAGCTGGGGTGGGCCTCATCTTCGTAACTCCACAAAGAGGGATAATGCGTTTCGCCCTTTCCTTAACGGAACCGAGAACAAACAACAAGGCTGAATATGAAACTTTGATAGCGGGTCTTGAGATCGCTGTCGATATGGGAATCGAATACCTTCTCATATATAGAGACTCCCAGCTGGTCGTTAGTCAAGTAAATGACGACTATCAGACGTGCAAACGAGAGTTGATAAAATATGGTAGGAGAGTGCAGCAACTGCTGATACAAATCCCCTCCTACATCCTGGAAAGCATACCACGTGCGGAAAATAGCAAGGCGGATGCATTAGCCAAGCTTGCTAAGGAGCTGGCCGACGAAGACCTCGATGACGTCAGGATCGTTGTGGAAAGACGTCGGGTTCTCACGCCAGCAGAAATATCTTCAGAGGATTCAATGGAGCCATCTGAAGGGAAAAAAACGACCAAACAAGCGGTACTCCGAATAGAAGACGAAAAAAGATCAAGGATTGGAGGGAGTCTTCATAGACTACTTCAAATCCCATCGAACGCCCGAAAACGCGTCGTCAAGACATCAGCTCATGAAATGGGCTCTGTCTTTCGCTTTCGTCAATAATACTCTATACAAGAGGTCGCTTGACTGTCTGTGGCTAAGGTGCTTAGGGCCAGGAGAAGCAAAGAGGATCGTCCAAGAAACTCATGATGGACTCTGCGGTTCTCATCAAGCCGGGCCAAAGATGAAGCTGAAAATTAAAAGAATGGGTTACTATTGGCCCATATTGATTCAGGACTGTCTCGAATATGCGAAGCAGCGTCACTCGTGCCAGATTCACGGGGACTTCATCCACCAACATTCAAATCCGCTACACCCAATGATAGCTAGCTGGCCGTTCGAAATGTAGGAAACCGATATAATCAACCCCATTGAGCCAGCATCATCCAAAGGACACCAGTTCATACTGGCAACGACTGACTACTTTTCTAAGTGGGTGGAAGCAGTACCACTAAGGGAAGTGAAGACGGTGCATATTCTCCATTTCTTCAAGACATATGTCATCTACCGGTTCAGCACTCTGCGACAGATAATCTCGGATAATGGACCAGCCTACAGCAGCCATAAAATCAGCTGCTTCGCAGAACAACATAAAATCAACTGGAGATACTCCTCCATCTGTAATACTCGTGCCAACGGTCCAGCTGAAGCTTTCAACAAGACCTTAACCAAGATTATAAAGAAAACGGTGTCCAGAAACAAAAAGGACTGGCACGAGAGACTGCACGAAACTCTCTAGGCATACCGAACGACGTTCAAAATGGCTACGAATACAACACCATACGTGTTGGTATTCGGCACTGAAGCATACCTTCCTTTGGAAATAGAACTCCCTTCTCTCCGAGTAGCGGTTCGATACGAGCTAACAGATGACGAAAATGCCCATCTTCGGCTTGAGGAGCTCGACGCCCTCGATGAAACTCGTCTCATGGCGCAACAAAACCTAAAAGCTTACAAGGCAAGGATGACGCGCTCATCCAAAAAACTGGCTAGGCTGAGAACATTCCGCCAAGGCGAACTCATGCTAATCGTCAAAAGACCTATGGTCCCCAATCGTGCAAAAAGAGGAAAATTTGAGCCAAACTATGAAGTCCCGTACATCATAGACAAGGTCTATCAATGTGGGGCCTATTTGCTCATGGATATGCATGGAGAAAGACCTTTTCGGCCAATAAATGACCGATTCCTCAAGAAAAACCACGCATGATGAGTCACGACTTAATAAATGATAGATGACGGCGCTCGTGTCCGCTCGCTATCTTCCTGAATCAAAACTCTAAGTGGTATTCCTTAAACTAACAACGAACCATAATGTCCTTAAACTAAAGCTTCATCTCAAAAAAATGGTGATAATGGACCACTACGTCTTTAAACTGGCAATGGACCGTAATGTGCCTAAACCAGTACTCCGACTCAAACATGGCGCATCGTCCCAAATACAGCGATATCTTCTCTTGGGATCTATGTTGCAATCAAATCTCCAACGGCAAAGACTGCAACCAAAGTAAAAAAAAAATGGTACGTCCACAAGCAAAATGGACACGGATGAAAACCCGAAAGGGCTCCGTGAGTAAAAACAGCAGGGCTACCAGCGAGCTTGTGAAAACCTGAAAGGCCTAATCTCGTTGTTAAAAAAACGGTACGTCCATAAGCGAAATGGGCACAGATGAAACCCGAAAGGGCGTCGTGAGTAAAAAAAAGCAGAGCTACCGGCAAGATTGTGAAAACCTGAAAGGGTGCAATCCCGTTGTTAAGAAAATGCTACGTCCACAAGTGAAATGGGTACGAATGAAACCCCGAAAGGGCGCCGTGAGTAAAAACAGTAGGGCTACCGGCGAGCTTGTGAAAACCTGAAAGGGCGCAATCTCATTGTTAAAAAAAGATATGTTTACAAGAAAAATGGGCACGGATGAAAACCCGAAGAGGCGCCGTGAGTAAAAACAGTAGAGCTACCGGCGAGCTTGTGAAAACCTGAAAGGGCGCAATCTCGTAAAATTTTCACTTACGAGATCCTCTCAACTCGTAAGGGGAACTCTCCCTATGAGACCCTCCCGGCTCACAGGATTCAAAGTATTAAGTTACAGGGATCTAAACCTGTCCTTAAACCGTTGTATTCCCCAAGTTGCCCTACAGGCGGTCTGATATTGGCCCTTGTATACAATCCACGGGCATAATTAAACATTTCCCCTACCAAGTTCCTCCAATCACGAGTAATGTCCTCATATGGTGAACGACACTTGTAAGTCCTCTCGACTTATAAAAAGAAAACACTCTTGTAAGATCCTTACGACTTATATGAGAACACACTCTTAGAAATCCCCATGATTCCTAAGGATAAAATACGCCTACGAGATCCTCACGACTTGTAGGGAGAAATAATTTTATGAAACCCTTACGGCTCATAAAGTCGAAAAGTCTTAGTCGACAGGATCCTAACCCTGTCTACTAACCCACCTTTGTTCAAATCAATAAAGGAAAATGATAATTCGCTTCTGGCAATATTCCAGTCGTAGCGATACTGATGCCTAAATCGATATCAAATTCCAAATCCTCTCACGGAAAATGATGATTCGCTCATGGTAATATTCCAGTCGCAGCGATGCTGATGCCTGAACATGTATCAAATTCCAAGTCCTTTCAAGACAAATGATGATTCGCTCTTGGCAATATTCCAGTCACAGCGATACTGATGCCAAAATTGGTATCAGGTGTCAAGTTCCATACTTGCAACAAAAAATCAGCAAGCAAAAAAAATGCATATGAAATAGTTAAAATGATGGGGCAACTCGCAATGAAAATCAACGAGCAAAATATATGCGTATAAATACAGCCGAAATGTTTGGGTAACTCGCAATAAAAAGCAGCGAGTAAAAATATAAAAATAGCCGAAATGATTTGGCACTGCGATAAATAGCCAAAATGATTGGGCAATCGCGACTTTCGTGATATGAAAAGCTGAAAAGATAGAGTATCGCGGAAATAAAAAATAAAATAAAATAAAATTTCCTCTCTCCTGCAGGTGGGTCTACATTGACCCCTGCATATAATCCATGGGCACAAATGAAAAAGGAACCATGTTTTCCTACCAGGCTCCATTAAAGGAAGAGCCAAGTCTTGACGGTTCACAAAAAGACCTAAAGACTATCCCGACATTCATCTTGTTACAGCAGACGCAATGTCAACAATGGCGTTCCCTCTCACTCCAGTAGAATATAGACACGACATCAACAAAGACTCCAGGGTCAAAACAAAACGGAGCCATGGAAAAATTCCTAGCTCCATGTCTTGACGGTTCACCAAACAACCTAAAGAGCACTCCGACATTCTTCTCGTTACAGCAGACACAATGTCAACAAAGGCTCCAAAATAGCCGAATCAAAAGGAACGAAGGCTAAATTCCTTGCATCGGGGTCTTGAAGGCAACTCAAATAAAACCCGAAAGACTATCAGAGATCATCCCACACCAGTGCGGAGTGGTTATGACTCATCGAGGCACCCAAACTGAGTCTAATCTCAAGTAAAAAGCGACATGGAAAAATTCCTAACGCTTGCTCTTCCGATGGTCAAACTGCTTAAGAAGATTACATGAAGACGTCTTGTCCAACCCCGAAGGGATCAGAGACATGATAGTCGCGGGGCTACTCGAACAACGGCATAAAGTCTGCATATCGGGGAATGCATCAGCCAACGTGATGGTAACACAGACTAAAACCCTAGTACCAAAAAACTTAACGGACCTCTGTCGTAAAGAGCAGAGGTTAACTATAACGTTAGGACAAGCTTGCCTATAAGCCCAAGAGAGGTAAACTAAATAAACTCCGAAATGAGTCCATAAACTAGAGACTCCGGAATGAGTGAATAAACTACAAACTCCAAAATGAGTGCATAAACTGGAGACTCCAGAATAAGTGAATAAACTACAAACTCCGAAATGAGTCCATAATGTAGAGACTCCGGAATGAGTGAATAAACTACAGGCTCCGAAACGAGCGCATAAACAACAAACTTTGAAACGAGTAAATAAACTAATTACTACCACATTAAGGCATCAAGACATGGATAAGCGCATAAAAGAGAATGTATTTTCTTATTCATGAATCAAAATGTTTAAGAGATACAACCAATGAAAAGAGGGAAATACAATTACAATGATTAAGAAGGAGGCGCTTTCAACAGCCTGATGACCTGCTCACATGCTCCCTGCAATTCCACCTCGCGTTCAGCTACGGCGGCCAGCTCCACTTCTATTTGAGCTCGTTGTTGCAAGCAGGATGAAAGCTTCTCAGCAATTTCCTGTTTAGCAGCTTCGCAACTTTGCGTGATCCGCTCAGTGAAATCAAGCTTCTGCCTTAGCGCTAACCAGTAAGAAATACATCATTGGAGGTTTTCAAAAATAGGTAGCATTCACTTCAATTTGGGCGCGCAATTGGAAGGATTCGCCGAAAGCCGTCTCATGCGCCTTTCGCCTCAGAGTCCCATCTTGTTACAAATATCGAATGAAAGCGATGCTCTGCTCGATCTACGCGGTCCACTGAGATTTCAAAGTTAATACCTCAGGAGCGAGGCGCTTAAGCTCAATCTCATGAAGATAAACCTCGATCTTCCTGCAATAATCAACCCAAGAACTAACGAGGTCTTCAGTGTGGAAATTCACAAGCGTCGCCAGTATTGGATTGACTTCGTAGGCAAAATCCGTAATAGAAGTAAGAACCTTGGTGTCAAGATCCTCGATAAATTCTCTTAACATTCGCCGGCTAGTCACCGTGCCTTTAGAAGATGGACGTTTAGCGAAGGGCCCCGTGGACATGGAAATGCGGGACTCAAAAGAAGCTAAAGCCGGTGTAATCGCTGCAAAATAAATTACGGTCAGATTTCAACTTGAAAGACAAAGAAGACATCTGACACACGAAATCTATCGTACCATCTGTTGAAGGTGGAAAAATTGGGTGTTTCGGAGGCTTGGCTATTCCTTTGCTCCCTCCTTTGAACTGTGATACTGGGGTCAATATAAAAAAGGCTTATCAGCAGAAAGTTTACTCACGAAAAAGAGAAACACTAAACAAAGAATTTACTGACCACTGCTGGAAGAGGGAACGACTTCCGATTGGAAGGAAAAGTGCTGGTGTAACACTTGGTATAAGTAGTCAAAGAACACTCCTGCAAGGTTGCGACAATATATGGTTAAAGCAGAGAAAATTAGTATCCGCAATAAAGTAACTAAATGTGAAACCCTTACCTTCCAAAACTCGGGGAGGCACAGAAGGAACCGTGACAGTCAAGGCAGCAGCCGGCAGTAATTCTTCGGCCAGTACAACTTCAGGGTTTATGGCGCCTATGCTCAAGACAAAGGAAATATCATCAGAAATGCTTAGCAGGATTTTAAAGAGAGAGAGAAAAAACAACTGAAAGGTGATAATCCAAGGAATACCTGACAAGTCAGAAACCGAAACTGTGCCCGAAGCGTCACCAGTTGTGATAACTTCTTCGGTTTCCATTGGGAGAGCATATTCAACGCCCACAGCTTCATCACCTGATTCAAAATAGGTTGTCGTAACGCTTGCATCACTTGTCGATATCAAATATCCACAGGGTGGAAGAGCGGCAGTTGGAATGGTCCCAGAGTCCAGAGAAAGATTGGACGCTTCATGCTCTTTAGTTGCCGGCGCTTCACCTGTCACGCCGTCATCCAAATTTGGTCTTGTAAATTAAAAATGCGTATGTTAAATAAATTGACAGGGGGGAGGAGCTGTTATTAAGGACTGCACATTGTTCTACCTTGAAGTAGTCATTCACTCTCTTTATGAGCTACACGCACAACCTATCTATGGGCAGTATACAGGGCAGAAAGAACATTCACCGAAGGAATGCCAACAGGCGGAACATTGCTTGAGCCTGTACCCATGGACAAGATAGTGTCGCGTTCCCTCACGCATGCTTTTTGCGTTTCCTCTCAGCCTGAGCCGTGAGAACCGACCTCCTTAAAACTTCCGATAGGGAAACGTCATCCGAACCGAGCTCTGCCTCCGGAGCCGCTACGGCGTCCATCATCGGCTGCTTTAGCAACACCTCCTGTGGTGGCTTCGGGATGGCCTCGGTCGTAGTCGGTGGCTCTGGAAGATTTTCTGCGTCACTGCCTGGGATTGGAATTACACTTGGAACAACCTGAGTTTTGGTAGTCCCTGCAGCAAGATGAAGAGAAGAGTCAAACAATGAATAGAAGGAACAAAAAAAGCAAAGGTGTAGTGAAGTGAATTATACCAAGACCCAAGGTGGCGCGAAGCCTCTCTTCCTCCTCAAACGTCTTGAGGGAATCCGCAAGAGCCTCTTCGGTAGAAATACCTGTTAAATAAGGGAGCGTTAAGAAAGCATAATAAGGGGGATAAGGGATAGATGCAGAAGAATGTAAATAAAGTATACCGACTCCACAATAGAGACCAACGCTGCTTCCTCGCGAGCCTGTCGCTCGGAAGCTGCGAGGGCAGCCTAAAAATCATTATCAGTTGCAGGAGTGTCAAACAAACCCTCATTGGTGACATATTCGCACAAGCCTCACTGTATGGAGCATGGGGCTCCTGGCCAAATACGACATCAGCAGAGAATAGAGATTTCTTTTTCTTCTGCAAACTAACACCAACAGCCGACGATAAAAGATTTCGCTTGACAGGCCTATTCGGACAGCGGGTCCCGATCTCCGAACCAATGCCCAATTTCGGGGACGCCGTAGCTACCGCAGTCGCGGGAACATCCGGCCGAAGCTTGTTAGAAAAAGCTCAGGGAACTATAGCCATAGTGATTTCTCTTAAAGAAGGGCGAACGGCTGCTCGTCGCTTCAAAGGGACCGCTGGATTGCCGTCTGGGACGACATGCTTGTGATCAAGTAATAGCCGCCTCTCCTCCCTGACAACAGCATACGTCGCATGTTGGTACCACGCCACGTGAGCATTCAAAGCTTTCGGCACATAGCTCAGCTCGCTGACCAGTAAATGGGACCCCTTATTTAATCGCATAAAATAATGCATCGCGCTGTGAATACCCTCCTCCGTAGCAACCGGCTCGACTAAAAATGCCTCAAGAGGAACACTTTAATTATAACTCAATTGTTGAGCGAAGCGGTGCAGATTGTACCTCATGAATAGTACCGAGGCGTTCTGTCTAAACATTAGGAAGCCTGGCCTGATAGAGTACAACTGCATGACCTCCCGAGCCCTCAACGCAGAAGCCCCATCCTTAAAAGTATCGGGCAACGGTTGGACTATCTTGGTGGATTCTTTGCCGATAGTCAAGACTCTATCGGCAAAGGTCATACTGTCCCCAACCATGCATGGTCGAAGGAGTATTTGCCGAGCCTCTCGCTGTGACAGGTCTGGAGCAGAAGCGTCAACTAGATGTATGACCCGAGGGAAGTTGTAGCTTTCGTAGAATCGGGGTCGTTTATGAACACCAAAGGCACCCAGCACGTGCATCTTGACCTATGATGTGAAGTAATGCAATGGGAGAAACACGGGTTTTACCCTCGGCTGAGTAGTGTCAGCCGCTAAACTCAGGTTGTGATATAGATGAGCTAACCCCACGATCCCAACGGCCACACACGTCCCAGCAACGATGTGATGGGCCGGATAAAAAACAGATGGCCTCATGTAGCGGTGGTGCGACGGAAGCGCGAACCAACTCAGCCACAGGCCAATGAACCCCAAAAAGAAAGTCTCTTCATCAACACCCGGAGCAGCGATCTCTGCAAAGGGGACAACTAGAGTGTCTGGAGTAAAGAAATTCTTTAGATCCGCCTCTGCCATCGGCAAATTATCTAAACCAAATCCGAACGGGTTGTCGAGTTTGGCAAATTTCACAGCCTGTTTAGACAGAACTTCCGGACGAAGAAAGCGGGCAATAAAATTCGCGAAGCTAACCCCGTGCCCACCAGACTCCAGGAATAAATTCTCATACATGTTCAACACCTTGATTAAGCTGTGGAATTGATGTTGAACGGCGTTCTCTGGGGTAAGGCCCATTACTACTGACTTAGTGGCAAAGATGTACTCATCGAGGGGAAGTATCTCCTCATAGTGCTCCCCTCTGACGGGTAAACCGGAGATCTCCGTGAACTCTTCTAACGAAATCGAAACCTTCCGATCTGATAAGAGAAATATATGGGTCGGGATGTTCCATTGTTCCAAAAAGGACTTGATCCACCACACATGAGGAGCGTGGTAGTGAAAGAGGGACGCGTAGATTGCAGGGTACAACCCGGTCTTTAATAGCAATGACTTCTTGGTCGACAGGATATACCGAGCCCACTGTAGAGAGCCGACCGAATGATGGGGAGTCAATCCTATCATGTAAACTTGCCCCCAAGGACGCGACTCTCCATGGCATATACGTTGCCCCAAAATTTCCAAGGCCATCGGTGGCCGTACGGGTATCGATGCAATGGAAGGCTGAAGGCGAACTTCCGAGGTCCAGTTGACCTCTTCTACAGCGTAAGTCACTTGAGGTGGGTCAGCGTAATGAATCTCTTGGATTGGCTCCGAAAGTGCTGCACAAGAAAAACTGTGCCGACCCTGGATAATCTGAATATACCATGACCCCCACAGATGAAGAGATTTTTGCTCTGGGTCATAATTCTTAATAAACGCGAAGACTTCCCGATCTACAGGCGCGTCAGTAAAAGCGCTTTCCGAGCGTACGAAGGGAAAAGAGGAATCGGAAGCCATAGTACCTGCACAAAAAGGGAGGAGTCGGCTATTGACGCAATGATTAAGGCCTTAACATTCTTTGTCACTTAAAATTGTACTACACCACAGTTCAAAAAAAAGGGACAGGGGCCCCACAAAATCAAGGTGACAACCTATCAATGATGGGGCAGTCACTCATTAAAAATAGAATCCAAAAGGATTCTCATTTAATGAGAAAACATCATTGGACTCGGGAGTTAAACTCTCTCGAGAACTGTGTTCTGCAAACTGATTTCAAATCTGTTAAGAAAATTAGAGAGGGAATAAAATTCCCAAAATTTTTCAGAGCCAAGCTCTGTAGAACAATGGGGTAACATTCCAGAACCCTCAAAAGCAAAGCTTTCTAATTAGATAAAACCCAAAAGATCTTCAAGATCTGCAAGAAAAAATCTCTTAGAACACTAAGAGATCTTTGTAAAGGAAGAGCAAATCTCTGTTAATGGGTTAAAGCCCTAGAACATTAAGAGATTTTGTCACGACCCGAAAAGTACCGAGCGTGACTGGCAATTAAATTATGAAACATCTCGAGGCGTACGTAATCTAAGTAAGCCAAAACCTAGAAATCAAAACCAAGTAAAACAATAGAGTGAAGGGAAAACCAATTTTAAAGCAAGAAGTTTAACCACATAAGCCGAAGTATGCATTTTTAAAAAGTCACGTCTTTTCTGAAAATTTCGGCAAAGTTTCCTTTGTAAATTCAGACCCCAAACGGGTACAAAACCTGATAAAGCATGTATAATGAATAAAGGCATCCCCAAGCGGGAGCTAGCTCTTCGCCAACCGGCGGACAAAACCACACAATGCAATGTAATATACAACGCCGAAAGGAGAGGATCAAACTCAGGATAAAAATCCAACATCATTAAGAAAACCAGAGGAAAACCATAATAATACAGCGCACGACTCTAAGGTCGAAAGAATATACACTGGTCATCTATCTCTATTAAATATACAAGTCTGGTTGATGGAGTTTTACTAGATACAACAGAAATAACAAAAATATAATGGTGGTCCTGATGTGAAAGAACCCACCTACCAAAGCAATCACCCGGAAGGAACAGTGTGCCAGCAAAACCGCAACGAAACCTGTACGGTAAAAGCTGCAAGAAACTGTGGCACAACGGGGGTGAGTTGCCAACTCGTGAGAAGAAAACATCACAGAGCAGAAATCGCATGTATGACGCAATCCTAAGTCATATCGAGTAATATCCTCAAACAATATCCTGATCCATCTACATATAAGTGCAATGCTACGTGCTCGTGTCAGTGCCTCAGATAGCAACATATCAGATATATGATGTATGAATGCATTACAAATGAAATAGTATACATCGTGAATGAGACAGCTGTTTTCTTTATTTAATGAGATTTCTGTATGTATATAAATCGCGTATCATCAATAAAATCGACAGATAAAACAGTGTCCAGCATCGACACAAAACATAAATCTCAGTATCTCAATACCCCAGGCCCCGGCTATCCGGACTGGCCTGTATCATCAAATCTCAATATCTCAGTGTCTCAAGTCTCAATATCTCGGTGTCTTAAATCTCAATATCTCAATACCTCGGGCTCCGTCAGTCCGGATCGGCCCATATCATCAATCACACGACCACGAACGGTATCCTCCGGATATCCGCCGCGCCAGGTAAAATCACCGGTAGGCAGTCTGCCCCTGCCGGGCTCATCATCTACAACTCGAGCTTCTTGCCCCAGGGTATCTTACCGGGCCCACCATATACCCGAGACGGTTCATCCAACTCCTCGAATCGGGTCTCGAAAATATCTCAGAACCGAGAAAACATCATGGTGGACAATACTCAACATATCAAGGAAAACCGCATTTTTCTTTTTAAAATAATTCATCAGTGTACAAAACTTGCACATGCGGTTTCCAAATCCAGAAAATATCAAGAAGAATCCGAAATTATCAAGTCACCATGTCAATAATAATGAAAACCGGCATAAATCCCATAATACTGCATAACCAATGAATATATGGATGCATCTGATATCATGCAATAATTAACTAGCATATGAAAACTATAACATGTAGCAACTATAATTTAGCAAGCTATATCAATGAAATAGTATTTTCTAAAGTGTACGTGATATGGCAATTACCGATGAAGATGTGTGTGAGCCGGCAAGTAAGTGTATGTGGAGCATACGCATCATCGGTAATGGTGCTGGTGTCCTGACAGCATGGTCTCATAATCACTAAATACACCGTAAACATGCAATGAGACGATAACAACATGACAAATGGCAAATGAATAGTAAATGCAACAATAATATGCGGAACATGAATGATAACGTAATAATAAGGAATCTACATCGCCATACATGTGTAATACTGTTTGCCATTTGAAATAATACGAATCGTGGTGTTTTGAAATAAGGGCTACGGTGTTTTAAAGAAAAGATACGTCTTTTGAAATATCCGTAGAATCCCGTGTCCTATCTTTAAAATACACACGATTCATTAGTTTTGAAATAGGTATGAATCGGATCTAGTCTAACATCTACAAACAAACTACAGGACCGAGCTAACAGGCTAATCGAAAAGGGTAAGGAAACCACCTACATCTGAGTCGATATATATATATAAATATCTATCTATATAATAGTCGGTTATCCCGCCTTAATAGTGTCCCATACGATACACCATCTAATATGACATTCTCGAGTCAAGAGTGCGGATCTATCAATAGCCTGTACGGTAAATCCATAGTACGACATCCCAAATTAGGGTATGGGTCAAATATCACATATATCTCATTATTCATCTGGTATCCATATCATCACATATCGTGAGCAGGGGGTACTGATCTAAGTCTAGTACACTACTAATATCATCAACAATATCATGATCTGGCTACTGATCTAAAGTCTCATACAATCCGATATCATCAACACATATTATCATACAGAAGTATACATCGCCCAAGCGATCCATTATAAATATCTTAACATATCTCATCTCATATCACGATCATATGTCAACTATCATATATATATATCATCATCCACATGGTATCGTCGTCCAACGATCCGCTATAACATCATGACATATCTCGGTCACATATTAAATATCTCACGGCATCATGCCCGATCATATCGACTCATTCCCAAGTATCATATAACATCCTCATCATCCAAGCATATGAATACCAATATATATATATATATATATATATATATATATATATATATATATATATATATATATATATATATATATATATATATATATATATGTCCCCAATACGCACAAGGAAGTAAATGTATGCGAGTATGTGTATGTGCGTGTATGCAAATCTTTACTCTAGGGTTTCATAACTAAGAAATCGAATAAAGTCATTTCTTCAATTCTCGCTAACACTAACCCTTAATCTCCTAAAGCTTTTCTTGCTAAGGTTCATATCACACACTAACATGTAAAAGTATATCTATGTCACATCACATCGTTTCTCACAACTTTGCGGGGGTGCTATACGCCATCCACCTGACTTCCCCGTCGATATAATCTACTCACCTGCTCCTGCTTGCCGATGTCGATGTCGCCATCCCCTTCTTCATCGTCTCAAAATTCACGCGGGGGTACCTACATATATGACACAATCGCAATGTATATTAAAATCAAGTCGGAAAACCAAAACGGCACGCGTTCCGCTCATAGGTCAAAACCTATAGCCTCGCATGCAAAACACGATCGGTAACCCTAGCCGTTGACGTTCAAATGCCACACGACGGAAACACAATATCAAAAACCACAACCAAATGCATTAAAAGCCGCAAAACGAATTCAGAAACTTAGAAAACATGCTCCAGATTTTACTATAAGTGAAATTAGCCAATTCTGCATATGCCTAGGGTCTAGATTACGGATAAAGGAGCCACAGAACCAACACGAGGCAAAACAACCCTGACCTGGCTGCAATTTGCGGCCAGGATGAATTAATCTGCGGCCTAGGTGGTAGGGCAGGGGCTCGGGTCTTGGGATTATCATCTAAGTTGCCTGCTTAACTCTCTGTCTTCGCTAAATTATTTTCCAGGTCCCCGGGTTATAGCAGTTCTCAATACAACACAAAAATTCTCACAATTTCCAATATCGACAAATTCTCAAAGTTCACAATTAGGGTTAAGTCTCAGGTTTTGGTCCAATATACACTCCCTACAGGGGTTTAAGGCCACTATAAAGCCTTAATTGCACATTTGGGGTTCAATCAAACCCTAATCCTTTTCTAGAAATATTCTAACATCACAATTTCTCACTCAAATCACCTCTAAACTAAACTAGAATATAAAGAACAAGGAAGAAGATATATCTCATTTGCATTTCAAGAAAAACCCTGGTTTTCTAATGTCGTCAAAATCCCACTTTTCTTGCTCCAATGTGTAGAGGATAAGGAGGGGATCAACTTTTCTGAAGGGAGTATAGGGTTTTGACAAGGATTTTGAGATGGATCCTAGGGTTTAAGATGGTGGGAAGTGAGGAAGAAGAAGGAGAAGAAAAAAAATAATGTTGGGGGATATGTGGCTGCCCCTCTCTCTCTCTCCCCTTTATTCTCACCCACTCTCACTAATTACCCTTTTGCCATTCCTCTTTTCTTTTCTTTTCTCTTTTAAAACCAAATCACAATAATACCCACAAAACAATACAAATGCAACAATATGTAACTAAATGCAACACGACATGGTGCACTAGCCATGAAAAACTGTAAAAACACGGATTTGGCCTAATCGCGATTAGCAGTGCACTAATCGTGTTTTCATTCAAACTGCATATAATAAATCTTAAAAAATGCCAAAATCCTTTAAATATATTCTTAAATGAATAAATCATTTTAATTCCTAATTATTTCACAATTATTGGTATATATTTATACTCTTTTTTGAAAACCCCAATTTCGCAAATCGGCAGTTTTCGGGAAAAATATTATTTTAATATTAAATTCCAAAAATAATATTTCATATTTTTCTGAAATGTTACAGATTCCTTCAAGAGTTTGGTCATAATTCTTACCAAATTTTAACAGAATCTTTCTTCTAAAAGAGTTTCCTTGGACAGAGATCTGAGCTCTGAAAAAACAATTAAATTCTCTAAGAAAGAAAAATGTAAGGGAAGATGAATAACAGTCATCTCAAAAGCCAAAGGCCCTACTTATAGGCACAGAAAGACAGTTCAACTTTCAAAAAGATCAAACGGTGGAAAAGGTGCCACCGCTGCACTCACGTGTGAGCCACGTGAGCGCAACGGTGGGGGGAATTTGTTCCCCCAATAAAAGAACAAAGCTCTGTTCAAAATTCAAGAGGCAGCGCCTCACGTGCCTTCAACGAGGGCGCCATCGCCAGAGTTAAAAACTCTTATATGAGCAGCGCCCGTGTGAAAAGCACACAAAAATCTTAAATAGCGCCTACGTGCACAACACGTGAGCTCCGGCACCCAGTAGAATTAAATTCTACTCTTTGTTAAGCAGAACCATTGGATCAAAGATCCAACGGAGACGATAAATCATCAGGATGCAGAATTAAATTCTGTTTATAGGAAATATTCCTCAAATATTTCTAAATAAAAAAGATTGCCCTCTGTAAAACAGAGTATCGTTGGATTAAAAATCCAATAGTGATTAAAGAATCACCGATCTACGGAATAAATTCTGTATAGGTAAATATTTCTCTAATCTTGTTAAAAATAAGAAATATTTTCTGTAAAACAGAAGTTCTTGGATAAAACATCCAACGGTGGGTAAAAAACCCCCAAATCATTTGGGATCTCTTAATGAAAGATTTCTTTGGAGCTAACCATCAAACTGCCCCTACTATATAAAGGACCCAAGTCTTCAAGTCTAAAGAGGAGGAACCCCTCCCTCCATAAGCTTAAAAAAAGGAGAAAGCTTCGAAAGAACAGATAATTAAATTCTCGAAGAAGAAGAACTCTGTTCTTGGAAATTTTAGGTAATATATAAAGATCTTGTGAAAAAGAGAAAGAACTCAGCAGTGCTTAGCACTCAGTGGGCGGCGCCCAGCACCCCATATGCCTCTCATGTGGGGGCTACCAAAGAACTCAGGAGTGCTTAGCACTTAGTAGGCGGCGCTCAGCACCCAGTGCCCCACATTCCTCTCACGTGGGCGCTATAAAAGAACTCAGGAGTGTTTAGCACTCAGTGGGCGGTGCCCAGCGCCAAGCGTGCCTCTCACGTTGGCGCTACAGGTGTGCCTACCACTCATTGAGCGGTGCTCAGCGCCCAGTGCCTCACGTGACCCTCATATGGGCGCTACAGGAGTGCCTATCACTTATTTAGCGGTGCTCAGCGTCCAGTGCCTCACGTGACCCTCACGTGGGCGCCACAGAATAAAAGTGCTTGACACCCACTAGGCAGCGCCTAGCGCTTAGCTCCTCACGTGCTTCGCACGCGACCGCTATAAAGAGTGCTTAGCACTCCCTATAAAGACAAAATGGGTAAAGTGTTTAACACTTATTGGGTAATTCTCATGACTAAAAGCCCACATTATTATAAGTGAGCGTAAGAACTTACATAAGTGCTCAGCACTTTTAGCAAAAAAAAGGGACTGAGCCCAAACAAGTGCTTAGCACTCTTTTTCAAATAAAAAGAAAATTGAGTGGACCAAGCTCAAGTTGGTTAGGTCACTTGAGAGTAGAAACTCCCTAATTCAGATCAACCGAGCCCATGTGCTCAAACTGATCTTAGTCTCAAATACGACTATCGATCTTCCAACTGATGATATCCCAAAACGATATTCGTCCCACATTCCCTCGAGGAAATCTTAGTCTCAAAATACGACTAATGAATC
The DNA here is from genome assembly GCA_030015575.1 of Agapanthus africanus. Classification (NCBI taxonomy): domain Eukaryota; kingdom Viridiplantae; phylum Streptophyta; class Magnoliopsida; order Asparagales; family Amaryllidaceae; genus Agapanthus; species Agapanthus africanus. The sequence goes on along the minus strand of CM057351.1, from coordinate 365,800,621 downwards.
ATGGGTTTACCATTAATCCATTTTCCCTCAAATACGGGAATTGGTTCAAGGGTAAATCTCTCTAAACCTCTGATACATGTCGTTGTAATTGCTCAACGTCTTCAGAGAGGTGGCGGTTCCCGACAACCAACTTCTTTTTGGTGCACTTCCCAAACTGACGTGCACATCCCAAATCAAACCACATCCTAAACTGGATGCATCCCATATCATCGTTGCTCATACCGTCACGTAACAAACACACGTGCACGCAAGATGGACAATAGACCGAAACGTCCTTAAACTAAAATCCCATCTCCAAAATGGTGATCAACGGACCGAGAGGTCCTTAAACTAAAATCTCACCTCCAAAATAGTGATCAACGGACCGAGACGTCCATAAACTAAACCCTCACCTCCAAAGTGATGGCCAACAGACCGAGACGTCTTTAAACTAAAACCTCACCTCTAAAATGGAGATCAACGGACCGAAATGTCCTTAAACTAATATTCGCCTCAAAAATGGCAACAATAGACCGAAATGTCCCTAAACTAAGACAACAGAGCCTAAATGCTCTCTTATTGGATCTAAAAAAAATGATCCTAACACCCTGTTAAGTAGATCTTATTCTTAAATTGGACTAACGTATCCTTAACAAAAAACCAACCGAGCCCCTAAATGCTCACATACGTTTAAGTCGATATTAATCTAAAAATAGATTAACGGTTCTTAAATAAAAACCCTAAATCTAAGAAATACGGATTTGGACTAATCCATGCCCTACGGGCAACAATACAAATTAGTCTCCGTATACAATCCACAGGCAACCAAAAATAAAACAAACACACACGATACGAAGTGAACTTCCAGAGCAGGAGAAAGAGATTATTGCGATGCGGTAACGTAATTAACTGTAGGGGCTTGCGCCTGTAGGGAAGCGTGTCCCCACAATCAAAAACCCCTCGCAAAACGAAGGGGAATCTGACGAAGTCTGCTACAACGGCCGCATCCGTCCAAAACCTCCGATATACGGTGCCATAAATCAACTTGGCATATTCGGAGTGGTGGACGGATAAATCTAAATAGTATCTGCCCTGAAATTTAGGCAAGACGCTTTAGTTATATGTATGCCCTAGAGGCCGTTACTATACATGTGATGTATATTGTAGTGGATGCTTGGACATATATAGGGAATTTCTTGCTCGACATGATAGTATGCTATCTGGTTTCTCTTTATCTTAACATGTACACGTATTGTCTCTCTATTACATGTTGATAAAGCCCTTAGGGTAAGTACTGACTACTAGGATTATGATGTAGATCATACTAGTTAGGACAGGATAGTCGGTAAGTACATCCTTCAAATGTTCCTAGTCGTGGGAGTATCGTGACAGTGCATCGATACTCCGGAGTTGACTAGCGTATACGCTTCTCGACCCATATGATGGGTGATGGATGATCCCACATCTATTGGTGTTTGACATCAGCGAAGGTAAACGGGTGCTCAGTGGAGACTGGGTACACTGAACGGACTCGCCGAGAACTCCTAGATGGTATTATACCTATCGTCAGATAGCAGTTCTCTGGTGACACTGGTACAGGTTAGTCTGTCGACCTGAGATCGTCATAGAGTCTTGTGCGATTCCCACTGTGCATTGATTTCCACCATACCACGGTCAAGAGATCGTGCAAAAGGTGGTTCTTGGGTACAGTCCCGAGTCACATGGAGGCAATGAGCGATAGGAGGGGATTCGTCACTCCCGGTATTGGGAGTTGATGCTGCGCTATGCTCGATTGGGCATAACAGAAAATTCCTGGCCAGGGTTGCTGAGATCTACTAGTAAGTGTTATCGATAGTTTCTTGAATCGTTATGGACCTTGCATCGGCAAGACTTATCAGGCTATTGGGTTTATCGCGAGGGAAAGAATATGCTCGACCCATCTTATTCATAAGAGATGGATTCCGACTGACCTTTTTTCGATCGCGTGGCCTTTTGGATCCATTTTGCTGTCTTGGAATGTTGTCCCCGTTCTTAACTTATCATTGCTTCTGCGTAGGGCTTTCTTTTTGCTAACGAGAGTGCATAGCGGGTTGGGTGTGAAAGGGATCATCATCCTTCATAGCCTGCTGAAGGAGGCGTTGCGTCTTAGCTTTTTCGTAAATGTCCATTTCGCGGCTGTGGTCATCCCGAACACTTTGACCTGCTTCTCTTATTAGCTTTTTAATCAGTTCCTCAAACGACGGGCTCAGCATTTTTATGGCAGGACCTTGTTCTGGTTCAACGTCAGCATCTTTTAAAAGAGCATCCCTTTCTTCATCGAAATCATTTATGACATAGCAGTCATGGAATTGCTCCCATTTCTTGGACTGGACATATCCAAGCCTAATCATTTCCATTTTTCCGTTGGGCAATTTTCGTTGAGTTACGGGGATGTTCCAAATCCCGTTGAAGAACTGAGCTTGTCGAGGAGTCTATTTGAAAGGTACGCCTTGGCAACTTAATATCCTTCTCAATCCCTCTGTGTAGTATATGGACAGACGGATGGGTTGGAGCCTGTCGAGCGCAGAATCAGCACCATGCCAGACTTCTTTTTCGACTTTTGTCTCTGTGGATCGATAGAATAGGATCTCCTTTTCACCTCTTTGCCTGGGAGGGACGTAGAATGTTTGCAGCTCTTGCACACTATATGTCTCAAGCGAATCAAGCTCTCTATAGTGCTGCTGCGGAACCATGGCAATTTGTAAACTCTGATCATCTCCAGTGAGGGCCTGCATTGATGGACGGACCAAGAACACTGCATTGACTTCGTCTTCAGAATCGTTGCCAAAGACCAGAATAGGGGTAGATGGTCCTGAGTTGTGGCATTAGGGCGGCCCCGAATAGACTATCTCTTCCTCCTCCTCGGTATTGCTCCCGAAGACCGGAATAGTGGTGATAGCTTTTTTCTTATTCTCCGGTTTACGACATCTTTCTGTGTCTTCAAAATCTAGCAGGAAATACTTTGCATCTTCGTATTTTCGGACTTCATTTACGGAGAATGGGTTTAGTTCCCCCGTCATGGTATACTCGAGGCCATCTTTGAAATATTTCATACACTGATGCTGTGTAGCAGGGATGATGTTGTACTCGTGTAGCCAAGGCCTGTCGAGCAAAGCGTTGTAGCAGGTCTTGGCGTCAATGACATGAAATTTGATGTCAGTGACGAGCAGCCCAAACCGTAACGTCAATATTATAGTCCCAAGCGTCCGTGATGACTGGGAGTCGAACCCAGAGATGGTGATTTATCCCGAGCGATGTGTTGAACGCTCATGCAGATTTCTTTTAGCACCTTCACATTTAGGAGGTTAACAGAGGACCCGTTGTCAACTAAGATCTTCCCTATCTAGATGCCATGGCAGTACCCGGTGACATACAGGGGGCGGTTGTGCTCGCAAGTTCTGAGGAGGATATCTAAGTGAAGTCAGCTGTGTGCATTTCAGCCAGCTCGTCCTTCATCTTTTCTTCGGTAAGGAAAGCTTGAAACTGCTCAGGCACTTATAATGCCCTGATCAGGGGATCTCGTACCTCTAACAACCCTAATTTTCTTATGCACTTTTTCCAATACAAATTTTTCAAATATTTTTTTCAAAAATCCACAAAGGGGTATTTTAGCCTGAGCACAAGATATAGGTAATTATTTTGTTTTTAATTACAAGCCACAAGAATGTAATAACTCCATTTTTAGTGTACAAGAAATTACTTTAAATTTGATGTATACTTGGAGTATTTACTCTTGCTGCTACCATTTTAAGTAATTAAATAACACCATAATTACAAGAAGGAGCTTGTAGCTCATTGGTAATACCTTGCACTGCTAAACCAAGCCACCAGAGTTCGAATCCCATGCCCCACATTATTTTTAGATTATTTTTCTTTTAAAATTCTTGGAAGCCCAACAGTCCACAGGCCATAACTGCCAAAAGATGAACTGAACCCTAAAAAGTGAGTATACCGGAGCCTACGTCAGAGGACCCCGCACGCGACGACCGCCGGACTCGACCGGACGGTCGAGTCCCTAAAACGAAAAAGTTGCCTTTTCATCTTCTATAACCCCCTGTATACACCATTTTAATGGATCGGTTTCTTAATGTTAAATACACCCTATTTAATACAAATTTTAATGATTTTTCTTTAATTTTTACAATTTTTTTTTAAAATAAAAACTTTTCACCTACCCTACCTTAGCCTACCCTACAAATAGACCCCCTATCCTCTCATCCCAAAACACTAGGTTTACTCTCTCAAAATTTCTATAAGAAAGGTGTACTTTGAAATCGAGTTCACGGCGAAGCGCTGACGGAATTTCAGCGACGTTTTTGAAACAACCGGCGACGAAACAACACCTCGGCCACTCACCTAGTTCCTCTATACTCTTTAGTATAGATCGAACCCGTAAGTCCCATTCTTCCCTTCTTTCTACTTCTAAAAAATACGAACTTATGAAACCTGACGGAAATCGGAACAAACCGATTTCCGATTCGGTTTTTCTATAAAATCTCACTTGTCACCAATTCCATAATACTTAAACTTATTCATGTTGACTATTAATCACATAACAACTAATTTGGACAAACTTTCTCACATAATGATAACTTTTGCAATATCGTATTCTTTTTCACTTTAATACCATGATATTTATTTTTCTTCTTCTAATCAATTTCATCACTCATAAACAACTCTATCTTGACCATTAAACTTGTAAAAGTCAATTTGAATAGGTTTTCACACATAAAATGATAACCTTTTCAATTTACCGTATTTTTTCACTTTAATACCATGAAGTATCAATTTCACATTTAACCCCTAAACCTTAATATACATTTAAAATAGAGCACGAGGTAATGACCTACCTCTACACACACGCAATTACAACCCTAAAATGATATCATCAAAATTTAGAATACGGTAAAACAAAATTTTCATTAAAATACCATAATCTTCATAAAACCAATCTTAAAGGTTTAGATTTGTTACATTTTTAAATAAATACTTCTTACTAGGAAAATACGATAAGTTGTGGACATCGATCGTTTATCTAAACCTGACTTTGTGGTGTCTAGGCTAGGCAAGTGAGCTTGGGTAACTTTAAAAGGCCCGCCTCACGATTCGTGAGCGGATCCCTCCCTCCTCACTTGTACTTACCTGGCCACAATTGGCGGCGAAGAGGCGATTTGTGACTTCTAATGACTTGTCGTTTAGACCATTTAGAAATAGGCTAGTTGGCTTAGGAAACCCTAGAATCTAAAATACGGAAAATTACACTTTTCAAGAAAATACCTTTTATTTTATAAAACCGTTTTCTAAAGAATTAGTATTTTGCAATGTTTGCAAAGCGCCGCTACAACCCATCTTTGGGGAACCCGTTCGGGATCGTGCAGTTTATCGCGCACCCTAGGGCTAGTAGTGCGAGATTCAGACCTCCGCAAGGGGCATTCGGTCTCGAAAGGTTTAAAATACGACATCTTAAGAAAATGAGATTTTTGAAATATAAAATATTTATTAAAATTATTTTTGTATAAACATATGTATATTTATCGTTTAAATACCTATTTTATTATAATATAAATTTTCACCTTTTTCTGAAAATCACAAAAGAATAAAGGTTACACTAAAATATCATGAACTTCAAATAATCAATATTACAGATAAATACCATTATTTATGAAACTAGGATATTTTCATTTGAAATGTCACAACATAAAATTCACAACTCTAAACATGAAAAATAAATATTTGAGGTGTATTTTGAAAAGTATATATAAAAGTATTTTACATAAAACCCCCTCAAGTTTTATAAATTATCCTAAGGACCCTAGCAATTATAAGACTTCGATTCACATTTCTGATTGTCTGACTCGGGTTTGAGTCTGATTAATCTGACTTGAATATGATTCAAGTCAACCTATAATCTACAAGTTTCCAAGTCAATATGAACACATGAATCCATGAATACAATTATCAGTTTATACAATTTGGCTGAACCGAACCATGGATATATATATTCCTTTTACATGTTTCCCAGTATTCCATTTATATGACTCTACGGTTATAACCGTTTCCTGATATCATGGTTTCGGTCAGTCAGTCAGTCAATCATGCAATCAATACAATTTTACAAGATAACAATACAAACAAGACATCGCGAGGTTTAAGGGGTAGATTGGTACGGAAGGTGTTAAAGGTGGCACGAGACGGTAAGATTAAGACACCTAACATGAATCCAATTGCCGTTGTTCCGGATTGTATAACGGAGCCTTATACTTCCTTTTGCCCTGGTCTCTGGCATACTGAGACCCCTCTCGTTTACACTGGCATTCTTCTGTACCAAGCTACAACAACAGCGTTAACACAATACTACAATAATATAACAATGTAATACAACTGTAACATCCACTCTCTTCCTCTCTCTCTCTCTCTATCTATTCTCCTCTTATCTTTGGGACTTACCGAGCGATTTGTTCGCTGACGACATTCTGTTTCTCTCTTCTTTGAATGTCGTCAGGTGGTTTGGACCCGACAGAAGTTGAGGCATCGCAAGAAGACTTGGAGCAGTTTACTGAAGACCCTGCACTATAGTTTCATTGTACACTTTTCTTTTCAGTACTTTTCATTTCCTGTTATGCCACTGTTTAGGCATCTTTTATTTCAGTTGTATTTCCTTTTATATATTGTACAAAGAATGTTAATAAATAAAAGTTGCTGTTCTTTTTATTCTTGTGTATTTATTTTATATTGCTTAGATACGCTTAGCGTATGTACTTCTGAGTATATACGTAGCAGACCTCGTCGCGCCCACTTCGCCGTACACTGGGAAGCGGGGCGTGACAGGTTTTGTTGGTGGCCCATGCAGGTCTGAGCAGTATGAATCCCTATCATGTAGTTCTGGTCTGCGTGAACAACCTAAGCAATATAACACAAGAACCAGCAACTAAAACATTCTTTATAACTCATATTCCTTGAATCTTGCCATTTCATATTTCTTGAATCTTATCATGTACTTGAATCTGTCCTAACCCAAAAATTTTCTTCAGGGCTATGGATTTTCCGAGCAACACCAGCACCAACGTCAACAACACACCCCCAGCACTACCTCTCACACCAGCTGTTCTTGCGCCCCCTACTGAGCAAACAGTGCTACTTGATGCAATCCGCAGCCTTCTCGAGGGACAGCAACAACTCTTGAACCGTCCCGAGACTGATGCTCCGGGGGTAAAGTAATTCAGGGCTTTAAATCCGAAGCAGTTCTCAGGAAAGGGGAGCCCTCTGGAAGCTGAGGAATGGGCTCAAAGTATCGAGGATGATCTGGCCGCAGCACAAATGCCAGACGTCGCTTGGGTCCGTGTAGCGAAACTACAACTCACGGACAACGCTCGCAAGTGGTGGAAGGCGAAAGAAAGCCGTCTTGCGCAGCCTATTGAATGGAAAACGTTTCGCGAGAAGTTCGACGCGAAATACTTCCCTGTGACTGCCAGGTTTGCCATAGAGCAGCATTCCATTCATCTACAGCAAGGATCAATGTGGGACAAATCGGTAGATGAATACGACGCTGAATTCACCATGTTGAGCCGATTCGCGGCACATTTGATACCGACGGACGATATCAGAGCCCGTCGTTTCCAACAAGGACTGGACACGGAGATTCAGGCTGCTCTAGCCACGGGAAAATTTCTGACACACGAGAATGCTCTGGAAGCTTCCCGCAGTTATGAGGCAGTGATAAAAGCAAGAGGCAGACCTCAGTCTGCAGGAGTCAAACGCCCTGCCAACCAAATGGCAGGTGGAGCCTCTTCCAGGCCATCGTTTGAACCCAGGAGAACTGAAGAAATTTGCCATTACTTCCATAGAAAGGGACACTTGTAGAAGGACTGTTGGCGCGCAAAAGGTCTGTGTCTAATTTATGGCGCATCCAACCACGGCATTGGAAACTGTCCTTACAACAGCAACTCATCTCACACACACACCAACCAACCGCAGCGGCCAACCATCTAGGCTCCTGTAACTCGTCCTGCACTACCTTCTCCACCACCTGCACAGCCTAATCGCCAATTCCAACAAGCAATGAGGGACATGCCTAGAGGACAGAGAAACAGGCCTCAAAGGCAGAATGTGCCTCCAGCTAGAAAGAATATACCACGGCGACAGACCGTCACATTAGAAGCCGTAGAAGCCGAGACTGCAGGTTAAGGTAACACCGGTAAGCCTTTTTTTCACCCTTGTATCTCTTTGTTATTTTTATACACTATCTATACTATAGCCACCAAACTTCTTTGCACTGTTATACTTTCCTTTTATAAATTTCGAGGACGAAATTTTTATAAGGAGGGTAGAATGTAACAATCCTAATTTTCTTATACACTTTTTCCTATACAAATTTTTCAAATATTTTTTTCAAAAATCCACAAAGGGGTATTTTAGCCTGAGCACAAGATATAGGTAATTATTTTGTTTTTAATTACAAGCTACAAGAATGTAATAACTCTATTTTTAGTATACAAGAAATTACTTTAAATTTAATGTATACTTGGAGTATTTACTCTTGCTGCTATCATTTTAAGTAATTAAATAACACCATAATTACAAGAAGGAGCTTGTAGCTCATTGGTAATACCTTGCACTGCTAAACCAAGCCACCAGAGTTCGAATCCCATGCCCCACATTATTTTTAGATTATTTTTCTTTTAAAATTCTTGGAAGCCCAACAGTCCACAGGCCATAACTCCCAAAAGATGAACTGAACCCTAAAAAGTGAGTATACCGGAGCCTACGTCAGAGGACCCCGCACGCGACGACCGCCGGACTCGGCCGGGATCGGCCGAGTCGGCTGGCGGACCAGCCGGACTCGGCCGGACGGCCGAGTCCCCAAAACGAAAAAGTTGCCTTTTCGTCTTCTATAACCTCCTGTATACACCATTTGAATGGATCGGTTCCCTAATGCTAAATACACCCTATTTAATACAAATTTTAATGATTTTTCATTAATTTTTACAAATTTTTTTTAAAATAAAAACCTTTCACCTACCCTACCCTAGCCTACCCTATAAATAGACCCCCTACCCTCTCATCCCAAAACACTAGGTTTACTCTCTCAAAATTTCTACAAGAAAGGTGTGCTTTGAAATCGAGTTCACGGCGAAGCGCTGACGGAATTCCGGCGACGTTTTTGATACAACCGGCGACGAAACAACGCCTCGGCCACTCACCTAGTTCCCCTATACTCTTTAGTATAGATCGAAACCCGTAAGTCCCATTCTTCCCTTCTTTCTACTTCTCAAAAATACGAACTTATGAAACCTGACGGAAATCGGAACAAACCGATTTCTGATTCGGTTTTTCTATAAAATCTCACTTGTCACCAATTCCATAATACTTAAACTTATTCATGTTGACTATTAATCACATAACAACTAATTTGGACAAAGTTTCTCACATGAAATGATAACTTTTGCAATATCGTATTCTTTTTCACTTTAATACCATGATATTTATTTTTCTTCTTCTAATCAATTCCATCACTCATAAACATCTCTATCTTGACCATTAAACTTGTAAAAGTCAATTTGAATAGGTTTTCACACATGAAATGATAACCTTTTCAATTTACCGTATTTTTTCACTTTAATACCATGAAGTTTCAATTTCACATTTAACCCTTCAACCTTAATATACATTTAAAATAGAGGACGAGATAGTGACCTACCTCCACACACATGCAATTACAACCCTAAAAGATATCATCAAAATTTAGAATACGATAAAACAAAATTTTCATTAAAATACCATAATCTTCATAAAACCAATCTTAAAGGTTTAGATTTGTTACATTTTTAAATAAATACTTCTTACTAGGAAAATATGATAAGTTGTGGATATCGATCGTTTATCTAAACCTGACTTTGTGGTGTCTAGGCTAGGCAAGTGAGCTTGGGTAACTTTAAAAGGCCCGCCTCACGATTCGTGAGCGGATCCCTCCCTCCTCACTTGTACTTACCTGGCCACAATTGGCGGTGAAGAGGCGATTTGAGGCTTCTAACGACTTGTCGTTTAGACCATTTAGAAATAGGCTAGTTGGCTTAGGAAACCCTAGAATCTAAAATACGGAAAATTACACTTTTCAAGAAAATACCTTTTACTTTATAAAATCGTTTTCTAAAGAATTAGTATTTTACAATGTTTGCGAAGCGCCGCTACACCCCATCTTTGGGGAATCCGTTCGGGATCGTGCGGTTTATCACGCACCCTCGGGCTAGTAGTGCGAGATTCAGACCTCCGCAGGGGGCATTCGGTCTCGAAAGTTTTAAAATACGACATCTTAAGAAAATGAGATTTTTGAAATATAAAATATTTATTAAAATTATTTTTGTATAAACATATGTATATTTATCGTTTAAATACCTATTTTATTATAATATAAATTTTTCACCTTTTTCTGAAAATCATAAAAGAATAAAGGTTACACTAAAATACCATGAACTTCAAATAATCAAATATTACAGATAAATACCATTATTTATGAAACTAGAATATTTTCATTTGAAATGTCACAACATAAAATCCACAAGTCTAAAGATGAAAAATAAATATTTGAGGTGTATTTTGAAAAGTATATATAAAAGTATTTTTACATAAAACCCTCTCAAGTTTTATAAATTACCCTAAGGACCTTAGCAATTATAAGATTTCGATTCAGATTTCTGATTGTCTGACTCGGGTTTGAGTCTGATTAATCTGACTTGAATATGATTCAAGTCAACCTATAATCTACAAGTTTCCAAGTCAATATGAACACATGAATTCATGAATACAATTATCAGTTTATACAATTTGGCTAAACCGAACCATGGATATATATATTCCTTTTACATGTTTCCCAGTATTCCATTTACATGACTTTACGGTTATAACTGTTTCCTGATAACATGGTTTCGGTCAGTCCGTCAGTCAATCATGCAATCAATACAATTTTACAAGATAACAATACAAACAAGATATCGCGGGGTTTAAGAGGTAGATTGGTACGGAAGGTGTTAAAGGTGGCACGAGACGGTAAGATTAAGACACCTAACATGAATCCAATTGCCGTTGTTCCGGGTTGTATAACGGAGCCTTGTACTTCCTTTTGCCCTGGTCTCTGGCATACTGAGACCCCTCTCGTTTACACTGGCATTCTTCTGTACCAAGCAACAACAACAGCGTTAACACAATACTACAATAATATAACAATGTAATACAACTGTAACAGCCACTCCCTTCCTCTCTCTCTCTATCTATTCTCCTCTTATCTTTAGGACTTACCGAGCGATTTGTTCGCTGACGACATTCTGTTTCTCTCTTCTTTGAATGTCGTCAGGTGGTTTGGACCCGGCAGAAGTTGAGCTATCGCAAGAAGACTTGGAGCAGTTTACTGAAGACCCTGCACTGTAGTTTCATTGTACACTTTTCTTTTCAGTACTTTTCATTTCCTGTTATGCCACTGTTTAGGCATCTTTTATTTCAGTTGTATTTCCTTTCATATATTGTACAAAGAATGTTAATAAATAAAAGTTGCTGTTCTTTTTATTCTTGTGTATTTATTTTATATTGCTTAGATACGCTTAGCGTATGTACTTCTGAGTACATACGTAGCGGACCTCGTCGCGCCCACTTCGCCGTACACTGGGAAGCGGGGCATGACAGTACCTCTTTAGATAACAGAAGGGCATCCAAAACGCTCAGCTGTGAGGGTATCTTCCTCAAGTGTGCTAGGACATTGTAATTCACTTTGTTTTTCTTGGGCGGGTGCTTGGCTACCAGCTCTTCGACGACTCAATCATCGAGAGTGATATCCTCAGGGACTTTTTCTTTCCCCTTATCCTTTTTGTTCGACCCCTTATGTGTGGGTCCGAGATTCTTTTCAGGCAACGTACGGTTACGCAGCTGAATATTTTCATAGTTCTTTATTTCTTCCTCTTTTCCCGAGGCGAATTCTTTGAAGAGAGGGTCGAGGGCTATTTAGTCATCAGAATCGCTTCCGAAGGTGAGAATTTGCGATACCCCGGAATCAATCATGTGACAGTTGCTGGCGGTTCTTTTGTTCTCTTCTGTCGTGCTTCTCTTCTCCCGACGAGTTTTGCGCTTCATCCGCTTGAAATGTTGTCGGCGGGCAACGTATCCCTGCCACCAGTTTTTAAAGTCCATCCATTCTTCGGTAGGGTGTGCAATCCTTTAATGGTACAAACAGTAGTTAGAGTGTACATCCGCTTTGTTAAGGTGTAGACTGCCAGGAGTATTTCCTTTGGACGATGGGAGCTTCATTTCTATTGACAGGGCTTTAGCGAACCGTTTCCTTACCTTGAGCCTGTTTTTGTCTGCTGTAGGCGTGTTTCGATCTAGTCGGAGTACTTGGCAACTCATTCCTACCATGACTTCTTCCGCTTGATGCCGACGCCTGGCTCTTTCGAATATGGCCATTTCACGCTCTTGATCAGCTTTGCTCTTTTGACGGGCATCGTTCAGTAGCATGTCAATCATCTTGTCTGACGGTTCTAAGGATTTTGGCACCGATCCTGCCCCCAGCTCTTCTATATTATCTTCTGACGTCGAGTGAGCTTCTTCGTCATTTACTGACGAATGAGTGATCATGTGACAATTTGCTACATAATCCTCAGATTCTTCTGACGGGTCTTCTCCCTCATCAGTGTCATTATCTCCACCCTCAAGGATATGGTTGAGAAACTCTTGGAGTGTGACCGGGGTTCGTGCCTTCTGGGTATATTCCTCCAGTGCGTCAATATGCCTTTGCAGATCCGTGCGTTTGTCGTCAGACGGCGCGGGCTTTTTGTTCTTCTTCTTCTTCGAAGACTTCGATGGCTAGGCCTGGGTATTTTGCCCATCGCTACCAACTCCCGGTGTTGGGCACGGTTTCAGCATCCCCTCAATGATCTCAGGCTCTAGCAGGCTTTTCCATCTGATTGCAGGACATGTTTGAAGATCCTTGAGCATTCTCTTAGTTTTGTCTGAAAGAACAACTTCCTATGGAGCTTCCTCTATAAATGAGCATGATGCCCCCGACATGTCCACCTTTTTAGGAGCGTGCGGCTGTGGTGAGTTTACCCTCCAGTTTTCAGATAGTGCGAATTTGCCTTTTTGGTACTGGTCCTCAATCCAGTTTTTGAAGAAGAGGCAATCATCAATTGGATGGCCCAATATTCGGTGATAGGGGCAGTAATTGAGATTGTTGACGTCGCCGGGTTGCAGTGGGGGTTTCGGATCTGGCAGGGTGATGAGCTTATTGCTCATCACTAGTTCGAACAGTCTTCTCGTTTTATCCCGGGGAAACGAGTAAGGACATCTCAACTTCTCGTCGAAGAATCGCGATTTGTTGCCTTGGCGAGCAACCGGTTTCTGATCAATCGGCTGTTGTTGAGTGTTGGCGACGAAGGGCGGTCTATGGACCATCTGGTCCATTTGGGCCAGCTTGTCGATAAGGGCATGGAAAGTGGTCGGCTTGAAGAACATCATGAATTAGGATATAGTTGTTTATGGATCCAGGGTCCCCATGAACATGCCCACGGTAGGAGCTTCTTCTATGCGTTGTTCGCATCTCGACTATAGGTTCCGCCACCGAATTGCATACTGAACCCATGTCTCTCCTGGCTTCACCCTAGCATTGATCAATGCCATGATTGGGGTGCGTTCGCTGGCACTTGCGATATGCTGGGTGAATAGAAACTCCATTTCTGTGAATGTTTTAATGGAGTCATTCGGAAGTTCTGATACCATTCAAAAGCTGTCTCTGCTAATCTGCCGACGAACAGGCGAAGTAGTAGTTTGTCATCACCTCCAATATTGCCGCAGAGAGCCCTGAACTGAGCGACGTGCTGATGGGGATTGCATGTCCCCTTATACACGTGAATTTTACGGATCGTATATCCCGGCGGGTACTTAATCTGATCGTACCAGCCTGGATATGGTCGCCCAGTTCTGACGACTTGGCCAGTAGCTTCATTTGCTTGATGAGCTCGTATCTGTTGAGCTATGTAGTCATCAAGCGCAGTTTTCGAGATCGTCTCTTCCCTAGCTACTGATAGAGCCGGAAGAGGGTTTGATATCACCTCTCTGTCGTCTTCAATGATTATTGGGGGATCTTCGGCTGGAGGGTCCGGTTGAATCATCATGCCCACCACATCTTGGAACAGGAGCGCCATTTGTTTTATGTTAGCCGCTTGTTCCGCGACTTCTTTGTCTTTCTTTTCGAGCATTCTTCAGAAGAACTCAGCGTTGGTTTCCTGTTCCCGGCATTAATCCGACGATACTTCTGGACTTTCCTTCTGCCCAGTAAGTGCGGCCATCTTCGTCAGCATCTCCTGGAGTTTTCGCTGTTGCTCTTGAGCCCTAGTTACTGATCTTGTAAGTGGTCGATGACCCCCAGAAGCCCGGCTTTCCTCTTTTTCGAAAGCTGTGTAAACGGTATGCACTACCATGCCCCCGGACTTGGGGCGTTTGGGTTCAGTACCCTTGAGATTCGTCGTAAGCACGGGGATTTTCTCCGGCCTTCTCCTTTTATAGGCGGTCGAAGTTGAGGGGGCAGTTGCAATAGGCACCCGTACAGATGATACCTTCCATAACATGGCGGCGTGGTGGTCCTCCTCTTCCCAAACCTTTATTTTCTTCTGTCGGCGAGAGTAGTCCTTGTCGATTATAGAGTCTTGAACTCTTCGCCAGACCTTGTGGATTTTTTGGGACAGCTGCTGAGGTGGCTGCTCCGGCTTCTCCTCCGTAACATTTTCAGCAGGTGGAGGAGACCTCTTCAATACGGCAGTTGGAGAGTTCTTGCGCACCCTCATGAGTGGCTCAAACCTGTTCCCAGTTGGAACAGCAGCATCGATTTCCACCATTGGAGCTGGTGGGGTAAATCCAGAAGTGGAACTGCCCCCAGTTTTCTTCACTCGGTGCCAGTGGTGACGTCAAGCATGTCTTGCAGATGGGACTGGCTCAGTTACGGAGGTAGCTTCATCATGCCCCCTGTTCTGGTGAAGGGCTGCTAGGGTCAACCTGTCGAAGACCGGCGTCCGCTGAGAGAGAATGGTCATCTTGTAAAGACCGACATTTTGGCAGGGGAAGCACTTGTAATGACCTCATCCGAAGCAGGAATTGGGATGGCCAGTCGTGCAAAGACCGACCCATTAGCAGGAGAAGCCCCTCTGATGACTTCATTTACTGGAGTTGGAATGGCTATCCGCTTCGAGATAACTCCTTCGGGTATTGCAGGCTTCTTCACGGGCCTACTTGAGCTTTGGCCTAGTCTGTTAAAGACCGAGGTGTTGGACTTGGACGACCCGTTGAGAGGGGTCGTGGTAGTGGTAAGCCGATCAAAGACCGACTTCTTCGGAGCTTCCTGTGATGGCACTGGGGCGTTGAAGCTCATTGGTGGGAGCATGGTCCCTAAGAACAACCCAGTGGTGGCATGTGTCACCTGTTTTACCGACATTGCATAAATGGAGACCGCTTGGGGCCCATAAGTTACACCTCCAGACGGGGCAGAGCGGGAGTTGTTGTTGCAGTTAGTGCAGTTGGAAGTCATTAACGCCATCTTCTCTTCTGCATGGAGCAAGACACCAAATCTTAGTACCTCGAATCCACAGGCAACCATAGCAGACCGCGATTTGTTCGCGAAACACGACACACGAAGTGTGGAGTAGAAAGAGGAAAAAGTCCCACCAGGCGTCCCAGAATCTTTTTACCGCCGAAAACAGAGACGAAACCGCGTAGGTCGTCTTGCCTGAATTTGGGGGTAGATGCTATTTAGATTTATCCGTCCACCTCTCCGAAGATGTCAAGTTGATTTATGGCACCGCGTATCGGAGGTTTAGACGGATGCAGCCGTTGTAGCAGACTTCGTCAGATTCCCCCTCATTGGTGAGGGGTTTTTGATTGTGGGGACGCTTTTCCCTGCAGGTGCAAGCCCCTGCAGTTAATTACGTTATCGCGTAGCGATAACCACTTTCTCCATCTCTAAATGTTCACTTCGTGTCGTGTGTGTTTGTTTTGTTTTAGGTTGCCCGTGGATTGTTTACGGGGACTAATTTATGTTGTCGCTCGTAGGACGGGAATTAGTCCAAATCCGTATTTTCTTAGATTTGGGTTTGATTGATTTAAGGCTCGTTAACCTCGTTTGAGATTAAGATCAACTTGAATGCTTGTTAAGGACACGTTAGTCTAATTTTAGACTAAGGTCTACTTAACGGGGGTATGGGATCATTTTTGATCCAATGAAACAGCATTTGGGCTCAATCATTTTAGTTTAGGGACGTTATGGTACATAGTTTAAGGACATCATAGTCCATGAAGTTTAAGGACGTCATAGTCCGTAGAGTTTAGTTTAGGGACATTGCGATCAATAGGGTTTAGTTTAAAGACGTTACGGTCATAGGGTTTAGTTTAGAGACGTTACGGCCAAGGATTTTAGTTTAAGGACATTACGGTCATGGAATTTAGTTTAAAGACGCTGTGGTCCATTAGTGAAGAGGTAGCATGAGCTTGAGTTTTCTTGACGTAGATCATTTTCGGCCTCAAAGACTTCGAGCATGCTTGTTCATTTCTTTATGTGAACCCTTACTAGAGTTCGGGAGTTCACTACTTAGAGCGAAAAGACCACTACACGGAGCTTTAGAAGTGAAGGACCGGTCTACAAAGGTTGTATTCCTCATTCACTTAAGATGTAAAGTTGTTTGCATGTTGTTTTGTTTAATTCTCTAGTTAAGATTCTAAATTAGGGTTCTTTATTACGGCAAAAATTTGAAATTGGCATGAACGATACCTCCCGAAACCTTGCTGCCGTCCTAGGGAACCCTGCAGTGGTATCAGAGCCAAGCTCGAGATTTAAACGATGTTTGTTAGATTACGAAACCAAAACTACTCCGAAACTTGAAACATGAAAATCCAGTTTCTGTCGAATTTCAAATGGCCTCTAAAATTTCTTTTAGCAACTGCAGAATGTTGTATGAGATATAACATGAACACTACAAAAATTTGAAGCAAATTGGCCAGTATTTGGCCGGCCACATCACCTCTAAAACCGGCCTCCTCGATTTTCTAATGGTGTTCAGGGTTCAAATTTTCATGGTGTTCCAGTCTCTGGGTTTTGATGTTTCAGGTGTTGCTAGTTTTTGCTAAATTTGCATGTGATGTTAACTTTTTGCAAAGGCAATTCGGAGTGTTTCGTAGTCGTAATTCTAATATCTATTCGGGTTATTTAGACGACGTTAAAAAGTTCAAACGGATATCAATAACCCATATTTTCCATTGCTGGAAATTTTCCAAGAGTTGGATTTTTTCCAAGTTTAAAATCTTTAGAAAATCATGCAAGCGATTCTGTGAACTCTCTAGAAGAACGATACCCAAATTCGACTTTTTAGATCGCGGAACCGCGGTGATACCCTAGGGTTTACGGTAGTTCGCGGCGACATGAGTGAGGCATGGGTCGGCCCTTCTACGGATGGTTTATAGGTGTTGTGGTATGTTCTGAATACTTTTTAAACTCTGTTCAAGTGTTGAGCTCTTCGGGAAATTTTGGGTGTTTATTTATTCGATCGAAAAGTTTAACATCGTCTAGCTATCTGTGATTGTGATACAATATTTGGAATCCAAAAAGTTTAGTTATGTGATAACTAATTTGAATTTTATAAATTTAGCAATTCAGTCTCATTTGATTGATTGCCACGAAATTTTGATGTGGATCAAAAGTTCGTCGTAATTACGTAGTGTACGAGGATACTCTCCGGGTAACCTTACTATATAACCACGCCCCATAGCCCTGACCAAGTGACTTTAGGAGAACCCCGTCGCCAAAAGAATCCATTCGGGTCCTCGCGGCCGCGGTGTTCCGCCTTAGTACACTTCGTCAACGGCATCGGGGGTGCGTCCGTCTACTAAAGATTCCGACGTGCATTCGATCAGGGTATCGGGAATCTTATTGAATTACCCGACAGGTTGGAAAGTGTTTTCAATATCGAGACTAAAATGCGGGGTTTATAATTGTTAGGCATGTGATGTCTAAGGAATTCAATTGATTGGGCATGAAATCCAAAGTATGTGATGCATTGGGTTTATGATGTCTAAGGTAGTTGCGGATTCCAATTGTTGTAGTTTTTCACTTTCTTTTCTGCGACTGTAAGTATAATATGTGGTGTATCGCCGGTTTCGTTGCTATATGTCAAAGACAATTGGGATACGCATATTTATTTACGTTGATGACATGTGATGTTATGTGTTGCTGTGATATGTTATATTGGATCGTCGTGTTTTGAATAGGCGGGGGGTTTTATGTGATATGAGAGTTTTTCATTTTCATTCATGTAAAAACTTTTATGTAATATTCCTTTATTGGGGCACTTTCGGATTGAGGATGATGTCACCATTAATGTATATTATTTACTTTTCTGCATTAGGATAGACCCAAGGAGGAGAGCACAAGTAACCAGGTTTTAGGGTCCAGTGGGAGACCATCTCGAGGATTCGAGACCGGGTCTCCTAACTCTAGAATTGGTAGGGTTGTTTGCTCTCTCGTAGGGGTTAGGGATGTGGGTTTGGCTATTCATCGCGACCGTAGAATCCGTGTTTTATATTGGCTTAATTTAAAACACGGAATTCCTATTATATCCAATATTTCATATGTGATTCTTCCGTTGCTGATATTCTGTGATGTGATCACTTGATATGTTCTGAGACGAATGCCTATATTATATATATATGATATATAATAACTATTGCTGCTTTCGTTTCTTCTGTGATGCTTAGGAAGCATATTTCATGTGACTTCATTAATGAGATTAATGAAATAAAAGAAACCTAAATATGTTGCAAAATATTGTTTTAAAAACTGGTAGCTCTAGTTTTTGCTTTGCATAGCTGTATTCCTTATAGAATATCCAGCACCTTATTCGATAAGGATAGAGCCGAGATCTCTTCACCGGGAGTGACCTCTTTAGCGAAACTAGCAAATGCTACAACCCACTCGGTTTGCCTTTTGATTGCTTCTATAGTTTTTGCTTTGCATAGTTGTATTTATGAAATATCCTGCACCTTATTCGATAAGGAAAGAGCCGAGATCTCTTCACCGGGAGTGACCTCTTTAGCGAAACAAGTAAAAGCCTCAAAAACACTCCTTTTAAAATTCACTCGATTATACAACGATATCAAGTTCATTACGCAAAAGGTTTTCTTAAAAACCTGTCATAGCCCTCCGACATTTCAGATAAGTATTTTTTAGTACTCGTGCTGCGTTTGTTGGCCTTTGTCAAGGCGTAGTGTGCGGTAGCTGATTAGTGCTTATCTGCTTGAGCATATGATGCGATTGGATTAGGGTAGTCGTGCGACCTTATTGGCCTTTGTCATGGGTCGTGCGGGTGGGTTTAATTCAATCAGTAAATGACGGGTTGAACTTGACTAACATCCTATGGTTTGTTGGCCTTTGTCAAGGTCATAGGAGGTTAGGGGCAGAATATTATCGAGAATTTCAAGTGTTGAAATTTGCAATGAGATTGCATACCTTCTATGAGATAGTTGGATCCCGATACCCACTGTGAGTAATTGTTACTCCTGGGAGATTTTTAAACATTACAATTAGCCGACCAAGTAAGTGTCTAGAAACGTGTTAACGGGGTTACGCCCCTGGGAAAACGAGGTTTATTTTAATTAGGTCCATGCAAAAACACGGGGAACCTCCCTCAAAGTACCGACACTGGACTGGCCAAAAAATTGGCAAACTTGTAGGATGTAATTAATCTCGGCTAGTCTTATCTTTTAGGGTTTGAAGGAAGATTTGATAAAAATAGTGGGAGCCATCCTGATTAGATAAAATAATAAACAATCTAATCTTGCAAGAACGCACACAGAGTGTTTTGTTCTCTCTCTCTCTCCCGGTAGCGACCATGTCACGCCTTAATCAAGATAATAATATGATGCATTGACCGAACCTGCTTATTATACTGAGCTGGGGAACGTTGGTTCCGCTCTATCTTATAATTGCTATAAGTCCGAGCAGGGAATAGGGGAATATCCGGATTCCCATGCCACCTAATCGAAGAAAGTGCATGTTGATGCATCTTCTTCGGGTGTGTTCATTACCTAGAACGGTTTCTCAGTATCCTCTACGTCTTAGGTATGAGATAGCGGATTAGGATTCCACATATATAATTTGTTACATGGGCTACAGAAAGGTAGAGAACTGAGAATGGGTGATATATGTCTAAGTGTTAGAGAATGGTGTAATTGTTGTAGCCACATCTGTTGGCAAATATCATCTTGTATTAAATACATTGATTTTGAACGAATGTTATTACATACCGAACCCGATATACAATATTACATCGGTTTCTTTAATAAGTTAAAGAAGGATATGATTATGTATTAGAGGATAATGTTGTGAACATTTTCCTGAATCAAGAGTTGATTGGATCAGGCACGTTATGTAATGGCATATACGTTCCAAATCAAACCACAATTCAAAGTATATCGAACACACACAAGAGAAATAGTTCAGAAATGAACGAATCCTTCTTGTGGCATTGTATACTAGGTCATATCAATGCGACATGACCAGCTAAGTTACATAAGGATGAATATGAGAATCTTTTCGAATTTCCATCTTATGATACTTTCCAGTCTTGTCTTAAAGGTAAAATGACCAATACTCCATTTACTGAAAACAGAGAAAGAGTTAGTGAACTCTTAGGACGGATACATGATGATGTATTCGGTCCTATGTCTACTAATGCCAGGCTTGGTTCTTCGTACTTTATTATATTCACTGATTATCCCTCAGGATTCGGACATATGTTCCTGTTGAAACATAAGTCTGAAACTTTTGACAAATTCAAGGAATATAAGCTTGAAGTTAAGAACCAGAAGGGTAGAAGTATTACAGTCCTTCAATGTGATCGAGGAGGAGAATACTTGCGCATGGAGTTCCTGGAGTTTCTAAAAGGAGAATGTGATTCTCTCTCAGCTTACTCCTTCATATACACCATAGCACAACGGTGTATCGGGGCGGAGGTATCGCACCCTTTGAGATAAGGTGCGCTCTATGATGAGTACTGCTGAGTTACCTGTTTTCTTTTGGAGTTATGCACTTGAAAAGTTGCATACCTACTGAATGGGGTTCCGACCAAATCAGTGCCTACCACCTCATATGAGATATGGAATGGGAAGAGACCATATCTTAAAAGAGTTAAGATATGGGGTTGTCTGGCCTATGTTGAAAAGCAAAATTCGGACATACTCGAGACAAGGTCAGATCTGTAAGTTTGTTGGATATCCCAAACATTTACGAGGGAATATCTTCTACCACACTGAGGAGCAAAATTTGTTTTGTTTCTCAGCATGCCACATTTTTAGAAAAGGAATTTCTTGTGAAGAAATTAGTGGTCATGAAGTAGAACTAGAAGGAGTTTGAGCTAGACAAACTAACTGCTAATGATTTGGTGAAACCAAAGGATTTAATAGTCTCCAACGAGCCTCAGCCTCTCCGCGAATCTGGTAGGGTTCCTCATCCACTTGAGAGATACTACGGTCTTCTTGGTGATAGTGGGAGCGAGGATTGCATCATGATAGATGATGGCCCAACTAGGTTCAGACAGGCCATCACAAGTGGCGACTCTGTAAAAAGGCTGGATGCTATACGATCAAAGATGGAATCCACGTACACCAACAATGTATGACTTTGCAAGTTGCACCTGAAGGGGTAAAACCCATTGGGAGCAAATGGATCTTGAGAAGATTCTTGGTGTGGATGGAAAAATTGAGACTTTCAAAGCTATGCTTAAGTCCATCAGGATCAACGCGCGCATCACGCAGTTGGAACATCTGTTTTGATGTGGCAATCAAAGAGTTTGACTTCATCAAAAAGATAAATAAACCTTGTATATACAAGAAGGTTGTAGAGAGTGAGGTTGTCTTACACGTATTGTACATAGATGACATACTCTTGATAGGAAATGGTTTTCTATGCTACACTCGGTCAAGCTCCTCTTATCACAAAGATTCTCCATGGAAGATCTGGATGATACCTACTACATCTTGTGGAATATGATCTATGGTGATAGATCTAAGCGGATGTTAGGAGTGTCCCAAATTCAGGTACATTAACACCATACTAAAGGGGTTTAGTATGGAAGATTCTAAGCATGGTGGTTCGCCCACTTACTCATGGATCACTCTCTCCAAATGGATGTCTTCCGAGACTGATTTGAAGAGAGCTCGCGTGCAAGGGATACCCTATACTTCGGCAATAGGCTCTATCATGTATGCGATATTATGTACCAGACCAGATGTAGATGACTCACTAGGTGTAGTGATTAGGAATCAATCGGATTTTTGGAGAATCATTGGAAAGCGGTGGAGGACATTCTTAAGTACTTGAGAAGCACTAAATGAATGTTCTTGGTTCGAGCTTCCAGAGTGATAAGGTCGACTGAAAGTTAGTCACAGGCATTGTCTTCACCCTCGGTGGAAGAACGGTATGTTAGAAGAGTTCCAAGCTAGATACCGTAACATACTAGACGATAAAGGCTGAATACATCGCTACCAACGATACTGCCAAAGTGGCTGTCTGGGCAATTCTTGTTCATGAGATGGACATGGTTCCTACCATTGATCGTCCAATAACTGTTATTGTTGCAACAATGGAGTTGTGGTTTTGGCCTAGGAACACCGGTCCCATCAGCGATCCAGACATATTCTGAGGCAAGTATCACCTGATCATGGAGATGGTTGATCTCCAAAGGATCGAGGTAAGGAGAGTTAACGCAAAAGATTAACACAGCGGAACCACTCACAAAGGCCTTTCCCTAGAGAGACTTCTATAAGACGTTGAGTATGAGATACTGCAACAAATGGACTTAGTGCAAGTGGGAGATTGTTAATTATATGTATGCCCTATAGGCCATTACTGTACATGTGATGTATATTGTAGTGGATGCTTGGACATATATAGAGAAGACTTTCTTGCTCGATATGATAGTATGCTATCTGGTTGCTCTTTATCTTAACATGTACACTTATTGTCTCTCTATTACATGTTGATAAGCCCTTAGGGTGAGTACTTGATTACCAGGATTATGATGCAGATCATACTAGTGGGGACAGGGTAGTCGGCCTCGAAGACTTCAAGCATGCTTGTTCATTTCTTCATGTGAACCCTTACTAGAGTTCGGGAGTTCCCTACTTGGAGCGAAGGGACTACTACACGGAGCTTTAAAAGTGAAGAACCGGTCTACAAAGGTTGTATTCCTCATTCACTTAAGATGTAAAGTTGATTGCATGTTGTTTTGTTTAATTCTCTAGTTAAGATTCTAGGTTAGGGTTCTTTAGTACGGTAAAATTTGAAATTGGCATGGACGATACCTCCCGAAACCTTGCTGCCGGCCTAGGGAACCCTGCAAGACGATCCATCCCGGTCCGTCTCTGTTTTTGGCGGTGAACACCTACACTTGATTAGCACTTGAGTTTATGGTGTTTCCTTCATTAAAGAGAGTTTAGTGAAGAGGTAGCTTGGATTAGAGGAACTTCGGGTGGATCATCTTCGACACAAAGATCGTGAAGCAAGTTCGTGCACTTCTTCAAGTAGAGGTACGATGAGTCGTAGGGACTACTATCCGGAGCTTTAGAAGAGAAGGACACGATCTACAAAGGTTGTAGTTTCATCACTTAGAATAGTTCTTGTGATATATCTTGTAAACCCTAATCATCTAGTTTGATCCTTAGTTAGTGTAGCTTAGCACCAAGAAATTTTTAAAATTGCATGCTTGATGCCGGTTTAAACCTCATGGTGGTGCTAGGGTAGACTTTCATGGTATCAGAGCCAGGCTAGAACATTAAGGAATGCCTTTAGGACGTTAAAGTGTTCGATCGAACTTCGAAATTCAATTTTCACCAAGTTTCTGTCCATTTTTCAATAGTTGAAATTTTCGAGATTAAAAATATACAGAAAATTGTAGAGGGTGTTCCATGGAGCCTCAAGAAGTATGATGACCAAATTCGTTCAAACCGCCGCGGAACCGCAGCCTAACCCCATGTTTGGATGTGGTTCCGCCGCAAGTTTGTTGAATTGTGGGATCGTACTTCTTGTACGGCTTCATTGTCTTATTTGGCACTTTCTGGGTGTTTTTAATCAGACTCAAGTTTTTGAAGTCTCTGTGATTTGTGGGTGTTTGATGAATCGATCGAAATTTTTAGCATCGTATAGATTATGATGATATGTGATACAATTTTTAGAATCCAAAATAATTAGTTTTGTGAAACCTAGTTTGTAATTATAAATCTAGTGTTTTAGTCTCGGTTAATCGATTGCCACGGAGTTTCGATTCGGTTCAAAACTCTGTCGCAATCGTGTATACTACGCGAACACCTAGTCGGGAATCTTGTTGAATTATCCGACTGCTTATTGAAAAGAGTTTTCAATTTGAGACTAAAATGCAAGGTTTATAGGGTTAGGCATGAAATTCGGAATATGAGATATTCCGAGTTTATGATGTCTAAGGTATTTACAGATTCTAAATATTATTGTTTTTTATTTCTTTTCTACGACCATAAGTTTAATATGTGGGGGATCCCCGATCTCGTTACTATATGTCAACGGAATTCGGGATACGCATATTTACTTACGTTGATGACATGCGGTGATATGTGTTGCTGTGATATGTTATATTGGATCGTCATGATTGAATAGCTGGGGGTTTTTGCATGAGATGAGAGTTTTTCAATTTTCATTCATGTAAAATATGTATGTAATATTCTTTTATTGGGACACTTCCGGATTGAGGATGATATCACCATTGATGTATATTATTTACTTTTCCGCATTAGAATAGACCCAAGACGGGAAGCACAAGTAACCGGATTCTAGAGTCCAGTGGGAGACCGTCTCGAGGAGTCGAGACCGGGTCTCCTAACTCTAGAATTGGCAGGGTTGCTTGCCACTCTCGTAGGGGTCTAGGGATGTGGGTTTGGCTATTCATCACGACCGTGGAATCCGTGTTTTTCATTATTGGCTTAATTTAGAACACGAACCTCGTAGTATTTCCAATATTTCATATGTTGACTTCTGCTGCTTGATTCTGTGATGTGATCATATAATTGCGTGAGACGAATGCTATATTATATATATGATATATAATAAAAGTTGCTTATGTTTTGCACCCGCGTTAGTCCAGCCCCCACTCTGCCGTTAGTTAAGTAATCTAATGGTGCATAACGGGGCCCCGTAGAGAATGCAGATAGCATAAGCGTACGTTTTATTTTCGTTTCTTTTCTGTGATGTTTAGGGAAACATAAATGATGGGTCCTCATTAATGAGATTAATGGAAAGAAAAGAAACCTAAAAATGTTGTAAAATCAAAATTTTTAAAAGGTAGCTCTAGTTCTTGCTTTGCATTGTGGTATTCCTTGATGAATATCCAGCATCTCATTCGATGAGGAAAGAGCCGAGATCCCTTCACCGGGAGTGACCTATTTAGCAAAACTAGCAAATGCTACAACCCACTCAGTTTTGTTTTTATAGCTTCTCTAGTTCTTGCTTTGTATAGTGGTATTCCTTGATGAATATCCAGCACCTCATTCGATGAGGAAAGAGCCGAGATCTCTTCATCGGGAGTGACCTTTTTAGCAAAACTGGCAAAAACTACAAAAAACACTCCTTTTCAAAACACTAGATTCTGCAACGATATCAAGTTCATTACGTTAAAGGTTTTTTTTACAAAAACTAGTCATAGCCCTCCGTCATTTCAGATAAGTACTATTTAGTATTCGTGC
Source organism: Agapanthus africanus (assembly GCA_030015575.1). Taxonomy (NCBI): domain Eukaryota; kingdom Viridiplantae; phylum Streptophyta; class Magnoliopsida; order Asparagales; family Amaryllidaceae; genus Agapanthus; species Agapanthus africanus. The sequence continues at coordinate 365,774,818 of CM057351.1, read as the reverse complement.
TACGTTTGTTGGCCTTTGTCAAGGCGTAGTGTACGGAAGCTGATTAATGCTTATCTGCCACATATGATGCAATTGGATTAGGGTAGTCGTACGGTTTTGTTGACCCTGTTAAGGGTCGTACGGATGGATATAATTCAATCACGAAATAACGGGTTGAACTTGGCTAACGCTTATGATTTGTTGTCCTTGTTAAGATCATAAGTTGCTAGAGATAAAAATATATATTGGGAATTTCAAGTGTTGAAATTTGTAATGAGATTACAGACTTTCTATGAGATAGTTGAATCCCGATACCCACTGCGAGTAAGTGTTACTCCTGAGAGAGTTTTCCACTTTATAATTAGCCGATCGACTAGGTGTCTAAGAAAGGTGTTAACAGGGTTATACCCCTGCGGAAACGAGATTATTTAATTAGTTCCATGCAAAAACATGGGAAGACTCTCTCAGAATTGTAAGTCTACGGTAGCGCCCTGGCCGTCAATCCGAGGCCAAATGCGGAACAAAAACTTTTTACGACGCCGCTATCGTAGTCTTTCACCCGGATTGAACCATTAACACTAAACTAGCTAACAAGAAAGAAGTTAGAATGGCTATACCGATCGATCTGTGTCCTTCGGTCTTCAGCCACCATCCCTAACTCCTCGCGGCATCTCCGATCTTGCTCGATCTCCAGTCTCCTCATTGAAAAAGGCACCACATCAAGAAGTCTTTTTACGGGCTCCTGCTTCAAACCGAAGCAACTCGAACATGAAGTTTGCTAGCCGACATGTCCAATATGAAGTAGAGAATGTGTGTAATAACTTTGTCTCAATACACTCAATGTTTATCAACACATGAGATGGAATGAGTAGAGGCTGAAGAAGATACCATTGATGGAGATTGTGAGCTTAAAGAGAAAGCTAGAGAAGAAGAAGAGCTTGCTCTCTTGTGTGAGATGAAAAATTGAGAGAGGCTTAGAATGATAATCTCAAGAGCTAACCCCATACATGTGGCTGCCCTCTCTCTCTCTACCGTTCATCTCACACCACTAATCAATTAAGATAATTGTCATGGCACAATAAAACATACCATGAGTCACCAATGAAGCACATGGCACATTCAATGCATATAATCATGACAACCACTCACAATTTCCACAAAATAAACATTAATCCAAATGTTTATGACAATAAAAAGATATCGCATCAACTAAATCAAACTCGTGATGGATCACAAGGATACCCCTCACCTGTATATATATACCTGCATCCGCATTCCGACTGAATGCGAATGCAATGAGACTAAAGTAATCCAACAAATCTAATACTAGGATCCGGCTTAAACCAAAACCCACTAGTATGATCCGTCCGATCATGATCCGTGCACGAGTGCACGTATATGATCGAACCCTGCCATAATACCATACGGCCTCTACAACGTTTCGCCCGAACTTGGGAAAACTTTCTGTTGGGGACTCTAAAAACTCATCAATACGCCGGCAGTGGGATTAACCACAAGCACGACAGTGGTACTAGCTGTACGTAACGGCTACCCATGTATTGTCCAAAAGGGATACCGATGGGCGAACTCATCCTGATACCCTACTGAGCCTGTCAGTGACAATATCCGTAAAGTCCGGTCCGTTCATCTATGAGTATCGCATGTCGGGCCTAGGGGACTGGTAAACGTCAGACCCCCAAAAGCGGTACAAGTCATGTCGGAATGTAACCCAGAAAACCCTGAGATACTACTGGAATACCTACCAATAAATCTCACTTGCCTTGGTCTAGGACTTCATTTAATGGCTCTCCTAGACACAGCGCGATCTCACCCCCAATACCGGGAGAGACGAAACCCTTGTCGATCCGATCACTGCCTCCAGGTGGCACGGGATTGTCCCCAACTAAAACCTGTTTGCACGACTCCTTTGAGCCATGGTAGGGTAGTAATCAAAGCACAGTGAGAACTCACACGAGACAAATGATGATCTCAGATCGATGAACTAAGCTGTACACATGTCACCAGGGAACTGCTATCTGACACTAGGTATAATACTAACTAGCATATTCCCGGCAAGTCCTGTCCGGTGTACTCATAACCCAATGAGCACCTGTATACATCTTAGGTGAACCAACTGATACCAATTGTTCCCCTCCGAATGGCGGCTAAGACATGGTCGTCTTGCCTGAGATTCGGGGAAGATACTAATAGGTGCTATCCGTCCACCTCTCCGAAGATGCCAAGTTGATTTATGGCACCGTGTATCGGAGGTTTGGACGGATGCGGCCGATGTAGCAGACTTCGTCAGATTCCCCCTCGCTTGAGGGGTTTTTGATTGTGGGGACGCTCTTCCCTGCAGGCGCAATCCCCTGCAGTTAATTACGCTACCGCATCGCGGTAGTAACTTTCTCCTTCTCCAGAATTTCACTTCGTGTCGTGTGTGTTTGTTTTGTTTGTGGTTGCCCGTGGATTGTATACGGAGACTGAGTAATGCCGTCGCCCGTAGGACGTGGATTAGTCCAAATCCGTATTTACTTAGATTTGGGTTTGGTGTTTTTAGTTTAAGGATACGTTAGCCGTGTTGAGGCTAAGATCGACTTAAACGTTCGTTAAGGATACGTTAGTCTTGTTTGAGACTAAGATCAACTTAACGTAGTGATTCATTTAATATATGGCCGTCAGGGCTCGTCACCTCTCTGACGTCGTTGAAGGATTACAACGACAGGTGTCAGAGGAGCTCGGAGATGTACCCTTAAACCAAAGTCGATTTGGAGTTTTATAGTCCATTTAAATGTTTAAGGATACGTTAGCCGTATTTGGGGCTAAGATCAACTTAAACGGACCGTTTAGATCCGGAAAAAGAGCATTTGGAGGCTCTATTGTTCCAGTTTAGGGACGTGGTGGTCCATGTTCCAGTTTAGGGACGTGGTGGTCCATTGCCAGTTTAGGGACGTGGTGGTCTGTATTGCAGTTTAGGGACGTGGTGGTCCGTCATTAGTTTAAGGACATTTCGGTCCATCGCCAGTTTAGGGACGTGGTGGTCCATCATTAGTTTTAGGACGTTTTGGTCCATCATTAGTTTAAGGACATTTCGGTCCGATATTAATTTAAGGACGTTTCGGTCCACGAGTTTAAGGACCCCGCGGTCCATATTGATGTGTGTGGTCGTCGGGACCCATCACCTCTCTAACGACGTTGAATGATTACAACGACATGTGTCAGAGGAGCTCGGAGATGTACCCTCGAACCGGATGTAAATTGATTTAGAGAGCAGCCGTGCTCAGTCAATTTAATTTAAGGACTTATGGCCACGACTGGGCTAAGTTCAGTTTTGTCTTTGGCTTATTGGACCTGTGCTAGGGCCTTGCCCCTTCACTGCATTATTTTTCTTTATTTTGGTTGGGCTCTGCCCTTTTATAAATGATGCACAGCATCTATTTAATTAGTCCTGCTTGGTCTTTTAATTTGGGCCTGGCCCTTTAGGAAATGCCTTGCATTTATCAGGCACTTTGCGCCAATCAGAGAGCGCAAGCGCTTGTAGTATTGACACGTGTCGCGCAAGCACAGTGCGCTGCGCTAGTGCGTTGCGCTTGCACTGCTGACACGTGGTGCACTCTGGTGAGTTGCGCCAATTACAGAGAGCAAAGCTCTATCTCAAAGCGCATAGCACAAATGGTTCAAATGCTAACACGTGGCGCTCTCAGGTGGCTTGCGTCAACCCAGGAGCGCAACAGTGCAGATCTCCAAGTGCAAGGCACTATAAATTTGAGAATCCTTTAGATTCTAGAACCAATGGTTCATAAAAAGTGCAAAGCACTGTTTTTATTTGTTTTTTATTTAAGGTCCTTGATCTTGTTTTTAGATCGATGATCTGTTCACAAGAGAATTTTCTCTTTTTCTAAAGGCTTTTTACCTTTTTTGTTCTTGAGGATTTCTCTCCAATTCTTCAGAGCTCTCTCTCTGTTTAATTTCTCCCAAAATGATGGTCCTCTCTTTGAATTGAGGTCTAAGGTCCTTTTTATAGTACCCATAAATTAGTTAAATTTGTTAAAGAGAACTTTCTCTGAGTGATTTGGGGAATTTTCCCCACCGTTGGATCTTTGATCCAAGGGCTTCTGTTTTACAGAAAGCAATCTTCTTGTTTTTAAAAAGAACAGAAAGATCTTTTTAGAATTTTAATTCTGTTTGGCGCAAGCGCCCCAGCGCGTGACACGTGTCAAGCAGCGCACAGCGCAGCGCAACTGCGCTGGCGCATCTACGCTGACACGTGCAGTGCAACTGCGCGGGCGCATCTGCGCTGACACGTGTCGCGCAGCGCACATCGCAGCGCAACTGCGCTGGCGCATCTGCGCTGACACGTGTCGCGCAGCGCACAGCCTGCGCAACTGAAGCGTTGCTTCCTTTAATTTTGTTTAAAACAGAGTTTTGCTCTGATTGGGTGCGCTGCCTTGGGCGCTGCGCTGATACTTCTGCGCCTGACACGTGGCGCGTTGCGCGCAGCGCAAAGAATCTGAAGCGTTGCTTCATTTATTAAAATTTAGATTTTCAAAGTAGAGCTTTGCTCTGATTAGGGGAAGATGAAGTGTTGCTTCATTTCCTGCCTTGGAATTTGAACAGAGCTTTGCTCTGATTGGGGTAAACAAATGCCCCCCCACCGTTGCACTTACGTGGCCCCAAACGCAAGCGCAACGATGGCAGAATCCCAACCGTTGCGGCAGCTTTTGGAAGTTGAAGAGGCATTTGATGCCTATAAATAGGACCTTTGGTCCCCCACAGATGCTTATCATCTTTAAGATTTTTATTTTCAAATGACTCCAGAGCTTTGCTCTTATTTAAAAACTTTTAGAGTGCTGCTCTTGTTTCTTTTTAAGAACTTTCAAAGTTCAGAACCCAACACCCCTTTTAGGTAAAACCTTAAATTAAATTAAATTAAGTTTAATTAACAGAGCCTTGCTCTCATAGATCTTTTGATCTAAATAAAATCCTTTTGGGGTTTCACCAAATAGAGCTTTGCTCTCATGAATCTGTTTCAGGGTTTCCCAACCCATGAACAGAAACTTGCATTTTTTTGGCAAAACATAGATCCCTGTGATCTAGAAGAACTCTTAAGAGTGTTTCATTGATCTTAGAGTTTTAAGATGACATTTTATTCCTCAGTGCATAATATCGTTTTGCTTAATCAGTCTTTCTGATAATTCTGTTGATCCTCTTTCACAGGAACAATGAACGTCCATATGTATGCTCTTAACGAGATCATCTCTTATGGGGACATCCGCCGACTTGGCCGCTCTCAAAATCGGGAGTGCACAAACGAGGAGTGTGCTGAAATAATGAGTCGCTTCGACGCGTACAATGGTCCACTGCTTCCCCGACGTTCCTCCCTTCTTAAGCTTATCGTGGGAGCCATCTGGGAAGCGCTTCCCCTCTTCTGTTTAGGCGTGCCACTTAGGGAGTTGGATGCTGCTGAGGACAAGGTAGACTCGGTGTACCTGTTGAACTTTATCTCGAAGAGACGGCGAGACAGTCTTATCGATCTCTTGCACGAGGTCTTTCAACAGTCCGCCATACTCACTGCTTATCGGAGGGTGGAAGACATCAGAGCGGACCCTGACGCTTGTGCTCGCGAAAGAAAGCATACTAGGATGGTCCACGAGGCCTGGAAAGTCATAGATAGAGTAGCTTTTGAGTTTCTCAATCCATGCCCTGGGTTCGAGGTTATTCCCTTGTAATAATATTTTTAGTTTATTGCTTTTATGATTGTAAGAACTTTTGGCAATATTAACGGAATTTTTTTTATCTCAGCTTGTCTCTATTTTTTATTCTGAATCTTTTGCTTATACACGAACGAGTGTGTCTCGAACGCCTGATCAAATGTAAATCGGATGCTCTTTCTGTCGCTTTCTTTTTTCTCTTATTATCAGCATGCTGTCACAATTAGCAGATAATAGAGTAAGCACCTTGATTTCTTCACGAGATAGCGATGGCTTAGGCCGCAGGTTCAGATCTGCTGCCCAAGACTTTTAAACTCTATGAGCCGTGAGGGTCTCATAGAGACTTTTCTCCCTATGGATCGAGAGGATCTCGTAGGTGGGTTTTCTCCTTAGGAATCGTGAGGATTCCTAAGTGTGTTCTCTTGAAAGTCGTAAGGATCTTACGAGAGAATTTATTCCCTTGCGAATCGTGAGGACCCGCAAGTGATGGGTGAAGTTGTCCTTATCCGCATTTCACGGAGTCAGGAGTTGCTCTGGATGCTTCCCACGGGTTCACTGCCGTGTTCGGCGAGGACTAGGTTCCGCTCTGGATGCTTCGCACGGGTTCACTGCCGTGCTTTGCGAGGACCAGGATCCGCTCTGGATGTTTTCCACGGGGTCAGGATTGACATAAGCCGCGTTCCACGTAGCCAGGAATTTTTACTCTGGATGTTTCACACGGGGTCAGTATCGACATAAGCCGCGTTACACGTAGCCAGAAATTTTTGCTCTAGATGCTTCCCACGGGTTCAATGCCATGTTCGGCGAGGACTAGGTTCCGCTCTGGATGCTTCGCACGGGTTCACTGCCGTGCTCTGCGAGGACCAGGATCCGCTCTGGACGTTTTCCACGGGGTCAGGATTAACATAAGCCGCTTTCCACGTAGCCAGGAATTTTTGCTCTGGACGTTTCACACGGGGTCAGGATCGACATAAGCCGCGTTCCACATAGTCAGGAATTTTTGCTCTGGACGTTTCACACGGGGTTAGGATCGACATAAGCCGCTTTCCACGTAGCCAGGAATTTTTGCTCTGGACGTTTCACACGGGGTCAGGATCGACATAAGCCGCGTTCCACGTAGTCAGGAATTTTTGCTCTGGACGTTTCACACGGGGTTAGGATCGACATAAACCGCGTTCCACATAGCCAGGAATTTTTGCTCTAGATGCTTCCCACGGGTTCAATGCCGTGGTCGGCGAGGACTAGGTTCCGCTCTGGATGCTTCGCACGGGTTCACTGCCGTGCTCTGCGAGGACCAGGATCCGCTCTGGACGTTTTCCACGGGGTCAGGATTGACATAAGCCGCTTTCCACGTAGCCAGGAATTTTTGCTCTGGACGTTTCACACGGGGTCAGGATCGACATAAGCCGCGTTCCACGTAGCCAGGAATTTTTTGCTCTGGACGTTTCACACGGGGTCAGGATTGACATAAGCCGCGTTCCACGTAGCCAGGAATTTTTGCTCTAGATGCTTCCCACGGGTTCACTGCCGTGTTCAGCGAGGACTAGGTTCCGCTCTGGATGCTTCGCACGGGTTCACTGCCGTACTTTGCGAGGACCAGGATCCGCTCTGTACGTTTTCCACGGGATCAGGATTGACATAAGCCGCTTTCCACATAGCCAGGAATTTTTGCTCTGGACGTTTCACACGGGGTCAGGATCGACATAAGCCGCGTTCCACGTAGCCAGGAATTTTTTTGCTCTAGACGTTTCACACGGGGTCAGGATCGACATAAGCCGCGTTCCACATAGCCAGGAATTTTTTCTCTAGATGCTTCCCACGGGTTCACTGCCGTGTTCGGCGAGGACTAGGTTCCGCTCTGGATGCTTCGCACGGGTTCACTGCCGTGCTCTGCGAGGACCAGGATCCGCTCTGGACGTTTTCCACGGGGTCAGGATTGACATAAGCCGCTTTCCACGTAGCCAAGAATTTTTTGTTGATTGTATCCGCATTTCGCGGAGTTAGGATTCGACTCTCGGTCATCTGTATGCCGTCGAGTCATGGAACTGGGGATTGCCGCCGTTCCGCTTTGCTTGATATTATGTCTGCTGCAATGAGACGAACGTTGAGATAGTCTCTGAGCTATCTGTGACTCATCGAGATTTGGCTTCTTCTTCTGATGAAACCTGGGAGAGGAGGAGTGCGATTCCTTCTTTGTTTGCATCCCTGGATTGTATACAGGGATTAATGTAATATCATCTGTGGGGCATAAATTTCATTTTTTGTTTTATTTCTTTTTCCGCGATGCTCTATCATTTCAGCTTTTATATCACGAAGGTCGCGATTGCCCCATCATTTCGGCTATTTTTCGCGGTGCCCAATCATTTCGGCTATTTATTTTATTTTTACTCGCTGCTTTTTATTGCGAGTTGCCCAATCATTTCGGCTATTTTTCATGCATACATTTTTACTTGCTGCTTTTTATTGCAAGTTGCCCTATCATTTTGGCTATTTCGTATGCATGTGTGGCTTGCTGGCTTTTCGCCGCAAGCTTTGGATTAGACACCGATTTTGGCATCAGCACTGCTACGACTGGGATATTGCCAGGAGAGAATCATCATTTGCCTCTGTCGATGTCGAACAAAGGTGGCTTAGCGAACAGGGTTACGGTCCTGTTGACTAAGGCTTTTAACTTTATGAGCCGTAAGGGTCTCGCAAAGGTATTTCTCCCTACAAGTCATGAGGATCTTGTAGGTGTATTTTCTCCTTAGGAATCGTGAGGATTCCTAAGTGTTCGTTTCCTCTGTAAGTCGTAAGGATCCTACAGGAGGGTTTTCTCCTCATAAATCGAGAGGATTTACAAGGGTTGTTTACCATACGATCATATCCCCAGTCAGGGATGAGACTTAGTTAGGGAAATGTTTATTTGCGCCCGTGGATTGTATACAAGAGCCAGTACTGGACCACTTGTAGGGCACAATTTCGGAAGTTGTGGGGGTTGCTTAAGCACAGGTTTAAGTCTTTGTAACTTAAGACTTTCAACTCTTATGAGCCGTGAGGGTCACAAAAGAGAGTTCTCCTTACGAGTCATGAGGATCTCGCAAGTGTATTTTCTCCTTAGGAATCGTGGGGATCCCTAAGTGTGTCACTCCCTTGTGAGTCGTAAGGATCTCACGCCGGTGGTTTCTCCTTACAAGGTCGAGAGGACCCTATAAGTGTCCTTTAACGAGGTTGCGCCCTTTTGGGTTTTCACAAACACTCGCCGGTAGCCCTGCTGTTTTTACTCACGGAGCCCTTTCGGGTTTTCATCCATGCCCATTTTGCTTATGGACATACCGTTTTTTTTATTCTTTTTATTTTCTTTTTTTTTACGAGGTCACGCCCTTTCGGGTTTTCACGAACACTCGCCGGTTGCCCTGCTGTTTTTACTCACGGAGCCCTTTCGGGTTTTCATCCGTGCCCATTTTGCTTATGGACATACGCTTTTTTTTTTAGCGTCAGCCTGAGGATACTGCGGTAGTAGTTTTAAGGACGTTTCGGTCCGCTTACAAGTTTTAGGACATTGCGGTCCATCATTAGTTTAAGGACGTTTCGGTCCGCCGTTAGTTTAAAGACGTTTCGGTCCGTCATCGCCGTATTTGAGGCGAAGCTCTAGTTTACTGACTTTTCGGTCCCTGAGGCTTTCCCTATTAATGAGCATGATGCCCCCGGCGTCTCCATCTTTCCCGATGCGTGCAGTTGTGGTGGGCTTACCTCCCAGTTTTCGGAGATGACAAACTTGCCTTGTTGGTATTGATCTTCAACCCAGTTTTTGAAGACGTAGCAATCCTCGATCAGGTGACCCAGAATTCGGTGATAGGGACAGTAGTTGGGCTCATTGACGTCATTTGGTTGCGACGGATGTTTTGGCTTCGGCAGATTTATGAGTCGTTTGCGCAACGCCAGCTCGAACAGTCCCCTTGTTTTATCTTGCGGAAACGAGTAAGAACGTTTCAACCTCTTTTCGAGGGACGAGCGTGGTCGCAGATTGTTTTGGCGAACAACCGGTCTAAGGCCACTCGATTGCTGTTGAATGTTGGCCTCGAAGGCTGTTTTTTCCTTTCCTTTATCTTTTGTGCTCGATCCTTTATTTGCGGGGCCGAGATTTTTTTCGAGCAGCGTGCGATTGCACGGCTGAACGTTCTCGCAACTTCTCAATTCTTTCATTTTTGAAATAGATTCCTTGAGGAGATGGTTGAGGGCAGCTTCTTCCTCAGAGTCACTTCCAAAGGTGATAATTTGTGATCCCTTGGAGTCGGCTATATGACAGTCGGCGGCGGCTCCTTTGCGCTCATCTATCGCATTTTTTCGATGTCTACGAGCTTCACATTTTGTCCCGTCGAAGTGTTTCTTTCGAGCGACATACCCTTACCACCAACAGTTAAAGGATTCGCAGTCTTCAGTAGGATGTATGATCTTCTGATGATATAAGCAGAAGTTAGGATGCATCTCTACTCCACCGAAAGTATTTTCTTCAGAGGGCGGTAGCTTCATTCCCGCTGATAGGGCTTTGGCGAACCTTTTCCTCGTCTTGAATTTATTTTTATCTGCAGTGGATGGCTTTTGATTTGACAGGAGTGTCTTGGCTTTTTCCAGTATGGCCATCTCACGCTCTTGATTGGCTTTTGCTTTCAGACGAATTTCATTTAAGAAGATATCGATCAACTCGTCTAATGGCCGTAGAATTTTCGGCTCAGGGTTCGCACTTGGTTTCTCGGCGCGAGGAGCCTCTTCATCATCCGCCAGTGAATGAGAGATCACATGACAAGTCGCTACGTAGTCTTCGGATTTGTCTGATGAGTTTTCCCCATCGTTTTCGTCCTTGACAAAAGAACAAGCTTCCCCCATCGTGTCCGTCTTCTTTGGAGTGTGCGGCTGGGGTGGATTTACCTTCCACTTTTCAGATAGGGCAAACTTGCCTTGTAGGTATTGATCTTCAATCCATCCCTTGAAGACGAAGCAATCCTCAATCGGATGGCTTGCCGTTTGATGATAGGGGCAATAATTGGGGTTATTCTCCTTGTTGGGTTTTGGTGGTTGCCTTGGATTCAGCAAGTTGATAAGCCTGTTGCGCATAGCCAGCTCGAACAGCTTCTTCATCTTATCCCGCGGGAATGAGTAGGGGCGCCTCATTTTCTCAATATAGAACCACCGTCTCTCTCCCGATTGATCCGCTAGCTTTAGGGTGCTGGGTTGCTGCTGAGCATTCACGACGAAGGTTTCCTTCCCTTTACCCTTGTCGTTCCGTGGTTCTGGCTTCGGGGGAAAAGGTTTGTGACCCATTTGATCCATCTGGGCCAGCTTGTCGATCAAAACCTGGAATGTGGTCGGCTTAAAGAACATCATGAACTGTGAGATAGTGGCATGAGGGTCTAGGGTACCCACGAACATGCCCACCGCGGGCGCTTCTTCAATATGTTGTTCGCATTTTGACCACAAGTTTCTCCAGCGTATAGCGTACTGAATCCACGTCTCGCCCGGCCTTACCCTGGCATTAATCAATGCTGCTATCGGGGCCCGTTCGCTGGCGCTCGCGAATCGCTGAGTGAATAGCAACTCCATTTCAGCGAACGTCTTGACAGAATCGTTCGGGAGTTCGGAATACCATTCGAACGCTGTTTCTGACAAGCTGCCGACAAATTGGCGAAGCATCAATTTGTCATCGCCTCCAGTATTGCCGCATAAGGCCCTGAATTGAGCGACATGCTGATGCGGATTCCCTGTCCCTTTATATACGTGGAATTTAGGGATAGTATATCCCGGCGGGTAACTGATTTGGTCATACCAGTCCGGATAAGGTCATCCAGTTCTAACAGTTTGCCCAGCTTCTTCACTCGCCTGATGAGCTCGTATTTGCTGAGCTATATAATCATCAAGCGCGGCCTTGGAAATGGTTTCTTCCTTGGCTGCTGAAAGAGCAGGAGGAGGATCAGATGTTTCCCCTCCGTCATTTCCGACAATGACTGGAGGGTCTTCAGCTGGAGGGTCCGGCTGTAACATCATCCCTACCATGTCTTGGAAGAGGAGTGCCATTTGTTTTATGTTAGCCGCTTGTTCTGCGGCTTCTGTGTCCTTCTTTTTGAGGATTCTACGTAAGAAGTCAGCATCAGTCTCTTGTTCGTGGCGCTGTTCTGATGATACTTCCGAACTTTCTTTTGGTTCGGTAAGTGCAGCCATCACAGTCATCATTTCCTGAAGCTTCTGTTGCTGCTCTTGGGCTTTCGTCATAGATCGGGTCAGCGGTCGGTGACCCGTCGAAGCACGGCTTTCCTCCTTTCCGGAAGCCATATAAACAGTGTGCACCACCATGCCCCTAATCTTGGGGTGTTTATGTTCAGCGCTTTTACGGTTCTCCATGTTCACAGAGGCTTTTTGCGGCCTCCTTTTCTTCTGAGTGATTGACAGTGAGGGAGCCGTTGCAGTGAGCACCCGGCCAGCTGTAGCTTTTTCCGACTTGACAGAGTAGTCCCTTTCCTGCTGAACCTTCATCTTTTTCTGTCGGCAGAGGTAGACTTGATCAACAACCGAGTCTTGGACTTGATACCAGACTTTGTAGATGTTAGAGGATAACCGTTGAGGGGGCAGCCCTAGCTTTTTCTCTGGAGCATTCTCCACAGGTGAAGGAGTTCGTTTCAACACCGCAGTAGGAGAGTTTCTGCGCACCGTGTTCAGCAATCCAAAGCTGTTCCTGGTTAGAACAGCAGCATTGATCCCCACCATCGGAGCTGGAGGAGTTATCCCAGAGGGGGAATTTCCCCCAGCCTTCCTCACTCGGCGCCAGTGGCGACGTCGGGCGTGTCTTGCGGATGGAGCTGTTTCAGCTATAAGGGCGTCTTCGTCATGCCCCCTGCTCTGGGCAAAGGAAGCAGCTTCGAGGGTCTCTCCTGGAGCAGGAGCCGGAATAGCCACCCTCGTAAAGACCGACTTTTTGGAAGGAGAAGCCTTTCCAATGATTTCGTCCGCTTGAGCCGGGATGGCTATCCGCTTTGGGATGGCAGTTTCGGGTATCGTGGGTTTGTAGACGTTTTGGCCCTGTCTGTTGAGAACTGAGGTATTGAAGCTGGGCGACCCGTTGAGAGGGGTCGCGGCAGTGGCAAGTCGATCAAAGACCGACTTCTTTGGAGCTTCTTGCAACGTCATTGTCGCATGGAAGCTCAACGGTGGGAGCATGGTCCCGAAGAATAATCCAATGGTGGCCTGAGTTACCTGCTCCACTGGCATCTTGAAAAGGGAGGCCGCTTGGGGCCCATAAGTCACTCCTCCAGCAAGGACCGAGCGAGAGTTGCAGTTGCAGGCAGTGCAGTTTGAAGCCATTGATCTTCTGTTTTCTGCATGGAGCAAGACACCAAATCTTAGTACTTCGAATTCACAGGCAACCACAGCAAACCGCGATTCGTTCGCGAACACGACACACGAAGTGTGGAGTGGAAAGAGGAAAAGGTCCCACCGGGCGTGTGTGTTTGTTTTGTTTGTGGTTGCCCGTGGATTGTATACGGAGACTGAGTAATTCCGTCGCCCGTAGGACGTGGATTAGTCCAAATCCGTATTTACTTAGATTTGGGTTTGGTGTTTTTAGTTTAAGGATACGTTAGCCGTGTTGAGGCTAAGATTGACTTAAACGTTCGTTAAGGATACGTTAGTCTTGTTTGAGACTAAGATCAACTTAACGTAGTGATTCATTTAATATATGGCCGTCAGGGCTCGTCACCTCTCTGACGTCGTTGAAGAATTACAACGACAGGTGTCAGAGGAGCTCGGAGATGTACCCTTGAACCAAAGTCGATTTGGAGTTTTATAGTCCATTTAAATGTTTAAGGATACGTTAGCCGTATTTGGGGCTAAGATCAACTTAAATGGGACCGTTTAGATCCCGAAAAAGAGCATTTGGAGGCTCTATTGTTCTAGTTTAGGGACGTGGTGGTCCATGTTCCAGTTTAGGGACGTGGTGGTCCATTGCCAGTTTAGGGACGTGGTGGTCTGTATTGCAGTTTAGGGACGTGGTGGTCCGTCATTAGTTTAAGGACATTTCGGTCCATCGCCAGTTTAGGGACGTGGTAGTCCATCATTAGTTTAAGGACGTTTTGGTCCAGCATTAGTTTAAGGACATTTCGGTCCGATATTAGTTTAAGGACGTTTCGGTCCACGAGTTTAAGGACCCCGCAGTCCATATTGATGTGTGTGGTCGTCGAGACCCGTCATCTCTCTGACGACGTTGAATGATTACAACGACATGTGTCAGAGGAGCTCGGAGATGTACCCTCGAACCGGATGTAAATTGATTTAGAGAGCAGCCGTGCTCAGTCAATTTAATTTGAGGACTTATGGCCACGACTGGGCTAAGTTCAGTTTTGTCTTTGGCTTATTGGACCTGTGCTAGGGCCTTGCCCCTTCACTGCATTATTTTTCTTTATTTTGGTTGGGCTCTGCCCTTTTATAAATGATGCAGAGCATCTATTTAATTAGTCCTGCTTGGTCTTTTAATTTGGGCCTGGCCCTTTAGGAAATGCCTTGCATTTATCAGGCACTTTGCGCCAATCAGAGAGCGCAAGCGCTTGTAGTATTGACACGTGTCGCGCAAGCGCAGTGCGCTGCTGACACGTGGTGCACTCTAGTGAGTTGCGCCAATTACAGAGAGCAAATCTCTATCTCAAAGCGCATCGCGCAAATGGTTCAAATGCTGACACGTGGCGCTCTCAGGTGGCTTGTACCAACCCAGGAGAGCAACAGTGCAGATCTCCAAGTGCAAGGCACTATAAATTTGAGAATCCTTTAGATTCTAGAACCAATGGTTCATAAAAAGTGCAAAGCACTGCTTTTATTTGTTTTTTATTTAAGATCCTTGATCTTGTTTTTAGATCGATGATCTGTTCACAAGAGAATTTTCTCTTTTTCTAAAGGCTTTTTACCTTTTTTGTTCTTGAGGATTTCTCTCCAATTCTTTAGAGCTCTCTCTCTGTTTAATTTCTCCCAAAATGATGGTCCTCTCTTTGAATTGAGGTTTAGGTTCCTTTTTATAGTGCCCATAAATTAGTTAAATTTGTTAAAGAGATCTTTCTCTGAGTGATTTGGGGAATTTTCCCCACCGTTGGATCTTTGATCCAAGGGCTTCTGTTTTACAGAAGGCAATCTTCTTGTTTTTAAAAAGAACAGAAAGATCTTTTTAGAATTTTAATTCCGTTTGGCGCAAGCGCCCTAGCGCGTGACACGTGTCAAGCAGCACACAGCGCAGCGCAACTGCGCTAGCGCATCTGCGCTGACACTTGCAACGCAACTGCGCTAGCGCATCTGCGCTGACACGTGTCGGGCAGCGCACATCGCAGCGCAACTGCGCTAGCGCATCTGCGCTGACACGTGTCGCGCAGCACAGTGCCTGCGCAACTGAAGCGTTGCTTCATTTAATTTTGTTTAAAACAGAGCTTTGCTCTGATTGGGTGCGCCGCTTTGGGCGCTGCGCTGATGCTTCTGCGCCTGACACGTGGCGCGTTGCGCGCAGCGCAAAGAATCTGAAGCGTTGCTTCATTTATTAAAATTTAGATTTTCAAAGTAGAGCTTTGCTCTGACTGGGGGAAGATGAAGTGTTGCTTCATCTCCCGCCTTGGAATTTGAACAGAGCTTTGCTCAGATTGGGGTAAACACCAATGGCTTGTGAGACCGGCCACCGCCCTTCGTCGGGGTCTTGACTGTATACACCAGTACTCCGCGATATCGATGCCCTGTCTCGAAACTCCCACGACTAGAGACACTTTTAAGGATGTGCTTATAGACTACCCAACCCTCACGTATATGATCGCCATCATACTGCTGGTAGTCAAGCAAGAATCCTAAGGGCTCTATCAACGTATAATAGTGATCTGTAATATCACCTAAAGTATGTACACGATGATAAACATAAACCAGATAGCATACTATCATCTTGAGTAAGACTGTCTTACCGGCATAGGTCCTCCCTCAATCATTGCAATCGCGTACCTGCGATCCAATAATTAACTTTGAGAGCACTATATCCAACAATCTCCCACTTGCAGTCAAGGCTAATTATTGCGATGTCGTATACTCACAGCCCGTGTGATACCGAACACACAACTCCTCTACTGATCAGTCTCACAAAGCCCGTTTGTGTAACTATTGCGTTCGAGAAATAGCCTCAGTGAGTGGATCCGCCCTGATATTTCTTTCTATGTCTCCCTTTATCTCAAGTTCACGGAGAAAGCCATCTCCCGAAATGAGCAATACCTGTTTTAGAATATGTCTAGTTATCTGATGGGACATAGTTCATAAATGAACTCCAAATCCAGAAAACTTCTTAGACTGTATCGTCAACTGAATTTAATCAATATCATGTGCCATGCCTCCCTTAGTATCCGCTTGGACCACCTGTCCAAACTAATGCCCTTTGTCGGAGGGAAAACTATAACTCTGACAGTCACTCTGTCATCCAGGTCACCTTAGAAGCCTGGAATGATAACTGTCTCCCGAAGGAGGATGTCGTTATCATATCCCTAGAATATCAACTTATGTTCTAAAACTACTTCCGAACGTTTTACCAGGATTGGATTAATATCTCAACTTATTGCATCTAGTGCAAAAACAATAACTGGTGTGTTACTTGACATCTCATGATTGACTCAATTGCCTAAGCAAGTGATATGCCAATCATGCACATCCCTCTCCCCTTTAGTCTGTAAGACACCTTTAGAGAGGTTGACTCCTTAACCTGCAGGTACACTACCATGCCAAGAGTCGTCCATTCTAAAACACCTTTAGAATACTGTCTAAATACCTAAATTGGGAAACTACCCAAATCTAGATCTAAAACCATAGGTCTAGTAATCAGAATGTCTGATATAATATTCAAGTCTTATGTGGAGAAACCACTGTGTGACAACCAAAGTATAACCGATCGTAGTATAGGAATTTCACTTCCTACTATGTGTATGTCATCCAAATATCAGGACATCACACCCTACTACCTTCTTAACAGATCCATCCCATATTCTGATGAAGTCAAAACCTATGACTGTCACATCAAAAATAGATGATCTATCTCCGCTATATCTGGTTTAGTCTATAAAAAGACATAAGCTACTTATCCACTATGCTTCCGCTGCTCCCACTGACTACAACAACCCTCTGGCAGAATCATATACACGTGCACTTCTAAAGTAAACTTTAGAATGACGCTATATCCATCCTCCTGCCGGGTCTCATAGCCTAGAACAACAGTAGTATCAAGTCTGGGTAAACAAGAACCACCCTGTCACCGTCCTTAAGGATACAGGAAAACCTCTCGGATGCCTGAGGTTATCCACCATATCTGCGGAGTGGCTAATGGAATGTCAAACCTGATTGAATCTTTAGGTCCTATTAAATTTTCAGTAATCGTTTGCGATTCTGGAATCACTTCCAGTTCTACCATACTCCCACTACTGTTTTCTGAAAAAGTCCATTTTACAAAAACAGTGGCGAGTCAAAAACAATATCACTATTGGTCTTCCAGATGGTAGAAAATTAACCCTCATCATAGCCCGGGTCAACCCACAAACAGTCATTACAGAAACGTGCCTTGAGTTATCCAGAGTCTGGTTTTAAATATAAGCCGGACAACTCCATATACCTTAACATCGTTAAGATATAAGCCATTCTATATACAATATAGAAACATAGGCACAGATTTAATTGGAACCAGATTCAAATCATTCAGCTGTCTCCAGTGCATGTCAACTAATTGGAAAGAGGCCGATCAGCATTACTCAACTTAGGAGTGCATCCAGATATGAGTAACCTGAAAGAGAAACAAGTTTCTCAAAACCATTACTATCTACTGAATACCTAATGCAAGTATCTACATCTTCGATCATCTTGAAGAATACCGATACTTGCAACACCTGGTTCTCTACTTTATTCGTGTACGTATAACTTCTCAAAACTTAGACCTTGTATTTCTACGAAACGCTTGTCTAAAACTTGAGAAGTCACAAGTAAACAGAATACAGTACGAGGACCAAACCTTCTGTCCTAATGGACACTGGACAATATACGATACTTTGTATAAGTCCCCTGAGTTGAATAACTCAAACCCTGTGCGTCGTAGGTTGAAAACTGTACTATGGTTATGAAGAATTACACCTCTGTTTAATGCTCCTTACCTAACCATCAACTGATATAGGTAAATGTCATGGACATAATTTTAAAAAGTTATATCTCACTTTATTAAAATAAACGTATAGATATAACAATTTGAAATTGGTGCATAACAATGGATATTCAAAACCAAATATTTGCCGTCCGGCAAAAACCCAGGCGATTTCCTCAAATATCACCAATTACAACAAATTCCGATATAATGAGGATGATCACCTAATTCCCAATAATTTACTCCCACTCATCATCTGTAAAACCATACAGATGTGAGAATCATAACTGGTAAATACATACCCTGGAGCAAGGGTTAATTGGAAAATCAGTTTTCTTTTAATAATACACAGTGAAACTGAAACATGTAAATGTTTCGAAGGGGTATCCGGGTATTCCTAGTAATGCCTCTTCCATTATCAGATTCACAACTGTAACCGTATATTTCTTTGCCATCTCTCCAAATCTCTTTATATGTCTTTAGTCATTACCTTCTGTACACCACCTTTAGGCCAAATGGCTTTCTTCCTTCCCTACCGTTCGGCACCAGCCTATGGTTTGGAAAAAGACTATCCAATAAGCATAATGGGTGTACTCTCCTAATCCTAGGAGCACTCGCAACGCAAGAGAAGGTAAAGATAAAAAACAACTGAATAAACTTTATTCCTATTTCTCCTGAACCAGAATCCATCCCCGAACTGGAACAAGTTCGTTTGAGTTCGTATATAACCATATGATGGAGTATCCAATAACTGTGGATCTTCGTAGTGATACGGAGTGTTCTGGAGAAATACAAAGGTGAAACAGGAGTGGCGATGAAATACTTGGTTTGGTCATGAATGATAGCAGTTGCAATTTACTTTGCCCTCTTACTAATCCCTTTATTTGTCTTTACTTATTATTTTCTGTACACCACACTTTGGCTAATCGGTTTTCTTTATTTCCTACCTTTCGGCACCTGCTTATGGTTTGGAAGAAGACTATCTAATTAGCGTAATGGGTGTACCCTCTCCTAATCCTAGGAGCCCTCGTAACCTGAGAGAATGTAAAAGGAACAGACAACTGAATAGTCCTATTCATTTTCTCCAGAACCGGAATCCATCCTCGAATCTGGAACAAGTTCCTTCGAGTTCGTATATAACCATACGATGGTTTTATCCAATAGAAGTGGATGTTCATAGTGATACGAAATATTCCGGAGAAAAAAAAGGGTAAAAGTAGGAGTGGCAATGAGGTATGCAACTCAGAAAATCCAAAAACCAGTGTTTTAAGAAGGTTCGGTTAACTTGGTCACCGAGTCATAGTCTAGGGTTGGGCCATGGTCGCTGCCAAAAAGAGAGAGAAAAGAAACACTCTGCGTGCACTCTAACCTAGATCAGAATGGTTATCAATTTATCTAATCAGGAAACCTCCCACTGTATCCTCAAATTCTCCTCAAAACCTGAAAGAAGAATTAGTCGGGATCACCCGAGGAGTAAACCAACTCATCAGTGGGAATCGGGATCCAACTATCATCGCATGATAACGTGATGGAATCCACTCACGTTATCACACTCCAGAAGATATGCGCATGTCTAGCAAGTTTCCTGTATGGTTGAAACTCTCGATGTGATTTTTACCCCATGCTCTTATGACCTTGACGAAGGTCAACAAATCATAAGTCACATGTCAAGTTCTACCCGTCATTGTCCAGGTTAATTTGAACCCACCCGTACAAGCCCTTGACGAAGGTCAACAAGGAAGTACGACTGTCCTAAACCAACGCATCTATCTATGCAACAGAAAGGTAACAAGCAGCTACCATACACTATGCCTTGACGAAGGTCAACAAACATAGCATGAATACTAAGTGCTACCCGTCTGAAATGACGGAGGGCTACGAATGGTTTTTGGCGAAAAACCTTTAACGTAATGAACTTGATATCGTTGAAGGAACCGGATAGCTTTTTACAAAAATATAGTGGTAAAAACCTTTGCTAAAGAGGTCACTCCCGGTGAAGGGATCTCGGCTCTTTCCCCGTAGAACGAGGTGCAGGATATTCCAACTGAATACCGCGATGCAAAGCAAAAAGTAATCGACTATAGTGAAGTTATTACCTTGACGCAAACTTCTGTCCAAGGGGTCACTCCCGGTGAAGGGATCTCGGCCCTTGCCTCGTCGAATGTGGTGCTGGATATTCATAACCGAATACCACTATGCAAAACACAAGAGAACGTCCTTGTTATAACAGCTTTTTGAAAATTGTTCCAACAACGTCAAACAGGTTTGTTTAGATTGCATTGATCCAAATCAATGCAGTCCCATCAATTATTCACACCAATAAACAACGAAAATATGATGTACGTATATGCCATCCGCATTCGCCACTGGGTCCCGTCATCACCCGTTAGGTTACTTAACTAACGACAGAGCGGGGACTGGACTAGCGCGGGTGTAAAACATATACAACATCTACCAGTATATATATCAATATTTAATAATCGCTCCAGGCATGATAAATGCAAAATCACAGAAAAGTAATAAGCATCATAGAACAATAAAGATAATTTGGGATCCCCAGGTTTCATTGGGCCACAACTGAAACCCGATGTTCCCCTGATCGTGTGGATATCCTGTGCAATGAAAATCTAGACCCCTACGGGCGGGACAAGTTACCCACCAAAACCAGAAGAGAGGCAGCCCGCTTCAGTAAAGTGAATGGGCCACCCAGCACTTCACGGAATCCGGTAACTTTAGCACCCCTCCTTGGGTCAACCTATACCCCCTACGAGTGCGGCGAATAGCCCGCCAATTCTAGAGTGAAGCCCCCTCCGTCTCAAAGCCATGAGATGAGGGCCCGTTGCCCTCTAGAACCCAGCTATCTGTGCACTCCACCACGGGGTAATCCTAGTACAGAAAATAAAATACGTACAACGGGTACATCGACCTCAACCCGGTCGTGCCCCAAAAGAATAATATACAAACAGGCAGTGATGACAGTCTACATGTCGGACGCTCGCCCCATAATATCAAATGTACAAATATAACCAAACTGTACTACCATTGCATCCAGGCTATCCACCACGAAAAATCCGCAACATCACAGCACAACACAGAACTTCAACGTGAATGTCACGTTCACAAATCCGTCTAAAAGGGCTATAGCGATTAGACAAGATTTACCAATCAAATGACATTCATGGTCCCAGATAATAATGTAATGCACGGTAAACTTTAAATAATATTAGAAAATATCAAATTCTAAATAACCCCCGAATAGCCCAAACAAACTGATAAAACCATATCCAAATTGAGCCAAACAAATAATACCACTGCACTAACTTTCCAGAGACCTAACTGCACACAAAAATACAACCCCAAACACCCTATTTTGGCTGGACTCCTCGGTTTTGGGAACCATGTGCTCGGCCAAAAACCGAGGGGTGGGTGTCATTTTTAGGGTGAAGGCTTTTAGTCTCCCCAGTAGTCTTCTGCATATGTTTAAAAAAATTTTGAAGACCAATTGAAAATCAACAGAAACTGTCAAGTGCAGTGTAGTGTATTGTAGTCGTTTCAATTTCGATTCTTTAACATTGTCTAAACATGCTAGCTATAGGTTAATGGCGTGGCTCTGATACCATGTAAGTCTACGGTAGCACCCCGGCCGTCAATCCAAGGCCAAATGCGGAACAAAAACTTTTTACGAAACCGGCGCTATCGTAGTCTTTCACCCGAATCGAACCATTAACACTAAACTAGATAACAAGAAAGAAGTTAGAATGGCTATACCGATCGATCCGTATCCTTCGGTTTTTAGCCACCATCCCTAACTCCTCGCGGCATCTCCGATCTTGCTCGATCTCCAGTCTCCTCGTTGAAAAGGGCACCACATCAAGAAGTCATTTTATGGGCTCTCGCTTCAAACCGAAGCAACTCGAACATGAATTTTTCTAGCCGACATGTCCAAGCTGATGTAGAGAATGTGTGTAATAATTTTGTCTCAATACACTCAATGTTTCTCAACACATGAGATGGAATGAGTGGAGGTTGAAGAAGATGCCATTAATGGAGATTATGAGCTTAAAGAGAAAGCTAGAGAAGAAGAAGAGCTTGCTCTCTTGTGTGAGATAAAAAATTGAGAGAGGCTTAGAATGATAATCTCAAGAGCTAACCCCATACATGTGGCTGCCCTCTCTCTCTCTACCTTTCATCTTACACCACTAATCAATCAAGATAATTGTCATGGCACAATAAAACACACCATGAGTCACCAATGAAGCACATGGCACATTTAATGCATATAATCATGACAACCACTCACAATTTCCACCAAATAAACATTAATCCAAATGTTTATAACAATAAAAAGATATGGCATCAACTAATGCAAACTCCTGACGGATCACAAGGATACCCCTCACCTGTATATACATACCTGCATCCGCATTCCGACTGAATGCGAATGCAATGAGACTAAAGTAATCCAACAAATCTTATACTAGGATCCGGCTTAAACCAAGGCCCACTAGTATGATCCGTCCGATCATGATCCATGCACGAGTGCACGTATATGATCGAACCCTGCCATAATACCATATGGCCTCTACAACATTTCGCCCGAACTTGGGAAAACATTCTGTGGGGGACTCTAAAGACTCGTCAACACGCCGGCAGTGGGATTAACCATAAGCACGTCAGTGGTACTAGCTGTACGTAACGGCTACCCATGTATTGACCAAAAGGGAGACCGATGAGCGAACTCATCCCGATACCCTACTGAGCCTGTCAGTGACAATATCCGTACAGTCCGGTCCGTTCGTCTATGAGTATCGCATGTCGGGCCTAAGGGATGGTAAACTCCAGACCCCCAAAAGCGGTACAAGTCGTGTCGGGGTGTAGTCTAGAACACCCTGAGATACTGCTGGAATACCTACCAGTAAATCTCACTTGCCTTAGCTAAGGACTTCATTTAATGGTTCTTCTAGACATAGCGCGATCTCACCCCCAATACTGGGAGAAATGAAACCCCTGCCAATCCGCTCACTGCCTCCATGTGGCTCAGGACTGTACCCAACTTAAACTTGTTTGCACGACTCTTTTGAGCCGTGGTAGGATAGTAATCAAAGCACAGTGGGAACTCACACGAGACAAATGACGATCTCAGGTTGATGAACTAACCTGTACACATGTCACCAGGGAACTTCTATCTGACGCTAGGTATAATACCAATAAGCATGTTCCCGGCGAGTCTTGTCCAGTGTACTCATAACCCAATGAGCACCTATATACATCTTAGGTGAACCAACTGACACCAATGGCTTGTGAGACCGGCCACCGCCCCTCGTCGGGGTATCGACTATATACACTAGTCTACTCCGGAGTATCGATACCCTGTCTCGAAACTCCCACGACTAGGGACACTTTTAAGGATGTGCTTATAGACTACCCAATCCTCACGTATATGATCGCCATCATACTGCTGGTAGTCAAGCAAGAATCCTAAGGGCTCTATCAACGTGTAATAGTGATCTGTAATATCACCTAAAGCATGTACACGATGATATAAACCAGATAGCATACTATCATCTTGAATAAGACTGTCCTACCGGCATAGGCCCTCCTTCAATCATTGCAATCGCGTGCCTGCGATCCAATAATTGACTTTGAGGGCACTATATCCAACAGGAATACCAATACCTGCCTGACTGACCGATTGGCAAACTTGTAGGGTGTAATTAAACCCGGCTAATCTTACCTTTTATGGTTTGAAGGAAGATTTGATAAAAACAGTGGGAGCCATCCTGATTAGATAAAATAATAACCAATCTAATCTTGCAAAGAGCGCATGCTAAAGCGTTTCATTCTCTCCCTCCCTCCAGGTAGCGACCAATGACACGCCTTAATCAAGATAATAATATGTTTTGACTAAACCCACTTATTATATTAGGCTAGGGTACGTTGGTTCCGCTCTATCTTATAATTGTCATAAGTCTGAGCAAGGAATAGGGGAATACCCGGATTCTTACGCCACCCGAACGAAGAAGGAGCATGCTGATGCATTTTCTTCGGGTGTGTTCGTTTCCGAGAACTGTTACTCAGTTTGCTCTACGTCCTGAGTATTGGATACTGGATCAGGATCCTACGTTTGTAATTTGTTACATGGGCTAAGGAGAGGTAGAGAACTGGGAGAAAGTGATATATCTCTAAAAGTAGGGAATGAAGCAATTGTTGCGGCCAAAGCAGTTGGCGAATATCACCTAGTATTACCAAATGGTAATACGATAATTCTGAACGACTGTTATTACATACCAAACATGATGTGTAATATTATATCAGTTTCTTTGTTACATAAAGAAAGATATAATTTTGTATTGGAGGATAATATTATGAAAATTTTCCTAAATCAAGTGTTGATTGGGCTTGGTACGTTATGTAATGGTATATACGCTCTAAATCAAATGACAGTTCTAAGCATACAGAACACACGCAAGAGGAAAAGTTCAGAAATGAACGCAACCTTCTTGCGGTATTATTGACTAGGTCATATCAATACGACAAGACTAGCTAAGTTACATAAAAATGGATATTTCAATCCGTTTGAATTTACATCTTATGAAACTTGCCAATCATGTCTCAAAGGTAAAATGACCAAAACTCCGTTTACTAGACACGGAGAAAGAGCTACTGAACTCTTAGGACTAATACATAGATGTATGCGGTCCTATGTCTACACATGCCAGGAATGGTTCATCGTACTTTATTACATTCATCGATGATATCTCAAAATTCGGACATATGTTCTTGTTGAAACACAAATCTGAATCTTTTAAGAAATTCAAGGAATATAAGTACGAAGTAGCGACCCAAACAGGTAAAAGTATTAAAATCCTTCGATCTGATCGGGGAGGATAATACTTGAGCACGGAATTCCGTGACTATTTAAAAGAGAATGGGATTCTCTCTCAGCTTACTCCTCCGTATACACCACAGCACAACGGTGTATTGGAACGGAGAAATCGCAACCTATTAGATATGGTGCGCTCTATGATGAGTACTGCTAAGTTACCTATT
The DNA here is from genome assembly GCA_030015575.1 of Agapanthus africanus. NCBI lineage: Eukaryota > Viridiplantae > Streptophyta > Magnoliopsida > Asparagales > Amaryllidaceae > Agapanthus > Agapanthus africanus. The sequence continues at coordinate 365,749,927 of CM057351.1, read as the reverse complement.
TCCTTTTAGGGTTATGCACTTGAGACAGCTGCATACCTATTGAATCAAGTTCCATTAAAATCAGTGCCTAAAACACCATATGAGATATGGAGTGCAAAGAGACCATATCTTAAACGAGTTAAGATATGGGGTTGTCCGGCCTATATCAAAAGGCAAAATCCGAACAAATTCATGGCAATGTCAAATTTATGCAAGTTTGTAGGATATCCTAAAAATTCACATGGATATATATTCTACCACACTGAAAAACAAAAGGTGTTTGTTTCTCAGTATGACACCTTTTTAGAAAAGGAATTTCTTGTGAAAGAAATTGGTGGTAATGAGGTAGAACTAGAAGAAATTCTAGCAACACAAACATAACTGACGATTTGGTAGAATCGGAGGATTCAATAGTCCCCGATGAACTTCAGCTACACCGCAGATCTAGTAGGGTTCCTCACCAACCTGAGAGATACTACGGTTTTCTTATAGACGATGGAAGCGAGGATTGTATCATAGAAGATGATGACCCAACTAGTTTTGAGCATGCCATCACAATTGGGGACTCTGTGAAATGGTTGGATGCTATGCGATCTGAGATGGAAACCATGTACACCAACAAAGGGGTAAATCCCATCGGGAGCAACTGGATCTTTAAGAAGAAAATTGGTGTAGATGGAAAAGTTGAGACTTTCAAAGCTAGACTTGTAGCAAAAGGTTTTCGTCAACGACTAGGTATCTACTATGATTAAACCTTTTCTCTTGTCACTATACTTAAGTCCATCAGTATTCTACTTTCCATTGCTGCATACCATGACTATGAAATCTGGCAGATGGACGTCAAGACCGCTTTTCTAAATGGTGATTTAGAAGAGAGCTTGTACATGACACAACCAGAGGGCTTCGTAGACAGTGGGAGCAACGGAAGCGTGTGCAAGCTGCTTAAATCAATCTACGGATTAAAGCAGGTATCGTGGAGCTGGAACATCTGTTTTGATGAAGCTATCAAAGAGTTTGACTTCATCAAAAAACATAGATGAACCATGTATATACAAGAAGGTAGTAGAGAGTAAGGTTTTCTTCCTCGTATTGTACGTGGATGACATACTGTTGATAGGAAACGATGTTCCTATGCTACACTCGATCAAGCTCTTCTTATCACATAAGTTCTCCATGAAAGATCTAGGTGATGTCTCCTACATCCTGAGGATTAAGATCTATAGAGATAGATCTAAAAGGATGTTGGGATTGTCCCAATCTAGGTACATTGACACCATACTAAAGAGGTTTAGTATGGAAGATTCTAAGCGTGATAATTTACCCTCTTGCTCAGGAATCACTCTCTCCAGATGTCTCCCAAAACTGATTTGTAGAGGGCTCGCATGCAAGGGATACCCTATGCTTCGGCAGTCGGTTCAATCATGTATGCGATGTTGTGTACCAGACCGGATGTAGCTTACTCGCTAGGAGTAGTGAGTAGGTATCAATCAGATCGTGGGGAGAAACACTAGACAGCTGTGAAGAACATTCTTAAGTACTTGAGAAAGACTAAAGAAATATTTTTGGTGTTTGGTAACGGAGAACTCCAGGTGGAGTCCTTTACAGATTCGAGCTTCCAGAGTGATAAAGACGACAGTAAGTCGGTCTTGAGTTTTGTCTTCACTCTCAATGGAGGGGCGGTATGTTAGAAGAGGTCCAAGCAAGATACCGTAACAGACTCGACGATGGAGGCCGAATATATCGCTGCCAACGATACTGCCAAAGAAGCTGTCTGGATGAAAATTTTCGTAGCTGAATTTGGTATGGTTCTAACCATTGACCATCCAATACCTGTGTATTGTGATAACAATGGAGCTGTGGCTTTGGACAAGGAACCCTGGTCCCATCAGTGATCCAGATATATTCTTAGGCGGTATCACCTGATCCGAGAGATAATAGATCGGCGGGAGACCAAGGTCACGAGAGTTGACACGAAGGACAATATAGTGGATCCACTCACGAAGGCTCTCCCCCAGACGTAGTTTAAGAGACTTTTTGGGATGTTGGGTCTGAGATAGTACAACAACTGGCCTTATTGCAAGTAGGAGATTGTTAGGAATATGTATACTCTAGAGGCCATTATTGTATGATATACTGGATGCTTGGACATATATATAGAGGACTTTCTTGCTTGACATGATAGTATGCTATCTGATTGCTCTTTATCTTAACATGTACACTTATATTATTATACTGTCTCTCAGATACATGTTGATAAAGCCCTTAGAATATTTGCTTGACTACCAGGACTATGATGCGAATCATACTACTGGGACTTGTGTAGTCCACAAGCACATCCTTTAATTGTTCCTAGTCGAGGGGATATCGATACAAGGCATCGATATTCCAGAGTAAACTAGTGTGTACGTTTCTTGACCCTATATAGGGCGATGGTTGATCCCATGATCATTGGCGTTTGACATCAAAGATTGTACACCGGTGCTCATTAGAGAATGGGTACACCGAACAGGACTCGCCGAGAACTCCTAGTTGGCACTCTACCTATCTTCAGATAGCAGTTCTCTGGTGACACTGGTACATGTTAGTCTGTAAACCCGAGATCATAATAGAGTCTTGTGTGGTTTCCATTGTGCTTTGATTTCCTCCCTACCACGGCTCAAAGGAGTCATGCAAATAGGTGGATTTTGGGTACAGTCCCGAGACACATGGAGGCAATAAGCGATAGGAGGGGTTTCGTCTCTCCCGGTATTGGGAGTTAATGTTGCGCTATGCTCAATTGGCTATAACAGTAAGTCCCTGACCATGACTGATGAGATTTACTGGTAAGAGTTATCAGTAGTTTCTCAAACCGTTATAAGCCATACATCGGCATGACTTATCAAGTTACTGGGGTCTGATGATTCCACCCCTAAACATAATATGCGACATATCAGACGAAGAGACCGGACTGTACGATAAGTGTTATTTATAGGCTTCATGGGAGTTTGGACAAGCTTGCTTGTTGATCTTCTATTCGCTCAATACCTAGGTAACCGTTACATCCAGCTAGTACTGCTGACGGCTTATAGGTAACTGATGTGATCATTATCTAGTGCTGGCGTATTGACGAGTCTTTAGAGTCCCACGCAAAGGTTTTCTAGTTCAAACAAAACAAAGTAGGGCACATATGCTGATATGTGCGGGGGCCTGATTAAATACGAGTATGTGGTACAATATTCTAATCTTGCGATAAATGTTATCAGTTGGGTTATATGTGATATAACCAGATTATTGAATCAAGTGTTGATTTGATAATGTGATATACAGATAAATGATATTAGTCGGTTATATGTGATATAACCGAATTATTAAATCAAGTGTTGATTTAATAATTTGATATATATTTATATTTCATAAAATTATATGTTAAATAATATTATTGCTCACTAATTATTTTCTTCTTTTAACGGATGCCCGTCAAGCCCTCAAAATCGAGAAGCTAAGGCAGAAAATGCTTAGATATAGAATCAACAAAAAGGCTAGGGCTCATGCTAAACTGAACTTCATGAGGTTCCAAGAACAGGGTTACCCCGCCAAAGATAAAGAGATGGCTGGATATGTGGTCCACATTGTCTACATGGCGAACACATCCCAGCGACAACCTTCGCAGTAAAAGCAAGGATGGGGCCACCACATCTCAAATCCAATCTGGTGTGAATGTGGCTGCCGCTTTCCAAGACTAGCCTCCTATGGAAGGTAATGAAAACCCTTCCAATGAGGCTGATAAGCAGAGAGATCCCTCGATTCATGAGGAGTCGGGCTCGGAAAGGGAAGAGGAGCCAATTTTCCGTCCCAAGACCGTAAAGCAGCAAATTCTTCAAGAGCTTCAGAAGCAGCTCAAAAACAAAAACAAAGAGATAGCCAAGCTCTACTAAAAAATTGACGACTTGACGAACGTCGTCTTACAGCTCACGACCCGACTTGCCTCTCAACCGCCCAATCAAGCGCTGGGCTCTGCTCATGAATCGGGAAACGGTGCCCCGAGGCACCCGACGCCTATTCTCTCAAATTCAAAGGTGGGCGAGCTGCATGAAAGTCGGTCGCATTCCATCTCGGGAAATGTCTTGGCTACCGATGATAGCAACCCGCTAACTCAAGATCAAATCATGGATTTGGTTGCTAACAAAGTCAAAACATTGGTAGCCGAAACCGAAGCGCAAAAAGATATCAGCAGTAGTGGGAGACCGTATCCTTCTCGGTATGATCTGGTGGAGTTTCCTGGCGGCTATGTCATCCCCAAATTCGGAAGATTTGATGGGACAGGAAATGCGAATCAGCATATCGCCCACTTTAAAGCCTCATGCGGGAATACTGGTGGCAATGATGCGCTTCTCCTCCGCCAGTTCGTTAATAGCTTAACCGATATCGCTTTCGACAAAGGTTCATGAGTGTCAGCGATAAGATCACCATTCCCGACCTCGTAAGGACCAAGCCAAAGAACAACAAAAGCAACACGGATTTTATAACCCGATGGTGCAATCTCTCAGTCAAATGTGAACCGCCGATAGAGCAGGACCAATCTGTAATCCTCCTCGTCGGAAATCTCAACAATTAGATGGATCCGTTTCTATGCACCACGGGTCTCAAAACATTCTAAGAGATGACCAGGAAAATCCAGATGTTGGAGCGCTCAAAGTAGGATTTCTCCTCTGATTCCCAAAATAACAATAGGTCCTGGAGAAACCGAAAGGACGATAATCGCAAAGGCAGAAATTCCGACGATACTGAATCTTTTAACACTTCAGCTAACCGAAATAAGCGAGGGATGGGCGGGCCTAATGCTAACCAGCCTCAGAAGCCAGTGTTCGGAGAGGGAGGAGAATCTCCACTGAAAGAGAAGCTGGATAAGATCTATTCCTTCAGAAGGGACATGGTCCATAAAATATTCAAAGACGTCCTAAGAAACGGTCTACAATTGCCAGAATCAAAAAGACCGTAAGAAGCGAATATAACCGACGACCCCAAATATTTTCCCTATCACAGAGTGATAAGTCATGCTATTGAGGACTGCTTTATTTTCAAATATTGGGTTGAAAAACAATACAAGGAAGGAGAGATAAAACTGTCTAAAAGCGTGTAAACAAACAGTTAAGCAGCGACCGCCAATTTCATACAAACGGAGACCAAAGCCTTTCGGGAACCTGATTCTCTCAAACATCTGTCTTTCTCTGAAAAGGCCGGACCAAGGCAACAAGCTAAGAGCTAGACAGGCAACATTGCCAACGAAGAAGCGATAGACGGGTACACAACCTATATGGTCTACATGATAGAGCCCAGAGGAACAAGTCCTCCTACGCCTTATAGCCATGACGATGATGTGGTTATTTCCATCCAACACCGGCTCGGTCTAGATGGCGAAGAGACCGCTTATACAATTAAGCCAAAGGAGCCCATGGTTCCTGCAGAATTGAGCCCAAGCTCCAACAGTTGACCACCACGTCGTTAAACTGGGAACAGTTTACCACCACATCGTTAAACTGGGAACAGTTGACCACCATGTCGTTAAACTGGGAACAAACGACTCCTAAATCGTTAAACTGGGAATGTAAAAAAATGTGTAAATAAATAAATATAAAAAAGAGCCGAAATGATGGGGCGACTTGCAATAAAAATTAGTAAGTAAAATAAAAATGAAAATAAACAGCCGAAATGATGGGGCAACCGTGAATAAACAGCCGAAATGATGGGGCAATCGCGAACTTCGCGATAAGAAAAGCTGAAATGATAAAGCAATCGCGGTAAAAAAAAACTCCCAATGGCGAATGATGTCGCTCTTGGTACCATATTCTAGTGCAGCGATGCAACACCAACCAAAATTCAAATCCCCAATGGCAAATGATGAGTCGCTCCTGGTTCCATATTCCAATGCAGACGCCAACCAAAATTCTAAATCTCTAAATTCCCAATGGCGAATGATGAGTCGCTCCTGGTACCATATTCCAGTGCAGCGATGCAGACGCCAACCAAAATTTTAAATCTCTGAATGTCCCAACGGCGAATGATGAGTCGCTCCTGGTACTATATTCCAGTACAGTGATGCAGACACTAACAAAGTCCCAAAATTCTCCCAGCACAACGATTGGTCCCCGAGTTGACTACCATATACAATCCGCGTGCTCAAATAATTCTCATCATACCCATACCCCTACTGCAATCACCAGTCCAGCGACCAGTCTCTGCCCTTGGAATTATGCTCCATTTGGGAAGACCCACTCATGTGTCCTCACGATACATGAGGAGAACAAAACTTACAAGATCCTCTTGACTCGTAAGAAAACACCTTCGTGGGATCTGCCGGGTTCCATAGCATCCTCACTAGGTTTCGGACAGCATCAACCATACCATTTTAAAAATTCTAAGGTGCTAAAGAACCCTAGCCTAGGATCTAACTAGAGGAATTAGGGTAAACCAACATGTAATCAAACATTACACTAAGTGAATGAGGAATACAACCTTTGTAGACCGGTCTTTCACTTCTAAAGCTCCGTATAGTAGTCCCTTCACTCCAAGTAGTGATCTCCCGGACTCAATTTAGGCTCCACAAAGCGAAATGAAAGTCTTGGAGGCCGAAGATGATCTACGTCGAGGAGACTCTAACTCAAGCTACCTCTTCACTAAAGAGAATTAGTGAAGAAAACAACCTAAACTAAATGGCTAATCTAGTGTAGGTTGATGAAGTAGAATTTTTGCTCACTTTAGAATAATTTTTCTCACAATTTTCTTCACCTCAAGAAAAGCTAGAGAGCTTTCTTTTGATGAAGAAAAAGATGAAGTGTAAAATGGAATTAGTGAGAATAGCAACCATGGGTGAAATAATATCTCATATTAACTCATGTAGAAACTTAACCATGGTTTAAGATAATGATTAGGTTAATAAATATCTTGGGTGAGACAAAATTAATGGACTAAGTCAATGGTTTCACAAGCTTCCTCTAAGCTTCAAACCATGTGATTATTCCACCTAATTTTGTATTTAACTAAATAAATAAAAAAAACAATTATCTATGACATGGTATGAGTCTCATACACCCATGAATTATGTATTATTAAGCATGATACAAAAACAATAATATATATCATATGTATTAAGTGTAAATGTGAGAAAAAGAAATGCTTAAGTGAGCTAATATTAGTTAATATAAAATTAATATATCAAATATATAATTATACATTAAATTATTAAATCAACACTTGATTTAATAATCCGGCCATATCACATATAACCGACTAATATTATTTGTATCAACTTATCGAATCAACACTTGATTCGATCACCCGGCTATATCACATATAATCGACCGATATCATATATCGGGAGAATAGAATACGGTATCACATACCCGTATTAATCTCGGTCCCGTACATATCACATATGTGCTCCTACTTCGTTTCGCCTGAGCCAGGAAACCTCTGTGTAGGACTCTGAAGATTCGTCAATACGCCAGCAGTAGGTGATGATCATATCAGTCACCCACAAGCCGTCAGCAGTACTACCTGGACGTAACGGCTACCCAAGTATTGAGCGATCAGAAGATCAACAAGCAAGTCAGCTCATACTCCTGCGAATCCAATAAGTAACACTACCGTACAGTCTGGTCTCTTCGTCTGATATGTCGCATATCCAGTCTGGGGTGGTAAACGTCAGACCCCAATAGCTTGATAAGTCATGCCGATGTGAGGCCCACAACGGTTTGAGAAACTACTGAAAACACTTACCAGTAAATCTCAGCAATCCTGGCCAGGGATTTGCTGTTATGGCCAATCGAGCATAGCGCAACATCAACCCCCAATACCGGGAGAGACGAAATCCCCTCTTATCGCTCATTGCCTCCATGTGACTTGAGACTGTATCCAATAACTACCTTTTTACACATTCTCTTGAACGTAGTAAGGTGGAAATCAAAGCACAGGGGGAATCCAACAAGATTCTATGACGATCTCGGGACTACAGACTAACCTGTACCAGTGTCACCAGAGAATTGCTATCTGACGTAAGGTATAATACTATCTAGGAGTTATCGGCGAGTCTTGTTCAATGTACCCAGTCTACATTGAGCACCCGTATATAATTTTTGATGTCAAACACCAGTGGGTGTGTGATCATCCATCGCCTATCATATAGGTCAAGAAACATATACGCTTGTCTACTCTGGAATATCGATGCCCCGTCTCGATACTCCCACGACTAGGAACAATTGAAGGATGTACTTATAGACTACCCTGGCCTCACTAATAAGATCTGCATCATAATCCTGGTAGTCAAGTACACATCCTAAGGGTTTTATCAATATATAACAGAGAGACAATAAGTGTACATGTTAAGATAAAGAGTAACCAGATAGCATACTATCATGTCGAGCAAGAAAATCCTCCCTATATATGTCCAAGCATCCACTATAATATACATCATATGTACAATAATAGCCTCTAGGGCATACATACAACTAACAATCTCTCCCCTTGCACTAAAGCCATATGTTATAGTATCTCATGCCCAACGTCCGATAAAAGTCTCTCTAAGGAAAGGCCTTTGTGAGTGGATCCGCCGTATTGTCCTTCGCGTCAACTCTCCTAACCTCGATCCATTGGAGATCAACCATCTCCCTGATCAGGTGATACTGCCTCAGAATATGTCTGGATCGCTGATGGACCGAGGTTCCTAGGCCAAACCCACAACTCCATTGTTGTCACAATAACAGTTATTGGACGCTCAATGGTAAGAACCATGTTCCTCTCATGAACAAGAAATATCTAGACAGCCACTTTGGCAGTATTATTGGTAGCGATGTATTCAGACTTTATCGTCTAGTTTGCCACGGTATCTAGCTTGGAACTCTTCCAACATACCGTCCCTCTGCTGAGGATAAAGACAAAGCCTGAGAATAACTTTCAGTCGACCTTATCACTCTGGAAGCTCGGATTGGTAAAGGACTCCCACTGGAGTTCACCATTACCAAACACCAAGAACATTTCTTCAGTGCTTCTCAAGTACTTAAGCATGTCCTTCACAGTTGTCCAGTGATTCTCCCAAGATCCGATTGATTCCTGATCACTACACCTAGTGAGTTAGCTACATCTGGTCTGCTATATAACATCGCATACATGATAGAGTCTAGTGCCAAAGCATAGGGTATCTCTTGCACGCGAGCTCTCTCCAAATTAGTCTTGGGAGACATCTTTTTGGAGAGAATGATTCTTGAGTAAGTGGGCGAACCACTACGCTTAGAATCTTCCATACTAACCCTTTTAGTATGGTGTTAATGTACCTGGATTTGGGACACTCCCAACATCCGCTTAGATCTATCTTTATAGATCTTAATCCTCAAGATGTAGTAGGTATACCCAGATCTTTCATGGAGAATTCTCGTGATAAGAGAAGCTTGACCGAGTGTATCATAGGAAACCCATTTCCTATCAAGAGTATGTCATCTACGTACAATACGAGAAAGACAATTACACTCTCTACAACCTTCTTGTATATACAAGGTTCATCTACATTTTTGATGAAGTCAAACTATTTGACTGTCACATCAAAATAGATGTTCCAACTCCGCGATGCCTGCTTTAATCCTGATGGACTTAAGCATAGTCACTGGAGAAAAGGTTTCGTCATAATCTACACCTGGTTATTGACGAAAACCTTTTACTACAAGTCTAGTTTTGAAAGTCTCAACATTTCCATTTACACCAAGAATCTTCTCAAGATTCACTTACTCCCGATGGGTTTTACCCTTTCAGGTGCAATATTCAAAGTCATACTTTGTTGGTGTACATTGATTCCATCTCAGATCGCATTGCATCCAGCCATTTCACAGATTCCCTACTCGTGATGGCCTGCCTAAACCTGGTTGGGTCATTATCTACCATGATGCAATCCTCGCTCCCACCATCACTGAGAAAACCGTAGTATCTCTTAGGTGGATGAGGAACCCTATCAGATTCGCGGAGAGGCTGAGATTCGTTGGAGACTATTGAATTCTTTGATTCCACTAAATCATCATTCCTAGTTTGTATAGCCGGAACTCCTTCCAGTTCTACCTCAAGACCACTAATTTGTTTTTCAAGAAATTTCCTTTTTCTAAAAGGTGGCATGTTGAGAAACAAAACATCTTTTGTTCCTCGGTTTGGTAGAAGATATTCCCTCGCGAATGTTTGGGATATCCAACAAACTTATAAAACTGACCTTGTCTCGAGTTTGTCCGGATTTTGCCTTTCAACATAGGCTGAATAACCCCATATCTTAACTCGTTTAAAACATGGTCTCTTCCCAAACCATATCGCATATGGAGTGGTAGACACTGATTTGGTCGGAACCCTATTCAATAGGTATACAGCTTCTCAAGTGCATAACTCCAAAAGGAAACAGGCAACTCAGCAGTACTCATCATAGAGCGCACCATATCTAATAGGGTGTATTTCCTCTGCCCCGATACACCGTTGTGCTGCGGTGTACACGAAAGAGTAAGCTGAGAGAGAATCTCATTCTCCTTTTAGAAAATACAGGAACGCCATGCTTAAGTATTCCCTTCTCTGATCAGATCGAAAGACTTAATACTTTTACCCGTCTGGTTCTCAACTTCAAACTTATATTCCTTGAATTTCTTAAAAGTTTAAGACTTGTGTTTCAACAGGAACATATGTCCGAATCTTGAGAGATAGTTAGTGAATATAATAAAGTACGAGGAACCAACCCTGGCATGTGTAGACATGGGACCATATACATCACCATGTATCAGTCCCAAGAGTTCAGTAAAATTTTCTCCGTTTCCAGTAAACGGAGTATTGGTCTCTTTACCTTTGAGACAAGACTGGCAAGTATCTGTAGGATATAGTGCCCTCAAAGTCAATTATTGGATCGCAGATATGTGATTGCAATGATTGAGGAGGACCTATACCGGTAGGACAGTCTTACTTGAGATGATAGTATGCTATCTGGTTTGTCTTTATCAGTCGTGTATAGGTTCAGGTAACTGATCACGATTACACATTGATAGAGCCCTTAGGATCTTGCTTGACTACCAACAGTATGAGGGCGATCATATACGTGAGAGTTGGGTAGTCTATAAGCATAACCTTAAAAGTGGTCCCTACTCGTGGGAGCTTCAGACAGGGCATCGATACTCCGGAGTAGACTAGTGTATACAGTCGAGACCCCGACGAGGGGCGGTGGCCGGTCTCACAAGCCACTGGTGTCAGTTGGATCACCTAAGATGTATACAGGTGCTCATTGGGTTATGAGTACATCGGACAGGACTCGCCGGGAATCTGCTAGTTGGTATTATACCTATCGTCAGATAGCAGTTTCCTGGTGACATGTGTACAGGTTAGTTCATCGACCGGAGGTCGTCATTTATCTCGTGTGAGTTCCCACTGTGCTTTGATTTCTACCCTACCACGGCTCAAAGGAGTAGTGCAAACAGGTAGTTTTTGGGTACAGTCCCGAGCCACATGGAGGCACGTGAGCGGATCGGCAGGGGATTCGTCTCTCCCGGTATTGGGGGTGAGATCGTGCTGTGTCTAGAAAATCCATTACACCAAGTCCTTGGCCAAGGCAGGTGAGAATTACTGGTAGGTACTCCGGTAGTTTCTCAGGGTGTTCAGGGCTTGTCTCCGACACGACTTATACCGCTATTGGGGGTCTGACGTTACTAGCCCCCTAGGCAGGATATGCGATACTCATAGACAAACGGACCGGACTGTATATACATTGTCACTGTTAGGCTCAGTAGGGTTTCAGGATGAGCTCGCTCATCGGCTACCCTTAAGGTCAGTACATGGGCAGCCGTTACGCACAGCTAGTGCCCCTGACGGCTTGTGGTTAAACCCACTGCCAGGGTACTGACGAGTCATTAGAGTCCCCTACAGATAGTTTCCCAAGTTCGGGCGAAACGTTGTAGAGGCCGTATGGTTTTATGGCAGGGTTCGGAAAATGCACGTGCGTTTACGCACGTGTCATATTTCGGGCAGATAATACTGGTGGGCTTTGGTTTAAGCCGGATCCGAGTATTATACTGTGTAGATATAATATCTTTGTCTCAGTTGCATTTGTATTCGGTCGTAATACAAATGCGGGTATGTTTATACTGTTACGGGGTTATCCTGAAATTCATTTCGGGATCACTTTTGGAAGTTGTCAGTTTCCAGTTTTCTATCACCCGTATTAAACATTCGGTTTAATACGAATTTATCTTTTCTTGAGATGAGTGTGGAAGTTTCTAGAGGCTTCTAGATGAGGTGATTAGGCTAGTGAGTCATTAGTGCATTTATTGTGCAATTAATGCTTGATGACTAGGTTAGAAGGTTCAATGTATGCATTGATTGTGTTCAGACTAGGTGTTAGATGACTCATCCTCTTCATTATTGTTATGGCGACCCTCCCCTCTCCTACACTCACCTCCCCCCTCTACAAATATGGCCGGCCATTCATTTGTGAGGGACATTGGTTGTGGATTCGAAAAGGATACAAGTTTTGGCTTCATGGAAATTTCAGATATTCTTTTCTCATTTCAGTTGAATCCAAAAGGCAACTTCAGTAACCGTTCGTCCATAGTTTTGGACGTAACGAGACAAAGTGTTCTACTCATTCTCTACATCAATCTTGGTCATCTCTTTTAGAAAACTTGATGATCGAGTTGCCTCGAGTCAGAGGCGGGAGCCCGTTTAAAGAACCGTTGACGTGGTGCCACCTGGACGAGGAGATTGGAGATCGACGAGATCGGAGCAGCCGCACAAGAGCGTGGGATGATGGTTAAAGAATGAAGGACTCGGATCGTTCGATATAACCTTTCTACCCTCTTTATAGAATGTTGGTTTAGCGTTAATGGCAGATCCGGGTTATAGTATGCGATAGCGCCAGTTATAAAAGTTTTTGTTCCGCATTTGGCGTCTGAAAGACGGCCGGGACGCTACCGTAGACTTACATGGTATCAGAGCCACGCTATTAAGCTTTACTAACTTGTGCTAACGCGTTTAAAATATCGATCGAACGGATTTTCGAAAATCGCAATTTTCAAACTGGTCTGAAAATTATTTTGACTATACCAGAAAATTAAGCAGGCTTTTTAAAGAACACTGAAGAAAAACAACAAAGTGAATCGACCGTACGACCGCGGAAACGCGGTCAAAGCCTGGCTTTGACCGTGGAACCGCGGCCGTCTTGGTCAATCATTTGGTCATTTTTCTTCTGGGGCTTCTACTTGGAAAATTGTGGTTTCTGCAACTGTTTTTTGGGCCCAGTTTTTGTTACTGTACAGCAGATGTATGTGGGGCCCACTTCGGGAAATTTAGTCGATCGAAATTTAAACGTGTCAGTTTACAGTACTTACATTATATCTCCGACCGTGAATGTGATTTGAGCGGTAAACCGCGTCTGATTGCTATAGTTCTTTTAGACGGGTTTGCGAACGTGGCACTCGCGTTGATGTTCTGTGTTGTGCTGTGATGTTACGGATTTGTCGTGGTAGATAGCGGTGTGCAATGATAGTGCAGTTTGGATTTATTTGTACATTTGATATTGCGGGGCGAGCGTCCAACAGGTGGACTGCCGTCTCTGCCAGTTTGTATAATATTCTTTTGGGGCACGACCTGGCTGAGGTCGATGTACCCGTTGTACATATTTTTCATTTCTGTACTAGGTTTACCCCGCGACGGAGTGCACGGATAACCGGTTTCTGGAGGACAACGGGTCCGCATCTCATGGTTTTGAGAGGCAGAGGGGCCTCACTCTAGAATTGGCAGACTATTCGCCGCACTCGTAGGGGGTACAGGTTGACCCAAGGAGGGGTGCTCAAGTTACCGAATTCCGTGAAGTGCAGGGTGGTTCATTCACTTTGCTGTAGGGGGCTGCCTCGCTTCAGGTTTTAGCGGGTAACTTGCCGCACCCGTAGGGGTCTAGGTTAAATTGCACAGGCTATCCACATGACCAGGGGAACGTCGGGTTTCAGCAACTGCTCTGTGAAACCCGGGGATCCCAGATATCTGTATTGTTCTGTGATGCTTATTACTTTTCTGTAATGTTGCATATTATCACGCCTGGAGTGATTATTGTATATTCGTATATATACTATTAGATGTTGTATATGTTTTACACCCGCGCTAGTCCAGTCCCCGCTCTGTCGTTAGTTAAGTAACCTAACGGGTTATGACGGGACCCAATGACGAATGCGGATGGCATATACGTACATTTTATTTTCGTTCTTTTCTGGTGTGATTAATTGATGGGACTGCGTTGATTTTGATCAATGCAAAGGAAAACAAACATTTTTGGATGTTGTTGGAACAAATTTAAAAAGTGTTATTACAAAAATATTTCCTTTTGTTTTGCATAGTGGTATTCAGTTGGAATATCCTGCTCCTCATTCGACGGGGTAAGGGCCGATATCCCTTCACCGGGAGAGACCCCTTGGGCAGAAGTTTGCGTCAGGGTAATAACTTCACTATAGTCGATTACAAGTTGCTTTGCATCACGGTATTCAGTTGGAATATCCTGCACCTCATTCCACAAGGAATGAGCCGTGATTCCTTCACCGGGAGTTACCTCTTTAGCAAAGGTTTTCGCCACTATATTTTTTATAAAAAGCTATCAGATTCCTTCAACGAGATCAAGTTCATTACGTTAAAGATTTTTCGCCAAAAACCAGCCGTAGCCCTCCGTCGTGTCTTATGGATGGTCAGTAGTATTCAAGCTATGTTTGTTGGCTTTCGTCAAGGCATAATGTTTGGTAGTTGCTGAGGTATTCATTTGTTGCATAGATAGATGTATTGGTTTGGGACAGTCGTATTACCTTGTTAGCTTTCGTCAAGGGTATGTACGGGTGGGTTCAAATTGACAAGAATATGACGGGTAGAACTTGACATGTGACTTATGATTTGTTGGCTTTCGTCAAGGTCATAAGAATATGGGGTAAAAATCATATCGGGAGTTTCTAAAAAAACTGAAACTTGCCAGGCATGCGCATACCTTCTGGAGTGTGATAACGTGAGTGGATTTCGTCACATTATCATGCGATGAGAGTTGAATCCCAATTCCTACTGATGAGTTGGTTTACTCTTCGGGTGATCCCGATTGATTCTTCTTTCAGGTTTGGAGGAGAATTTGACAGTACGGTGGGAGGTTTCCGGATTAGATAAAGTGATAACCATTCTGATCTAGGTTAGAGTGCACGCAGAGTGTTTCTTTTCTCTCTCTCTTTGGCAGCGACCTTTGACCGACCCTAGACTATGACTCAGTGACCAAGTTGACCGAACCTTCTTAAAATACTGGCTTTTGGATTGTCTAAGTTGCATAAGTCATTGCCAGTTCTTCTTCTACCCTTTGAATTTCTCAGAACACCCCGTATTACTACGGACATCCACTTCTATTGGATAGATCCATCGTATGGTTATATACGAACTCGAAGGGACTTCTTCGAGGATGGATCCAGGTTCAGGAGAAATAGAATTGGTTTATTCAGTTGTCTTTTATTATCACCTTCTCTCAGGTTGCGAGGGCTCCTTGATTTAGGAGAGTACACCTATTACGCTCATTAGATAGTCTTCTTCCAAACCATAGGCAGGTGCCGAAAGGTAGGGAAGGAAGAAAACCATTTAGCCTAACGAGGGTGTACAGAAGGTAATATGTAAAGACAAAATAAAGGGATTAGAAAGAGAGCAAAGTAAATTGCGACTGTTATCATTCACGACCAAACCGCGTACTTCATCGCCACTCCTATTTCACCTTTAAAAGAATAAGGTATTGTTCAGTTGTCTTTTATCATCACCTTCTCTCAGGTTACGAGTACTCTTTGGTTTAGGAAAGTATACCTATTATGCTTACTAGATAGTCTTCTTCCAAACCATAGGCTGATGCCGAACGGTAGGGAAGGAAGAAAACTATTTAGCCTAACGATGGTGTACAGAAGGTAACGACTAAAGACAAATAAAGAGATTTGGAGAGATGGCAAAGAAATATACGGTTAAAGTCATGAATTGGATTATGGAAGAGGCATTACTATGAATACCAGGATACCCCTACGAAACATTTTCATGTTTCAGTGCATTGTTAATGGAAAACTGTTTTTCCCGATTAGATACTTACTCCAGAGTATGTATTTACCAGGTATGATTCTCACATCTGTATGGTTTTACAGATGATGAATGGGAGTGAGTTATTGGGAATTAGGTGATCATCCTCGTTATATCGGAATTCGTTGTAATTGGTGATATTTGAGGAAATCGCCTGGGTACATTTTTCAACCTACGACGCACAGGTTTATTCAACTCAACGGACTTATACAGAGTATTGTATGTTGTCTAGTGTCCATCAGGACAAAGGGGTTGATCCTCGTACTATGTTCTGTTTACTTATGACTTCTCTAGTTTTTAGACAAGTATTTCGCAGAAATGCAAGGTCTAAGTTTTGAGAAGTTGTGGGTATAAGAATAAAGTAGAGAACCAGGTGTCGCAGGTATCGGGATTCTTCAAAGAGATCGAAGATGTAGATACTTGTGATTGGTATTCAGTTGATAGTAATGGTTTTGAGAAACTTGTTTCTCTTTCGGGTTACTCATAATTGGATGTATTCCTAAGTTGAGTAATGCTGATTAGCCTCTCTCCATTAAGTTGATATGCACTGGAGACAGCTGCATGATTTGAATCTGGTTCCAATTAAATCAGTGCCAAAGTTTCTATATTGGATATAGAATGGTTCATATCTTAACGATGTTAAGGTACAGGGAGTTGTCCGGCTTATGCTTAAAACCAGACTCTGGATAACTCAGGGCACGTTTCTGTAATGGCAGTTTGTGGGTTGGCCCGGGCTATGTCGAGGGTTGATTTTCTACCATCTGGAAGATCAATAGTGATATTGTTCTTGACTCGCCACAGTTTTAATAAAATGGATTTTTCAGAAAACACTAGTGGGAGTATGGTAGAACTGGAAGTGATTCCAGAACCGCAAACGATTACGAAAAATTTAATAGGACCTAAAGATTCAATCAGGTTTGACATTCCATTAGCCGCTCCGCAGATATGGTGGGTAACCTGAGACACCCGAGAGGTATTCCGGTAGCCTTAAGGACGGTGACAGGGAGGTTCTTATCTACCCAGACTTGACACTACTGTTGTTCCAGGCTATGAGACCCGGCAGGAGGATAAGTATAGCGTCGTTCTAAACTGGCTTTAAAAGTGCACGTGTATATTATTCTTCCAGAGGATTGTTGTGGTCAGTGGGAGCAGCGGAAGCATAGTGGGCAAGTAGCTTATGTCTATTTATAGACTTGAGCGGTTATAGAGGAGATAGATCGTCTAATTTTGATTTGACAGTCATAGGTTTGACTTCTTCAGAATAGGGGATGGATCTGTTAAGAAGGTAGTAGGGTGGCATGTCCTGGTATTTGGATGACATACATAGAGTAGGAAGTAAAATTCCTATACTACGATCGGTTGTACTGTGGTCGTCACACAGTTGTTTCTCCAGACAGGATATGGATATAATATCTGACATTCTGGTTTCTAGATCTAAGGTTTTAGCTCTGGATTTGGGTAGTTTCCCAATGTGGGTACTTTGACAGTATTCTAATGTTTTTTAGAATTGATGACTCCTGGCATGGTGGTGTACCTGCAGGTGATGGAGTCACCCTCTCTAAAAGTGTCTTACAGACTAAAGGGGAGAGAGATGTGCATGATTGGCATATCACTTGCTTAGGCAATTGAGTCAATCGTGAGATGTCAAGTACCACACCAGATGTTATTTTTGCACTAGATGCAATAAGTTTGTATTAATCCAATCCTGGAGAAAAATAAAGAAGCAGTTTTAGAACATAAGTGTATGTTCTACGGATTTGATGACGGCAGCCTCCTTCGGGAGACGGTTATCATTCCAGGCTTCAAAGGTGACATGGATGACAGAGTTATTGTCAGAGTTATAGTTTTCCCTCTGACAAAAGGGGCAGTATTATGGACAGGTGGTCCAAGAGGATACTGTGGGAGGCATGGTGCAGGATACTAATTAGGTTCAGTGATCGATACAGTCTAAGAAGTTTGGATTTGGAGTTCATTTATGAACTAGGTCCCATCAGATATCCAGACATATTCTAAGACAGGTATTACTCAATTCGGGAGATGGCTTTCTCCACGAACTTGAGATTAAGAGAGACATAGAAAGAAACATCAGGGCGGATCCACTCACTGAGGCTATTTCTCGAACACAATAGTTTTACAAACGGGTTTTGTGAAACTGATTAGTAGAGGAGTTGGATGTTGGTTTCACACAAGCTGTGAGTACGCGACATCGCAATAATTAGCCTTAAGTGCAAGTGGGAGATTGTAGGATATATTGCCCTCAAAGTCAATTATTGGATCGCAGGTACGTGATTGCAATGATTGAGGAGGACCTATACCGGTAGGACAGTCTTACTCGAGATGATAGTATGCTATCTGGTTTGTCTTTATCAGTCGTGTATAGGTTCAGGTGACTGATCATGATTACATGTTGATAGAGCCCTTAGGATCTTGCTTGACTACCAACAGTATGAGGGCGATCATATACGTGAGAGTTGGGTATTCTATAAGCATATCCTTAAAAGTGGTCCCTAGTCGTGGGAGTTTCGAGACAGGGCATCGATACTCCGGAGTAGACTAGTGTATACAGTCGAGACCCCGACGAGGGGCGGTGGCCGGTCTCATAAGCCACTGGTGTCAGTTGGATCACCTAAGATGTATACAGGTGCTCATTGGGTTATGAGTACACCGGACAGAACTCGCCGGGAATCTGCTAGTTGGTATTATACCTATCGTCAGATAGCAGTTCCCTGGTGACATGTGTACAGGTTAGTTCATCGACCTGAGGTCGTCATTTGTCTCGTGTGAGTTCCCACTGTGCTTTGATTTCTACCCTACCACGGCTCAAAGGAGTCGTGCAAACAGGTAGTTTTGGGGTACAGTCCCGAGCCACATGGAGGCACGTGAGCGGATCGGCAAGGGATTCGTCTCTATCCCGGTATTGGGGGTGAGATCGTGCTGTGTCTAGGAAAGCCATTACACCAAGTCCTTGGCCAAGGATGGTGAGAATTACTGGTAGATACTCCGGTAGTTTCTCAGGGTGTTCAGGGCTTGTCTCCGACACAACTTATACCGCTATTGGGGGTCTGACGTTACTAGCCCCCTAGGCAGGATATGCGATACTCATAGACGAACGGACTGGGCTGTATATACATTGTCGCTGTTAGGCTCAGTATGGTTTCAGGATGAGCTCGCTCATCGGCTACCCTTGAGGTCAGTACATGGGCAGCCGTTACGCACAGCTAGTGCCGCTGACGGCTTGTGGTTAAACCCACTGCCAGGGTACTGACGAGTCATTAGAGTCCCCCACAGATAGTTTCCCAAGTTCGGACGAAACGTTGTAGAGGCCGTATGGTTTTATGGCAGGGTTCGGAAAATGCACGTGTGTTTACGCACGTGTCATATTTCGGGCAGATAATACTGGTGGGTTTTGGTTTAAGCCGGATCCGAGTATTATACTGTGTAGATATAATATCTTTGTCTCAGTTGCATTTGTATTCGGTCGTAATACAAATGCGGGTATGTTTATACTGTTACGGGGTTATCCTGAAATTCGTTTCGGGATCACTTTTGGAAGTTGCCAGTTTCCAGTTTTCTATCACCCGTATTAAACATTCGGTTTAATACGGATTTATCTTTTCTTGAGATAAGTGTGGAAGTTTCTAGAGGCTTCTAGATGAGGTGACTAGGCTAGTGAGTCATTAGTGCATTTATTGTGCAATTAATGCTTGATGACTAGGTTAGAAGGTTCAATGTATGCATTGATTGTGTTCATACTAGGTGTTAGATGACTCATCCTCTTCATTATTGTTATGGTGACCCTTCCCTCTCCTACACTCACCTCCCCCCTCTACAAATATGGCCGGCCATTCATTTGTGAGGGATCATGGTTGTGGATTTGAAAAAGATACAAGTTTTGGCTTCATGGAAATTTCAGATATTCATTTCTCATTTCAGTTGAATCCAAAAGGCAACTTCATTAACCGTTCGTCCATAGTTTTGGACATAACGAGAAAAAGTGTTCTACTCATTCTCTACATTAATCTTGGTCATCTCTTTTAGCAAACTTGATGACCGAGTTGCCTCGAGTCAGAGGCGGGAGCCCGTTTAAAGAACCGTTGACTTGGTGCCACCTAGACGAGGAGATCGGAGATCGACGAGATCGGAGCAGCCGCACAAGAGCGTGGGATGATGGTTAAAGAACGAAGGACTCGGATCATTCGGTATAACCTTTCTACCCTCTTTGTAGAATGTTAGTTTAGCGTTAATGGCAGATCCGGGTTATAGTATGCGATAGGGCCAGTTATAAAAGTTTTTGTTCCGCGTTTGGCGTCTGAAAGACGGCCGGGGCGCTACCGTAGACTTATAGTATCATAAGATGAAAATTTGAACAGATTCAAATATTCATCCTTATGTAATTCAGCTAGTCGTGTCGCATTGAAATGACCTAGTCTACAATGACACAAGAAAGATTCGTTCATTTCTTAACTACTACTCTTGTGTGTGTTTTGTTTAGTTTAAACTGTGGTTTGATTTAGAACGTATATGCTATTATATAACGTGCCTGATACAATCTACTCTTGATTAAGGCAATTGTTCACAACATTATCCTGCAATATAAAATTATATCCTTCTTTAACTTAATAAAGAAACTGATGTAATGTTGTATATCAGGTTCGGTATGTAATAACATTTGTTCAAAATCAATATATTTACCACTTGGTAATACAAGGTGATATTTGCCAACTGATTTGGCTACAACACTTGCATCATTCCCTACATTTAGAGACATATCACCCAATCCCAGTTCTTTACCTTTCTGTAGCTCATGTAATAAATTACATATGTGGGATCCTGATCCGGTATCTCATACCTAGGACGTAGAGGATACTGAGAAACGGTTCTCGGTATCGAACACACACGAAGAATATGCATCAACATGCTTTTTTCTCGAATGGGTGGCATGGGAATCCTAGTATTCCCCTATTTCCTGCTCAAACTTATAACAATTATAAGGTAGAGCGGAACCAACGTTCCCCAGCACAACATAATAAGCAGGTTCAGTCAATACATCCATATTATTATCTTGATTAAGGCATGTCACGGTCGCTACCAGGAGAGAGAGAAGAAAATACTCTGCGTATGCTCTTCCAAGATCAGATTGGTTATTATTTTATCTAATCAGGATGGCTCCCGCTATTTTTATCAAATCTTCCTTCAAACTCTAAAAGGTAAGACTAGCCGGGATTAACTGTTAGTGTATATGCCCTAGGGGCCATTATTGTATCATACTAGTTTGTATATTACTTAATGGAAGCTTGAGATATTCACATGTATATAACAGTCTTGCTAAACATGGTAGTATGCTACTTGGTTTTTTCTATCTTAATATGTGAGTATATGTATTGATAGAGCTCTTAGGATCTTGCTTGACTACCAGCGTTGTGATGGCAGTCACACTAGTGGGGGCTGGGTAGTCTACAAGCACATCCTTATTCAGGTCCCTAGTCGTTGGATTATCGAGACAGGGCATCGATACTCCGGAGTAGACTAGTGTGTACGCTTCTCATCCCAGTTGGGGAGATGGTCTGTCCCACAGCCGTCAGTACGTCGTACTGGAGATAGTATGCAGGTGCTCGTTAGGTTACGGGTACACCGGATAGGACTCACAGGGAACTGTTGGTTGGTTTTATACCAGTCGTCAGTGAACAGTTCCCAGGTGACATGAGTACAGCATAGTCCGCAGACTTGACACTGCTACTTCGCCTCGAGTGTGTCCCACTGTTCTTAGATTGCTATCCTACCACGGCTCAAAGGAGTCGTGCAAACAGGTAGCAGTTGGGTGCAGTCCCGAGCACTTGGAGGCAGTGGCGGTTAGACAGGATTCGTCTCTCCCGGTATTAGGAGTTGATATCGCGCTGTGTCAGAGAGCCATTACGCAAAGTCCCTGACCAGGGCAAGTGAGATTTGCTGGTAGGTTCCAGTAGTTTCTCAGGGTGTAATGGGCTTCGCTCCGACACGACTTATACCGCTATTAGGGGACTGACGCTTGCCGCCCCCCTAGGCCAGATATGCGATAGTCTTAAACGAACGGACCGGACTGTACGGAGATTGTCACATCAGACTCAGTAGGAGTTCGGATGGGTTTCCTCATCGGCCTTCTTATCGACATCTACCTGGGGACCGTTACGTACAGCTAGTGCCGCTTGCGGTCTGTGGTTAAACCCACTGCCAGCGTAGTAGTCGAGTCTCTAGAGTCCCACACAGAGAGTTTCCCTACTCCAGGCGAAACGATATAGAGGTCGTATGGTTTTACGACAAGGGTTCGGACGCATACGTGTGTTTACGCACGTACGACTTTCGAACAGTTTTTACCAGTCGGCTTTGGTTTAAGCCAGTTACTGGTATCCGGTTATTGGATTTATACAGTCTAAATTTTTTCCGTATTTTTACGGAAAGGAGGGGCGTTCTCGTAATTGCGCGAGAAGCTTCTAGAAGGTGGTGACTAAGGGGGTTTAGGTGGCATATACAATGAATGTGATTAGTGAGTCATATGGATGATTCATCCATGTCATTAATGCATCATAAATGCTTAATGACTCATGGAGATGAATCATCACTAGATATTATCAAGCATGGTTGTTAAATTGATTTATTTTCTTTTCTTGATAAAAAGAAATGCTTGATATATATTATCATAACTCATTATTCTCACTTCATTATTATGTTCACCTTCTCTCTCCTCAAGCTCTCCCTCTTCAAACCCTAATCCTCCCCTCTCATGTGTTGAGTACAATGATTAGTTAGACTTATTAAACCATAAACCTCACTCTATTTCACCTAGCTTCTTTGATTAGCACTTAAAGAAGTTTAGTTGCCTCAAGTTTAGAGGCTAAGCTTGGAGTAAAGCTCTCGGGTGGATCGTCTACTACTTCGAGAAGGCCGAGGAGGAGGTGGAGTTCGTAAAGACGAAGGACACGGTTCTTTAGGTATAATCCCTTTACATAGTAGTTGTTAACTTCTATGTTCGATGTTAGTTATCGTTTAGCTTCGATTCTTGCGGTTAGTCGATGTTTAAGCAAAGAACAAGATCGTTTTTCATATTTCCGCCTCCCCGCAAGTCGTGGGTTGTTGTACATCGACTTACAGTGGTATCAGAGCCTCGCTAAATAATAAATAACTTACTTGCAAATTTGTATGAATTTCGAACGGAAAAAACGAAACCGGAAAACCCCGATATCATGAGTTTCTGTCGATTTTTAAATGAAGTCCAAAAATTTTTCAGGGAGGTTCAGATAACTCTAAATGACAGTAGTAGAACACCCAAGAAAATTGGGCTCATGAATCGGCTATAGAGCCGCGGAACTGTAGGGTTCCTAGGCACACTATAGAGGTCTCACAAGGCATCAACCATGCCAATTTCAAAATTTTATGGGTGCCGAGAAACCCTAATACGGATTGTTGACTAGAAATTTAGGTGATAAACGAAACTAGTTAACATCTTAACTAAAGGAGAGAGGCTACAACCTTTGTAGATCCAGTTCTCCACTTTCTTAGCTCCACGTAGGCGTCCTCTCGCTGTCCATCTCGAATCCCGAACTCAAACGTCGGCTTCATCGGAGAATTGGGCGGACTAGGTCGTCGGCTTCGTTCCGAAGATGATCTACGTCGAGGTTTCACAAGTTCAAGCTCCGACTTCACCAAGTTGTGAAACTTGTGAAGAAAACACCCAAAACAACTTGGCAAGAGGTAGAGGGTGAAGAAATAGGAGGTGGGTTCACTTTAGAATTGGATTTCTCACACTTTTGCTCAAGATGCCATTGTTGAAGACAAGGTTTTTCTTGAAGAAGAAGAAGGAGAGCAAGAAAGAATATGATAAGTTTCTTATTTAAAAAAGAAACTAATATGAATACTTATCATATACTAACCATGGTCAAGTGTAGAGATTAAACTAAGGTTAGTTAGAATGGTTAGGGTTAAGGATGAGATAAGGATGGTGGACTTTGTCAAAGCTTCAAGAAGCTTCAACATAGAAACAAAATAAGCCACCATTCTTAATAATATCCAAAATGAATAAATAAATAAATAACTAAGTAAATAATCAAAATCCTAACCATTCATATAACCATGGTTCAATCTTTACACAAACCCAAGTGAGCAAGTATCATCAAACATGATACAAACAAGTGCACAAAAAATATATCACATATACAATGTGCATCAAGTGAGAAAATCCTTTTAAAATGAACCAATACTAGTTAATGCAAAGCAATATATCAAATATATAATTATACATTAAATCATTAAATCAACACTTGATTTAACGATCCGGTCATATCGCATATAACTGACTAGTATTCAATGTATCGGCTTATCGAATCAAACCTTGATTCGATATCTAGGTTATATCGCATATAACCAATCGATACATTCATCGTGAGAATGAAATACGGTATCACATACACGCATTATTCTCGCTCCCGCACATATCTCATATGCGCTCCTATTTCGTTTCGCTTGAGCTAGGAAACCTCTGTGTAGGACTCTAAAGACTCGTCAATACGCCGGTAGCAGATGATGATCATATCAAGCACCCACAAGCCGCAAGCGGTCTGCTAAACATAACGGCCACCCGGGTATTGAGCGATCAGAAGATCAACGAGCAAGCCCGCTCACACTCCTGTGAATCCAACCAGTAACACTTACCGTACAGTCCGGTCTGTTCGTCTGATATGTCGCATATCACGTCTAGGGGTGGTAAACGTCAGACCCCAATAACTGATAAGTCGTGCCGATGTGAGGCTCATAACGGGTCGAGAAACTACTGGTAACACTTACCAGCAAATCTCTAATCAGCCCTGGCCAGGGACTTCCCTGTTACGGCCAATCGAGCACAGCGCAACATCAACCCCCAATACCGGGAGAGACGAAACCCCTCCTATCGCTCATTGCCTCCATGTGACTCGGGACTGTACCCAAAGACCACCGTTTTGCACGCCTTCATGGACGTGGTAAGGTGGAGATCAAAGCACAGTGGGAATCACACAAGACTCTATGACGATCTCGGGTCTACAGACTAACCTGTACAAGTGTCACCTGAGAACTGCCATCCGACGTGAGGTATAATACAATCTGGGAGTTCTCGGCGAGTCCGTCCAGTGTACCCAATCTCCACTGAGCACCCGTATACCATCTCTGATGTCAAACACCAATGGATATGGGATCATCCATCGCCTATCTCATGGGTCGAGAAGCGTATACGCTAGTCTACACTGGTATATCGATGCCCTGTCTCGATACACCCACGACTAGGGACCTTGAAGGATGTACTTATGGACTACCATGTCCCCACTAGTATGATCTGCATCATAGTCCAGGTAGTCAAGTACACATCCTAAGGGCTTTATCAACATGTAACTATAAGACAGTTTAGAGAGACAAGTGTACATGTTAAAATAAAGAGTAACCAGATAGCATACTATCATATCGAGCAAGAAAGTCATCTCTATATATGTCCAAGCATCCAATATAATATACATCATCTGTACAATACTGGCCTCTAGGGATACATACAACTAACAATCTCCCACTTGCACTAGGGCCAGCTGCTGTAGTATCGCATACCGAGCATCCCGAAGAGTCTCTCAAACTGTATCTGGGGAATGGCTTCGTGAGTGGATCCGCCGTGTTATTCTTCGTGTCAACCCTCCTGACCTCGATCTCCCGGCGATCAACTATCTCCCGGATCAGGTGATACCGCCTCAGAATATCCCTGGATCGCTGATGGGACCTGGGTTCCTTGGCCAAAGCCACCGCTCCATTGTTATCGCAATACAAAGGTATTGGATGCTCAATGGATGGAACCACTCCAAGTTCAGTAATGAACTTCTTGATCCAGATAGCCTCTTTAGCAGCATCGTTGGCAGCGATGTATTCAGCCTCCATCGTCGAGTCTGCCACGGTTTCCTGCTTGGAACTCTTCCAGCTAACCGCCCCTCCGAAAAGGGTAAAGACAAAACCCGACTGCGACTTAGAGTCGTCCTTATCACTCTGGAAGCTCGAATCGGTAAAGGACTCCACCTGGAGTTCTCCGTTACCATACACCAAGAGCATCTCTTTAGTCCTTCGTAAGTACTTGAGAATGCTCTTCACAGCTGTCCAGTGACTCTCTCCAGGATCAGCTTGATACCTGCTCACTACACTTAGTGAGTATGCTACATCGGGTCTGGTACATAGCATCGCATACATGATAGAGCCTACAGCCGAAGCATAGGGTATCCCTTGCATGCGAGCTCTCTCCAAATCAGTCTTGGGAGACATCTCTTTGGAGAGAGTGACTCCAGAGATCGTGGGCAAGTTCCCACGCTTGGAATCTTCCATACTAAACCTTTTTAGTATGGTGTCAATGTACCTGGATTGGGACAATCCCAAAATTCGTTTGGATCTATCTCTATAGATCCTAATTCCCAATATGCAGGAGGCATCACCAAGATCTTTCATTGAGAATCTTTGTGATAAGAAGAGCTTGACCGATTGCAGCATAGGAATATCATTTCCTATCAAGAGTATGTCGTCCACGTACAATACGAGAAAGACAACCTTACTCTCTGCCACCTTCTTGTAAATACAAGGTTCATCTGGGTTTTTGACGAAATCAAACTCTTTGATAACGACGTCAAAGCAGATGTTCCAACTCCGCGATGCTTGCTTTAATCCATAAATGGATTTAAGCATCTTGCACACCTTCCCGCTGCTCCCACTGTCTACGAAGCCCTCTGGCTGAGTCATGTACACGCACTCTTCTAAATCACCATTTAGAAAGGCGGTCTTAACATCCATTTGCCAGATTTCGTAATCATGATATGCAGCGATGGCAAGCATGATCCGGATGGATTTAAGCATAGCCACTGGAGAAAAGGTTTCGTCATAGTCCACACCTGGTCTTTGACGAAAACCCTTTGCTACAAGTCTAGCTTTGAAAGTCTCCACTTTCCCATCTACACCAAGTTTCTTCTTGAAGATCCACTTGGTCCCGATGGGTTTTACCCCTTCAGGAGCAACTTCCAAAGTCCATACTTTGTTGGTGTACATGGATTCCATCTCGGACCGCATAGCATCCAGCCATTTCACTGAGTCCCTACTCGTGATGGCCTGCTCGAAGCTAGTTGGGTCATCATCCTCCATGATGCAATCCTCGCTCCCACCATCCATGAGAAAACCGTAGTATCTCTCAGGTGGGCGAGGAACCCTACTAGATCGGCGGAGAGGCTGAGGTTCATTGGGAGCTACTGAATCTTCTGGTTCCACTAAATCTTCAGTTACGGTTTGTGTATCTGGAACCTCTTCCAGCTCTACCACTTTGCCACTAATTTCTTTTTCATGGAATTCCTTTTCTAAAAAGGTGGCATATTGAGAAACAAACACCTTTTGTTCTTCAGCATGGTAGAAAAAATATCCTTGTGAATTCTTAGGATATCCCACAAACTTGCAAAGAACTAACCGTGCCTCGAGTTTGTCTGGATTTTGCCTTTTGACATAGGCCGGACAACCCCATATCTTAACTCGTTTAAAATATGGTCTCTTCCCACTCCATATCTCATATGGTGTGGTAGGTACAGATTTAGATGGAACTTGATTTCAATAGGTATGTTGCTGTCTCCAGCGCATATCCCCAGAAGGAAATAGGTAACTCAGCTGTGCTCATCATAGAGCGCACCATATCTAATAGGGTGCGGTTCCTCCGTTCTGATACACCGTTGTGCTGTGGTGTATATGGAGGAGTTAGCTGAGAGAGAATCCCATTCTCTTTTAGGAAGTCCAGGAATTCATTGCTTAAGTATTCACCCCCTCGATCAGATCGAAGGATTTTAATACTTTTTCCGGTTTGGTTTTCGACTTCTTGTTTATATTCTCTAAATTTCTCAAAAGCTTCTGATTTGTGTTTCATCAGGAACACATATCCGAATCTAGAGAGATCGTCAGTGAATGTAATGAAGTACGAAGAACCATCCATGGCATGTGTAGACATGGGACCGCATACATCACTATGTATCAGTCCCAAGAGTTCGGTAACTCTTTCTCCGTGTCCCGTAAACGGAGTTTTGGTCATCTTGCCTTTGAGACATGACTGGCAAGTGTCATAAGATGAAAATTCGAATGATTTCAAATATCCATCCTTATGCAACTTAGCCAGTCGTGTCGCATTGATGTGACCCAGTCTACAATGCCACAAGAAGGATTCGTTCAGTTCTGAACTCTTCCTCTTGTGTGTGTTTGTTATGCTTAGAACTGTTGATTGGTTTAGAACATAAATGCCATTGCACAACATGCCTGATCCAACCAACTTTTGGTTACGGAAAATGTTCATAACATTGTCCTGTAATACAAAATTATATCCCTCTTTGCTCAACAAAGAAACCGATATAATGTTGCATATCAGGTTCGGCATGTAATAGCATTCGTTCAGAACCAATGTATTACCAGTTGGTAATACAAGGTGATATTCCCCGACAGTCTTAGCTGCAACAATTGCACCATTTCCAACTCTAATGTCTTTATCACCTTCTCCAAGTTCTCTACCTTTCTTAAGCCCATGTAACTGATTACATATATGGGATCCTGACCCGGTATCTAATACCCAGGACGTAGAGCAAATGGAAAAACAGTTCTCTGTAACGAACACACCCGAAGAAAATGCATCATCATGTACTTTCTTCATTCGGGTGGCATGGGAATCCTGGTATTCCCCTATATCCTGTTCATTCCTATAACTCTTATAAGAAAGAACGGAACCAACGTTCCCCAGCACAGTATAACATGCGGGTTCGGTCAATACATCCATATTATTATCTTGATTAAGGCATGAAATGGTCGCTACCTGGAGAGAGAGAGAGAAGAAAACACTTTAGCCTATGCTCGTGCAAGATCAGATTGGTTATTATCTTATCTAATCAGGATGGCTCCCACTGCTTTTTATCAAATCTTCCTTCAAACCCTAAAAGGAAAGATTAGCCGGGATTAATTACACACTACAAGTTCGCCAATCTTTCAGCCAGGCCAGTGTCGGTACTTTGAGGGAGGTCCCCCGTGCTTTCGCACGAACCTAATTAATGTAAACCTCGTTTTCCCAGAGGCGTAACCTCGTTAACACCTTTCTAGACACCTACTTGATCGGCTAATTGCAATGTGTAAAACTCTCCCAGGAGTAACTCTTACTCGCAGTGGGTATCGGGATCCAACTATCTCATAGAAGGTATGCAATCTCATTGCAAATTTCAACACTTGAAATTCCCGATAATATTTTGCCCCTAGCAGCTATATGACCTTAACATAGTCAACAAATCATAAGTGCTAGTCAAGTTCAACCCGTCATTTCCTGATTGAATTAAACCCACCCGCACGACCCTTAACATAGTCAACAAAGTCGCACGACTACCCTAATCCAATCTGCATCATATGCATAAGCAGATAAATACTGGTCAGCTACCGCACACTACGCCTTAACATAGTCAACAAACGTAGCACGAATACTAACTAGTACTTATCTGAAATGACGGAGGGCTACGACAGGTTTTTCTGAAAACCTATTGCTTAATGAACTTGATATCATTGTAGAATCAAATGAAGTTATGAAATGGAGTGATTTTGAGGCTTTTCTAGTTTTGCTAAAGGGGTCACTCCCGGTGAAGGGATCGTCGGCCCTTTCCTCGTCGAATGAGGTGCGGGATATATCATATATATCACTGTGCAAAGCAAAACTCAAAAACAATCAAAAGCAAACCGAGTGTGTAGCATCTGCCAGTTATTGCTAAAGGAGTCACTCCCGGTGAAGGGATATCGGTCCTTTCCTCATCGAATAAGGTGCAGGGTATATCATATATACCGCTATGCAAAGCAAGAACTGTAGCTACCTGTTTTTATTTAAAATTTGATTCTACAACATCTTAGGTTTCTTTTCATTCATTAATCACATTAATGAAGTCCCATCATTTAAATACCTAAACATCACAAATAAATACGACGTACACTTATGCCATCCGCATTCGCCTCGATGTCCCCTCGTGCACCGTTAGGTTAGGTAACTAACGGCAGAGCGGGGCAGGGCTAGCGCGGGTGCAAAACATAAGTAACGTCTATATAATATATCATATATACTATATACTGTATCTATCACAGAACATCACATGATCACATCACAGATATCGCAGCAGAAGAAACATATGAAACATTGGATATACTAGGACGTCCGTGTTTTCAATACGAGCCAGTATAAAACACGGATTCCACGGTCGTGATGAATAGCCAATCCCACACCCCCAGACCCCTACGAGAGCGGTAAGCAACCCTGCCAATTCTAGGGTTAGGAGACCCGGACTCGACTCCTCGAGTTGGTCTCCCACTGGACCCCAGAACCCGGTTACTTGTGCTCCCCTCCTTGGGTCTATCCTAATGCGGAAAAGTAAACAATATACAAAAGGTGACAACTTCCGCAACCTGGAAGTGCCCCAAATAAAAGAATATTACATACAAGTTTTTACATGAATGAAAATGAAAAACACTCATCTCACATAAAAACCCCCGGCTATTCAAACACGACGATCCAATATAACATATCCAGCAACACATAACATCACATGTCATCAACGTAAGTAAGTATGTATACCCCAATTGTCGTTGACGTATAGCAACGAAACCGGCGATATGAACATACTACACTTACGGTCACAGAACAGAAAGTGTAAAACTACAACAGTTGGAATCCTCAACCTCTTTAGACATCACATGCCTAATCAAATGAAATACTTAGACATCTCATGCCTAACAGTTATAAACCCCGCATTTTAGTCTCATTATCGAAAACTCTTTTCAATATCAAGTGAAACTAAACCGCTAGATTTATAACATTCATTCAGTTATCTCATAACAGTTTGTGAATTCCAATTATTGTATCACATTCCAGATAAACAGAAAATGTTAAACTTTCCGATCGAACAGTCGAATACCCAAGTTTTCCCGATACAGCTCAACACATGAAATACGTCTAACAACATTCAGTTCGTGCCTCAGTACCAACGGTCCAGCCGTAGAAGGGTCAAGCCAACGCCTCACATGTGGCACGCCGTACTGCCCCAAACCCGAAGGTTCAAAGGGCAGTTCAAGACGGTCACATAATCGAGTTAAGGTTTGTTGTCTTCTAGAGGGTCCATCGCGTTACTTGCACTACTTAGAACGTCGTTAAACTACGGAAAAATCCAACACTTGGAAATTTCCCGACAGGGGAAAAATTGGGTATTTATATCCGGTCGAACTTTTTAACATATTCTAAAATTTATCCGGAAAGCCACATAGACAAAATCTGATACTCCGATCGAAACACCGAATCCCCAAAACAATCCCAGACAATTCAACTCTTGAATAAATATTAAAAATTCCCATAAAACTCAGCACCAGAAAAGAGGAATTACTGTGCAAAAATTATTGCGCATTTTGAACAGTAGGCGGCGGAACCGCGGCAGAAGCCATGCTTCTGCCGCGTTTCCGCTGCGGTTTAGCCGCATCATGAGCTCGTTTTGCACCATAATTCTTATATCTTCATGCTGATATTTTAAAGAATTTTTAATATGGAAAAATCCCATTTTTTAGAAAAAGTCCAGAGAGCAATATTTGAGTTGGGGTTTCGGGTCGATCGGACTTCAAACTCCGTCTAGACTTCGCCTAAAGCTCTAGCTAGGCTCTGATACCACTGTAGGGTTCCTAGGCACACTATAGAGGTCTCACAAGGCATCAACCATGCCAATTTCAAAATTTTATGGGTGCCGAGAAACCCTAATACGGATCGTTGACTAGAAATTTAGGCGATAAACGAAACTAGTTAACATCTTAACTAAAGGAGAGAGGCTACAACCTTTGTAGATCCGGTTCTCCACTTCCTTAGCTCCACGTAGGCGTCCTCTCGCTGTCCATCTCAAATCCCGAACTCAAACGTCGGCTTCATCGGAGAATTGGGCGGACTAGGTCGTCGGCTTCGTGCCGAAGATGATCTACGTCGAGGTTTCACAAGTTCAAGCTCCGACTTCACCAAGTTGTGAAACTTGTGAAGAAAACACCCAAAACAACTTGTCAAGAGGTATAGGGTGAAGAAATAGGAGGTGGGTCCACTTTAGAATTGGATTTCTCACACTTTTGCTCAAGATGCCATTGTAGAAGACAAGGTTTTTCTTGAAGAAGAAGAAGGAGAGCAAGAAAGAATATGATAAGTTTCTTATTTAAAAAAGAAACTAATATGAATACTTATCATATACTAACCATGGTCAAGTGTAGAGGTTAAACTAAGATTAGTTATAATGGTTAGGGTTAAGGATGAGATAAGGATGGTGGACTTTGTCAAAGCTTCAAGAAGCTTCAACATAGAAACAAAATAAGCCACCATTCTTAATAATATCCAAAATGAATAAATAAATAAATAAATAACTAAGTAAATAATCAAAATCCTAACCATTCATATAACTGTCACGACCCGAAATACGGAACATGACCGGCACTTAGACTACGAACGTCTCAAGGCGTACGTATGCTAAGTAAGCCGAAACCCAGCAATCCAAACCAAGAGAAGTAGTAGAGAATAGGAGGAACCATATCAAATCAACCTGTATGCAACATAATATACAACGCCTCAAGGCGAGGATCACAACAGAAAAGGAACTCAACCAGCCTGAAACCCAAAGAAATATAACACGCAACTCTAAGGTCGAAAGAATAAACATCACTGGTCTCTCTCAAATAAGTACAAGTTTTGGTTGATGGAAATTCTAGATACAACTGAAATATAATATACAAGGTATAATGATGGGTAAGATACAATAAACCCACCTACTAGCAAGTCACCCGAAAGGTACAGTGCCCGCAAAGCCGTAATGAAATCCGTACGGCAACACCTGCAAGAAACTGGGGCACAACGGGGGTGAGTTGCCAACTCGTGAGTAGAAAAAGATCTACGAACAGAAATCGCATGCATGACGCAATCCTAGGTCATACGATCAACATATATAATCCCCAAATATATAACCAGTAATCTCTAACCATGGCTAGTACAAATATCTAACCCAAGTGTAAAACCATGTGTCTGTGCCAGTGCATCAAGTGGCAATATATATCATATGAATGATGTATGAATGCATGAAACAGAATGCATGTACTGAAGAAAACTGCTTTCATAACTTTGTGAGATCTCTGTATTTTAAATGAGGTATCATGATGAAATCAGCATAAAACAGTGCCTAGCATCGGCACAAAACATATATCTCGATATCTCTGTATCACAATCTCTGTACCTCAATATCTCAAATCTCAATGTCCCAATCATAATATCCAGGGCGCCGTCAGTCCAGATCGGCCCCTACTATCCATCTCATGACTACGACGGTATCCTCCGGATATCCGACGTGTCGGGTAATATCACCGGTCGGTCGTGCTCCCCTGCCAGGCTCAACGCCATCTCCTGCGATCTTCTTGCCCCGGGGTACCGCACCGGGCCCACCATGTACCTGAAATGGTTCCTCCACTCCTCGAATCGGGTCTCGAAATCCATCAGCAAAACTCATGGTGGACGACTCATACATAATGGAAAAACCGCATTTTGATTAAAAAGAGAAAGCAGTTTATATGTATGTTTTTACGGTTTTCCTCCAAATCCAGAAAATCTCATGGAAACCCGAATCCAAATCATCAATAGCATGTGAAATCATGAATATATGCATGAGATTCCATGAATGCAGCATATAATGAATAACAGTATGCATGAAGTGACAAGTGATAGCTACAATGTCAAGTTAACATATAAAGCAAGCATACTAATATCATGTCACTACTAGCTAACAAGCTAAATCAAGCAATAATAATTTCTAAGTGTTCGTGACATGGCAATTACCGATGAAGATGTGTGTGCGACAGCAATAAGTGTACGTGGTACATACGCATCATCGGTAATGGTGCTGGTGTCCTAGCAGCAGATATCAATAATGACATATGAATCATAACAGTAGGCGATGCAGAGCAACAATAATAATATGCGGGAGCTGAGATACTGAACACCATGATCACTAAACTGGATCTAATATCATAATGAGTCATATTGCTATACCACTAAAAGGCTGAGCTAAAGCTAACAGTAGGTAAGGGAAACCGCCTAACCTCTGAGTTGATACATATATATATACATATAATCGGTGATCCCGCCTCGATCATATCACATCCGATACCATATCTCTATAATCGGTGATCCCCAAGTCAAGTAGGCGGATCAAACATCAAAATACAGCTCGTACGTAAATCCGTCGTACGACATCCCCAAATCCGGGTACGGGTCAATATCACATTTATCATGTCATTCATCAAGTATTCTCTTTATCAAGATTATCATAATCTGGGTACTGACCTATGTCTAGTACAATGCTAACATCATCAACATAATCAAGATCTGACTACTGATCGACAGTCTAGTATATATCGATACTATCCTCATATATCCTCACAAAAGTATACATCGCCCAAGGCGACCTATCATAAATATCCTGACATATCATATCATATCCCATCGTATATCATAATCACATGTCGATCACATAATATATATGTCACTATTACTATGGCATCATCATTCCCAAAATCCTCTAAAGTATCAAGGTGTATCTTAATTATGAGTTTTATCATATCACCGATATCGTAATCTCAGATCAACTCATCGACTCATATCAATCCCGTGTATCATCCTCAAATCCATGTGAACACATATCTATATAGAATCCTATAACCACATATGAACAAGGATGTATACAAGTATGTATGTGTGTATGTATGTGTATATGTATGTGTAGTGCACCCACTACCCTATGGTTTCGTAACCTTTCCCCAATCCAATATACCAATATCCATTTAACATCAATAATAATCCCAACAACAAATAATAATTGTAGGTGTGTATACGCATCCGTATACATCACCTCGGACTGCGGGGGTGCTATACGCCATCCACGCGACTTCTCCCCGTAGATATAAATCTACTCACCTTGTTATGTGTGCCGGTGCCGATGTCGCCATTTGCATCTCCAATGCTTCGACGCCACATGGGGTACCTACAAGGATATCACACGCTAAAACACATGAAAACCATGTCGGAAACCAAAATGGTGCACGCTACGCCTATAAGTAAAAACCTATAGTCTCGCGTGCGAACACAGCCAATATCCGCTGTCGTTGACGTCCAAACGCCACCCGACAGAAACGAATCATCGAATACCAAAATCCATATGAAAACATGTCGTAAATCATACGCCAACTCATGAAAAACAACCCAGATTTTACCCTAACAGGAAACAGTCAAAACTAGACATACAGGGGGTCAAGTTTATATGAAATGGGGCTGTGCACGTAAAACGAGGAGGTTCCACCCTGGTCTAGCCGCAAATTGCGGCCGGGGTTTGGTGGTTTGGGCTAGGGTTTTGGATGTTGGTTTATATCTGTCTGCATATCCTACTGCCAAGTCAATTTCATTTTAGGAGGTCCCGGGTTGTAGCAGTTTCCAGAAAGGTCCAAAGTCGACAAAATTGCTAAATTACGCCAAGTATAACAAATCTGGTATATGGGTGAAATCTGGGACAATCTTGGGTTAACTGGTCTCACATACCCCTAATAAGGCTACTCTAACGTTCAAAACCACCTCTTGGTCAAGTCTCACTCAAATTTGCCTAAACTAGCACAATGTCACAATTAAAACAGTAACTTTCAGCTATTTAACCAGAACTGAGCAAGAACTGAGTTGGGTCATGGGATTATACCTCCAGAGTGTCCTAGGGTGTAGGAGAAGGGAAGGATGAAGGAAGGAGGAGGGGTGGTTGCTGCTGAAGTGGTGTTGCTGATGCAGCTGTGCTGAAGTTGAAACTGGCTGCTGCTGCTGCTTGCAATCCTTTCTTCCTTTTTGTTGCTGTTTGCAGCAGCTACTGCAGAGCTGGGGTTGTTTTTGGTGATGAGGAGAAGTGTTGTGGTTGTGGTTTAATGGTGGTGTTGTGGGGTGTTGTTTGGAATAAGGTTGTTGCTGCTGTGGCTGATAACAATGTGGCTGAAAATGCGCTGTTGATGTTGGGTGTGGGGCTGATGGTGGTGCAGGTTGTAGCAGCAGCTAGGGTGGCTGATGTGTGGGTGTATATGTCTGATGTAGAGAGGTTGGTATGTGTGTGTTTGAGAGGCAAACCAAAGTTTTGAAATGAGATGAGTTAACTCTCATCATCCTATTCACCATGAACCAAACCAACCCTGATTAACTTACTTAACTTAGACTAAAGGTTTAAACCCACCATGGTCATCTAAACATGGTTCAACCCTAGGCCACCATGAGTCTAAAACATGAACAAGTGTAACAAGTGTAGAAAATGTTATGTGCACATTTTTGCACAAAAGCCAAAAATCCACTTAGCGATTTTTAATCGCGGTTAATACCAAAATAACATATAATCCATCATAAAACAGCAAAATGGCATATTTCCACAAAAATAAGCTATTTTAGAATT
This sequence comes from Agapanthus africanus, assembly GCA_030015575.1. Lineage (NCBI taxonomy): Eukaryota > Viridiplantae > Streptophyta > Magnoliopsida > Asparagales > Amaryllidaceae > Agapanthus > Agapanthus africanus. The sequence continues at coordinate 365,713,310 of CM057351.1, read as the reverse complement.
CTTATAATTTTCTCCGGAATTTTCACCATTTATCGGTATTTAATTATACCGACTATTAAAATATTCATTAAAAATTATTATTAAATTATGAAAATTCCCAAAAATAATATTCTATTTTTTTGAAATGTTACAATAACCATGGTTCAATCTTTACATAAACCCAAGTGAGCAAGTATCATCAAACATGATACAAACAAGTGCACAAAAATATATCACATATACAATGTGCATCAAGTGAGAAAATCCTTTTAAAATGAACCAATACTAGTTAATGCAAAGCAATATATCAAATATATAATTATACATTAAATCATTAAATCAACACTTGATTTAACGATCCGGTCATATCGCATATAACCGACTAGTATTCAATGTATCGGCTTATCGAATCAATCCTTGATTCGATATCTAGGTTATATCGCATATAACCAATCGATACATTCATCGCGAGAATGAAATACGGTATCACATACACGCATTATTCTCGCTCCCGCACATATCTCATATGCGCTCCTATTTCGTTTCGCTTGAGCCAGGAAACCTCTGTGTAGGACTCTAAAGACTCGTCAATACGCCGGTAGCAGATGATGATCATATCAAGCACCCACAAGCCGCAAGCGGTCTGCTAAACATAACGGCCATCCAGGTATTGAGCGATCAGAAGATCGACGAGCAAGCCCGCTCACACTCCTGTGAATCCAACCAGTAACACTTACCGTACAGTCCGGTCTGTTCGTCTGATATGTCGCATATCACGTCTAGGGGTGGTAAACGTCAGACCCCAATAACTGATAAGTCGTGCCGATGTGAGGCTCATAACGGGTCGAGAAACTACTGGTAATACTTACCAGCAAATCTCTAATCAGCCCTGGCCAGGGAATTCCCTGTTACGGCCAATCGAGCACAGCGCAACATCAACCCCCAATACCGGGAGAGACGAAGCCCCTCCTATCGCTCATTGCCTCCATGTGACTCGGGACTGTACCCAAAGACCACCGTTTTGCACGCCCTCATGGACGTGGTAAGGTGGAGATCAAAGCACAGTGGGAATCACACAAGACTCTATGACGATCTCGGGTCTACAGACTAACCTGTACAAGTGTCACCAGAGAACTGCCATCCGACGTGAGGTATAATACCATCTGGGAGTTCTCGGCGAGTCCGTCCAGTGTACCCAGTCTCCACTGAGCACCCGTATACCATCTCTGATGTCAAACACCAATGGATATGGGATCATCCATCGCCCATCTCATGGGTCGAGAAGCGTATACGCTAGTCTACACTGGTATATCGATGCCCTGTCTCGATACACCCACGACTAGGGACCTTGAAGGATGTACTTATGGACTACCATGTCCCCACTAGTATGATCTGCATCATAGTCCAGGTAGTCAAGTACACATCCTAAGGGCTTTATCAACATGTAACTATAAGACAGTTTAGAGAGACAAGTGTACATGTTAAGATAAAGAGTAACCAGATAGCATACTATCATATCGAGAAAGAAAGTCATCTTTATATATGTCCAAGCATCCAATATAATACACATCATCTGTACAATACTGGCCTCTAGGGCATACATACAACTAACAGGAACCGCGGCGGATCCCACCGATCCGCCGCGCTTCCGCCGCCGAGTTGCCGATTCATGAACCCAATTTTCCTGTGTTGGTTCTCTGTGATATTTGGTATTTTCTGGAATTTTTTATTTTTGCTCAGGTTTCAGATTTACAGAGAAGTATTGGAGCAAAATTAAATATGTTTAATCGATCGAAATAATACGGTATTTGCTTGTTGGATTATATCTGTGTTTGTATAATGTGTTCGTAAACCTCCCCTAACTGCTAGTATGTCGGTTGGCAGAGGGTTGCATATTTCTGTAATGGATTTTATCTGTTTATGTATATGAACTGTGTTGGACTGTTGTGATGCATAGCCGGGGTTTTGTGATGGGTTTTTATTTAATTCATTTGATGTAAATGTAATTTGTTGTAATATTATTTTGCGGGGCATATCCAGGTTGCGGTTGTAGCCACCGTTGTATTATTTCATTTTACTGTTTTTGCTCCTAGGACAGACCCAAGGTGGGGTGCACAAACTGCCGAGAGGGTAGTTTGCCGTACCCGTTGGGGTCTTGGGTGGGGTAATGGCTATTCATCACAACTGTGTAATACGTCTTTTGTTGCAGGCTCAAAACAAACACGGATTACTTGCAAATCCAATAAAGTTCATCTGTGATCTGGAATGCCTATTATTGCGTCTGACGAATGTACAATATCTATATATGATAGCTATTTAGACGTCACTTATGTTTTACACCCGCGCTAGCCCAGCCCCCGCTCTGTCGTTAGTTAAGTAACCTAACGGGTGATGACGGGACCCCGTGGCGAATGCAGATGGCATAAGAGGACGTTGTATTTTCGTTGTTTTCTGCAATGATAGGTTAATGATGGGACGCATTATTTATAATGCAAAGAAAATAAACCAAAAAGTTTAATCGTTGGAACAATTTAAAAGAAACCACTCGGTTAATTTTAAAAACAGATATTTTTAAATGCGGAGCTTTAACCACTCCTTTTAAAAGCTATCAGGTTCCTTCGGTTATATCAAGTTCACTACGTTCACGGTTTCGCCAAAACCATTCGTAGCCCTCCGTCATTTCATCTGGGTATTCAGTAGTATTCAAGCTATGTATTTTGACCTAACGCCAAGGCATAGTGTTTGGTAGCTACTGGGTATTCATTTGTTGCATAGATAGATGAGTTAGTTTGGGACAGTCGTATTATCATTTTGGCCGAACGTCAAGGATATATACGGATGGGTTCAAATTGACAAGATAATGATGGGTAGAACTTGACATGTGACTTATGACATTTTGACCTAACGCCAAGGTCATAAGAGCATGGGGCAAAAATATATATCGGGAATTTCTAAAGAAACTGAAATTTGCAAAGAGTTGCATACCATTTGGAGTTTGATGAATGTTGGTAGGATTCCTTCAACATTATCATACAATGATATTTGGATCCCGATCCTACTGTGAGTATATGCTACTTATCAGGATATTCGTCACTTAACGATCAATGCTATAAACCAAGTAGGTGTCAAGAAAGGTGTCAGCGGGGTTACGCCCCCAGAGAAAAGAGGTTATTTAATTAAGGGACTTCGCGAAAGCGTTAGAAAACCTCCCTCGAAGTATCGACACTAGCCTGGCTGAACGGTTAAGCAAGTATTGTACGGTGAGAATAGTACTGGCTAATTCTTCTTTTATGGTTTGAGGAAGGATTCGAGAAACAGTAGGAGCCATCCAGTTTAGATAATCTAAAAACCACTCTAAACTTGCAAGAGCATCATGCTAAAGAGTTTTCTTCTCTCTCTCCTATTTGCAGCGACCCTGAAAATGACTGGACTTAAGTTACTTTTAGAGAAAAATATACTGACAGGGCCAAACTATAAAGATTGGCTGCGGAATGTCAAAATGGCTTTGACCTATGACAAACTGGGGTACGTCCTCACCGCTACGGCACCTGCTGTCCCTGGTCCCAAATCCAGTAATGCGGATAATGAAATCCGCAAAACCTGGGATTTAGATTGCGCGAAAGCCAAGTGCATCGTGCTTGCCTCGATGAACAATGAACATCAGAGGAGGCACGAGGATATGAACCTAGATGGCATATTTCTCCATACAAAGGAACTTTATGGAGAGCAATCTTGTATAGCAAGATACGAGACCTCTAAGAACTTGTTTCGAGCGAGGTTGGCTGTCGGGTCATCGGTAGGAGAAGATATCCTAAAGATGATCGGCTATATTGAAGAGCTCGCAGACCTTGGGACGACTTTGGATAATGAGCTCTATACAGATCTTATTCTCCAGTCCCTTCCTCACACCTACGCCCAGTTTATCCTGAACTTCAACATTCAAAGAAAAGAAGTTGAACTTCCGGAACTCCTGAACATGTTAAGGAGTGCAGAAGGCACCTTGCAGAAGACAAGGGAAACACCCGCTATGTTTGTTAGCGGTGCATCTTCTTCCGGGTCCAAGGCTAGGGCCAAAGGAAGGAAGAAGAAGGCCGCCACCAAACCTAGAGGAGGTGTTAGTAAGGTGGGAGGGAAGGGAAAGAAAAAGTTTGCGGTACCGGTAGTGGGCCAGGATGAGTGCTTCCATTGTCACAGGAAAGGGCACTGGAAGAAAGATTGCAAGGCGTGGAACGCCAAGAACCAGGAACCGAAACAAGCTGTGGCTTTGACTTCAGGTGTGTTTGTAATTGAGAATTGTCTGTCAATTAACTCTACTTCCTGGGTATTGGATACCGGATCAGGATCTCATATTTGCAATTCATTGCAGGCACTGAGAAACCGTAAAGTGCTGAAGGAAGGTGATATGACCCTAAAGGTTGCTAACGGAGCTAGCGTGGGAGCTGCGTCCATCGGGGATTATCACCTAGGATTGACGAGTGGACACATTTTGGTTTTACATAACTGTTTTTTTATACCAAGCTTAACGTGTAATATCATATCAGTTTCCTTGTTATCAAATAAAGGTTATGATTTCACGTTTGTAAGAGATGTTGTTAACATCCACCTTAATCATGGTTTGATTGGGTCCGGTACACTAAATAACGGTATATATGTTTTAAACCAACTCCAAATTTTCAATGTCCAGAACACACTTAAAAGAAAGTCTCCAGATTTAAATAAAGCTTTCTTATGGCATTGTAGACTGGGTCATATCAATGAGAGAAGGTTGACTAAGTTGCATAGAGAAGGATATTTGGACTCGTTCGAATATCAAACTTATGACACTTGTCAATCTTGTCTTAAAGGAAAGATGACAAAGACTCCATTTACTGGACAAGGAGTAAGAGCGAGCGAGCTCTTAGGACTCATACACAGTGATGTATGTGGTCCAATGTCTACGCATGCGAGAGGTGGTTTTTCCTATTTCATTACTTTCACGGATGATTACTCAAGATACGGATTCATTTATCTGATGAAACATAAATCCGAGGCTTTTGTGAAATTCCAAGAGTATAAGAATGAAGTAGAAAACCAAACCGGCAAAAGTATCAAGACACTTAGATCTGATCGAGGTGGTGAATACTTGAGTGCCGAGTTCCTAGGTTACCTAAAAGAGAAAGGAATTCTCTCTCAGCTTACTCCTCCATACACTCCACAGCACAACGGTGTATCGGAGAGACGGAATCGAACCCTATTGGATATGGTACGATCCATGATGAGTAATGCTGAGTTACCGCGATCTTTTTGGGGTTATGCGCTAGAATCAGCAGCATATCTTTCGAACATGGTTCCTACCAAGACTGTGCCTACCACTCCATATCAGATGTGGAGCGGGAAGAAACCCCATCTACAGTATATAAAGATTTGGGGATGTCCAGCTTTTGTTAAAAAGCAGCATGTGGACAAGCTCGAGGCACGATCAGTAAAGTGTAAGTTTGTGGGATATCCAAAAAACTCCAGGGGATATCTATTCTATTACGCAGAGGAACAAAAGGTATTTGTTTCTCGTAATGCCCATTTTCTAGAACATCAGTTTTTAGAAAAGGAATCAAGTGGGAGCGAAATAGAACTGGAAGAAATTCCAGAACCACAAACTAATACTGAAAGTTTGGTAGAACCGGTAGTTCAAGAAGAACAGGACATTCCCGCACCCCTCCGCAGGAGTAGTAGGCCGTCTCATCCGCCTGAGAGATACTACGGTTTTCTCATAGATGGGGATAGAGAGGATTGCATCATAGATGATGATGAACCTACTGACTTCCAGCAGGCCATCCAGAGCGGCGACTCGGTACGATGGCTAGATGCAATGCGGACCGAAATGGAGTCCATGTACACCAACAAAGTATGGACTTTGGACTTTGTTCCAGATGGGGTAAAACCCATAGGATGCAAATGGATCTTCAAGAAAAAGATTGGTGTAGATGGACAGGTGGAAACCTATAAGGCTAGACTTGTTGCAAAGGGTTTTCGTCAAAGATCTGGTTTGGACTATGACGAAACTTTTTCTCCAGTGGCTATGCTCAAATCCATTCGAGTCCTTCTTGCTATTGCTGCCTTCCATGATTATGAAATCTGGCAGATGGACATAAAGACGGCTTTTCTGAATGGAAATTTAGAAGAGTGCGTCTATATGGATCAGCCAGAGGGTTTCAATCAGAGTGGGAGCAGCGGGAAAGTATGCAAGCTGCTTAAATCCATTTATGGACTAAAGCAGGCATCACGGAGTTAGAACATCTGTTTTGATGAAACAGTCAAAGAATATGACTTTATCAAAAATCCAGATGAACCGTGCATATATAGTAAAGTTGTAGCCAGAAGTGTCGTATTCCTCGTCTTGTACGTGGATGACATTCTATTGATAGGAAATGACATTCCTATGCTACAATCTGTCAAAGGATTCTTGTCACACGGGTTCTCCATGAAAGACCTGGGTGATGCCTCTTACATTCTGGGGATCCGGATCTATCGTGATAGATCCAAGAGGATGTTGGGACTTTCGCAGTCCAGGTATATCGACACTGTACTGAAAAGATTCAGTATGGAAGATTCTAAGTGCGGTAATCTACCGGCTTGTCACGGAATCACCCTCTCCAAAGAGATGTCTCCCAAGACTGATTTGGAAAGGGAACGCATGTCTATTATACCCTACGCTTCTGCGGTAGGCTCTATAATGTATGCGATGTTGTGCACCAGACCAGATGTAGCTTACGCACTGAGCGTGGTAAGCCGGTATCAATCAGACCCAGGAGAGAAGCACTGGATAGTAGTAAAGAACATTCTCAAGTACCTGAGAAGGACTAAGGAGATGTTCTTGGTTTACGGCGGAAAAGACCTCAGGTTGGAGGCCTTTGCTGATTCCGGCTTCCAGAGTGATAAGGACGATTCCAAGTCCATGTCGGGTTATGTCTTTACCCTCAATGGAGGGGCGGTGTGCTGGAAGAGCTCCAAGCAGGACACCGTTGCTGACTCGACGATGGAAGCGGAGTATATAGCTGCTTGCGATGCCGCAAAAGAAGCAGTCTGGATGAAAAAGTTCCTAACAGAACTTCAGGTGGTTCCTACCATAGTTGATCCAATACCTCTGTATTGCGACAACAACGGAGCTATAGCTTTAGCAAAGGAACCAAGGTCCCATCAGAAGTCCAGACACATCTTAAGGCGGTATCACCTGATCAGGGAGATCATTGATCGTCAGGAGATCGAGGTTCGGAGAGTTGCTTCTGAAGAGAACATTGCTGATCCATTCACAAAGGCCCTACCTCAGATTCAGTTCGAGAGGCTACTCGAGATCATCGGTCTTCGATATGCCAGTACTTGGCCCTAGTGCAAGTGGGAGATTGTTAGTGTATATGCCCTAGGGGCCATTATTGTATCATACTAGTTTGTATATTACTTAATGGAAGCTTGGGATATTCACATGTATATAACAGTCTTGCTAAGCATGGTAGTATGCTACTTGGTTTTTTCTATCTTAATATGTGAGTATACGTATTGATAGAGCTCTTAGGATCTTGCTTGACTACCAGCGTTGTGATGGCAGTCACACTAGTGGGGGCTGGGTAGTCTACAAGCACATCCTTATTCAGGTCCCTAGTCGTTGGATTATCGAGACAGGGCATCGATACACGGGAGTAGACTAGTGTGTACGCTTCTCATCCCAGTTGGGGAGATGGTCTGTCCCACAGCCGTCAGTACGTCGTACTGGAGATAGTATGCAGGTGCTTGTTAGGTTACGGGTACACCGGACAGGACTCACAGGGAACTGTTGGTTGGTTTTATACCAGTCGTCAATGAACAGTTCCCAGGTGACATGAGTACAGCATAGTCCGCAGACTTGACACTGCTACTTCGCCTCGAGTGTGTCCCACTGTTCTTAGATTGCTACCCTACCACGGCTCAAAGGAGTCATGCAAACAGGTAGCAGTTGGGTGCAGTCCCGAGCACTTGGAGACAGTGGCGGTTAGACAGGATTCGTCTCTCCCGGTATTGGGGGTTGATATCGCGCTGTGTCAGAGAGCCATTACGCAAAGTCCCTGGCCAGGGCAAGCGAGATTTGCTGGTAGGTTCCAGTAGTTTCTCAGGGTGTAATGGGCTTCGCTCCGACACGACTTATACCGCTATTAGGGGACTGACGCTTGCCGCCCCCCTAGGCCCGATATGCGATAGTCTTAGACGAACGGACCGGACTGTACGGAGATTGTCACATCAGACTCAGTAGGAGTTCGGATGGGTTTCCTCATCGGCCTTCTTATCGACATCTACCTGGGGACCGTTACGTACAGCTAGTGCCGCTTGCGGTCTGTGGTTAAACCCACTGCCAGCGTAGTAGTCGAGTCTCTAGAGTCCCACACAGAGAGTTTCCCTACTCCAGGCGAAACGATATAGAGGTCGTATGGTTTTACGACAAGGGTTCGGACGCATACGTGTGTTTACGCACGTACGACTTTCGAACAGTTTTTACCAGTCGGCTTTGGTTTAAGCCAGTTACTGGTATCCGGTTATTGGATTTATACAGTCTAAAGTTTTTCCGTATTTTTACGGAAAGGAGGGGCATTCTCGTAATTGCGCGAGAAGCTTCTAGAAGGTGGTGACTAAGGGGGTTTAGGTGGCATATACAATGAATGTGATTAGTGAGTCATATGGATGATTCATCCATGTCATTAATGCATCATAAATGCTTAATGACTCATGGAGATGAATCATCACTAGATATTATCAAGCATGGTTGTTAAATTGATTTATTTTCTTTTCTTGATAAGAAGAAATGCTTGATATATATTATCATAACTCATTATTCTCACTTCATTATTATGTTCACCTTCTCTCTCCTCAAGCTCTCCCTCTTCAAACCCTAATCCTCCCCTCTCATGTGTTGAGTACAAGGATTAGTTAGACTTATTAAACCATAACCCTCACTCTATTTCACCTAGCTTCTTTGATTAGCACTTAAAGAAGTTTAGTTGCCTCAAGTTTAGAGGCTAAGCTTGGAGTAAAGCTCTCGGGTGGATCGTCTACTACTTCGAGAAGGCCGAGGAGGAGGTGGAGTTCGTAAAGACGAAGGACACGGTTCTTTAGGTATAATCCCTTTACATAGTAGTTGTTAACTTCTATGTTTGATTTTAGTTATCGTTTAGCTTCGATTCTTGCGGTTAGTCGATGTTTAAGCAAAGAACAAGATCGTTTTTCATATTTCCGCCTCCCCGCAAGTCGTGGGGTGTTGTACATCGACTTACATTAACTACACCCTACAAGTTCGTTAATCTTTCGGCCAGGCCAGTGTTGGTACTTTGAGGGAGGTTCCCAATGCTTTCGTACGGACCTAATTAAAATAAACCTCATTTTCCCATGGGCGTAATCTCGTTAACACCTTTCTAGACACCTACTTGATCAGATAATTGTAATGTGCAAAACTCTACCAGGAGTATCTCTTACTCGCTGTGGGTATCGGGATCTAACTATCTCATAGAAGGTATGCAGTCTCATTGCAAATTTCAACACTGAAATTCCCGATAATATTTTGCCCCTAGCATCCTATGATCTTGACGGAGGTCAACAAGGCCGCACGACTACCCTAATCCAATCGTATCACATGCTTTAGCAGATAACCACTAAATAGATACCGCACACTACGCATTGACGAAGGTCAACAAACGTAGCACGAATACTAAATATTCCTTATCTGAAATGACGGAGGGCTACGACGGTTTTTTAAGAAAACCTTTTGCGTAATGAACTTGATATCGTTGTAGAATCGAGTGATTTGAAAAGTAGTGATTTAAGCTCTGCTTTTAAAATAGAGTTTTTCAAAATAAACCGAGTGGGTGTAGCATCTGCTGGCTTCTGCTAAAGAGGTCACTCTTGGTGAAGGGATCTCGGCTATATTCATCGAGAAATATCACTATGCAAAGCAAGAACTAGAGCTACCAGTTTTTAAAACAGGATTCTACAATATCTTTAGGTTTCTTTCTTTTCATTAATCTTATTAATGAAGTCCCATCATTTATCCTTCCTAAGCATCACAAAAGAAACGAAAGTATAACGTACGCTTATGCCATCCGTATTCGCCACAGTGTCCCGTTTGCACCGTTAAGTTACTTAATTAACGACATAGCGGGATGGGACTAGCGTGGGTGTAAAACATAAGCAACGTTTATTATATATCATATATATAATAACAACATTCGTCTCATCATATAAAATGATCACATCACAGAATATCAGCAGCAGAAGATAACATATGAAATATTGGATATACTAGGATTTCCGCGCAGTAAAAAACACGGATTCCACGGTCGTGATGAATAGCCAATCCCACATCCATAGATCCCTACGAGAGCGGCAAGCAACCCGACCAATTCTAGAGTTAGGAGACCCGGCCTCGACTCCTCGAGATGGTCTCCCACTAGACTCTAGAACCCGGTTACTTGTGCTCCCTCCTTGGGTCTATCCTAATGCGGAAAAGTAAATAATATACATCAATGGTGGCATAATCCTCAACCCGGAAGTGCCCCAATAAAAGAATATTACATACAAGTTTTTACATGAATAAAAATGAAAAACTCTCATCTCATGCAAAACCCCCCAGCTATTCAAACACGACGATCCAATATAACATATCACGGCAACACATAACATCACATGTCATCAACGTAAGTAAATATGCGTATCCCAATTTTTGTTGACATATAGCAACGAAACCGACGATACAGCACATATTATACTTACAGTCGCATAAAAGAAAGTGAAAACTTACAACAATTGGAATCCGCAATCTCCTTAGACATCATAAACCGGAAATATCATATACTTCGGATTTCATGCCTAACCATATGAATTCCTTAGACATCATAAACCCGGAATATCTCATATTCCGAATTCCATGCCTAATATTATAAACCCCGCATTTTAGTCTCGATAATGAAAACACTTTTCAAAAACAAGTCGGGCAATTCAACAAGATTCCCGACAAGTTGATCGAATGCTCGTCAACGAAGTGCACTTAGGCAGAACACCACGACCGCGAGCATCCGGATGGATGCTTTAGGAAACGGGGTTCTCCTGAAGTCACTTGGTTGGGGCTATGGTGCATGGCTATCTAGTAATGTTACCGGCGAGTATCCGCGTACACTACGTGATTGCGACAGAGTTTTGATCTATATCAAAACCCCGTGACAACCGATCAAATGAGACTCAATTGCTAGTTTTACAAAATTCAAATTATTTTTCACAAAACTAAATATTGTGGATTCCGAATATTGTATCACAATTCACAGATAGTTAAACGATGTTAAACATTTCGATCGAATCAACAAACACCCAAAATTTCCCAGAGAGCTCAACACTTGAACACAGTTTAAAAATTACCCAGAACATGTCACAGTATCTACGGACCAACCGTAAAAGGGCCGACCCATGCCTCACTCATAGCGCCATGGAACCGCCGTAAGCCCTAGGGTTTACCCGGTTCCGCGGTCAAAGAGTCGAGTTTGGGTATTGTTCTTCTAGAGAATCTATAGAATTACTTGCATGATTTTTGAATATTTTAAACTTGGAAAAATCCAACTTTTGGAAAATTTTCCAGAGAGGGGGTGAAAAATGGGTTTTTGATATTCGTTCGAACATTTTAACGTCGTCAATGTTACCCGAAACGATATTAAAATTATGACTACGAAACACTCCGAATTGCCTTTATAGAAAGATAACATCACATGCAATATTAGTAAAAACAAACAATACCTGAAACACCAAAACCAGAGCCTGGAACACCAAAGTGAAACGAGGTCAAAACACCTTAATAAAACTGGTGGGACCGGTTTTACACAAGTTTCACCGAGTCAAACCCGGTGAAAATGGCTCATTTTGCTCTGGTGTTCGTGTTATATCTCATGTAACATTCTGCAGTTGTTTAAAAAAATTTCAGAGAGCTTTCAAAATTCGACAGAATCTAGGGTTTTGTTTCGAGTGTTTCGGAGTTGTTTCGGTTTCGTAATTCTAAAAATATCGTCTAATTCTCTAGCTCGGCTATGATACCACTACTGGGTTCCATAGCATCCTCACTAGGTTTCGGACAGCATCAACCATACCATTTTAAAAATTCTAAGATGCTAAAGAACCCTAGCCTAGGATCAAACTAGAGGAATTAGGGTAAACCAACATGTAATCAAACATTACACGAAGTGAATGAGGAATACAACCTTTTGTAGACCGGTCCTTCACTTCTAAAACTCCGTGTAGTAGTCCCTTCGCTCCAAGTAGTGATCTCCCGGACTCAAGTTAGGCTCCACAAAGCGAAATGAAAGTCCTCGAGGCCGAAAATGATCTACGTCGAGGAGACTGTAACTCAAGCTATCTCTTCACTAATAGGAATTAGTGAAGAAAATAACCTAAACTAAATGGCTAATCTAGTGTAGGTTGATGAAGTAGAATTCTTGCTCACTTTAGAATAATTTTTCTCACAATTTTCTTCACCTCAAGAAAAGCTAGAGAGCTTTCTTTTGATGAAGAAGAAGATGAAGTGTAAAATGGAATTAGTGAGAATAGCAACCATGGGTGAGATAATATCTCATATTAACTCATGTACAGACTTAACCATGGTTTAAGATAATGGTTGGACTAATAAATATCTAGGGTGAGACAAAATTAGTGGACTAAATCAATAGTTCTAGAAGCTTCCACTAAGCTTTAAACCATGTGATTATTCCACCTAATTTTGTATTTAACAAAATAAAAAAAAAAAACCAATTATCTATGACATGGTATGAGTCTCATACACCCATGAATTATGTATCATCAAGCATGATACAAAAACAATAATATATATCACATATATTAAGTGTAAATGTGAGAAAAAGAAATGCTTAAGTGAGCTAATATTAGTTAATGTAAAATTAATATATCAAATATATAATTATATATTAAATTATTAAATCAACACTTGATTTAATAATCCGGCCATATCATATATAACCGACTAATATTATTTATATCAACTTATCGAATCAACACTTGATTCGATAACCCGGCTATATCACATATAACCGACCAATATCACATCGCGAGAAAAGAATACGGTATCACATACGCGTATTAATCTCAATCCCGTACATATCACATATGTGCTCCTACTTCGTTTCGCCTAAGCCAGGAAACCTCTGTGTAGGACTCTAAAGACTCGTCAATACGCCGGTAGTAGGTGATGATCATATCAGTCACCCACAAGCCGTCAGCGGTACTAACTAGACGTAATGGCTACCCGGGTATTGAGCGATCAGAAGATCAACAAGCAAGTCTACTCATACTCCTGTGAATCCAATAAGTAACACTACCGTACAGTCCGGTCTCTTCGTCTGATATGTCGCATATCCAGCTTAGGATGGTAAACGTCAGACCCCAATAGCTTGATAAGTCATGCCGATGTGAGGCCTATAACGGTTCGAGAAACTACTGATAACACTTACCAGTAAATCTCAGCAACCCTGGCCAGGGATTTCCTGTTATGGCCAATCGAGCATAGCGCAACATCAACCCCCAATACCGGAAGAGACGAAATCCCTTCCTATCGCTCATCGCCTCCATGTGACTCGGGACCGTACCCAAAAACCACTGTTTTACACGTTCTCTTGAACATGGTAAGGTGGAAATCAAAGCACAGTGCGAATCACACAAGACTCTATGACGATCTCGGGTCAACAGACTAACCTTTACCAGTGTGACCAGAGAACTGTTATCTGACGTAAGGTATAATACCATCTAGGAGTTCTCGGCGAGTCCTGTTCAGTGTACCCAGTCTCCACTGAGCACCCGTATACAATCTTTGATGTCAAACACCAGTGGATGTGGGATCATCCATCGCCTATCATATGGGTCAGGAAACGTATACGCTAATCTACTCTAGAATATCGATACTCCCATGACTAGGAACAATTGAAGGATGTACTTATAGACTACCCTGGCCCCACTAGTATGATCTGCATCATAATCCTGGTAGTCAAGTACACATCCTAAGGGCTTTATCAACATGTAACAGAGAGACAATAAGTGTACATGTTAAGATAAAGAGTAACCAGATAGCATACTATCATGTCGAGCAAGAAAATTCTACCTATATATGTCCAAGCATCCACTATTGTATACATCATATGTACAATAATGGCCTCTAGGGCATACATACAACTAACAGGATCCTTACGACTCACAAAGGAAAAACACACTTGGGGGTCCTCACGACTCCTAAGAAGAAAATACACCTACGGGATCCTTTCGACTCGTAGGGAGAAAATGCTTTAATGGAACCTTTACGGCTCATAAAATTGAAAAGCCTTAGGTGATAGGGGCCTAAACCTGTCTTCTAAACCATCGCTCCCCAACAAGTAAAGGCAAATGATGAATTGCTCCTGGTACCTGTGCTTCAGTGTTAGCAACGCTGATGCCGACCCCTACTACAAAATTCCAGACTTCCGATCCAATAGACCCCTAAATCTTTAAACTGGGAACAGATGACCCCTAAGTCGTTAAACTGGGAATAGATGACCTCTAAGTCGTTAAACTGGGAACAAAGGAAATCCCCTCACGGCAAATGATGATTCACTCCTGGTACCATATTCCAGTGTAGCGATACTGATGTCAACCCAAATCAAATCAAGTCAGCAAGACAACCAACGACCTCCCGGGCGGAATCAAGCCCCACCTCGGAAAAAGTCGAATCTTGACACCGCAAGAAGCGGAGCAAGTTAAATCAAGCACCAACCGTCCAAGTCGCAAAAAGGGCAGCGATGACCTCCCCGTCGGAATTACGCTCCACCTTGGAATCAAGTCAACAAACGACCTCCCTGTCGGAATTAAGCTCCGCCTCGGAATCAAGTAGACCAACAAGCTCTGCGTCGGAATCATGCTTCATCTCAGGGTGTATCCCGTGTCGAAATCATACTTCGCCCCGGTGTATCTTCCTTCCCTGTCGGAATTATGCTTCGACTCGGTTCAAGTCAACCAATGACCTCCCCGTCGGAATAATGCTTTGACTCAGAATCAAGTCAACCAACGACCTCCCCGTCGGAATTATGCTTCGACTCGGAACCAAGTCAACCAGCGACCTCCTTGTCGGAATTATGCTCCACCTTGGAATCAAGTCAACAAACGACCTCCCCATCGGAATTAAGCTCTATCGCGGAATCAAGTCAACCAACAAGCTCTGCATCGGAATCATGCTTCGTCTCAGAGTGTACCCCGTGTCGGAATAATGCTTCGCCTCGGAGTATCTGCCTTCCCTGTCAGAATTATGCTCCGCCTCGGAATCAACCAACAACATCTATGTCGGAATCATGATTCGTCTCAGAGTGTACCCCGTGTTGAAATAATGCTTCGCCTCGGAGTATCTGCCTTCCCTGTCGGAATTATGCTTTGATTCGGAATCAACCTTTGCATCGGAGCTATACTTCATTCAGAATGTCTGCCATGTGCCGGAACTAAGCTTCGTCTCAGGATACACCTATCCGATGTCGGAATTATGCTCCGCTCTTCGGAATTATGCTCCGCTCTTCGGAATTATGCTCCGACCCCTGGGAATTATTCTCCTCTCTTAGGAATTACGCTCCGACACCTGGGAATTATGCTTCGCTCTTCGGAATTACGCTCCGATCCCCGGAATTATACTCCGCTCTTCAAAACTATGCTTTGATCCCTGGAATGATGCTCTGATCCTAAAATTATGCTCCGCTCTTTGGAATTATGCTCTGATCCCTGGAATCACACTTCGCTCTTCGGAATTATGCTCCGATCCCCGGAATTATGCTCGCGGAATGATGCTCCGCCCCTGAAATGATGTTCCACCTTAAAGTCCAACTCCAAGATCCATCAATTTCATGCACACAACTCATATACGTAGTGTGCATTTATTGATGGGGGGTATTTTGTTGGTGTCAAAAATTACACCTCGGTAGACCAAGTCAAAATCAAAGTCAACCCTAGGTAAGCGGGCCCAAGCCCAAATCAAGTGGGCCCATGCCCAAGTCGAGCCCTACGGCCGGCCTCCCCCATGCCAAAATGAAATCATGCAATAAATAATTTTGATGTAATTTTTTATGCATGAATGTAAGAAAAATGGGCATAAAACCAAATTTTTGTAATGCCCATGGCTCATGTGCAAAAGAAATGAGCACATGAGGCATGAGATAGGCAAAAATGCCATTTTGTAAAGCCCAAGAGGCTATATGTAAATTTGTAAGCTTATAAAAGGCAACATGATAATGAAATAAACAATAATATTCATTCCCCTCAAAATGTAGGGTTTCTGTGCCTCCTTCCCCTTTCTCAAGGTTCTAAAACCTTCTCCCCCCTTTTGAATTAAATCAAGAGTTTAACTCTTTCTTTTCCAAAAATAAACAGTTTTTCACTATCAAACCCTTGAAGGGGAACACAGATCTTCCATCAGATCTCAAAAAGGGGAGATTTTTAAATCTCACCTCCCTTTTCACCAAGATCCGGCCAACCGAGAGGAAGAAGAAGGAGACTCATCTCTAAAAATCCCACCTCAGGAAGATCCAAGGCCTAAAAGAATATCCAAGGAAAAGGGGAGAAAAAAGGGTCCCCTTTGATCATTTCCAAAGATTTCTAGGAGTTTAACTGTTAGTGATATATGCCCTAGAGGCCATTATTGTATCATACTGGATTGTATATTACTTAATGGGAGCTTGGGATATACATGGATATAGTAACAGTCTTGCTCGAAATGGTAGTATACTACCTGGTTTGTTTCTACCTCAATATGTGCATGTGTTTTCTTAGCATGTCGCTTATACATATTGGTAGAGATCTTTTCTTGATTACCAGCATTGTGATGGCAGTCACAATAGTGGGGGCTGGGTAGTCTATAAGCACATCCTATAAAGGTCTCTAGTCGTAGGATTATCGAGACGGAGCATCGATACTCCACAGTAGACTAGTGTATACGCTTCTCATCCCAGTAGGGGAGATGGTCTGTCCCACAGCCATTAGTACGTCGTACTGGAGATAGTATGCAGGTGCTCATTAGGTTATGAGTACACTGGACAAGACTCATCGGGAACTGCTGGTGGGTATTATACTTATCGTCGGGTAGCAGTTCCCAAGTGACATAAGTACAGCTTAGTCCGTCGACTTGACACTGCGATTTCGTCTCGAGTGTGTTCCCACTGTACTTTGATTACTACCCTGCCATGGTTTAAAGGAGTCATGCAAACAGGTAGTAGTTGGGTGCAGTCCTGAAGTACTTGGAGGCAGTGGCGGTTAGATAGGATTCATCTCTCCCAGTATTGGGGGTTGATATCGCGCTGTGTTCGGAAGGCCATTACACAAAGTCCTTGGCCAAGGCAAGTGAGATTTACTAGTAGGTACTCCAGTAGTTTCTCAGGGTGTTTTGGGCTACTCTCCGACATGGCTTATTGCGCTATTAGGGGTCTGACGATTACCGCCCCCTAGGCCCGATATGCGATACTCTTAGACAATTAGACCGGACTGTACGGAGATTCTCACATACAGGCTCAGTAGGAGTTTGGATAGGTTAGCTCATCGGCCTTCATATCGACATTTACCTAGGGGCCGTTACGTGCAGCTAGTACCGCTTGAGGCCTGTGGTTAAACCCACTTCCAGCGTAGTGTCGAGTATTTAGAGTTTCACACAGAGAGTTTCCCTGCACCGGGAAAAAGGTGTAGAGGCCGTATGGTTTTACGGCAGGGCTTCGATCACGTACGTGCACTTGTGCGCGTATGATGGTCGGACAGATAATACTAGTGGGCTTTGGTTTAAGCTGGATCCTAGTATTATAATGATGGATTGTTTCGTCTCTTTGTATTCGTGTTCTTCGGAATGCGGATGTGGGTATTTATATGGATGAGGGGCATTCTCGTAATTCCTCGGGATTGGCTTCTTGAAGGGGGACACCTATTAGGGTTTTATTCTTTTTGGATTAAACAAAATGGGTGAAGGAAATGAGGTGGATTTGAGCATTGAACCTAGCATGGCTACTTGGTGACTCATGGTCATGAGTCACCACAAGATATTTGTGAAGGGTTATTGATATTTTAGTGTGATATTTATCTCATAAAATATCTTATATTATTCAATCTATCTCAAGTGGGCAGCCAAGCCTAGTCTAATGTTCACAACTCCTCTATCATTTCCTAAAGCCTCTTCTTCATCCCTCAAAACCCTAGACCTCTCATGAGTTGAGAAACTTAGGGTTACAAGAGATAAAACACTCCATCTACTCACTCTACACCATCTAGGTCTTCTAATTTAGCGAACTAGAAACCGTAGTTATCACAGATTCGAGATGGGAGCTCGGACTATAGACTCCCGGGTGGATCGTCTTTGACTCGAGGAGGTTGTCGAGGTAGCCTCGACCGTTCCGATCCTTGGAGCTGACGACGAGGTGGAGGACAGCGATGAAGACCCGAAGGACTTGGTATCGTGAGGTATAACTTCTATCTGAGTAGTTAAACCTCATTGCTTGTTAGTTAGTTAAGGTTTAGTATCGATCCTGGAGCTCAAGTCGGTGTTACGAGCTTTGAAAAATCGTTTTTTGCATATTCCGTCCCCTCCCTCCCGCGAACACGCGGGGTGCGCGACATCGACTTACATTAACTCCATTCAAGATCTTTTGGAGTTTAACACCATAAATAAAAGATCCTCTTTCGGAGTTTAACACCTATTTACGGGGTAAGAGCCCCTTCTTTCCACCGGCGCCCAAGCGTCCAGTGCCCACGTGCCGGGCACGTGAGGCGCTAGTGCCCCAACCCGCTATCCGGGTAGCGGGACCCCCATAAAACTCTGCGGGCCTCCCGATATATCTAAGACCCCTTCAAAACACAACACTGCACATTGAGTTCGCATGACCTGTTTGACCCGTCAATTAGAGTTCCTTCGCTCCAAAGACGAGGGGTAATTAACGGCAGCTCAGTCCACGGCTGCCGGAGATTCGGATCCCCACAATCAATAAACCCCCACCTACCCTAGACAGGGGGGAACTGTAGTACGCCTGACAAGCGCGCGTGTATTACCATCTCAACGAGGTGACGAAAAACACCCTACAGACCCGAACTCCCGCTTTGTCTTCTTCTTCTCCTTCTCTCTCCAGCCTCCCTCATGCTACCCCCCCCACAACCCGCTCCTCCCCACGACTTCGTCCTCGTCTTAATGCCCCCCACATCATCCCCCTCCCTCACGCTACCCCGAGATCCCCGCCTTTGCCGCAACCGCTCCGTGATCCACTCGTTTGCCTCACCTCCCGCTCGACAATCAACCCCTCTCTTCATCCCTCTCTACCTCCAACCTCCCCCTCTCTCTCCCTCTCTCCATCTCCCCTTACTGAAGCTCCTTACCTGCATCTCTACCATCACCGCAATCCGAGCACAACTCCATCAAGACCATCACCCTCGACTCCACCCAAGACCCCACCTTCGAACCAACGAGAGCACACTCATCATCGACCCATTCCATAGAGACTTCACCGTCGCTTCGCCGGACCTTCCATGAACCGCTGACGAACCTCCTCTCATCGCCAACACCACCAGCTTCGCACCTCCTCCACAACCCAACACCCCTTGCTCCCTCTCGACCACATCACCACCGGCCACTTCCGACGATGGGTCACCACCAACAAGCTCTTCCTCCACGACATCCCCACCACTCCTAGCCGAGCTAACTCCTCCCCTCACCCATCGAGTGCCCGAGCCTTACTTCCCACCTTCTCCCAAGCCGTCAGCTTCTTGTTGAGACCCAACTCTGGCCACCACGGGAGCCTCGACGGTGTCGTCTCACCCCTGCAACCTTCGCCGACGATCTCCGCGACCACCACCAACGAGCAACCCTATAACTTTTTCTCACAGCCACCGCCACTCTCTTCCACTCCAAGCATCCATCACCCACAACCTCCAACCACCTCACCAGCAACCTGCCTCTGCCTTCAACCACTCCTTATCACCCCGCCAACGAGCTTCAACAGCCGGCCACCCCATCGACCCAAGTCTCATCTTGTTCTCCCCTTGAAGCCGAGCCCCCAGCTCCCTGCAGTGACCCTTCATCGCCCACTTCGATGCCCGCAACCGCTGGCCCATCGTCTAGACCATCGCCGCCACGACCTCATCGTCTTCGCCACCATCACTAGCAACTCCCCCGACCCTTTATATCCAAGCCAAGCTCCGCAGTGAGTAGCTGAGGCCAAGCTCGAACCCCGTAGCTGAGCCTAAGCTTGTTGTCGTCGTGCCGTGATCGTACCTGTGCTGCGCTCGTCGTCGTTGCTGTGCCATTGTCGTCGCAAGGAAAGTTCAGACTTGCTTTACATGCTAACATGCTATATACTAATACATATACACCCACACACACATTGCTTTAATTAATCATGATTGGTTATGATATCATAGATTTGGACGAGTATTATGATCTGTGATTGTGCATAGCAGGACATGGAACGTGAATCGGGTTACAATTCAACTTTAATTTCGTTAAGAATTATATGATTAAATCCCGTCTTGATCGATTAAACGAGACCAAAGTTTCGATTTGCTATACATATAATTAAGTGTTCGACGCTAGACCCTAAATGAAATCTATTTTAAAATGGCAGAACATGTTATAGATAGATCTTTTTGCTGATAAAGAACATCATGTAGGAATTTGGGTTGAAAATAGTGAAGTTTATATCATGTAACGATGCCCCAAAAAAGCGACGTTGAATCTGGAATTCACCGCACATGCCATGTTCTAAAATCTATATTAAATTGAATACAACTCGCAACATAATGTTTTAGGGCTTATATCGAAGCCAACAGATAAACCTAAAGTATCCCCTAGCTGATCTCCGAATTTTAATAATTTATAATGATGAAAACTGAGGCGATTCATGTCTCTGAACTGCAGTCCAGAGCAAGAATCTCTGGCTTTACCCGTTTTTAGAACGCATACTTTTCACTGTTTAGGCGCGCGTGCGGAACCATACATAGAAGTGGAGATAATTGAATTAGCTTTCTAACGGTGCTAGCCTCGTTGCATTCCAGTATCGTTTAATATTTATAACACTTTTTAAACCGATGATATGCGCTGCAGTTTCGTGCAGAACTAGAATGTATACCTTAAACTTAGACAGTACATATCTCCCTGCATACCATGGATATTATTGATCCTTCTGATGTGTTAGAAGCATAACAGATAAATATAAATATTATCTAACTGTAGTGTTGCCTAATTATGATTCCAACAGGGAGTAAAACGTGTTACGAAACGGACTTCCAGTTCAGAAATTGGATTTCCAGCATTAAACACTTAAAATAGAATGATCATAACTCGCAAACTTGATACCCAATGGACTCAAAACCAATTTTACCGTACAGATAATTTAATACACTGTTTACACCTTTTATATTGTTTCGCTAAATTATGCACGTGTGATTTTATGTGATTTTTCTATTCCAACGAACACCGGTTGCTCATATGTATTCAGTAGTGCATTCATTATATACCCATCATGTTGCATGACTGTTATACCCTTGTAAATAGTGTTCATTTACATCGGTACCCTAGTGACCGTGTTACATTACCAAGTGATAATTGTTACTGATTGGATTGTTGTAAGTACGTTAGTGTAAAAACGTGATTGAATAATGAAAGTGACGCGTACTTGTACACAATCAGCGGAACCAGATAATTATTGCATTGTCGACGCCTATGGGACATATATAAGTGTAACTATAGCTGTTATGGGATGGGTATGGAAGCACTTATATTAGTGTCATAGGTAAGACAATGAGCATTATCCATTTATCTTGGATACCGGTCGAGACATGCTTGATGGAGATCCTGTCTCCAGTTCTCGCAAAGACTTGTCATGGAGCGATTTGTATTTAAATTCATGGTCGGTGTTTGATGTAGACTATGGGATGTGAGGTAGTTTGAGTGTGAGTTCGATCAACGAAATCTCAGGAGTCCCACTGCCGGCGTATGTAGTGATTTTGGGATTTGTACTGATAGTGTTTCTGATTCTTACTGATAGTGATTCGGGTCCGTGTTCCCTTACCCCTGGGGCTTACCCTTGGGTTGGGGATACTCCTACGGTGGTTGACGCTCACACTTGGACTGACGAGAAGTTTAGTGACTTGGAAAATGAGACTTAGAGGCTGATAGCTTTAGTGACATAAACATTGCATTGATTACTGCTTCGATACACATACTTTACTGTTGACCCGTACTGGTTATTTCATGCTCGCGTCATTGTCCTATACTCACTGCTTTATGTTTATCATATTGCACATTATATATGTATATATATTGTTAATGTGTCGCTCTTACGACCTGAGTATGCATGCTCAGAGTGAGAAGTGGACTTAGCTCGGATCAGGACTTTCCTTACCTCAAGGATATTGCGGACATTTAGATCAGCGACGTCAGCGCTATCCTTTCCGTTGACTCTATCTGGTTAGTTTTACATCTGTTTGATAGAATTAGTGACTGCATTTCTCATTACTTGTGCTATAATTATTGATTACCACATAATGTTAGAAGCCGAAGTATGACTACGGCGGGATATTTCCTTGACCGTAGGAGCAAGGCTGGCCTTATCACCCCTCGAATTTCGTATTTTGGAAAGTGGGGCGTGACATCCAGTACGGAAATCTTGCTTCGTACGATGACTACTAGATAAATTATTATATAGTAATAATGATCGGTACGGATATCTAATCTACGTACTCAACACATAGCAATAGTAGTGCGGATTTCAAGTCTACGCACACACATAACAACTCGTACGGACATCAAGTCTATGTATGCCTGCTGCGACCGATACGGACAACTCATCAACGCACTCATACAATGATCGGTACGGATATCTCGTGTCACGTAAACACGATGACCAGTACAGACCTCCAGTCGCATACTCGTCAAACAATAAGTACGGACATCTAGTCTTGTACGTGCACCCAATATAAATCGTATAATAACATAACCCTACTATAACGTCAATTCTGCTACTATATGTATGCATGGCAGTTCTACGTGGCATGGCAGTACGAGCGATGTGTAGTGTACCAAAAACTGAAAATCCAAAACCCCAATTGCTATAGGAATACCGTTTAGTTTACCTATGCCCGTTTGAACAGCTTCAGTTAAACCTGTCCTTCTTTGATAAGAATCGATACGATCTCTATAAGGTTCCTCCTCTGAATGAAATTCAATGAGGTCCGTAGAGACCATATCTTCATCCATAGGATCCCAAGTGCCCGGATCAATCAAAAGTTTGATTCTATCTGAACTACTCATTTTCAAATGATATCCACACTGTTCACAAATATTCATTTTTGACCTAAATTTTTTTTATAATTTAATCCATAACAATTTTCGCATTGAACCCATAAATTTCTGTATTTTTTATTCAAATTAGGTTTATCGTTGGATGAACTGCATTGCTGATATTGAGCCAAAAAAGAAACGGTAGGTACAGCAAGTCTGTGATTATGCAATATGGCAATCATTAGTATTTGTGCTTGTGTTCTACCAAGTATTTCTATTATAAGTCTACTAAACGATATTAATGAAATACACTACATATCGGCCACATCTAAACATACACGACAAGTATCCTAAACACATTCAATGATATAATAAACAGCATGTTTCACGGAGGTGTTATACGCCATCCATCCGATTCTCCACTCGTGGATATAATCTACTCACAGTTTGCGATTGCCCTAGTTGTATCTTATAACCGCCTTGCACATCCTTACCGTCTCGGAGATCTTCGCAATGAAACCTAACATTCATATAACCATGTGACGCGCATAAAAAACCATATCGGAACTGATATATTAAGCAAAGGTCCATAGATTAGAACTTATGACCAACAAAAACTTGGCAGGTGATAACAAGAAGGAATTATCCCCCGACATCGTTGTTCAACAAAAACTACTGAAACCAGAATTACGAATACGAATACGCAAGTTTAAAAACCTTAAAATATTGCCAAAACCACATTAAAACACTCCCAGATTTTGACTCTGGGAATCTGGGGAAAAACAAAATATCACAGAGGCTTAATTATCAAAATATCATGCACTAGACCAAAACCCAAGCCCTAATTCCAAAACTTGGCCGCAGATAAATTCACTTTTGCCGCAATTTATGGTTTTGACTTAGAATTTGTGGTTCGCTTTTCTGTGGGTGATTTCTGATGATCATATTAGGTCAAATCTACATTCTTAATATTTTATGAGGATCTCAGTTCATCCCAGAATTATTTGAACACAAAAACCTTTAAAAAAAATCCAATTTTTTTACATCTATCAAAGTATTTTGAAACTTCAAACATTAAGATAACCTCAAAAAGATGGATTTTTACCTATTTAGATGGAGCACAAATGAATTCCAAGCTCTAGAAGTGTTTACTTGAGACTTTTTGAAGCTGTAATGGTTTAGCTTGAAGTTTTGAACAGTTTTAGATGAAGTTGATGCAAGATCCATAAGATTTTGAGTGAAGGAAGGTAAAGTATTTTGAGCGAGGGTTGAGAGAAGTTTTTGTTCAGTTCGGGAGAGATATTATCATAAGAATTAGGAGATGAAGGAAGAGGAGTTGAGATAAAGGAGGAGGTGTTGGTATGGTAATGTATGATATGTTAAGATATGTGTAAATGTTTAATCTAAACCTAACATATACCAATCATTTTCATTTACAAATAAAAAAAACTTTTACAATAAATACCAAAAGCTTAATAAAATCCTTTTATCCTTATTTAATATTCTAAAATAACATCTAAAAAATTTCTGAAATGTTACATAGAAGTTGATGATGCTCACGAATGATATGGGGATGGGATAAATAAATCGCACTATGAGGATTTCTCGGGACTTCGTCTCTAGGAACTTGTCCGACCTTCCAGGGGGCTTCCCTAAATACATTCCACCTTCATCCAGGAAACTACCAACCGCTCGTCTCCGAGCTATCTTAGACTCCCGGCTCGTCTCCGAGCCGTCTGGCGTGCCGAGCTTCCTCGGCCTCCCGGCTCGTCTCCGAGCCTCTGACGTGCCGAGCTTTCTCGGCCTCCCCTAACCTACCAGGGGCACAGATCCCATGCGTCCCGCAACGCCTCCGCGTATATCGCCAGAGTGAGATATCCGCCGCCCCATGTCCCGCGTCCCACACTGGCGCATCCCCCATTAATGACGTATCCCGTCATTAATGGAGGGATCCCATCTTTCACGCAGGCGTAACGTCAGGAAAGTAACTGACGACGAAAATCTCGCACCTGCTCGCTCCATGCGACCACTATAAAAACCCCTCTCTCAGGCGACTCAGGGAACAGATATATCAATACACCGCTACTCAACTCCTATTCCCCGGCTCTAACTTGATCGTCGGAGGGTCCCACGGTGGTCACCCACCCGGGACTTCTTTGTAGGTAGCTCGGCGTCCAACACCAACCCATTGAGATCCACACCCAACAACTCCAAAATCAAATCTCGGCCATCCAAGTTCACCATCGCAGGATCGACGGAGGACGACATCTGAAGGAGATCCGAAGCTCCATCAGGTGGCACCGTCTAAGTGAACGAAAGACTTATTTTGTTCCACCAAAAAAAAGTTGATCTTCCGCCCTCGATCCAATGGCGAGCGAAGACCGCAATGATCCAAACACGAGCCGCCACAACGGAGACAGGAGCGGCTCGCCTCCCCCTCCTAATGCCATCCAAGCCTTGTCCACCCGGATAGACTGGCTTATGACGCTTGTAGATGCCCTCGTCCATGTTTAAGCGGTGGGCCCTAACACCAAAGCGCGGCTCCGCCTCCCCTGGATAACGACGTCCTCCGAAGGACGGACGGACACACTCAAGCCCTCGATCTACTTCACCCTCATCACAGGGCCACTAAGCGTCGGCGGGCCAACTCCGGCCACCTCAATCTACACGCGGCGACTGATTCCATGACTCACTGGGCGCAGGACAGCTCCACGTCACTGTCACAGGGAAGACTGGGTTGTTGATTGGTAGAGATTTTACGATCAAAAATATAATTACCGCAATCAGAAATGGCGTCGCTTCGCAGCTAGCCGGTGAGTGCGGGTCGATCCACAGAGACGGGTAAATTTCTTTAGTGTGTTTTAACGAGTTGATTCTATTTGTCGTTTTGGTTTTATAAAAATCTAGATCTAAAACTTAATTAATCTAATTTAAATTCTTGCTAGGGTTAGGCTTAGAGGAAGTTTTGGAGATTGATGTTTCCTCACCGCTTTCAATGCCGTATTTTAGATCCATTAGGTGTTATAGTAATTATCGATAAAGTGGGTACGACTCTTTTGGGAAGATGTTTTCTTCCTCTAGATTTGTATCCTTCCTTTATCATTAATTACCCTAACCCCCATGGAAAACGCGCGCAACCGGCCCTTTATACTGCGGTTCACCGTTACCTCGAGGGGTAGGATGCCGCAGGGAGCGGTTGTGCGCGCATGCATGGAGTTCTTAATGGGTTAGTTTAATATGGCATTGAAAGGGGTGAGAGATCTCATCTCTCAACCCTTTCCCTAAGGCTAACCCTAACAAGCGAGGAGATTACTCGCTCATTAGGGCATTAGAAAACATTATAATTAAAAGAATAAAAAGACTTACTAATGGTGATGGCTCCCTCCAAGCGATAAAGAACAGATCTGAATGTCACTTCCAGAATTTCTGAATTTTATTTATTGAAAAGAGGCATACAATTTTTAGATCTAAAATTACAATTTATAGGAAAAAATGAAACCTAGGGCTACAGACTCTCGCACATGCAAAATTACAGATTTGCCCACATAAAATCCTCACATCTGCACCGACGCGCCGCCTCAGAAAAACTCCACCGACACGTGTATTACATGGCCGTGGATCCGCGGCATTGGTAGGCTTGGGCCGCGGATCCACGGCCCTTTGGTGGTCTTGGGCTGCCAAAAGTTTGGGCTTGGTTCAGTGGCTCTGTGGGCTTCTGTTTCTTCACTTATTTTCTCTTTTGGGCTTCTGGTTTTCCTCCAGATGTTTTAGTGAACACTTGTAAGTATCTTTTGACCGTTTGCATTAACATTTTGGACCTTGCATTGTTCTTCATCTAGGTTAGACTAGGATCCGTCTAATAGTTGGTCAAAAGTCCCTTTTTCTGTTGTTTTGTGTCTTTTTCACTGTACTTGCTCCAGAAACCTGTATCCTGTAATATGCAACAAACGTGCGTCAAGAGTAGCTGTTTATTTATAAAAAGGATAAGAATAGGGGAATGATAAATGCAATATTATAGTCTGAACAAATACCCCCAAACTTACCTTTTGCTCGTCCTCGAGCAAACTTATTATTTATTCACTAAAATCCTAACCGCACTTTCGCAGGGAAACGCGATTGCACTGAGCACGTGCAACAAGCCGTTAAACCTCTAGGTGTCCCTAGTAGGAGGAGTGTTGTCTCCTGAGGGTTTTCAGCGGATTACACCCACAAAATCCTATCAACTCGGCCCATTGACTTTTGTTCTCCAATTAGGTCTTCTAATAAGGAATTCTATTATCTTATACTTGTAAATTATCCACCCATATTCTTCACGCTTCCTCATTATTTAACTTAAGATTATATATGTTATGTAGACTTACTTAGCTTTCGGCATTTCCTAAGTTTTCCTTCTAGGGTTTTATCTCCACTTAGGAATTTCTATCAACTCTACTAAAGATACAAGTTCTATTCTTCATTCCTCTCTCTTATCTAAATTCCAATCACATACCCCTACGTGTGTGTATAGATCACCCCTACACTCGGAAATTCAATTCAAGCAATCATGCCCTTGTCCATTGTCCAAAGTACTAATTAGTTGGTGAAATTAAATGAAATTTGCTTACACATCCTTCATGCGACCGTTAATACTTCTTGAGGTACCAACGACCGATTACAAAATGCGCTTGCACTTTAAAGCGTACTTCCTAGTCTTTGCAACACCCAAGGCTTTAGCAGTGACTCCCAAACCAGTTGGTCTAAGGCACTAGGTGATGAAGCACCCTCGCTAAATATTTTTCTATTTTTACAGCCTTAAGTAATCACAAAAACCAGTGTCCATTTTTTTTTCTTTATTCACACTTTTTTTTTTATTTTCTTCGTACTAAGGACTTTAGACAAGAGCATTTCAAGGTCTCTTCTACTATTCCAAGTTTCAAGGTGCGTGAATGTGCAATTTTGTAGGGTATACATTTTCAGAATCTAGACTTAAGTTAGGAACTATTTTTCAAACTTGTACTCTAATAAGAACATCAATACTCTTCCCTCATTTTGACTTAACCCAAGAAGTGAACCCAAAATTTGCCTATTTCTAAATAAACTACAAGGCATATACTTTCTACCGTTTAACTTTAAGGAAGGTTATTTTTAGGGTTTTTAATTTACTAAGTCTAAGATCTAGTTGTTCCTAGCCAGTTAACCTATTAGTCAAACTCAAGTCAATTAGCCAAAATTGAATACAATTAGTTTTGAAATTTTTCAAATTTTTATGGGTTTTCAAATAAGTATGCAAATGCAAAAATATGTACAAATGAATGCGAAGGAAGAAGACGTACCGAGCATACCCCCAAACTTGAACTTGACAGTGTCCTCACTGTCATGCTAAACCAAGAGGGTCAAAATACCGATACTCCCCTGTTTATTTATAATAATTTTTTTTATTGTTAAGAAAAACAAAAATATATACAAAAGGGCCCTCCCCCAAACTTCATTTAAACTATGTTAGACATTATTGCCAAACTTTGCCTAGACCAAACGTCAACACCAACCAGTTGAAAAATTTATCAGTAAAGAATATTGGGTGGTGGAAAAATAAGTTGTGGGGGTCCGCAAAGAATTGGGGAAGATAGAAGTAGTGGTATGGGAGGTGTGGAGGTAAATATACAGGTGATGGTGATGCATCGAAACGAGAATGTAAGTGATCAGCAATCAGTGGAGTGTTGGCATTCTCGTACCTTATTAAAAGAAATGGGGGTATTTCAACTTCTAAGGGAGGAAGTTGGCTCACCACAATACCCCCAAGATGTTCCCGTGTGTCCTCTATTGACATGGCATCATCCATCAATTGTGTATGATATACAATTATGAGGGAACTGATCTCCTCGATGTCCGCCATAGTCCTACCGAAAACTTGCCGCCTATCTTGTAAGACCGTTAAGAGGGCATTCTCTTGCTCGAGGGCTAGAGAGGCCGATATGATAATGGGAAAGGTCTCATTCTCACCTATGTAAGCATATCTAAGGTGAGACGGCAAGGGCGTGAGTTCGAGTTTCGGAGGCGAAAGAATCATTGCGGAATCTACCTCGAACTCAAAGGACTCCAACACAGGTTCGAAAGCACTGCAAACAACCGATTCGGATGGTTCGATTGACTCATCCAAAAATTCAAACGACTCATATTCGGGCTGTGAGTCGTCATCATCCAAAAAAGTGAAACATTCATAATCAACATCGGTTGTGTCAACGGTGGTAGGCTCAAGGAGGGACGCACTAGTGGCGTCAAAACTGTTTTCATCAAATAGAAATCCTTCAAGCTCGCAGTCCTCCTGCGTGATTTCGTGAATAGAGCAAACTTCTCGTGTACTACTTTTAGGTACGGGGGGCAGACTTCCCATCTTATAAATATTGAACTCACTAGACCTCTTTCCGAAGGATAGGGTCATGGAGCCATTGCGACAATTTATTACGGCATTGGAAGTGGCCAAAAATGGTCGACCAAGAATCACCGGAATTTGGTTTATTGGGTTAGCAACAGGTTGTGTATCCATAACGATAAAATCAACGGGGAATATGAATTCCCCGACTTTAATCAACACATCCTCTAGCTGACCCCTTGGATAGGTGATTGATCGATCAGCCATTTGGAGAGTGCAACGAGTGGGTTTTAACTCTCCAACCCCTAATTGTTCGTACACGGAGTAGGGAATCAGGTTAACACTAGCCCCAAGATCTAAAAGTGCTTGATTAATTTTCTTATCCCCAATTGTAATTGAAATCGTAGGACAGCCGGGGTCCTTTCGTTTTTGGGGTAAGGTTTGCTGGTGGTTAATTGCATTGCTCACTGCACTAGCCACTAGCACTTTCTTGGGTACTTGAGATGCCTTTCTCTTCGAGGTGCATAAGCCCTTTAAGATTTTCGCATATGAAGGGACTTGTTGGATGGCATCCAAGAGAGGTATATTTATACTAACCTGCTTAAATATCTCCACAATCTTCTCCACTTGTGTATTTGGTTTATTAGGACTCAACCTGTTTGGAAATGGTGCATTTTGAAAAATAGTTGAGTCAAAAGTTTATGGAGCAGACTGTGGATTAGGAACAGATCCCGGTGTAGATGTGTTCGTGTTGTGAGAAATGGGTCCGTTCGAGTCAGAAGAAGTAGAGCCGTGTGAAGGGTGGAGAATAGGCTCTAAAGAAAAAGGTGAAGAAGGAAGTGAAGAAAATGAAGAAGGGGAAGAAGAACCACCGGCGGGGATGTCATCACTAGTTTCCACATTATTTTGCAACTCTCTTCCGGATCTCAACGTGGTCACCGCATTTACATTGTGATTGTGATATGCGTTTTGTGCGTGACCGGGATTGGGCAATGGTTGAGATGGAAGCTTTCCCTTTTCTCTCTCGCTCAACGCAGCAGTTAATTGTGCAATTTGTGCCTCAATAGATTTGATACTTTGATCGTGTGAGGCATTGTTATTCATTAAAGATTGCACATAACTTTCAAATCTTGCTGCGGATTCTGTAGTTTGCTTGAGAAATGCTTCAAGACTTTTCTCGAGCGAGCTAACCTTATCATCATTAGGTTGAACCAAATTATTCGTTTGATTTGTATAAGGTTGTTGTTGGAAAGGTTGCTGGTTTTGAGTTTGTGAGGGTGCTTGTTGTTGTTGTGGAGGAGGTCTTTGAAAATTATTGTTCCCTTGGACTTGTTGATTTTGATTCCAAGCGAAATTCGGGTGACTCCTCCACCCCTGATTGTATGTCGAAGAGTAAGGATCATTTCTTTGTCGTTGCTGAAATGCAGCATTGACTTGATCCTGTCCTTGAATAGGTGCATTATAAGGACACTCTTCGGTTAAGTGCGACGGGTTCGAACAACAAGCACAAACAGTTCGTGTGGGTAGAGTAGGGGCAGGAGAAGACGATGAGATTTTGGTCTCAATGGCTTCTAGCTTCTTCATAAGTGAGGCCATCTCGGCCTTCATAGCAATCGACATATCTATTTGATGTATGCCTGCCCTAGATTGACCAACTGAAGAAGATGATATGGTCTTGGTACTCTCCCACTGAATTGTTTGCTCACTTAGGTCCTCAAGAAACTGCCAAGCTTCGTCGCTAGACTTAGAGAGAAAATGACCTTGACATATTGTTTCTAGCAACTGCTTCGTTGCTGCGTTCAATCCCTCGTATAAAGTTTGGCAAAGTTGCCAATTTTCTATCCCATGATGAGGGCATTGAACAAGTAGGTCTTTAAATCTCTCGAAGCACTTCCAGAATGGT
The DNA here is from genome assembly GCA_030015575.1 of Agapanthus africanus. Lineage (NCBI taxonomy): Eukaryota > Viridiplantae > Streptophyta > Magnoliopsida > Asparagales > Amaryllidaceae > Agapanthus > Agapanthus africanus. The sequence goes on along the minus strand of CM057351.1, from coordinate 365,681,786 downwards.
TCGGACGGAAGCTATGAAAATTGTATAATCTCGTTTCGGATTCTAGCAGTTTTATGATGAGGGTAGAACTTTTTCAGAAAAGCTCTCACAAACTCGTCCCAATTTCTAATGGAGTGTGATGCGGTGCTGTATAGCCACTTCTCGGCTAGGTCACATAAGGTAAAAGGAATGACCCTTAGCCTTATTGCGTCATCACTTAATTGGGTTGTCTTCATCATGGCGCAAACGTTTTGGAATTTATTAATGAAAATATATGCATCTTCGGATTCCAAACCATAAAACTTAGGCAGCATATTGATGAAGTGTGGTTTTATTTCAAAATTATCCCCATTTGCCGGTGGGGGTGAAAGACATGTGGGTAAAGAAGTGCGGACGGGGTAGAAGAGATCCTGGAGCGCAACTCGTGCGGGCGCTACAACAGGCGGTAGATTCGGGTTATTCGCACCTGGCGGAGGTGGAATCATTCCCGTCGGTAAGGTATCGTTGGGGTTGAATCCCGACATACCTTCGAAAGAAGAATTTAAAGGTGGAGGTAAGGAAATGGAGGGAATTTCGACGAACGGTTCGCCGAAGGGTTCGTTGGTCGGTACCAACGAAACACGGACTAATCGGGCATTAGTATCCCTAGTCCAAAATGACATACACTAAAGGGTAGTGCAGTCAGAAAAAAAGAAAAACAGAATGTGGGGGTAAGATAACGTCAGTGAGAAGAAGTGGTGGAAGTGGTTTGCAAGTTTTCTTTAGCGGCAAGTTGCAAGTTTTTGAAAAGATTTTTCTTTATTTTTTTTTTTTTATTTGTGAGTTTTGCAAGGAGGTTTTTTTTTGAAAACGGACTCGTGACACAACTGAATCAACCACACATGCACAATCAGGCCTAGATCTAGGGTCGCCTAGGTCTACTAGACAGCTCCTAACTAGGGCTAGAAATAGACCTCAAACCGTCTCTTCACGGACAAATACGGCCAGGTAAGTGGGAAGGAACCACCACTACAGTGGGCCTAATTAAAAACCACTAGCCTAGACACCGCAATGTCAGTTAGGATAAACGGCCGATGCCTACCCTAGTCCTTTTCCTATTGAGCTCGCTGTCCTTAGGTCTGAGTCTAATCTATTTTAATTAAAGGTGGTTGATGCAAAATGCTTAGGTGTTTTCTGGGGTCCTGGGAAGGGTGATGAAATCCCCACCCAATCTGAGTTTGGTCAAATAGCCCCTTAGAGTCCGGTTAAATTATGCAAAACAAATAAAATTTCACTTGCAATCAGAATTTTTTAGCGCGGCGCAAAGAAACCTGCAGAAATCTGTTATTTAGAAGGGGGAGAAAGACTCTTTACGCAAAGAACCCTGCAGAAAATTTTCACAGACAGAGATATGGAGGTTGCAGAGGGGAGAAGGAGAAATCAAACCAGCAAAATTTTGTGCGCTGACGTGTCAATGAAAGCGCGGATCCGCGGCGTATGTCCCCCCTATGCGGCGGAAACGCGGTCTATTGGTGGGATCGCGCCTTCAAAAAAATTTCTGTGGTTCTGTACTTTGAATTGCTCTCTGTTCTTATGTACCAAATTTTAATTTGCCCTCTGTAAAATTCCAGATCCTTGATTCTTCGCTGTTCCTGCAAGATCCAAAAGATACACCCTGCAAACAGATCAAATTTGATTTTTTTTTTTTTTATTTTTTATATTTTCAGATTTTTATGATTTTTAAAATTTATATCAACCCGAAAATTCACAAAAAGAAAGATTACGCCGTCCCCGGCAATGGCGCCATTTGATTGGTAGGGATTTTACGATCAAAAATATAATTACCGCAATCAGAAACGGCGTCGCTTCGCAGCTAGCCGGTGAGTGCGGGTCGATCCACAGAGACGGGTAAATTTCTTTAGTGTGTTTTAACGAGTTGATTCTATTTGTCGTTTTGGTTTTATAAAAATCTAGATCTAAAACTTAATTAATCTAATTTAAATTCTTGCTAGGGTTAGGCTTAGAGGAAGTTTTGGAGATTGATGTTTCCTCACCGCTTTCAATGCCGTATTTTAGATCCATTAGGTGTTATAGTAATTATCGATAAAGTGGGTACGACTCTTTTGGGAAGATGTTTTCTTCCTCTAGATTTGTATCCTTCCTTTATCGTTAATTACCCTAACCCCCATGGAAAACGCGCGCAACCGGCCCTTTATACTGCGGTTCACCGTTACCTCGAGGGGTAGGGTGCCGCAGGGAGCGGTTGTGCGCGCATGCATGGAGTTCTTAATGGGTTAGTTTAATATGGCATTGAAAGGGGTGAGAGATCTCATCTCTCAACCCTTTCCCTAAGGCTAACCCTAACAAGCGAGGAGATTACTCGCTCATTAGGGGATTAGAAAACATTATAATTAAAAGAATAAAAAGACTTACTAATGGTGATGGCTCCCTCCAAGCGATAAAGAACAGATCTGAATGTCACTTCCAGAATTTCTGAATTTTATTTATTGAAAAGAGGCATACAATTTTTAGATCTAAAATTACAATTTATAGGAAAAAAGGAAACCTAGGGCTACAGACTCTCGCACATGCAAAATTACAGATTTGCCCACATAAAATCCTCACATCTGCACCGACGCGCCGCCTCAGAAAAACTCCACCGACACGTGTATTAGATGGCCGCGGATCCGCGGCATTGGTAGGCTTGGGCCGCGGATCCGCGGCCCTTTGGTGGTCTTGGGCTGCCAAAAGTTTGGGCTTGGTTCAGTGGCTCTGTGGGCTTCTGTTTCTTCACTTATTTTCTCTTTTGGGCTTCTGGTTTTCCTCCAGATGTTTTAGTGAACACTTGTAAGTATCTTTTGACCGTTTGCATTAACATTTTGGACCTTGCATTCTTCTTCATCTAGGCTAGACTAGGATCCGTCTAATAGTTGGTCAAAAGTCCCTTTTTCTGTTGTTTTGTGTCTTTTTCACTGTACTTGCTCCAGAAACCTGTATCCTGTAATATGCAACAAACGTGCGTCAAGAGTACCTGTTTATTTATAAAAAGGATAAGAATAGGGGAATGATAAATGCAATATTATAGTCTGAACAGTTGTCACCCTAATACCCGTCACGCGTTCTCTCCTCTTGAGGAGGTGTCGGTCATCTCGCCTACTTCCATGCATGACCGATGCCCCCACTCTTGCGGAGATCGCGCGAACGACGAGCGTAGGGACCACTCGAGAAGGACCTCGCCAGAGGATCTGAGACACCTGATAGAGCGGAATCGAAGCTGCACCCTGGTGCAGACCCGGAGCGGGGATAGTCACCACTCTGACTGTGCAGAATCCTCGGGTTACAACCACCGACCCGAGGCCCTCGAGAAGAAAATCGAGGGCATACGCTGGGATGGCCAAGCGTCCGACGAAGGGGCCCGATACTCCGCCGATTCGCTGACGAAATCCTTTACGGAGGAACTGCTGGTCGGGCATGTTTCGTCCAGGAACAAACTGCCAAAGGTGGCCCACTTCGACAGGAAATCCGACCCGAAGGACCATCTAGACGTATTTACGGCGGGCATGAGCTTCCAGGATAACTCTTATGCGGCCCAATGTCGAGCCTGCCCTACCACCCTCATCCGGGTTGGACGGGACTGGTTCCGGGGGCTTGTGTTGCGCTCCATCTCCACCTTTGACGATCTGGCTACCCAATTCGTCGGCCATTTCGTCAGGAACCGACAACAGAAGAGGACAATCAATTACTTATTGACTATCAAGAGCCGAGATAGGGAATCCTTCAAAAGATATGTCACCCGCTTCTACAACGTGCTCCTCGAAGTACCCAAGCACCACGATGAAACGGTCATCACCGCGCTGAGGTCGGGTCTTAGGCACAAAGAGTGGCTCTGCTCTTTTGCATTAGTGCAACCTAAGAGCATGGCCGAGGTAAAAACCTGGACCGAGCGGTAGATCCAACTCGAGTCCGAGGTGAACTCAAATCTGCCCAGAGGCGACCAAACCGACCAAAAGAAGCACGACAGAGAAGAGAAATAGATAGTCGACCGACCAAAACCGTACTCCCCGAAGTTCCAGGAGTACACTCCTCTTAACATCTCCCAGACTGAGCTATTGAAGGAAGCTAAGGGCAAGAGGTTCTTCAGGCTCCCACCGGCTACCCGAAACACGGGCAAGCAGCTCCGAGGCCTGTATTACGCCTATCACCGGACGCAAGGACATTCGACCGAGGATTGTAAACAACTGCGTGATTACATCGAGGAGCTAATCCGCTCCGGTCACTTAGTAAAGTACCTGTGAGATAAACGTCAAGCCAATCAAATTAAAGACGGAAAGCTGACGATCGGACAGATCATGGTCACCGCCGACTGACCCAAATCCGAGCAACAAGGACACCTACCAAAATTTACATTCAATAAAGTAGAATTTAAATTGAATCACATAATCTATAATTTATTCAATAATAAAGATTCTCGCTTCAATGCAATCTGAACTACTTCTCTTTGTTTCCGTGCTAAAACTCCCTGCAGGGCCAACGAATAGCTTCCCAGCCCGGTCCATCAGCTGTGGGTAGCTTCCTGCCCAACTACGCTGTGGATCAAAGCCCTCCTCACGAGGCGACCGAGTAGCTTCTTGCTCGGTCATCCCTAGCGGGTATCTTCCTACCCAACAACGCTAAGGATCAAAAGCCCTCCTCTCAAGGCTACCGAGCAGCTCCCTGCTCGGACCATCCGCAGTAGGTAGCTTCCTGCCCAACTGCGCTGTGGATCGAAGCCCTCCTCGTGAGGCGACCGAGTAGCTTCCTGCTCGGTCATCCACCAGCGGGTAACCTCCTACCCAACAACGCTGTGGATCCAAAGCCCTCCTCACGATGCGACTAAGTAGCTTCCTGCTCGGTCATCCCTAGCAGGTAGCTTCCTACCCATTTACGCTAAGAACCTAAAGCCCTCATCAAGAGGCGATCGAGTAGCTTCCTGCTCAGTCATCCCTAGCGGGTAGCTTCTTACCTAACAATGCTAAGGATCTAAAGCCCTCCCCTTGAGGCCACCGAGCAGCTTCCCTGCCCGATCCATCCGCAGTGAGTAGCTTCCTGCCCAACTACGCTGTGGATCGAAGCCCACCTCGCGAGGCGACCGAGTAGCTTCCTGCTCGGTCATCCACCAGCGGGTAGTTTCCTACCCAACAACGCTGTGGATCCAAAGCCCTCCTCGCGAGGCGACCAGGTAGCTCCCCTGAACGGTCCATCCCTAGAGGGTAGTCTCCTACCCATCAACGCTAAGGTTCTAAAGCCCTTCTGCAGAGGCCACCTGTAGGGTGTTTTTCGTCACCCCATTGAGATGAGAATACGCGCACGCTTGTCAGGCGTACTACAGATTCCGCCTGCCTAAAGTAGGCCGGGGTTTATTGATTGTGGGGATCCAAATCTTCGGTAGCCGCGGACTAAGCTGTCGTTAATTACCCCTCACCTTTGGAGCGAAGGAACCTTCGATTGACGGGTTAAGCTGGTCATGCGAACTCAATATGCAGTGTGCGTGTGTTGTGTTTTAAAAGGGTTTTGGATATATCGGGGGCCCCGCAGAGTTTTTACGGGGGTCCCGCTACTCGGATAGCGGGATGGGGGTCAAGGGGGCTAGCAGCCCCCTTGCGGGGTGCGGGGCAGCGCCCCGTTAGAAAATTTTTTCTAACGGGGAAGGTATATTTAGTGTGAAGTGTGTGTGTGTATATATAAATAAAATAAAATAAAATAATAATAATAAAAAAGGGAGGAAATGGCGTTCAAGGGCCGCGCGCGTGGCATGTAGGCGCACATGGGCGCCTTAAAACCCGGGATCACGTGGGCACACGTGACCGATGGGCGCCTTGGCGCCCCGGGGTCACGTGCGCGCACGTGACCGATGGGCGCCTTGGCGCCCCGGGGTCACGTGCGCGCACGTGACCGATGGGCGCCTTGGCGCCCCGGGGTCACGTGCGCGCACGTGACCGATGGGCGCCTTGGCGCCCCGGGGTCACGTGCGCGCACGTGACCGATGGGCGCCTAGCACCCCGGGGTCACGTGGGCATACGTGGCCGATGGGTGTCTTGGCGCCCCGGGGTCACGTGCGCACACATGACCATGGGAAAACACCCGTGAAAAGGGGCTTAGCCCCTAGGCTGGGGAGTTGAACTCCCAAGGCGATTTTAGGAGTTGAACTCCTAACAAGAAATTAATTTATGGAGTCAAACTCCCACAAATCTAGAAAGGAGTTAAACTCCTAGGAATCTTTGGCTCTTCTTTTGAGCCTTGGGTCAGTCCAAAGTTAGATTTTGGGGATGAGTCTCTTTCTTACTCCTCTTGATCGGCAGGATCTTAGAGAAAAAGGGGGTAAGACTTACAAGTCCACCCTTTTCGAGATCTGATTGGAGATCCGAGCTCCTCTTCATAGATTTTGTGGTGAAGAACTATTTATTTTTTGAGAAAGGGAGAGTTAAACTCTTGATTTAATTCAAAAGAAAGAAGAAGGTTTTAGTATCTTGAGAAAGGAGAAAGATCTCAGATCTCGAGTCTTTTTTGGAGAGAGAAAAAAAGTTCTTGGGATATTTTCATTATCCTTACCTTTATAGACTATACACTTTACACATAGTCCCTTGGGCTTCACAAAATGGCTTTTTGCCTATCTCATGGCTCATGTGCCATTTCTTTTTGCACATAAGCCATGGGCTTTACAAAAATTCGGCTTTATGCCCGTTTTTCTTACATTTATTCAAAAAATAAAATAAAAGAAATATAACAAAATTTTGGCATGGGGGGAGTCCTGCCGCTTCATGTTCGGGCTAGCTCCGGGCATTGGCCCACTAGGCCTGGGCTTGGGCCCACCTTGCTTGGGGTTGACTTTGATTTTGACTTGGTCAACCGGGGTGTAAATTTTTACCCCAACAAATTGCCCCCCATCAATAAATGCACACAGCATATGTGGGTCGTGTGCATGAAATTGATGGATCTTTTTTCACGTGGAGGCGACTTGATTCGGCTCCCACCTTTTGGGAAGCTGGCACTGCCCTTTTTACGACATGGACGATCGATGCTTGACGTGTCTCCGAAATAGAGTGTCTGGTTGACTTGATTCCAAGGCGGAGCATAATTCCGACGAGGAGGTCGTTGCTGCCCTTTTAGCGACGTGGACGGTCGGTTCTGCCCTTTTTGCGACTTGGACAGTCAATACTGCCCTTTTAGTGACTTGGACGGTCGGTGCTGACCTTATTGCGACTTGGACGGTCGGTGCTGACCTTTTAGCGACTTGGACGGTCGGTGCTGCCCTTTTAGCGACTTGGACGGTCGGTGCTGCCCTTTTTGCGACTTGGACGGTCGATGCTGCCCTTTTAGCGACGTAGACGGTCGGTGTAGCCCTTCTTGCGATTTGGACGGTCGATGCTGCCCTTTTTCCGACTTGGACGGTCGATGCTGCCCTTTTTGCGACTTGGACGGTCGGTTCTGCCCTTTTTGCGACTTGGACGGTCGATACTACCCTTTTAGTGACTTGGACGGTCGGTGCTGCCCTTTTTGCGACTTGGACGGTCGATGCTGCCCTTTTTGCGACTTGGACGGTCGGTTCTGCCATTTTTGCGACTTGGACGGTCGGTTCTGCCCTTTTTGCGACTTGGACGGTCGGTGCTGACCTTTTAGCGACTTGGACGGTCGGTGCTGCCCATTTTGCGACTTGGACAGTCGATGCTGCCCTTTTTGCAACTTGGACGGGCGCTTCTGCCATTTTTGCGACTTGGACGGTCGGTTCTGCCCTTTTTGCGACGTGGACGGTCGATGCTGCCCTTTTAGCGACTTGGACGGTCGATGCTGCCCTTTTTGCGACTTGGACGGTCGGTTCTGCCTTTTTTGCGACTTGGACGGTCGATACTGCCCTTTTAGCGACTTGGACGGTCGGTGCTGCCCTTTTAGCGACTTGGACGGTCGATGCTGCCCTTTTAGCGACTTGGACGGTCGGTTCTGCCCTTTTTGCGACTTGGACGGTCGATACTGCCCTTTTAGCGACTTGGACGGTCGGTGCTGCCCTTTTTGCGACTTGGACAGTCGATGCTTGTCTTGTTGATTTGATGTGAATCGGGTTGATATCAGCATCGCTACACTGGAATATGGTACCAGGAGCGAATCATCATCTGTCATGATAGGATTTGTGGATTCTGGTTTTGGTTTGGCATCAGCATCGCTACACTGGAATATGGTACCAGGAGCGACTCATCATTTGCCGTTTGGGATTTGAGTTTGGAATTTGGTTGGCGTCTGCATCGCTGCACTGGAATATGGTACCAGGAGCGACTCATCATTCGCCACTTGGGGATAGGGGAGCGATGGCTTCGGAGACAGGTTTAGATCCCTATCACCTAAGACTTTTCAATTTTATGGGCCGTAAGGGTCCCATAAAAGCATTTTCTCCCTACGAGTCGTAAGGATCCCGTTGGTGCATTTTCTCCTTAGGAGTCGTGAGGACCCCCAAGTGTGTTTTTCCTTTGTGAGTTGTAAGGATCCAACAAAGGTTTGTTCTCCTCATGTATCGTGAGGACACATGAGTGGGTCTTCCAAAATGGAGCATAAGTCCAAGGGCGAAGACCGGCCGCTGGACTGGTGATTGCGGTGGGGTATGGGTATGATGAGAATTATTTGAGCCCGTGGATTGTATACGATAGTCGATCTGGGGACTAACCGTAGGGCCGGGAGAATTTTGAGAAATTGGGTTTTGGTTGGCGTCTGCATCGCTGCATTGGCATATGATACCAGGAGCGACTCATCATTCGCCGTTTAGGGACTTAGAATTTGGATCTTGTTTGGCATCAGTATTGCTGCACTGGAATAATGCCAGGAGAAACTCATCATTTGCCCCGGAAGGACTTGGGATTTGGTTTTTGGGTCGACATCAGCACCGCTAACACTGAAGCGTAACGCCAGGAGCGACTCATCATTTGCCATTTCCCGTTGGGAAGCGATGGGTTAGGAGACAGTTTTAGGTCCCTGTCACCTAAGACTTTTCAATTTTATAAGCCGTCAGGATCTCATAAAAGCATTTTCTCCCTACGAGTCGAGAGGATCTCACAGGTGTATGTTCTCCTTAGGAATCGTGACGATTCCTAAGTATGTTGCTCCTTTGTGAGTCGTAAGGATCTCACGCAGGTATTTTCTCCTCACAAGGTCGAGAGGACTTTGCGAGTGTGTTTTATCCTTTCTTTTTCACGAGTTTGCGCCCTTTCGGGTTTTCACAAACTCGCCGGCAATCCTGCTGTTTTTACTCACGGAGCCCTTTCGGGTTTTCATCCGTGCCCGTTTTGCTTGTGGACATACCGTATTTATTTATTTTTTTTATTATTTTTTATTATATTTTTTTTGTGGTCGCTGGTGGGTTTTTAAAAGTAGTCTCACCAGCGGGACTTGGGAGAGATATGGGTTGTTTACGCCTGTGGATTGTATACAGTTTTGCAGGATGTATGATCCGGACCATAGGGCCGGTGTGCTCAATTCGCCTGCAACTTGGAGCATTCATGCATAGTACTTCTTGAGATATCGGCCATTGATGGGTGGCATGGGTCTTTCTCCCTCGGCACTTATTAGTTGGTAGGATCCTCCGTCGAACACTTTCTCGATGACGTATGGCCCTTCCCAGTTTGGCTCGAATTTTTCCTTGGCATGTCGATTGGGGATGATCGGTCTTTTGAGGACCAACACCAATTCACCTTTCTTGAAAGCGCGGAGACGAGTTATCTTGTCATAGGCCCATGACAATTGGGATCGGTATAGCTCCAGATTTTGCTGCACAGCGAGCCTCTTTTCTTCGAGAGCGTCGAGCTCTTCCAGCCGAAGGAGAACGTTTTCCTCCTCCGTCAACTCGTGCTGAACGGCCATTCTTAAGCTTGGAACTTCGACTTCGAGGGGGAGGACCGCTTCCACTCCGAAGAGCAATGAGTATGGAGTAGACTGAGTTGGAGTACGGTGCGTGGTACGATATGCCCACAACGCCTCATGAAGTTTGTGATTCCAGTCTCTCTTGTTGGCTAAAGCATTTTTCCTCAAGAGCTTGTATAGAGTCTTATTGAAGGCTTCGGCTAGTCCATTGGCTCTTGGATTATAGATGGAGGAATATCTCCAGTCTATCTTGTGCTGAGTAGAGAATCTTGAGACTTTGAAGCTCTTGAAAGAAGGCCCGTTGTCAGAATTGATTCTTCGGCCGTACTCTATGAAGGGTTCTCTCCAATCGGGCTCGTCTTGGATGATCGAAACTTCTTCGGCAGGACTGCTCTTCTGTTCCGTACTTTCCTCTTCTCGTAGAGAGACTAGGGGTAGAATTTGCCGGTTCCTGACTGTGATCAGAATTTCGTCCATGTTAGGATCAGCCAGCTCCTTGGCTAAGCGAGCGAGTACGTCAGCCTTTCCATTCAACGCTCTAGGGACTCTCATTAGTTCAATGTGAGTGAACTGTTTCATGAGTTCCACCACTCGGCTTCTATATCGAGCTAAGTCAGGTTTGTATATCTTATAGTCGCCGCTTACTTGCTTGACGACAAGCTGGGAGTCACCGTAAACCCGTAGCTGAAGGATTTCCATTTCTATAGCGAGCTCCAAACCAGCTATCAGAGCTTCATACTCGGCCTCGTTGTTTGTGCGAGGCTCGGTGAGAGCAAAAGAACGCCGTAGGGTTCCATTGATGGCGTGATGAACACCAATCCTATCCCTGCTTTTATCTCCGGGACGCTTGATTTACTGGAGGTCCTTATCGATGAGTCCCCATCGAAGTAGAGCTCCCAACATGGATCGTAATTCTCAAGGTGCAGCACTTGTTCATCGGGTAACTCGCAATTGAGTGGTGACCCTTCTGGTATGGGATGAGCAGCGAGAAAGTCTGCAAGAGCTTGCCCTTTTATTGCTTTCTGAGGAGTATAAACTATGTCAAACTTAGGTAGCATGACAGCCCATCTTGCCATTCTGCCGGGTAAGCTTGCTTTGGTCATCAAGTGTTTGAGCGGGTCGACCTTGGAGATTAGCATAACCTGATGAGCGAGCAGATAATGCCTCAGCTTCTTCACAGCAAATATCAGAGCCAGGCATTGCTTTTCGATCGGGGAATAGTTGTGTTCCGCCCCGACTAAAGTTCGACTGATGTAGTAGAGGGCATTCTCTTTTCCCTCCTCGTTGTTCTGAGCAAGGAGCGCACCGAGTGACTCATCCAGCGCGGCAGTGTAGAGAATCAGCGGTTTATTTGGAATGGGAGTGGCCAGCACTGGAGGGTGCAACAAGTACTGTTTGATGCTTTCGAACGCTTCTTGACATTCGGCATCCCAGACAAAAGGAGCTCCTTTCTTCATGAGCTTTGAGAAGGGCCTACATCTCCCCGATAAATTTAAGATAAACCTCCGTATATAAGCAAGCTTGCCTTGAAAAGATGTTAGCTGCGTCAGACTCTTCGGAGGGGCATCTCCATGATGGCCTTTATCTTGGATGGGTCAACGTCAATCCCTCGATGTCGGACTATGAAGCCCAGGAATTTTCCCGATGACACGCCAAAAGCGCACTTTAAAGGATTCATCTTCAGATCGTATTCCCCCAGTCTGGTGAGAACGGTCCTAAGATCTTGGATATGATCGGCCTTGGCTTTAGTCTTGACAACCAGATCATCAATATAACATTCGACGACTTTATGAATTAGGTCATCAAAGATATTGGTCATCTCCCTTTGGTATATAGCACCTGCGTTCTTCAGTCCGAACGGCATCACCTTGTAGCAATATATTCCGATCGGGGTTCGAAATGCTGTGTGTTTCTCATCCTCAGGCGACATCTTGATCTGATTATATCCATACGAGCCATCCATAAAGGTGAATAGTTCGTAATTTGAGGTGTCATCGACCATCATTTCCATGACCGGTAGCGGAAAGTCGTCTTTAGGACAAGCCTTGTTGAGTCCCTAAAATCGACACAAACTCAGATCTGCCCATTTTTCTTCTTCACTGGGACTATGCATGTGATCCAATCGACATATTTCTCCTCCCTGATGAAGCCGGCATCGATGAGCTTCTTGGTTTCCTGAATGACCTTTTCTTCTAGTTCATTTCTCATTCTTCGAGGAGCTTGTTTGACTGGCTTAGCATCAGGAGATATAGCCAGTTTATGCATGGCCACTTCGGGGGAAAGTCCAGGCATTTCTTTATACGTCCATGTGAAGCAATCGACGAACTCATGCGGCAGGGCGATTATCTGCGCTTTCATTTCCTCTGATAAGAGTGAGCTGATTTAGGTCGGCCTTAGATCATCGGGCGTTCCTAAGTCAATCTCATCTAGTTCGTCAAAGGTTGCTTGTCCGCCATCTTCGAGCTCCTGAGGAGCTTCTTCTAGCTCGGCTATCTCGTCATCATCATTCGATCTTTCGCTGGCTTCACTAACAAGGATCATGTAGCATGCTTTGGAATCAGGTTGAATGAAGCCTATGCCTCGTCTATCTGGAATTCGTCCATCGATGAGTGCTCGGACCTGGGGCGGATGCCATAGCCCTTCATAAAACTTTGCTTCGGACTCCGTTTGATTTAACCGGCATCCGCACTTTTTGAAATATTCCTGCATCTCGGGTGCATAGTATCTGGGATTGAGGACGGCTTTTATGCCTCTCTCATAGGGAAGGCACGCGACAGACAAATCGTCCAGGTGCACAGCAGGATTTGACCCATAAAACTGGATGCCCTTCTGTCCACTTTTCCTTCCGGGCACATAGAAAGTTTTCAGCTGGTCCACGGTGGAGACTGATAATGCATCGATCTCTTTGCACATCTGCTCCGGCACCCTTGTGACAGCTAGGGGCCCTTCTGCAATTTCGAAGGTCTCTCGTAGTTTTGTTTGTTGCATAGGGACCCAATCTGCACAGCTGTTGCACGGCAGGTCCTCTTCCTCTGACTCTTCAGTTTCGCTGCCAAGATGAGGGCAGACTTTGCTGCTAGATGGGGCCTCAGTAACAGATTCGTCCGTATCGCTACCGAAACGAGGGCGAGTTTTACGGAAGGACGGACTTCCAGCGTCGGACTCATCGGTGTTGCTACCGAAACGAGGGCGCACTTGGGCGTTTTTGCTTTTGAAAGTGAAAGTCGGCTCAGATTTTCCTTTGAGTTTCAGGACCGTTCTGTCTTTGGTCAACTGTGGCTCAGTACTTTGGGGCTTCATAAAGTACCGAGAATCCTCATATCGGACTTCATGCACACCGAACGGCTGGATGTCTCCGTCAATGTGTCTTTCTTCGCCATCTTTAGTATACTTCATGCATTGATGGAGAGTTGATGGAATGATGCCGTAATCGTAGAGCCACGGCCGTCCCAAGAGAATTTTATAAAACGTGTCAGCGTCGATCACGTATATCTTAGCTTCAGTTTGCAGATCCCCAAATTTTATTGGCAAAGCTATAGACCCCAGAACTTGCTGGCAGTTTTGATTGAAGCCTTGAATGACAATCCTTTCCCTTGACAGGTGTCAGACGTCCATTGACAAACTCTTCAGAGTCCGCAAGTTCATGTGTTCACTGAGGACCCCGGATCGATCAATATGCGATTAATCCGATCTCCATCGCTGTACCCGGTCACGTAGAGCGGCCGATTATGCTCAGCTATTCCCAGTAGCAAGTCTTCATCCTTAAACGTGACCGCGGCAGCATGCAAAGCATACTGGGCTTCTTTCATATTAATTTCCGCAAATTGAGCCTGATACCGCTCGGGGTTTTGTAGAGCGTGAATGAGGACATCTCTAAGCTCCTTAAATAGGACTAAGGCATCGTAGATACTCAGGAGAGACGGAAGCTTCCGGAGATGAGCCAAGACATTATAGTCCACCGAGGAAGGACTTGAGTTTTTATCAGCCGGTTCTCTGCCATCTTCCTCATTAGCCACCTATTTTTCCTTTCCTTTTGGGGCGTTTCCCTGATTTGGCGGTAGAGCCCTGCCGCTTCTGAGCTGGATCTGGTTGGCCATTGTGGCGAGCTCCTCGTCCTTTTCGGGAAAATAGAGCTCCTCCTCGGAGTCACTGCCAAGGTGGATGGCGTAGCAGGTCACTATAGGGACCTCTTCATCAAAGCCTTCTTCTAACTCCTCAAAAATCTCAGCTGCTCCTATAGGGAAGAACTCTTTCAATTGAATTAGAGTTCTTTCCTTCTGTTCATAGTCTTCGAGAGAATCAATATATTTTTGAATGACCGATCTCCCTGCAGACTCCTTTTCGCGACGAGCTGCACTTTTGTTCTTCTTGAGCTTTTTGGATTTTGAGCCTGATTGGGCCGAATTGGCAGCTGGAATGGTGGGCTTCTTCTGTCATTCCCATTCCGTCCTGGGCTCTTTCTGAAGCAGCTTTAGCATCTTCTTCGTCTTATTAGATACGTGCTTACTCCAAGGAGGTTGCGGTGAGTCGGTCTCATTTCTCAGGACAGCGGGTTCGGCTGTCTGCTTCCAGAAGGCTTCAGCTTCTGTCTGTATAAAGTTGGTGGTTGCAACTTGATTGTTCACCAACACACTTTTGGACAACTCGATCTCTCCAGCCTTGTACTGCTTCTCGACCCAGTCTTCGAAGATATAGCAATTCTCGATCGCATGGCTCACTACTCGGTGGTACGGGCAATACAGGGGATTGTCAGTCATTTTTGCTTCTTGAGGTCTTTTCGACTCAGGCAATTGTAGACTGTTGTTCAAGGCATCTTTAAATATCTTGCGGACCTTGCCCCTCCTGAAAGAGTAAACCTTGTTCTTTTTTTCTCTAGGGAAGGCCCTTCTCCTCCTAGCACTGGCTTTCGAGACCGGTTGGTTTTAGATTCGCCCGCCCTTCGCTTTTCTTCATTGTCGGACGCATTGAAGACATTTGTACTACTGGAACTCCCACTTCTACAGTTGTCGTCCCGCTTGCTTTTCCAAGTCTTGTCTCTCTGAGAGTCTGGGGTAGACTCTTGCTTTGAGCGTTCTAGCATTTGTACTTTCTTGGTTAACTCTTGAAACGTCTTGAGGCCTGTAGTACACAAGAATGGGACCATCCAATTGCTGAGGTTCCCAATGAGAAGGCTGACGGACTGGTCCTGCTCCAGCGGCGGTTTGCACTTGACTGTGAGATTACGCCATCGGGCAATAAAGTCGGTGTTGCTTTCATTCTTTCCTGGCTTGGTCCTCATAAGGTCGGTAATGGAGATTTTATCACTGACACTCATGAACCTTTTCCGAAACAGAGACTCCATTTGACCAAAGGTAATAACAGACCCGTCTGGTATACTCGCGTACCAGTCGAAAGCGACACCGGTCAGGCTGTTGACAATCTGACGAAGAAGGAGCGCATCATTGCCCCCTGTATTTCCGCACGATGCTTTAAAGTGGGCGACGTGCTGATTTGTGTTTTCCGTCCCGTCAAATCTTCCGAATTTAGGAATGATGTAGCCGCTCGGGAACTCGATCAGATCGTACTGTGCGGGATATGGCCGCCCACTACTGCCAATTTCTTTCTGAGCTTCAGTTTCGTCCACCAATGTTTTAACTTTGCTGGTAACCAAATCCATTATCCGATCTTATGTTAGCGGGATAGTGCTATCTGGGGCCAAGGCGTCCCCAGAAGCTGAATGTGGCCGACTTTCGTGCGGCTCGACCAGTCTTGGACCCAAAGGAACATGCATTGGCTGCTTCGGATTATCATCACCCGGCTGATGAGTAGCGACTTGTGCTTGATTGGGAGGCGCTCGAGCAATTTGAGCCGTAAGCTGCATCACAACGTTCGTTAGGTCGTCAATTTTCGAATAGAGCTTGGCCATCTCCTTATCTTTGCTCCTGAGCTGTTTTCGAAGTTCTTGAAGCAGCTCTTGCTCCACGGTCCTGGGGCGGAAAGTCGGCTCTTCCTCGCTATTCGAGCTTGACTCTGCATAGACCGAGGGGTCTTTCTGCCTTTCATCCTCATCGAGAGGGTTTTCTTCATCCAGCGGAAACGGCTGTTCTTGGGAAGCGGCAACCACATTCAAGCCAGATTGGGCTTGAGATGTGGTGGCCCCATCCTTGCTTTTGCTGCGAAGGTTGTCGTTGGGGCGCCCGCCCGCCATATAGACCGTATGGATAATATATCCAGCCGTCATTTTATTATCGGCGGCTGATTTCACAGATCGCTGTCTTAACTCCCCTGTTTTGGTAGCGGGCAGTCGATTGAAGGCAGCTGGCCTGACCTGATTCTTGAATGGTGGTGGCGCTTCTTTTCTGGATTCGTCCCGCTGCTTTCGCGCGGCACAGAGAGCCTGATAAACTCTTGAAGATACGGTGTCGTACCTTTTCTGTTGGGGCCGGGACAAGTCTCTTTGTAGCATTGTTCGGACCGCTGTCTTCTTGATTCTGGTGGTCATGGCATTTTTCTGAACCCACTTCAGAGGTTCGAAAGAATTGCTGATTCTTATGGCCGACTCATCCGTCGTCACGGGGCGACTCTGCTCCTGGAACCTCATAAGATTCCACTTAGCCGGAGTCCTGGCCCTCTTGTTGGCTCGATACCTGAGCCGCTTCTGCCTTAACTTTTCTGCTTTAAGCACTTGGCAGACTTTGGCTCTTCGGGAAGACGCCGTAGACTGGGTGATGGAGGATTTTGGAGATACGCTCGATTGTGCATTTGCTGGAGTTATCACCTGAGCGCGTCCACAACATTTGATGTCGCCCTTTATACCGGAAGTCTTGCCCCCAGCTGGAGCACCAGAGAGTCATTCAGACACCGCCTTAAGTTTCGGTTGTGGTGCCTTGGCGATCACGACATTCGGCCTCTTGCCCCTTGAGACCGGCATGGCCGCCTGCTTTGTCGGGATTTCTGCCAGATGAGCGCTTCCGGCAGGGTAGATGACGACGGAACCGAACTGGCGGGGCAGTTCCTCCCACTGTCGACTGAGGCTTGCGGGGAGAACCACACGAACGTTGATCTTGACCACGTACGGAATCGGGGTCGCGTTGGAAGCTGAATTCCTCTTGGGAGACATTGTCGTTGAAAGTTGATTGCTTGAAAGCCTGCACGAAAGAGCATTATTTTAGTACAAAAATAGACATGTATGTTAAGTGTGTTCGCATGAACACTTGACCCGAGATATGGGAGGAGAGATTGGTCCCACCGGGCGTGCCAGAATCTGTAGGGTGTTTTTCGTTACCCTATTGAGATGGGAATATGCGCGCGCTTGTCAGGCGTACTACAGATTCCCCCTGCCTAGGGTAGGCCGGGGTTTATTGATTGTGGGGATTCGAATCTCCGGCAGCCGCGGACTAAACTGCCGTTAATTACCCATCGCCTTTGGAGCGAGAGAACCTCCGATTGACTGGTTAAACTGGTCATGTGAACTCAATGTGCAGTGTGCGTGTGTTGTGTTTTAAAAGGGTTTTGGATATATCGGGGGCCCTGCAGAGTTTTTACGGAGGTCCCGCTACCCGGATAGCGGGCTGGGGGTCAAGGAGGCTAGCAGCCCCCTTGCGGGGTGCGGGACAGCGCCCCGTTAGAAATTTTTTTCTGACAGGGAAGGTATATTTAGCGTGGAGTATGTGTGTGTATATATAAATAAAATAATAATAATAATAAAAGGGGGGAAATGGCGTTCAAAGGCCGCGCGCGTGGCATGTGGACGCACATGGGCGCCTTAAAACCCGGGATCACGTGGGCACACGTGACCGATGGGCGCCTTGGCGCCCCGGGGTCACGTGCGCACACGTGACCGATGGGCGCCTTGGCGCCCCGGGGTCACGTGCGTGTACGTGACCGATAGGCACCTAGCACCCCGGGGTCACGTGGGCACACATGACCGATGGGTGTCTTGGCGCCCCGGGGTCACGTGCGCACACGTGACCACAGGAAAACACCCGCGGAAAGGGGCTTAGCCCCTAGGCTGGGGAGTTGAACTCCCAAGGCGATTTTAGGAGTTGAACTCCTAACAAGAAATTAATTTATGGAGTTAAACTCCCACAAATCTAGAAAGGAGTTAAACTCCAAGGAATTTTTGGCTCTTCTTTTTAGCCTTGGGTCAGTCCAAAGTTAGATTTTGGGGATGAGTCTTCTTCTTCCTCCTCTTGATCGGCAGGATCTTGGAGAAAAGGGGGGGTAAAACTTAAAAGTCCCCCCTTTTCGAGATCTGATTGGAGATCCGAGCTCCTCTTCGTAGGTTTTGTGGTGAAGAACTATTTATTTTTTGAGAAAGGGAGAGTTAAACTCTTGATTTAATTCAAAAGAAAGAAAAAGGTTTTAGAACCTTAAGGAAGAAGAAATATCTCAGATCTGGAGTCTTTTTTGGAGAGAGAAAAAAAAGTTCTTAGGATATTTTCATTATCCTTGCCTTTATAGGCTATACACTTTACACATAACCCCTTGGGCTTCACAAAATGGCATTTTGCCTATCATATGGCTCATGTGCCATTTCTTTTTGCAGATAAGCCATGGGCTTTACAAAAATTCGGCTTTATGCCCGTTTTTCTTACATTTATTCAAAAAATAAAATAAAATAAATACAACAAAATTTTGGCATGGGGGAGGCCTGCCGCTTCATGTTCGGGCTAGCTCCGGGCATTGGCCCACCTGGCCTGGGCTTGGGCCCACCTGGCCTGGGGTTGACTTTGATTTTGACTTGGTCAACCGGGATGTAAATTTTTACCCCAACACCACCATGCAGCTTACCTGCACGGTCCATCCCTAGCGGTAGCTTCCTACCCATCAACGCTAAGAATCTAAAGCCCTCCTACAGAGGCCACCGTGCAGATTCCTGCTCGGCTAAACTCCGAGGGGTAGATTCCTACCCTACGAAGACATGGATCTAGGACCCACACTGAGGAAGAATCAGTTATGGCCGACCTATTCTAACTTGGCTGATTTTTAACTTATGGTAAAACACGTGGTCGTCACCTCGACTCCGAGGTATGTACCGATTCCGACCTTCCTAGCCTTGGGATACCTATTGATTCATCCTAAGTGAACGATCGCCACCTCGACTCCGGAGAGTAGGATGGTACAAACCTTCCTACACTTGGCTTTTATTCGACTTACACTCGACACATGATCGTCATCTAAAAAGGCGATCGTCATCTAAAAAGCCGGGCAACGGTTTACGACCCAACACTTGCAGCAGAATGCGAATTCAAACAAGAAGAAGACTGACGAGCTAAAGAACTCAAGCAGAAAGCAGACAGTCATGCAGAGTAAAATGAGCTCAACTTTATTTATATTCCGAAATTTTATAAGGTATTCTGGGCTTCTCAGCCTTACAAAAATTGCCCAGAGGCTTACAAGATTTTGAAAAGAAAAACAAAAGAACTCAAGGGAAGAAAGCTCAAGCTGTGGGCTCCGCCGGGATCTCGCCCTGCTCGACACCTCCTTCGGGGGCCGGAGCTTCGATCTTAGGGATGGCTTCACCCCCTGCGGCCACCTCGGCGCCCGCCCCCTATGGCACATCCTTGGAAAGCGGGTACTTAGCGCGGAGCTCACCATCGGCAACCTCCGGCATTGACACCTTGACGGCGTCGAGAGCTTCGTGTCAAACGATGGCCAAGGCTTGGGCAAGGTTGGCGTAGAACTGGTCCGACGTCTTATACCTCTCCACGGACTTCACCGCTCGGACCTCAGCGAGCTTCACGGTCTCAAGCGCCACCCGGACGTCCTTCCTGCTAACGTCCCTCGACTTCTACATTATGTTATTGAAGTTACCAACCTCCTCCAACTTGTCCTGGATAGCACGGTTCGATTCACTCAGAAGTCGGTGAGATTTCTTATACTTGGAGTTTGTCAGCTCCTCAGCGATCACTCGGGTTTTGAGGGCGGCTATCTTCTCCTCCTCCTGTTGCAGCCGAAGGCACAGATCCTCCTCTCGCGAGGACGATTCTCCTCAAATTCCATATTTATAATGAGGGCGCAATGGTGGAGGACCTGAGGAAAGCAGCAAAAGGAGTTAGCAATGTTCAAACTGAAAAAAAATATACTTAAGAAAATTCTTAAAGGGGAGCGGATACCGACCTGAACCACCTCCCGAGCAATGGCGGCCACCTAGGCCTTCACGGTCCCGTGAGGAATCTTGCCCCCAGCTTCTTGCTCCATGTCGGAGAGCAAGCTATCAACGACGGAGAGCCCCGAGGGCACCCCGAAGCAGAAGTCCCCCTCCTGCACTGGAATTCCGGTGGAGGGCGCCCGAGAGACCGTCCTTTTTTGCCTTTGGAGGGGAATGTCTCTGGGTTCCTCCTCCTCCTACCTTGCTCGGGGCGCCGTGTCCCGCGCATGCTTCTGGCTTCCCCCGCAACTGTCTTACGGGGCTCGAGGAGCAGCGGAAGGCTTTGCCGGTGGAGTTAGCTTTGGGGCCGAGCTCGGACTAGGCCTGGACGAGCTTCCGCCCCCGGTCTTCTTTTGGGCCTTCACGGCCATAGCAGCTAAGAACTTGGATCGGTCCATTTGCTCTGCCAAAAGGAGAATACACAAAAGAGATTTAGTGACGTTGAAAAGGGCAAAGAAAATTTATCAAAATCTAAATAGATCGTTTACGGCCCTAACTTACCTAGAAAGCGCACAGGGCTGAGCCCAGCCCGGCTCAGGGCATGCTCAGAAAGCAGGACGTCGACCCGCTGGATCGGCTCCCACAACGACACCACCCTTACCTCGGGTGAAGATGACTGTTTCGCTCTCGGGCAGTCGGCCATGTGCCACTGTGTAGGCACGGGCCAATCCTCACCCTCGAGTGGCCCGACAAAAATGAACTTCTCCTTTCATTCATGGATGGAAGAAGGGACGGCTACCACATCCGACCCGGCCACCCCGCCCTTACGTTTTTTGAAGGAAAAATACACCCAGCTCGGCTCATCCTTGCGGGTGCCAGGATGATTCTTATAACAGAGGAAGGAAACGAGGAGGGTCAAACTGAAAGGGATGTTTTCAAGTTTCAACCGAACCAGAAACCCGAGGAGGATTCTCCACGAGTTCGGCGCTAGCTGGCCCGGGGCAAGATGGAAGTAGCGAAGCACCCCATATATTTCGGCTGAGAAGGGCAGACGCATTCCGGCCCGGAATGCTTCCAAATACAGGGCAATCTCCTTGCCTTGCATCCGGTCAGCCCGCTCATCCTCTCTAGCTAAGCGAAGTGAATAGTTGGAGGGAATATAGAATCGAGCCCGAATCTCGGTAAGCCCGTCCGCATTCCTCAAAACAGAGGGCGCATCGCGGGCGTTCCCAATACGGGCCTTAGAGGCCCTTGTCGCCACCCGACGGCGAACGATATGGGTGGCCCTAGCTTTAGGGGGCGAGCCCGACACAGATGACGCAGCTGAAGAACCCTCTCGGCTATCTGAAGCCGGGGAGGAAGACCCGCTGGACTCAGCTCCAATAACTGGAGCCTCATCGTTCGACTCAGCCCTAACTATCTCTACAGACTCCTCAGATGAAGACGTCTAAACTGATTCAAGAGAATGGGCTCGCCGTGGAAAAATCACGGGTGATCCGATCTAAAAGGAAAGAGCGCCAAGCAATCTTCGACAATGAAAGTAAATTATGGTGGAAGTGTTGGCCCAAGAAGGGTACCCTCCTATTTATACACTCCACGGAAAGCATCCGACGGCCCAGATCGATTTCCGCCAAAACGAAACGTCGCGCCCGCCAACCGTCAGAGCTCCACGTGGCGATCGGCTATTGGGGGACGTCCCTGTGGTTGCAGGTAACAGCGACAGCCTGTCGCGTCCGCCAACCGACGTCTGACACGTGGCCCGTATCCCAACTGTCGACCGACTGAAACGGCGCCCCCTCTTTAAAGCACGATCATGTCACTTGATCCGCTGATGCCATCGGGGATACGCGCGAATATTCAGTCGCACGACGAGGCGACACGTGGGCCCAAAAGATCGAAACGACACGGTTAAAAGCCATGCCATTCCAAAGTGTTCCGCGTTATGATTCTTGGCGCCAAATTGAACAGAGGAAAAACCGAGCAGATCACTCTCGCCCCAACCCTTGGATAGGTCGGAACGAGAGTGGGGGGCTAATGATGATGCTCACAAATGGTATTTCCTCAAGATTATTACACATGGCAGATGATGTGCCCCGAAGGCTACGGGGGTGGAATAAATGAGTCGCACTATGAGAATTCCTCGGGACTTCGTCTCGAGGAACGTGTCCGACCTTCCAGGGGGCTCCTTCCATACATTCCACCTTCACCTAGGAAACTACCAACAACTCGTCTCCGAGCTATCTCAGACTCCCAGCCCGTCTCCGAGCCGTCTGGCGTGCCGAGCTTCCTCGGCCTCCTGGCTCGTCTCCGAGCCTCCGACGTGCCGAGCTTCCTCGGCCTCCCCCGACCTACCAGGGGCGCAGATCCCATGCGTCCCGCAACGGCTCCGCGTATATCGCCAGGGCAAGATATCCGCCGCCCCACATCCCGCATCCCACGCTGGCACATCCCCTATTAATGAGTGAATCCCGTCATTAATGGAGGGATCCCATCATTCACGCAGGCATAACGTCAGGGACGTAACTGACGACGAAGATCTCGCACCTGCTCGCTCCATGCGACCACTATAAAAAAACCTCTCAAGCGACTCAGGGAACAGGAATTATCTCAATACGCCGCTACTCTTCTTCTATTCCTCAGCTCTAACTTGATCGTCGGAAGGTCCCACGGTGGTCACCCACCCCGGGACTTCTTTACAGGTAGCTCGGCGTCCAACACTAACCCATTGAGATCCACACCCAACTACTCCAAAACCAAATCTCAGTCATCCAAGATCACCATCGCAGGACCAACGGAGGACAACATCCGAAGGAGATCCGAAGCTCCATGAGAAGTGCAATTATATTTTTTCCAGAAATGCATAAGCTATTGAATGTTACATTTTCTTGGATTTTGTTGTTAAATTGAGGGAAATTGCTCAAATTTCTGTGGCTTAATATATTAACAAAAAAGCAATCTAGGACCCCAACTTTGCCCATTCAAATTTAATATATTACCAAAATGCCCTTCATCAAACAAAGTGTGGGTTTTAGAAAATTAAGATTATTTTATGTAATTTACCTAATCAAACCTACCAAAACAAGAATGGTGAAATTCTTTTACAACGGTTACGGAACACAACTTTATTTATAAGCAACAGACCATACAGTAAAGATACCGATGGTACATGGCTCATAGGGCGATAATTTTTATTCTGTGGTTCAGTTACTAAGGAGATCGAGACATTGTGGTGGGATGGATTTCGTAGGGACGCTTGACACGTGGGTGTTGGAGGCCCGTCCTTTTCTCCTCGTGTGAAGAACGATTCTCGACCATCCATTTAGAAACAATGAAAATCCACGGCCGTCCAATCAGAGAGTAGAAAGGTTTCCCATGCAAAACAAAAAATGTACACGTGTCCCCCTCACTTTGGGCCCCGAGGCCACGTGAAATATGGCAACATTCTCTTCTGCCAATTAATTACTCTCACGTCTGTTTGCAGGGAAAAAATCTTCACTTTTTACTTTTTAATATTTATGAAATAACATGGAAATCATTAATGATAAAAATATCAATAAATGATACAATACGAAAAATAACATAGAAAATTAATTGCTGATATTAAAAAAACGATAATATTTGGCGTCCTAACCTAAGCACACAACACACAAAACACACCAACGCACACCACACACAAGCACTCAACAAACAAACGCGTCTAGGGGACTCACGAATTTGCCCCCAAAATGGTTAATTTGTGGTCACTTCCCCTCCGGGGTTCCGGGTTTGAATCCCGTACTCTTTCCAAAAAGAAAAAGTGGTCATATCAAATGAGATAATGCTCATTGGTTGCCAATTAATTAATCAATCTTGATTTAGTAAGCTATGTTTTGAGCAGAGCGAAGACTCAAATTATACTACTGAGGAAGTTGATGGAGGAATGGCCTAAACAGGGCTATTCCCTAATCCCCGTGAGCTAATTAATTAATTATCACAGTAATTAGGGGATGAATGCCGAGTGATGACGCTCGATATTGGTGACCTCCAAGATCAGGACATATGGCAGATGACGTGTCCCAAGACTCCGAAGAAAGGGCCACAGAGGCCGACCAGGCCACCCTGTGCCCGACCTGCAAGCACAAACTGGCTCTCCTCGGGGCCCCTTGCAAATTAGCCTCCTCGGCCTCTCGGCTCGTCCCGAGCAGCCACAAGACCAAGACTCCTCGGCCTTCTCGCTCGTCCCCGAGCCCCCGGTCGAGGCCGTCTTCCTCGGCCCTCCGACCAACTCTACCACTCACAGGCGTAACTGCCGCTCCGCGAATCTCGTCATGCGCAGATTCTACGCCAACAACATCCCACGTTCCACGCTATCACGATCCCCATTAATGGGCGATCCGCTCTCTGCGCGGGCGTGATGTCGGGAGCGAAACTGCCGGCGAGATTCTCGCGCCTGCTGCTGCGTGCCACCACCGCTATATAAACCCCCATCACAGAGGGGTCAAGTAAGCCATTCTTTACACTTTACGCCGTTACTCTGCTCGGATCTCATCACTAATTTGAGCGTCGGAGGGTCCTCGGTGGTACCAAACCATCCTGGGACTTCTTTGCAGGTACTCGGCGACAGTCTCCTCACCCCACCTTCTTCTCTCAAAACCCATTGAGACCCACACACAACGAAGGACAATCAGCCAAGTTCACCTCGAGATCAACGGAAGACAACATCTGACGGAGGCCCGAAAAGGAGCTCCATCAGTTGGCGCCGTCTGTGGGAAATTAAATTCCACAAAATACAAAGTTGGCCTTCCTATCTCCTCACTCATGGCGGACGACCATCCTGGGGATCCCAGTACCAGCCGCCGCCTCCCCCTCACCAGAGGCACGGATGAACCTCCTCCGGTGACCGTCATCAACGTCCTCGCCGGCCGAATAGACCGACACCCCCTCCCTTGACAGGGTCGCACAGAGGGGGCTCGCCACGGCAGCTCGAGGGCCACCTCGCCTAAGGATCTAAGCCTCATTAAGAGGCAGCCCAGCAGCTACCCTGCTCGGCTATCCCTGGCGGATAGCTTCCCTACCGCAACGCCAGGGATCAGAAAGTCCTCCCAGAGGCAGTCGAGCCCGAGGATCCCTCGCTCGGCTATCCCTGGCGGGTAGCTTCCCTACCGCAACGCCAGGGATCAGAAAGTCCTCCCAGAGGCAGTCGAGCCCGAGGATCCCTCGCTCGACTATCCCTGGCGGGTAGCTTCCCTACCGCAACGCCAGTGATCAGAAAGCCCTCCCAGAGGCAGTCGAGCCCGAGGATCCCTCACTCGGCTATCCTTCAGGACAAAAGCCCTTGCCAAGAGGCACCGGGCAGTAACCCTGCCCGGCCAAGGGTCCTTGGTAGGCTTCTTACAGCCCTATAGCTCTTCCCGCGCCAAGAACCAAAGTCCTCCCAGAGATAATCGGGTCCTTGCTCGGCTATCCCCGGCTGGTAGCTTCCTACCACAACCGACAGGGATCAAAGTCCTCGCCAAGAGGCACTGGGCAGTAACCCTGCTCGGTCCCCGTCCTGAAGGATCAAAAGTCCTCCCAGAGGCAGTCGAGCCCGAGGATCCCTCGCTCGGCTATCCCGCGGGTAGCATTGTTGCGCCACGGCAGCGCCCCGGCCTCGTACTCAAGGCCAAAATGCGGAATTAAAAATTTTCCTTACTCGGAAACCGGCGCTACCGCGGACAATGAAAACCCGGATCGTTTACCATTAACCTAATGCTAGCAATCAAGAGATAGGGTGAGAAGTATACCGAGTGATCCGAGTCCTCCGGTCTTCTCGTCATCGTCCCGATCTCCCGCGGAAAGTCTTGCCTCCACATCGTCGCCTCCTCGCCGGAAAGGGCACCACAATGCCTGCGTCTTTTACGGGCTCCCGCCTCAATACCGAGGCAACTCGGGCATGAAGCCGGCAACTCGACATGCTCAAGATATGCTGTAGAATGTGTAGTGTAGTGTCTCACTTGGGTTTAGGTTGCCTTGATGGAGGAAATGAGATAAGAAAAATGGTGCTTGCATTTTTCTAGCATGAATGAGATCAAGAAGATGAAACTCTCAAGAATGAAGAACTCTCTCCTTCTTCTTCTCTCTTTCTTTTTCTTCTCATGAAAAACTTATCATGTCAAATGAGAATGGTGGAGGAGGTAATATGAAGCATGAAGGGAGGTGAGTGTAGGGTAAAGCAAGTGGTGACCACATCAAGACATAATCATCATCAAACTTACATCAACCTCAAATCCAATCTTTTCACAATAAAGCATGAAAGGAATGGTATCTAAAAAGGTTATCATAATAAATCATCTTACAAATAAAACCTCCACCAAATGTTATTTGCAAAACTGCAAATAACCCCCCTCCATCTGAAAAGTCCGGCCGGGAAAGAACAAAGGAAAACCGGCCGGAACGGAATGCAAACAGGCAACTCCAGAAAACTGGTCCCGTAATAAATTACAGGAAAACCCCGATACTGTGCATACACACCCGCATCTGTATTCCGTCCGGATACAAATGCAATGAGACAAAATCTACACTGTACTAGACTAGGACCGGCTTAAGCCAAAGCCGGCTAGTAAAATCCGTTCGATCCTGATCCGTGCAATACCGCACGTATCAGATCAAACCCTGCCATATAACTATACGGCCACTAGTACAAAACTGTCCGATCCTGATCCGTGCAATACCGCGCGTATCTGATCGGACCCTGCCATATCTCCATACGGCCTCTACAGCGTTTCGCCCGAAAGCTTGAGTAACTGTAAGTGTGGTGGACTCTAAAATCTCGTCAATACTATGGCTGCGGATTTAACCACTAGCACGTCAGAGGTATTAGCCAATACGTGACGGGCCACCAGCTATTGACCAAAAGGGACGCCGATGAGCGAACTCATCCTGACACCCTACTGAGCCTGTCAGTGACAATATCCGTACAGTCCGGTCCGTTCGTCTATGAGCATCGCATGTCGGGCCTAGGGGGTTGGTAAAAGTCAGACCCCCAAAAGCGGTACAAGTCGTGTCGGAGTGTAGCCCAGAACGCCCTGAGATACTACTGGAATACCTACCAGTAAATCTCCTGCCTCGGCCGAGGGCTTTGCGTAATGGCTCTCCTAGACACAGCGCGACCTCACCCCCAATACCGGGAGAGACGAACCCCTGAAGATCTGCTCACTGCCTCCATGTGGCTCGGGACTGTACCCAACTAAAACCTGTTTGCACGACTCCTTTGAGCCGTGGTAGGGTAGTAATCAAAGCACAGTGGGAACTCACACGAGACAAATGACGATCCTCAGGTCGAAGAACTAACCTGTACACATGTCACCAGGGAACTGCTATCTGACGTCAGGTATAAGCCCAACTAGCAGGTTCCCGGCGAGTCCTGTCCGGTGTACTCATAACCCAATGAGCACCTGTATACATCTTAGGTGAACCAACTGACA
The DNA here is from genome assembly GCA_030015575.1 of Agapanthus africanus. NCBI lineage: Eukaryota > Viridiplantae > Streptophyta > Magnoliopsida > Asparagales > Amaryllidaceae > Agapanthus > Agapanthus africanus. The sequence goes on along the minus strand of CM057351.1, from coordinate 365,654,435 downwards.
CCAGTGGCTTGTGAGACCGGCCACCGCCCCTCGTCGGGGTCTCGACTGTATACACTAGTCTACTGATGGAGTATCGATGCCCTGTCTCGAAACTCCTACGACTAGGGACCTTTTAAGGATGTGCTTATAGACTACCAGCTCCCACGTATATGATCGCCATCATACTGCTGGCAGTGAAGCAAGAATCCTAGGGGCTCTATCAACGTGTAATAGCGACATGTCAGGTCACCTAAAGCAGTACACGATGATAAAGATAAACCAGATAGCATACTATCATCTCGAGTAAGACTGTCCTACCGGGATAGGTCCTCTCTCAATCATTGCAATCACATGCCGGTGATCCAATAATTGACACTGAGGGCACTATCTCCAACAATCTCCCACTTGCACTCAAGGCTAATTATTGCGATGCCGCATACTCACAGCCCGTGTGATACCGAACACCCAACTCCTCTACTAGTCAGTCTCACAAAGCTCGTTTGCGAAACTATAGCGTTCGAGGAATAGCCTCAGTGAGTGGATCCGCTGTGATGTTTCTTTCTATGTCTCTCTATATCTCAAGTTCGCGGAGTAAGCCATCTCCCGAAATGAGCAATACCTGTCTTAGAATGTCTGGATGTCTGATGGGACCTAGCTCACAAATGAACTCCAAATCCAAACTTCTTAGACTGTATCGTCAACTGAACTTAATCAGTATCCTGCGCCATGCCACCCTCAGTATTGCCTTGGACCACCTGTCCAAAATACTGCCCCTCGTCAGAAGGAAAACTATAACTCTGACAACCTGCCTGTCGTCCATGTCACCTTGGAAGCCTGGAATGATAACTGTCTCCCAAAAGAGGCTGTCGTTATCATATCCCTAGAACATCCACTTATGTTCTAAGACTGCTTCCGACTGTTTCTCCAAGATTGGATCAATATCAACTTATTGCATCTCGTGCAAGAACAACATCTGGTGTGGTACTTGACATTTCATGATTGACTCAATTGCCTAAGCAAGTGATCTGCCAATCATGAGTATCCCTCTCCCCTTTAGTCTATAAGACACCTTTAGAGAGGGTGACTCCATCAACTGCAGGTGCACTACCGTGTCAGGAGTCGTCCATTCTAAATACTCATAGAATGCTGTCAAGGTACCCAGATTGGGAAACCACCCAAATCTAGATCTAAAACCATAGATCTAGTTACCAGTATGTCTGATATAATATCCAAGTCCCTTGTGGAGAAACCACTGTGTGACGACCAAAGTATAACCGATCGTAGTATAGGAATATCACTTCCTACTACCTTCTCAACAGATCCACCCCCTATTCTGATGACGTCAAACGTATGACTGTCACATCAAAAATAGATGATCTATCTCCGCTACATCTGCTTTAGTCTATAAATAGACATAAGCCTGATGTCCACCAATGCTTCCGCTGCTCCCACTGACTACGACAACCCTCTGGCAGAGTCATATAGACGTGCACTTCCAAAGCTAGTTTAGAACGACGCTATACTCATCCTCCTGCCGGGTCTCGCAGCCTGGAACAACAGCAATGGCAAGTGTGGGTAAACAAGAACTTCCCTGTCACCGTCCTTGAGGCTACCGGAGTACCTCTCGGGTGCTTGAAGTTACCCATCGTATCTGCGGAGTGGCCAATGGAATGTCAAATCAGATTGAATCTTTAGGTTCCTTATTAAATCTTCAGTAATCGTTCGCGGTTCTGGAATTACTTCCAGTTCTACCATACTCCCACTGCTGTTTTTGAAAAAATCCATTTTTAATAAAACTGTGGCGAGTCTAGAACAATATTTCTATTGATCTGCCAGATGGTAGAAAGTCAACCCTCGTCATAGCCTGGGTCAACCCACAAACAGCCATTACAGAAACGTGCCTTGAGTTATCCGGAGTCTGGTTTTAAGCATAAGCCGGACAACTCCCCGTACCTTAACATCGTTAAGATATGAACTGTTCTATATCCAATATAGAACCAGGGGCACTGATTTAATTGAACCAGATTCAAATCATGCAGCTGTCTCCAGTGCATGTCAACTAAATGGAAGGAGGTCGATCAGCGTTACTCAACTTAGGAATGCTTCCAATTATGAGTAACCTGAAAGAGAAGCAATCTGTCTTCATCATTACTATCAACTGAATACCATACACAAGTATCTACATCTTCGATCTCTTTGAAGAATCCCGATACTTGCTACACCTGGTTCTCTACTCTATTCAAATACCTATAACTCCTCAAAACTTAGACCCTGTGTTTCTACGAAACACATGTCTAAGAACTAGAGAAGTTAAAAGTAAACAGAATATAGTATGAGGACCAACCCCTCTGTCCTAATGGACACTGGACAACATACAATACTCTGTATAAGTCCGCTGAGTCTAACAACTCTTTCACTGTGCGTCGTAGGTTGAAAACTGTACTTATGGTTAAGAAGAATTACACCGCTGTTCAATGCTCCTTACCTAACCATCCACTGATATAGGTAAATGTCATCGACATAATATCAAAAGGTATATCTCACTCTATGAAAATAGACGTACAGATATATCAATTTGAAATTGGTGCACAACAGCGGATATTCAAAACCAAATATTTGCCGACCGGCAAACAGCCCAGATGATCTCCTCAAATATCACCGATTACAACGAATCCTGATATAATGAGGATGATCACCCAATTCCCAATAACATACTCCCACTCATCATCTGTAAAACCATACAGATGTGAGAATCAAACCTGGTAAATACATACCCTGGAGCAAGTGTCTAATCGGGAAATCAGTTTTCTTTTAACGGTACACAGTTGAAACTGAAACATTAAAATGTTTCGTCGGGGTATCCTGGTATTCCTAGTAATGCCTCTTCCATTATCCAGATTCACAACTGTAACCTTGTAATTCTTTGCCATCTGTCCAAATCCCTTTATATGTCTTTAGTCAATACCGTCTGCACACCCCTTTAGGCCAAATGGTTTTCTTCCTTCCCTACCGTTCGGCACCAGCCTATGGTTTGGAAGAAGACTATCCAAAAAGCATAAAGGGTGTACTGTCCTTATTCTAGGAGCACTCGCATCGCGAGAGAATGTGAAGATAAAAGACACCTGAATGTACTTTATTCCTATTTCTCCTGAACCAGAATCCATCCCCGAACTGGAACAAGTTCCTTTCGAGTTCGTATATAACCATACGATGGAGTATCCAATAAACTGTGGATCTTCGTAGTGACACGGAGTGTCCTGGAGAAATACAAAGGTGATTTAGGATTGGCGAAGAAATACTTGGTTTGGTCGTGAATATCAGTCGCAATTTACTTTGCCCTCCTACTAATCCCTAGCTTTGTCTTAACTTAATACCTTCTGCACACCATCGTTATGCTAATTGGTTTTCTTCATTCCTTACCGGTCGGCACCAGCCTAAGGTTTGGAAGAAGACTATCCAATTTGCGTAATAGGTGTGCTATCTCCTAAACCAAGGAGTACTCGCAATGAGAGAAGGTGAAAAGAAAAGACAACTGAATAATCCCATTCGTTTTCTCCAGAACCATAAACCATCCTCGAAGTCCTTCGAGTTCGTATCTAACCATACGATGGTTTTGTCCAATGGAAGTGGACGTTCGCGGTAATACGGGGTGTCCTGGAGAAAAGGGTAAAAGTAGGAGTGGCAATGAGGTCTGCAACTCTGACAATCCAAAAGCCAGTATTAAGAAGGTTCGGTCAACTTGGTCACTGAGTCATAGTCTTAGGGTCGGGTCAATGGTCGCCGTCAAAGAGAGAGAGAAAAGAAACACTCAGCGTGCACTCTAACCTAGATCAGAATGGTTATCACTTAGTCTAATCTGGAAACCTCCCACTGTACCTCAAATTCTCCTCCAAACCTGAAAGAAGAACTAGTCGGGGTCACCCGAGGAGTAAACTAACTCATCAGTGGGAATCGGGATCCAACTCTCATCGCATGATAACGTGACGGAATCCACTCACGTCACCACACTCCAGAAGGTATGCGCATGCCTGGCAAGTTTCAGTTCTTTTGAAACTCCCGATGTGATTTTTACCCCTAGGACCCAAGTGACCTTGACTGAGCCAACATATCAAAGGATCCTAGTCAAGTTCAACCCGTCATTATCTTGATTGCATTAGACCCACCCGCACGAGTCCTTGACTGAGCCAAAATGACCGTACGACTGTCCTAACCAATCACATATCCATGCAACAGAAAGACACTACATAGCTACCGAACACTACGCCTCGGCTAAGCACGACATACGCAGCACGAATACTAAGTAATACCAATCTGAAATGACGGAGGGCTACGACTGGTTTTTGGCGAAAAACCTTTAACGTAATGAACTTGATATCGTTGAAGGAACTGGATAACCTTTTAGAAAATATAGTGACGAAAACCTTTACTAAAGAGGTCACTCCCGGTGAAGGGATCTCGGCTCTTTCCCCGTAGAATGAGGTGCAGGATATTCCAAATGAATACCACGATGCAAAGCAAAAGTAATCGGCTATAGTGAAGTTAATGCCCTGACGCAAACTTCTGTCCAAGGGGTCACTCCCGATGAAGGGATCTCGGCCCTTGCCTCGTCGACTGAGGAGCAGGATATTCCAAATGAATACCACGATGCAAAACAAAAGTGAACGTCCTTGCAATAACAGCTTTTTGAAAAGTGTTCCAACAACATCAGAATAGGTTTGTTTAACTTGCATTGATCCGAATCAACGCAGTCCCATCAAATGATCACACCACAAAGAACGAAAATATACTGACGTACGTATATGCCATCCGCATTCGCCACTGGGTCCCGTCATCACTCGTTAGGTTAGCTGACTAACGGCAGAACGGGGACTGGACTAGCACGGATGTAAAGCATATACAACATCTACTAATATATATACCAATATATAGTATTTCGCTCAAGGCGTGAATAAAATGCAACATCACAGAAATGTACAGCATCATAGAACAATACAGATATCTGGAAGCCCCGGGTTTCACAGAGCCGCTGCTGAAACCCGACGTTCCCCTGGTCGTGTGGATAGCCTGTGCAATGAAAACCTAGACCCCTACGGGCGCGGCAAGTCACCCGCCAAAACCTGAAGCGAGGCAGCCCCCTTCAGCACCGTGAATGGACCACCCAGCACTTCACGGAATCCGGTAACTTGGGCACCCCTCCTGGGTCAACCTGTACCCCCTACGAGTGCGGCGAATAGCCCGCCAATTCCAGACTGAAGCCCCCTCCGTCCCAAAGCCATGAGATGCGGGCCCGTTGCCCTCTAGAACCCGGCTATCCGTGCACCCCTCCGCGGGGTAATCCTAGTACAGAAAGTAAAATATACATACACCGGGTACATCGACCGCAACCAGGTCGTGCCCCAAAAGAATAATACAAACGGCAGTGACGGCAGTCCACATGTCGGACGCTCGCCCCGCAATATCAAATGTACATAATACAACAAAACTGTACTAGCATTGCATCCAGGCTATCCCCCACGACCGATCCGCAACATCACAGCATAAACATAGAACATCAACGTGAAAGTCACGTTCGCAAATCCGTCTAACCGGGCTATAGCAGTTAGACCGGATTTACCGATCGAGTGACATTCAAGGTCGCAGATATAATGTAAATACTGTGAAAAATGTGTTTAAAATTTTCCGATTGACCAAAAATTAACAAGTGGGCCCCCAATCAAAACTGTAGCACTCACAGAAAACCTGGGCCCAATTTTAATATTCCAAAACCCCTAATATAAGCCTATAAGCCCACTGCAAAAAACTAAGCACACGAACCCACACTACTGCGGCGGAAGCGCGGCCAAAAGGGGGTTTTGGCCGCCCTTCCGCGGTCGTACGGACGAGTCGTGTCACCAAATTTTTGCAGTGTTCTTATAACTCCCTGCACATCATTCTGAGACCACCTGAAAAATTTTTAGACTCCAAACAATTTCGACAGAAACTGATGTGCTAGAAAAATACGGTTTTTGGAAATTTCGGTCGATCGGAGACGCAAACACATCAAACGAGGCTAGGTAAGGTTAATGGCGTGGCTCTGATACCATGTTGCGCCACGGCAGCGCCCCGGCCTCGTACTCGAGGCCAAAATGCGGAATTAAAAATTTTCCTTACTCGGAAACCGGCGCTACCGCGGACAATGAAAACCCGGATCGTTTACCATTAACCTAATGCTAGCAATCAAGAGATAGGGTGAGAAGTATACCGAGTGATCCGAGTCCTCCGGTCTTCTCGTCATCGTCCCGATCTCCCGCGGAAAGTCTTGCCTCCACATCGTCGCCTCCTCGCCGGAAAGGGCACCACAATGCCTGCGTCTTTTACGGGCTCCCGCCTCAATACCGAGGCAACTCGGGCATGAAGCCGGCAACTCGACATGCTCAAGATATGCTGTAGAATGTGTAGTGTAGTGTCTCACTTGGGTTTAGGTTGCCTTGATGGAGGAAATGAGATAAGAAAAATGGTGCTTGCATTTTTCTAGCATGAATGAGATCAAGAAGATGAAACTCTCAAGAATGAAGAACTCTCTCCTTCTTCTTCTCTCTTTCTTTTTCTTCTCATGAAAAACTTATCATGTCAAATGAGAATGGTGGAGGAGGTAATATGAAGCATGAAGGGAGGTGAGTGTAGGGTAAAGCAAGTGGTGACCACATCAAGACATAATCATCATCAAACTTACATCAACCTCAAATCCAATCTTTTCACAATAAAGCATGAAAGGAATGGTATCTAAAAAGGTTATCATAATAAATCATCTTACAAATAAAACCTCCACCAAATATTATTTGCAAAACTGCAAATAACCCCCCTCCATCTGAAAAGTCCGGCCGGGAAAGAACAAAGGAAAACCGGCCGGAACGGAATGCAAACAGGCAACTCCAGAAAACTGGTCCCGTAATAAATTACAGGAAAACCCCGATACTGTGCATACACACCCGCATCTGTATTCCGTCCGGATACAAATGCAATGAGACAAAATCTACACTGTACTAGACTAGAACCGGCTTAAGCCAAAGCCGGCTAGTAAAATCCGTTCGATCCTGATCCGTGCAATACCGCACGTATCAGATCAAACCCTGCCATATAACTATACGGCCACTAGTACAAAACTGTCCGATCCTGATCCGTGCAATACCGCGCGTATCTGATCGGACCCTGCCATATCTCCATACGGCCTCTACAGCGTTTCGCCCGAAAGCTTGAGTAACTGTAAGTGTGGTGGACTCTAAAGACTCGTCAATACTATGGCTGCGGATTTAACCACTAGCACGTCAGAGGTATTAGCCAATACGTGACGGGCCACCAGCTATTGACCAAAAGGGACGCCGATGAGCGAACTCATCCTGACACCCTACTGAGCCTGTCAGTGACAATATCCGTACAGTCCGGTCCGTTCGTCTATGAGCATCGCATGTCGGGCCTAGGGGGTTGGTAAAAGTCAGACCCCCAAAAGCGGTACAAGTCGTGTCGGAGTGTAGCCCAGAACGCCCTGAGATACTACTGGAATACCTACCAGTAAATCTCCTGCCTCGGCCGAGGGCTTTGCGTAATGGCTCTCCTAGACACAGCGCGACCTCACCCCCAATACCGGGAGAGACGAACCCCTGAAGATCCGCTCACTGCCTCCATGTGGCTCGGGACTGTACCCAACTAAAACCTGTTTGCACGACTCCTTTGAGCCGTGGTAGGGTAGTAATCAAAGCACAGTGGGAACTCACACGAGACAAATGACGATCCTCAGGTCGAAGAACTAACCTGTACACATGTCACCAGGGAACTGCTATCTGACGTCAGGTATAAGCCCAACTAGCAGGTTCCCGGCGAGTCCTGTCCGGTGTACTCATAACCCAATGAGCACCTGTATACATCTTAGGTGAACCAACTGACACCAGTGGCTTGTGAGACCGGCCACCGCCCCTCGTCGGGGTCTCGACTGTATACACTAGTCTACTGATGGAGTATCGATGCCCTGTCTCGAAACTCCTACGACTAGGGACCTTTTAAGGATGTGCTTATAGACTACCAGCTCCCACGTATATGATCGCCATCATACTGCTGGCAGTGAAGCAAGAATCCTAGGGGCTCTATCAACGTGTAATAGCGACATGTCAGGTCACCTAAAGCAGTACACGATGATAAAGATAAACCAGATAGCATACTATCATCTCGAGTAAGACTGTCCTACCGGGATAGGTCCTCTCTCAATCATTGCAATCACATGCCGGTGATCCAATAATTGACACTGAGGGCACTATCTCCAACAAGCATCCCTACCGCAACGCCAGGGATCAGAAAGTCCTCCCAGAAGCAGTCGGGCCCGAGGATCTCTCGCTCGGCTATCCCCGGCGGGTAGCTTCCCTACCGCAACGCCTGGGATCAGAAAGCCCTTGCCAAGAGGCACCGAGCAACTACCCTGCTCAGCCATCCTTCGCAGGCCTCTCAAGGACCCTCCAACGTCAAGGATCAAAGCCCTCGCCAAGAGACACCGAGCAGCTACCCTGCTCGACCATCCTTCGCAGGCCCCTCAAGGCCCCTCCAGTGTCAAGGATCAATGCCCTCGCCAAGAGGCACCGAGCAGCTACCCTGCTCGGCCATCCTTCGCAGGCATCTCAGGGACCCTCCAGCATCAAGGATCAAAGCCCTCGCCAAGAGGCACCGAGCAGCTACCCTGCTCGGCCATCCTTCGCAGGCCTCTCAAGGGCCCTCCAGCGTCAAGGATCAAAGCCCTCGCCAAGAGGCACCGAGCAGCTACCCTGCTCGGCCATCCTTCGCAGGCCTCTTACGGCCCCTCCAGTGTCAAGGACCAAAGCCCTCATCGTGAGGCCCCCGAGTTCCTTCCTGCTCGGTGCATCCCCAGCGGGCATCCTCCTGCCCATCAGACGCTGAGGATCTTAAGCCCTCACCGCGAGGCCGCCGAGTTCCTTCTGCTTGGCGCATCCCCAGCGGGCATCTTCCTGCCCATCAGACGCTGATGGTCTGAATCCCTCATCGCGAGGCCGCCGAGTTCCTTCCTGCTCGGCGCATCCCCAGCGGGCATCCTCCTGCCCATCAGAAGCTGAGGATCTCAAGCCCTCACCGCGAGGCCGCCGAGTTCCTTCTGCTCAGCGCATCCCCAGCGGGCATCCTCCTGCCCATCAGATACTGAGGATCTGAAGCCCTCATCGCGAGGCTGCCGAGTTCCTTCTGCTCGGCGCATCCCCAGCGGGCATCCTCCTGCCCATCAGACGCTGAGGATCTCAAGCCCTCACCGCGAGGCCGCCGAGTTCCTTCTGCTCGGCGCATCCTAGCGGGCATCCTCCTGCCCATCAGACGCTGTTGGTCGGAAGCCCTCATCGTGAGGCCAAGGGCCGTCCTTGGTGGGCTTCCTACAGCCTTATAGCTTTCCTCGCGCCAAGGGCCAAAGTCCTCTCAGAGGCAGTCGGGTCCTTGCCCGGCCATCAACGGCTGGTAGCTTCCTACCACCGCCCTTAAGGATCAAAAGCCCTCATACAGAGGCACCCGAGAAGCTACCCTGCTCGGTCAAACTCCGGCTCCTACCCTCTATGCCAGGGATCATAAGCCCTCACAAAGGGCATCGGAGCGGCTACCCCGCTCAACCCCCAAGGCTGGTAGTCGCCTACCCGCAACTCTAAAGAACCAAGCCCTCGAAAGAGACGACCGAGCAGCTACCCTGCTCGGCCATCCCTGGCGGTTAACCCCCCTACCGCCGAGACAGATGCATGAAGCCTTAGCAGGAGATGACGGCACAGCTACCCTGCCCGGTCACCCTCAGATGGAGATACCTCCTCGGAGATGCTCGTCGGCAAGCGATTGCAGTCAGCTCGACGGACGATCGTTAGACAGAGGGCCAATCTGACATGAAAACACAACGGCGCAAGTAAAAACATCCCGAACGAGCATTCTTCACAAACAGATGGCAGAAAGAAAAACTTTATCACAGCTGAAGAAAATTTTTATTACTACTGCCAAAGATAAGTTTTTTTTACAAAGGTATTTTTTGGGCTCCTCAGCCTTACAAAAGTCAAAAGAAAAACAAAATGAAAGTAGGGGAGCGGGGGCTCTACACCTCAGGCCCGGACGTGACCTCGAGGTCCTCGACCTCCACCACCGGGGGCGTTGGGCCCTCGGCCCCCTCCCCGCCGGGTGCTTCTCCCCCTTGCTCGTCGGCGCCCACGAGGGGGAAATCGACCAACAGATCGGCGTCGTCGAACTCCGGCATCCGAGGCTTGACGGCATCAAGGGCGTCGTGCCAAATGCGGGTCATGGCCACGGCCAGGTCGTCATAAAAGTCCTTCGACCCCTTGTAGCTCGCCACGGCCCTCGATCCAGCCGACTTATAGGCCTCGGCCGCTGCCCCCAGCTCCTTCCGGAGGGTCTTCACCGTCTTCTTCAGGTTGCCGGCGAGCACCTGGGAGTCCTCGAGCTTGCCCTCGGTGATCGCGGTGGCCTCGCGATGCCGGGCGACCTCCCTTTTCCCGTCATCCACCTCACCCTCCAGGGCAGCGATCCTCGTCGACATCGCCTCCTGCTCTTTCCTGGAGCTCTCTTGCAACGCGGCGAGCTGGCCCGCGGCCTCCACCGCCGGTGCTACCACCTCAGTCTCCATGCGAAGGGAGAGGGCCACGTGCTGGAGAGTCTGGGAAGGCATGAAAAAAGGGAGGATCAGAAATAAGAACACTGGGGGCTTACCTGCACGGCTTCCTGGGCGATCGACGCCAGCTGAGCCTTGAGGGTTCCCCCAGGAACCCTACCCCCGGCCGAGGTCTCTATCTCATGGAGGAGGCTGTCCGCGACCGACAGCCCGGACGGCACCGCGAACTGGAGCCCCCTTCCTCCACCACGGTCGGCGAAGACCGGCCCCGGGAAGGTCTCCGGGAAATCTTCTTGAGCGGCTCCGAGGGGGAGCCGATCTCCTCTTTCGAGGCCGTGTCTTCCACAATCAGGGCCCGCTTCCGACCCGATGCTCTGCTGGGGCCCGGGGCGGGATCCACTGCTGAGCGACCTCGGGGCACCACCACCGGGGCGGTGGGAGCAAGGGCAGGCTGCGCCCGGGAAGAGCTAGCGCCCCCAGCCTTAGCAGGCTGCCTCTGTTGGCGCATAGCATTTCGGAGAATGCTGAAGTCCATGGATCCTGCACGAAATAAACACCCAACTTATCAGCAACGCGAGTAAAACATAAACCCAGAGAGCAAGCCTAACTTACTGACGAACTCGACGGGGCTAAGCCCGGCCCATCTCAAAACCCCCTCAGACAGCAGCATGTCGTATCGAGGGATAGGCTCCCACGACGCCACTCTCACCGCGGCGGGGTCATCGGACAGGTTCCCCGGCAAACTCTTCTCCCTCGACCACTTGGTGGGCACCGGCCAGTCCTCGCCTTCGGAAGGGGAGACGAAGAAAAATTTCTTCTTCCAGTCATGAATGGAGGAGGGCAAGGCTACGACCCCAGTCCCGGAAGCGACCCCGGGCCGCTTCCTAAAAGTAAAGTAAAGCCACCTCGGGTCGCCAGCTCGACCGCCGGGATGACTCTTGAAAGCAAAGGAGGAATCGAGAAGGGAAAGGCTGAAAGGAACCGCCTGCAGCTTCAGGCGGATCAGGAACCCGGGGAGGATCCTCCACGCGTTCGGCACTAACTGGGCGGGAGCCAAGCCGAAGAAATTCAGAGCGGCGACGACCTTAGGAGAGAAGGGCAAGCGCATTCCGCCCCAAAAAGCTTCCAAATATAGGGCAATCTCTCTGCCCCGTACCTGGTCTGCCCTCTCTCCCTCCTCGGTCAGACAAAGCGTGTAGCGCGGGGGAATGTGGAAGCGAGCTCGGGCATTGGCGAGCTCGTCCTCATGCCTCACCCAGCACGAGGTGCTGGGGGCTACATCTACCGCCTCCTCCCTGGAGGCGGCCCCCACCTCACGGCCTCGGGGAGAGGGCCCAGCCCCTGCTCCCCGAGGGAACTCGGACACATCTAAAGGAACCCTAACATCTACTCCTACAACGTGTACTAATTCTACAGGGGAATACATCTAACCTGAGAAAGAAATTCTTCAAAAGTTGGAAACGAGCGCCGAGCAGCTGGGGCTTGAGGATGAGAAATATGAGAGAGTAAGGGCCCTAGGATGGGCCCCACCCGTATTTATTACCGCATACGACCTCATCCAATGGCGCCCATCATCTCCCGCCAAAATGGCTCCTTGCGCCCAGCGGCTCTAATCGCTCCATGTGGCAGCCCAGCGATTGACCGCGTCCCATCAGACGCCGCAGACCTGCGCACGTCACATTGGCTAGTTGGCACTCGACATGTGGACCGTCGCTTCAACTGCAGAGTGCACGAACCGGCTCAACCTCCTTAAATGCAAAGATCTCGCCTCGATTCGCCAGCGGAAAAGACAACCGACGGCTCGAGAACTCATCCCGACATGACCCTGAGAAGGAGCTCACCTCCGGGGGCCCGGCAGTCCACTCCTGACCCGACCCTCTAGCTGGTCGGGGCAAGAGTGGGGGGCTAATGATGACGCTCGATATTGGCGACCTCCAAGATCAGGACACGTGGCAGATGATGTGTCCTAAGACTCGGAAGAAAGGGCCACAGGGGCCGATCAGGCCACCCTGTGCCCGACCTGCAAGCACAAACTGGCCCTCCTCGGGGCCCCTTGCAAATTAGCCTCCTCGGCCCCTCGGCTCGCCCCGAGCTGTCACAGGACCAAGACTCCTCGGCCTCCTCGCTCATCCCCGAGCCCCCGGTCGAGGCCGTCTTCCTTGGCCCTCCGACCAACTCTACCACTCACAGGCGTAACCGTCGCTCCACAAATCTCGCCATGCGCAGATTCTACGCCAACAACATCCCACGTTCCACACCATCACGATCCCTATTAATGGGCGATCCGCTCTCTGCGCGGGCGTGACGTCGGGAGCGTAACTGCCGGCGAGATTCTCGCGCCTGCTGCTGCGTGCCACCACCGCTATATAAACCCCCATCACAGAGGGGTCAGGTAAGCCATTCTTTACACTTTACGCCGTTACTCTGCTCGGATCTCATCACTAACTTGAGCGTCAGAGGGTCCTCGGTGGTACCAAACCACCCCGGGACTTCTTTGCAGGTACTCGGCAACAGTCTCATCACCCCACCTTCTCCTCTCAAAACCCATTGAGACCCACACGCAACGAAGGACAATCAGCCAAGTTCACCTCGAGATCAACGGAAGACAACATCTGACGGAGGCCCGAAAAGGAGCTCCATCACCGAGCCTCTTAATCTACATCTTCCAAGGTAGTTATGTGGGCGACTTCACATTCGTGTAGGGTTGCAGGGACACATAAGGTATTCACTAATTAGTATTTTTAAATAATTAAGATCATATTTGGATGATTACTACTAATGATGTTTCCAAAATACTTAAATCTTGACGCTCTCTCTCTCTCTCTCTCTCTATATATATATATATATATATATATATATATATATATATATATATATATATAGCTCTCTTCCTCCTGATGATGCGAGGAGGTTTGCGTTGACATTGAAAAGACCTAATGATGATGCTCGATACTGAGAACTCCCCAGATCATGACACGTGGCAGATGACGTGTCCCAAAACTTACAAGAGAAGAGCAAGAAGGGTACATTGGAAGCATACCCCGGGCCTTCCTCCCGAGAATTTTCCCGACCTTCGATGGCCTCCCAGACCACTCATATGCTCGTCTTCCAAACAACCATTGGCTCACCTCCGAGAATACTGTATAAGTACCCAAATTGGGAAACTACCCAAATATAGATCTAAAACCATAGATCCAGTAACCAGAATGCCTCACGCAAACTGAGTTCCCTCAGCCCTCTTAGCTCGCCTCCGAGCAGTCACAGAACCAAGCTCGCTCGGCCTCCCGCTCGTTCCCGAGCCTCCCGCCGAACGTAGCTTCCTCGGTATCACTGACTGACCCACTGCACAGATCACAGGCGTATCCGCCACGTCTCCGCGAATCTCTCCAATCGCGAGATATTCGCCGTCCACGATCCCGCGTTCCGCGCCATCGGCGTTCCCCCATTAACGAGCATATCTCGTCATTAATAAGGAACCCCGCCTTTCACGCAGGCGTAACGCTCAGGGGCGTAACGGCCGGCGTGAATCTCGTGCCTGCCAGCCTATGGTTTTCACTATATAAACCCCTCTTCAGACGACTCAAGTAAGGCAATTTTACCCCAATAGCCCATTACTCTGCCAAAATGCCCTGACTAACTTGATCGTCGGAGGGTCCACGGTGGTACAACCATCCCGGGATTTCTTTGCAGGTAGCTAGGCGTCATTCCCAACTCAAGCCCATTGAGATCCACACGCATCAAGAAGCGACCCTCAAACTCAATCTCAGCCATCCATCGACGCTCGCTACAGATCAGCGGAAGATAACATCTGAAGGAGATCACAATCTCCATCAGTTAGCACCGTTTGTGGGAAATCGAAATTCCACTCAGCGAAAGTTAATCTTCCGATCTCGAACATATGGCGAGTGATCATCGCAATGATCCAAGCTCCAGCCGTCGTCCTCCCCACAACGGAGATACGGGTGGATCCCCTCCTCCCCTGAATGCCATTCACGCCCTATCTGCTCGGATAGATCGGCTCGCATCCGTCGTGGATGCGCTTGTCCGTGTCCAAACGGAGGGACAAGCTCACCAAGTCGTTGTTCCCCCACCTCAGGAGCGACACGTGGGGAGAGAAGACACTGCCCGTGCCGGCATATCTGGCCACTGCCTTGCTATCTCCGATGGCCACAGATCCCCCGTGGCGACCAACTCGATGACCCGGTGGGCACCTCATAGCTCGATGCCAAGGTCTTATGAAAGATCACCCCGCCCTGAGGCCCATCGCGCTCCTGTCCCCCCCGAGGAGGTGTCGGTCAGCTCGCCTGCTCCCAGGCATAGCCGGCACCCTCTCCCTCGACAGGTTCGCAAGGATGGGACTCACCATAGCAGCTCGAAGACAACCTCGCCAGGGGACCTACGAAACCTCATAGAGCGGAACCGGAACCGGAACCGCGGCCCGGCGCAGGTCGGCAGCAGCAGGGGCTATAAATCCGAGTGTGCCGAATTGTCGGGATACAACGACCGACTCGATGCCCTCGAAAAGAAGATCGAGGGTATACATCGGGAGAATCGTCCCTCAAGCGACGGGACTAGATATGTCACCGACTCGCTTACGAGGCCCTTCACCGAGGAGCTTCTCGCTGTCCGCGTCTCCTCTAGGAACAAGCCCCCGAAGGTCTCCCTCTTCGACGGAAAGTACGACCCAAAAGACCATTTGGACGCGTTCACAGCAGGGATGGGTTTCCAGGACAACTTTGACGCCACGCAATGCCGTGCTTTCCCTGTCACTCTCATCCGCTCTGGACGAGACTGGTTCCGAGGACTGGCCACCCAGTTCCTCGGCCATTTCGTCGGGAACAGACGGCAGAAATGGACCGTCGATCATCTTTTTACCATAAAGAGCGGGGACAAGGAGTCCTTCAAGGGATACGTCACCCGCTTCTACAACTCCCTCCTTGAGGTCCCAGAGCACTGTGACGAGACGGCCATCACTGCCCTTAGCTCGGGTCTTAGGCACAAGGAGTGGCTCCGCTCCTTTGCATTAGCGCAATCTAAGACCATGGCCGAGGTAAAATCATGGACCGAGCAAGAAATCCAGCTCGAATCCGAGGTGAACGCGAACTAACCTCGGACAAACCAGACCGATCAGAAGAGGAGGGCAAGAGAGGATAAAAAGAAGGTTGAGTGGCCAAAACCCTACTCCCCAAAATTCCAGGAGTACACCCCGCTCAACATCTCCCAGACAGAGCTGTTGGAGGATGCAAAGGGTGAGAGATTCTTCAAACCCCCCCAGTCAGCCATAAGACGGCCAAACGAACACGGGGCCCCTATTGCGCTTTCCACAGGTCGCAAGAATACCCCACCGAGAACTGCAAACAGCTCCGAGACTACATCGAGGAGTTAATCTGCTCGGGGCACCTGGCAAGTTACTTGCGGGACAAGCAACAAGCCGACCGAGAGCAAGAGCACCACCCCCCTCCTGGCGAGTTGACAATCGGCCAAATCATGGTCGTATCAGCGGGGGTATGCTTGGGGCCGATGAGATACGGCGCCCCTTGCCAGTCGAAGGGACTAGCGGCCAACCCCAGAAGAGGGCCAAAGCAGCCGAGCCCATCATCTTTACCGACGAAGACCTCCACAGGATATCCCTGCCTCACAACGACCCTCTGGTAATCACCGCACGGGTCCACCGTTATGAAGTGCAACGGATATTGATCGACTCGGAAAGCTCGGAAAACATCCTCTTCTACGACTGCTTCCCGCGTATGGGACTTACCCCGTCAGACCTGAGGCCGACCGCCCACATCCTGTCGGGGTTCACCAACCACTCCATCCCGGCGGAAGGGGTGGTCACCCTCCTGCTTAACATCGGGGAGACTGGCCATACGCGTACCGCGCCTGTGGAGTTCATCATCGCCAGAATCCCATTGGCCTACAATATCCTCCTGGGACGCCCAATGCTCAATTCCTTCCGGGCCCAGATATCGACCTACCACCTAGCAATCAAGTTTCCCCTCGACCAAGGCAGGATAGGCCGGGCCTACGGGAACCAGCAAATTGCGAAGTTTTGCTTCACAACGACATCCGCGCCCGAAAAGAAAAATGATGCTCTCGAGAGCACGGATGATTTCAGGGGATCTTTGGATACTCGGGACGAGCATAAAGAGATCCGAGAAGCCCCGGTTGAGCCGCTAATAGAGTTCCTCTCATTGAAGGACGAGGTCGACAGGTTGCTCGCTGCCAACTTCATTCGGAACATGGCTTACTCGGAGTGGTTGGCGAATGTGGTCATGGTTAAAAAAGCCAGCGGGAAGTGGCGCATATGCATCGACTTCACTGACCTCAACAAGGTCTGCCTGAAAGACAACTATCCCCTCCCTCGGATAGACCAACTCGTCGACAGTTCGGCAGGCCACGAGCTACTCAGCTTTATAGATGCCTTCTCTGGCTACAATCAGATCCGTATGAATCCGGCAGACGAAGAGCTCACCGCATTCACAATGAACCGGGGGTATACTGCTATAAAGTGATGCCCTCCGGCCTTAAAACGCCGGGGTTACGTACCAACGCTTAGTCAACAGGATGTTCAAGCCTCAGATCGGCAGGAACATGGAGGTTTACATCGCCGAAATGCTTGTCAAATCAACCTCATCAGATCATCACGCCAAAGATCTGGGCGAGGCTTCAACGTCCTCCGCAAATATAAGATGAAACTGAACCCCGCCAAGTGCGCGTTCGGGGTCACTAGTGGAAAGTTCCGCTGGTTCATGGTCACCCACCGAGGAATCAAGGCTAACCCAGAGAAAATCAGTGCCATCCTCAACATGGCCGCGCCTAAGATTAATGTCGAAATCATGCGACTCACAAGGAGGGTAGCCGCTCTGAGTCGTTTCATGTCAAGATCCGGGGAAAAGTGCCTCCAAATCTTCAAGGCCCTAAGGAAGATCCCAAGGTTCGAATGGTCGGAGGAGTGTCAGATCACCTTCGAGCAATTGAAAGTGCACC
This sequence comes from Agapanthus africanus, assembly GCA_030015575.1. NCBI lineage: Eukaryota > Viridiplantae > Streptophyta > Magnoliopsida > Asparagales > Amaryllidaceae > Agapanthus > Agapanthus africanus. The sequence continues at coordinate 365,636,845 of CM057351.1, read as the reverse complement.
TGGTGACCCCCCCCACTACTCACCCGGCCAGTCGAAGGAGATGAGTTGTCACTGTACCTAGCGGTGTCCGATCAATCTGCAGGTTCGGTGGTCATTTGAGAAGTCGATGGAGTCTAAAGGTCGGTCTACTACGTAAGCCATGTCTTCAAGGACACGCAAACAAGGTACCCGGCCATAGAGAAGATTGTTCTGGCACTCATCATGGCCTCGAGGAAACTGTGGCACTATTTCCAGGCGCACACTATCCTCATCCTCACCGAATGCCCTTTAGGGGCTATTCTCGCATCCCCTGAGTCTTCTGGTCGTTTGGAGAAGTGGAGGTGGGAGTTGTCCCAATTCGACAACAAATACCCCCTGAGGCAAGCTATCAAGGCACAAGTCCAGACCGATTTTATCGTCGAATGCACTATCCCAAACAAGGAGGCAGTGCCCTTGCCGGCCCCCCGATCTCAACCCTTGGTCGAAGAGAGGCCCGACTCCGTCCCCGATTGGGTCCTTTATATCGATGGGTCATCAACCGAGGAAGGCTGTGGTGCCGGCCTCATCATTCGGGGCCCGAACGAAGCAGAGATGGAGTATTCTTTAAAGCTCGGGTTCAAAGCCTCAAACAACGCAGCGGAGTACGAGGCTCTGCTCGCTGGATGGCGGATCACGTCCGGAGTGGGGCTGAAGACGATCCGAATCCGTCACGACTCCGCTCTGGTCGTCGGCCAAGTGACCGGCCATTTTGAAGCTCGGGATCCCCTGATGGTGAAGTACTTAGCCAAGGTAAGAAGGCTACGAAAGGACTTCGACGAAGTTCAAGTGGAGCAGATCCCGCGACATCTAAACGCCCAGGACGATGCTCTGAGAAAGCTAGCTTCCTCCTACTCGGCCAACAACAATAGAAATATCCTCTTCGAGGTATTGCCACGGCCCAGCGTGGAAGATAGGGCAACATCATTCCAAGTTTACACGGTCCGAGAAGAGGACCAAGATTGGAGGAAGCCCATCGTGGAATTCCTGAAGGAGGGTACACTACCCGGAGATCGTGGGGAGGCCCGCCGCCTCCGAGCTAAAATCCCGCCATTTCATCTGGCGCAATGGGAACCTCTACAAAAAATCCTTCACTCAACCCCTGCTTCGGTGCGTCGATCCCCACGAAGCCGACTATGTCCTCCGTGAGGTCCATGAAGGGGTCGACGGAGCACATCAAGGGGCCCGCACCTTAGTCCAGAAGACACTCCTCCAAGGGTATTACTGTCTGACCATTTATTATGACGCTCGGAAGCTCGTCAGAAGGTGCAAGAGTTGCCAACTCCATGGAGCATACCCCGCCTTCCGGCTACCGAGCTTACTACCTTGACCTCCCTATGGCCGTTTGCCCAGTGGGAAATGGACATGATAGGCCAACTCCCTACAGGTACGGGCGGGCATAAGTACATCCTTGTTGCGGTGGACTACTTTACGAAGTGGATCGAGGCCGTCCCCATCAGAAAACCGGACGCTACCACGACCATCAAGTTCCTGCAAAATAACGTAATATTCCGGTTCGGGATCCCGAGGTGTATCATCACCGACCACGTGATGAATTTCGAGAACGAAAGAGTTAAAGAAATTTACAGCGAATACCATATACTGATGAAGTTCGCCGCCGTCGCGCACCCCCAGTGCAACGGGCAAGCTGAGGTCGCTAACAGGGACGTCATTCAACGACTTCGAGCTTGCCTTGAAGGACGGCAGGGCAGTTGGGTCAATGAATTGCCTCGGGCTCTATGGGCCTTGCGCACATCGAAGAAGACCCCCACCGAAGAGACCCCCTTCAGTCTTTGCTACGGCACCGAGACAATGGTCCCAGAAGAGATTAGGCTACCCAGTCACAGAGTCAAGCATTTCGATGACGAAGCGAACACCTCGGCACTTCGGACAAATTTGGATGTCTTGTTGAAAAAGCGGGACCGGGCACAAATTAGAGCCGCTGCTTACCAATAGCAAACTGCCCGCTACTACAACGCACGAGTCAAGCATCGTGCCTTTAGGGCCGGGGACTTGGTCCTAAGGTGGAACAAGTTCGTTGATCAGGGCAAACTGCACAAGTTTTCTCCGAAGTGGGACGGCCCATTCCTCGTCTCCGAGGACCTGCCCGATGGGGCTTATCGCTTACAAGATGCAACGGGTCGCAAATTTCCACGGCCCGCCGAGAAGCTCAAATTGTACATTTAAAAAAACCATATCTATGAATACATGTTTCTCATTTTACGAAGAGATGTAAATTTTGCTAAGTTTTTTTTATATAAAGAAAGAACTTCCCCTATATGTTTCACTCTTCCTCAGTTCATAGCTCACGAATTCCGTTTCGCTGAAATACTCAAATGAACCCAGAAGACAAGAAGAAACAGTAGAACTTCGCAAAAAGGAGAACTTTATTTATTTATCAAGAGGTATTGCGGGCTCCTCAGCCTTACATAAAAGTTGAAATTACAACAACGGGGGAAGGGGGTGCAGGAAGCATTACTCATGGTACTCCGAAGAAATTGCCGCCAGCCGAGCCCTTGCCGCCTCGGGCTTCTTCCTCCGATGCTGCCCGCGAACCCTCGACGCCACGGACGGGCCGAAGGACTCTCCAGCCGGGCACCCGTCGGCGAGATGCCTCAGTTGGTAACACTCGAGGATAAGGGCCACCGAGCGATCGTGCCGACTCTTCGAGATCAGGTCAAAACGGCATAGCGATCTCAGCTTACCAACCGTCTCGTCCTTCAGTTGATCGGACAAGAGGTTATGCAGCCCCGGCGACGCCCTCCAAATCGAGTACATCAGCAGCTGGAGCAGGGGTGATCGCCGGGGAAGCAAGCGGCCAAAATGGTCCTCCACACGCCGAACCACCGTCCGAAGCGTCTCCTCGGAGCTCAGCTGGTCGTACAAGTATACATCCTCGAAAGAAATGATACCGGGGATGGAGAAAAGGAATTCGTCCATCCTTATGTTTCGAGGTGCAAAGCTAGGAATGAGCAACACACCCTCTCTATTTTATAGCCTCCACAGGGCCCCCAAGAGTCCAGATTTGCGCGCGTATGGGCGCGAATCCCAGGATTCGTTCGATTCTTCCAATGCTATACCGCCACGTGGCGGATATCCCGTATTTCTCGGCGAATCGAAGTCGGAACAACGCAAATCTTTGAACGCTTCACCTCCCCTATATGTTTCTGCCATGTGCTGCCCGCGACGGTCACTCTCCCCGATATTCAAACATCTCGGAAGGTCGGGCAGAGAAAAGGGGCAACCGAGCAGCTACCCTGCTCTATCTATCCTTAGTGGGTAACTTCTTACCCATCTACGCTAAGGATCAAAGCTCTCGCCAAGAGACAACCGAGAAGCTATCCTGCTCGATCCATCCATGGCTGGTAGTTCACTACCCATCGACGCCAAGGATTGAAGCCCTCGCCAAGAGGCAACCGAGCAGCTACCCTGCTCAGTCTATCCTTAGCAGGTAACTTCTTACCCATCTACGCTAAGGATCAAAGCCCTCGTCAATAGGCAACCGAGCAGCTATCCTGCTCGGTCCATCTATGGCTGGTAGTTCACTACTCACTGACGCCAAGGATCAAAGACCTCGCCAAGAGGCAACCGAGCATCTACCCTGCTCGGTCTATCCTTAGCGGGTAACTTCTTACCCATCTACGCTAAGGATCAAAGCCCTCGCCAAAAGGCAACCGAGCAGCTACCCTGCTTGGTCCATCCATGGCCGGTAGTTCACTGTCCACCGACACCAAGTATCAAAGCCCTAGCCAAGAGGCAACTGAGCAACTGCCCTGCTCGGTTTATCCTTAGCGGGTAACTTCTTACCCATCTACGCTAAGGATCAAAGCCCTCGCCAAGAGGCAACCGAGCAGCTACCCTGCTCGGTCCATTTATGGCTGGTAATTCACTACCCACCGATGCCAAGGATCGAAACCCTCACCAAGAGGCAACCGAGCAGCTACCCTGCTCGGTCTATCCTTAGCGGGTAACTTCTTACCCATCTACGCTAAGGATCAAAGCACTCGCCAAGAGGCAACCGAGCAGCTACCCTGCTCGGTCCATCCATGGCTGGTAGATCACTACCTACCGACGCCAAGGATCAAAGCCCTCGCTAAGAGGCAACCGAGCAGCTACCTTGCTCGGTCCATCCATGGCTGGTAGTTCACTACCCACCGACGCCAAGGATCAAAGCCCTCCTCAAGAGGCAACCGAGCAGCTACCCTGGTCGGTTTATCCTTAGCAGGTAACTTCTTACCCATCTACGCTAAGGATCATAGCCCTCGCCAAGAGGCAACCGAGCAGCTACCCTGCTCGGTCCATCCATGGATGGTAGTTCACTACCCACCGATGCCAAGGATCGAAGCCCTCGTTTAGAAGCCCCCGAGTAGCTTTCCTGCTCGGTCCATCTTTAGTGGGTAACTCCTTGCCCGTCCATGCTAAGGGTCAGACCTCAACCTCGGCGACGCCGACCAATCTTAAAAGCGGTGGTCGCCAGTCCAACTCGACGTAAATTCATCGAGCGATCGCCGCCTCGACTTCGGAGCCATAAATACGCCGACCTTACACCGGTCTTTGCATACCTGACAGACAACTGGGTTTAACTCGACGCGCGATCGCCAACTAAAGGACCAGCCGCTAACCAAACGCTCATCAAGCGAGCAGAATGAGACATTACCACAAAATGAAAAGGTTACAACACGAATTTCTGAAAAAGGGCTTTTATTCACAACTCAGGAGTCTTCGCTTCGAGGGGATCTTCCATTTCCCCCAGCCGACCTTTCCATTTTTAAGAGCAGGCTGTCGGCAACGGAAAGCCCCGAGGGCACCTCGAAGCGAAGATCCCCTTCATCCACGAAAATCGGGGAAACCGGAGAACGGGGCACCATCCTCTGGTGACTCTTGAGGAGGGGTGCGGGAACATCTTCCTCACCTCCCACCTCCAAAGCCCGGGGTTCCTACTCCCGGGCGTGTTTGCGGCTCTGCATGCGAACGGCCTCCGAGGCCCGGAGCGTGCTGGAACGCCTGACCAAAGCGACCGTCGGTGGAACCGGGCTCGTGGCAGGGCATGACGGGCCGGCGCCTCCGGCCTTCCTCCCTTTCTTCTCGGCCAGGGCAGCCCGGAATTTTGATCGATCCATCGGCTCTGCAAAAAGAAACGAAAATACAAAAAAGGAGTTAGCAATGCCAGAAAAAATAGAAGAACACACAAGTCTAAACGGGTTGCCTAAACTCCCAACTTACCCGTAAACTGAGCGGGCCTGAGCCCGGCCCAACTGAGGGCCTGCTCGGACAGCACACATCGGCCCGTTGGACGGGCTCCCACTCCGACACCTCCACCGCATCGGGATCATTCAGCCGCCTCACCCGAGGGTAGGTGGCCCTGTGCCACTGGTTGGGCACAGGCCAATCCTCACCCTCAGGTGGCCCGACGAACAAGAACTTCTCCTTCTATTCATGAATGGAAGAAGGCACTTCTACGACCCCCGACCCGGCCGCCACTCCTCTGTGTTTTCTAAAAGAAATATATACCCAGGTAGGCTCGTCCCTACGAGTGCTGGTGTGATTTTTGTAGCAGAGGGAGGAAACGAGAACGTTCAGGATGAAAGGGATCTCCTGCAGTCTCAATCGGACCAGAAACCTGAGGAGATCCTCCACGAGTTCGGCACTAACTGGCCCGGGGCTAATTGAGTGCAACGTAACGCAGCACTCACCTCGGGAGAGAAGGGCAGACGCATGCCGGCCCAAAAGGCCTCCAAGTACAAGGTAATCTCCTTACCCCGTACTTGATCTGCCCTCTCTCCCTCCCCGACCAAGCGAAGCAAGTAGCCGGGGGGAATGTGGAAGCGACCCCGGATTGTGGCAAGCTCGTTCGCATGCCTCAGGAGGGAAGGCGCATCACGAACACTCTTGACACCCGCTTTGGGGACCGTCCCCGTCGCACGGCCCTGGGAAGCATGACTAACCCTAACTTCCCGGGGGGATTCTGACTCGGGCGAGGAAGAGGAAGAAGCAGAAAAGGAAGCTGCAAAAGACTCCCTAAACTCTACCCGAACTATTTCTATGGACTCCCCAGAGGAAGACATCTAACCTGAGCAAAGGAAGGAGTTTGCCGAGGAAAGAACGCAAGAAATCCGACCTAAGGGGAAGAGCACCGAGCTAACACACAAAGGGCTGAGGAAATTATGGCGAAGTGTGGACCCTGGGGGGATCCCACCTCTATTTATAGCAATCGGCGAACACATCCTACGACGCCGATCGTCTCCCGCCAAAACAACACTTCGCATTCAACGACCGTCAACGTTCCACCTGTCGCACACGCATTAGGCACGTCCCGTCAAGCGTGAAGGACACCGGCGGCCCGTCACGTCAGCCAACCAGCGCCGGACACGTGGCCTGGTGTTTCGGCAAACGTATGCCCGTATCGGCGCTTCCTCTTTAAAGCAAGATCTCTCCCCTGCTCCGCTGACATCATCGAAAAAAATACGACTAATTGCCCGAGAATCCGCACCGACGATGTCTTCAAATAAGAACTTGGCCCAGGCGACCGATCAGACCACTCTCGACCCGACCCATGAATAGGTCGGTTTGAGAATGGGGGGCTAATGATGATGATCGGTACTGAGGAATCTCCAGATCATGACACGTGGCGGATGACGTGTCCCAAAGCTTACGAGAGAAGAGCAAGAAGGGTACATTGGAAGCATACCCGGGCCTTCCTCCCGAGGATGTTCCCGACCTTCGATGGCCTCCTAGACCACTCCTGTGCTCGTCTTCCAAACAACCATTGGCTCGCCTCCGAGCCCTCCCACACACTGAGTTCCCTCAGCCCTCTTAGCTCGCCTCCGAGCCGTCACAGAACCAAGCTTGCTCGGCCTCCCGCTCATTCCCGAGCCTCCCGCCGAGCGTAGCTTCCTCGGTATCACTGGCCGACCCACTGCGTAGATCACAGGCGTCTCCGCCACGGCTCCGCGAATCTCGCCAGCCGCGAGATATCCACCACCCACGATCCCGCGTTCCACGCCATTGCGTTCCCCCATTAACGAGCGTATCTCGTCATTAATGGGAGATCTCTCCTTTCACGCAGGCGTAACTCTCAGGGGCGTAACGGCCGGCGTGAATCTCGCGCCCGCCAGCCCATGGCTGCCACTATATAAAACCCTCTTCAGATGACTCAGGCAAGACAATTTTACCCCAATAGGCCGTTACTCTGCCAAAACACCCCGACTAACTTGATCGTCGGAGGGTCCACGGTGGTACAACCATCCCGGGACTTCTTTGCAGGTAGCTCGGCATCATTCCCAACTCAAGCCCATTGAGATCCACACGCATCAGGAGGCGACCCTCAAACTCAATCTCAGCCATCCATCGACGCTCGTTACAGATCAGCGGAAGATAATATCTGAAGGAGCAACCTCCATCACCTAATTCTTAATCGACCCGGTTCAAGTCTTTGTATCAAAATTTTGAAATTGTAACGATGGTTGTGGAATATTTTTCATGTTCTAAAATGATTGCAACAGACTGTCGAGGAATATACTTTTAGTTATATAATATTTCAATTTTACTTTTAGGTTGAAAATAGATCCCTGACATGCACATATCCAACAACTGGGGAGAACAACCGGAGATGGGGAGAAGGGAAGGACTCAAGCATGCTTTTGGTTTTTACGGCATAATAAAATTAACAGCAACAAAAGTCTTCCCTCCATCATTTACACGATCTCTTTTCTTTTCCTTTTCTGTGTGACTAGATATATCAGATATGCAACTTTAATGTCGCAAAAAATGTAGTAATAAAAATCCGTGCATAAAAGGTACAATATCAAATGCAGCCCTTCATCATCGGCTCACAGCCGAATACCCATTCTGTTTCTTGAGTGTAAACCATTGTTTATGATAAATGTACAGATGAACTGATTTTTATCGATGCAGAGAACTCGGATTCAACAGTTGCGCGTAATTTTTCACTTGAAGGGAGGGAGAGGGCTTTACATCTTTGTCAACCAGGGCCCATCTGAATGGGCCCCATTAATAAAGAATCCAACAAGGGTTGAAGCCATGTTCTTGTCAGGCCCTCGTGGGCTGTTCACCCAGCTGCCAACAACAGTAATTACTGTTTTGGAGACATCATGTGCACGAGTGTTGTCATTGTCATTCTTTAACTTGACGAGGACTCATCTGGACTAATTATTTAATTAACTGTTTATTTAAGAAATTGAGATACTCAATTCTCTCTTTTTAACTTTTCTTCCCCCTTTTGCTTCCTTTGCAACCAAACAAGGGGTGCCTCGATCAATAGGTACATGACCTGACCACTATAAAATTTCGTATGTATAAAGATTTACATTGTCTACATACAAATTTCTAATAAAAATAGTTTTTCTAGCTAATAAGAGAATTTACTAAGAAACCGATGTCTTTTTCATAATATCTTTTATTTGGCTCTCACAAAAACCCAGACCAATTTTATCTGTATGAAATGCGCATGCATGAAGTTTATATTGAAAGAGGACCACCAAATTATAATTAAAAAGTCCATCAACCCTTATCATAAATTTGGATTTTTGGTGCGGCAGAATGGACATTTAACGTGGTATATAAAAGCACTCTAGATAACAAAACTTGCACCAAAATCGGGCCAATAAACTTTTATGTCCAAAATCATGATGTTTTGGTGAGGTGACCACGGATAGGCAGACGCATTGTAATTCTCTATGCAAAATGCACTTGCAAAGGTAGGAAGCATATATTGAAAGAGGAATGCAAAATTAACGGAAATTCATTTGACTCTTATCATAATTTTTGAGTTTCAGTTCACTGAAAGAGACATTTAACGCGGTATAAGATCACTACTACATACAGTCAATATTAAAGACCGTAAGGAACAGTCTCCAAAAAGTAATAAACGGTCGCTAATGTATATTAGCAACCGTTAAAATTTTAAACGATCGCCAACACATGGTCGCTGATTGGGTGGTCGCTGATATATATATTAGCGAATGGTCTTTAATATGAACGGTCGTTAATATAGGTATCATGGACCGTTTGTTCCGGTTGCTAATAAGACGATACGTGGACATTCCAACGAATTTAACCGTTTTCTAATATCAACGAACGGTTGCTGATAAGGTATTAGCGACCGTTCCTATAGCTAATACGGTCGCTAATACCTATTTTTCCTATAAAAAAATTACAGAAAAATCTTATTTTCAATACAATAATACACAAAATCACAATATATTACACCACAATAGCGTTTTGCATGCAAATCAATATATATATGCACAATCCACAATATATCCAACAAGATCAACAACTCAAACGAACACATACATATACAAACCAACATATAAATACTATTGATTGAATTGATTTCCGATTGTGTAAGTAAATCAAATGATCCCCGGCAACGGCGCCATTTGATTGGATTGACGATTTCCGATTGTGTCGGTTTTTAGAAAATTGTATATAGTAATCACAACCAAAAATTATTTAACCGCAATCAATAACGGTGTTGATTGTAGCACGTTAGCGAGTGCGGATCGTCTACAGGGAAAGTGAGATCCGTTCAATTTTCGAATTAGATGAGTAGAAAATTTAGAGAAAAGAAAAGAAACAATTCATGATTTGTAATTGAATATCAAGAATTAGAAAAATCTAGATCTAGAAAAAACATTAAAATCAAGAATTGAGATGTGTGGTAATTTCCAACCAACAATCAATAGTCGAAGTGTGGCTCGTAGGAGTAGATCGGATCTATAGACGTGATGAGATCTAATGATTACTCATTCTTATCCATTAACAAATTGATACTAGATCGATGATGATTCATCGAGGGTTAAGGATCTTGCGAAGAAATTAGGGATTTCTCATCTCATCCTTTGTCCTTTCGATGAATCTCATTCAAATTCTAGCTTCTAGTTAATCAAATGATCAATCGTTGTTCCCTAGTTTCGAATGAACACAATCAAGAAAGCATCATCTCGATAGTAGGTCATCGATCATTTGATTCACAAGAATTTACAAACATTATAGGATTTAAGAATTGTAAAAGTGTCTAAATCATCATCATCTATCGATCGTCACAACTCCTACACGAGCGGAGTTTTACTCAAACATCATAATAACAAACACAATCACAAATTGAGATCGAATCATAATACTTGAATTAAAAGATAAACAAGATATAAAAATTTCACCTTTATTTATTGACAAATTTCGTTACAACTCTCTTGAATTTACAAAAGGAAGGAACTAGATCGTCGATTTCGGCTTCGCTCGGCCCTTTGAGTCGCGGATCTCCTTGGATCTCTTGCTCCGATGAAATCCGGCGTTGCTTTCTAAAGGTTGAAGGCTTCTTGCTTGAATGGTACTCGGGATCTTGATCTTGATTTTGGAATTGGAATTAGGGTTTTGAGGCACAAGTTGTGTCACTCAACTTGTGGGTAGAAGATGATGGATGATTCTTGAACAATCTCAACCCTAGATTTAGGCTCCTTTTTATAGAACTCCAAACCCTAGATCTAGAATTTCAAATTTGAATTTTCCCTCCAGAAGTTTGTTAAAGAGAGCCTTCTAGAAATAGTTTGTTAAGCCGAGCCTTCTAGATGAGCCACGTGGAGAATCGGGAGTCTTCTGGAAGCTTGGGCCGTTAGAGGAGACACGTGTACGAAATCTGGAGAGTTGGCGCCATCAAGCCGCCGCGGATCCGCAGCGCAAGCGGGCTCCCGTCGCGGAACCACGGCGCTATTGAAGCTTCAGGGCTTGTGTCTTCAACTGTGGCCTTGGGCTGACATTTGGGCCTTTGTATGATATGTTAAATTGTATTTGGTTTTCTGTATCACTACCAGATCTCACATCTTGGAGTTGGTGTATTTTTGATCAGCTCTTTTCCCAATTTTGGCTTTGTTCCTGCGATTTCCTGCACAATTTCTCGAGACAAGAGTTGCGCAATACAAGGATGATGTGATGCCATGAAACATAGTCAATTTCCCTTAAAGTGCAGGTTTTAAAGTCTAACACATGCAATCTGGTATTTCAGAGATGTTTTGCTAATATGTGCAATATGAATACCGAATACTTCTAGATGAATGCAAATGATAGGAAAATTGCCATGTTAAAAATGCAGTATTTTCGACTAATCAACTATCCACGATATATCCGCCAATATCAACAACTCAATCAAACACATATGAACTAAAATCTTAATAAACAAGTATACATAAACTAAATTGTTTTGAATACGAACAACACAATAAATACGCTCAATATATGTCCAACAATACGAAAGAATCTCCAAATCACGCGTAATCGCAGCTCACTCAACCCTGTGAATTGATCCGTATTGCACATTTTTACGGTCATTTTCCCTAATTACTAAAAGGTGTTATTTGTAATTTAAGAACACATGTAGGTTTATGTGAAAAAAGATTTTGTCATATATTTCTTAAATTATAATTAATATAATTTGAAATTAAAGGTGCATATCATGTCATATCAAATATCCTTAAATTTCTTAAATATTAAGTAATTTATTTGTGAATGAATTGTTGGAACATTATCTCAAATAAAATAAATGCTACTGATAATTTGATTTGAGATATTGTGCAGCTATTAAAATAACAAATCAGTTCAAACCTACAAACATGAGTAAGAGATCCAAATCAAATCAAGTTAGCAAATCAAATCTGCCAAATTTAGGAGTAAATTGAAGATTCTCGTAACTACAAAAATAAAACAATATTTTCAGAATTTTGTCGTCGAAAAGATCTCCTAAAATCAAGAGAAGAAAGAGGAAGAAATTTAGAGACGCGGTCTCACCAAACGGTGGCGGTTCAGCAGCAATATCAAGCAATATGAGGCGGTTCCGTAGTCAACCGTGGCCGTTTGATAAACTTTTTCATGGGCGTGATCGCCTTTTTACATACGTCGAAATGACATCTAGAGTTTCAAGTTTCAGAGCCTATATAAGGATCGAGCGGCAATGAAGAAATATTATGTAAGGTTTTCGATCTAGAATTGAATGTTTAGTTTTTTATTTTAGCCATTTAAATTTTGTAATTCAAGTTCTTATTAATAAAAGGTGGAGTTTTTTTTTAATTTCATGTCTTTACTTTCCGCATTTTAATTCTGCAATTACTTTTCGCAATTTACTTTCTTGCTTTTACTTTTAATTGGTTAGATTTTGTTTTTCTTTTGATCTTCTTCTTCCTTATTTCTATTTTTCTCAATTTTTTATGCGATAATACTCAAAGGTTGCTACTTGCTTTCGTGAGGGCCCTAATAGTTAGCATACATGTTCTATTTTAATTTTTCTCCTTTTCGTTGTTTCGTTTCTAATCCAATGAACGAGTAATTTCTTACTTGTTAGGGTTTGGAGGAGAGAGTAGTTTAATTGATGGAAAATTACCTTCAATTTTCTTTATTATTTTTAATTCTTTATAAACTTTAATCAAAAGGAAGCTTAACCCTTTTATTTGGGCACACCCTCAATTCATGAAAGTTGTGATCTCGATTTGAGTTTAGTTACACTTGGTTTGATTGAAAGTTTTAGCGTAATAACGATCAATGAAGGGACAAGGGTAAATAGAAAGAATCCCTAATACCCCTCTTAGCACTCTAATCCACATTCATCGTTATTCCTCTAGTATTAATTAATTAAGAAAATAAAATAAATAATTTTATATAAAAAAACACATCTTTTAAACTACTTAATCTGAAGAACCCTGCATGCCCTTCTCTTATAAAGTTTTCAAATCTCTTTAGTATAAAACGATAAAAATCCAACCTTTTTTCTATTAACTCGTTTAAAACACGATAAATAACTTACCCTCTCTTTGTGGACGACCCGTATTCACTGTCGGCTAGCTATTTGCAACATCGTTATTGATCGCGGTACTTAGGACACATAAAAACTCACATTTTCACATCAATCAAATTGCGCCATTGCCGGGGAGACGGTATTATTAATTTTCTTGTTATTCGTGTTGATTTCTAAAAAAACAAAAATAAATATAAAAAAAGCCGCATCTTGTATTTTTAACGATTCTTGCGCGAGTTTTGTAAGAAGTCTGGAGCACTTGGAGCGAAGCAATAGAGATTCAGAGAATGTAAAATAGGAGCACAGGAGTAGTGGGGTGTAGTGCCAAAAATTGGAGCAGTCAAGACGCAGAAAGACGGCGGAACCGCGGCCGAAAAGGGCATTTGGCAGCGGAACCGCGGCCACTTAGAGGATCCAGGCTCCCAATTTTTTCTGGTATTGTTTCCTCTTCTTTCTCTCTCCTAGAAGCTCCAATAAACTGTTATTACCTGCTGGATTTTTTGCAAACAACGCCGCAAATAAAAAAAATCTTTTTGCATGTTTAAGATTTTGGATTGTTGTTGCTATACATATTTAAAACAGACATTAAGGGGTAAGAAACCCAACTTCAGATTAGGTGGGGAGTTCATTACCCTTTCTAAACCTCAAAAATCACAAATAAGCATACGTATCACTCTACATTAATAAAAAATATCTAGACCAAGTCTCTAAGGACAATCGTGCTCAATTAGGGCAAGCGAGGGTCGTGGGCAATATATTGCCCATTCACAATTTTCTTATGGTGTCTAAGGCAAGTGTGTCTAAGACAAGTGGCTTACTCAATTAGGCCCGCTATTTCGGTGATTCTTATAGCGGATACCTCCTACTTACCTGGCACTTAACTGACTGCAAGAAAGATAAGGAGGTGATAGAGAATTTATGCTGCGTCTTTTTCTTTGTAAGTCTAGAAGCGGTCTAGTGATTTGACTTAGGTGGCCCTAATTCTAGGTATTGTTTGTGCACATTTGTGATTGGTTGAGCCGAGTCTCTTTTTCCAAGTAAAACAATTTCAAAAAATCCAAAAAAAGGTTTAAAATATTACCATTTCACTCTCTTTTCTTTTCATCTCAAATTTTTTTCACTCACTTATGATGGGTAACTCAAACCGACCAACTCTTGACGAGGTTTACTACACACAACCAGATATTTTTTTTATATCGTTGTTGCTTTAGTAGAACTTCCGACTCCACCATTTATTTGAGGGATAGGATGGAGCATTCTAGAAATAACAGTTGGATACCTCACTCAAATTTCTATCAATCGTGTCAAAATTCAACACCTTCTGTTGATAATCCTTTTAAGCCTAGTAAGGAAACTTTTAAACCCATATCCATTGTTGAGCATATTGCGAAAGCCTGTATCCAAACTTTCATAGCTTTCACTACTCTAAAACCTTTAGGACAACAATTACAATCATTTCCATATGAAAATATTGATACTTCTCTTGAGGAGAATATGACAACTTTTAAACCCATGACCATTGCTGAGCAAATTGCAAAAGCCAGTCGCCAACAATTCAACTAATCTCAATCTTTTTCATATCACAATATTGATCATAATCTTATTTATGAAAATTGGATACACCTTTCTAACTCTTATCAACAATACCAAACTTTCTCACCCTCTCATGTTGATACTTCTCTTGAGGCTAATGGGGCAATTCGTAAACCCAATTCTTTTGCGGAACACATTGAACTCGCCCGTATCTAACAATTAAACTCATTTCAACCATACTCAACTTTCGTACCTTATTTACACAGTGCTTCTGAACATCAATTAGGAAGTTCCACGGTTTAAAGAGAATCCTTCATTGAAACATCTTCACAAACCATGTTTGGTCTTGAAATAGAATTGGAATTAAGTAGTGAGAAAGAACCAGAGATCCCTCATAGTCAATCTAAAACCAATTCTTTTGATCTCAACACCTTCCATCCTGAAATCCAACCGAATGTATTTGATGATCAACCACTTAATAATCTAATTGATGAGGTGCCCGAGAATAACATATTTGACTTTTCTAATTATGAGTGTGAAAGACAGCCTTATACCATTCCAAATCAAACCGATCCCTATCCAACTAAAGTTGACATTTCAAACATTCCAATTCTATCAAGTGAACCAAGTGATCCATCGATTGAGAATAATATAATTGATGAATTTGTAAAGAACTATTCGTTTGATTTAACTGAAGGTGCTAGTGTGATCGGTGTTGAGAATATCTTTGAAGATGAACTCGCTATGTTAGATGAGTTGAATTCTCTGACTCATCGTGTCCCTTCCATTGAATGTGAACATCTTACTGTATCTTTAACCGATTCTATTCTTACCACCAACCTATTCGATATGCAAAACGATATTCGGTCTTCATCTCCCATATTTGTATCAACAATGCTCGTCACCCAAGTTAGATTACCTATTTTATTACACACTTTCTTTGGTTCTTCTCCTCTTCTTCTTTCAATTTCATCGAGATATGATGAACCACACTCCGATATTTCGAGTTCTGTGATTCTTGAGAGACCACTTGATTTAGACTCTTTTGGGAATGAGGGAGACAATCTTTTCGAGTCTCCTACCTCCATAATTTCTGACGAATCGAGTGTTTTGAATTCTGGTGCCAACATATTGACCTTGAAACTTTCAACCTTTCTAATGCATCTGACTATTCAATTGATATAGATACTGATTCCTTTCTTTCCGATGAGATCATCATTAGGGACATCGATGACAATTTCGAAGATATTTTCACCGAACAACTCGCGTTTCTTGAAGACTTGGATGATGTGATGAATCAACCTCCACCGAAAATTCGTGCGCTTACTTTTAAGGCCGAAGAAGTTGAACCGTCACTCCTTCTTCTCATCACATACGAGAATGCGACTATTCGACCCATTCCTTATCTTTCACATTCTCATTTTTATTCACACTCATTTTTTCATCTCCACCAATCGAGACGTAAAACCTTTCGATTACACCTCTTATCTTCCCCCTATATGGTGTTTTTCGTCACCCTATTGAGATAGAAAATACACGTCGCTTGTCAGGCGCATTACAGATTCCTCCTGTCTAGGGTAAGCTAGGGTTTATTGATTGTGGGGATCCAAATCTTCTGCAACCGTGGACTAAGCTGTCGTTAATCACCCATCGCCTTTGGAGCAAGGGAACCTCCGATTGACGGGTCAAATTGGTCATGCGAACTCAATGTGCAGTGTGCGTGTGTTGTGTTTTGAGGGGGTCTTGGGTATATCGGGGGCCTCGCAGAGTTTATGGGGGTCCCACTGGGAGTTGTTGTTGGGTTACGGCAACGCCCCGGCCATCAAGCAGCGACCAAATGCGGAACAAAATTTTTCTAAACTGGCGCTACCACAACCCGATGCCCGGATCTTCCCCAAACCCTATACTAGAAAGCAATATAAAGAGTTTGGAATGGTTATACCGAATGAACCAAGTCCTTATGGTCTTCAACCATCATCCCAAGCTCCTATTGGTCGCGGATCGAATTTGGTTGACGGTCTTCCTCCATCTACGATGATCCACCTGAAGGAAACGGCGTAAGTTTCAGCCTTGCCTAGCAAGGCAACCGACGCTCTAAGGTTGCTAGCAATGGAGAGTGGAGGTGTAGGACTATCTCACTATAATTTTTCTCTCATCAAAATGCTCCAAAAAGCAACTCAAGAAGAAGAATGAGGGGTGAGGAAAACAATGGCATGAGCAACCATTGAAATGGCTAAGTCTCTCAAGAGAGAAGAGAATCATCAAGTGAAGGTAAAATACTTGGATGGCATGTAAAGAATATGGCTCCAACAATTTACAACCATGCAATGAAAATATCTTCTCCAATTTTCCAATAAACAAATGAGAGCCATGCCTCTCTACATGCCAAGCCCATGCTCATGCCAACTCACCCTCCACCTCATTTCCCAAATTGATTTTCTAAAATGAAAAGAAAATAATGAGGTAGCCATTTTCTAGAAGCTATTCCGTATAAATACGGAATGCAACCCGGTACACGTATCGAAATACATATACGAGTATTCGTACAAAAATACGAATAGCCAAGAGTGAAAATGAATAATGAACAATAATACTAGAATGAATACATACATACATACATACATACATATATATACATATATATATATATACATATATAAATTATTAAATCAAAACCTGATTTAATAATCCGGCTTAATCCTAAACCACTAGTATTATCAACCATCCGATTAAAGTCTGTGCAGCTTGTACACATATTTAATCGGATACCTGTATGTACCAATATACGTCATCTACACCATATCGTCTGAACCGTGAAAACCCTCTGTGTGGGACTCTAAAGACCCGTCAATACGCTGGCAGTGGGTTTAACCACAAGCACGTCAGCGGCACTAGCTGTACGTAACGGCTACCAAGGTATTGAGCGAAAGAAAGACCGACGAGCAAACTCATCCGTACCCCTACTGAGCCTGACAGTGACAATCTCCGTACAGTCCGATCTGTTCATCTGAGAGTATCGCATATCGAGTTTAGGGGGTGGATAAAGTCGACCCCTAATAACGCGATAATTCGTGTTGGTATGAAACCCATCACCTCCTGAGAAACTACTGATCCTAAATCAGTAATTCTCGACTACCATGGCCAAGAATTTCTGGTGATGGCCACCCGTGCACTGCGCGACATCAACCCCCAATACCGGAAGAGACGAATCCCCGACGATCCAATCACTGCCTCCATGTGGCTCGGGACTGTACCCAACTAAAACCTGTTTTTACGCCTCCTTTGAGCCGTGGTAGAGTAGTAATCAAAGCACAGTGGGAACTCACATGAGACAAATGACGATCTCAGGTCGACAGACTAACCTGTACACATGTCACCTGGGAACTGCTATCTGACAATAGGTATAATACCAACTAGCATGTTCCCGGTGAGTCCGTCCAGTATACTCCTAACCCAATTGTTAGGTCCACGTTACCTCTCCCGGTACTTTCGGGGATGCGGAAACGGTAAAACAAAATTTTTTCTAAACTTTGTAACATGGACCGTAAAAGCCGGATCTTTGCTAAACTAAGCTAGCATACTTGCAAAGAAGAGTTAACTACTCGGCAAAGTGGTTATACCTAACTTGAACTCCTTCTTCTTGAAACCTAGTAGAGGTTGATGGTTCTTTCCTCGTAGCCTTCTTCCGTCAAAGATGGATCCACCTGAGGGTTCAACCTTCGGGCTCTTTCTCGAACTTAGAGTGAACTAGGATCTCTGGCTTGCTAAACCTTGAACCCTAGAAAGAGTAGAGAGTATCTATGGGGTGTTTTCTTTTCAAGGAGAGGGATTCTCAACACATGAGAAGGATTCTCCTTGAGCTTGAGGAAGAAGAAGATGAAATGAGGAGAGAGAATCTATATGATAGAATGAGCTATTTTCCTCTTGCAACCATAACAAAAGGAAAATGATTTATCTAATTAATAATAATAATTCAAATGAAATAGTTGATGGTTGTATTTGGAATGACCATTATCATCACTTCATTAAATGAATGTAAGCTAGAATCAAGGAGTATCCTTGCAAAGCAATGATGATGGTCAAACATTCAACCATGGTCAACAAGTCAACCATGGTCAACAAGTCAACAATATCAACCATGACACAATTTCATTTAATTACTATTGTTAATTGATATTTCATAAATCCATTAGGGTTTGGAAAAAGACGACTGTCAACTGTGCATACGCACCCGTTCCGAAACCCTAATGAAAGTCCTCTTCCTCCGCCTCAAACAACTGTGCATACACACCTGCATTCTCGTTCCGAGGAACATGAATACTGAGAGATAAAAGCAACCCCAAAACATATACCAGTATCTGACTCAAACCAGAGTCTGCTAGTATAATCCGTCCGGACTCCAAACGTGCACAAGTGCGCGGATGAGAACGAACCCTGCCGCAAAACCATGCGACCTCTACTCATTTTTGCCCAGAGGCGAATAGCCCTCTGTGTGGGACTCTAAAGACTCGACACTACGCTGGCAGTGGGTTTAACCACAGACCGCAAGCGGCACTAGCTGTGCGTAACGGTCCCCAGGTAGATGCCGATAAGAAGACTGACGAGGTAAAACCCATCTGAACTCCTACTGAGTCTGAATGTGACATTCTCCTTACAGTCCGGTCTGTTCGTCTGATATATCGCATGTCGGGCCTAGGGGGCGGCAAGCGTCAGACCCCTAATAGCGGTACAAGTCGTGTCGGAGTGAAGCCCAGAACACCCTGAGATAGCACTGGAACCTACCAGTATATCTCGCTTGCCCTGGCCAGGGACTACTTGTGTAATGGCTCTCCTAGACACAGCGCGATGTCAACCCCAATACCGGGAGAGACGAATCCTGTCTAACCGTCACTGCCTCCAAGTGCTTCGGGACTGCTCCCAACTACTACCTGTTTGCACGACTCAGAAGAGCCGTGGTAGGGTAGTAATCAAAGAACAGTGGGAACACACTCGAGGCGGAGTGACAGTGTCAAGTCAGCGGACTAAGCTGTACTCATGTCACCTGGGAACTGATAACTGACGATAGGTATAATACCAACCATCAGTTCCCGACGAGTCCTGTCCAGTGTACTCGTAACCTAACGAGCACCCGCATACTATCTCAAGTACGACGTACCGACGGCTGTGGGACAGACCGTCTCCCGTGCTGGGATGAGAAGCGCATACGCTAGTCTACTCCGGAGTATCGATGCCCTATCTCGATACTCCCACGACTAGGGACGTGTATAAGGATGTGCTTGTAGATTACCCAGCCCCCACGAGTGTGATCGCCATCACAACGCCGGTAATCAAGCAAAGATCCAAAGGGCTCTACTAATGCGTATAGGTGATATAATAAATAAACACACAAGTACACATTAAAGCAGAGACAAACCAAGTAGCATACTACTATATTGAGCAAGATTGTCTGTACAACTGTGAATATCCCAAGCTTCCATCAAGTAATATACATACTAGTATGATACAGTAATGGCCTCTAGGGCATATACACTAACAATCTCCCACTTGCACTAAGGCCATGTACTGGCGTATCGAAGACCTATCATCTCGATCAGCCGCTCGAACTGAGTCTGGGGTAAAGCCTTCGTGAATGGGTCCGCAGTGTTGTCCTTTGTGTCCACTCTCCGCACCTCGATCTCCTGGCGATCAATGATCTCCCTGATCAGGTGATACCGCCTTAAGATGTGCCTGGATTTCTGATGGGACCTTGGTTCCTTCGCTAAAGCTATAGCCCCATTGTTATCGCAATACAAAGGTATTGGGTCAACAATGGACGGAACCACCTGAAGTTCACTAATGAACTTCTTCATGCAGACCGCCTCTTTTGCAGCATCGCTTGCAGCAATGTATTCAGCCTCCATCGTCGAGTCTGCGACGGTATCCCGCTTGGAACTCCTCCAACATACCGCCCCTCCGTTGAGGGTAAACACAAAACCCGAGACAGACTTGCTGTCATCTTTGTCACTCTGGAAGCTTGAATCGGTAAAGGACTCGACCCTGAGGTCTCCATTACCGTAAACCAGGAACATCTCCTTAGTCCTTCTCAGGTACTTGAGAATGTTCTTCACTGCTGTCCAGTGGTCCTCCCCTGGGTCTGACTGATACCAGTTTACTGCGCTCAACGTGTAAGCTACATCTGGTCTTGTACATCGCATCGCATACATTATAGATCCTACCGCCGAAGCGTAGGGTATAGTGCTCATGCGAACCCTCTCCTCGTCAGTCTTAGGAGACATCTTCTTGGAGAGGGTAATTCCGTGCAATGCGGGTATGCTACCGCGCTTGGAACCCTCCATACTAAATCTCTTTAGTACGGTCTCTATGTACCTGGACTGCGAAAGTCCCAATAGTCTCTTGGATCTATCTCTATAGATCTTGATCCCCAGAATGTACGAGGCATCACCCAGGTCCTTCATGGAGAACCTTTGTGACAAAAATAGCTTGACCGATTGTAGCATAGGAAAATCATTTTCTATCAAAAGAATGTCGTCCACGTACAAAACTAGGAATACGACAGTTCGTCCTACAATCTTCTTATATACACAGGGCTCATCTTCGTTCTTGATGAAATCAAATTCCTTGATTGCCTCATCAAAACAGATGTTCCAGCTCCGCGATGCCTGCTTTAATCCATAAATGGATTTAAGCAACTTGCACACCTTTCCGCTGCTCCCACTGTCTACGAAACCTTCTGGTTGATCCATGTAAACGCACTCTTCCAAACAACCGTTTAGGAAAGCCGTTTTAACATCCATCTGCTAGATTTCATAGTCATGGAAGGCAGCAATGGCAAGTAGGATCCGAATGGATTTGAGCATAGCTACTGGAGAAAAAGTTTCATCATAGTCCAAACCAGGTCTTTGACGAAAACCTTTTGCAACGAGTCTAGCTTTATAGGTTTCCACCTGCCCATCTACACCAAGTTTCCTTTTGTAGATCCATTTGCATCCAACGGGTTTTACCCCAGGTGGAGCAATATCCAAGGTCCACACTTTATTGGCGTACATGGACTCCATTTCGGATTGCATTGCTTCCTGCCACTTATCAGAGTCCCTACTGATAATGGCCTGCCTGAAACTGGTAGGGTCATCTTCTTCCAAGATGCAATCCTCTCGATCCCCGTCTATGAGAAAACCGTAGTATCTCTCGGGCGGATGAGAAATCCTACCAGATCTGCGGAGTGGCTGAGGTTCGTTTGGGGTTATTGAATCTAGCGGTTCCTCCAAATTTTCTGTTAAAGCTTGTGTTTCTGGAATTTCATCCAGTTCTACCGTGCTGCCACTAATGTTTTTAACAAGAAATTCTTTTTCTAAAAATGTGGCATTTCTTGAAACAATTATCTTCTGTTCCTCTGCATGGTAGAATAGATACCCACTTGAATCTTTTAGGTATCCCACAAACTTACACAAAACTGCCCGTGCCTCAAGTTTGTCTGGGTTCTGCTTTTTGACATAAGCTGGGCAACCCCAAATCTTAATACGTTTAAGATACAAACTTTTAGCACTCCATATTTCATACGGAGTCTTAGGCACGGATTTGGATGGAACTTGATTCAATAGATGTGCTGCAGTTTGAAGTGCATATCCCCAGAATGAAAGAGGTAACTCAGCACTACTCATCATGGAGCGAACCATATCCAGTAGGGTACGATTCCTCCGCTCCGAAACACCGTTGTGCTGTGGTGTATAAGGAGGAGTAAGCTGAGAGAGAATACCATTCTCTTTTAAGTAATCCAGGAATTCCGTGCTTAAGTACTCCCCTCCCCTGTCAGACCGGAGGATCTTGATACTTTTGCCTGTCTGGTTCTCTACTTCGTTTCTGAATTCCTTGAATTTCTCAAAAGCTTCAGATTTGTGTTTCATCAGATACACATATCCGAACCTAGAGAGATCGTCAGTGAATGTGATGAAGTACGAGAACCCACCCCTTGCATGTATAGACATCGGACCGCACACATCACTATGTACGAGTCCCAAGAGCTCGGTTGCTCTTTCTCCATGTCCGGTGAACGGAGATTTGGTCATCTTCCCTTTGAGACAAGACTGACAAGTTCCATAAGATGAAAACTCGAACGCATTCAAGAGTCCATCTTTATGCAACTTACTCAGTCTTTTCTCTCCGATATGACCAAGTCTACAATGCCACAGGTAGGATTCATTCGTATCTGAATTCTTCCTCTTGCGTGTATTTGTATATTGAGAACTGTATTCTGATTTAGAACGTAGATACCATTACACAGTGTACCCTCTGCAACCAGTACCTTATGAAGGTAAATGTTCATGATATTCTTTTCAAGAACAAAGTTATATCCATCTTTATCGAGTAAAGAAACTGATATGATGTTGCAAACCATGGAGGGTACATAGTAGCAATCGTTCAAAATCATAGTCTTGCCATTTGGCAATACTATGTGATATTCACCGACGGCTGCCGCATTAACTTGTGCTCCGTTCGCTACTCTGAGCGACATATCACCCAGTGCAACTTTCCTACTTTTTCTCAGTCCCTGCAATAAATTACAGATATGAGATCCTGATCCGGTATCAAGTACCCAGGAGGTAGGACTGACCGTAAAACAGTTCTCAATTACAAGAACACCTGAAGTAGATGCAAAACCATGCTTCTTCTTCGACTGGGTATCCTGGAAATCCATACAATCCCCTTTCCTATTCTCATACTCATGACTGTTGTCACAAGTTAGAGCTGAACCAACTTTCCCCAGTCCCGAATAAGAATTCGGATCGGTCAAGCGATACATTTTATTATCTTGATTAGGGCGTGAAAAGGTTGCTGCCTGGAGAGAGAAAAGAAACACTCAGCGTATGCTCTTGCAAGATTAGATTGGTTTATTAATTTATCTAACCAGGATGTCTCCCACTGTTTACTCAAATTCTTCTTAAAACCTTTTTAAAAGAAGAACTAGCTGGGTTTTAATTCACGTCACAATACTTGCTTAACCTTTCAGCCAGGCTAGTGTCGGTACTTCGAGGGAGGTTTTCCAACGCTTTCGCGAAGTTCCTTAATTCAAGAACCTCTTTTCCCTGGGGGCGTAGCCCCGCTGACACCTTTCTAGACACCTACTAGGTTTATAGCATTGATCGTTAAGTGAAATAATCTCCCGAGAGTAATCCAACTCATCAGTGGGATCGGGATCCAACTGTCATTGTGTGATAACCTAGACGGAATCCACTCTAGTCACCACACTCCAGAAGGTATGCTAAATCTGCAAGTTTCAGTTCTTTTGAAACTCCCGATGTGGTTTTTGCCCCTAACTGTTCATGACCTTGACTAGGTCAACAAGCCACAAACTGTTAGACAAGTTCTACCCGTCATAATCCTGATTGCATTAGACCCACCCGTACGTGCCCTTGACTAGGTCAACAAGGCCGCACGACTGTCCTAACCAATCACATTTGCAATCCACAGAAAAATATTATTTAGCTACCGTTCACTACGCCTTGACTAGGTCAACAAACGCAGCACGAACACTGAATAATATTAATCCGAAACGACGGAGGGCTACGGCTGGGTTTTTGGCGAAAAACCCGTTAACGTAATGAACTTGATATCGTTGAAGGAACCTGATTGTACCTTTTTGAAAATACAGTGGCGAAAACTTTTGCTAAAGAGGTCACTCCCTGTGAAGGGCTCGTCGAATGAGGTGCAGGATATTCCAAACTGAATACCTCGATGCAAAGCAAGAATAATCGACTATAGTGAAGTTATTACCCTGACACAAACTTTTGTCCAAGGGGTCACTCCCGATGAAGGGATCTCGGCCCTTGCCTCGTCGACTGAGGTGCTGGGCATTCACAACCGAATACCGCGATGCAAAACAAAAATGAACGTCCTTGCAATAACAGCTTTTTGAAAAAAATGTTCCAACAACGTCTTTTAGGTTTATTTTCTTGCATTAGTTCTTTTAATGCGTCCCATCATTTAAATCCTACCATTGCAGAAAACAACCAAAATATGACGTACGCTTATGCCATTCGCATTCGCCACTGGGCCCCGTCATCACCCGTTAGGTTACTTAACTAACGACAGAGCGGGGGCTGGGCTAGCGCGGCTGTAAAACATAAGCAACGCCTAAATAGTTATAAATATAGCAATGATAGATATTACAGATCACAGATGAATACATTGGATATACTAGGAATCCGCAATCCGTTCGAGCCTGCAACGAAAAGCGGATTACACGGTCGCGGTGAATAGCCAAAACCCCACCCAAGACCCCTACGGGTGCGGCAAACTACCCGACAAGTACCCGGTAGTTTGTGCACCCCTCCATGGATCTATCCTAGGAGCAAAAACAGTAAAAAGAATTATACAATGACGGCTACAACCCCGACCCGGTTGTGCGGCCATACAAATAATATTATTACATCAATTTACATATTACAAATGAATGAAAGAAAAACAAAAGCTCATCTCACATCCACCCCGGCTATTCATCCGCGACAGTCCAACACATTCATATACACATTCCAATATCAAACACAGATCACAGAGATGTATAACCCCGACTAATCGACTTATAGCGATTAGCCGACGTTCAATACATTCAAACATCACAGATATAACCAACATAATCAAAGTGTAGTGAAGTTCGGAAAAAATACGGAATTATAGGCCCCCAAAAACAAATTTCTATTCTGGAAAATCTGGGCACATATAATATATTTTAAAAATCCCAAAACCCTACCAGAAGAACACTGCACAAAACACGATCACATGAAGAGCCCAAACGGCGGCGGATCCACGGCGAGAAGAATACCTGAGGCCGCGGATCTGCGGCGGTTTGAAGGATTCATGGGATCGTTTTTGGTGGGTGTTCTCACAAAACCCTGAGCCGATTTTAGGAGTAAAACTTTTTACTTTTAGAGCACAAAAAATTTCAACAGAAACTTAGGATTTTTGACTTTCCGGTTTTGCGATTTTTTTGTTTCGAACTTCCATACACTTCGCTACCAAGCTAGTTTAAGTTTAGTTAGGCTCTGATACCACTGTTGGGTCCACGTTACCTCTCCCGGTACTTTCGGGGATGCGGAAACGGTAAAACAAAATTTTTTCTAAACTTTGTAACATGGACCGTAAAAGCCGGATCTTTGCTAAACTAAACTAGCATACTTGCAAAGAAGAGTTAACTACTCGGCAAAGTGGTTATACCTAACTTGAACTCCTTCTTCTTGAAACCTAGTAGAGGTTGATGGTTCTTTCCTCGTAACCTTCTTCCGTCAAAGATGGATCCACTTGAGGGTTCAACCTTCGGACTCTTTCTCGAAGTTAGAGTGAACTAGGATCTCCGGCTTGCTAAACCTTGAACCCTAGAAAGAGTAGAGAGTATCTATGGGGTGTTTTCTTTTCAAGGAGAGGGATTCTCAACACATGAGAAGGATTCTCCTTGAGCTTGAGGAAGAAGAAGATGAAATGAGGAGAGAGAATCTATATGATAGAATGAGCTATTTTCCTCTTGCAACCATAACAAAAGGAAAATGATTTATCTAATTAATAATAATAATTCAAATGAAATAGTTGATGGTTGTATTTGGAATGACCATTATCATCACTTCATTAAATGAATGTAAGCTAGAATCAAGGAGTATCCTTGCAAAGCAATGATGATGGTCAAACATTCAACCATGGTCAACAAGTCAACCATGGTCAACAAGTCAACAATATCAACCATGACACAATTTCATTTAATTACTATTGTTAATTGATATTTCATAAATCCATTAGGGTTTGGAAAAAGACGACTGTCAACTGTGCATACGCACCCGTTCCGAAACCCTAATGAAAGTCCTCTTCCTCCGCCTCAAACAACTGTGCATACACACCTGCATTCTCGTTCCGAGGAACATGAATACTGAGAGATAAAAGCAACCCCAAAACATATACCAGTATCTGACTCAAACCAGAGTCTGCTAGTATAATCCGTCCGGACTCCAAACGTGCACAAGTGCGCGGATGAGAACGAACCCTGCCGCAAAACCATACGACCTCTACTCATTTTTGCCCAGAGGCGAATAGCCCTCTGTGTGGGACTCTAAAGACTCGACACTAAGCTGGCAGTGGGTTTAACCACAGACCGCAAGCGGCACTAGCTGTGCGTAACGGTCCCCAGGTAGATGCCGATAAGAAGACTGACGAGGTAAAACCCATCTGAACTCCTACTGAGTCTGAATGTGACATTCTCCTTACAGTCCGGTCTGTTCGTCTGATATATCGCATGTCGGGCCTAGGGGGCGGCAAGCGTCAGACCCCTAATAGCGGTACAAGTCGTGTCGGAGTGAAGCCCAGAACACCCTGAGATAGCACTGGAACCTACCAGTATATCTCGCTTGCCCTGGCCAGGGACTACTTGTGTAATGGCTCTCCTAGACACAGCGCGATGTCAACCCCCAATACCGGGAGAGACGAATCCTGTCTAACCGTCACTGCCTCCAAGTGCTTCGGGACTGCTCCCAACTACTACCTGTTTCCACGACTCAGAAGAGCCGTGGTAGGGTAGTAATCAAAGAACAGTGGGAACACACTCGAGGCGGAGTGACAGTGTCAAGTCAGCGGACTAAGCTGTACTCATGTCACCTGGGAACTGATAACTGACGATAGGTATAATACCAACCATCAGTTCCCGACGAGTCCTGTCCAGTGTACTCGTAACCTAACGAGCACCCGCATACTATCTCAAGTACGACGTACCGACGGCTGTGGGACAGACCGTCTCCCGTGCTGGGATGAGAAGCGCATACGCTAGTCTACTCCGGAGTATCGATGCCCTATCTCGATACTCCCACGACTAGGGACGTGTATAAGGATGTGCTTGTAGATTACCCAGCCCCCACGAGTGTGATCGCCATCACAACGCCGGTAATCAAGCAAAGATCCAAAGGGCTCTACTAATGCGTATAGGTGATATAATAAATAAACACACAAGTACACATTAAAGCAGAGACAAACCAAGTAGCATACTACTATATTGAGCAAGATTGTCTGTACAACTGTGAATATCCCAAGCTTCCATCAAGTAATATACATACTAGTATGATACAGTAATGGCCTCTAGGGCATATACACTAACACCAATGAGCACTTGCATACTATCTTAGGTGACTAACTGACACCAATGGCTTGTGAGACCGGCCACCACCTCTCGTCGGGGTCTCGATAAGCATACACTAGTCTACTCTGGAGTACCGATGCCCAATCTCGATACTCCCACGACTAGGGACATTTAAGGATGTGCTTATAGACCACCCAGCTCCCACGTATATGATCGTCATCATAATACTGGTAGTCAAGAAAGAATCCTATGGGCTCTATCAACATGTAATAGTGATCTGTAATTCCACCTAATACTGTACATGATGATAAAGACAAACCAGATAGTATACTATCATCTTGATTAAGACTGTTCTACCGGTATAAGTCCTCCCTCAATAATCATAATCGTGTGCATGCGATTCAATATTTGACTTGAGAGCACTATAGCCAACAATCTCCCACTTTCACTTACAGCTAATTATTGCGGTGTCGCATACTCACGGCCCATATGATACCGAACACCAAACTTCTCTACTAATCAGTCTCGCAAAGCCCGTTTGCGAAACTATTGTGTTCGAGAAATAGCCTCAATGAGTGGATCCGCTCCAGTATTTCTATCTTTATCTCTCTATATCTCAACTTCGCAAAGAAAGACTATCTCCCGAAATGAGCAATACATTTCTTAGAATTTGTTTGGATATCTGATGGGGCCCAGTTCACAAATGAACTCCAAATCCAACAAACTTCTTAAACTGTATCATCCACTGAATTTAATCAGTATCCTGCGTCATGCCTGCATCGTATCCCTTTGGATCACCCGTCCAACATACTGCTCCTCAGAAGAGGGAAAACTATAACTCTGACAGTCACTCTGTCATCCAGGGCACCTTGGAAGCCTGAAATGATAACCGCCTCCCGAAGGAAGCTTTCGTTACCATATACCAAGAACATCCACTTATATTCATAACTGCTTCCCAATATTTCTCCAAGATTGGATTAATATATGTTTATTGCAGTTAGTGCAAAAACAATATCTGGTGTTGTACTTGACATTTCATGATTGACTCAATTGCCTAAGCAAGTGATATGCCAATCATGCAAATCCCTCTCTTCATCAGTCTAGAAGACATCTCTTTAGAGAGGGTGACTCCATCACATGCGGTTACACCACCTCGTCAGGAGTCGTCTATTCTAAAACACTTTAAAATAGTGTCAAAGTACCTGAATTGGGACACTTCCCAAATCTAGATCTAAAACCATAGATCTAGTGACCAGAATTCCTTATATTTTATCCAGATCCTATGTGGAGAAACACCTTGTGACAACCACAGTATAACCGATCGTAGTATAGGAATATTACTTCCTATCAAATACATATCATCCAAATACCTGGACATCACTCTTTACTACCTTTTTACCAGATCCATCTCCTAATCTGATGAAGTCAAGACCTATGACTATCACATCAAAACTAGACGATCTATATCTGCTATACTTGTTTTAGTCTATAAATAGACATAAGATACTTGCCCACTATGCTTCCGCTGCTCCCACTGACTACAACAACCCTCTGGCAGAGCCATATACACGTGCACTTCTAAAACTAGTTTAGAACGACGCTATACTCATTCTCCTGTCGGGTCTTATAGTCTAGAACAGCAGCAATGACATGTCTGGGTAAACAAGAACCTCTCTGTTACCGTCTCTGAGAAGATCGAAGTACCTCTCGGGTGCCTGAGGTTACCCACCAAATATGCGGAGTGGCTAATGGAATGTCGAAACCAATTGAATGTTTAGGTTCTATTAAATTTTTAGTAATCGTTTGTACTTCTGGAATCACTTACAATTCTACCATACTTCCACTAATGTTTTCTGAAAAGAATCCATTTTACCTGGCGGCGAGTTAAGAACAATATAACTATTGATCTTCCTGATGGTAGAAAGTTAACCTCGTCAAAAGCCGGGATAACCCACAAATTGCCATTATTGAAACGTGCCTTGAGTTTATCTAGATTCTGGTTTTAAGCATCAGCCGGACAACTCCATATACCTTAACATCGTTAAGATATAAATTGATTCTACATACCATATAGAAACAAATGCACTATTTTAATTGGAACCAGATTCAAAAACATGCAGCTGTCTCCAGTACATATCAACCAAATGGAAGGAAGCCAATCAGCATTACTCAACAAGGAGTGCATCCATATATAAGTAACCTAAAAGAGAAGTTCTCAAAAAACCATTATTATCAATAGAATACCAAACACAAGTATCTACATTTTCGACTACCTCGATACTTCCAACAAATGGTTCTCTACTTTATTCTTAAATCTATAACTTCTCAATATCTAGACCTTGCATTTCAACGAAATGCGTGTCTAGAACTGGAGAAGTCATAAGTAAACAGAATATAGTACGAATACCAACCCCTTTGTCTTAATGAACACCGGACAACATACAATACTTTGTACAAGTCCTCTGAGTTCAATAACTCAAACCATGTGCGTCGTAGGTTAAAAACTAAGCTATGGTTAAGAAGAATTACACCGCTGTTGAATGCACCTTACCTAATCATCAACTGATATAGGTAAATGCCATAGACATAATTTCAAAAGATTATATCTCACTTTATAAAATAAACGTACAGATATATCAGTTTGAAATTGGTGCATAACGACGGATATTCAAAACCAAATATTTGCCGTCAGGCAAAACCCAGGTGATTTCCTCAAATATCACCAATTACAAAGAATTCCGATATGATAAGGATATAATCACCCAATTTCCAATATCTTACTCCCACTCAGTATCTGTAACGCCATACAGATGTGAGAACCAAATCTGGTAAATACATACCCTGGAATCAGAATCTAATTAGGAAAACAGTTTTCAATTAACACTGCACAGTCAAACTGAAACATGAAAATGTTTCAAAGGGGTAATCTGGTATTCCTAGTAACGCCTCTTCCACTATCCTGATTTTTGACTGTAACCGTATAGTTCCATGCTCTCACTCCAATCCTTTTATTATATCTTTACTTATTACCTTCTATACACCACCTTTAGGCTAATTAGTTTTCTTCCTTCCCTATCCTTCGGCACCAGCCTAAGGTTTGAAAGAAGACTATCCAATAAGCGTAATAAGTGTACTCTCCTTATACCAGGAGCCCTCGTAACCTGAGAGAAGGTAAAGGGAAAAAACAAATGAATAATCCTATTCAATTTTTCCTGAACCGGAAACCATCTTCGAATCTGGAACAAGTTCCTTCGGGTTCGTATGTAACTATACGATGGCGTAACCAAGCATTATGGACGTTCGTAGTGATACAAAGTGTTCTGGAGAAATCCAAAGTGGATGTAGGAGTGGCAGGGGTATACGCGGTTTTGTCGTGAATGATGGTAGTCGCAATTTCCTTTGCCCTTACTCTAATCCCTTTATATGTCTTTACTTATTACCTTTTATACACCATACTTAGGCTAATTGATTTTCTTTCTTCCTTACTTTTTGGCACCAGCCTATGGTTTGGAAGAAAACTATCCAATAAGCACAATAGGTGTACTCTCCTAATCCTAAGAGCCCTCACAACCTAAGAGAAGGTAAAGGGAAAAGACAACCGAATAATCCTATTAAATTTCTCTTGAACCAAAATCCATCCTCGAACTGGAACAAGTTTCTTCGAGTTCGTATATAACTATACGATGGAATATCCAATAAATGTGGATTTTCGTAGTGATACGGGGTGTTCTGGAGAAATGTAAAGGTGATGTAGAAGTGGCAATGATAGACGCGACTCCGTGACACTCCAAAAGCCAGAGTGTTGTAAGAAGGTTCGGTTAACTAGGTTCATGAGTTTTAGTTTAAGGGCGGGCCATGGTCGCTGCCAAAGAGAGAAAGAGAAAAGAAACACTCAGTATGCACTCTAACCTAGATAAGAATGGTTAATCACTTTATCCAATCAGGATGTCTCCCACAGTTTCCTCAAATTCTCCTCCAACCCCTAAAAGGAGAATTAGTCGGGATCATCTAAAATCACCCGAGGAGTAAACCTACTCATCAGTGGGAATCGGGATCCAACTATCATCGCATGATAACCTGATGGAAGCCACTTAAGTCACCACACTCCAGAAGGTATGCACATGCCTGGCAAATTTTCTGTATGTTTGAAACTCCCGATATGATTTTTACTCCTAGGACCCAAGTGACCTTGACACAGTCAACAAATCAAAGAGTCCTATTCAAGTTCAACCCGTCATTATCCTGGATTGCATTAAACCCACCCGTACGAGCGCTTGACACAGTCAATAAAGCCGCACGACTATCCTAACCAATCGCATATATATTTGCCACAAACAAGCACTACTTAGCTACCGCACACTATGCCTTGACACAGTCAACAAACGCAGCACGAATACTAAGTAACATTTGTAAGAAATGACGGAGGGTTGCAACTGGTTTTTGACAAAAAATCTTTAACGTAATGAAGTTGATATCGTTGAAAGAACCGAGTGGCTTTACAAATATATAGTAGCGCAAACATTTGCTAAAGAGGCCACTCCTTATGAAGGAATCTCGGCTCTTTCCTCGTCGAATGAGGTGCAGGATATTCCAAACTGAATACCATGATGCAAAGCAAAAGAATCGACTATAGTGAAGTTATTACCCTGACGCAAACTTTTGCTCAAGAGGTCACTCCCGATAAAGGGATCTCGGCTCTTGTCTCGTCGAATGAGGTGTTGGATATTCATAACCTAATATCACTGTGCAAAACAAAAGAAAACATCTGTAATATCAGTTTTTAAAAAATCTGGGTTCCAACAACATCATATATATAAGTTTGTTTTATCCTTGCATTGATCAGAATCAACGCAGTCCCATCAATTAACATATCACACCAGAAAAGAACGAAAAATAAGATGTACGCATATGCCATCCCCATTCGCCACTGGTCCCCATCATCACCCGTTAGGTTACTTAAGTAACGACAGAGCGGGGGGTGAACTAGCGCGGGTGCAAAACATATACAACATCTACTAGTATATATATAAATATATATAACAAACGTCCCAGGCATTGTAAGACCCGGTTCTTTTTATACGTCTAAAATCCATATTTCCCTTTTTAAACCAAATTTTGTTATTTAATAAAACCCAAATCCCATAGTATCCAAAATTGTCCCAAATTATTTCCACCAAGCTGGCCCCATTCTTTTCCCATAATTTTTTATTTCCTCAGCCCAACACCTTTGGTCAGCCCAGAAAGAGTAAGGAAATGGAAATTCATTTGTATTTAAACCAAAACCCCAAATTTCTCCTTTCGCCTCCATTATTCTTTTCCTTAATCCCCAAGCCCATTTCTTTATTTGTTTCATAAACTTCCCTTCAGCCGCAGCCCAGCCCAGCCCTCTCTAAATACTTAATCCTTTTGTTTAATTTTCCCGAGCCCACCGAGCCGGCCCACTCTCTTAGCTTCTCCATTTAATTTTCTTTTATTCTTCTGGCCCGGCCCACCTTTCTCTCCTCGGCTCCCGCGCCCGCTTCACCCACGGCCCGACCCCGCTTCTACACCCCCTTCTTCCTCCAACGGCTATTTTCCTCCTCTCGCGCGCTCGATCCACTTCCTGCACCTCCGCCGCACCCCACGCCTACGCCCACGTCGCCGCTCATCAATCGCCACGCTCGCGAGCGTTACAACCACGATGCTCACCCCCTCGTCTCCCCATTTTCCCCCTCACTTCCAGCACTCCCTCTCCCTCCTCTCTTTCCTTCCTCCTCTCTCCCACCGACCAAACTCCCCTGCACCCCGAGCATGAGCCCCTCTACGTCTCGTCGACTCCCCCGCACCATCGTCGTCGTCGTCATCGCCGTCTCTACCCAACTTCATCACCTACAGCCTCCATTCCCGACCATCCCCGCGAGCCACCTCTGGCCACTGCGACAGCCCAACTCGACCCCCTCTGCAACGTCTGCTTCTCTCTCTCTTTCTTTCTCTGTCTCACTCTCAACCTCTGCTTCTCTCTCTCTTTCTCCCTCTGTCTCTCTAACTTCCTCAATCTCTCTCTCTCTAACTTCCTCAATCTTTCTCACTGCTTCTTTCTCCCTCTCTGGCCTCTTTCACTCCCTCTCTCTGCCCCTCTTAATCTCTCTCTCTACAACTCAAATTCTCTCTCTCACTCTCCTATCAACCGAGCCCGTGCCACCCAGTTCAAGCCGAGGCCAAATCTTGACGTTGTCGCTCGCGCGTGTGTCACTGCCGTGCCGCACGTGTGTCGTTGCCGCTGCCGTGTGCCCCAACGTCTCCAGGAAAGTTCCCTACTTGCTACATGCTACTTTTGTTAATTACAAATCGACATCGTATATAATTCATGTTTTACTTTTCCGTTAGATTATTCGACACAACTGTTCGATGCTTGTTCTCATATGAAATCATTATCAAATTTGACAGAACTGGATAAATTACATTGTCCCTTGTAGCGATGGATAACGTGTGCAAATTTCGCTGGAAAATATGACCGTTAACGACTAAAACGACTACCCCCAAGTTTAATCGTAAAACTGTAATTTTATTGTACCTGAAAACCGTTAAATTCACCATAAATCATATACATATTAGAATGGTGCGTTTGAGGGCTCAAATCGAAGCATACTCGATGAACTTTAACCCTATACTTGTTTCCTGATATTCCTGTACTTAAATTATGATGATATTTGGATCGGAGTGCGACTCTGGACTGCAGTCCAGAGCGACTCCAGTTGTTTCTTGCTGTTCCGTAATGGGTACCACAAGATCTCCTTAACTCGTAGATTGCGGAACTCCACTGTTTATTATAGGTGAATCTGTTATCTAGATAATACAGGTGGTTTCACCCTGTTTCGTCATCATTTACTATTTTATCTGTAATTTAAAAAATCGGGACGCAAAACAGTCCCAACAGAATCAGAATTGACATGTTAATATTAAACAGTGTATACCTCCTGACATATAGACTCGATTGAAGATCCGTCTGTTGCGTTGAAAACCTTACTGAAAACCCTAGATTTCATTCAACTATAGTGTCGCTAAAATCTGATCCCAATTGGGATTAAAATGCGTTGGAAAATGGATTTCTGATTCTGAAACCAGATTTCCAGCCGTGAACGCTTAAAATGAAATGGCTATAAATAATGGCTCTGGAATCCGATTGACATGAAACTAAATTCGATGGATAGATAACTGAACATACTAATTATTACCTGTTCATTGTTTTGCTAAACCGTACACGTTTGATTATGATAATTTATGCAAGTGGTAGATTGTTGATTCATGACATCCAAAACATGCTTTATATATTGTTTACGCATCATATCTTACACCTGTCATTGCATTGATAACTTAGTGATAACGTGCATTTACCCAGTGTTAGATTTTAGTGATGATTGTGGCAAGTACGTCAGTGTTCGTGTAAAAGTGATTAAGTGAAAGTGATACGTACTTGTACACAATCAGTGAACCTTATTATTCTATTGCATTGTCGACGTCTGTGGGATGCGTGTACGTGTGACTACAAGTGGTATGGGACACTTATGGAAGCTCTTGCACGGGTGTTACAGATAAGGCACCAGACACTGCCATTTATCTTAGGTATTAGTCGGGACGTGCTTGATGGAGGTCCTGCCTCCAGTTCTTGCGTAGACTTGTCACAGACCGATTGGTATTTAGGGTTATGGTTGGAGTTTGATGTAGACCACGGGGTGTGGGATAGTTTAAGTGTGAGTTCAACAGAATCTCGGGAGTCCCTTGCCGGCTTATATATTTAGGGAGATATATGGAGATTTACAGGGTATGTGATTATCACCGTGATATACATGTTGGGCCCGTGGTCCCTTGCCCTTGGGTTCTACCCTTGGGTGGAGGACACTCGTGAGTGGTTGACTCTCACACTTGGACTGACGATAGGCCTAGTGACCTGGACAGTGAGACTTAGAGACGGATAGGGATACCGGCATTGTTATACCTTACATACTGTGTTGACATTCGTGACATATCATTCTACTGCTTTTGCCGTTCCGCTGCATTGATTACTGCATGTTCATACCCATACTGCTATTGATCTACTGTTATATATACTTATTATCACCGTTAGAATTGTCACATGATTTTATATATATTATATTGCTATTGTGTCGCTCTGACGACCTGAGTATGCATGCTCAGTGTGAGGAGAAGATTTAGCTTGGACCAGGACTAGACGCATATCACAGACACCTCGACTTGCTATCCATGGTTATATCCCGTTCGTTTCCCCTCAGGTCAGTTCTTTACATTGTTTTGTTTTAGTTACTGCATTTCTCATTACCTGCGTGTTATTTACTGATTACTAGTTAAAACTAGAAGCCGAAGTGTGACTACGGCAGGACATTTCCTTGACCGTAGGAGCATGGCTGGCCTTGTCTACCCCTCGTATTCCGTATTTTGGGAAGCGGGGCATGACATGGTTTAGTTGGTATCAGAGCCAGGTTTTGCATCGATTGGGATTGCAGTTTTCCATGTATAGTTTGGCAATCTAAGACATTCCTCGGTCTAGGTTGTAAACTTGTCATTCTTGATCCATATTCATATCGTGTGTTCAGCTATCCATTCGCTAGGGTTTCGAGTGACTTGGCAAAGTTACGTGGTTGCAATTGCACTACCGTGCTCTGTTTAAATGACTTAAACTCATACAGTTGATTCTCCACTCGTAATAAATTCATCACCTCTGATTCTTGAATCTTTGTCCTATCCATATTATATTTTGATTCATATAGCTTGTGACTTATATCATCCTCAAAATTGTTGTTTCAGGATCATGTCTTCCAATGACTCTTCATCTATATCCGCTCCCCAGAATCAGACCATTGAGATTCTGAGTGTACTGCAAGGTCTAAAGGAAGCCCAGGAGTGAACAAACGACTTGTTGGTTGAAGGACTGAGGAGACAGATGAATCAGGCACCAGCGGAAGTCTCTAATCATAAAGGGATTCTCGTTAGACGAGGAAAAGAGAAGAAGATGAAGCGCCAATTTGTTTCCCCACGACAGAAGCAGCAGAAGACCCCATGTTGTGGGTATTGTAAGAGGCCAGGACATCTTCAGAGGGATTGTCGCCGCGCCCAAGGGAAATGTCTGATTTGCGGATCCAGCGAACATCTCATCAATGGTTGCCCAGAAAGGAAAGAACTACAAGGAGGAGACTCGTCCACACTCCCTACTTCTGTCAAGTGAGGATTACCGCGTAGTTCGAATTTCGAGGATAAAGCGGATCCAACACGGGATTCAACTTACGTGACGAGAATGCAACGTTTTAGTAGTCAGAGAAGAATTTTCATGTTTTCTACTTTCAGTAATAAGGTTGTCATTCTCCCATGAATATTTCTTTCCGTTTGAAATCTTGTATCCGTTGAATTTTTTTAGTTGAATGCAATAAAACTTTGAATCGTAAAATATGTATCATTCTCTTGCTTCCTCCTTACTTATACTATTCATCATCACAGCATTATTATCCCGATATTTTTCAATTCCTGCCACCGCATATCGTTCTATACTTCGTACACTTAACTATTTCTTGATGTGTTCCGATGTCTAATCATGACACTTTCTTTTCAGACCATGACCCACCTTGGAGCAGCGCAGCATCTAGATGAGGATGCACGGTCATGCGTTTCCTTAGACCACACACTGATGAGTTCCGACGATGAGATCAACGGTCCCCAGGGCATTGGCGAAAACAGCGATTCCGAAGACGAAGGAGCAGCCGTCCCAGAGTTTAACATGATAGACGATTCCGACGAAGAGGTTGGAGACCCTGAAGAGAACCCGATAGAGGAAGATCCCGAGGAAGATCCGATAGAAGAAAATCCAGTGGAGGAAGACCCCATGGAAGAGAACCCAGAAGGAGAGGATCACATGGAATCAGACCTCGATGAAGAAGCTCCACCCGAGGAAGAAAGACCGGAAGATCAAGACCCTGTTGTGGAAGAACTTCCAATGGCGATGCCCGCGAAGCGATATGGAAATGGACGCCCCTACCTGAGCGCGCGAGCCTACCGCAACCTGCTGAACCTCCACAACCGCGACTGACGGGATTTCTTTTGATGTTGTCTTTTCTGGCCAAATAAAACTGTGTATAGTTTAGGGCCACTTCTCGTCTTTGAGAATACTTTATTTAAAATCCTTTGAAATGAAATAAATTGTTAAGTTCGCTAATCCATCGATCTTCTTAGTTCCCTTGATGTTTGATATTTCTTCTATACAATTATTCTTCCTACTGAGATCTGTCCACTCCTACTCCTTACATTGTCTTAACACTCACTGAGATTAACCAGTACCACACCCGATCTTCTAGAGGTCCACCCTTCATCCCTCGCCTGTGCCCCGTTCGAGATCCTTCTGGGAGGAGAACATTTTTAGTGAAATTTCCGAGTTAGCTAACCCTTCAAATTTCTGATTCATATGATGTACCGACAGTCACCATTTCCCCTACTTTTCCCTTGTAGTCCTTTGTTGCTCACCCTTACTTCCTGTGCTGACCCGATCCCAGTCTCCTTGATCTTCGGCCTAAAGCCGCCATACCCCAATCTTTGAATGATCCACATTTTCTTGTAATCCTTACCCTAGCTATCCTTATACATTTTTATGTGTTTTCTTATTACCCTATATATATTTAGGGAATTTATCATTCGAAAATTTGGTTTTCAGTATTTTGTATTTATCGAAGAGTGTGTGTTATTGACAAATTAGCTTTATGTATTGTAAGCACACTGCTATTATCTTCAGTTTTTAGTAGCGCAACCTTACACCGCGCATACTTTTGGTCTATGCTTCTTAATTTCACTATACCAGTTTTCTAAAATATTTTAAACCTATGTTATCAATACCTTATCCTAAAATGTTTTAACCTACCGACTAATTTTCACTACTTTATTGTCGTTACTTTATTTTTGGGTTTTGTGCCTATGATTGCTATTATAAATGATTGTGCCTTATACTTATTTTCTGTCGTGCTACCTTTAATATACTTATACGTGCACATAATTGAGCTTCGATTTTATCGAGTACGCCTCGAATAATATTGTTCGTTATTGTTGTTATTTATATTTCCGTATTTATATTTGTTCTTACATATTTATAACTTTAAATTTCTCCGTCCACATATTTCTAGTAAATCTTTATGTGTTAGTTTGCAATATGATAGCTTTTGCCTATGTTTGTATAACTTATCGTTTATTTTAAATTTCGAGGACGAAATTTTTGTAAGGGTGGTAAGATG
Source organism: Agapanthus africanus (assembly GCA_030015575.1). Taxonomy (NCBI): domain Eukaryota; kingdom Viridiplantae; phylum Streptophyta; class Magnoliopsida; order Asparagales; family Amaryllidaceae; genus Agapanthus; species Agapanthus africanus. The sequence goes on along the minus strand of CM057351.1, from coordinate 365,598,126 downwards.
TAAGACCCGGTTCTTTTTATACGCCTAAAATCCGTATTTCCCTTTTTAAACCAAATTTTGTTATTTAATAAAACCCAAATCACATAGTATCCAAAATTGTCCCAAATTATTTCCACCAAGCCGGCCCCATTCTTTTCCCATAATTTTTTATTTCCTCAGCCCAACACCTTTGGTCAGCCCAGAAAGAGTAAGGAAATGGAAATTCATTTGTATTTAAACCAAAACCCCAAATTTCTCCTTTCGTCTCCATTATTCTTTTCCTTAATCCCCAAGCCCATTTCTTTATTTGTTTCATAAACTTCCCTTCAGCCGCAGCCCAGCCCAGCCCTCTCTAAATACTTAATCCTTTTCTTTAATTTTCCCGAGCCCACCGAGCCGGCCCACTCTCTTAGCTTCTCCATTTAATTTTCTTTTATTCTTCTGGCCCGGCCCACCTTTCTCTCCTCAGCACCCGCGCCCGCTTCACCCACGACCCGACCCGCTTCTACACCCCCTTCTTCCTCCAACGGCTATTTTCCTCCTCTCGCGCACTCAATCCACTTCCTGCGCCTCCGCCGCACCCCACGCCTGCGCCCACGTCGCCGCTCATCACGCGCCACGCCCGCGAGCGTTACAACCACGATTCTCACCCCCTCGTCTCCCCATTTTTCCCCCTCACTTCCAGCACTCCATCGCCCTCCTCTCTTTCCTTCCTCCTCTCTCCCACTGACAAAACTCCCCTGCACCCCGAGCACGAGCCCCTCTACGTCTCGTCGACTCCCCCGCACCATCGTCGTCGTCGTCGTCGTCGTCGCCGTCTCTACCCAACTTCATCACCTACAGCCTCCATTCCCGACCATCCCCGCGAGCCACCTCCAGCCACCGCGACAGCCCAACTCGACCCCCTCTGCAACGTCTGCTTCTCTCACTCTTTCTCTCTCTGTCTCACTCTCAACCTCTGCTTCTCTCTCTCTTTCTCCCTCTGTCTCTCTAACTTCCTCAATCTCTCTCTCTCTAACTTCCTCAATCTCTCTCTGGCCTCTTTCACTCCCTCTCTGGCCTCTTTCGCTCCCTCTCTCTGCCCCTCTCAATCTCTCTCTCTACAACTCCAATTCTCTCTCTCACTCTCCTATCAACCGAGCCCGTGCCACCCAGTTCAAGCCGAGGCCAAATCTTGACGTTGTCGCTCGCGCGTGTGTCACTGCCGTGCCGCACTTGTGTCGTTGCCGCTGCCGTGTGCCCCAACGTCTCCAGGCAAGTTCCCTACTTGCTACATGCTACTTTTGTTAATTACAAATCGACATCGTATATAATTCATGCTTTACTTTTCCGTTAGATTATTCGACACAACTGTTCGATACTTGTTCTCATAGGAAATCATTATCAAATTTGACGGAACTGGATAAATTACATTGGCCCTTGTAGGGATGGATAACGTGTGCAAATTTCGCTGGAAAATATGACCGTTAACGACTAAAACGACTACCCCCAAGTTTAATCGTAAAACTGTAATTTTATTGTACCTGAAAACCGTTAAATTCACCATAAATCATATACATACTAGAATGGTGCGTTCGAGGGCTCAAATCGAAGATGACTCGACAAACTTTAACCCTATACTTGTTTCCTGATATTCCTGTACTTAAATTGTGATGATATTTGGATCGGAGTGGGACTCTGGACTGCAGTCCAGAGCGACTCCAGTTGTTGCTTGCTGTTCCGTAATGGGTACCACAAGATCTCCTTAACTCGTAGATTGCGGAACTCCACTGTTTATTATAGGTGAATCTGTTATCTAGATAATACAGGTAGTTTCACCCTGTTTCGTCATCATTTACTATTTTATCTGTAATTTAAAAGATCGGGACGCAAAACAGTCCCAACAGAATTAGAATTGACATGTTAATATTAAACAGTGTATACCTCCTGACGTATAGACTCGATTGAAGATCCATCTATTGAGTTGAAAACCTTACTGAAAACCCTAGATTTCATTCAACTATGGCGTCACTAGAATCTAATCCCAATTGGGATTAAAATGCGTTGCGAAACGGATTTCTGATTCTGAAACCAGATTTCCAGCCGTGAACGCTTAAAATGAAATGGCTATAAATAATGACTCTGGAATCCGATTGACATGAAACTAAATTCGATGGATAGATAACTGAACATAATAATTATTACCTGTTCATTGTTTCGCTAAACCGTACACGTTTGATTATGATAATTTATGCAAGTGGTAGATTGTTGATTCATGACATCCTAAACATGCTTTATATATTGTTTACGCACCATATCTTACACCTGTCATTGCATTGATAACCTAGTGATAACGTGCATTTACCCAGTGTTAGATTTTAGTGATGATTGTGGCAAGTACGTCAGTGTTCGTGTAAAAGTGATTAAGTGAAAGTGATACGTACTTGTACACAATCAGTGAACCTTATTATTCTATTGCATTGTCGACGTCTGTGGGATGCGTGTACGTGTGACTATAAGTGGTATGGGACACTTATGGAAGCTCTTGCACGAGTGTTACAGATAAGGCACCAGACACTGCCATTTATCTTAGGTATTAGTCGGGACGTGCTTGATGGAGGTCCTGCCTCCAGTTCTTGCGCAGACTTGTCACAGACCGATTGGTATTTAGGGTTATGGTTGGAGTTTGATGTAGACCACGGGGTGTGGGATAGTTTAAGTGTGAGTTCAACAGAATCTCGGGAGTCCCTTGCCGGCTTATATATTTAGGGAGATATATGGAGATTTACAGGGTATGTGATTATCACCGTGATATACATGTTGGGCCCGTGGTCCCTTGCCCTTGGGTTCTACCCTTGGGTGGAGGACACTCGCGAGTGGTTGACTCTCACACTTGGACTGACGATAGGCTTAGTGACCTGTACAGTGAGACTTAGAGACGGATAGTGATACCGGCATTGTTATACCTTACATACTGTGTTGACATTCGTGGCATATCATTCTACTGCTTTTGCCGTTCCGCTGCATTGATTACTGCATGTTCATACCCATACTGCTATTGATCTACTGTTATATATACTTATTATCACCGTTAGAATTGTCACATGATTTTATATATATTATATTGCTATTGTGTCGCTCTGACGACCTGAGTATGCATGCTCAGTGTGAGGAGAAGATTTAGCTTGGCCAGGACTAGACGCATATCACAGACACCTCGACTTGCTATCCATAGTTATATCCCGTTCGTTTCCCCTCAGGTCAGTTCTTTACATTGTTTTGTTTCAGTTACTGCATTTCTCATTACCTGCGTGTTATTTACTGATTACCAGTTAAAACTAGAAGCCGAAGTGTGACTACGGCAGGACATTTCCTTGACCGTAGGAGCATGGCTGGCCTTGTCTACCCCTCGTATTCCGTATTTTGGGAAGCGGGGCGTGACAGGCATAATATAAAGCAATATCACATAATCTCAGCCAACAACATAGAATGGTGGATAATCCTGGAGTCTCGGGTTTCATTTGAGCTGCAAATGAGACCCAACGTTCCCCTGTCGTGTGGATAGCCTATGCAATGAAAATCTAGACCCCTACGAGTGCGGCAAGTTACCCGCCAATCCCAGAAGCGAGGCAACCCCAATCAACAACAAGAATGGGTCACCCAGCACTTCATGGAATCCGGTAACTTGAGCACCCCTCCGTGGGTCAACGTATACCCCCTACAAGTGCGGCGACTAACCCGCCAATTCTAGAGTAAGGTCCCCTCCGTCTCAATGCCATGAGATGCGGACCCGTTGCCCTCTTGAACTCGGCTATTCGTGCACTCCACCTCGGGGCAATCCTAATACAGAAAAGAAAATAATATGTACAAGGGTGACATCGACCTCAACCCGGTCGTTCCCCATACAAATAATATACAAACTGGCAGTGACGGCAGTCCACATGTCGGACGCTTATCCCGCAATGTTAAATGTACAAATAAAACTAAATTGTACTAGCATTGCACCCAAGCTATCCACCACGACGATCCAACCATAATCACAGCACAACACAGAACATCAACGTGAATGTCACGTTCGCAAACTCGTCTAAAAGAACATATAGCAATTAGACGAGTTGTACCGCTCTAATGACATTCATGGTCGCAGATAGTAATGTATGTACTGTATGCATTTAAACAGTGTTAAATTATCGACTTCGAAGCACCCTGAATTGCCCATGAACAAAAGATAACACTATATCCAAACTGGGCAAAACAGACAATAACACAGCACCAATATTCCAGAAACCAGTATACCAAAAAATTCTCGAGACCCAGACCCTACACAAAACCGGCCAGGCCGGTTGTCAACCTCATATCGCCGGTCTTTGTTTGGAATTTGGGGTCGGATTTTGTGGTCAACTGGAATAATCATGGTATTATTTCGGAGTTGTTTCGGTTTCGACACTTTAATATCGTCTAAACAAGCTAGCTAAGGGTTTAAGGGTTGGCTCTGATACCATGTTAGGTTACGGCAGCGCTCCGGCCATCAAACCGTGGCTAAATGCGGAACAAAAATTTTCTAAACTGGCGCTACCACAACCCGATGCCTGGATCTTCCGCAAACCCTATACTAGCAAGCAATATAAAGAGGAGTTAGATGGTTATACCGAATGAACCAAGTCCTTCGGGTTTTCAACCATCATCCCAAGCTCCTAGTGGTCGCGGATCGGATTTGGTTGCCGGTCTTCCTCCATCTACGATGATCCACCCGAGAGAAATAGCGCAAGCTTCAGCCTTGCCTAGCAAGGCAATCGATGCTCCAAGGTTGCCAGCAATGGATAATGGAGGTGTAGAATTATCTCACTATAATTTTTCTCTTATCAAAATGCTCCAAAAAGCAACTCAAGAAGAAGAATGAGAGGTGAGGAAAACAATGGCATGAGCAACCATGAAAATGGCCAATTCTCTCAAGAGAGAAGAGAATCATCAAGTGAAGGAAAAATACTTGGATGGCATGTAAAGATTATGGCTCCAACAATTTAAAACCATGCAATGAAAATATCTTCTCCAATTTTCCAATAAAAAAATGAGAGCCATGCCTCTCTACATGCCAAGCCTATGCTCATGCCAACTCACCCTCCACCTCATTTTCTAAATTGGTTTTCTAAAATGAAAATCAAATAATGAGGTGGCCATCTTCTAGAAGCTATTCCGTATAAATACGGAATGCAATCCGGTACACGTATCGAAATACATATACGCGTACTCGTACGAAAATACGAATTGCAAAGAGAGAAAATGAATAGGAACAATAAAACTAGAATACATACATACATACATACATGCATATATATATATATAGATAAATAGATAGATAGATATATAAATTATTAAATCAAAACCAGATTTAATAATCCAGCTTAATCCTAAGCCGCTGGTATTATTAACCGTCCGATTAAAATCTGTGCGGCATGTACACATATTTAATCGGACACCTGTATGTACCAACATACGTCGTCTACACCATATCGTCTGAACCGTGAAAACCCTCTGTGTGGGACTCTAAAGACTCGTCAATACGCTAGCAGTGGGTTTAACCATAAGCACGTCAGCGGCACTAGTTGTACGTAATGGCTACCCAGATATTGAGCGAAAAGAAGGCCGACGAGCAAACTCATCCATACCCCTACTGAGCCTGACAGTGACAATCTCCGTACAGTCCGGTCTGTTCATCTAAGAGTATCGCATATTGAGTCTAGGGGATGGATAAAGATGAAACCCATCACCACTTGAGAAACTACTGATCCTAGATAAGTAATTCTCAACTACCTTGGTCAAGAATTTCTGGTGATGGCCACCCGTGCATTGTGCGACATCAACCCCCAATACCGGAAGAGACGAATTCCCGACGATCCACTCACTGCCTCCATGTGGCTCAGAACCGTACCCAACTAAAACCTGTTTTTACGCCTCCTTTGAGCCGTGGTAGAGTAGTAATCAAAGCACAGTGGGAACTCACACGAGAAAAATGATGATCTCAGGTCGACAGACTAACCTGTACACATGTCACATAGGAACTGCTATCTGACAATAGGTATAATACAAACTAGCATGTTCCCGGCGAGTCCGTCCAGTGTACTCATAACCCAATGAGCACCTGCATACTATCTTAAGTGACTAACTGACACCAATGGTTTGTGAGACCGGCCACCGCCCCTCATCGGGGTCTTGATAAGTATACACTAGTCTACTCTGGAGTACTGATGCCCAGTCTCGATACTCCCATGACTAGGGACATTTAAGGATATACTTATAAACCACCCAGCTCCCACGTATATTATCGCCATCATAATGTTAGTAGTCAAGTAAGAATCCTATGGGCTCTATCAACATGTAATAGTGATCTGTAATGCCACCTAATGCTGTACATGATGATAAAGACAAACCAGATAACATACTATCATCTCGAGTAAGACTGTTCTACCGGTATATGTCCTCCCTCAATTATCACAATTGCGTGCCTGCGATTCAATAATTGACTTGAGAGCACTATAGCCAACAGTTGTACTCTCAATTGACTTTTGGAGTTAAACTCCTAAAAAAGGACAAGGGGCTTAGGCCCTGCTTGGAGTTGTAATCCCAATAGACTTTTGGAGTTAAACTCCTAAAAAAGGGACAAAGGGGCTTAGCTCCTGAACTGGGAGTTGTACCCCCTGTTGACTTTTGGAGTTAAACTCCTAGAGAGAGGGATTTATTATTGTATATATATATTTTTTTTGTGGAGTTAAACTTCTAAGAGATTTTCGGAGATGATGAAAAGGGACCCCTTTCTTCTTCTTTGAGCCCTGGATTTTCTCTTGAGTCTTGGATCTTTCCCAAGGTGGGATTTTTGAAGATGGGTCTCCTTCTTTCTCCTCTCTGTTGGCTGGATCTTGGAGAAAAGGGGATGAGATTTAAAAATCTCCCCTTAAAAATTTGATGGGAGATCCGGGTTCCCCTTCAAGGGTTTTATGGTAAAAACCTATTTCATTTTGGAAAAAGAAGAGTTAAACTCTTGATTTAATTTTAAAAGGGAGAGAAGATTTAGAACCTTAAATAAAGAGAAGGAGGCACAGAAACCCTACATTTTAAGGGAATGGATTATTGTTTTTCATTTCATCATCATGTTGCCTTTTATAGGCTTACAAATTTATACATAGCCTCTTGAGCTTTACAAAATGAATTCTGCCTATTCCATGCATCACGTGCTCATATTTTTTGTGCATGACCCATCGGTTTTACAAAAATTTGGTTTTATACTCATTTTTCTTACATTTATTCATAAAAATTATATTAAAATTATTTATTACATAATTTTCATATTAGCATGGGAAGGTTGGTCGCAGGGCTCGATTTGGGCATGGGCCCACTTGACCTGTGCTTGGGCCCGTTTACTTGGGGTTGATTTTGATTTTGGCTTGGTCAACCAGGGTGTTATTTTTAACCCCAATACCCCCCACATCATCTCTTATCGTTACTCTCATTTCTTTTTCTTCTACTCGAGATATGATACAACATCCATTCTTACACAATCTCAAGTCTTCCTCATGTCTATCCGTTACACTATCTTTCACAAACCATGGCGCTGCGTTGATAAAATATTTGAATGGTTGTTGTTAATTTTTGGGCTTTGTAAAGCCTTATATATACTAATACAATTTTCTCCTCTCTTACTTTGAACTTCAAATGCTTAAATAGTGGAAATACTGTTTTAATTAAGTTTGGGGGAGCATTCTTTTTAGTGTATATATTTTTTTGTCTTTTAAAAAAAACGAAAAAAACCTCCCTAAAAATTTTGAAAAATCAAGTTTGGGGGGAAGAAAAATATTTTTAAAATGGCTTTTGAAAAAAAGGAAATTTTTACACGATTGTGAACCAAAAACAAGTTTGGGGGAGTATTTCACTGTCATTAACTCTTATCCCATTTACAAATCTTTAAGATCTTTTTCTCCTAGTCTTCAAGTTTAAGCTTAAAGACGACATCAGTGAGGACACTGTTGTGAACAAGTTTGGGGGGAAGGTTTGTATGGATGGTTTCCATGTATCCACACATCATCTATAAATTTTGCATTGTACAATGTATCTACGCATCATATGAACAAAAATCAAAATAAAAAAAACAAAACTAGAAGATTTTGAAAATGAAAGTTAGAAAATGAAAAATACATATGAAAGAAAGGAAGAGAGTTAAGAATTTCAAGAAAATTAGATATTTTAGAACGAAACTAGTAATACGTGGTCATGGGCTATTATACCAAGGGTTAGTAAGATGAAGAAATTACTAGTCCGCGGATAGAAATAAGTCTGAAAAATAGTCCTTATTTTCTAGTCCAAACTTCTGAACGTTGATACCCTACTATATGCACGTATACAAACCTTGAAATTTGGCATAGTAGAGAATACTTTGAAATACTCTTGCCTGAAAATCTTAATATAAAAAACAAAATCAACAAAATATAAATGGTGTATAAAATAAAATTTAAAAGAAAAATGAACACTGGTTTTGTAATTATTTAAGGCAACATATAAAAAAAAATAGGTACCTTATCACCTAGTGCCTCAGACCAACAGGTTTGGAGGTCACTGCTAAGTTTTAGGTGTTGCAAGATTAGGATATTGCTAAGTATGCCTTAATAAGTGAGCACATTCGGTAATCGGTTGATTAGTGCCTCAAGAAATATTAACTGTCGAATGAAGAATGTGTGATCAAATCCATCTAAAATATCACCGACTAAAAAGTACTAAGGAATATGGACAAAGAGTATGATAGCTTGAATTGAATTCTCCAAGTGTAGCGATAACTTTTACACACACGTAAGGGTATATGATCGATATTTAGAGAAGAGATATGGAGGAATACTAAAGACGATATTTTATTGAGAGAGGATGTGATTTCCGGTATCTTTTCAAGATCATTAAGATAGGGCTCATGACAACTAAAAAGCTAGTATAGTTTGAAACTTTTATTTTCAAGTTTTTTTTATATGTTCTTATCTTTGCATGTAATTTTCGTTTTCTTTCCTTTATTTTCTAACTTTTGAGGTTTTGTGGGTGTAATCCGCTGAAAACCGTCAAGAAACAACACTCCTCCTGCTATGGACGTCTAGAGATTTAAAGGCTTGTTGCACGAGCTAAGTGCAATCATATTGCCTACAACAATATGATAGGTTTTTCTTTTTCTTTTAAAAATAAAACAGTTTGCTCGGGACAATCAAAAGATAAGTTTGGGGGTATTTGATCAGTCATATTTATTGCACGTTTTTACGGTAATTTTCCCTAATTACCAAAAGGTGTTATTTGTAATTCAAGAACATATGTGGGTTTATGTGAAAAAAGATTTTATCATATATTTCTTAAATTATAATTAATATAATTAGAAATTAAAGGTGCATATCATATCATATCAAATATCCTTGAATTTCTTAAACATTAAGTAATTTATTTGTGAATGAATTGTTGGAATATTATTTCAAATAAAATAAATGCTACCAATGATTTGATTTGAGATATTGTGCAGGTATTAAAATAAAAAATCATTTCAAGACTACAAATATGAGTAGGAGATCCAAATCAAATCAAGTTAGGAAATCAAATCTGCCAAATTTAGGAGCAAACTGAAAATTCTTGCAACTACAAAAATAAAGCAATATTTTCAGGTTTTTATCGTCGAAAAGATCTCCTAAAATCGAGAAAAGAAAGAGGAAGAAATTTGGAAACACAATCTCACCAAACGGCGGCAGTTCAACGGCCATATCAAGCAATAGGCGGCGGTTACGCGGTCTAATCGTGGCCGTTTGATAAACTTTTTCATGGGTATGATCGTCTTTTCATATACGTCAAGATGATATCTAGGGTTTCAAGTTCCAGAGCCTATATAAGGACCGATCAGCAATGAAAAAAGATTATCTAGGGTTCTCGATTTAGAATTTAATGTTTAGTTTTTTGTTTTAGCCATTTAAATTTTGTAATTCAAGTTCTTATTAGTAAAATGTAAGTTTTTTTTTTAATTTCGTGTCTTTACTTTCCGCATTAATTTTCGTACTTTAATTTTGCAATTACTTTCCACAATTTACTTTCTTGCTTTTATTTTTAATTAGTTAGATTTTGTTTTTCTTTTGATCTTCTTCTTCTTTATTTCTGTTTTTCTCAATCTTTTATGCGATGATACTCAAAAATTGCTACTTGCTCTCGTGAGGGCCCTAATAGTTAGCATACATATTCTATTTCAATCTTTCTCCTCTTCGTTGTTTTGTTTCTAACCTAATAAGCGAGTAATTTTTTGCTTGTTAGGGTTTGGAGGAGAGGGTAGTTTAATTGATGGAAAATTACCTTCAATTATCTTTAATATTTTTAATTCATTATAAACTTTAATCAAAGAGAACCTTAACTCTCTTATTTAGGCGCACCCTCAATTCATGAAAGTTGCGACCTCGATTTGAGTTTAGTTAAGCTTACTTTGATTGAAGGTTTTAGTGTAATAACGATCAATGGAGGGACAAAGATAAATAGAGGGAATCTCTAGTACCTTTCTTAGCGCCTTAATCCACATTCATCGTTATTTCTCTAGTATTAATTAATTAAGAAAATAAAAATAATATTTTTATATTAAAAAACCCATTTTTTAAACTACCCAATCCGAAGAACCATACAAGCCCTTCTCTTATAAAGTTTTCAAATCTTTTTAATATAAAACAATAAAAATCCAACCTTTCTTCTATTAACTCATTTAAAACAAGATAAACAATTTCCCATCTCCCTGTGGATGACCCGTACTCATTATAGGCTAGCTATTTGCAACACCGTTATTAATTGCTGTATTTATGACACATAAAAACTTACCTTTTTACATCAATCATGAATCGAAACAAATAAATAAATATATGAACTCAAATCATAATTTTCGAAACAATTTTAGTTATACACACACACATGTGTGTGTACCTCACTAACTCCCGCCACTTCCATCGCCAAAACATAATCTTTTCACCGTTAACTTATGAGAACCCTACAAATATACAACATGAATTTTAAATATCAAAACCTAACATGGTATAATTGTATGCTCAAATTTATGTAAATAATAACTATACGTTGCTCACTAACTCCCACTGCTTCCATTACCACCAGAATCTCGTCTTGAATAGTATCGATTCAGATCGTCGAAGTACTCCTATGAAAAAAGTTACCTAATAACCCTCCCTGTGGGATCGGCTGATTAAGGTTATACGGTTCCTATGGCGGAGGGTGAGCATAATAAGGATCTTGTGGCAAAGGCGAAGGCGAAGGCGAAGGGTAGTATCCTCTTTATGATTGCGGAGGCGGATGATAAAGGTGGTATGACTTTCCTTGTGATGGGGGAGGGTAACACAGTCGAAGGTAATATATCGACTGCGACGGCAATGGACCATTTACTGACCACGGTTGCGGAGGCGGAACATATTGTTGCGAGAATTGTTCACACCGTGCCTCCATTTGAGCTCTCCAAGCCGCTTCATCTTCCGCCCTCTTTTTATCTGCTTCATCCCTCCTCTTGAGCTACTCCTCTAGTTCATTGATCTGTTGTGCCTCAGCCGATTGTTGGTTGGAGTGAGCGGTCGACAAACTTGAAGTTGTTCTTCTAGAACTGGACCGTGAAAGACTAACGGGACCACCGTATAGGAGAATACGACCGTGTCCCCTCAACTGAGAGAAAAGATGCTCTATAATAGATAGCTCGGCCTGCGTAGGAAGAGGATCGTCTGCTGGATATTCAGGATTTGATTCCCGATAGCTCCTCTACGCCTTCGCGAAATCCTCCTTCGATAAATAAAACAATAATTAATTTTCTTTACGAAGTTAACAAGTATAATTAATTTACTTAAAAGAATTGAAAAATGCAAACTTACCACATGTTGAGTGGCCATGTCCATCCTTTTTTCTGACATGCCCTCTCTCATGTGCAATGCCTCTCAAGTCTCAAGAAGGTTCGGCTTTTTCCCAGCCATCTCCTGTAACGGATATTTGATTTATTTATACGTGAAGATATGTATCGATGAAATTGAAAAATCGGCCATTTGTATAATTAAAGATAAGCAAACCAAAATAGCCCCATACTGATTAGCAAGAGCCGATCCACCATAGGCTTTCCCTCGGTTCTTCTTATTCTTTTGTGATATTTCCCATCTATTCAGAAGATAATATCTCTAAATGTAATTTAATCTAAATTCGTTATTCAAATCATTTAAGTATATTTTTAATTACCTTTGTTTCGGGTGTATCCCAATTCAATAGGAGAAACGCAAACAGTTCTCTAGGGATGATGGAGGGAAGAGCGGCAAAACATTCCCAATCATCCGTAATTTCTTCGACTGTTTGAATTTTTTCTTCACTCTTTAACAACGTCTCTTAAATATTTGTGAAATCTCATACCGGATATGCGTCCAATGTCCGTCTATATCGTCTTCTAAGATGTAATGTTTGTGTAATTCAGATTAACAAATATATTTTTAAATAAATTTATAACATATAACAGGTATGCATGTAATGTTGAAAATAGTTGAGTTATGTATTACCGAGAGTGAGCGCCAAATCCGTACATATGCTTCTCAGGAGTTATCTGCAAACGTGAAGCCCACGTTTCAGAAATCGGTGTTGCAGACGAGAATACCGATATAACCGTAGAAATGTGTAGCCTACATACCCGGACCTACGGGCTTTCCACCCGCCCATTGTAGAATTGCCCTTTTTCCACGCATATCGTATTTCGTAATTTCATTTGCAACACCTCTTTCGTGGTATTCAAACCGGCCCAGATTATCCCCGCAGCCCGTGCCTCATCAATACTCGTGTCTGCTGCCTCTATCATCATATCGATTTGAGGTCGAACAGCAGCCCACCGCGCTAGTGCCTACGCATTGTCCCTATCTCGATATGGTTTTTCATTTTGTAAATTGCGAGAAAAAGACAATGCATGAATCCACTCATCGGTAACAGGATTCAAGAACACCCCAGGTTCTCTACTCAAGTCCGTGTACTGCTCGTCTAGATGTACATATGGATCATGCTATATTAATGGACCTACAATTTCGTGATCAGATGTACCTGCACATTTTAATTTATTATAATCAATGAAATAGTTATTTGAATAAAATAATTTTAACACAATTATTTAAAACTCGTAATATATATCTCTACTCTCAGGATTTGTCAAAGAGGAAGTATCTCCATCTCTTTCCTTTGAAGAAAATACTTTGGCAAATTTTCCGAGTATGCCTTTTCGTCCCATCTGTTTCATGCAAGAGTAATGACGATACAAAATATATAATATGCATAACTTATTAAACTAACAAGTTAATACATTACAAGTGATTAGAACTACAGAATTATTCATATATCATTTACATGCAAGTGATTAGAAGTTTTTACAACTGCAATGTTTATAACATATATTAATTGATTATAAGTGTTTACAACTGCAAAATTTATATATATATATATATATATATATATTACAACCATAAAGTTTTTCATATGTCAACCGGATCTGCTTCATCGAGATCGCTCTCATCGGTAGAACCATCGAACAAGGATTTAGGAGGTGCCAGCAATGCAATCTAACCATTTTCATGATTAGGATCTTTGACATTGAAATACTGCTCAGCTTGTGAAGCTAACATGAACTTATCATCTCAATAAATTTCTTTATTGAGATTGACAAGCTGAAAACCGTACTCATCTATCTGGATGCAAGAACACCAACGAATTTTGAACATAACAAATCTTTCTTTCTCATTACTCTCATAAAATAGCTCTATTATGTCCTCTGGTTGACCGTGGTATTCTTTTTTTCCTCCCCGTGGTCTTTAATCATGAGAACTTGAGAAGTACATTTGTTCAAACGGACAATAAATCCCATTATTTTAGGCAGTCAATTTATCGGTTGTAAGAAATTTTAGTTTATTAATGCAATATGAACCGAATCGATTCACTTTTGCATTATGACCTTTAGATAGTCGCACGATTGCATCCGGGAATTGCATCTCTTTTGCAATGTCATCTTCAATATATAATGCATTTACACGTAAAATGTATAAGCTATATGTGATATATGCATGTGAAACGTGAAATATACAAGACATACGTATGTGTTTATGAAACCACCATGGAAAATGTTTATTATGTTCTTGATTAATCTTCCAGTTAGCACCTTTTCCAGAAATCGCATTCGTAAGTTCTTTAATATGCCGGCTAAAAGAATAACAATATTAATTATTTAAGCATATTTAGATATAAACACTCAAAATATTGACACGATTAAAAGTTCTAATTTATATATCTTTTATGACCGGCAGTAATTTCAATGTTATTAATGATATACGAATGCACTTGATCGAGCCACTCAATTCGGTAGGATCGATCCTCCTCTTGTGGATAAGATAGCTGGTCATCGTTAATTCGAGAAGGACGGTTTAATTTTGTTTCAACTCCATATAAGTAACGAGAAGTGAAGTTGAGGCATTCGTTGGTGCAATAACTCTCGTCTATTGACCCTTCCGGTCGAGCTCGATTACGCACTTGCCGTTTCAAGAATTCTACTTATCTAAAACGTTAATGAATATTTTAGACAATGTGAATATTATAATGAAGTAAATAACATAATTGACTAAAAAAATATTACCTTTCTACTGGATACATCTGCAAACGTGAAGCCCACGTCCCAGAAGTCGGTGTTGCGGACGAGAATACCGATATAACCGTGGGAATGTGTGGCCCACATATTCGGACCTACGGGCTTCCCACCTACCCATTGCAGAATTGCCTTTTTTCCACGCATATTGTATTTCGTAATTTCGTTTGCAACACCTCTTCCGTGGTGTTCAAACCGGACCGGATTATCCCCTGCAGCCCGTGCCTCATCAATACTCGTGTCTGCTACCTCTATCATCATATCAATTTGAGGTCGAGTAGCAGTCCACCGCACCAGTACCTACGCATTGTTCTTATCTCGATATGGTTTTTTATTTTTAAATCATGAGAAAGAGGCAATGCATGAATCCACTCATCGGTATCGGGATCCGAGAACACCCCAGGTTCTCTACTCAAGTCCGTGCACTGCTCGTCTAGGTGTGCATACGGATCATGCTGCACCAGTGGACCTGCATCCTCCTGATTAAATATACCTACATATTTTAATTTATTATAATCAACGCAATAGTTATTTGAATAAAATAATTTGAACACGATTATTTAAAACTTGTAATATATACCTCTACTCTCAGGATCATGCTGTATCAAGAAAGAAATATCTCAATCTCTATTCTTTGAAGAAAGTGCTTTGGAAAATTTTCTGAATATATCTTTACGTCCCATCTGTTTCATACAAGAGTAATGGCGATACAAAATATATAATATGCATAAGTTATTAAACTAACAAGTTAATACATTACAAGTAATTAGAACTGTAGAGTTATTCATATATCATTTACATGCAAGTGATTAGAAGTTTTTACAAATGCAAAGTTTATGACATATATTAATTGATTACAAGTGTTTACAACTGCAAAGTTTATAACATATATATATATATATATATATATATTAATATTATTACAACCGTAAAGTTTTTCATATGTCAATCGGATCTGCTTCATCGAGATCAATCTCATCGGTAGAACTATCGAATAAGGATCTAGGAGGTGCCAGCAATGCAATCCAAGCATTTTCACGATTAGGATTTTTGACATAGAAATAATACCCGGCTTGTAAAGCTAATATGAACTTATCATCTCGATAAATTTCCTTATTGAGATTGACAAGCTAAAAATCGTACTCATCTATCTGGATGCAAGCGCACCAACGAATTTTGAACATAACAAATCTTTCTTGCTCATTACTCTCGTAAAATAGCTCTATTATGTCCTCTAGCTAACAGTACTATTCTTTTTTTTCCTCCTAGCGGTCTTTGATCACGGGAACTTGAGAAGTACATTTGTTCAAACGGACAATAAATCTCATTATTTTGGGCAGTCAATTTATCGATTGTAAGAAATTTTATTTTATTAATGCCCGTATGGATTCACTTTTGCACAAGGACTTTTAGATGGTCGCATGATTACATCCAGAAATTGCATCCGTTTTGCTATGTCATCTTCAATGTATAATGCATTTACACGTAAAATGTATAAACTATATGTGATATATGCATATGAAACGTGAAATATACAAGACATAAGTATGTGTTTACGAAACCACCATGAAAAGTTTTTATTATGTTCTTGGTTAATCTTCCAAATATCACCCTTTCCGAAAATCGCATTCGTAAGTTATTCAATATGCCGGCTAAAAAAATAACAATATTAATTATTTAGGCATATCTAGATTTAGACACTCAAAATATTGACAAGATTAAATTTTTTAATTTATATATCTTCTGTGATCGGCAGTAATTTCAAGATTATTAAGGATATACGAATGCGCTTGATCGAGTCACTCCCTCTGGTAGGATCGATGTCACGCCCCGCTTCTTAGAAAACGGAAACAAGCACATGACAAGCCCGCGGCGTATTTATTTCAAGAAGGTCATTTTCCAGAATAAATACGCTAAGCGTAAATGAGCAATATAAAAATGACAAAATTAACATGAGATTTTAAACTTCAACGATTTTATTTACATTCAAACTTGATGCATTTACAATACATGAGTTCAACTAAAAGAAAATACAAGAAAAGAAATGCCTAAACAGGTGGCATAGATAAACTTAAAGAAAAAAATAACTAGTCCAGGCCTGAGTCGCGATCTGATCGTGCTGCTCCTCTGTGGTGTCTACCTCCTCAGTCTCCACGGTATCTGACGAACATTTCTAGAAACAAAGATGGGTGGAATGCCCGTCAGCGAACTCGCTAGCTAAGTCCTCAAGAAAAAGGGTGTGAAGTATAAAAGTATAATGACAAAGAAAAAATGGATATCATGAAGCAATGGACTATGAGATATGGTATTTAAACATGTCTTTTAATGTAAACATGGTAATTCTATTTAACATGTAGTTGTATATATATCATGGCAAAATAATATGAGCATAGTATAGCACGGCCGTGTAGTATAGGTATAGTCAATGTAAGTGTCCTAAAAGGTCTCTACATGGATAAACTGATTTAACGTAAGTTCAAGAGTGAATGTCAAACCAATCTCAAGAGTGTTCTCAAACCCAACAGGCTGTAATCCAAGGTTAAAGAACCACGGGCCCGAATCAAATGTTAGTAACGGGACTTCAACCTAGTGTTGAAGTATTCCAAACTCAATAGGATATAATCCAAGAGCAAGAAAACACGGGCCCTCTTGATTGCTTGCTTGTGTCAGTAGATATGGATTCATGATCTAGAGAGGCTTCTGAGATTTCATTGGATTCACACATGAACTACCCCAACACCCCGTGTATTCTAGGTTACAGTTAAAATTAATAGCCTTGCTCGAATTCATGAATACATCAAGTTGCAAGATTGAGTTCATATCAATATCAAGTATTCATGTCAAGTATTCATGTATTCATATCAAGTTATATTCATGATTCGAGTCAAGTCAGTTTCAATAGCAACCATTGTGTTCTGGTATTCATGTTAAGTTCATGTCAAGTCATAGTATTCTAGTATTCAAGTTTTGGGATATTCAAGTTCAAATGTTCCAGTTCATAATCAACGGTTCAAGTTTATGTTAAAATTTGGATCCTAGTTGAGTTTGTATTCAGATTAGAGTAAATATCTTATGAAAGAATTTAGCTCTTGAATTTCTTAAGTTCGGGAGTAATCGGCAACTGCTGCAAATGGACGGCAGGATTTATGTTTCTTTCCAAAACAGTTGCCATTTGATAACTCCGTTAAGTTGTCTAATCTGAATAGGCAAGCACTCAGTTTCTCCGGCTTTCTAGGGCTCAAAAGAATTGATCCTGCTTAAACCTATATTAATCTAGAGTTCTTAGTATTATTTATATATCTCGAGGGGGTTTTATGAAAAATACTTTAATATAATTTAAAAATAAATCCCAAAGGTGATTTATTACATTTAGAGTTTTCATGAAACATGTATTTTAATTGTTGGGATGTTTTAGTGATAAAAACTTAGCTTTTAAAAGTTTATGGTATTTTTATGAAAAACTAGCACTTTTGGAAACTTGTTGGTATTTTATTAAAAATTCTAATATTTCATTTTTACAAAATATAGTTTCATAATATGTCTTTATTGAAAATACGAATTCATATTTTTATATAATTTTCAAAATTTAATATTTATTTAGAAAAGCCGTATTTCTTAAAAACCGTATTTTTATTTCCTTTTGAGACCGAATACTCCGTAAGGAGTTCTGTATCTTATTTTACTATCCCAAGAATGTGCGATAATCCGCACCATCCATTATCGGGTCTCCTAACAAAAGTTGTAGAGGCATAATTGCTAGGAATTTCAAAATACCGATTAAAATAAACCAGTTTTGTAAAGGTGTGGTATTTTAATGAAAAACATATTCTTTAACTTAGTCATATATTTAGAACATCGTGCTATGTAACCATAGTGTGCGTGCAGGGTATGTCATTACGTCGTGAAGTTTTCCTAAAGGTATATTTTAAACAATTATTGAAAATAAGTTATACTAAAATTTATGGTATTTTAATGAAAATGTTCGTTATATGTTTGTTTCATATGAAATTTTGTTAAACTAAAAACAAAATGATGTGAATAAGGATAAGATTAGTGTAGCATATTAGTTTGATTTAATTTGCCTATCATATGCATTACGAATATTAAAAAGAATATTATATCGGAGATAACTCCACTTTTGTCGATTTGTTTTAAAAACTTGTTTTGAGATGGAAAAGGATAGAGATGGAGGGACTTACGGTTTTAGGTGGTTAATAAGAGAACGAAAAAGCCCTCGGGGGTCGTGGTTTCGTCGGAGATACTCCGGTCCTTGAGTTTGGCTTGCTATTCCACTTAGGGTGCTTAACTCCACTTGGTTGTAACAACTCCATTTTTAATATACAAAGAATTGATTTAAATTCAAAGTATACTTGGAGTATTTAATATTGCTGATATCTCTTTAAATATTTATTACACACTATAATTACAAGAAGGAACTTGTGGCTCATTGGTAATACCTTGCACTGCTGAACCAAGCCACCAGAGTTCAAATCCCCTGCCCCACATTATTTTTAATATTCTTTTGTTTTAAATTTTATAGAAGCCCAACAGTCCAACAGCCATAACTCCAAATTTTCCCACTACCCATGAAAAGTTAGAAGTACCAGTAGCTACCCCCGGCGACCCCCCACCTTCTGCACCCCCGACTCGGCCTGACTCGGCCCAGTCGGCCGGCGGACCGGCCGACTCGGGCCGGCGACGCCGGCCGGACGGCCGAGTCTCCAACTACAAAAGTGTGCCCCTTCACCTCCCCACCTCCATTGCATACTTTAATTCTGCAGATCAATTCCAGAGAGCCCATTAACACCTATTTACTACATTTTTAATACATTTTTCCTATTTTTTTACATTTTTAAAAAAAAAACCCTACACCTACCCTAACCCTAGCCTAACCCTATAAATACACCCCTACCTCCTACCCTCTCATCCCAAAATTCTGAGCCCACTCTCTCAAAATCTTAAGAAAACTTTGGTACTTTGGAAACGGGCGAAAGGCGAAGCGCTGACGAAATCGACGGCGAACTTCCGATGATCATGCTAGGAACTCTCGACGACGAATCGACACACCGGCGGATCCTCTACTTCTTTCTCACTCTCTAGTGTTGTCCAAACCCGTAAGTCCCCCTTTCTATCTTTCTTTTCTTTCATAAAAATACGAATTTACAAAACCCGACGGAATCGGAACAAATCCGATTTCCGATTCGGTTTTCTATAAAATCTCACTTTTCACCAATACATTCATGCTTAAACATATTTATATTGACTATTAATCACTTAACAAATAATTTGAACAAGTTTCCTCACATGAAATGATACCTTTTTCAATATATCGTATTTTTCACTTAAATACCACAATGTTTAGTTTTCACATTTAACCCCCTTAATATTGATATACCTTAAAGTAGATCACGAGATAATGACCTACCTCCTCACACACTCATATGCAAATATAACACGCTACCTTGAAAACTTAGAATACGATAAAACAAGATTTTACATTTAAATACCCTTTTCTTAATAAAACCTTTTCTAAAAGTTTTAGTTTTGATACACTTTTAAAACAAATATCTTTTAATAGGAAAATACGATAAGTTGTGGACATCGGTCGTTTATCTAAACCTGACTTTGTGGTGTCTAGGCTAGGCAAGTGAGAAAGGTAATTTTAAAAGGCCCGTCTCACGATGAATCGTGAGCGGATCCCTCTTTTCTTCACTTGTACTTACCTGGCCACAATTGGCGGTGAAGAAGCGATTTGAGACATCTAACAACTTATTGTTTAGACCATTTAGAAATAGTCTAGTTGAAATAGAAAACTCTAGAATCTAAAATACGGAAAAATCGACTTTTGCAAATAAATACCTTTTACTTAATAAAACCGTATTCTAAAGGATTAGTATTTTACAATCTTTGTAAAGCGCCGCTACAACCCATTTTGGGGAACCCGTTTGAGATAGTACGGTTTATCGTGCACCCTTGGGCTAGTAGTGCGAGATTCAGACCTCCGCAAGGAGCATTCGGTCTCGAAAGGTTTAAAATACGACATCTTAAGAAAATGATATTTTTGGAATATAAAATATTTATTAAAATTATTTTTTGTATAAACATATGTATATTTATCATTTAAATATCTATTTTATTATAATATAAATTTTCCACCTTTTTCTAAAAATCACAAGAATAAATTTTACATTAAAATACCATGAACTTCAAATAAATCAATATTACAGATAAATACCTTTATTTATATAAAACTAGGATATTTTCACTAGAATGTCACAATATAAAATCCACCCTCATTACAACTCTAAAGACGAATAATAAATACTTGGGGTGTATCTTGAAAACTATACAAAAGTATTTTTACATTAAACCCCCTCAAGTTTTATAAATTACCCTAAGGACCCTAGTAAATATAGAACTTCGATTTACATTTCTACTGTCCGACTCGGGTTTGAGTCTGATTAATCTGACTTGAATATGATTCAAGTCAATCTCTAAAACTATAATATTACAATTCAACATGAACACACGAATCCATGAATCCAGTTATCAATCTATTCAACTTGACTGAACCAAACCATGGATATACTTTCCATGTACATGAATCCAGTTTACATCCATTACATCCGTTACCGATATCATGGTTTCGGTCAGTCAACCAACTATACAACTTATACAATACAATATAACAATACAATCAAAACACTACGGGATTTAAGGGGTAGATTGGTACGGAAGGTGTTAAAAGTGGCACGAGACAGTAAGATTAAGACACCTAACATGAATCCTGTTGCTGTTGTACCGTGGCATAACGGTTCCTTGTACTTTCAATTTGCCCTGGTCTCTAGCATATAGAGACCCATCTCGTATACACTGGTATCCTTCTGTACCAAGCTGCAAACAACAGCGTTAACAAAATTTTCTACAATATTATACAACTTTAAAAGATACATTCTTATTCTGTCTTTTCTATTTCTCCCTTAACTTTGGGACTTACCGAGCGACCTGTTCGCTGACGACATTCTATTTCTTTCTTCTTTGAATGTTGTCAGGTGATCCGGACACAGCGGAGATCAAGCCCACCAGTGAAGACTTGGATCAGTTTCTAGAAGACCCCGAGCTCTAGACATTGTACCTTTTCTATTCAGTATTTTCATTTCCTGTTATGCCATTATTTAGGCATCGTTTTTATTCCAGTTGTATTTACTTTTCATGCATTATACAAAGGAATGTTAATAAATAAAGTTGCTGTTATTTTTATCTCTTGTCTCTTGTGATTATCTTTATGTTGTTTAGATACGCTTAGCGTATGTACTTCTGAGTATATACGTAGCGGACCTCGTCGCATCCGCTTCGCCGTATACCGGGAAGCGGGGCGTGACAGGTTTTGTTGGTGGCCCGTGCAGGTCAGAGCTGTATAGAATCATACTATGCAGTTCTGTTCTGCGTGAACAACCTAAGCAATATAACACAAGAACCAGCAACTAAAACATTCTTTACAATTCATGTCCCTTGAATCTTACAATTTCATATTCATTGAATCTTATCATTTCAAATATTTTGAATCTGTCCTAACCCAAAATTTTCTTCAAGGTTATGGATTCCCCGAACAACACCAGCACCAATGTCAACAACACACCTCCAGCCCTACCACTCACACCTGCCGTCCCTGCTCCGATCAACGAGCAGAAGGTTCTGCTTGAGGCAATCCGAAGCCTCCTAGAGGGACAACAGCAGCAAACTGCTCTTTTAATGAACCGTCCCGAGGCAGACGCACCTGGGGTAAAGCAATTTAGGGCTTTACACCCCAAACAGTTCTCCGGAAAGGGAAGCCCACTTGAAGCCGAGGAATGGACACAGAGCATAGAGGATGATCTGGCGGCGGCACAAGTGCCAGACATAGCTTGGGTTCGTGTGGCGAAACTGCAGCTCACGGACAATGCTCACAACTGGTGGAAGGCGAAAGAAAGCCGTCTTGAACAGCCTATCGAATGGAAAAAATTTTGCGACATGTTCGACACTAAGTACTTCCCTGAGACTTCCAGGTTCGACATGGAACAACAGTTCATCCATCTGCAACAAGGTTCGATGTGGACCAAGTCAGTAGATGAGTATGACGCTGAGTTCACCATGCTCAGTCGGTAAGATATGTCTCAATAATTCAAAAAAAATTATCACATATTACACAGCTAACACAATATTTTTACAGATTTGCGGCACACCTTATACCGACGGATGAGATCAGAGCCCGTCGCTTTCAACAAGGTTTGGATTCGGAAATCCAGGCTGCACTGGCCACAGGAGATTTTCCGACTCATGAATCGGCTCTGAAAGCTGCCCGCCGTTATGAGGCAGTGGTAAAGGTGAGGGGAAGACCTCAATCTACTGGACTTAAGCGTCCTGCCAACCAGATGGCAGGAGGAGCCTCGTCCAGGCCATCTTTTGTGCCAAGGCGACCCGGAGTATAGAACAACCGTCCCGGCCCAGTCTTTTGTACCTACTGCAAGAGAACTGGACATACGATGAAAGACTGCCGGCGAGCCAACCATCTTTGCTTGATCTGCGGCTCAGCTGCTCATGATATTGGGTCTTGTCCTCAAAAGCAAAACCTAGTTGCTGCACTCAGGCCAGCAGTTACCTATCCGCAGCGACCAGCTCTTCAAGCACCTGCTCCCAGACTTGCACTACCAGCACCACCCAGAGGACCACAAGCTGCACCACCTCCTCTTCAGTTCCATCAAGCTCAAGGGAACGTTCCGAGGAATGCTCCTCAGGCCAGGAGGAATGTACCAAGGCGCCAGGCTTTCACTATGTCAGTGGAAGAAGCTGAGGCCACTGGCCAAGTCATCACTGGTAAACTTCTCTTCTCAAACTTTTCTTTTAATCTTGTTTATCTACACACTTTCACTATACCTAAAACATATCCCACATACCTTAGGTACAATCTTAGTATCCTCAATCCCTGCACTAGCACTGTTTAATACTGGAGCATCTCACTGCTTTATGTCGCAACGGTTTGTCCGAACCCATGCGATTCCAGTCTCACCGCTTGTATCCAGCTGGAATGTCAGTTCAGGAAATGGTGTTCTAAAGGCAACTATGGGATACAGCTTGTGTCCGGTCGTCGTCTGCAGCAGAGAGTTTTATGCTGACTTTAAAGTGCTGGACATACCGAACTTTGATGTGGTTCTAGGAATGGATTGGCTTGGAACTTTTTATGCTACCATTGACTGTCGTCAAAGGAGGGTAGTATTCGAGATTCCAGACCATCCGGTCTTCTATTTCAAAAGCGGAGACCGTACACTGGAGCCAAGTACCTACAAAGCGAAGCCAAGGGAAGCAGTAGTTGCAACAGCTCAAGCAGAGGAAGAATCAAAGCTAGATGTGGTTCGAGAGTTCGACGATGTATTTCCTGACGATATATCAGGTTTGCCTCCCGATCGAGCTCTTGAATTCAGTATTGATTTAATACCAGGAGCACAACCGGTGATCAAAGCACCCTATCGTTTAAGTTCGGAAGGTTTGAAGGAAGTCCGAACACAGTTGGACGAATTACTGGCGAAAGGATGGATTCGTCCCAGCACTTCAAGTTGGGGATCACCTGTACTACTTGTGAAGAAGAAGGTTCATACAGAATGTGCATCGATTACAGAGCATTGAACGAAGTCACTATAAAGAACAAATATCCACTCCCGCGCATCGACGATGTATTCGATCAGTTAAGTGGATCTTGTGTTTTCTCTAAATTGGATCTTCGTTCAGGTTATCATCAGGTGAAGGTCAAGGAAACTGATATTCACAAAACAGCTTTCAGAACTCGCTATGGATATTACGAATTTCTCGTGATGCTATTTGGAGTGACCAACGCACCCGCAATATTCATGAACCTAATGAATTAAGTTTTTCGGGAGTACTTAGACAGGTTTGTTGTCATCTTCATCGACGACATCCTGGTGTATTCTAAGAATCGGAAGGAGCATGCAGAACATCTACGAATTATCCTGGAAACTCTTCAACAACATCAGCTCTATGCCAAGTACAGCAAGTGTGAGTTTTGGCTAAAGCAAGTTGGTTTTCTTGGACATATCGTATCAGGAGAAGGAATCTCGGTAGATCCAGCAAAAGTTTCAGCAGTTAGCGAATGGCCTACACCAAAGTCGGTGAAGAACATTCGGAGTTTCTTAGGTCTAGCTGGATATTACAGAAGATTCATTGACGGATTTTCGAAGATAGCAACACCCCTGACCAAGCTCACACGTAAAGATGAAGAATTTGTGTGGTCAGAAGCATGCGAACAAGCTTTCGTAGAACTCAAGTCAAGGTTGACATCAGCACCTATTCTCGTTATACCGGATCAATCTGGAGGATTCAAAGTGCATTGCGATGCATCCGGTAAGGGATTAGGATGTGTTCTACATCAGCACAGTAAAGTTGTGGCTTATGCTTCAAGACAGCTTAAGATTCATGAGCGCAATTATCCGATGCATGATTTGGAATTGGCAGCCGTCATTTTTGCTCTCAAGATTTGGCGCCATTATCTACTTGGTGAACGAGTGAACATCTACACAGATCATAAGAGCCTGAAGTACGTATTTACTCAGAAGGAGTTGAATATGCGTCAGAGAAGATGGTTAGAACTCATGGCGGACTTTGACATCAACTTGTAATATCACCCAGGGAAAGTGAATGTGGTACCTGATGCACTTAGTCGCCAACCATTAGCAATGAATCTCACCGCTCAGTGGAAGCTTCAACAAGACTTGCATCAGATGGAGATTGAAGTAGTCATGCCAGGTAATATTTCAAGTTTGATGAATTTACAAGTTCAATCAACCATTGCCAATCAGATCAAAGCAGCCCAAGCAAGTGATGCTAAGTTGCAAAAGATCATAGAACAAGTGGAGAATGGACTCAGAACAGACTTCATCATTCATGAAGACGGATCATTGAGATACAGCAGCAGATTGTGTGTACCAAAAGGTCCTGTTCGGGAAGAGTTAATGAAAGAAGCTCACAGCTCACCCTACTCAGTACACCCTGGAGGTACCAAAATGTACAAAGATCTACGTCAGAATTATTGGTGGCATGGAATGAAGCGTGAAGTAGCCAGAAGCGTCGAAAAATGCTTGGTGTGTCAGCAAGTAAAGGCTGAATATCACAGGACTGCTGGATTACTTCAACCGTTACCAATCCCATAATGGAAGTGGCAACACATCACGATGGATTTTGTGACTGCTCTTCCTCGCAGCACAAAGGGTAACGATGTCGTATGGGTCATTGTGAATCGACTCACAAAGTCGGCTCACTTCATCCCATTTCGAGTTGGCCAATCAACTGAGACACTAGCAAAGAAGTACATGGAGGAAATTGTGAGACTTCATGGAGTACCGGTCTGCATTGTCTCCGATCGTGACACCAGGTTTCGATCGCAATTTTGGCAGAGTCTGCAAGCAAGCTTGGGAACAAGTCTGAACTTCAGCACGGCTTATCATCCACAAATGATGGTCAGTCGGAACGAACTATTCAGATCTTGGAGGATATGCTCAGAGCATGTATGTTAGACTTCAAAGGATCGTGGGACGATCACCTATATCTTGTGGAGTTTTCGTACAACAACAGCTACCAAGCAAGCATAGGAATGGTACCTTTTGCAGCATTGTATGGAAGGAAGTGTCGATCGCTATTAAGTTGGGACGACATCGGAGATAGGGAACTTCTTGGACCAGAGATGATAGTAGCGACTGTTGATGTGGTTCGTACTATCAGGGAAAATATGCGCATAGCCCAAGATCGACAGAAGTACTGGGCTGATGCAAAGAGACGTCATCTGGAGTTCCAGCCAGGAGATCATGTGTTCTTGAAGATATCTCCGAACCGCGGAGTGATCCGGTTTAGAAGATGGGGTAAGCTAAGTCCAAGATATATTGGACCGTTTGACATACTCGAACAAGTCGATGAAGTGGCATACCGCTTAGCGCTTCGATCTTCATTGGAAGGAGTGCATAACGTGTTCCACATATCCCAACTCAGAAGGTATGTGAGTGACCCCAATCATGTTCTCGATCATTCCGAGCTCACTATGCAGCCCGATTTGTCTTGTGAGCAACAGCCTGTGGAGATCCTAGACAGGAAAGTGAAGAAACTTCAGAACAAGGAAGTTAACTTGGTCCGAGTGATGTAGAGGAAAGAAACTCCAGGAGAGTCCACTTGGGAAAGGGAGGATGAAATGCGTACTAGATATCCACACCTTTTTGTAAACTAGTTCTCAAATAAAAGTTGTAAATTTCGAAGACGAAAATTTTGTAAGGAGGGTAGACTGTAACAACTCCATTTTTAATGTACAAAGAATTGATTTAAATTCAAAGTATACTTGGAGTATTTAATGTTGCTGATATCTCTTTAAATATTTATTTCACACCATAATTACAAGAAGGAGCTTGTGGCTCATTGGTAATACCTCGCACTGCTGAACAAAACCACCAGAGTTCAAATCCCCTGCCCCACATTATTTTTAATATTGTTTTGTTTTAAATTTTATAGAAGCCCAACAGTCCAACAGCCATAACTCCAAATTTTCCCACTACCCGTGAAAAGTTAGAAGTACCAGTAGCTACCCCCGACTCGGCCTGACTCGGACGAGTCGGCCAGCGGACCGGCCGACTCGAGCCGGCGCCGCCTGCCGGACGGCCGAGTCTCCAACTACAAAAGTGTGCCCCTTCACCTTCCCACCTCCACTGCATACTTTAATTCTGCAGATCAATTCCAGAGAGCCCATTAACACCTATTTACTATATTTCTAATACATTTTTCCTATTTTTTTTTACATTTTTTAAATAAAAATCCTACACCTATCCTAACCCTAGCCTAATCCTATAAATACACCCCTACCTCCTACCCTCTCATCCCAAAATTCTGAGCCCACTCTCTCAAAATCTCAAGAAAATTTTGGTACTTTGGAAACAAGCAAAAGGCGAAGCGCTGACGAAATCGACGGCGAACTTCCGGTGATCGTGCTAGGAACTCTCGACAACGAATCGACGCACCGGCAGATCCTCTACTTCCCTCTCACTCTCTAGTGTTGTTCAAACTCTTAAGTCCCCCTTTCTATCTTTCTTTTCTTTCATAAAAATACGAATTTACAAAACCCGACGGAATCGGAACAAATCCGATTTCCGATTCGGTTTTCTATAAAATCTCACTTCTCACCAATACATTCATGCTTAAACATCTTTATGTTGACTATTAATCACTTAACAAATAATTTGAACAAGTTTCCTCACATGAAATGATACATTTTTCAATATATCGTATTTTTCACTTAAATACCACAATGTTTAGTTTTCACATTTAACCCCCTTAACATTGCTATACCTTAAAGTAAATCACGAGGTAATGACCTACCTCCTCACACACTCATATGCAAACATAACACGCTACCTTGAAAACTTAGAATACGATAAAACAAGATTTACATTTAAATACCTTTTTCTTAATAAAACATTTTTCTAAAAGTTTTAGTTTTGATACACTTTTAAGACAAATATCTTTTAATAGGAAAATACGATAAGTTGTGGACATCGGTCGTTTATCTAAACCTGACTTTGTGGTGTCTAGGTTAGGCAAGTGAGAAAGGTAATTTTAAAAAGCCCGTCTCACGATGAATCGTGAGCGGATCCCTCCTTTCTTCACTTGTACTTACCTGGCCACAATTGGCGGTGAAGAGGCGATTCGAGGCATCTAACAACTTGTTGTTTAGACCATTTAGAAATAGTCTAGTTGAAATAGAAAACCCTAGAATCTAAAATACGGAAAAATCGACTTTTGCAAATAAATACCTTTTACTTAATAAAACCGTATTCTAAAGGATTAGTATTTTACAATTTTTGCAAAGCGCCGCTACAACCCATTTTGGGGAACCCGTTTGGGATAGTACGGTTTATCGTGCACCCTCGGGCTAGTAGTGCGAGATTCAGACCTCCGCAAGGAGTATTCGGTCTCGAAAGGTTTAAAATATGATATCTTAAGAAAATGAGATTTTTGGAATATAAAATATTTATTAAAATTATTTTTTGTATAAACATATGTATATTTATCATTTAAATATCTATTTTATTATAATATAAATTTTCCACCTTTTTCTAAAAATCACAAGAATAAATTTTACATTAAAATACCATGAATTTCAAATAAATCAATATTACAGATAAATACCTTTATTTATATAAAACTAGGATATTTTCACTAGAAATGTCACAATATAAAATCCACCCTCATTACAACTCTAAAGACGAATAATAAATACTTGGGGCGTATCTTGAAAACTATACAAAAGTATTTTTATATTAAAACCCCTTAAGTTTTATAAATTACCCTAAGGACCCTAGTAAATATAGAACTTCGATTTACATTTCTACTGTCTGATTCGGGTTTGAGTCTGATTAATCTGACTTGAATATGATTCAAGTCAATCTCTAAAACTATAATATTACAATTCAATATGAACACACGAATCCATGAATCCAGTTATCAATCTATTCAACTTGACTGAACCAAACCATGGATATACTTTCCATGTACATGAATCCAATTTACATCCATTACATCCGTTACCGATATCATGGTTTCGGTCAGTCAACCAACTATACAACTTATACAATACAATCAAAACACTATGGGGTTTAAGGGGTAGATTGGTACGGAAGGTGTTAAAAGTGGCACGAGACAGTAAGATTAAGACACCTAACATGAATTCTGTTGCTGTTGTACCGTGGCATAACGGTTCCTTGTACTTTCAGTTTGCCCTGGTCTTTAGCATATAGAGACCCATCTCGTATACACTGGCATCCTTCTGTACCAAGCTGCAAACAACAGCGTTAACAAAATTTTCTACAATATTATACAACTTTAAAAGATACATTCTTATTCTGTCTTTTCTATTTCTCCCTTAACTTTGGGACTTACCGAGCGACCTGTTCGCTGACGACATTCTATTTCTTTCTTCTTTGAATGTTGTCAGGTGATCTAGACACAGCGGAGATCGAGCCCACCAGCGAAGACTTGGATCAGTTTCTAGAAGACCCCGAGCTCTAGACATTGTACCTTTTCTATTCAGTATTTTCATTTCCTGTTATGCCATTGTTTAGGCATCGTTTTTTATTCCAGTTGTATTTACTTTTCATGCATTGTACAAAGGAATGTTAATAAATAAAGTTGCTGTTATTTTTATCTCTTGTCTCTTATGATTATCTTTATATTACTTAGATACGCTTAGCGTATGTATTTCTGAGTATATACGTAGCGGACCTCGTCGCGTCCCCTTCGCCGTATACCGGGAAGCGGGGCGTGATATTGGTAGTTAGAGAGTTTTGAGAGAATTTTTGCTAGAATTTTCAGGATGGAGAAGAGTTAGAGCATGGTGTGGTATTTATAGTGAAGAATTAGTGTGTTAGAATTAAAAATTTGTATTAAAAGAATTTAAATGGTGTTAAATGGTGAATTGAAGGGTCTCTGTTTGATTACAGGAAAATCAAACAGTGCAGGGGAGTTAAGGGGAGTTGAAGAGACGAGTGTGCAAAGCACGAAGGGATTTAGAGCTACTTAGACCGTCGGCGCCGGCCATAATCAATAAATGGGCGGTCGGATTTTGCCCAACCCCCTCGAGATTCGTGCTACGTGTTAAGTTTAGTATGTACACCTCATTGCACCTGTTTGATTTTTCTGAAATTTTTCGTTTCTCCGTGAATTGCACGTGCAACTCTTAGGCTCCCGAAAAATTAAAAAGAAAAAATCTGAAAAACAATAAGGTTGTAGGTTGTTTTTCGTCACCCTATTGAGATGGGAATGCGCGCGCTTGTCAGGCATGTACAGATTCCCCCTGCCTGGGGCAGGTCAGGGTTTATTGATTGTGGAGATCCGAATCTCCGGCAGCCGCGAACTAACCTACCGTTAATTATACCTCGTTTTTGAAGCGATGGAACCTCCGATTGATGGGTCAAACTGGTCATGCGAACTCAATGTGCCGTATACATATATTGTGTTTTGAAGGGTACTTGGACGTATCGGGGGCCGCGCAGAATCTAATGGGGGACGTGTTTTGAGTGTGGAGAATGAGGGGAAAAGCGGGGTGCGGAGAGTCCTAAGGATGCGTAAGTGGCGGATGGACGCCGGGCGTCACCGGGCCACGTGCCCGGCGTGTTGGCGCCGGGAGCCAGAGGGTCATGCGCCCCGCGCACGGGAGCCAGGCGCCAGCAAATCACGCGCCCTACACGTGGGTGCTGGGCGCCCGTGGAAAATGGGGCTTAGCCCCTATACTGGGAGTTGTACTCCTGATTGACTTTTGGAGTTAAACTCCTAAAAAAAGAAGAGGGGTTTAGCCCCTGCACAGGGAGTTGTACTTTCCGGTTGAATTTTGGAGTTAAACTCCTAAAAAAAGGGATTTATTATTATTATTTTTTTTGTGGAGTTAAACTCCTAAGAGATTTTTAGAGATGATGAAAGGGGATCTCTTTTCTTCTCCCTTGAGCCGTGGATTTTCTCTTGAGCCTTAGATCTTCCCAAAGTGGGATTTTTAGAGATGTGTCTCCTTCCTCCTCCTCTCTGTTGGCTGGACCTTGAAGAAAAAGGAGGGTGAGATTTAAAAATCTTCCCATTTAGAGATCTGATTGGAGATTTGAGCTCCTCTTTGTGGGTTTCATGGTGAAAACCTATTCCTTTTTTGGAAAAGAAGAGTGAAACTCTTGATTTAATTTAAGGAAAAGAAAGAAAGTTTAGAACCTTGAGAAAGGAGAAGGAGGCACAGAACCCTACACTTTTTTGAGAGAATGAAAATGTTTTTCTTGATTTTTTCATCATGTTTATCTTTATAGGCTACACACTTTACATATTGCCCATTGAGCTTTGCCAAATGGCACTTGTGCCACCTCATGCCTTATGTACTTATCTCTTTTTGCACATAAGCCATGGGGTTTACAAAATTTTGGCTTTTTACCCATTTTGCATACATTTATTCCTAAAAAAAGAATTACATTGAACTAATTTATGGCTTCATTATTTTTGTCATGGGACCGGTCCCTTCCATACTCGGTCTTGACCTGGGCTTGGGCCCACTTGGCTTGGGATTGAATTTGATTTTCACTTGGTCAACCGGGATGTAATTTTTGACCCCAACAAGAATCTGATGGAATTCGAATGCACAGGTTATGTCATATCAATGTAGGGCTATACCAGTGAACTGCAAGTTATTTCTTGATTTTATTGAACAAAAATAACTTATAACTTTACATCAGGCTTAAATACCCCTTTTCTGTATAATAAACAATAAATTTTTGTACAGAGATTTCAGAATCGTTACATTCTACCCTCTTTATAAAAATTGCGTCCTCGTAATTTAAATAAAGATGTTGTAACAGATTCAAGAAAATTTTGGTTAAAGTAGTGGTGAAGTAACTACTAATATCGTACCAAAAGTGCATGAAAATGTTTAGGTAGATGAAAGAACACAAGGATGCAAGAATTTGAAAAGGCTGAAAATGATGAGAGGAGATTTACCAGTATTATCTTGACCTATGGCTTCGGCCTCTACGGCAGCCAAAGTGAAAACCTGACGTCTCTGCGCATTTCTCTGTGCATGCCGGTACATCGATGGCTGACGAGGTAAAGGTGATCCGTGCGGAGGTGGTGCAGGATGGGCTAAACAAGTAGGTGGAGCTTCAATAGCTAGTCTAGCTGCGGGGGATGGGCGATTATGTGGGCAAGTTCCTACAGTGTGTGAGGGTGATCCACATATCAAACAGAGACCATTTGCTCGACGGCAATTCTTGACTTGGTGTCCGGTCCTCTTACAATAGATACAGAAGTTTGGTTCAGTCTTGAAAAATGATCCTCCTGGTCTCATAGTTGGCGGTGGAAGAGTTGGTCTAGAAGCGGCTCTTCCAGTGATCTGATTGGCAGGACGTTTCATACCGACCGACTGTGGCCTTCCCTTCTTCTTAATGACAGCTTCATAGCGACGGGCTGACTTCAAAGCTGTTTCATGTGTTAGGTATTCTACCGTTGCTAGGGCAGTCTGGATCTCAGGGTCTAATCCTTGCTGGAAGCGCCTGGCTTTGATTTCAGCAGTAAGAATTAGACGGGCAGCGAATCTGCCGAGCATGGTGAATTCGGCATCATACTCATCCACCGACTTATCCCAAATGGATCTGTTGCAGGTGAATGAATTTCTATTCCATCTCGAAGTGTGCAGTTTTCGAAAAATACTTGGCGTCGAAGAGATCACGGAAAATCTTCCGCTCGATCGGCTGTTCAAGACGGCTCTCTTCGGCTTTCCACCAGACTCTGGCATTGTCAGTAACTTGGAGTTTTGCTATTCTGACCCACGCCGCTTCTGGAACTTGGGCTGCTGCTAGGTCATCTTCTATGTTTTGAGCCCATTCCTCAACTTCAAGCTGTTTCTCTTTCCCTGAGAAGTTTTTCGGGTGTAATGCTCGAAATTGTTTCTCTCCCGGTACTTCTGCTTCAGAGCGGGTGAAACTCTGTTGAAGGAGAGCGGTCTGCTCCTGCAAAATCGTGCTTTGAGCCTGCTGACGTTCAAGTAGGCTTTTGATAGCCTCCGGAAATATCGTCTGTTCTGTAAGTGGAGCAGTTACGGTAGGTGGAGGTGATAGAATGATAAGGGTAGATGGTGGTGTACTTCCATTGACGTTGGTGCTAGGGTTGTTGGAGAATCCATCACCTTAGATAGAGAAGAAAGATTATGATAAATTCAACGGAAATTGAAATGTAAGGAATGTAAAGTTGTTAAATTTCATCTTTCTTATGATATATTGCTTACGACTTCATACAGAATTGACCTGCATGGGCCACCAATAAAACCTGTCACGTCATGCTTCACAGAAGACGGAAACAGACACGTGACAAGCCCGCGACGTATTTATTTCGAGAAGGTCATTTTCCGGAATAAATATGCTGAGCGTAAATGAGCAATATAAAAATGACAAGAAATTAACATGAGATTTTAAACTTCAACAAATTTATTTACATTCAAACATAATGCACTTATAGTACATAAGTTCAACTGAAAGAAAAGAAAAGAAAAGAAATGTCTAAACAGGTGGCATACATAAACTGAAAGAAAAGAATAACTGGTTTAGGCCTGAGTCGCGATATGATCGTGCTCCTCCTCTGTTGTGTCTACCTCCTCAGTCTCCACAGTATCTGACGAACATTCCAAGAAACAAAAATGGGTGGAATGCCCGTCAGCGAACTTTCGCTCGGTAAGTCCCCAAGGAACCACGAGCCCGAATCAAGTATTAGTAACGGGAGTTCAACCCAGTGTTGAAGTATTCCAAACTCAACAGGCAATAATCCAGGAGTAAGAAAACACGGACTCTTATGACAGCTTGCTTGTGTTAGTAGATATGGATTCATAATTTAGGAGGACTCCTGAGATTTCATTGGATTCACACATGAACTTTCCCAACACCCCATGTATTCTAGATTACAGTTAAAATTAATAGCCTTGCTCAAATCCATGAATATATTGAGTTCATGCCAATATCAAGTATTCGTGTCAAGTGTTCATATATTCATGTCAAGTTGTATTCATAATTCGAGTTAAGTTGGTTTCAATAGCAGCCATTGTTGGTATTCATGTTAAGTTCATGTCAAGTCATAATATTCTAGTATTCAAGTTTTAGGATATTCAAGTTCAAGTGTTCTGGTTCATGATTAAGGGTTTAAGTTTATGTTAAAGTTTGGATCCTGCTTGAGTTAGTATTTAGATTAGAGTAAATATCTTATGAAAGAATTTAGCTCTTGAATTTCTTAAGTTCAGGAGTAATCGGCAACTGCTGCATATGGACGGCTGAATTTGTGTTTTTTTTCAAAACAATTGCCATTTGATAACTCCGTTAAGTTGTCTAATCTAAATAGGGAAGCACTCACTTTCTCTGGCTTCCTGGGGCTCAAGAGAATTTATCCCGTTTAAATTTATATTAATCTAGAGTCCTTGATATTGTATGCATATCTCGAGAGGGTTTTATGAAAAATACTTTAATATAATTTAAAAATAAAGCTCGAGAGTGATTTATAATATTTAAGGTTTTCATAAAACATGTATTTTAATTGTTGGGGTGTTTTAGTGATAAAAACTTAGTTAAAGTTTATGGTATTTTTATGAAAAACTAGATCTTTTGAAAACTTGTTAGTATTTTATTAAAAATTCTAATCTTTCATTTTCTACAAAATATAGTTTCATAATATATTTCTTTATTGAAAATACGAATTCATATTTTTATATAATTTCCAAAATTTAATGTTTATTTAGAAAAGCCATATTTCTTAAAAACTGTATTTTTATTTCTTTTCGAGACCGAATACTCCATGAAGAGTTCTGCGTCTCACTCTACTATCCCAAGAACATGCGATAATCCACACCATCCATTAGAGAGTCCCCTAACGAGGGTTGTAAAGGTGTAATCGCCAAGAATTTCAAAATACTGATTGAAAAGACGAGTGTGCAAAGCACGGAAGGATTTGGAGCTATTTAGACCGCCGGCGCCGGCCATAATCAAGAAATGGGCGGTCGGATTTTGCTCAACCCCCTCTAGATTCGTGCCACGTGTCAAGTTTGGTATGTACACTTCATTGCGCTTGTTTGATATTTCTGAAACTTTTCGTTTCTCCGTAAATTGCACGTGCAACTCTTGGGCTTTCGAAAAATTAAAAAGAAAAAATCTAAAAAATAATAGGGTCTGATGGGATTCGAACGCACAGGCTATGTCACAGCAGTGTAGGGTTTTACCAGTGAGCTACAAGTTATTTCTTGTTTTTATTGAACAAAAATAGCTTATAACTTTACAGTAGGCTGAAATACCCCTTTTCTGTACAATAACAAGAAATTTTTGTACAAAGATTTCAAAGTCGTAACAATCGATCCTCCTCTTATGGATGAGATAGCCGGTCATCGTTAATTCAAGAAGGATGGATTAATTTTGTTTCATCTCCACGCAAGTAACGAGAAATAAGTTGAGGCATTCGCTGACGCAATAACTCTCGGTTATTGACCCTTCCAGTCGAGCTCGATTGTGCACTTGTCATTTCAAGATTTCTAAGTATCTAAAATGTTAACAAATAGTTTAGACAGATATGAATATTATAATGAATTAAATAACACAATTGACTGAAAAAATGTTACCTTTCTACTGGATAAATCCACCTGTATGAGACATGTCCAGCAACCATTGCCTCTGTAACTAGAAGCTCAGAAAGATGAATTATGACGGTGAAGAAAGATGGTAGAAATATCATCTCCAACTTACAGAGGGTTTTAATAATACTCTTTTGCAACTTCTCGAATTTGGCCACATTTACCATTTTAGAACAAAATTTAATGAAAAAGTCGCAATGTTCAAATCCTTGGTGATATTGGATGGCAAATTATTAGATTACGGCAGCGCCCCGGCCATCAAATCGTGGCCAAATGCGAAACAAAAATTTACTAAACTGGCGTTACCACAACCCGATGCCCGGATCTACCCTAAGCCCTATACTAGCAAGCAATATAAAGAGTTAGGAATGGTTATACCGAGTTGGTCCGTGTCCTTTGGTCTTCAACCTTCATCCCAAGCTCCTAGTGGTTTCTTGATCAAATTTGGTTGCCGGTCTTCCTCCATCTACGATGATCCACCTGAAAGAAACGGCGCAAGCTTCAATCTCGCCAAGCGAAGTAACCGACGCTCCAAGGTTGCTAGCAATGAAGAATGGAGGTATAGGAATGTGTCAGTATAATTTTCTCTCATCACAAATGTTCCATGAACAACCATAGAAGATCATGAGGAGGTGAGAAAACATGTGGTATGAGCAACTAAAGAAAACGGCTAAGTGTTTTCTTGATGTGAGAATAATAGTGAGCAAGTGAAGAAAATGAGCAAGCCCACTCAAAAAATGTGGCTGCCCTCCCCCTCTCTCTCAATCACACACCAAAAATATCTCATTCCGTTTTACAATAAACAAATGCAAGTCATATCTCTCTATATGCCATCACCCATGCTCATGCCAACTCACCCTCCACCTCATTTCCATAATTGATTTTCTAAAAAGAAATCAATAATAATGTGGCCAATCTTCTAGAAACTATTCCGTATAAATACGGAATACAACCCGGTATACGTATCGAAATACATATACGCGTATTCGTACGAAAATATGAATAGCCAAGAGAGAAAATGAATAGTGAACAATAATACTAGAATACATATATATAAATACATATATATAAATTATTAAATCAAAACCTAATTTAATAATCCGGCTTAATCCTAAGCCGTTAGTATTATCAACCGTCCGATTAAAGTCTGTGCAGCCTGTACACATATTTTATTGGACATCTATATGTACCAACATACGTCATCTATACCATATCGCCTGAACTGTGAAAACCCTCTATGTGGGACTCTAAAGACTCGTCAATACGCTGCCAGTGGGTTTAACCACAAGCACGTCAGCGACACTAGCTATACGTAACGGCTACCCAGGTATTGAGCGAAAGGAAGGCCGACGAGCAAACTCATCCAAACCTCTACTGAGCCTGACAGTAACAATATACGTACAATCCGGTTTGTTCGTCTAAGAGTATCTCATATCGAGTCTAGGGGTGGATAAAGTCAGACCCCCTAACAACGCGATAATTCGTGTCGGCATGAAACCCATCACCACCTAAGAAACTATCGATCCTGGATCGGTAATTCTCGTATACCCCGGCCGAGAATTTCTGGTGATGGACACCCGTGCACAATGAGACATCAACCCCAAATACCGGGAGTGATAAATCCCCGACGATCCGCTCACTGCCTCCATGTGGCTCGGGATTGTACCCAACTAAAACCTATTTGCATGACTCCTTTAAGCCGTGGTAGGATAGTAATCAAAGCACAGTGGGAACTCACACGAGACAAATGACGATCTCATGTCGACAGACTAACCTGTACACATGTCACTTTGGAACTGCTATTTGACAATAGGTATAATACCAACTAACAGGTTCCCGGCGAGTCCGTCCAGTGTACTCATAACCCAATGAGCACTTGTATACTATCTTAGGTGAACAACCGACACTAATGGCTTGTGAGACCGGCTACTGTCCCTCGTCAGGGTCTGGATAAGTATACACTAGTCTACTCTGGAGTATCGATACCCAGTCTCGAAACTCCCACGACTATGGACATTTAAGGATGTGCTTATAGACCACCAGCTCCCACGTATATGATCGCCATCATCATGCTGGTAGTCAAGCAAGAATCATATGGGCTCTATCAACATATAATAGTGATGATAAAAACAAACCAGATAGCATACTATCATCTCAAGTAAGACTGTTCTACCAGTATAGGTCATCCCTCAATCATCATAATCACCTGCCTGCCACTATGATAATTGCCTTGAGGGCACTATAGCCAACACAAATTATATCGGAGTGCCACCAGAAGCAATTG
The DNA here is from genome assembly GCA_030015575.1 of Agapanthus africanus. NCBI lineage: Eukaryota > Viridiplantae > Streptophyta > Magnoliopsida > Asparagales > Amaryllidaceae > Agapanthus > Agapanthus africanus. The sequence continues at coordinate 365,559,993 of CM057351.1, read as the reverse complement.
ATGCAGAAGGATACGACAATCATGAGTTTTAAGATTCAAGAGTTTTGGTGGCTCGACTTGCACGTTCTTTGCTATATTAGAGGAGTAGCCATCTGAGGTTTTGACGTTTTTTAGCACCTCACAAAAATCTTTTCATAACCAATTTCGATATTGTGTGGCTCAAAACTGGTAATTTATAGACACTCAACAGTTCGTTATCTTCGGATCGCTTCTGTTTTTTTTTTGTTTATTAATGGAACCATCTGAGTTAAAACGATTAGAACCTTTCTGGAATTGACATGATGAAATCTGCTCAAAAATTTCTATCCCTAACAATTGTTTTGGTATTTCATCCTTTTCCAATATTCCATCAAACTTATTTACCATCTTTCTGTACGAATGATTCGCCGATAACCACCTACGATGAAACTAGTAGAAAAACTTACCACGTGTCTTAAGCTGTAAGCAAGACCACGTGATGGACATGTATGTTTCGCATAGGTAGACCATCCAAATAACATGCCGTATGCTGGAAAATTGTTGATTGTCCAAATAACAACCGCTCGTATTCTAAACTTCTCCTTGGCGTACACATCATATGTCTCTACTCCATGTTCCTAGAGTTCTATTAGCTCTTCAATTAAAGGTTCCATATAGACGTCGATATTGTGACCGGGTGAATATTTTTTAGGAATTAATAAGGAAAGAATTATATACGATTATTTCATACATATTCAGGAAGGCGAATTGTAAGGCATAAGCAATACCGGCCACGTGGACCAAGAAGAGCTCATGAGTCCGTAAGCTATGCAATCGTCAGTTGCCAAAGCTAAATGTACATTTTTCAGCTCATCCCAAAATGATCAACACTGTTTAATTTCTTCCATACTTCTGTATCAGCCACCGGATGCCTCAGCTTTCCGTTTTGCTCTAACGATCGGAATGTCATCACATGCTCTTCCCCATGTCCTTTGAAATATATAAATATTGTAACCTCTTAGCCAGGGGAAAATAACGAAGGATTTTGGCTGAAGTTTTCTTACTCTTTTTGCTGACATCGGACATTTCTGCGATTGAATTTCGCTTAACATTTTTCCACCTAGACAAATTGCAAAGGGAACACTCATCGAGAGACGCGTAATCCTTACGATATAGCACACAGTCGTTGGGATATGCGTTGATCTTCTCATACGAGAAACCAAATGTCTTAACAATCTTTTTTATCTGGTGATGATTCTCTGGAATGCTTTCCTTTCATTCAGGAATTATTTTGCATAGAAGATCAAGAACTACGTCAAAGTGCTCGTTAGCCATCCCGCTGATTATCTTCTGTTGGGGAGCCTTATTACAATGACAGACTACTAAATTCCGTTCAGTCTTCGTATGATCGTTTTTCTCTAGAAGTTTATGCAATTCCTCTAATTTACTGGTGCCTTCAGACGGTTCAATATCATTCATTTCTTCTCCGGCAAATAAATCTTCCAACATCTCATGTGTGTCATCTATCCTGTCACCGTTGGTAATTAAGCTTGCGAAGGTACGGTCTCATTATCCATCCTCGTTTTCTCGTCATATATTCCCTCACCATGGTAATTCCAATATATGTAGTTTGGTTCAAAACTCTTTATAAACACATGTTCTTCTATCATTTCACGTCGAAAACGGGCTCTATTCTTACATTTCTTACAAGGACAGAATAAGAGTCCATCTCGGATACGCTTTGGGTTCTTATCTGCGTAATCTAAAAAGACTTTAAGCCCATCTTTAAATCGGGTGTCTCTCAAACTATACCTATCTTTTTTCCCCATGTGCATTAACGATTTATCCGGAAGAATTCTCATCTGTTATCACACAGACAATAATATGAGTTTAACATATCTTATGGGTTTATTACAAGCTCATTATTAAATAAATTTTCAGGTGTTAAATAAAATTTCATGATGTGGACGTATCAAAGCATCTAAAGTCATTTAAAATTGGCGTAAGTAATCAGGGTAAAAGGTCAAGACGAATAATTAGTTTCACGGCTGTCAGGAATAAAGATCATAATTCCTATTACAAATGCAACACTCGCATCTTACTTCCTCCTGTTTTTCGTCCATTTCAAGAAAATTTCGGCAGCACTTTCCCTTTATTCCCCGTGTTTATATATAAAGCTGTACACGGAGAACAAGTACAAAACACTGTCGAAACTTCTCGAAATAGATGAAAATACAGGAGGATGTGAGATGTGAGTCCTGTTGCATACGTCATATGTCCAAACTGGACAAATCCGACAATTACTGTATGTCAAATCCTCTCATCGAATACTACACATACGTTTGAAAAAAAATGAACATGAGGCTCAACTCTCATAAACATATAATGTGATTTTATCAATTCAACGGTAAAAAGATTTGACATACACCAATTGTCAGACGGGAAACTATAGGTCGATTCTAAACAAATTTATGGTATTTCGATCTTAAACTTACTGATTAAATGAAAACATAAAGCCCTAGTTAAGTTTCTAATTAAAATTTTAAAGTATCTCTTAATTTTCTATTTAATCTTCTATTTAATCGTTTTTTAATCGGGTGTCGGTTCACTATTATTTGGTTTTAATTAAAAAAATTTAATTAGCGTAATTAATGTTATAGGTTAATTAGTGTTAATTTTTCTTATTCAGTTTGATTTTATTTTTGATTTATTTATCTGCTATAGTTTAATTGTTATTACAAGATTTGATTTATTAGGGACAGTATAATATACGATCGTATATTATATACGGCCGCGGATATGATATTAGAGACTGTTTAGACTTAAAACGGTCTCTAATATATTGTCCCTGATACGCACAGTTTCTACTAGTGAATCGATCCAGATTTAATTCATACCGGGCTATTAAAAACAAATTAATGTAAGATAAAATATTGTTTTGCAAATGCTCAGGTTTCATCCTGAAGGGTCTGCCAGCGATGAATGTCTTTTACAAAAGCCCCGCCACCCTTATCATTGATTTAGAGTTTTGGCAGAGCTGAAGAAATATTTAAGGATGACAATCCTCTTAAGGAATGTCAACATGTGAAAATAGTGAGGGAATAGCAATCGCTTCAATTATAAACCAAAAGCCTCACACTCCCTGCTACTTGCAAGGAGTAGCCAATTTATATATTTATCAAACCTAAAGTTAGGTATAGTTCCACAAAAAAAAAAGATATAAATGAAATATAAATAAAAAAAAAGGTAACTAGTTGGGACTCACAACATCGTGAATTATTCCATGAATAACCAGCGAATTTTTGAACAGCCGATTTAATCGCTGTTGGCGAACGATTCGAATAATTCGCGAATTATTCATGAATAATTTACAAAATCAGCGAATAATTTGAAACATCAAAACTCAGCGCCTCATATATTAATTTCTTTCTCGAAATACTTCCCGAATACCAGTCAATTTTTTCCGAATAGTTTTCCAAATCTGAATTTTCGATCTCACCGAATTGATACCGAATAATGAATTTGTGAATATGGCTAGCACCACAGTACCATGGGGATAATGACCAGCTAATGCTATAGAGATTCCTTAACCACCTGACAATGCCATGGATCCATGAAAAAAAAAGGAAGAGAGAGCTCCTCATTATATTATGGCGTGTGTGTGTAAATAAGGAAAATGGTAGGGTCAATTAGTAAAGATGTGCCCATACTGCGCCCATGTGATTAGAGATTGGGCCCTACCAAACCAAGAGCTGATCCAAGTGATGAGCCAGCTTCATCATCATTATTGGGTGGAGCCTTTTTGTCTTTTTTTGACTTTTGTTGCATGCATTATGCATTATGGAGAAGAGGCATTCATTATGGAGAAGAGGCATGCGGGGCTTTGTAGAGAGAAGCTGACACAGCATGCTTTTAGTGGGCTTTATGTTGTATCTTACGTTTAAACCTTGCATTGTGCGGAATTCAGGAGGAAAGGAGGAAGGGTAAAGCTTAAACGCAAAATATAATTCAAGGTTTAATAAAAACATTACAGATGCTTCTGTATAGGATACTGTCTACGGAAACACTGTGTTCCCCTTTCATACTTATAATTGTTATTATTGCACATCTCTTCCGTCTTGAACTGATGGACTATTCATCATCCTAACACTATTCATCCTTCTATTATAGCTAACATAATATCTTGTTTTTGAAAAGAATAAGAAAGGGATTATATACTAGCTATGATGGTTAGTAAAGAACGATCTAAACAACATGATGGTTTCGAGAAAATAACCCTATGCTTATTTATGTACTTGTAAGTTACCATTTAGAGTGAAGATTCGCTCACAATAATTTTCTAGTCTTTTAGTCAAGAATCAGGATTAATAATCTTTTGGCAACCGGCATCGCTCAAGCCTAACCTTAACTCTCTCTCTCTCTCTCTCTCTCTCTCTCTATATATATATATATATATATATATATAACCCTAAGTTCATGACTTAATTATAAGAATCCAATACTAGCAGTTGTAAACTAGCAGTCAATATACAGTAGGATAAGACTAATTTGGCTCACTTGTCAAATTTTGCATTTGACTAACTCTTACAAACATTGAGACTAATGGGTAAGCATCCTCTGCTCTTGACAAGAGCTCTTGTCATCTTCCTGTCTTCGAATCCGTTTCTTGGCTCCACACAATCTGGGCCATTCTGTTTTACACTAATACAGACAGAAGGATTTCAATAGCAGTAGGAAAATAGCAGAGGATGTCATATTTTCAAGTAAATTTTGTACATGTATTCTTTTGGAAAAACAAATTGCTAAAATCTAGAGCATTAAAATATCAAAGCCTAAAAATTTGATAGGCCCATCATTGTTGGGTTAAATAAAGGCCCACAACGGAAAAAAAGGCTAATTGCTAATCAACCTCCAACCCAAAATTAAGATAAAGCCCAATACAAAGTGTTACACCCCCAGCTTCTAGATCGGTGCCATGAACCATGAAAGAATCACACAAGGCGAATGCGACAACACGGAAATAAATAGAATCGCATGTAAACAAAGATAATAAAAAAAGACTTATCTGACTGACGGCCGTCGTAATACGCCACAAGAGAATAGAAAAAACACACCCACAAACGAAAACACAAGGAAATACACACATCCTGTTTTCGTGTACAAGATAAGCATCACATGAGATACAACAGCCTTCCACTAGCCCAATACAAGTACACTCCAAATCTTTCACAAAAAGCTCTCCTTTTGGCGGAAATAATTAATTGAGCATACCCAATACCCTAGATAAACTACCATATTTATAGGTTACAAAAAACTAGGAGAGCAATTAAAATTGATTCTGATATAAAACCTCTAAACCCCACTGGCAAGCATCTGTTGCGCCGGCATGCAAAGGAGCGGAGCCGATAGGATCTCACCATATGGCAGATCTGATGGCTCCCGCTCGATGCCGCACGACACGACACGACTAGATGCTCACACGTCGCCACGTATTCCCTTGCTAACGCCTTGAGCTCATGAGCTGGGCCCGACATCTTGGGCCGGTCTGGGCTTGTTCTAGGCTTTGGATTTTAGAAGCCCAAAGATCTCGTTGGTCGAATGTTAGTCAGAAGCACGTTAATCTTTTCTACATCATTTCAGCTCAACCAAATTCAAATCCAAAAACAGATCACACAAGTATCATGAATTTGAAAAACGAGAAATAAGCTGTCCCGATTCAACCTAGAAGCAAAACAAACATCTAAATTCAAAACATAAAGATTTGAAAATTAGCCGTCGCTTCGAAAGTTCTTTAATTTCATCATCAATGTACAATCAAAACACAGAGTTATGAAAGCCTAGCATGCGGCCGAAGGCTGTCGAGGGTGGAAACCGTTGGCAGATGCACGACCGGGCTGAGAGGGGGCTGTCGCAGTGACACACTGGCACCGCGGGCACATTGTGAGTGCGGATGCGGGCATTGGTAAACGGGTTTGCGGGGAAAGGACTGTGGGTGGGGCGACCCGCATTGCCCGAAGCTCCTCCACCTCTCGCTGCAGCCGCCTGTTTTCCTCCCTTAGAGACCCGAAACAACGTTTCAGGTACTGGCATTCCATCTCCGTCTGCTTTAGCTTCGTCCTGTAATCAATTGCATGTCAAGGCAAAAGGGACTGTCTGTATGACAACTATTGTTCTAAGCTAATATTTCAGCAGCACTTATCGACTAAACTATCCTATAAACTATCCTATGATCTACATGTTTCTCATTCTTAGCGACAATCGAATCACCCTAAACTCTTACAAGTGTAGCTTGATTTTCATACCAGTTTTGTTTATTTCCTAGGGCATACACTCTTACCAGTTTAGCGATTTTCTTTTCTATTACTTAATTCGTTGTAAACACTGATAAGCATTTAAGAAAGGAAAAATTAGTTGCGGGCTCAGTTTCTTTACTTGATTAGTTTTTAAATTCCCAAAAGGGTAAATTGTCAAAAAAATCCTGCAATTTTTGAAATTGTTGGGAAAGGCTTGTTGTTCAAAATCTTTGTGAAAAAACCTCTGAGACTGTATTTCATTTAGGTTTTGTATTCTCTCAACTGCTTGGATATTACAGGCAACTGCTTAGACATTACAGGCAACACGTATACATGGGGTTTTGATTGGGCCAAGATTTTTTTTAACAAGAGCAAAAGGCTTTGGGGGGTTTTAGACAAGTTTGAAGCGGGCCCGGGGATTTTTGACAATTTTTAAAAATCAACCATCATGACTTGATAACTAGTGTTATGATTTGATATATGTTATGGTTTGATAACTAGTGTTGTGATTTGATAAATGTTATTGTTCAATGAATAGAATTATTAAATTAAATTCAGAATGCATATAGCCTGAAACATATTTATTAAATACTAGTAAATACCTTGTGTGCATGTGGTGCACACGAGTGTTCAATGAATCTATATGATGGGATTGAGGAAAGAACTTTATGGCCATGTGACTCTTAATTTTCTATTTTCTTGGCTTGACATCTTAGATGGGTATTTGTAATGGACATCTTAGAAGTATCTACAAATCTCAGATTAATTGAACACCGATACAATGTGATTGATGACAACCATTTTTGATCACTGAGAAATAACAAATATCCGCCGAAAGATGACTTATCGCTCAAATATGTTGAGGTTTGATGGAACAGCTTGTATATCTCAAAAGAGTTGTTTGAAATTAGATACCAAAACAATATTAATTTTATTTTTTAGCTAAAATTCGATGAAGGGTGTTTCTAACTAAATATGTGAATATGGACATAAAAGACTTGTGAGATAAAAAAAAATTCAATAGATAAACTATTTATAATATAAATGAAGTTCTAGGAGATTCAAGCATCAATGGCAATTAGTCATAAAGGATTTTGATTTTTTCATGTTAATCAAAATGCATCATTGACCGGTCATGCTATTTATGAAATTGTGAATAAAAAAGCTAAATTGAATTTCTTTAAACATAAACAACAAATAATTTCATTTTTTAATTAAAAAAATATGTGCTACTAGCCTGGATTAAGGAAATGGTGCCAGACATAAACTATAGAGTAATTTCAGAAAGATACGATTTTTTTATTATACTCGGTTTGCGCTTGGTACATAGAATGGAAGATTACATAGAATCATAGCACTCCCGGGGATGGGATGACCAGGCATCTAATTTTAAGGAATCTTGCATTAACGTGTTTGGACGTAATCATTTCCGGAAATATATGTATGTGCAATTGTCAACCGGTGGCAAGGCCAAAAAAGAGTCGGTGTATGACGGCGAGACCGGCAACGAACGGCCGATCGGCGAAGAACTATGGTAGGTCTGCGGCGAACGGCCGATCGGCGACGAGCCGGCCGGTAAATGTTTGGCGATGACTGGCAGCCAGCCGGCGGGAAGTGACTGATCTGTGGCGGGCGGGCTGGCAGACGGCCGACTATCGGCGGGCGGGCTGGCAGACGGCCGACTATCGGCGGGAGGGCCGGGTAGCCAGGGAGGCCAGCGGCGGATGGTCGTGGCCCATTCATGTTAGACTGGAATATTTCGTGGTAATTTAGGACACATATGCTTTAGGAGGAATAGAATTACCATGAAATAAGACCATTTGATTATCATGATAATTCTATATTTCCGGGAATATTTTTTACGCCTAAACAAACGTGATAATATATCATGGTAATCTAGAATTACCATCTAGATTACCTTCTATCAAGAGCACCCTCAGAGGCAATTTATTACCTTTTGAGATATTTAAATGAAAATAGGAGAATAAGGTTACATATAACACAAAGAATATATTTATATTTTATTATTAGAATTTACAAATTTACCAAAATCATCTTAACACCCTATCAAAGTCAAAGAGAATGGCAAAATTGGAAGATGATATCAAACATAGGGGTATTATGAAATTTAAAATTAGTGTTTTGGAAGAATAATATCTTTTTGCGTGAAATATTCTAAACAAACAGACTGATGTATTATATTAATGATAAATGATTGGGTTTAATACTTAAAATTTTGAAGCTTGTGGATTTAAAAATAGGTGAAAAAGTACAATTAGGCCCAGAAACAATTTTCCATTTAAAATAGATTATAAGAATTAATTGGCCATATATGCACAGTAGGAAGAGGTGAAAAAAAGAGGAATACATGGACCATGGGGCTTTTATCTAAATGGTGTCTAGAACGCTTGGTTCATTGAAATGCTCCTGGTTCAATATGTAAATTTTTTTTTACTAATACACTTATTAAATCAAGGAACTAAATCCAAATGTTCATTAATTAAGACAAATAACCCAAGTACTAACAATTGGATTAAAAGTAGAATTAGTTTTGTGGATGATTGTTGCCCTCTACTGTTATAACAAGAACCAAAGGGTCAAACCCCTTTTAAAATCTCTTTTCCTTAATTCTAGAAATGTCACTTCATCCTCTCTGTCTCTCTCTTCTTTTTAAAGATGGGAGATCTCTTTCTCTCTCTCTCCCCTCTCTAAGATGAGAAAAGAAAATGAAACTTACACATAATTTTTATTATTAATATATGGGATAATTTTCCTGAATCTACTCTTTTTTAAACTCTCTGTCTCCTAATTTGAATATAAATACACACTACTACATTCAATTGAACTAAAGAGAAAAATAAATCAACATTTATCTTCAACATATAGAACCGACCGTGATATTTTGCGAAACATACGTCTAAATAGAATTTACTATCGTTTTTTTATATATAGACAATGCTAAAAAATATTTTTACGTGTATCGCACATGCCACGATTCAATTACCGACCATTATTCGGTGTGCCGAACATATATGACCGAGCATGAGTTAATAAGAATACAGACCCCACCGAGTCATCCAAAATTCCCCATCTCTATCCCTTTCTCTCTCGTGTATAGCTGTATTACGTTCCGACCAGATACACCGAATAATTTCTCCTATACTCCTAAATTAATATTAATATGTCTAAAGTGAGGTAGAATGAATGACTCCTTTTTTTAAACCTAAATAACATTGAGGAATGCAAAATGCCAGACCAAAGGGACAAGGAACAACAAAAGTCAACGCACCTGGCCCTTCGATTCTGAAACCACACCTCCACTTGCCTTGCCTTCAGCCTCAACCTCGATGCCAGCGCCTCCTTCTCCTTCTGCACATACAAACAACCCCCCATAACAATCTCATATTTACGTCTCCACCCCAGTCAAAAACCCAAAGCGTAAAAATAAAAATACAAATCAACTCACAGGGGTTAAAGTGTGATTTTGTCTGAAGCTCTCCTCCAGCAATCTCGACTGTTCCTTGGACAGCCTCAGCTTCTTCTGCCGGTAGGCCCCATCTCCTACCTCCTCCTCCTCCTCCTCAGCCTCCTCCTCCGCCGGCATATTTATATCTAGGCCCCTCCTATTGTTACACCCACGCCCTTCTACATTCCAAAATTTCAGATTCATGAATATATATCCTTTTAGCCAAAGTTTGTCAACTTTTAGCAAACATGTATTATATACTTCAAAAAAAATCACATGTGCATGCAATAAGGGAACAGCTTGCCTTTTAGCACTTGGGGTTTAATAGCAATAACAAAAGGGAAAGGGGGTTTGTGCAAAAAAAATACCAGAGACAAAGGGAGAGTTGATGAGTCCGGGAACAGCCATGGTGAGCTCTAAGCCTGAAGGGGTTCTCCCGAATCTACCCATGTCAATAAATGTTTTATTGCAAAAATAAATTACAAGCAAAAAAGATGGCAGAAGATGGGGGGACCATGAGGGGGGTTTGTTTGCTTATATAACAAGGTAAAAAAATTTATTTCCCATCATTACTTGGAAGTAAAGAGCTAAACAAATGATGAAGATACTTTAATGTGTGCTGCACCCAAATAGTAAAATGCCAAAGTTTCGGGGTGTTTTATGTTGAGGTCTCGATGTTGGGTCGAATTTGAGGGTGGTGATATGGCGGGGCCCATGGAGGGCTTGTTTGAAGTTTGACCAAGGGGTAGGACACGTGACAGTGCGCATGGGCGCGGGAAAACAGCCGGCAAGTCTCCCTGTTTGGTGTTGTCGCGTCGTATTGTCGGGCGAAAGAATGATTGGTTTTATGGTTCCAGTTTATTTTGCATCTAGACCCTTGGCGTTTCTGTATATTGGTATTTGATCATCGAGTTTGCAATATTGTTTGTCTTTTTTCCTCGAAACATGTTTATTAAGCCTATGATTTTTCTGATTTTTGAAATGTTATGAACGTGAAATGTTTAATTTAACTATGTGATAATAAATCTTCATTAATTGCATTTTTAGGGTTAGATTCGGAGGTAATAGAAATATAGAGTAAAACGTGTGACGCGACCTGGATCGCGCCAAGATGTTACCTTCCGTTGATCTGCTGATGACGGCGATGGGTGGCTGAGATTGGATCTAGAGGCTGTCGCTCCTGAAGCGTGTGGATCTCAATGGGTTTGAGCTTGTGGTTGCCGAGCTACCTGCAAGGAAATTCCGGAATGGTTGTACCACCGAGGACCCTCCGACGGTCAAGTTAGACTAAAGATCTGAGCATAGTAACGACTTAGTTAAGTAAAAATGGCTTACTTGAACCGTCTGAAGAAGGGGTTTATATAACGGTGGCAACAGACGTGGCAGCAGGCGAGGCAGGCGCGAGAATCACGCCGACCGTTACGCTCCCGACGTCACGCCCGCGTGATGAGCGGGACCTCCCATTAATGGCGAGACAGGCTCGTTAATGGGGGATCGTGGTGGCGTGGAACGTGGGATGTGACCGGCGGAGATCTCGCGCATGGCGAGATTCGCGGGATGGCGGTTACGCCTGCAAGCGGTGCTCTTGGTCGGTCGATGAGACCGAGGAAGATGACCTCGGCGGGAGAGCTCGCGGAGGAGCGGGAGAGCCGAGGTATCTTGGTTCTGCTCGAGCCCGGAGGCAAGCTGAGAGGGCCGAGGTGGCTCGGGCCTGTGATAGCTCAGAGACGATCCCAGGACTCCGAGGAGGTCAATTGTGCTGAGGGCTCGGAGGTGAGCCAGCGTTTGCTTGTAGGACGGCACAGGAGTGGTCTGGTCGGCCACTATAGGTCCTTTCTTGTGAGCCCGGGGACACGTCATCTGCCACGTGTCCTGATTTGGGAGATCACCGATATCGAGCATCATCATTAGCCCCCCACTCTCATCCCGACCAGCTGACGGGTCAGGTCGAGAGTGGTTTGCCGGGTCACCCGAGGTGAGCTTCTTTTCGAAGATATTGTCGGGCGTGTCCCTGGGCGACCGGTTGTTTTTCCGGGCGATGTCAGCGGATCAGGGCGAGATCTCCGCATTAAAGAGGGTGCGCCGGATCGTGTGTCCTTTTGCTGACGCAACAGGCCACGTGTTGGGTGCCGGTTGGATGATGTGACGTGCCGCAGGCTTCTGGCGTCCGATGGGATGCTGCCAATGCGCTTGCAACAGGTGGAGTGATCGTGGCCGTCGAGTGTACTGAACCGTTTTGGCGGGAGTCGACCGTCGCCGTTGGATGAGGACGCCGGTAGTATAAATAGGGAGGAGGCCTGATTCAGGATCTCTCTCTTCATATTTTTCTCTTTATGAGTCTTATTTGCTCGGCGCTCTCCTTTTAGGTCGGATCTCGCGTTTTTCTCTTCTCGAGGACTTCTTCACATCAGGTTAGATGTCTTGTCTTGAGGAGTCTGTAGACGTCGTAGGGGTAGATTCTAGGGATTCTTCCCCTGGATTGGAGCCTCTCCAGAAAGTTGGAGTCAGATTCTCTTCCCGGGATCACGCGTCAGGGGCGGTTCCCGGAGCGGTGGCGGCGGACGCTCCTGGTGCGTCGTCCTCAGTGAGATATGAGGACGAGCTCGTCTCCGCCCGGGCTCGTTTCCATATTCTTTCTGGCTACACGCTACGCTTGGCCGAGGAAGGAGAGAGGGCAGATCAGGTGAGGGGTAGAGAGATCGCCTTGTACCTGGAAGCTCTTTGGGCCTGAATGCACCTACCTTTCTCTCCCGAGGTTGTAGTCGCGCTAAATTACTTTGGGTTAGCCCCGGGCTAGCTAGTGCCGAACCCCTGGAGGATCCTCCTTGGGTTCCTGGTCCGGTTGAAGTTGCAGACGATCCCCTTTAGTCTGTCCATCCTTGCCTCCTCCTTTATTTACAAAAGTCACCCTGGGACTCGCGCGGGCGACCCGAGGTGGGTTTACCTCTCCTTTAGGAAGCAGCGGGGGAGTGTAGCCGGGTCAGGAGTTGTCGTCCTGCCTTATTCTATCCATGATTGGAAGAAGAAGTTTTTCTTCGTCGGGCCTTCAGAGGGTGAGGACTGGCCCGTACCCGTCCAGTGGTCTAGGGATAGGTGCTGGCAGAGAAATCCGTCCAATGACCCCAACGCAATGAGAGTGGCGGCGTGGGAGCCTATTCCTCGGGCTGATGTGATGCTTTCTGAGCGGGCCCTCGGTCAGGTCGGGCTCAGCCCCGCCCAGTTCGTCTGTAATTTAAGAGCTTGTATTTGTTTTTACTTTATTTGTGTCGCTGACTCTCTTATATCTTGTCTTGTGCAAAAACCATGGACGCGGGCCTCCTCCGAGCAGCCATGCGCAAGCCGAAGAAGGGGTCGAAGGCTGGAGGGGCCAGCTCTTCCCGTCAGACGCTGGTCTCAGCTTCCCCAGCGGTCGTCCCACCCCAGTGCTCGAGTGCAGATCGAGCCTCGGGGCCCAGCCATGTGCCGAGCAGAAAAAGGGCTCGGGGAGAGGACGCCCAAGCTTCGGAGGTGGAGACGAGCTCTCCGCCGTCGTTTCTCAAGAGGTTCCCCCGAGTAGTTCCGCGGACCCCGGCCTCTCCGATCTTGGTGGACGAGGGGGAGCTCCGCTTTAAGGTGCCCTCGAGGCTTTCCGTCGCTAATAGCTTGCTGCACGACATGGAGAGGTCGGCCGGGAGCCAAGTCGCTTGGGGGGACGCTGAAGGCACAATTAGCGTCCATCGCCCAAGAGGCCTTGCAGGTTAGCGCTCGTATATCGTCTCATTGCTTGGGAGATTTGGTGCCTCCTTTTCTTTCTGACCCCCCTCCGATTTCTTCATGTCCTCCATCGCGTCGCTATCGTTGCCCGGATGGAGGAGGAGGAGATAGCCCCGGCGATGCGAGCCGCGGGCGAGCTTTCCTCGCTGGGGGAGAGCTCGAAGCGGGAGCTGGAGGCGGCGATGGCGAGGGTCACTGCCCTCGAGGACGAGGTGGCTGCCGGGAGGCGGCCGCGAAGCAGGAGGCGGCGGCGGCAACGAAGCAGGAGGTGGCGGCCTCGAAGCACGAGGTGGACAGGTTCCACGAGGCTGCCCAGGTCGCCGAGTCCAAGCTTCAGGGCTCCGAGGTGCTCGTCGGCACCATGAAGAAGTCGGAAAGTACCCTCCGAAAGGAGTTGGGGGCTGCGGTGGGGGCAGCGAAGAGAGCCGGTCTCAGGGCGGCGGAGGCGGTGGAGAACTTCCAGAAGTCGGAGCAGTTCTACACCGTCCTAGCCTCGGCACCACCCTCATCTGGCACGAGGCTCTCGACGCCGTCAATGCCCGGGTGCCGGAGTTTGCTGATGAAGAGCTCCGAGCAGAATATCCCCGCGGGGATGACGAGCAGGGGGATGACCCCGGGAGCACTACCGGGGAAGGGGCTCTCGGCGATGGCGACGCCGAGGCTTCTGTGACGGACGCATCCCCAATCGTGGTGGACGTCGAGCTCATCGATATCGCGCCCAGCCATGGGACCTGAAGCCCCTCGTCTTCTCTTTGTCTTTTCTTTTGTCGCATCGGGTATTTTGTAGGCCTTCGGGTATTTTTGTAAGGCTGGAGAGCCCATAATACCCTTGTAAAGACTCTTGGCTTTTTGAATAAAGATTTTTTTATTTTCGCAGCAGTGTTTATGCTTTGTGCTTGTACTTCCTTTTGTTGGTAGACACTTGTATTTACACAGTACTGCTTTCATGTTCGGCACATTCCTCGTCTAGCGATTACTCATCAACTTGAATCTGATCACTTGCCGAGTGTGCGAGCACCGGCGGGAAGACGGTATCTCCACGGCCCCGAAGTTGATGCGGAGATCGCTAAGACGTTGATAGACCGGATGCCTCTTGTTGAGTTGATGTTCCTTAGTTGTTGGAAGGGCCGTGAATGGCCTACTAAGGATGACGCCAAGCAGGGTAGCTACTTGGTACCTCTTGACAAGGGCTTTGATCCTTAGCGCGTGAGGGGCCGTGAGTGGCCTACTAAGGACGGCGCCGAGCATGGTAGCTGCTCGGTGCCTCTTGCGAGGGCTTTGATCCTTAGCTCGGGAGGGGCCGTGAGGGGCCTACTAAGGACGGGGCCGAGCATGGTAGCTGCTCGGTGCCTCTTGGCAAGGGATTTGATCCTTAGCGCGGAAGCGGCCGTAAGGGGCCTACTAAAGACGGGGCCGAGCAGGGTAGCTGCTCGGTGCCTCTTGGCGAGAGCTTTGATCCTTAGCGCGGGAGGGGCAGTGAGGGGCCTACTAAGGATGGGGCCGAGCAGGATAGCTGCTCGGTGCCTCTTGGCGAGGGCTTTGATCCCTGGCTTGTTAGGGTAGGGAGCTACCAGCCAGGGATAACCGAGCAAGGGCGGGCCCGGTTGCCTCTTACGAGGGCTTTGATCCTTAAGGACGGGCCGTGCAGGGTTGCTGTCCGGTGCCTCTTGGCGAGGGCTTTGATCCTGGTTTGGTAGGGAGCTACCAGCCAGGGATAACCGAACAAGGGCGGGTCCGGTTGCCTCTGTGAGGACTTTGATCCCTGGTTTGTTGGGGTAGGGGAGATACCAGCCAGGGATAACCGAACAAGGGCGGGTTCGGTTGCCTCTTGCGAGGGCTTTTCACCCTTAGCTCAGGAGGGGCCGTAAGTGGCCTACTAAGAATGGCCGAGCAGGGTTACTGTCCGGTGCCTCTTGGCGAGGGCTTTTTGTCCTTAAGGATGGCCGAGCAGGGTTGCTGTCCGGTGCCTCTTGGCGAGGGCTTTGATCCCTGGCGTTGTGAGGTAAGGGAGCTACCGGCCAGGGATAGCCGAGCAGGGTAGCCGCTCGGCTGCCTCTTGGTGAGGGCTTTGATCCCTGGCATTGTGAGGTAGGGGAGCTACCGGACAGGGATAGCCGAGCGGGGGAGCCGCTCGGCTGCCTCTTGGTGAGGGCTTTGATCCCCGGCGTTGTGAGGTAGGGGAGCTACCGGCCAGGACTAGCCGAGCAGGATAGCCGCTCGGCTGCCTCTTTATGAGGGCTTTGATCCCTGGCGTTGTGAGGTAGGGGAGCTACCGGCCAAGGATAGCCGAGCAAGGTAGCCGTTCGGCTGCCTCTTGGTGAGGGCTTTGATCCCTAGCGTTGTGAGGTAGGGGAGCTACCGGCCAGGGATAGCCGAGCAGGGTAGCCTCTCGGCTGTCTCTTGGTGAGGGCTTTAATCCCTGGCGTTGTGAGGTAAGGGAGATACCAGCCAAAGATAAACGAGCGGGGTAGCCGCTCGGCTGCCTCTTGGTAAGGGCTTTGATCCCTGGCGTTGTGAGGTAGGGGAGCTACCGGCTAGGGATAGCCGAGCAGGGTAGCTGCTCAGCTGCCTCTTGGTGAGGGCTTTGATCCCTGGCGTTGTGAGGTAGGGAGCTACCAGCCAGGGATAAACGAGCGGGGTAGCCGCTCGGCTGCCTCTTGGTGAGGGCTTTGATCCCTGGCGTTGTGAGGTAAGGGAGCTACCGGTCAGGGATAGCCGAGCAGGGTAGCCGCTCGGCTGCCTCTTGGCGAGGGCTTTGACCTTGATAGCCAGTCGGCGCACCGGGAAGAGGTACGTTCGCTGGCGACACGTGTCGTGATTGTGTGGGGAACGCAAAGCGACGGAGCGCCGTTTCGGTTTCGCATCGAGCGGCGCGACTTCTGCTACGTGGCGACACTGTCGTGGGTGAAACGGGCGACCGTTGAACTCCGGGGGGCGTTTGGGGGCTATAAAACTGAGGGGATGTTGTTTACAGGCCCTTCATACCCCAAACACAAAAATGCAGGACTTCCCCTTCACCATCGAAGGCATCATAAACTTTGAGGACGTCTACCTCTATGACCCGTATTGCACCAAGGACACGGTGCAGTTGGTTATAGGCAGGATCGAGGACCACTTCGACCAATTGCTCCCCGGTGGTCCTCCCTCCTTCAGCTGTTGATGTACTCCATCTGGAGGGCGTCGCCGGGGATTTACAACCCCTTATCCGAAATGCTGTTCGACGAGGCCATAGGCAAGCTAAGGTCTCTGAGGCGCTTCGGCCTGATCTCTGCGGGTCGGCTTGACCGCTCAGAAGCACTTGTCCGTGAGTGATACCAATTGAGGCGCGATGCCGACGCTTACGGGAGGGATCGAAGGCAGAGGCTGGATGCCGCGAGGGCTCGGCTGGCGGAAATATCGTCAGAGTACCACGAGCAGTGTTCTCTGCACCATGTTCCCCCGCTATTGTAATTTTCTTTCTTTCTTATGTACGGCTGAGGAGCCTATAGTACCTCTTGAATGAATAAAATTCTTTTTCTTTTCTGCAATGCTCTATTGATCCCTTTATTATATAAACAAAAGATCTCGAGAAAGATGTACATCGCTCTGAAAAGAAAATACATGCTAGTAGATGTTCTTATTCGTGCAGCTCGAGCCCCCAGATGTCTGTTGGTATCTATGCCCAGCACAGGGTACCGAGCTTCATGGGTACCAGGCGCATCCTCCGCTGACATTACGATGATCTGGCCGATGGTCAGCTCGGCGGGAGGGGGACGCTTCTCCTGCTCGCGGTTATCTTGCCGCTTGTCCCTTAAGCACGCTGCGAGGTGCCCCGAACGGATGAGCTCTTCAATATAGTCCCGGAGTTGTTTGCAGCTCTCCGTTGAGTGGCCCAACGACCTATGAAAGCCGCCGTAGGGGCCCCGGGTTCGCTTTGAGGCCATTCTCGGGACCGGGCGAACCTTGAAGAACCCCTCACCCTTGGCTTCCTCTAGTAGCACCGCCTGGGAGACGTTGAGCGGGGTATACTTCTGGAACTTTGGGAAATAAGGCTTTTGCCGCTCAGGTTCCTGTTCTCCGCCGAAAGACACGACCGGGACGTTGTGACGTCCGGGCCTGAATTCCGAGGGCAGATGCTAATTGGTGCTAGCCGTCTATCTCTCCGAAGATGCCAAGTTGATTTATGGCACCATGTATCGAAGGTTTAAACGGATGCGGCCGATGTAGCAGATTTCGTCAGATTCCCCCTCGTTTGAGGGGTTTTTGATTGTGGGGACGCTCTTCCCTGCAGGAGCAAGCCCCTGCAGTTAATTACGCTATCGCATCGCGGTAATAACTTTCTCTTTTTCCATATAGTCACTTCGTGTCGTGGGTGTTTGTTTTGTGTTTGGTTACCCGTGGATTGTATACGGAGACTAATTTATGTTGTCGCCCGTAGAGCGTGGACTAATCCAAATCCGTATCTTTCTTAGATTTGGGTTTTTTGGGGGTTGGGTTTAAGGATACGTTAGCCTCATTTGAGACTAAGATCAACTTAAACGTTTGTTAAGGATACGTTAGTCTCATTTTGGACTAAGATCAAGTTAAACGTTTGTTAAGGATACGTTAGTCTCATTTTAGACTAAGATCAACTTAACGGGATCGTTTAGATCCAACAAGAGAGCAATTGAGCTCTATTGTTTAGTTTAGTGAAATCGTGGTCGATTAGTTTAAGGACATTACGGTCCCTTGTTAGTTTAAGGACATCTCGGTCCATTGTTAGTTTAAAGACATCACGGTCGAGATTAAGGACATCATAGTCCGTGAGTTTAAGGACCCCACAGTCTAATGTTAGTTTAAAGACATCACGGTCGAGGTTACGGACATCATAGTCCATGGGTTTAAAGACCCCACGGTCGAGGTTACGGACATCATAGTCCAGTGTTAGTTTAAAGACATCACGGTCAAGGTTAAGGACATCATAGTCCATGGGTTTAAGGACCCCACAGTCCAGTGTTAGTTTAAAGACATCATGGTCGAGATTAAGGACATCATAGTCCATGGGTTTAAGGACCCCACAGTCCAGTGTTAAGGATATCATAGTCCGTGAAATGTGTGGTTGTTGGGACCCGTCACCTCTCTGAAGACGTTGAAGAATTATAACGACAAATATCGGAGTAGTGAAGAGATGTACCCTTGAACCAAAGTGGATTGAGTGGTCTGTAGTCCAATTTGAAACTATGATCAATTAATTATATTATGAGCACATTGGCTCAGTTAAGTCTGAATTGATGACTTATGGTCAACTTGGGCTAAGTCCAATTAAGTTTGAAACATTGGCCCTTTGTTGGACCATTGGACATTTGTCTGGGTTCAGCTCCTCATCATTTAACAATGCTAAACAAGAGTTTGAGGGCTCTGATAACTTTTTTATCTTTGACTGAGCATTAAACATTATAGCTCTGAATTTTACTCAATTTTGAGATTCAGTTAAAGGGGGGGCTTTTGCCTCTGGAAAATTAGCCAATTTGGCTAAAAATAGTATTAAACACTAGAGAACAACAGTGTTAAACACTGGAAATAAAACTCTCAAATTAGTGTTAAACACTAGAAGACAACAGTGTTAAACACTGGAAATGAAATTCTCAAATTAGTGTTAAACACTAGAAATAAAATTCTCAAATTAGTGTTAAACAATAGAAAGAAAGGGGTCACGTAGGGACACGTGAGGGTACCCAAAGGTGGGGCCAGATCTCCTTTATTTTGTTTTGCAAATAAGTGTTAAACACTTTTAATTTTCTGACCATCACGTGTTGGCACGTGATGGAGATTTGTGCGTTGATTATTAAAGCATTTAATAAGGGGTCACGTGGTAGCACGTGAGAGCGCCCAAATTAGAATCTGCCTTTGCTTTAATTCTTGTTGTTTTGGAGGTCACGTGGGAGCACGTGAGGCATTGCCTCTAAGATGTTTCCTTCTTATTTTTGGAGGATCTTTTCAGGGGTTACGTGGGGACACGTGACCTAATTCTTTATATGCATGGAGATCTTTCAAGTCTCTTTATTTTTAAGAATTAAATTCTCTGTAGGGTTAAACCCTAATTATGGTTTTAGAGGAATTAAATTCCTATGTATGTAAAAGAATTAAATTCTTATATAGGGTTAAACCCTAGTTCTGTCTTGGAGGAATTAAATTCCTAAAACTTTAAGAGAATTAAATTCTCATATAGAGTTAAACCCTAATTTTATTTTGAAGGAATTAAATTCCTATAAGTTTGAGAGAATTAAATTCTCATATAGGGTTGAACCCTAGTTTTATCTTGGAGGAATTAAATTGCTGTGAATTTGGGAGAATTAAATTCTCTAAACTCAATTCTCCCTCTAAGTTTTGGATCTGCATGGCAGAATCTCAACCCGATGAGGATTAAATTCTCAACCTATGGGGAGATTTGCTTCTGCAGATCTTCAACCAGAGTAAGAACTAAGTTCTTTTGTAGAAGAGTTAAACTCTTGGATTGAGAATTAAATTCTCTTTTTGAAGTTTTGGTCTTTTTCCCTTTTCTCACCTAGGGTTTCCTTTCTTGAGAATTAATTTCTCCTTTCTTTTCTCTCTGCTATTTGCCTTTAGAAAATTTCAGGATCCCCAAAATTCTATATCTTTTTCTTTTCTTCTTGGCTCTTATTTATAGGAGAAGGAAAAGAATCACTTTGTTTAGTAAATCTCTCATTGAAAGATTTTGTTTGTTTTTCGTAACTAATGTGATCTTTTAGATCACTCAGTGAATTTTATTCACCATTGGATTTTTAATCCGAAAAATATTCTGTTTGTTATTTTTGGTGAAATTTAGAGAAATCTTTCCTTGTCTAAAATCTTTCCATAAATTGGTAATTTTTAATCACCCTTGGATTTTTAATCCAACGGTCCCCCATAATCCTTTTTTATTAGGAAAGATTTAGAGAAATACTTTCTCAGTTAGGGTCTTTGATTTCCCTTAATTAGAATTTAATTTTATCAAGTTATAAGGCTTTCAAAGCCTATCACGTGTTGGCACGTGACCCTCCTC
Organism: Agapanthus africanus; assembly: GCA_030015575.1. Lineage (NCBI taxonomy): Eukaryota > Viridiplantae > Streptophyta > Magnoliopsida > Asparagales > Amaryllidaceae > Agapanthus > Agapanthus africanus. Next base: position 365,539,502 of record CM057351.1, on the reverse strand, counting down.
ATTCATAATTTTAATTCTGTCTTCTAACTGGGCTGAAGGATCATCACGTGTCAACACGTGACCCTTGGTCACGTGTGAGCACGTGACCCTTGGTCACGTGTGAGCACGTGACCCATGGTCACGTGTGAGCACGTGACCCCCCATTGGGGTCTTTCCTCAGCCGCTTGTTACACTTCTGCTTTCTTAGAATTTAATTATGTAAAGAGATCACGTGTCAACACGTGACCCTTGGTCACGTATGAACACATGATACCTCATTGAGATAATTCCTGATTTTTAATCAGGGAACAAATGCCCCACAGCGTTGCTCTCACGTGTCTGCACGTGAGTGCAACGTTGTCACCTTTGTGACCGTTGGATCTGTCTAGGGAATAGAGGAGATGAAACGTTTTCCATCACATCCTATAAATGCCAGTGTCCCTTCAGAAGCGCCTCCACTTTGCTCATCTTCTTCCTTGCTAAATTGTCTCTTTGAGAATTTAATTCTCTTTCCCAGAGTTTAGTTCTCTGTTTCGAAAACTTCCAGAGTTTGACTCTGTTGAAAGATTTTCTTTTCTCAGGTAATGATCTTGAACGAATGAAGAACTTTTGCAGAAATCTTTATTGGATTTTAAATCCATACCCAGGGTTTTCCCTTTAACAAGAACCCATTTTTTTAAAGTTCTTTTAAAAAGAAAACCATTCAATCCTTAAACAACAGACCTTGCTAGGGTTTCTCTGATCTTCAGGGGTTAATGGTGATGCTTGTCTTTTCCATGGAATTTAATTCCATCTCAAAGAGGTTTGGCTCTGAAAAAATATTTCTGGGAATTTAATTCCCCTTTTTCAAAAGGAATTTAATTCCTATGAAGAACTTAGTTCTTCCCAGAGAACTCCTTGGGGTTTTTCTTGCCCTGAGCTGTTTCTTTGCAACCAAAAAAAAAAGATTTGCAATAGGGTTTTCTGGGAATTTAATTCCCTTGCTCTGTTTGATTCTTCGCAGAGTCCAAGATGGATTTCTTTTTAGGGAATACGTAGGGTCATTTGAAATCCACTGCCCATTTATTGAGAATCTTCTTTTTGTCTCATAGTAATTGCTTTGCCTCATCATTAGCAAGCCGCCATATTGATTTTATGGGACCCATGTGTTTTGTAACCAATGGTCCAATAAAATGAGTCCCATGTTGCTTTCTACCACTGTCTTTTCATATATGCCTTTATAAACACGTGTTAGCTGTGCTTAACAGTTTCCCCTTATTTTATTTCAGGCACAATGACTTTTGTTCCATACTTCCCCTTCACTCACTCGGAAGCTGCTTTTCCTCAGTCACCGTCTGACGAGGAAGTAATGGCTATGATCAGGGCTCATGACCCAAATCGAACCAACTTGCTTCTGTGGGGGACCTGGTACGGTCACATCATCCGCGGCCGCCGCACTTTTCTTTGTAAGATACCGACGGAGCCTACCTATCCATTCCCGCCGATGGATCCTCCAAGGACTATCTTTGCTGTGGAGATGCCAAATTGGACCCCTTTGGGGCGGCTTGAGCCTTCAACGACTGGTATTCCGAACCATCCTGTGCCGGCTATAGATATTTTAGGGTGCCGCATTTGTCATAGCGAAGCCCAGCCATGGGGGCAGATTTACAAGATAGGGCTCACCCCTCGACACCCCACGGGCTACCTTCTTTGGGCTCGTTACATCTTGTCTGCCCATCGCGCGCGACTGCAGAGGGTTAGGCTTTATCAGGCGATATATGCCTCCCTCTTCCACCATTAATCTCCTCATGTCTGGTGGGTTAAGGCTTTCTTGAACCAATGGAATCTTCCCACCAACACCTTCCTTCTAAGGGACCGCGAAGTTTCGATTTCCTTGGAGGAATTTCGCGAGATCTCGGGGCTGCCGATCAGGGGGACACTTTATGAAGAATTGCTGCCTCCCGACGAGTACGTCTTTGAAACCGAGCCTGCAATACTTGACGGCCTGTCTACCGAGAACGCCGTCCGCCACAAGCGCCCGAGTTTGATCAAGACCCTGGGCATTTTTGACAAACTGTTCACAGAGTCAGAGGAGCAGGGCGTCACTTTTAAAAGTTTTATCGCTTGCTTCCTTCGCGAGGGTGTCCTATCGAAGACGGCTCTGAAGTTCGTGAACATTAATGACCCCTTTGGGTTTGGTTTAAACAGGCGGCCGACTAAGGAAGAGGACTTGCCGCAATATTACATTCCTATCATGTCGGCGGTATCTTTTGAATCGATTGCAGGTCCTGGCATGGATGAGGAGACTTTCTTTGTGGGTTTCATCAGCGTTTGGCTTAGCTGGTTCGTCATTCCCATGCATCGCCGTTTCATAAGAGCCTCGGTTATCTATCCTGCTCATCGTATTGCTGAGGGAACACGGCTAGCTGTGGGCATGCCAGTGCTAGCGCATCTTTATCATAGGTTAGGCGTCGCGGCTAATACCTCAACTCCAGGTGTAGATGTGGTAAATTTATCACTTCATTACTTCACATCTTGGATTGAGATGCACGTGTTGGGGGCCTTTGCTGCACACCAGAGACCTAAATTTTATGATGCCTACACTTTTCCGCGACTCATGCAGTTGTTGGACTCTTCTGCTCCTGACCCGACTCAGTCTGGGGCTATTCGCGTGTTGATCGCTCCCTATGCTAGTACGGGTGGAATGGTATTCGTTGATCGGGCTCTATCTGCTCCTTCAGGTCCGATTCAACAACTCTGTGACTTGTCGAAAGAGGAGGTACCTTCTCTGAAGCCCAAGGAGGCCATGCACCTATACGCGATCAGACCAGGTTACCTGGTATTTTGTCAGAACAGTGCGGCCCTTTTTATGCGGTATAACCCACACCGCTTTGCCCGGCAACTTGGATATGATCAGGGCATCCCCTTCGAGGCATTTACAGTTGCGCCCAGCCCATCACCTGAAGCTGTTCGTGACGCTGCTCATCATTTTGTGAGGCTGAATACTGGTTCTCGCTTCATGATTCCTGAGGCTGACCATATTCCCCGATGTGTGAGGTCCTTCACGGGCTGGTACCTTCATCGGGTCAGTCCAATTGCTGAGGAGAAGAAGGTGCTTCTTGGATACAGCGCTCCCATTCCGGTTCAAGCCACGGGAGTTCCGCCGCGACCGCGTGCACCGGTTCGCTTTCCCCTGAGGGACACTAGTGTTGCGCTTATTCCGGAGGCGGCGGAAGTGGACTTCACTCCCACAGCTGGTATGCCACTGGGTACTCGGGCTCAATCGAGGGCTAATAGGGCGCCGGTAGCAGTATCATCACCCACAGCGTCGACCATGGCCGTGTCGTCCTCGGTAGCACCGCCAAGCGAGGGCGTCGAAGGTGAAGTGGGTCAGCGTCGTGCCAAAGTTCCACGGGGGAGGAAACGATCGTCTTCAGCGGTTGGTTCTGGGTCCAAGAGGCGGAGGAAGACTGCTACCAATCTGCTCGACTCTTTAATAGAGTCTGAGCCTATTCTTCAGGATGAATTGTTGGCTATGCAAGAATCGGATGGTGGCCTACTTTTCCCGAGTTCATCTGCCGAGGAAGCCGCACAATTGGCTTAGACTATAAGACGTTCGCAAGATGAATCAGAGAATGTAAGGATTCCAAAGAAGCCCTACCCTGCCGTCATCTTTTACGAAGACCCTCCGTGGATACGGCGATGATTCATAGGCCCTTTGGAAGAATGGGGTGAAAGGGCCCTTAAACAGGTTGTTTCGGCCGACGCCGAGGACGCGCTTTCACTGTGGACCGGTGGCCATGAGTCCAACCTCGGACCTCGGCGAGCACACTTCCTTAGGAAGGAACGTTGGCTTGAACAAGCCATACTAGAAGCTTCCCTGCGCATTGGTATGTTCATATATCTCTTTTGTAATATTTTGTATTGCTTGCATATATATATATGTATCCTTATCCTAGTGCAAAACTTTGCAGGGACTTTGGCAGCGGCGGAAGCTCTGAGCCGCGCTTTGATTGTAGATCCTGCTGATATCCCCAGTGAAACACCAATCAGTGTGGAGGGGGTCGATGCAACCGTCGCTCTTGCGATGGAGTCTTCCTCGGTGGTTCCTGCTCCCGAAGCGCTTGCTCCCTCGGAGGAGGCATCTTTGTCGGCCGCCGCTCCAATGGATCTTCCTGAGGGCGGCCCGGTGATTAGGAGATAGGTAGTCGAGGCTACCGTCCTTCCGCTGGAGCCTGTGGTGGCAGCTGCTACTCCTTGCTCAGAAGTAGCTACATTGGTCGACGTCCCCGATGATGTGCCCGAGGTCACAGAGGAGGTTGCTGAAGCTATCCTTCCAGCTCAGAATAGGAGGAGCGTCGAAGGTAGCCTTCTATATTTTACATTAATAACTTCTCCATTATCTGAACCTTTCAGTCTTTTCAGAATTGCGCGGATTGGCGGCATCTATTGTCGATCTATCTCCCCGGCAGTCCTTTCAGCGCTTGTTGGAGATGGCTGCTCCGCAAGCGATATCTCCTCAGCGTATCGTCCTATCTTCCGGACAAGGTTAGTGTTGTTTACCCTCTTTTCACAGCATTATCACTGTTTCATAAAGTGACAACAACGTCTTCTGGAGGCCGACGACGAGGTTGAGGTTCTTGACGGGCCTTGGGAGCCCTCCGATCCCTCTTGTATGACAGTGGGTAAGTAAAGTCTTAACGTCGTTCCATTTGTTCTTTGCTTACAAGTTTCGCTGACTGTTTATAAATCTGAACAGCCTTTCCAGTTTTCACCGCGCTGGAGTCACGCATCGCCATTCCACCCGATCCCTATGCTCTCCGTGCCTCAGAACGGATGGCAAAGCTAAGCCTCGCCTCTCTGTCATCCCTAATCGAGAACCTTCGCGCTGGCAGTCTAATCATGGCCGAAGTGTTTGCTGCTGAAGTTAACGACTCTCTTCCCTTTCTTGCCACCTATCATAGTGAAACAGTGGTGCAAGTCTGGGTTGATTTTTGTCGGCAGGTGGAGGCTTGCTTGCATGTGCTTGAATGTACACGCCTTTCTTCGAAGGTTGTGGCTGCAAGGCGAGCTTACGGGGTCTAATTGAGCGGTGTGCGGCGAATATGATATCATGTGAGAAGAGGCTCGGCCGTAAGTTTTCAGAGAGGGAGCTGGCTTCCAAAGCGCTGAGGGAGCTTCAAGCCAACCTCACGGCCAAGGCCAGTAAAGCGTATGAACTTTGGCGAGTGCTTCAAGAGGCCATCAAGGAGGTAGTGGCCATTGATAAGGCCGCCGTGTTCACTCGTGAAATGGTTGAGACTCATAAGGCTACTGAGAAAGAGCTTGAAGGCCGGCTTGCCTCATACGAGGCCCAGCAAGCTCAGACGGAGGCCCGTCTTTTGACGATACTAAATCATGAAGGCGAGGCTCAGCGAAAAAAGGGATGAACTGGCAAATCTGCTAAGTCGCCCACCGACTTGAAGAATTGTATATATATTTTCATTCTTCCTTTGTACATACTCCTTAATGAGAGTATATATATTTTTTTTGTTCTTTCACGAATTGTACTTTGTATTCATTTTGATTCATGAATAAAAGACATATTTTTCTTCACGATGGTGTGTCCCTTTTAGTAAATGTATTTTGTGGATAGTCTATCTTGATTTCTTTGCAGGACAACGATGGCTTAGGATTCAGGGTTAAGATTTGCTTCCTAAGACTTTTCAACTTTATGAGCCGTGAGGGTCTCATAAAGAATTTTCTCCCTACCGGTCGAGAGGATCCCGTAGGTGTAATTTCTTCTTAAGAATCGTGAGAATTCCTAAGTGTGTTTTTTCTTGAAAGTCGTAAGGATCTCACAAGAGAATTTGCTCCCTTACGAGTCGTGAGGACCCATAAGTGATGGGTGAGGTTACCATTATCCGCATTTCACGGAATCAGGAGTTGCTTTGGATGCTTCCCACGGGGTCATAGCCGTGTTCTGCGAGGACCAAGCTCCGCTCTGGACGTTTCCCACGGGGTCAGGATTGACATAGCCGCGTTCCACGTGACCAGGAATTTTGCTCTGGATGCTTCCCACAGGGTCATTGCCGTGTTCTGCGAGGACCAGGCTCCGCTCTGAATGCTTCACACGGGGTCATTGCCATGCTCTGCGAGGACCAGGATCCGCTCTGGACGTTTCCCACGGGGTCAAGATTGACATAAGCCGCGTTCCACGTAACCAGGAATTTTGCTCTGGATGCTTCCCACGGGGTCATTGCCGTGTTCTGCGAGGACCAGGCTCCTCTCTGGACGTTTCCCACGGGGTTAGGATTGATATAAGCCGCATTCCATATAACCAGGAATTTTGCTCTGGATGCTTCCCATGGGGTCATTGCCGTGTTCTGCGAGGACCAGGCTCCGCTCTGGCCGTTTCCCACGGGGTCAGGATTGACATAAGCCGCGTTCCACGTGACCAGGAATTTGCTCTGGATGCTTCCCACGGGTTCACTGCTGTGTTCTGCGAGAACCAGGCTCCGCTCTGGATGCTTCACACGGGGTTGTTGCCGTGCTCTGCGAGGACCAGGATCCACTCTGGACGTTTCCCACGGGGTCAGGATTGACATAAGCCGCGTTCCACGTAACTAGGAATTTTGCTCTGGATGCTTCCTACGGGGTCATTTCCATGTTCTGCGAGGACCAGGCTCCGCTCTGGATGCTTCACACAGGGTCGTTGCCGTGTTCTGCGAGGACCAGGATCCGCTCTGGACGTTTCCCACGAGATCAGGATTGACATAAGCCGCGTTCCATATAACCAGGAATTTTGCTCTGGATGCTTCCCACGGGGTCATTGCCGTATTCTGCGAGGACCAGGCTCCACTCTGGATGCTTCACACGGGGTCGTTGCCATGCTCTGCGAGGACCAGGATCCGCTCTGGACGTTTCCCACGGGGTCAGGATTGACATAAGCCATGTTCCACGTAACCAGGAATTTTGCTCTGGATGCTTCCCACGGGGTCATTGCCGTGTTCTGCGAGGACTAGGCTCCGCTCTGGACGTTTCCCACAGGGTCAGGATTGACATAAGCCGCGTTCCACGTAATCAGGAATTTTGCTCTGGATGCTTCCCACGGGGTCATTGCCGTGTTCTGCGAGGACCAGGATACGCTCTGGACGTTTCCCATGGGGTCAGGATTGACATAAGCCACGTTCCACGTAACCAGGAATATTGCTCTGGATGCTTCCCACAGGGTCATTGCCGTGTTCTGTGAGAACCAGGATCTGCTCTGGACGTTTCCCACGGGGTCAGGATTGACATAAGCCGCATTCCACGTGACCAGGAATTTGCTCTGGATGCTTCCCACGGGTTCACTGCCGTGTTCTGCGAGGACCGGGCTCCGCTCTGGATGCTTCACACGGGGTCATTGCTGTATTTTGCGAGAACCAGGATCCGCTCTGGATGCTTCACACGGGGTCGTTGCCGTGCTCTGCGGGGACCAGGATCCGCTCTGGATGTTTCCCACGGGGTCATAGCCGTGTTCCACGTGACCAGGAAGGGCTGACTTTATCCGCATTTCACGGAGTCGGGGTTTGACTCTCGGTCATCTGTGCACTGCCGAGTCATAGAACTGGGAGTTGCCGCTGTTCCGCTTTGCTTGATATTGTGTCTGTTGTAATGAGACGAATGTTGAGATGATCTCCAGGCTATCTGTGAACCATTGAGATTTGTCTTCTTCTTCTGATGAGGCCTGGGAAGGAAAGGTGTGATTCCCTCTTTGTTTGCGCCCCTGGATTGTATACAGGGATTGACATGATATCACCTGTAGGGAAAAAATTTCATTCATATTTTTTATTTTATTTCTTTCCGCGATGTTCTATCGTTTCAGCTTTTATATCGCGAAAGTCGCGATTGCCCAATCATTTCGGCTATTTTTCGCGGTGCCCAATCATTTCGGCTATTTGTTTTACTTTTACTCGCTGCTTTTTATTGCGAGTTGCCCAATCATTTCGGCTATTTTGCATGCATACATTTTTACTTGCTGATTTTGTTGCAAGTTGCCCCATCATTTCGGCTATTTCGTGTGCATGTGTGGCTTGCTGGCTTTTTGCTGCAAACTTGGAATTAGACACCGAGTTCGGCATCAGCATCGTTACAACTGGGATATTGCCAGGAGCGAATCATCATTTGCCTTTGTCGATGATGAACAAAGGTGGCTTAGTAAACAGGATTAAGATCCTATCGACTAAGGCTTTTGACTTCATGAGCCGTAAGGGTCTCATAAAGGTATTTCTCCCTATGAGTCGTGAGGATCTCGTTGTTGTAATTTCTCCTTAGGAATCGTGAGGATTCCTATGTGCATGATCTCTTATAAGTCGTAAGGATCTTACAAGAGTATTTTCTCCTTATAAGTCGAGAGGATTTACAAAGGCTGTTCGCTATGCCAACATAACCTTAGTCGCGGATGGGACTTTGTTAGGGAAATGTTTATTCGCGCCCGTGGATTGTATACAAGGGTCAATACTGAACCGCTTGTAGGGCAGTATCGGAGGTTGTGGGGGCTGCTTAAGAACAGATTCAGATCCCTGTAGTTTAAGACTTTTGAATCTTATGAGCCGTGAGGGTCCCATAAGAGGGTTCTCCTTACGAATCGTAAGGATCTCGCAAGTGTAATTTCTCCCTAGGGATCGTGGGGATCCCTAAGTGTGTTGCTCCCTTGTGAGTCGTAAGGATCTCACACACGTGGTTTCTTCTTACAAAGTCGACAGGACCCTGCAAGTGTCTTTTAACGAGGTTACGCCCTTTCGGGTTTTCACAAACACTCGCCGGTAGCCCTGCTGTTTTTACCCACGGAGCCCTTTCGGGTTTTCATCCGTGCCCATTTTGCTTATGGACATACAGGTTTTTAATTTTTCTTCTTCTTCTTTTTTCTTCTTCTTTTTATCAGCCTTGGGATGCTGCAATCCACAGTCGTTTATCAACGTCTCGGTCAACAGCTAATTTTAGGACATAGTGGTCCATTGTTAGTTTAAGGACGTTTTGGTCCGTGGTTAGTTTAAGGACGTTTCGGTCCGTCGTTAGTTTAAGGACGTTTCGGTCCGTGGTTAGTGTAAGAACGTTTCGGTCCATTGTTAGTTTTAGGACATTTCGGTCCGTAAACCGGCTACTACTTATAGAGTTTGGGCTTAGGAAGATAGCGAGTGGACATAGGCGTCGTCATCTATCGTTGACCTAGGCCGTGACTCGTCAGGCGTAGTATTTCTTTAGGAATCGACCTTTATTAGCCGGAAAGGTCTTTCACCATGCATGTCCATGAGTAAATAGGCTCCACCCTGGTAGACTTTGTCTATGATATACAGGCCTTCATAATTCGGCTCGAATTTTCCCCGCTTGGCATGATTGGGGATCATGGGTCTCTTGACCACTAACACGAGTTCGCCTTGACGGAATGTTCTCGGCCTAGTCAATCTCTCATATGAACGCGTCATCTTTGCTTTATAAGCCTCCAGATTTTGTTGCGCTATGAGCCGGGTTTCATCAAGGGCATCGAGCTCCTCAAGCCGAAGGTGAGCATTCTCTTCGCCCGTTAGCTCGTAATGAACTGCCACTCGTAAAGAGGGTAGCTCTACCTCGAGGGGGAGTACCGCCTCTATACCGAATACCAATGCGTATGGCGTTGTATTCGTGGCCGTTTTGAACGTAGTTCTATACGCCCAGAGAGCTTCATGCAGTCTCTCGCCAGTCCTTCTTATTTCGAGACACCGTCTTTTTCATGATCTTCGTCAAGGTCTTGTTGAAAGCCTCAGCTAGACCGTTAGCTCGGGGATTATAGACAGAAGAGTATCTCCAGTCTATGTTATGTTGCTGCGTGAAGCAGCTGATTTTGTGGCTTCTGTAGGCCGACCCGTTATCGGAGATGATCCGTCTTGGAGTTCCAAACCGATAAATGACGTGTGTCTTGAAGAAATAGAGGATATTTTCCGTCTTCAGTTCCCTCAGCGGTACTGCTTCTGCCCATTTGGAGAAGTAATCAGTTGTCGCCAAAATGAATCGATGTCCTCTGGACGATACTGGTTCGATAGGGCCGATTATGTCAGTCCCCCACATTTCGAACGGCCAGCTAGCCACCGTTGGATGTAGAGGATTTGGATGCTGATAGATGAAGTCCCCGTGAATCTAGCACGAATGGCACTGCTTCGCATACTCGAGGCAGTCCTGGATCATCGTGGGCCAATAGTAGCCCATCCTTTTGATTTTCAACTTCATCTTCGGGCCGGCTTGGGGAGAACCGCAGAGTCCGTCGTGAGTTTCTTGGACGACTTTTTTTGCTTCTTCAGGTCCCAGGTATCTTAACCACAAAGAATCAAATGATCTTTTGTACAGAGTATCGTTGACGAAGGCGAAAGATAGGGCTCGCTTCATGAGCTGATATTTTGAGGACGCATCTTCAGGAGTTCGACGGGATTTGAAGTAGTCAATAAAGACTTCTCTCCAATCCTCAACCTTTTCTTGGTCTTTTACTTGCAGAGCCATTTGCTCGGTCGCTCCCTTTTCCTCGGACGACTCCGGAGATATTTCTGCCGGTGCAAGAACCCGACAGCTTTGTACCACGATTCTTACGTCATCGAGGTTCTCATCGGCCAATTCTTTAGCAAGCTTGGTTAATGCATCCGCTTTGCTATTTTCCGCACACGGTATGCTTTCCAAGGTGTAGGAAGGTATTTGGGTCAGCAGTTGCTGTACCCTCTCGCCGTACTTTACCAACTCTGGCTTGCACGTTTAATAGTCGTCATTTACTTGACTAACGATTAGTTGGGAGTCTCCGTATATGAGGAGGTTCTCAATTCCCATGTCGATGGCGATCTCGAGACCTGCTATCAAAGCTTCATACTCGGCTTCATTGTTTGTCTTCTGCTCTGTTAAGGAGAAGGCAAAGCGCATTATCCCTCCTTGTGGAGTTACGAAGATGAGACCTACCCCTGATTTGATTATGGGGGTGCTTTGTTTGCGCTTCTTCATGGAGGATGCTCCATCGAAGTAAAGTTCCTACCGGGTATCACCTCTGTCGATCGTGTCAAACGCATGTTCATCTGGCAGTTCGCAATTCAAAGGAGAATCGGCAGGTATCGGATGCTCAGCGAGAAAATCGGCGATGGCCTGGCCTTTCACTGCCTTAAGAGGCTGATAAGTTATCGAGAACTCCATCAAAAGTAAGGCCCACTTAGCGAGCCGTCCTGTTAATATGGCCTTTGACATCAAATACTTGAGAGGATCCACCTTCGATATGAGGCGGACTTCATGCGCCAACGCATAGTACCTGAGCTTTGTTATCGCGAAGATCAATGCCAAGCAGTGTTTTTCGATGGGAGAATAATTGCTTTCTGCTCCCAGTAGAACTCGACTCAAATAGTAGAGGGCTCTCTCCTTCCCTTGGTCGTTCTCTTGTGCCCATAGCGTGCCTAAAGAACCTTCGAGGGCTGTTGTATAAAGAATGAGAGATTTTCCCTTGACCGGAGCAGCCAGTACTGGCGGATTCTGCAGGTACTGCTTGATTTCATCAAGCGCGCTTTGGCATTTGCGATCCCAGATGAAAGGGGTTCCCTTCTTCATCAGGTGACTGTAAGGACGGCACTTGCCTGAGAGATTGGCTATAAATCGCCGGATATACGCGAGCTTCCCTTAGAGAGACCGCAATTGCTTAAGAGTCCTTGGCAGGGGCATTTCCATAATCGCCTTGATCTTTGACGGATCTATCTCGATGCCTCGGTGTCGGACGATGAATCCTAGGAACTTGCCCGAGGAGACTCTGAACGTGCATTTGAGAGGGTTCATCTTCAAGTTGTATTGTCGAAGGCGTTGAAATACGATCTTCAGATGCTCTAAATGTTCCTCGTATGATTTGCTTTTAATTACGAGGTCGTCGATATAACATTCGATGATTTCATGTATGAGGTCATCGAAAATCTTCGTCATGGCCCTCTGATAGGTGGCACCGGCATTCTTTAGACCAAAAGGCATCACCTTGTAGCAGAATATACCCAAAGGGGTCCGGAAAGCGGTGTGCTTCTGGTCCTCGGGTTGCATCTTTATCTGATTGTATCCTGACGATCCGTCCATGAAGGAGAAGACTTCGTGAGTGGATGTATTATCTATCATCAGCTCAGTGACTGGTACTGGGAAGTCATCCTTTGGGCAGGCTTTATTGAGATCCCGAAAGTCCACACATATGCGCACCGTTCCATTTTTCTTTATCACCGGGACGATGTTAGCGATCCAGTCAGGGCACTAAACCTCTTGGATGAAGCCAGAGTCGATTAACTTTTTGACTTCGGCGTTGACGCTCATCTCAAGCTCGAGCCGCATCCTTCTCGGCGCTTGTTTGATTGGCTTGGCGTCCGGAGATATTGCCAATTTGTGGACAGCAATCTCTGGATCTAATTCTGGCATCTCGGAATAGTTCCATGCGAAGCAATCTTTATGCTGCATGAGCACGTCCTTTAGTGTAGCCACCCTTTCTTCAGACAGCAACTCACTGACGAATGTCGGTCGCGGGTCGCTTGTCGTCCCCAAATCAATTTTCTTAAGGTTATCTACAGTAGTATGTATTCCATCTTCCAGCTCTTTCGGTGCCGGTGGAAACTCTGAGATCACCTCGCTATCATCGTTTTCGAAGCACCAGGGGAGGTCATCCATATTCTCGGGCTCTTCTTTTGACAGCGTTATCGCGCGACAGGTACGAGATCGCTTCCAAGACCGATGTTGATCTGGTTCTACTCTCGTTATACGCGTCGCTTTTGGTTCATGCTTCTGTGGTGGGCTTACCTTCCAGCTGCTGGATAGAGCGAACCTGCCTTGTTGATATTGGTCTTCAACCTAGTTCTTGAAGGTGAAGCAATTTTCAAGATGATGTCCTATTGCTCGGTGATAGGAGCAATAGTCTGGGTGGGAGATCTTATTCGCTTACTCGGGATGTTTGGATTCCGGGAGTGTCATCATCTGATGCTTTATGACAAGATTAAGTATCTTCCGTGTTTTGTTGTGAGGAAAAGAGTATGCTCGACCCATCTTCTTTATAAGAGACGAATCCGGATTGCTCGATTCCCGATCGCGTGGCTTTTTGGTCCTGCTTTGTCGCTGTTGAACGCCTTTCCCGCTCCTTGATTTATTTTTGCCTCTGCGTCGGGTCTTTTGTATGACGGGTGGATAAAGAAGAGAATTGTCATTCTCCGCGGCCTGTTGAAAGAGGCGCTGCGTCCTGGCTTTTTCGTAAATGGCCATCTCGCGGTTATGGTCATCCCGGATCTTCTGACCCGCTTCCCTTACCAGCTTGTCCATCCGTTCTTCAAACGACTGGCTCGGTATTTTGATGGTAGGATCTCGTTTTGGTTCAGGATCGGCGTCTTTTAATAGAACATCTCCTTCTTCATCGAAGTCATGTATGACGTAGCTGCCATGGACTCGCTCCCGTTTTTTGGATTGAACATATCCAACCCCGATCGTTTCTATTTTCCCGTTGGGCAACTTGCGCTGAGCTCCAAGGACATCCCAAATCCTGTTGTAGAATCGAGCTTGTCGAGTAGTTTGTCGGAAGGGTATCCCTTGATACTTCAATAGCCTTTTTAAGCCTTCCATGTAATATCTAGGCAGACGGATGGGTTGGGGCCTGTCGAGCGTAGAATCGGCGCCATGCCAAATTTCTTTTTCTTGGTTTCCCCGGATCGGTAAAATAGGATCGCCTTTTCACCTTTTCGCCTGGGAGTTACGTAGAATGTCTGCAGTTCTTGCACACTATAAGTTTTAAGTGCATCGAGCTCTTTGTAATACTCTTGTGGAACCATGGTGATTTGCAAACTCTGATTATCGCCAGCGAAGGTTTGTATTGATGGCCGAGCGGAAAATATAACGTTAAGCTCGTCTTCCGAGTCGCTGCCGAAGATTAACATGGGGGCGGACGGTCCCGGGTTGTTGCGTTGAGGCGGCCCTGAATAAACTATCTCTTCTTCCTCCTCAGTATCACTCCCGAAGACTGGAATAGTGGAGATAGCTTTGTTCTTCGGTTTGTGACATCTTTTCGTTTCCTCAAAATCTGGTAAGAAGTATTTTGCATCCTCGTACTTTCGAATTTCGTTCACGGAGAATGGGTTCAACTCCCCTGTCACAGTGTACTCGAGACCATCCCTGAAATACTTCATACACTGATGTTGTGTAGAAGGGATAATGTTGTACTCGTGTAACCAAGGCCTGCCGAGTAAAGCATTGTAGCATGTATTGGCGTCAATTACGTGAAATTTAATATCCGTGACGAGTAGCCCGAAGCGCAGCGTTAGTATCACAGACCCGAAAGTCCGTGATGACTGGGAATCAAAACCGGAGATGGTGATTTTATCACGAGCGAGGTGCTGAACGCTCATGCAAATTTCCTTCAACACTCGCACGTTGAGGAGGTTGACGGAAGACCCATTGTCAATCAGGATTTTGCCTATCTTGATATCGTGACAGTATCCGGAGACATAAAGGGGACGGTTGTGCTCGCATGTCCCGGGGAGGAGATCTTCATCGCCGAAAGTGATATCGGTTGTGTGCACTTCTTCCAGCTCGTCCTTCATCTTTTCTTCGGCGAGGAAAGCTTGGAACTGTTCGGGCTCTTGCAACGCCTTGATCAGCGAATCTCTCGCTTCTTTTGTCAGCAGAAGGGCGTCGAGAATGCTGAGCTGCGAAGGTATCTTCCTCAGGTGTGCCAGAACGTTGTAATCCACCTTACTTTTCTTTGGCGGGTTCTTGGCGGTTGGCTCTTTTACAACTTGGTCATCTAGGGCGATATCCTCAGAGACTTTTTCTTTTCCCTTATCTTATCTATTCGTGGGTCCGAGATTCTTTTCGGACAGCGTACGATTGCGCAGCTGAATATTTTCACAGGTTTTTGGTTCTTCCTCTTTTCCTGAGATGAATTTTTTGAAGAGAGGGCCAATAATCATTTCTTCGTCGGAGTCGCTCCCGAAGGTGAGAATTTGCGATTCCCCGGCGTTAACCATGCGACAGTTGCCGGTAGTTCTTCTAAGCTCCTCGGTCGTACTTTTTCGCTCTCGACGAGTTTTGCGTTTCATCCGCTTAAAATGTTGCCGGTGAGCAATATATCCCTGCCACCATCTTTTAAAAGCGTTGCACTCTTCTGTAGGGTGCGTAATCTTTCGATGATATAAGCAGTAGCTATGATGCATTTCTGCTTCACCAAGAATGTTTCCTTCGGAGGGTGGCAACTTCATTCCCATTGATATGGCTTTGGCGAACCACTTTCTCGTCTTAAACCTGCTTTTATTCGCGGCGGATGCACTTTAATTTGGCGGGAGCGTTTCAACCCTTTCGTCCAGTCACCGGCGCTTGGCTTTTTCAAATATGGCCATCTCACGCTCTCGAGCAGCTTTGCTTTTAAGAAGAGCTTCATTCAGGAAAGCGTCGATCATTTCATCTGATGGCCCTAGAAGTTTTGGCTTAGGATCTGCCCCCAGTTTCTCTGTGTAAGGAGCTTCTTCATCGTTTATCGACGAGTGAGAGATCACATGGCAACTTGCTACGTAATTTTCAGATTCATCTGACGAGTTTTCTCCATCTTCAAGGATGTGGCTGAGAAATTCTTGGAGTGTGATTAGAGTCCGTGCCTTCTGGTTATACTCCTTCAGTGCGTCAATCTACTTTTGCAGGTCCGTGCGCTTGTCACCAGGCTTTATGGGCTTTTTGGTTTTCTTTTTCTTTTTCAAAGACTTTGACGGCTGGGTGTGAACGCTTTGGCTATCTCCACCAATCTTTGGAGTTGGGCGCGGCCTCAGCATCCCCTCGATAATCTCAGGTTCCAACGGATTCTTCCACCTGATCGCCGGGCATGTCTGGAGATCGTTCAGCATTCTTTTGGTCTTGGCTGAAAGAGCGACCTCCCATAGAGCTTCTTCAACAAAAGAGCACGATACCCTCGGTGTGTCCGTCTTCTTAGGAGTGTGTGGTTATGGTGGGCTTACTTTCCACTTCTCAGACAGCGTAAACTTGCCTTGTTGGTATTGGTCCTCGATCCATCCCTTAAAGACGAAGCAATCTTCAATTGGATGGCTTACCGTTTGGTGGTAAGGGCAATAATTGGGACTATTAGCCTCGCCGAGTTGCAACGGTCGTTTCGGATTCGGCAGATTGATGAGCCTGTTACGCACCGCTAGTTCAAACAGTCTCTTCGTTTTGTCTCGTAGGAACGAGTAAGGACGCTTCATTTTCTCATTATAATAGCGCCGTCTCTCTTCCAATTGATCCGTTAGTTTTCGGGCACTGGGCTGCTGTTGGGTATTCGCAACGGAGGTCGCCTTCCCTTTACCCTTTTCGTTTCGCGGCTCCGGCTTCGGAAGAGACGGCCTATGACCCCATCTGGTCCATCTGGGCTAGCTTGTCGATCAAGGCTTGGAACGTGGTCGGTTTGAAAAACATCATGAATTGTGAAATAGTTGCATGAGGGTCTAGGATGCCTACGAACATGCCCACTGCTGGTGCTTCTTCGATGCGCTGTTCGCATTTCGACCACAGATTCCGCCATCAGATTGCGTATTGAACCCACGTCTCTCCTGGCTTCACCCTGGCGTTGATCAATGCCGTTATTGGGGTGCGTTCACTAGCACTCGCGAATCGCTGGGTAAATAACAACTCCATTTCTGCGAAAGTCTTGACGGAGTCGTTTGGAAGTTCGGAGTACCACTCAAATGCCATCTCCGTAATGCTTGTTGCGGTATTCTCACTCTGATCCTACCTCCGGGAAAGAAAGAGAAAAAAACTTGGCGGAGCAAGAGCTTATCGTCACCCCCGGCGTTGCCGCAAAGAGCCCTGAACTGAGCGACATGTTGATGGGGATTGCCTGTCCCCTTGTACATATGGAATTTGGGGATTGTGTATCCCGGTGGATACTTTATTTGGTCATACCAGCCTGGATACGGCCGCCCAGTTTTAACAACTTGGCCAGCCGCTTCATTTGCCTGGTGAGCTCGTATTTGCTGAGCAATATAGTCATCCAGAGCGGCCTTGGAAATAGTTTCCTCTTTGGCTGCTGAAAGAGCCGGAGGAGGATTCGATGTCTCCGCTCTGTCGTCTTCAATAATGATCGGAGGGTCTTCAGCTGGGGGATCCGGCTGTAACATCATCCTGACCATGTCTTGGAAGAAAAGCGCCATTCGTTTTATATTGGCAGCTTGTCCTGCAGCTTCTCTGTCCTTCTTTTCGAGGACTCTGCGTAGGAAGTCAGCATCGGTTTCTTTTTCGTGACGCTGCTCCGATAACGCCTTCGGGATTTCTTTTGGTCCGGTGAGTGCGGCCATTGCAGTCAGCATCTCCTGAAGCTTCTGTTGTTGTTGTTCCTGAGCCCTTGTTATTGATCGGGTGAGCGGTCGGTGGCCCGTCGAAGTGCGCTTTCCTCTTTTCCGGAAGCCATGTAAACAGTATGCACCGTTATGCCCCCAGACTTGGGGCGTTTGGGCTCAGCGTCTTTGCGATCTGCCGTAGTCACAGGGGCTTTTTCGAGCCTCCTTCTCTTTTGAGCAGTTGACGTTGAGGGGGCCGTTGCAGCGGGCACCCAGGTGGTTGTCTTCCTTCATGGCTTGCCAGGACGGTTCTCTTCCTGCTGGACCTTCAGCTTCTTCTGTCGACGGGGATAGTCTTGATCAATCACCGATTCTTGGACCCGTCGCCAGACTTTGTAAACTTTGGAG
This sequence comes from Agapanthus africanus, assembly GCA_030015575.1. Classification (NCBI taxonomy): domain Eukaryota; kingdom Viridiplantae; phylum Streptophyta; class Magnoliopsida; order Asparagales; family Amaryllidaceae; genus Agapanthus; species Agapanthus africanus. The sequence continues at coordinate 365,521,854 of CM057351.1, read as the reverse complement.
GACAGCCGTTGTGGGGGCTGATCTTGCTTTATTTCTGTAACATTCTCCACCGGTGGAGGAGATCTTTTCAGTACGGCGGTAGGAGAGTTCCTGCGCACCTTGTTCAGCAGTTGAAAGCTATTCCCAATTGGAACAGCAGCATTGACTTCCACCGTTGGGGCTGGTGGAGTTAGCCCAAAGGGGGAGTTGCCCCCAGCTTTCCTTACTCGGCGCCAGTGGCGACGTCGAGCGTGTCGAGCCGTTAAGATTGTTTCAGCTTGAGGGGTGACTTCGTCATGCCCCCTGTTCAGGTGAGGCGCTGCTAGTACCAGCCTCTTGAAGACCGACGCTCATTGAGCAGCAATGTCTAATCTGTTAAAGACAGACTTTTGAGCAGGAACGGGAGCCGGAATGGGAGCCGGAACAGTCAGTCTTGTGAAGACCGACCCTTTGGCAGGAGAAGCCGTCTTGACGACTTCGGGAGCAGGGATGGCTACTCTCTTCGGAATAATCTTTTCTTGAATTGCAGGCTTCATCATGGGCCCACAGGAACTTTGGCCCAATCTGGCGAAGACCGAGGCGCTGAAGCTGGACGACCCGTTGAGAGGGGCCGCAGTAGTTGTAAGTCAATCAATGACCGACTTCTTGGGAGCTTCTGGTGTTGGTATAGGAGCGCTGAAGCTCGTTGGCGGGAGCATGGTTCCGAAAAACAATCCAGTAGTGGCCTGAGTGACCTGTTCCACCGGCATCGTGAACAGGGAAGCCGCTTGGGGCCCGTAAGCTATGCCTCCAGATGAGGCGGAACGTGGGTTGCAGTTGCAGTTGGAACACTTCGCGCAAGTGGACGCCATTGGTCCTCCGCTTTCTGCACCAAGCAAAACGCCAAATCTCAGTACCTCGAACCCAAAAGCAACCATTAGCAAATCGCGATTCGTTCGCGAACACGACACACGAAGTGTGGAGTGGAAAGAGGAAAAGGTCCCACCGGGCGTGCCAGAATCTGTTCTCCGCCGAAAGACGCGACCGGGACGTTGTGACGCCCGGGCCTGAATTCCAAGGGCAGATGTTAATTGGTGCTATCCGTCCACCTCTCCGAAGATGCCAAGTTGATTTATGGAACCATGTATCGAAGGTTTAAACGGATGCTGCCGATGTAGCAGATTTCATCAGATTCCCCCTCGTTTGAGGGGTTTTTGATTGTGGGGACGCTCTTCCCTGCAGGCGCAAGCCCCTGCAGTTAATTAAGCTACCGCATCGCGGTAACAACTTTCTCCTTCTCCATATGGTCACTTCGTATCGTAGGTGTTTGTTTTGTGTTTAGTTGCCCGTGGATTGTATACGGAGACTAATTTATATTGTCGCCCGTAGGGCGTGGACTAGTCCAAATCCGTATCTTTCTTAGATTTGGGTTTTTGGGGGGCTGGGTTTAAGGATACGTTAACCTCATTTGAGACTAAGATCAACTTAAACGTTTGTTAAGGATACGTTAGTTTCATTTTGGACTAAGATCAACTTAAATGTTTGTTAAGGACACGTTAGTCTCTTTTTAGACTAAGATCAACTTAACGGGATCGTTTAGATCCAACAAGAGAGCAATTGGGCTCTATTGTTTTGTTTAGTGACATCGCGGTCGATTAGTTTAAGGACATTATGGTCCCTTGTTAGTTTAAAGACATCTCGGTCCATTGCTAATTTAAAGACATCACGGTCGAGGTTAAGGACATCATAGTCCGTGAATTTAAGGACCCCGCATTCCAATGTTAGTTTAAAGACATCACGGTCGAGGTTAAGGACATCATAGTCCATGGGTTTAAGGACCCCACAGTCCAGTGTTAGTTTAAAAACATCACGGTCGAGGTTAAGGACATCATAGTCCATGGGTTTAAGGACCCCACAGTCCAGTGTTAGTTTAAAGACATCACGGTCGAGGTTAAGGACATCATAGTCCATGGGTTTAAAGACCCCACAGTCCAGTGTTAAGGACATCATAGTCCGTGAAATGTGTGGTTGTTGGGACCCGTCACCTCTCTGAAGACGTTGAAGGATTACAACGATAAATATCGGAGGAGTGAAGAGATGTACCCTCGAACCAAAGTGAATTAAGTGGTCTGTGGTCCAATTTGGAACCAAGATCAATTAATTATATTATGAGCACATTGGCTCAGTTAAGTCTGAATTGAGGACTTATGGTCAATTTGGGCTAAGTCCAATTAAGTTTGAAACATTGGCCCTTTGTTGGACCATTAGACATTTGTCTGGGTTCAGCCCCTCATCACTTAGCAATGCTAAACAAAAGTTTGAGGGCTCTGATAACATTTTTATCTTTGACTGAGCATTAAACATTATAACTCTGAATTTTACTCAATTTTGAGATTCAGTTAAAGGGGAGCCTTTTGCCTCTGGAAAATTAGCCAATTTGGCTAAAAATAGTGTTAAACACTAGAAAAAAATAGTGTTAAACACTGGAAATAAAACTCTCAAATTAGTGTTAAACACTAGAAGACAACAGTGTTAAACACTGGAAATGAAATTCTCAAATTAGTGTTGAACACTAGAAATAAAATTCTCAAATTAGTGTTAAACAATAGAGAGGAAGGGGTCACGTGGGGACACGTGAGGGTACCCAAAGGTGGGGCCAGATCTCCTTTACTTTGTTTTGCAAATAAGTGTTAAACACTTTTAATTTTCTGACCATCACGTGTTGGCACATGATGGAAATTTGTGCGTTGATTATTAAAGCATTTATTAAGGGGTCACGCGGTAGCACGTGAGAGCGCCCAAATTAGAATTTGCCTTTGCTTTAATTCTTGTTGTTTTGGAGGTCACGTGGGAGCACATGAGGCATTGCCTCTAAGCTGTTTCCTTCTTATTTTTGGAGGATCTTTTCAGGGGTCACGTGGGGACACGTGACCAATTCTTTATATGCATGGAGATCTTTCAAGTCTCTTTATTTTTAAGAATTAAATTCCTGAAGGGTTAAACACTAATTATGGTTTTAGAGGAATTAAATTCCTATGTATGTGAAAGAATTAAATTCTTATATAGAGTTAAATCCTAGTTCTGTCTTGGTGGAATTAAATTCCTATAAGTTTAAGAGAATTAAATTCTCATATAAAGTTAAACCCTAATTTTATCTTGAAGGAATTAAATTCCTATGAGTTTGAGAGAATTAAATTCTCATATAGGGTTGAACCCTAGTTTTATCTTGGAGGATTTAAATTCCTGTGAATTTAGGAGAATTAAATTCTCTAAACTCAATTCTCCCTCTAAATTTTGGATCTGCATGGCAGAATTTCAACCCGATGAGAATTAAATTCTCAACCTATGGAGAGATTTGCTTATGCTGATCTTCAACCAAAGAAAGAACTAAGTTCTTTTGCAGAAGAGTTAAACTCTTGGATTGAGAATTAAATTCTCTTTTTGAAGTTTTGGTCTTTTTCCCTTTTCTCACCTAGGGTTTCCTTTCTTGAGAATTAAATTCTCATTTCTTTTCTCTCTGCTATTTGCCTTTAGAAAATTTCAGGATCCCCAAAATTCTATATCTTTTTCTTTTCTTCTTGGCTCCTATTTATAGGAGAAGGAAAAGAATCAATTTGTTTAGTAAATCTCTCATTGAAAAATTTTGTTTGTTTTTCGTAACTAATGTGATCTTTTAGATCACTCAGTGAATTTTATTCACCATTGGATTTTTAATCCGAAAGATATTCTGTTTGTTATTTTTGGTGAAATTTAGGGAAATTTTTCCTTGTCTAAAATCTTTCTATAAATTGGTGATTTTTAATCACCCTTGGATTTTTAATCCAACGGTCCCCCATAATCCTTTTTTATTAGGAAAGATTTAGAGAAATACTTTTTCAGTTAGGGTGTTTGATTTCCCTTAATTAGAATTTAATTCTATCAAGTTATAAGGAAGCCTATCACGTGTTGGCACGTGACCCTTCCTCATTCAGAATTTTAATTCTGTCTTCTAACTGGGTTGAAGGATCATCACGTGTGAGCACGTGACCCATGGTCACGTGTGAGCACGTGACCCTCCATTGGGGTCTTTCCTCAGCCACTTGTTTACACTTCTGTTTGCTTAGAATTTAATTCTGTAAAGAGATCACGTGTCAACACGTGACCCTTGGTCACGTGTGAACACGTGATACCTCATTGAGGTAATTCCTGATTTTTAATCAGGGGACAGTCCCCTTCTCTCTTCTCTTGCCTTCTTCTTTTGGTCGGTTTGCTCTGTTCGGTGGAGATTTGCATTTACCTCGGATTCGAGCTGGACCTCGCGCTTGGTCCAGGCTTTTACCTCGGCTATGGTCTTAGGTTGCGCTAATGCAAAGGAGCGCAATCACTCCTTGTGCCTAAGACCAGACCTCAGAACCGTGATGACCGTCTCGTCCCGGTGCTCTGGGATCTCGAGAAGGGCGTTATAGAAGCGGGTGACGTATGCTTTGAACGTCTCCTTGTCCCCGCTCTTGATCGTGAAGAGATGGTCGACTGTGCGCTTCTGCCGTCTGTTCCCGACGAAGTGGCCGAGGAATTGTGTAGCCAGCTCGTCGAAGGTTGAGATCGAGCGCGGCTCGAGTCCTCGGGACCAGTCTCGCCCGGAGCGGATGAGAGTGGCCGGGAAAGCTCGGCACTGGGCGGCATCGGAGTGGTCTTGGAAGCTCATTCCTGCGGTGAATGCATCCAAGTGGTCCTTCGGGTCAGATTTGCCATCGAAGAGGGAGACCTTTGGGGGCTTGTTGCAGGAGGAGACGTGGACGGCGAGCAGCTCATTGGTGAACGGTTTTGTGAGCGAGCCGGCGGCATACTTAGCCCCGTCGCTCGAACGGTGACCTTCCCGATGCAGACTCTCGATCTTCTTCTCGAGGGTGTCGAGTCGGCCATGGTACCCCGACGACTCGGCGCATTCTGATCCCAGGCCTCTGCTGTTGGAGGCCTGCGTCTGGCCGCGGCTCCGGTTCCTCTCAATGAGGTTCCTTAGATCCCCGGGCGAGGTGGCCCTCATGCCGCCGTGGCGAGTTCCGTCTGCGCGACCCCGTCGAGGGTGGGGTGTCGGTCATGTCTGGTAACAGGCGAGCTGACAGATATCTCTTCGGGAGGGACATGCACACGGAGGATCTCGGGGCGAGGTGCTCTGGCGACAAACCTTGGTGTCGAACTGTGGGGCGCTCAGTGGCCTCAGAACGTATTGGCCCGGGAGATCTGCGGCCGTGGGAGGTAGCGACGCGGTGGTCGGCAGTGCTGACACGGACGGAGTCTTCTCTCCCCCTGTAGGGGTCCTGGTCCTGAGGCGGGGGAGCGGCGACTTGGTGATCTTGCCCTGCCGTTTGGACGCGGACGAGTGCTTCCATGATGGACGCGAGTCGATCTATCCGGCCGGCGAGGGCGTTGATGGCATTCGGCGGAGGAGGTTCGTCCGCGCCTCCGTTGAGGGGGAGGCGGCGGCTGGTGCTTGGATCGTCGTGATGATCGCTCACCATTAGATTGGGATCGGGAGGCGAACTTTTGTTTTTGTGGAATCAAGGAGTTCCCACAGACGGCGCCAGCTGACGCGACCTGAATTGCGCCAAGATATTACCTTCCGTTGATTTGCTGATGGCGGCGATGAGTGGCTGAGATTGGATCTGGAGGCTGTCGCTCCTGAAGCGTGTGGATCTCAATGGTTTTGAGGTTGTGGTTGCCGAGCTACCTGCAAAGAAGTCCCGGGATGGTTGTACCACCAAAGACCCTCTGACAGTCAAGTTAGACTAGAGATCCGAGCAGAGTAACGGCTTAGTTGAGTAAAAATGGCTTACTTAAACCGTCTAAAGAAGGGGTTTATATAGCGGTAGCAGCAGGCGAGGCAGGCGCGAGAATCACGCCGGCCGTTACGCTCCCGACGTCACGCCCGCGTGATGAGCGGGACCTCCCATTAATGGCGAGACAGGCTCGTTAATGGGGGATCGTGGTGGCATGGAACGTGGGATGTGGCCGGCGGAGATCTCGCGCATGGCGAAATTCGCGGGATGGCGGTTACGCCTGCAAGCGGTGCTGTTGGTCGGTCGATGAGACCGAGGAAGATGACCTCGGCGGGAGAGCTCGCGGAGGAGCGGAAGAGCCGAGGTATCTTGGTTCTGCTCGAGCCCAGAGGCGAGCTGAGAGGGCCGAGGTGGCTCGGGCCTGTGATGGCTCGGAGACGATCCCAGGATTCCGAGGAGGACAATTGTGCTGAGGTTCGGAGGTGAGCCAGCGTTTGCTTGTAGGACGGCACATGAGTGGTCTGGTCGGCCACTATAGGTCCTTTCTTGTGAGCTCTGGGACACGTCATCCGCCACGTGTCCTGATTTGGGAGATCACCGATATCGAGCATCATCAACGTGATTCTTGATATTTTGATACCATAAGTAATTTGAGAATGAAAAAGAAAACAGGTATTGTGAAACAAAGGTAGAAAACGAGGACGAAAAATTGAAAATAAAACTGGGATGAAAAGGTATATCCTTTTATTCGAAACTTGAATGACCGTGGTTTTATGTTTTGTTTGTTTTTTCAGATCTATTTGATTTCTTTTTCTGCGTTGAAAAAAAATGCATGGTTGTATTTTTTGTAAATTTTTATTTTCTATCGTTCATTTCTGTGCTGGACAATGAGGATGGTACCTTCTAGCTATTTGGCTCTCTACCCATTTATTTTTGCTCTTGCCTTTTGCATTCTCTACATTGTTTTACATGTTGAAATATTGAGTTGCACATTTATACACTAATTGTTCTGTGTGTTTACATAAGATAAGATGGACATAAATTAAACTATAAGGTCACAATAGAATTTGCAGCTGATAAGATATATACGTGTGGTAAATGTATTCATCGGTGTTCGATCATTGCTTTTTAAAACATACAACTTAACTGAACAACAATGTACTGCTCGAGAGGTTGCATACAAAATTATAAAAGTAGTAAGCAACAATCTATCACCTCTTTGCATATAATCCAGATATTATCGTTTTTTCACATAGAGAGATCAATGTAAGATTAATTTGAAAAGGGATGGGGTCCTAATAGTGATTGCTAAAAATATATACACTTATATGAAAATTTTTGTTCATATATGTGTATATGTTGTGTCTATAATTCGAGATATCATATGGCATCATATCTTCCAATTTTTATTGCTGCGGTCGCTTCTTCCCCTCAAACTTTTTGTCTTTTATATTTCCGTAATAATAATTATTCTTTACTTAATATCCTTGTGATCTTGACTCACGCCAAACACATGTGACAAAATCTAAATTAACTAACTCCTCAAGTTGCTAATTTTACTTGACTAATGACAATCAAAACAGGAGTTATAATCTAAGACTGCTTTAGAAGGTATCGTTTGATCAAAATAAAGGGCTAATTATTTGCGGAACACCATTATTATCATAGCTTATCTATATGAGCTTTCCTCCAGCAATTTATTAGCACAAGCACCACCTCAAAACCGCTAAAATTCTGCTGCGAAAATCACAAACCAGTTCTAAAAGTAAACTAGACAGCTATTTGGGTTTTCTTTTGAATTGAATTTGAATTTTTATGTGGGCTTTAGTCGATGAGAGGGGTTTATGTAGGGGTCGCGTGGAGCGAGCAGGTGCGAGATCACCGCCGTCAGTTACGCCCCAGTTTTATTCTCGTCTTGAATGGCAGGATGCGCTCATTAACAGGGGGACGAGCCTGTGCGGGACGCGGAGCGTGGAGCGGCGGATATCTCGCTCTGGCGAGATGCGCAGAGACGTTTGGGCTTCGCGTTCTCGGTTGATAGGGAGAGCCGAGGAGGCTCGGCCCGTCAGGGGCTCGGAGACGAGCCGGGAGGCCGAGGAAGCTCGGCAAGTCGAGGGCTCGGAGACGGGATCGCCAGGAATATGGAAGTACTCAGGGAGGTCTCCTGGAAGGTCGGATACGTCCTTGGAGACGAGGTCTCGAGGAACATCTCTAATGCATCTCATTTATTCCTTCTCGGTAGCCTATGGGACACGTCATCTGCCACGCGTCGTAATATGAAGAAATATCGCTTTTGAGCATCATCATTGGGCATCAGCGAACAAGCACAGCTGACAAGCTTGACGATACCTTATCTCAACCTATAGTTTAGCTTTATGCACTGAACGTTTTATCAATAATGATATTCACAACAGTTTGAATAAAAGATTTACCTGAATTATTCTAGGCTTGGACAATAAAAACTTAGTCCCCATCATGTCTCGATATTGTTTTTTATGTGACACCCCTGATTCTAAAATAAATCATGATCAAGAAAAACCATGAATCCAAACTCCAGCTAGCACACCCAAGACTTTCTTTGAAATGTTGGAATATTCTCATAAAAAGATCACAAAAAACATATGGTAAAAGTTATGTCGTGGTCCGAGTCTGTCATGACTTTCTCTCTACCGTCTTAAATATGGTTGCATTTAACCGGGGATGACTTGCTTGAAAACAAAAGTTTGAAATAACCATAGATCACATTATATGTTTAAATTAAATGCCATGCACATTTCAAATGAATGTCTTTATATTATGAGAATAATGCTATATGAGCATATTTCTTCCAATGATGCCGAAAAGAAGAAATACACCTTCCATAAATTTTTCCTGCCATCCGTATCTATCATTATCATTGTCACTCTCTTATATCATTTGAGTGTCCATTCTTGCAGCCATGGAATAAAATGAAACGCTACGGGTCACAATCTTAATATTGAATGGATGGAAAAGGAAAATACCCCAATGGCAGAGGACCCAAGTGCAAAGAAGCCAAGGTGCAGGTACCTGAGGTGACATTTTGGAGTTTTGGAGGGAAGTGAGCAGTGTTTTGTCGCTTCAAGGGGGTACGATTTTTATGCAAATCATATCAATTTGTCAATTACTTGGAAGTGGGCTTCCCAAGGTGACGACACTAGCCCTTCTTTGCCTTTTTTTGCCTTCAAGAGGTGCAATGAATTGACTGGACCTTTGGTTGTGGGTTGCTATAGACTTCCAATTTTTGACGCTGCAAACAAGCTTCGGATATTTTCTTGAGTTATTTTATGGAGGCGGCTAGGAAACTGTTGTTGGTAGAAATCTCTCCTCCGTCGATCTTTCTGTAAACGATTTTCAACGGTTGTGATTGAAAGTGAGAATTGAACGTATGGATCTCAATGGGTTATTGGATGCCGCTGACGTCGGGCTACCTGCAAGGGAAGTCCTGGGATGGGAAACCACCATAGGACCTTCCGACGATCAAGTACCGAGATATAGGGGCAACGTAGCGGTGTATTGGAATCGATTTGACTTATCTGGATCATCTAGTGGAGGGGGTTTATATTGTGGCCGCATGAAGTGGACCAGCGCGAGATTCTCGCTGCCCGTTACGCCTCTGCATCACGTTCGTGCTGATGGAGGGGCATGCCTATTAATGACGGGATCCGCTTATTAATGGTGAGATACGCTAGCGCGAGATGCGGGTCGTGGAGCGGCGAAGATCTCATCGTGGCGAGATACACGGAGCCGTTACGAGGGCGCTTGGGCTCCGTGGTCTCGGTTGAACAGGGTGGATAGCTCGGTGGCCGAGAAAGCTCGGCTATAGGATTGCTCGGTGGCCGAGAAAGCTCGGCTATAGGATTGGTCGGAGGAGAGTTGTCGGTTGGTTGTTTAGACGAAATAAGGAAGGCACTCAGCACATGTCCCCGACAGGTCGGATGCACCCTCAGAGACGAGATACCGAAATATGTCCCCAATGCATCATACTTGTTCCAGCTCCGCAGCCTCTCAGGAGTCTAGCAGGCTTAGCGGATGACGCGTCATCCGCCACGTGTCGTAATATGAGGAATACTCGTTTATGAGCCTCGTCATTAGCCCCCCACTCTCGTCCTGACCTATTTATGGGTCAGGGTTGAGAGTGATAAGCGAGATTTTTTACGATTCAGCCTAAGATTCCCTGGCAATGGGTTGTCGGACGAAGACGCCCGTTTGGCGGCTATTCATCTTGAATCCCTAGATCCACGTGGCGTCTCGCGAAGGGCCTCAGTTCCTATGCGTATCTTTGGTGGCGTCAGTGTATCGGTGAAATGATTGCGCTTAAAAAAAGGAGGCGCCGTTTCGTTCACTTGGCCGGATAGGCTGCACGCCACGTGTCCCCCAATGGGTGCTATGACGTGGATGGCTGTCACCCAAATCCTGGTGAGAGGGGACGTGTCCAATGGCCGGTTGCCACGTGGAGTCTCGGTGGCCGCTTGGTGTGACGCTTCGTTTTGGCGGTAACGGATGCAAGCCGTTGGATGCCTTCTTACTGAGTGTATAAATAGGGGGGTTCATCCCACGACCATTACTTTACCCTAGCCATCTCTTTTTCATCTGAAGATTGCCTGGTGCACATTCGCTTAGGCGGGAACTTCAGCTGTCAAAACTTTTCCTCGGCCAAACCTTTCTTAAATCGGGTTAGATATCTTCCTCCGAAGTATCTATTAACGTAGTAGGAGTAGAGTCGGACGATGAGGCCTCAGTTTCTGGAGCCGAGCCCAGCGGGTCTTCCTTCTCCTTGGCTTCCGATAGCCGAGAGAGTTCTTCTTCTTCTTCATCCTCGTCTTCGTCTTCTGTGTCGGGCTCACCCCCCAGGAGAAACGATGCCCTCGTCCCTCGTCGTCGGGGGGCGAAAAGGGCCCCCAAGGCGCGCATCAGAAATACCCACGATGCGCCCTCAGTTTTGAACCGTCTGGATGAGCTTTCTGACATCCGAGCCTATTTTCATATACCCTTTGGCTATTCACTCTGTTTGGTTAGGGAGGGCGAGCGGGCAGACCAGGTACAGGACAAATAGATTGCCCTATACTTGGAAGCGTTCCGGGCAGAAATGCGTCTGCCCTTCTCGCCCGAGATTTGTGTCGTACTCCATTATTTCCGTCTCGCCCCGGACCAGCTAGCGCCGAACTCGTGGAGAATCCTCCTCGGGTTTCTGGTCCGGTTGAAAATTGATCGGATCTCCTTTGATTTGAGCCTACTCCTTTTTTCCTTTGCTATAAAAATCACCCCGGTACCAGTAAGGACGAATCGAGCTGGGTGTATCTTTCATTCAAAAAACATAAGTGTAGGGCTGCTGGTTTGGGGTAGTGGTCGTCCTTTCTTCCATCCACGGGTGGAAGGAGAAGTTTGTCTTCGTTGGGCCACTGGAGGGTGAGGATTGGCCGGTGCCCATCAAGTGGCATAGGGCCGACTGTCCTAGAGTTAAGCAGTCGAATTCTCCCGAGGCAAGGGCGGTGTCTCAATGGGAACCGATCCAGCGGGCCGATATCCTGCTTTCCGAGCAGGCTTTGAGCTGGGCGGGACTCAGTCCCGCACGCTTCATGGGTGAGTTAGGGCTCGTGCCGATCTATTTAGACTTGCTTAAATTTAGTTGCTATTTTTTTTTCCTTTTGTCGTTGATCTTTTCTTATGGTATCTTGCAAAGCCGATGGATCGCTCGAAGATTATAGCTGCCATGGCCCAGGGGAGGAAGGGCGGCGGCACAAGCTCATCCCGGCCTGCTCCGGGCGCAGCTTCCCGGCAAGCACCCATAGCCAAGGCTCCCACAGCGCCCCCCGTTCCGGAGGAACGCCGCGGGGGAGGACAGAAGCACACGCGAGAGACGGTCCCCTACGCTAGGACAGAAGCGCCGTCTTCTACCGAATCCCCACTCAAAAGGCAGAAGAGGGTGGTTTCTTGGGCCCCTCAGGCCGGGAATCAGGTGCAGGAGGGCGACTTCTGCATCGAGATACCCTCGGGGCTCTCTGTGGCCGACAGTTTACTGGCGGGCATGGAGAAGGCAGCGGGGACCAAGATCCCCTGAGGCACCATAAAGACACAAGTGGCGGCGATGGCTCAGGTAGCCGTTCAGGTCGAAAACTTTCCCAGAATTTCTCCGAGTATATATATATATCCTAACACGGCTCCCGTTTTCCCAGGTCCTCCAGCATTGCGCTCTTCTCGCTACAATGGGTCCGAGGAGGTGGCCCCGGCAATGAAGAAGGCGGGCGAATCTTCTGCGAGAAGAAGAGCTCCTCGTCTGGCTGCAACAGGCGGAAGAGAAGGCGGCCCTCCTTGATTCAAGATTAGTCACGGAGGGCCTGACGGTCGCCAAGTTGAAGGAGTCCCGTCGGCTCCTGACTGAATCTAATCGGGCTATCCAGGCCCAGATAAGGGAAGTCAACGGGCTCTTCGATGCCATGAAGAGGCAGAGGGACTCGTTCAAGCGGGATGCTCAGGCGTCTTGCGAGGCGGCGAAGCTCGCAGAGGGAAGAGCGGAAAGGGCCGTGGAAGAGTATAAGACTTCTGACCAGTTCTAACTCGACCTCGCCGACTCCGTGGACGTCGGGTGGCACAACGCCCTCGATGCCGTTAATGAAGCCATGCCCGGGTTCGAAGATCAAGAGCTTCGTGCTAGGTATCCCCTAGCCGAGGAAGCACTGCAGGGGGCAGTGCCGAGCCGGCCGGGGGAGGCGAGGCGGCGGGCGGAAGTGCTAAGCCAGACGTTGCGATCGTAGCCTCAGAGGGATGCGCCGATCAAGGGGAAGTGGAGGCCGAGAAGGCAGTTTGAGCTACCCTGCCTCGGTCACTAAATTTTGTAAGCTTCCGGGCATTTTGTAAGGCTGGGGAGTCCATAATACCTTGTATAAAATTTTTGGATATAAATAAAGTACTTTTTGCTCGCAAGTATAATGATCCGCAAGTATTTTATCTCGCCTTCAGAGTGCTTCTATTTTCACAAGTGTAGATAGGTCGGTGTCCAGCGGACGCCTAGCACATGCAAAGTTGGGCGTCGAGTGCTGGGCGAGCGTGACGAACAAGCTAGCGAAAGCCAAGTGATAGGTAGAATGGCACCTGCCATCACCTGGAGCTGAGGTGACGACCGTGCACTGCGTATATAAATCAAACGAATGCCAAGTATAGGTAGGTCGGCGTTCCACTGACCCCGGAGTCGAGGTGACGATCGTGCGTCACATATATAAATCAAACGATCGCCAAGTATAGGTGGGTCGGCGTACCATTCACCCCGGAGTCAAGGTGACGATCGTACGTTGCGTATATAAATCGAACGAATGCCAAGTATAGGTAGGTCGGCGTCCCACTCACCCCAGAGACGGGTGACGACCGTGTATATAAATCGAACGAACGCCAAGTATAGGTAGGTCGGCATCCCACTCACTCCGGAGTCGAGGTGACGATCGTGCGTCGCGTATATAAATGTAACGAACACTAAGTATAGGCAGGTCGGCGTACCACTCATCCTGGAGTCGAGGTGACGATCGTACGTCGCGTATATAAATCGAACGAACGCCAAGTATAGGTAGGTCGACGTCTCACTCACCCCGGAGACGAGGTGACGATCGTGCGTCGTGTATATAAATTGAACGAACGCCAAGTATAGGTAGGTTGGCGTGCCACTCGTCCCGGAGTCGAGGTGACAGTTGATCGTGCACCGCGTCTTAATTGGACTTTGAAAGAGCTGGGTTGAAAGCTGCTCGGTCGCCTCTAGACGAGAGCTTAGGATCCGCGGAGTGGCCGGGCAGAAGGCTGCCTTCAGCGGATGAGCCGAGCAGGAAACTGCTTGGTCGCCTCTTGGCGAGGGCTTTGGGTCCGCGGAGTGATCGGGCAGGAAGCTGCCCTCAGCAGATGAGCCGAGCAGGAAACTACTTGGCCGCCTCTTGGCAAGGGTTTTGGATCCGCAGAGTGGCCGGGCAGAAAGCTGCCTTCAGCGGATGAGCCGAGCAGGAAACTACTCGGCTACCTCTTGGCGAGGATTTCCCAGATTCTATGTTTTTGTGGGAAATGTCTTTCAACCTTCTTTGACCCGTATTTTAAGTAAAGTGCGACATGCAATTGGGTGCCATGTAGTCGTTCCTCATTGGGAAAGTACGACATCCCGTGATTCGCATTGTAGGGCGAGAAGATCTCGGCCGTTGGAAGATTTTTTGTTGAGGCTATAAATATCGAAGGCATAGTTGAATTCCTCCTAGATGCTACATTCCTTGAAGATGACGGGTCGCGTTTACACCATCAGGGAGATCGTGTCCCGAGACGACGTGTATTTCTATGGTATCGACCGTTCCGAGGCGACGTATGAGGCTGTGATAAATCGTTTGGAGGGGCATTGCAGTCGTCTACTTCCCCAACGATCTCCTCTCCTGCAAGTGTTGATCTACGCGATATGGAGGTCATCCTCGGGTCTTTATAATATTCTGTCCCCGCAGGCGATGGACAAGGCGTTTGATAAGATGCATACGGCCCATGAGCTTGGTCTTATCTCGAAGAGCCGGAGGGATCGCTCGGTGGACATTCTTCTCGAATGTTTCCAGCAGAGGTTGGTTATGGCGTTGTGCTCGGCGGTCGGGGATCCCGGCGAATCCGTAGCTTCTAGGGTCCACGGACACCGTCAGAGGGAGCGAGCGGAGGTTGCTTGGGCTCGGCTGGAGGAGCTCTCTTCCGAGTACCATCGTCAATATTTTCTTAGTCCTCTTCCTCCTTTACTGTAATGCTTGTAAGGCTCTATAGCCAAGAATACCTATGAATAAAGTATAAACGAATTTTCTTTTGGTCAAGGTTATGGTGTATCATCTCTCTCTCCCCCCTCTCTTTTTTTTTTGCGCACCAGTCGACCAGTGCCCCATCCATGCCTCTTATCTCGGAGCCGAGGAAAAGAAGGAAGGGTGGGGTTATAGGTCGGTGTCTAAGTCTATTTTGCGTGAGGACTTAGTTCGGAGAATTTAGCCGATGTGAAAAGAAGCTATATTATTCGAAAAAGGGAAAAGGGGGGTACACGTTTATCTGTACAACGTAAGCTTTTCGGCGTTATATGGCCGAGAAAAGCTGTGCCCTTTAGAGTCCTGGAGACGGTAGGCTCCACCGGGCAGTGTCTCTGTCACGAGGAAGGGCCCGTCCCATTTTGGGGAGAACTTATGTAGCTTAACTTGGTCTACGAATTCATTTCGTCGTAAGACCGGGTCTCCTGTCTTGAAGGCTCGATGCTTGACTTGGGCATTGTAGTAGCGAGCGGTTTGCTGCTGATAGGCGGCCATCTTGATTTGCGCCCGATCTCTTTTTTTTAATAAGACATCCAAGTTGCTTCGTAGTGCCAAGGTGTTGGCCCCGTCGTCAAAGTGCTCGACCCGATAGCTGGGCAATCCGATTTCTATGGGGACCATCGGCTCGGTATCGTAGCAGAGACTGAACAGGGTTTCTCCCATGGGTGTTTTTCTCGACGTCCGCAGTGCCCATAGTACCCGAGATAGTTCTTCAACCCGGCCGCCTTGCCTTCCTTTTAGGCGAGTTTGGAGCCCTCGAATAACGCTTCGATTTGCTATTTCGGCTTGCCCGTTGGATTGTGGATGGGCGACTGCGGCGAACTTCATTAATATGTGATAGTCATTGCAAAATTCCTTCACCTTTTCGTTTTCGAAGTTGGTTCCATGGTCGGTGACTATGCACCTCGGGATCTCAAATATGGAGATCACGTTGTTCTGCAGAAATTTTATCGTAGAGGCGGCGTCCGGTTTTCTGATAGGCACGGCCTTAATCCACTTTGTGAAGTAATCTACGGTAACAAGAATTTACTTGTGTCTACCCGTGCCGGCAGGAAGCGGGCCCACCATATCTATTCCCCACTGTGCAAATGGCCAAGAGAAACTTAGTGGCGTTAGGTCGGTGGCGGGGAGACGAGGGATGTTGCCGAAGAGTTGGAAGCTCTTGCATCTTCTGACCACTTTCTCGGCATTCTGATGTATTCCCGGCCAATAGTATCCCTGGAGCAGCGTCTTTTGGACCAGGCAGCGGGCCCCTTGATGCGCCCTTCCGACCCCTTCGTGTATTTCTCGTAAGATGCAGTCTGCTTCGTGGGGGTCGACGTATCGGAGCAGGGGTTGAGTATATGACTTTTTGTGTAGGTTTTCTTTGCTCCATGTGAAATGGCGTTCTTTGGCTCCAAGTCGACGAGTCTCGACCAGGTCATCCGGAAGAATCCCATCTTTCAGAAATTCTACAATGGGCTTTCTCCAATCCGAGACATCTTGGGTCGTATAGATTTGGAGCATTGTCTCTCTATCTTCCATGCTGGATCGCGGCAGGACTTCGAAGAGGATGTTTCTCTTATGATTGGCCGAATAGGAGGAGGCAAGTTTGCTAAGGGCATCGGCCTCGGTGTTCAGATTTCTAGGAATCTGCTCCACTTGTACTTCGTCGAATTTTTTCGAAGCCTTCTTACCTCCACAAGGTATTTTATCATGAGTGGTTCTCAGGATTTGAAATGCCCGGTTACTTGGCCGACAATCGGTGCGGAGTCGCTGCGTATCCGGATGGTTTTCAGCCCTATCTTGGAGGCAATTCGTAGCCCGGCTAACAGGGCCTCGTATTCTGCCGCGTTATTTGACGCTTTAAAGCCAAGTTTCAGAGAGTACTCCATTTCTGCTTCGTTTGGTCCGCGTATGATCAGGCCGGCCCCACATCCCTCCTCGATGGAGACCCGTCTACATAGAGCACCCAGTGCGGGATTGGGCTGGGCACCTCCTCGACCGAGGGCCGTGGGTCGGGGCCCTGAATCGCCGTTCCTTCCTTAGTGGGAATGATACACTCGGCAACGAAATCGGCTAAGGCCTGTGCTTTAATTACCCATCTGGGTCGGTATTTGATGTCGAACTGAGACAGCTCCCACCTCCATTTCTCTAAGCGGCCTGATGATTCGGTGGAGCCGTGGAGGCGAGGATATTCCCTAAAAGTCGTTCAGTGAAGACGAGGATCATGCGTGCTTGGAAATAGTGTCGTAGTTTCCTGGACGTGATGACAAGCGCGAGGACTATCTTCTCTATGGACGGGTATCTAATTTCGGCGTCCTTGAAGATATGGCTCGCATAGTAGACTGGTTTATCTTTTCCTTCGGACTCTCTGATGAGCACTGAGCCCGTGGCTTGGTCAGAGATGGATAGATATAGTAGTAGCTCGTCGCCTTCGACTAGTCTGGTGAGGAGTGGTGGGGTCACGAGGTGCGCCTTGAGTTGTTCTAAAGCGTCTTGGCATTCCTTGGACCATTCAAACCTGGGAATTTTTCTTAGGGCTCTGAACAAAGGGAGGCATTTTTTCCCGGATCTGGACATAAAGCGGCTTAAGGCAGTCACCCTTCCGGTGAGTCACATGATATCGACATTGCTTTTGGGCATCGCCATGTTGATGATGGCGCTAATCTTCTCTGGATTCGCCTCAATTTCTCGATGGGTGACCATGAACCCAAGGAACTTTCCGCTTGTGATGCCGAACGCGCATTTGGCTGGATTCAGTTTCATCTTGTACTTTCGCAGGACGTCGAATGTTTCGACGAGGTCTGTTGTGTGTCCGGCTGATGAGGCGGATTTCACGAGCATGTCGCCGACGTAGACTACCATGTTTCTCCTAATTTGCGGTCTGAATAGTTTGTTGACCAGTCGCTGGTACGTGGCTCCGGCGTTCTTGAGTCAGAAGGCCATTACCCTATAGCAGTATACTCCCCGATCCGTAGTAAAGGCTGTAAGCTCTTCGTCGGCCGGGTTTATTTGGATTTGATTATAGCCGGAGAAGGCGTCCATGAAGCTCAGTAATTCATGACCGGATGAGATGTCTATGAGCTGATCTATCCGAGAAAGCGGGTAGTTGTCTTTGGGGCAAGCCTTATTCAGGTCCGTGAAATCGACGCGCATGCGCCATTTCTCATTTGCCTTTTTGACCATAACTGCGTTCGTCAGCCAATCCGAGTAGTCCAGGTTCCTGACGAAGTCGGCAGCGAGCAATCGGTCCACTTCCTCCTCTATCGCCCTTTGTTTTATTGGTGCGAAACTTCTTTTCTTTTGTCGGATTGGCTTGGCTTTCGGGTCGACCCCGAGCTTGTGAGAGATCACTTTAGGATCTGTCACGCCCCGCTTCCCAGTATATGGGCAGAGGACGCGACGAGGCCGCTACGTATTTACTCAGAAGTAAACACGCTAAGCGTATCTAAGCAAAAAAAAAATGCACAAGAGACAATGACAATGGATATAATTGAACAACAACTTTATTTATTAAACATTCCTTTTACAATACAACTAAAAGGTAAATACATGGAATGAAAGCAATGCCTAAACAGTGACATAACAGAAATGAAAATACTGAAATGAAATGTACAATTAACTAGAGCTCCGGGTCGAAGGCTAGCTGATCCAAGTCCTCGCTGGTGGGCTCGATCTCCTGAAAGTCCGAAAAATCTGACGACATTCCAAAGAAAAGAAAGAGAATGTCGTTAGCGAACAAATCGCTCGGTAAGTCCCATAAATAGACAAGAATGGAATAGACAAAATAGAGAGTATATTATTATAATGTTGTATTTAGTGTTAACGCTGTTGTTCCCGCCAAAAAATTTTTTGCGCAAAAGAGCCTAAGTTATCAAATGGCGGCAATACGTTTAAGAAAATGTGAACCAGTATTTTCCGGGCTGTATATTGATAAACTCCCGAATGTGAAAAGCTAAATTCTGATGGTATCGAAAGCGTCTCGAAAAATCCTTTGATTTGATATATTATGGGCTTCATAAGTGTAAATCCCCGATTCCATCTTAATAAAAGTTTTTCCTATTTTCTAAATCACAGAGATTTACTTTTTCCTCGTATATTTTTTTGAAGAAGGTGGTTGCTTGAATCCCAATATTTATATTTTTCCAAACCCTAAAAGTTAAAACCCAAAATTTAAAACCAATTTGAAAAACCACACACAAACCCAAAAGTTAAAAAACAAATAAAATATTTTACAAAACCCCAAACCCAAAACTATATTACATATTTCCCTAAGCCCAACTCAAATTAAACTAACATTCAAAATTCTCAGCCCACATTTTTTTTTTAAATCCCTAATTTATTTTTTCCCCAGCCCGTTCTCCTCTCGGCCTACAAAAATTTTGTTAAGGAAATATTTTAAAAAAAGACCCAAGCCCACTCCTTCGGCCCGCCTCCTCAACACCCGACCCGACCCACTTCTGTTTATCTCCTTCTCTCCTCCAACGGTAACCTCCCCCATTCCCGCTAGCGATCGCCTCCTCCGCCACAGCTCGTGCCCACGCCCACGCCTCCATTCTTGCAACGTTCACCCACGACATTCAACCCTCATTCATTCCTCACGCCCTCATCTATCTCTCATCTCCCTCATTTTTCAAAAATACCTCATCTCTCCCTCTCGAAACTCACCGAGCACCCAACTCCGCCGTGTCCCTTACTCCACCGCCGGCGATCACCCCATCACTTCGCTCGACCCCACGACGACGACAGCCCTTCATTCACCTTCCTTCTCCCTCTACGACTCCCCCAACCCAGTACACCCGATCCCCTGTACACCCAACCCAGTACACCCGAGCCGACCACCATCTTGCACCCTCGACGCCGGCGAACTCCCCACCACATTGCCGACCACCCTACGACCTCCTCGTCATCAGTATCAACACCCACACACCCCTTACACCCACACCTGAGCACCACCATTGCTCCCTCTCTTTCAAATTTCTTTGCAAACCAGAGCACTCACTGCAGCCCATCGCCGGAGCGACGCCGTCGACCGTCGTTGACCCCAGTGCACTCGCAGAGGACCATCAAGCACCCCTCAACCTCCAGTGACCGTGCAACGACTCCGGACAACTCCGACGCAAATTCCGCATCTCGAGCCAAGCTCGCGTGAATCCGTTTCACGGCGTACCTCGCGCGTTCGTGACGCCGCTGCTGCCGTGTGATCCCGAGATGTTTCCATGCAAGTGTTTATTTGCTACATGCTAATAGTTGTGGTACAAACCTAAATCATATAGTTTACTAATTTACCGATTCTCGATATATATTGCGACCTATGTGTTCGATGCTAAACCCCAATGAAAGAAATTGTTTAATTTGACGGAAATAAATGTTCTCTGTTGGCCCTCATAATGATAAGTATCATGTATGAATCTCACTGGAAAATACGATTGTTAGAGACTAAAATTGATACCCCCAATTATGCCGATAAAACTAGAATCTTTCCCGTATCTGAAAACGATTAAAATCACCGTAAATTACATACATACTGGAATGATGCGTTCGAGGGATTAAATCGAAGACGACTCGACGAAATTTAACCCTATGTAAACTTCCAATGATTTATGTTCTGTAACTGCGATGATATTTAGATCGGAGTGCGACTCTGGATTGCAGTCCAGAGCGACTCTGATTATTGTGTACTGTCCCAAAATGTGTGTCACTGCGTTTCCTAAATTCGTATGTTACGGAACTCTGCAGTAGATTAAAGATAATTCTGTTAGCTAAACAAAACAAGTGGTTCCATTCCGTTTCATTGCCGTTTGCTATTTTAAACTGTAAATAAAAGGGCAGAACGTATAACTGTCCAGAACAGATTCAGAAGTAATGTAATGATGTTAAACTGTGTGTAACTTTCAACGTACAGATGCGATTGAGGATCCGTCTATTGCGTTGAATACTCTATTGAAAACCCTAGATTTCATTAAACTGTAGCAACGCTAAAATCTGAACCCAACTGGGTGCAATTCGTGTCGCGAAACGGATGTTCAGTTCTGAAACTGAATTTCCAGCCGCGAGCACTTAAAATGAAACAGCTGTATCTTGAAAACCGGAATTCCGATTGAACTGAAACTAATTTTGATGAATTGTTGACTGAGTATTCTATTTATCTTACTTGTATCATTTTGCTGAATTCTTAACATATTAATTTATGCAATTTATGTAAGTTAATGACATGCATGTTGATTCATAACATACTTAGCTTATTGATAGCATACATACATATATCATACCCCCTTTGCCATATACTTAGTGTTAGTGCGTGTTAGGATCAGTGGACATTGCATTATCGTGCGTGATAGATGTTGGTTTAGAAGTGACGAGTACACCAATGGAAAGTGAATATTCGTGACAGTGATTGATACAGTGAACAGTGATAAAACCGTGCCATTGGTATACTTGTACACGACTGAATCAAGATCATAAATAGTGAAAACCTGGGGATAAAGGGGAAATCGAAGTGGAAAGAGAATCGTATTTAGCGGGACCATGTTTTAGAGGATGATCATTCGAGCAGTGATATATATACTAGGTAGGATCTAGCGATCCGGCTGACAGGGTTATGTCCCGAGAATGTGGGCCGTTGTCTCGGGTATGTACGAGACTCCTGTTAAACATGATCCTCCTTCCACTATGCGATTTCAAACATGACCTAGAGACCGATAGGGACACAGAACATATTTTGCATCATATAGTGACACAGTGATTACTTGCATCGTTCTTACACTAGTATTACCTTATTTACCTGTTTCATCTTATTATAATAATATTGTTATTGTGTCGCTCTGACGACCTGAGTATGCATGCTCAGATTCCATGGAAGGACCAGCACAGGAGACGGATCTACCCTTCGAGTTCACGGAGATATAGTTTGGTGTACTTTCTTCATTTACTGCTTTCCATAAAAGTGATCGTGAGATCGAACTGGGTTAGTAATTGTTCTTGTCATCTGTAATTTGTAAACAATGGATTATTAATGTAATAAATTAATGATGTGATTTCTTTACTACTGTGCTTTATCTACCGATTACCATGTAATGCTAGAAGCCGAAGTGTGACTACGGCGGGATGTTTCCCTGACCGTAGGAGCATGGCTGGCCTACTCATCCCTCGTTTTCCGTATTTTGGGAAGCGGGGCGTGACAATAAGTCATCCGGGATCAAAAGTTATGAGCAAATATGTTATGCGCGTGTAATCTAAGGAAGAAAATGCGAACCGGTATTTTCCGAGCTGTATTTTGACATACTCCCGAATGAGAAACAGCTAAATTCTGATGGTATCGAAAGTGTCTCGAAAAATCCTTCGATTTTATATATTATGGGCCTCATAATTCATCCGGAATCAAAAGTTATGAAGCATCACGTGATCGCACGTGACCGGGCATCACGTGCCCACACGTGACCGGGCATCACGTGCCCACACGTGACCATTTACAGGCAAAGCCTGTAGGCACTGAATAAAATAAATAATTGGAAACAATTAATCAGTGGGGTCACGTGACAACACGTGATGGGCCTTTAAACCCACTGAAAAGAATTAAAGGTATAATAAAATAACAAGGAAAAATCTCAATGGAGCATCACGTGCCAACACGTGACCAAGGGTCACGTGCTGACATGTGATAATTCCTGAGTTGTTTAAAACAAAAATTAAATTCTGGTCAAATACTTAATCAGGGGGTCACGTGCCAACAAGTGATGAGTTCCTAAAGATCTATGAATTAATAGAATTAAATTCTAATTAAGAGGGAATTAAAAACCCTAACTGGAAAAATATTTCTCTAAATCTTTCCAAACAAAAAAGATGGTGCTCTGTAAAATGGAGCACCGTTGGATTAAAAATCCAACAGTGATTAAAAATCACCAATTTATGGAAAGATTTTATGCAAGGAAAGATTTCCCTGAAATTTGCCAGTAATAGCAGATAAAATATCTTTTGGATTAAGAATTCAACGGTGAATAAAATTCACTGAGTGATCTAAAAGATCATGTTGGTTACAAAATCAATTAAAATCTTTCAATGAAAGATTGACAAAACAAATTAATTCTTTTCTTTCTCCTATAAATAGGAGTCAAGAAGAGAAGAGAAGAGGATCTACTTTTTTGGGGGAGATAACAACAACAGAGAGAAAAAAGAGAGGAGAATTTAATTCTCAAGAGAGAAAAAAAAGATCTCTTCAGAGAAAAGAAACCCTAGGTGAGAAAGGGGAAAGAGATTTAACTTCCATAAAATAAAGAGAATTTAATTCTCAATTTAAGAGTTTAACTCTTCTGATAAGAACTTAGTTCTTCTTTTGGTTGAAGATCCGCAGAAGCAGATCTCCCCACAAGTTGAGAATTTAATTCTCATCGGGGAGATTCTGCCATGCAGATCCAAAACTTAGAGGGAGAATTGAGTTTAAGAAATTTAATTTCCCCAAATTCATATGAATTTAATTTCTTCAAATGAAACTAGGGTTTAACCCCATATGAGAATTTAATTCTCCTAAATTCATAGGAATTCAATTCCTCCAAATAAAACTAGGGTTTAACCCTGCATAAGAATTTAATTCTTTCATATACATAGGAATTTAATTCCTCTAAGAAAAATTAGGGTTTAACCCTACTAAAGAATTTAATTATTAAAACAAGGGACTTAAAACTCTCCATGCACGTAAAGAAATCAGTACCCAACCTGGTCACGTGGCAACACGTGATCCTCCCTCTTAATGATCAAAAAAGAATGAACAAGACTAGATCACGTGTCCCCACGTGACCCTTAAACAGACTCCTCAAAATGAGAAAGAACAAGTCTGGAGGCAATGCCTCACGTGCTCCCACGTGACTCTCAAAATAAAAGAGAACAAACCCAAAGGCAGTACTGATTTAGGGCGCCTCACGTGTCCCCACGTGACCCCTGACAAATACCCTTTTTCAAAAGAATAAAATAGGGGAAGATAGAGGAATTGATGCCCAACGCAGAGGCATTGTCACGTGTCCACACGTGATAATTTCAATGACTAAAAGTGTTTAACACTAACTGAATACTCTGAGAACAAAATAATGGAAGTCTGGCTCCCATCTTCAGATGCCTTACGTGACCCCACGTGACCAATTCAATTTTAGTGTTTAACACTACTTTAAGAGCCTCGTCCTTAGTGTTTAACACTATTTTCAGCATGTGGGAGCACGTGAACGCCAAGTATCCTCTAGTGTTCAACACTATTTTAAAGCCAAGTTTAGCCCAAATTGGTTAAGTTTTCCAGAGGAAAATCTCCCTTTCAACTGAACCTTAAAATCTAGAGCTATAATGAATGGTTAGTGCTCAGCCAAAGACAAAATGTTGTCAGAGCCTCCAAACCCCTGTTTAGCATTGCTAAATAATAGGGGGCTGAACCCAGACAAATGTTCAATAGTCCAACAAAGGGCCAACATTTCAAACCCAATTGGACTTAGCCCAAGTTGGCCATAAGTCCTCAATTTAGATTTAACTGAGCCAATATGCTCATAATCTAATTAATTGATCTTAGTTCCAAATTGAACTACAGATTTCCCAATCAACTTTGGTTCAAGGGTATATCTCTTCACTCCTCTGATATTTGTCGTTGTAATCCTTCAACGTCTTCAGAGAGGTGACGAGTCCCGATAACCAATCATTCCATGGACTGTGGGGTCCTTAAACTCATGGACTATGATGTCCTTAATCTCGGACTGTGGGGTCCCTTTAAATCCACGGACTATGATGTCCTTAACCTCGGACTGTGGGGTCCCTTTAAACCCATGGACTATGATGTCCTTAACCTTGGACCACCATGTCCTTAAACTGGTAATTGACCGCAAAGTCCCTAAACTAAAACAATAGAGCACAAATGCTCTTTTGTTGGATCTAAATGATCCTATTAAGTAGACCTCAGTCTAAAATTAGACTAACGTATCCTTAACAAATGGTTAAGTTGACCTTAGTCTAAAATTAGACTAACGTGTCCTTAGCAAACCGTTAAGTTGATCTCAGTCTAAAATTAGACTAACGTATCCTTAACTAACGTTTAAGTTGATCTTAGTCTTAAATGAGACTAATGTATTCTTAAACCCAACCCCAAACCCAAATCTAAGAAAATACGGATTTGGATTGATCCACGCCCTACGGGCGACAACATAAATTAGTCTCCGTATACAATCCATGGGTAACCAAAAACAAAACAAACACACACGACACGAAGTGACCATCTGGAAAAGGAGAAAGTGGTTACCATGATGCGGTGACGTAATTAACTGCAGGGGCTTGCGCCTACAGGGAAAAGCGTCCCCACAATCAAAAACCCCTCACAATGAGGGGGAATCTGACGAAGTCTGCTATATCGGCCGCATCCGTCTAAAGCTTCGATGCACGGTGCCATAAATCAACTTGGCATCTTCGGAGAGGTGGACGGATAGCACCAATTAGCATCTGCCTCCAAATTCAGGCAAGGCGTTTGTCTTCCCGGGCAACGGGCCGAAGACCAACAACGGTGTGCCTCCTCATTCCAGCAGGACACAGATGCTACACCATCAATCGGAGCCATGGTAAAGTCCCCAGTTCCAATACTCTACTGTTCGCAGACAACCTAGAGTCAACCATGACATCGCAGAAAGCGGAATACGTCATCCAATGGCTCCGTCTCGGAAACAAGTCAACCGACCCCAGGGAAATCAGTGTCCTTGGCAACCTTCTCGATTCAGGGAAATCAGCGTCCTTGACAAGAGCATCTCGATTCGCATCGACCCGCAGAGAAATCAGTGTCTTTGCAGGAATACCTCGATTCGTTTCAACTCCGAGGAAATCAGTGTCCTTGGCAACCTCCTCGATTCAGAAAAATCAGCGTCCTTGACGAGAGCACCTTGATTCGTGTCGACCCGCAGAGAAATCAGTGTCTTTGCAGGAATACCTCGATTCGTCTCAACCCTAGGGAAATCAGTATCCTTGGCAACCTCCTCGATTTAGGAAAATCAATGTCCTTGACGAGAGCATCTCGATTCGCGTCGACCCGCAGAGAAATCAGCGTCTTTGCATGAATACCTCGATTCGTCTCAACCACAGGGAAATAAGTGTCCATGGCAACCTCCTCGATTAAGTGAAATCAGTGTCCTTGACGAGAGCATCTCGATTCGTCTCGACCCGCAAGGAAATCAGTGTCTTTGCAGGAATACCTCGATTCATCTCAACTCCGGGGAAATCAGCGTCCTTGGCAAAAACCTTGATTCAGGGAAATCAGCGTCCTTGGCGAGAGCATCTTGATTCGCATCGACCCGCAAGGAAATCGGTGTCTTTGCAGGAATACCTTGATTCGTCTCAACTCCGAGGAAATCAGTGTCCTTGGCAAATACCTCGATTCAGGGAAATCAGCGTCCTTGACGAGAACATCTCGATTCGTGCCGACCCGCAGAGAAATCAGCGTCTTTGCAGGAATACCTCGATTCGTTTTGACCCCAGGGAAATCAGTGTCCTTGGCAACCTCCTCGATTCAGGGAAATCGGCGTCCTTGACGAGAGCATCTCGATTCGCGTCGACCCGCAGAGAAATCAACATCTTTGCAGGAATACCTCGATTCGTCTCAACCCCAGGGAAATCGGTGTCCTTGGCAAAAACCTCGATTCAGGGAAATCAACGTCCTTGACAAGACCATCTCGATTCGTATCGACCCGCAGAGAAATCAACGTCTTTGCAGGAATACCTCGATTTGTTTCAACTCCGAAGAAATCAGTGTCCTTGGAAAAAACCTCGATTCAGGGAAATCATCGTCCTTGACGAGAACATCTTGATTCGTGTCGACCCGCAGAGAAATCAGTGTCTTTGCAGGAATATCTCGATTTGTATCAACCCCGAGGAAATTGGTGTCCTTGGCAAATACCTCGATTCAGGAAAATCAGCGTCCTTGACGAGAATATCTTGATTCGCACCGACCCGCAGAGAAATCAGCGTCTTTGCAGGAATACCTCGATTCGTTTCGACCCCAGGGAAATCAGTGTCCTTGGCAACCTCCTCGATTCAGGGAAATTAGTGTCCTTGACGAGAGCATCTCGATTCGCGTCGACCCGCAGAGAAATCAGCGTCTTTGCAATAATACCTCGATTCGTCTCAACCCCAGGAAAATCAGTGTCCTTAGCAAAAACCTCGATTCAGGAAAATCAATGTCCTTGACGAGACCATCTCGATTCGCATCGACCCGCAGAGAAATCAACGTCTTTGCAGGAATATCTCGATTCGTTTCAACTCCGAGGAAATCAGTGTCCTTAGCAAAAACCTCGATTCAGGGAAATCAGCATCCTTGACGAGAACATCTTGATTCACGTCGATCCGCAGAGAAATCAGTGTCTTTGTAGGAATATCTCGATTCGTATCAACCCCAGGGAAATCAGTGTTCTTGGCAAAAACCTCGATTCAGGGAAATCAGCGTCCTTGACGAGAGCACCTCGATTCGTATCGACCCGCAGAGAAATCAGTGTCTTTGCAGGAATACCTCGATTCGTTTCGACTCCAGGGAAATCGGTGTCTTTGGGAAAACCTAGATTCAGGGAAATCAGCGTCCTTGGCGAGAGCATCTCAATGCGCATCGACCCGTAAGGAAATCAGTGTCTTTGCAGGAATATCTCGATCCGTCTCAACTCCGAGAAAATCAGTGTCCTTGGCAAATACCTCAATTCAGGGAAATCAGCGTCCTTAACGAGAACATCTCAATTCGTGCCGACCCGCAGAGAAATCAGTGTCTCTGCAGGAATATACGACGTCAGCAAAGAGGAGCCGTGGCAAAGTTCCCGGTTCCATGACTCGGCGGTGCACAGACAAACCAAAGTCAACCCTCGACTTCCCTGTTGAGGCAATGCTTTGACTCGGGAGTAGGTCAACTCATCAATCACTTACGAGTCCTCTCGACTTGTAAGGAAGAAAATTCTCTTATGAGATCCTTACGACTCTCAAAAGAAAACACGCTTAGGAATCCTCACGATTCCTAAGGAGAAAATACACCTATGAGATCCTCTCGACTCGTAAGGAGAAAAAATCTTTATGAGACCCTCATGGCTCATAAAGTTGAAAAGTCTTAGGCGGCAGATCTGAACCTGTTTCCTAAGCCATCGCTTCTTATCTCGATTCAGGGAAATCAGCGTCCTTGGCGAGAACCTCTCGATTTGTTTCGACTCGCAATGAAATCAGTGTCTTTGCGAGATTCTCTCGATTCATCTCAACTTGCGGGGAAATTAGTGTCCCTACGCATAAAGAAAATTCTCTTAGGGGATCCTTACGATTCTCAGGAGAAAACGCACTTAAGAGTCCTCACGACTCCTAAGGGGAAAAAACACTTACGAGATCCTCACGACTCGTAGGGAGAAAAGCCTTTGTGAGACCCTCACGGCTCATAAAGTTGGAAAGTCTTAGGCAACAGATCCTAACCTTATTTTCTAAGCCATCTCTATCTTATAAAGAGTTCAAGATGAACTGTTATGTACCATCTACGGGTTACACTTGCCAAAGCTACATGCTACTGAAATGGAGAAGTTACTCATGAGCATATAGACTACTTCACGCCAGAGTAAAACATAAAGAAATAGAAGGGTGCGGCTCATGAAGCTGAGGGGTTGGAACTATATCCCTTAAGAGTCAAGATTTGAGTCAATGATAAATGACGACGCTTGTGTCCGCTCGTTATCTTCTCAGATCGAGATCCTGAAAATTATATACCAACCCAAAACTGGTCATGCGCTATGAATTACTATGCACTACTTCACCCATGTATATACTTACGTGGTCAAACTAGTGGGGGGCATTTGTTCCCGCCAAAAAAAATTTTGCGCAAAAAAGCCCAAGGTATCAAATGGCAGCCATACGTTTAAGAAAATGTGAACCAGTATTTTTCAGGCTGTGTTTTGATAAACTCCCGAATGTGAAACAGCTAAACTCTGA
This sequence comes from Agapanthus africanus, assembly GCA_030015575.1. Classification (NCBI taxonomy): domain Eukaryota; kingdom Viridiplantae; phylum Streptophyta; class Magnoliopsida; order Asparagales; family Amaryllidaceae; genus Agapanthus; species Agapanthus africanus. The sequence continues at coordinate 365,493,395 of CM057351.1, read as the reverse complement.
TGGTATCGAAAGCGTCTCGAAAAAGCCTTCGATTTGATATATTATGTTCTTCATAATTCATCCGGAATCAAAAGTTATGAGCAAATATACTATGCACGTGTAATCTAAGGAAGAAAATGCGAACCAGTACTTTCCGGCCTGCATTTTGACAAACTCCCGAATGAGAAACAGCTAAATTCTGATGGTATTGAAAGTGTCTTGAAAAATCCTTCGATTTTATATATTATGGGCCTCATAATTCATCCGGGATCAAAAGTTATGAGGTATCACGTGCTCATACATGACCGGACATCACGTGCCCACACGTGCCCGGGCATCACGTGCAGACACATACCATTTACAGGCAAAGCCTGTAGGCACTGAATAAAATAAATAATTGAAAACAATTAATCAGTAGGGTCACGTGACAACACGTGATGGGCCTTTAAACCCACTGAAAAGAATTAAAGGTATAATAAAATAACAAGGAAAAATCCCAATGGGGCATCACGTGCCAACACGTGACCAAGGGTCACGTGCTGACACGCGATAATTCCTGAATTCTTTAAAACAACAGAATTAAATTCTGGTCAAATGCTTAATCAGGGGGTCACGTGCCAACACGTGATGGGTTCCTAAAGATCTATGAATTAATAGAATTAAATTCTAATTAAGAGGGAATTAAAAACCCTAACTGGAAAAATATTTCTCTAAATCTTTCCAAACAAAAAAGATGGTGCTCTGTAAAGTGGAGCACTGTTGGATTAAAAATCCAATGGTGATTAAAAATCACCAATTTATGGAAAGATTTTATACAAGGAAAGATTTCCCTGAAATTTGCCAGGAATAACAGATAAAAGATCTTTTGAATTAAAAATCCAATGGTGAATAAAATTCACTGAGTGATCTAAAAGATCATGTTGGTTACAAAATCAATTAAAATTTTTCAATGAAAAATTGACAAAACAAATTGATTCTTTTCTTTCTCCTATAAATAGGAGCTAAGAAGAGAAGAGAAGAGGATCTACTTTTTTGGGGAGATAACAACAACAGAGAGAAAAAAGAGAGGAGAATTTAATTCTCAAGTGAGAGAAAAAAAAAATCTCTTCAGAGAAAAGAAACCCTAGGCGAGAAAGGGGAAAGAGATCTAAGTTCCATAAAACAAAGAGAATTTAGTTCTCAATTTATGAGTTTAACTCTTCTGATAAGAACTTAGTTCTTCTTTTGGTTGAAGATCCGCAGAAGCAGATCTCCCCACAAGTTGAGAATTTAATTCTCATAGGGGAGATTCTGCCATGCAGATCCAAAACTTAGAGTGAGAATTGAGTTTAAGGAATTTAATTCCCCCAAATTCATAGGAATTTAATTCCTTCAAATGAAACTAGGGTTTAACCCTATATGAGAATTTAATTCTCCCAAATTCATAGGAATTCAATTCCTCCAAATAAAAGTAGGGTTTAATCCTACATAAGAATTTAATTTTTCCATATACATAGGAATTTAATTCCTCTAAACAAAATTAGGGTTTAACCCTACCAAAGAATTTAATTCTTAAAACAAAGGACTTAAAACTCTCCATACACGTAAAAAAATCAGTACCCAACCCGGTCACGTGGCAACACGTGACCCTCCCTCTCAATGATCAAAAAAGAATGAACAAGACTAGGTCACGTGTCCCCACGTGACCCTTAAACAGACTCCTCAAAATGAGAAAGAACAAGTCTGGAGGCAATGCTTCACGTGCTCCTACGTGACCCTCAAAATAAAAGAGAACAAAGCCAAATGCAGTACTGATCTAGGGCGCCTCACATGTCCCCACGTGACCCCGGACAAATATCCCTTTTCAAAAGAATAAAATAAGGGAAGATAGAGGAATTGATGTCCAACGTATAGGCATTGTCACGTGTCCACACGTGATAATTTCAAAGACTAAAAGTGTTTAACACTAACTCAATACTCTGAGAACAAAATAATGGAAGTCTGGCCCCCATGTTCAGATGCCTCATGTGACCCCACGTGACCAATTCAACTTTAGTGTTTAACACTACTTTAAGCGCCTCGTCCTTAGTGTTTAACACTATTTTCAGCATATCACGTGGGAGCACGTGATCGCCAAGTATCCTCTAGTGTTCAACACTATTTTAAAGCCAAACTTAGCCCAAATTGGTTAAGTTTTCCAGAGGCAAATCTCCCCTTCAACTGAATTTTAAAATCCAGAGCTATAATGAATGGTTAGTGCTCAACCAAAGACAAAATGTTGTTAGAGCCCCCAAACCCCTGTTTAGCATTGCTAAATAATAGGGGGCTGAACCCAGACAAATGTTCAATAGTCCAACAAAGGGCCAACATTTCAAACCTAATTGGACTTAGCCCAAGTTGGCCATAAGTCCTCAATTCAGATTTAACTGAGCCAATGTGCTCATAATCTAATTAATTGATCTTGGTTACAAATTGAACTAAAGATTTCCCAATCAACTTTGGTTCAAGGGTACATCTCTTCACTCCTCTGATATTTGTCGTTATAATCCTTCAACGTCTTCAGAGAGGTGACGGGTCCCGATAACCAATCATTCCATGAACTGTGGGGTCCTTAAACTCATAGACTATGATGTCCTTAATCTCGGACTGTGGGGTCCCTTTAAACCCACGGACTATGATGTCCATAACCTCGGACTGTGGGGTCCCTTTAAACCCACGGACTATGATGCCCTTAATCTCGGACTGTGGGGTCCCTTTAAACCCATGAACTATGATGTCCTTAACCTTGGACCACCATGTCCTTAAACTGGTAATTGACCGCAAAGTCCCTAAACTAAAACAATAGAGCCCAAATGCTCTTTTGTTGGATCTAAATGATCCTGTTAAGTAGATCTTAGTCTAAAATTAGACAACGTATCCTTAACAAATGGTTAAGTTGAGCTTAGTCTAAAATTAGACTAACGTGTCCTTAGCAAACCGTTAAGTTGATCTTAGTCTAAAATTAGACTAACGTATCCTTAACTAACGTTTAAGTTGATCTTAGTCTTAAATGAGACTAACGTATCCTTAAACCCAACCCCAAATCCAAATCAAAGAAAATACGGATTTGGACTAATCCACGCCCTACGGGCGACAACATAAATTAGTCTCCGTATACAATCCACGGGCAACCAAAAAAGAAAACAAACACACACGAAACGAAGTGACCATCTGGAGAAGGAGAAACTGGTTACCGTGATGCGGTAGCGTAATTAACTGCAGGGGCCTGCGCCTGCAGGGAAGAGCGTCCCCACAATAAAAAACCCCTCACAATGAGGGGGAATCTGACGAAGTCTGCTACATCGGCCGCATCCGTCTAAACCTTCGATGCACGGTGCCATAAATCAACTTGGAAACTTCGGAGAGGTGGACGGATAGCACCAATTAGCATCTGCCCCCAAATTCAGGCAAGACGTTTGTCTTCCCGGTTTTCGGCAGAGAACAGCTATTGTTTGTAGCTTAGTACAGAAGAGGCCGGTGTATACGAGAGGAGTCTCACTAGACCAGAGACTACGGTATACGGAGTACAATGAACCGTTCAGCCATGGTACAACGGCAATTGAATTCAGGTTAGGTGTCTTTATGGTTGCTGTCTCGTGCCACTTCTAACACCTTCCGTACCAATCTACCCCTTATAAACCCCGCGATGTCTTGATTGTATTATTTGTATTGTATGAATTGTATATTGTATATAGATGGATGGCTTGCCAAAACCATGATATCAGTAATGGAACGGATATAATGGATGATCATACAAATGGAATATATCCATGGTTCGGTTCAGTCAAGTTGTATAAATTGAATAGATTGAATATATGGATTCATGGATTCATACTGAATTGTAGTTTGATACTTGAATCATGTTCAAGTTAGATTGATTATATTGAGACCTAATCTGAGTCAGACAATTATAAAAGAAATTGAAGTCCTGAATTATGTTTTGGTGCTATCGGTAACTGCTGCACATGGACGGCAGGATTTGTGTCTTTTTCAAAGACAATTACCGTGTTGATAACACTGTTTGTTAAGTTGTCTATCTTAAATAGGCAAGCACCCATATCTCTGGCTCTCCGAGGCTCAAGAGACTGGTCCCGCTTAAACCTATGTTTACTAGGGTCCTTATTGTAATTTAGTATAACTTGAGGGGGTTTTATGTAAAAATAATTTTATATAATTTTCAAATTACACCTCAAGTATTTTATTATCGTCTTTAGAGTTTTCATTGATGTATATTTTATCAATGTGATATTTCTAGTGAATAAAACCTAATTTCATAATATATGGTATTTATTTGTAATATTGGATTTGTATGGTATTTTCTTGTAAATGAGATGTTTTTCTTGAATTTTGGAAATGTGAAATATTATAAATATAAAAATAGATATTTTGATATTAATTACATATATATTTATTTATTAAAAATATAAGTTTTATTTATAATGGAAATCACATTTTCTAAAGAAAATTGTATTTTAAATCTTTTGAGATCGTATGCTCCTTGCGGAGGTTTGCATCTCACTCTACTAAGTCCGAGAATGTGCGATAATCCGCAACATCCTGAACGGGTTCCCCGAATGGGTTGTAGAGGCGTAATTGCAAAGATTTGTTAAAATACACCTCTTGTAGAAAAATGTTTTTATAAGTCGGAGGTAGTTATGTGTAAAGTCGTATTTTTTCCTAAATCTATATTCCCAAATTCTATCGTGCTATGTTACATATGAGTGTTGTGAGGAGGTAGGTTATTACCTCGTGAGTTCTCTAAGGTAATACGATTTAAAAAAGTTCAAGCATGTCGAAATGAAACATGAAGGTATTTTAATATAAACGTGGAATAAAACTTGCTACGGTTATTATTTTGATGTCAAACTTATTCTATTATCTTCGTTAATGTTTAACGGTCATGACATAAGATTTTGGTATTATTGTGTTTAAGAAAAATAGAACCTTTTAAGGAAAAACCGAATCGGAAGTCGGATTAACTCCGCTTCCGTCGGGTTTTAGTTTTGAATATTTTTAGAATAGAGAAAAGAAGGAGAAGTAGGGACTTATGGGTTATTAGACTATAAGAGAGAAGGAGGAAGAGGTAGGAGGTGCGGTTGCGTCGTTTCATCGTCGGAATCTTCTCGGATCGTCGTCGGAAGTTCGTCAGAGTTTCACCGTTTGCTAACTCCACTTGCACACAAAAAGTGTAGGGAATTTTCTTGAGAGTTTTGCCAGAGATTTGTGAGTGAGGGGGGTGATTTGAGGGGTGGTATCTATAGGAAAAATCTAGGATTTAGGATAGTGAAAGGGTGTGATAAAAATTGTATTTAAATTTGCATTAAAAAGGATTAAAGGGGGTATTTGAATTCTCTGGTTAATTGCAGAGAATTTAAATAGTGCAGGGGTGTGGGGTAGTCCAAAGGGTGCAGGGGAATCAAGAAAAGTGGGATCTGACCGAGTTGACCCGGCGTCGCCGGCCGAGTCAGCCGAGTCGCCGGCTCGAGTTGGACGAGTCGGGGCACGTCTCTTCGCCACGTGTCCCTGACGCTTGGTCTACTGCAGTGAACTCGTTTGTTTTATGTGTGACTCTTGGTTTTATGTGTTGTGCACGTGTAGACCTTTGGGCTTCTAAAATATTGAAAGAATTTAATTAAAAAATGTGTGGCTGATGGAATTTGAACTCTGGTGCTTGGGTTCAGCAGTGCAAGGTCTTACAAGTGAGCTGCAAGCTCTTTCTTGCTGTTCAAAATTTAATCAAATACTCATAGCACTCACAGGAAATGTAAATAGCCTAAGTATATATTAACTTTTAATCAAATTTATGTACAAAAGAATTGGAGTTGTTACAGGATCGATTCCGAGCATGTCCGCCGGAGTCCAGGCGAACACATCCGAGTTGTTCCGGAGGAATCGGATCAGGTTATCGCGGACATTCCCTGTCAAGAGAGAACCGATCTGGACAATCCGGCCGTCAACCACTTCTATGAGGGGAACTTCTGCTAACGCTTCCACCGGCGCGCCGTGGATTTCCTTTCGGTCGTCGTTGGTGTCCAAGGTGCCCTAGGGATTATGCGTATCTTCAAAGTTGTCACCCTGCTCCCCGGCGGGTGGTGTTGAGGCGAGACAGATTCTGGAAGTTTGCTGATCTCCATAGGCGCGGCCGATCCCTCTGTTATCTAAAGAGAATTTGAGCGCGGGGTGGTAACTTGAGATCTGAGCCCGAAGGGCGTTCAAGGTGGGACGTCCCAGGAGAATGTTATAGGACAATGGAATCTTGGCAACGAGGAAGTTTACCGATATGATTTTTTTCCAGCGTCCCCAATATTGAGTAGGAGGGTGATCGAACTTTCGGCCGGGATGGAATGGTTGGTGAACCTGGAGAGGACATGAGAGGTCGGTTGGTGATCGGAGGAACCTAATCCCATACGGTGGAAACAATCGTAGAATAGGATATCCGCCAAGCTCCTTAAATCGACCAATATTCTCCGGACCTCATGACGGTGAACTCGGGCTGCTATCACAAGCGGGTCATTGTGAGAGAGTGATATGCCATGAAGGTCTTCCTCGGTGAAGGTGATCGGGTCATTCTTCCTATGCTTCTTATGGGGCGGATCACTCATAGCCATGACTGGTACGGGGCAGCGGTCCCCCTCACTGTCCAGATTCGGATGCGTCGAGATGACTATGATCTGACTGATCGTTAACTCCCCGGGAGGGGGTTGGTTTTTTTGCTCTTGTTCCGCCTGCCGCTTGTCTCGTAGGTATTTCGCCAGGTGGCCTGAGCGGATCAGTTCCTTAATAGTCACAGAGTTGCTCACAACTCTCGGTCGGATGCCCCTGCGACCAGTGGTAAGCGCAATACGGGCCCCAGAGTCGTTTGCCCGCCCTTTGGGTTGCCGGCGGGAGCCTGAAAAACCTCTCGCCTTTAGCCTTCTCTAGCAGTTCCGTCTGGAAGATGTTCAGAGGAGTGTACTCCTGGAATCTCGGGGCATAGGGTTTTGGGCGGTCGTCTTTCTTTTTATCCTCTCTGTCCCGTTTCCTTCGGTCTGCTTGGTCACCCCGGGGCAGGTTGGCGTTCACCTCCGACTCGAGTTGAATCTCTCGCTCGGTCCACGCTTTTACTTCGGCCATGGTCCTAGGTTGCGCCAATGCAAAAGAACGGAGCCATTCTTTGTACCTAAGATCTGACCTCAGGGCGGTGATAACCGTCTCGTCGCGATGCTCGAGTACCTCGAGAAGGGCATTGTAGAAGCGGGTGACGTACCCCTTAAAGGATTCCTTGTCCCCGCTTTTGATGGTGAACAGATAGTCGACCGTCTTTTCCTACCGACGGTTACCGACGAAATGACCGAGTAATTGGGTAGCCAGCTCATCAAAGGTCAAGATTGAGCATGGCGCGAGCCCTCGGAACCAATCTCGGCCAACCCGGATGCGGGTGGTGGGGAAGGCTCGGCATTGAGCCGCGTCTGAGTTGTCTTGAAAACTCATGCCTGCCGTAAATGCGTCCAAGTGGTCCTTCAGATCGAACTTCCCGTCGAAGAGGGCCACCTTGGGCGGTTTGTTTATTGATGAGACATGCTCAGCTAGTAGCTATTCAGTAGGGCCTTGTGAGTGAGTCAACGGAGTACTTCGCGCCTTCACCAGCCGTACGGTCATCTTGTCGTATGTCTTCGAATTTTCTTTCGAGGGCCTCTATTCGTTGTTGAACCCCGAAGAATTTTCACAGTCGGAGTGCCTGCTCCCTCTGCTCCCGGCTTGCGTGATGGAGCGGCTTCGGTTCCTCTCTATCACGTACTTAAATTTTTAGGGCGGACCTTTCGAGGATAACCCCGGTGTTCGCCATACGCGTGATCTTGACGGCGGCGGCGACGCGGGTTTAGCCTGGAATCAGGCGATTGGACTGATACTTCCTCGGGAGGGGGGGGGGAAGCACGACGTGCGTTTAAGTGATAGCCCGGTCCCCCTATGATCGGGGCGTCGAGCTATCCGATGCCCAATGGGTCGTGGAATCATTTTTCAGACATGGGCCATGATTGCAGGAACCGGCACGTCGGTGTTCGGTCACATCAAGATGAGCGCGGGTGAGTTTAAGAGCCTGAGTGTGTCCTTCTATTTCCCTGTGAACGTTGTCCCCCCAGGGAGGGGATGGTGCGTTCTGGCGGGCATGGTCGGCCGCTTGGACGCGGGCAAGTGCGTCTACCATCGCCGCAAGCCTGTCGATTCGAGCGGATAAGGCGTTGATGACGTTAGGAGGAGGAGCAGGGCCGTTTCCACGCCCGCTGTGGAGGACGGGACGGCTCGTGCTGAGATCGTCACGGTTGTCGCTTGTCATTGAATCGGAGGAGGAAAATCAACTTTTTGGGTGGATAAGAATCGTTTCCCAAAGACGGCGCCTACTGACGGAGGTCAAAATCTCCCTCAGATGTTGTCCTCCGTCGATCTTGCAGCAAGTGATTCTGAACGGTCGTGATTGGGAGTGAGAATTAAACGTGTGGATCTTAATGGGTTGTTGGATGCCGCTGACACCGGGCTACCTGCAAGGGAAGTCCCGGGATGGGGAACCACCGTAGGACCCTCCGACGATCAAGTAAGTACCGAAATATAGGGGCAGCGTAGCAGTGTATTGGAATCGATTTGACTTATCTGGATCGTCTGGTGGAGGGGGTTATATAGTGGTCGCAAGAAGTGGACCAGCACGAGATTCTCACCGCTCGTTACGCCTCTGCATCACGTTCGCGCTGATGGTAGGACATGCCTATTAATGGCGGGATCCGCTCATTAATGGCGAGATACGCTAGCGTGAGATGCTGGTCGTGGAGCGGCGGAGATCTCGTCGTGGCGAGATATACGGAGCCGTTACAGGGACGCTTGGGCTTCGTGCTCTCGGTTGAACATGGTGGATAGCTCGGTAGCCGAGGAAGCTCGGCTATAGGATTGCTCGATGGCCGAGAAAGCTCGACTATAGGATTGCGTGGAGGAGAGCTGTCGGTTGGTTGTTTAGACGAAGTAGGGAAGGTATTCCGGAGAGGTCTCCGAAAGGTCGGATGCACCCTCGGAGATGAGGTACCGAAGAATGTCCCCAATACATCATACTTGTTTCAGCTCCACAGCCCCCTAAGAATCTAGCAGCTTAGCGGATGATACGTCATCCGCCACGTATCATGATCTGGGGAATACTCGTTTATGAGCCTCATCAGAACCCGTATGGCTTCGCGGCCGATGCACAAACCGATGAAATCAAGCGAGCGCTGCCATAACCTGCAGTCAGCTCGTTTGTAGCCAACCAAAATGGCGTTTTTGTCTACATGTAGCATTATTAAAACTGCAGTGACCTATTACATGAATTAAGATTTTTTAAAAAATTTAAGCACTATTTATGGACCAGGTCAATGCAAAATGCTATTTGGGGATTATTTTTAAGCTAGTGGGGCATTATTGAGGGAGAAAACGGAGACCCGAAACTGCAATGTCAGTGGACTCTCACATCGGCCAGTGGGGTCCTTGATGAAATTAAGAGCGGTTTTCGTATCGTGCTGCAAGCCTATCATTTCTGTAAATTACCTGTTCTCTCTCTTTATGTACTTTTCTACTTTTTTTATTCCCATTGGTTGTTGTAGAGGGTGTTAGTAATATATGTTGTCAACATTAATTATATGAATTTTGTGAGATGGGCTTCACTCTTCTTTTCTTTTCTTTTTTTTTTTCTAGTAAGGGAAAAAAAAATTAGTTATTTTACCTAGTCAGCTTTTTTTAATCCAATAAACATGATGGCGTGATAGCCCTAGGTTTTTGTTTGCCGAGCCTTGGAAAATTGATTCGGGTGAAAGTTTAAATTTGGAGAAGGAAGCACACTGGTTGCAAATTGGGCAGTGATAACTATTGCTTGTTTGTTTATCATAAATAAAGCTATGGTTTATTTCAGAAAATCTAAAATAAAAAATCTGTTGCTTGATAATATTTTATACTTTTACTATTAATTTTTAACATGATTGTGCACATGTAAACGGTCCAATCGAAATGAAATTATTACATTCTCAAAAAAGAAGCCTAGAACAGTCAGCTCAAACCTGTTGGGCCAGTAGAGGTAGGCCCACGTGAAGAAAATTATGGATACCAATTGCTTTATTTGGACTAGCAGGCCCACTATTTTGGATGCCACGTGACTAACTTGCCTCCTTTTAGAGACACACAGGGTCCCACATGCTTGTAACTGTAGTCCAAAAAGTTAAACCCTAAAAAAGAAAAATTGTTGATTAAATTGTCCTCTTCAAACATGTGTAAAAAACACTGAGCTTTTTGCTCTTGTTAAAAAACCTGGCTGAATCAAAATCCAATGTATGCCGGTTGCCTGTAATATCTAAGCTGTCGCAGGCAAATTATCTGTAATATCCAAACAGACGAGGAAATATAAGGTCTGAATGAAATACAACTCATGAGATTTTTCATAAAGATTTTGAATGGTAGGTCCTTCCTGACAATTTCGGAAAATTACAGAAGTTTTTCGACTACTCCTGAAGGGCCCGGAGGCTTTTTGACAAGTTACCCAAAATTGTTTGGGATATAAGCCCATCATTTTCATTAAATAACCTTTCTAAAGTGTTAAGAGGCATCATTTTACTCCCAAATGTGTTGGAAATGATTTTGTTTAAATGATGACGAGGCTTTCAAACATATAAGAATAAGATTTCTTTGTTTCAACATAATTTGAAATTAAACATACTGAAATATTTTTATATAAACCACTTATTAGATATGATGGTTGTATGAATCGCTGAATTTCCAAGCTAGTAAATTTGAACCGTAAAACACGTTTCCACACATGAAAAATGATCTAAAACAAATTCAATCCGCCTATGCCATTTCAAGTTAGAAATTTAATTTCGTAATTACTTTCCAACGATTAAAGTTTTTCACCATCCATTATTATATAATTAATTGGTTAAGAAAATTTCATTTCAGTTGAAATGAAGAACATGTGATTTTCTTCTGTGGTGACCATTTAATTAAAAAGTTTTTTCATTTGGTGTAATCTATGCTTCCAACAATTATATAATTCAATCGATTAATTTTTAAGTTCGGTGCGTTTCCTCATTTCCCTAAATGAAGATCCTCAACATAGAATCTTTCAACAACAATAATTTTTTTTTAAACTCAGGTGCATGCCATAAGAGAGCGCCAGCTGGGACAGAAGAGCAACAACCAAGGCGAACAAACTTTCTGCTTGCCGAGGTTAGAGCGTCATGTTAATTTGTCGGCTTCTATAACCATATAGACAATTTTTATAAAATATTATTAAAAAAATCCCACTTTAAAGTAGACCACTTTTGGTCAATGGGAGCCGCGTTAGCGTTATTTCAATAGCGTTCGTGGATTTTTAAAAAAAAATTTATTTTGCTGGGACGCATTTAAGAATTGCACAACAAATATATGGAGCGCACTTCCAAAACGCTACATACAATTTAGTGGGGCTGTCTCTCCTCTGCTCTCGATCTCACTCTGTCTCTGCTCTCGATCTCACTCTCTTGCTCTCTGAATCCTCTCTCTCTCTCTCTCTCTCTCTCCCTCTCCCTCCTCACCTTCTTCTCTCTTGATTCTCTCTCGGAGTTTTGATCTTCTCTGTGGGACGCGCTTTCAAAATGTGCCCCAATGATTTTACTTGGGTTCTAATAGGGCGCACTTTAAAAGTGCGCTCCATAAATTTCGAAAAACAATTTGAATGGAACGCGGTTGCCAGAGTACGCAGTGGATGTAACTCAAGCATGCACCCATTACTTCTAAAATTGGTCCGAGACAACTACTTAGGCCCCGAGCGTTGAGCGGTTATCGAAATACGTTTTTCTCTATTCAAGGTCTTCATTCTCAATGCTATTGAGCCACAGCGTTGAGCAGTTATCGAAATACGTTTTTCTCTATTCAAGGTCTTCATTCTCAATGCTATTGAGCCACTACCGGTTTAGATATCAAATAAGGTACATGCCGTTATTCTTACAGGATCTAAAGTTAATTTGCTATAGTTCACAATTTGATCTCTCATCCCTTTATGTTCACTTTAGATGATGTAGATACACAACATACAAATATATGTAGCGGAAATACATGTATCTATCCTAAAAGGATTACCGATATGCTTGATTAGATTTGTATGATCGTTCCTTGCCCACGTCACGTTGTTGATCCAATCACTTTCGTATTCACGCAACTGCCGGAGAGAAACCACACTTGGTAGATGTTCGTGCAAAAATTTTTCTGGCTCAAACCTTGCATTTGTTCTCCTCAAATTGTGCTCACCTCTCTGGATGCGCACTTGGGAAAAATATCATTAAATTCCATGCGCCGCGTACAATGTACGTGTGCATGCACAAAATAAATCGGCCCAAATAGAGCGCACCGCTTAAGTACGCACTTCGCAAAAATGCCACTTAAATGGCATGCGACACATACAATACACGTGTTCATGTTCCAATTCCTCATAATTCAACGGTGTGCATACCACCTTTAATTGATATGAATCGATTAAATAAATTTAAAATCAAATTTTTAATTGGAGGAAGGATCTTCTGTTAGCTAAAATAACTTAATATACAGATCATGGATCTTATTCCAACGGTGCGCACGTCATCCTTAATTAATACGAATCAATTAAAAAAATTTAAAGTCAAATCTTTAATTGGAGAAAAGATCTTCTGTTAGTAAAAATATCTTAACAAACAGATCATGGATCTTAATCTGACGGTGCACATTTCACCTTTAATTAATATGAATTAATTAAATAAATTTAAAATCAAATTGAGATCAAAACAGATCTAATAATTAGGAACAGACCATAATTTTTTCTTTCCTATTAATAGAAGCTTCTTATACAGAAATAGAAATAAAATGTAACTGAACCCCTATGAGAAAATTCTCTCCAACTCATCAAGTCCTTCTTCAAAGAAAGGTAAAGGAAAAAAAGAGATACTTCTCTTTCTTCATGAAAGCCTTTACTTCTTTCTAAAAACTTTTGTTTTTTCCTAAATCTATTGATTTATTATAAAAGAGAGCAAAAGATTTTATGATCGATCTTTCTTAGATACAAGTTCGTACTTTTCAAGTGATCGATTTTAAAATCCGAGATCCATATTAAAATATGACCCGACCATTCACATTTGGATTATATATCACCAAAAATTAAAGAATAGAAGCCATTGCTTCTTTTTGAAGGCCATTGCTTTCTGATGAACAGTGCGCATCTGATCCTTGTGCACACTTCATAAGAAATGTCTATACTAACTTGCGCATTACGTGATATGTACGTGTGCGCATGGGAAAAATAATGTCTCTTAGATTTGCGCATCACGTGACATGAACGTATGCGCAAATGAAAATGTTGACTTCTCAAAACGTATGCATCTATACAAGCGCAGATGTGAATTTGACCTGATAAAAAGTGCGCAACCACATGATATTCACGTGCGTAACCTCCCGACCATAAACAAGTGTGCAACCACGTAATATGCACGTGTTCATCCTTTTTTAAAAAGGTATACGTACATGCACACTTTAAATGTACATGTGCACTTGACTACCAAGCATTTGTTTAGTTACTTAATTAAACTAAATTAAGTATTGAAACTTTTGTTTCTCATATGTGATCTTATGATTGAATAAAACATATTTTCTAAGTGGATTTTAATTTAAAACAAGATTAACAATTCTTAAACCATATTTTCTAAGTTGATCTTAGTCTCATATAAGACTAATGATCTTTAGATAAAATATAAAAGCCCCATTCCAGAAAGTTCCAACATGTTATCATGCCTCATATACGGGATTTAATTTAAGGGTATATCTTTTCACACCTCTGATATACGGTGTTGTAATTTCTCAATGTCTTCAGAAAGATGACGGGTCTCAATAACCAATGAGCTCTCCTTTCTCATCCCAGCTTGATAAAAAATATAAAATTTCATGAAGATAAGGAATATCTTAATCTCATATTGATATATCTCATATTGAGACGCACCCCAATATAGATGCGCATCATCCCAAAAACCATCACGCTAAGCATACATATATGTATATGTATATTTTTGAAGGAAATATAAATACCTTCAATTGGATCGCACCCCGATATTGGGTGCATTCCTATGTTACAATTATTCACTCGACTATGTAATATATACACGTGCGCACAGGCTAAAAGATGAACTGCTATGTCCCTAAACTAATATATGGCCCTGCGGACTGTCTCCATATTGACTATCGTATATGATCCACAGGTTACCCATGTTATAAAAGCCAATATTTCATATGTGATCAAATGATCGGCCCATATGCTCCCTGCTATATAAGTTGATCTTAGTCTCACATACGATTAATGGTCTCATATACTATATCGTCTAAGTTGATCTTAGTCAGATGCGACAAACGATTCTTGGATGACATATTTCGAACTGACGGACCTCATTCATATAAGAAATGTTATCTAAATTCAAACCCAAATCTGATATGTACGGATTTGGAATAATCCGCACCATAAGGGCGATGACAATATTAGCCTTCGTGTATAATTCAAGGGTAGCCCCATAATAAAAAATATATAACACGACACAAAATAATATACTCTGAGTAGAGAAAATTGTTATCGTTTTGCGATAACGTAATTAACTGCAGGGGCTTATGCCAGCAGGAAAAAGTGTCCCCACAATAAAATAAATCTGTAACACACTAACACTGTTATACTATTTATTTGGGGTATTTTCAAATCTTGCGGTAAATTTCTTTCCTATTGTTGCTTTTGGGGTTGCGGATAGTGCAATTAGCAGCCGTGGTTATTATCCGACCCGACCCGCATATTTGAAACCCATCATAGTTTAAAATTACATCAAATATTTGTTAGTACAGAGTATCTATACAAATCTAGATTTTATATAAATATATAATATATTTTAGAATCCACATATCTTTTTATAATACAAAATAAAAATCAAATAATATATTTTTATTTAGCCTTGCATGTCATAGTACCCCATATCATGTGATTGCGTCCATATATTATGTTCATACCCTAATTGTTAAACAGGCTCATTTTTTATCGCTACGTATATTTACATAGATCCGCACTTGGGGGTATATATTTTTATTTACTAGATATCACATTATGCTTTAAATTCTTACGTATATTCTCCATATTGAAAAGCTAGATTTTGAAGAGATACGGGTAATATTCGAAGTAATCTGGTATTATCTGTAAAATCCTATAATAAATATTATATATTTTCATAACTAATATATATATATATATATATAATGTTATTTATAATATATATAATATACCAATTATAATAAATCTCTCTCTCGTCTCTCCCCCGTCCCCACCTCATTCTCTCTCTCTCTAATATATATATTATTATGTAATATAAAATAAAACCCCACCCTCTCTCTCCTTCCCTCGTTCTTCTTATTTTTCCTCGCGTCCTAACCCAGAACCCTAACCCTCGTCCTTGTTGTCGCCGCTCCCTCTCATTACTGTTCCCCAACTCATCCTTACCTCCTCTTCCGCACCGCCATCACCTCTCCTCCTCTCCCTGACGACCTCAAGCCCTCAACCACAACACCGAACCCATCTCGTCCAAACCCTCATTCGCTGGCAACCTCATCGTTGCCGGAAAACTGACCACCACCCTAGCACCCTGTCACCTCCTCTTGTCTCCCGGCAACCCCAGACCACCTCATCTCTTGCCTCTGCACACCCCCGAGCATGCTAAACTCACGGCCACACCCACCTCGCCGCCGTCGGCCTCATCGCCGTCACCTCGTCACCACCATATCTCCTCTGTCCTCGCCTAATCTCCAGAACTCCAGAAACCCAGCAATCTCTTCTTCTTCATCTTTTTTCTTTCCTTCTCTTTTCTTGGTCCCCGATCGTCTTGTCGGAGTTGCGCACGTCGCCGATGATTCAGACGATCCAGCCACCGTCGTCATCCAGTCTTGTCACCACGTCACGCAGCTGCTCAGCCAGGTCCAGTCCCGCGTGCGTAAGTTTTGCGTCGTGACTTTATTTCGACGTCGGAACGTGACATCCGTATCTCGATGTGAGAACCGATCAGGAAAGTTCTAAATTTGCAACATGCTATTTTATTATATCAATATTTATTTTATAAATTATAGTGCATGTGTTTTACTATTCAACAGAATTAATCGATTTACAGTTTTATAGCATCCGTCTGTATCCGTACCGATAATAGTTTATCTAGTTGCATGCCGGAACATCACAATATTATTATAATACTATATTAGTTCAATATGCTATCTAGATTGCAATATACATGGTAATGGACGTGAAACGGTTATTACAGATAGATACATATGCATCCTGGCATTAGTTGTGATTGCCGTGTTTCGATATTGGTTATGGTTTTACATTTGGTGCCTATTCTGGTTAAAATAAATTGCATAGCATGTGCACGACACACGATCAGACTTGTTACTTGGATCTTATTGCTAATGCCGACAATCCTGACTTGTTGTCCTGACGGACGTAACTTGTTGTCTACATAGACAAGACCTGTACCTGCTTGATCCTATATTGGTATTAGATTTATATCATTAATACCTGACTTGAACACAAAACCTTGGGGGTAAGGGGAAATCAATAATGAAACCTAACTTGTAACTCAACGGTTCGATATTCATACTGATCAGTCTTTACGGGCTCGGCTAACCCCGGAATGATGCTGCTGATATCATTCATCTGTACATGTTACCTGTTTACTGCTTAGGAGCATGTCTCGGATTCAGCCCGATAATCTTGACCGTGGTCCCGGACACGCACGGGATACTACTGAGTTACATCGACGATTCCATTAAATTGATTTCAAAGACTTGTAGAATAGATAACCTAGATGCACAGACTTTAGGATATACATCACATACATACAGCTCATTGTTTTATAACTGTGTTATTTATTTACATTCATGTTTAATCATAGCATCATATCCTGGTTATCGCTATTATTTTGATATTATGAATCACTGACGTCTGGGTTTTATATGGCCCAGTTACTCTACCTTTATCGCAGGCAGATCAAGAGTACTTTCGCATTCAATACGAGCAATGAGGAGCTAGCTATTTAGTTTAGAGACGCTTAGTTATTTATTTCAGCAGTTTTATTTCTATTGATGTGAGCCCATATTGGGACGTGATTCAGATACTATTGTTTATTGGATCTTGATTTGTTTATGCTTTATGCATTTTCTTGATTTTATTTATTGTGCCAGATGGACATGTGTTAGCTAGATTTTATTTTACTGTTCTTGATATCCGATTAACAGTCGTAATGTGACTGTGGAGGGATAATTCCTAACTACAGGTAGCATAATTGGCTCTGTCACGTGCCGTGTTTACGTATTTTGGGAAGCGGGGCGTGACAAAAACCCTCATCATTGAGGAGCACTCTGAAAAGTTCAGTTACAGCGGTCGCAATCATCCAAACCTCCGATATATGGTGGAATAAATCAACTTGGTAATTTCGGAGAGGTGGATGGATACGTTCCATATATCATCTGCCCCAAAATTCAGGCAAGATATTCTATCCCAGTTCGTCTATGTTTTTGATGGTAAACAAATTCTGGCACACCCGGTGGGACATTTTTCTCTTTCCACTGCACACTTTGTGTGTCGTGTTTTTCACGAACAAAATTGCCGTATATATATTTATAGTTGCCCTTGGGTTGTAGGATACTGAAACTAGCATTTGGTCTCTATGCAGAGATGGATGGTTTTCACTGGCGCTAAATGCCATTCAGGTGTTACCACCTCCGGTGGAGTCAAGTACGGGCCATTTGCAGATCCGATATTTTGCATCCCAGTGGTGCATATGACTGAAGAAATGAATTGGTTTTTGTGTGGGTCGATGCTCCCACCTCATACCCTTGGTATCTCAACACCGAAGGAGAAAGCCCAGAAAAAGTTTGTCTTCCACCGATTGACTCCTACTGAAGGTCCCAACTTATTTAAGGGGCATGAAAAAGAAACCCCGCAAGATAAAAAGGTGCCTGCCTCGAGAAATGCTCGACGTCGCCACTGGAGTCAAGTAAGACAAACTGGGGAAGTTCTCCAGCTCCAACCCCAAAGATGAATGTTGCTATTCCAATCGGAAACAGTTTTGAATTGCTGCGAAGGGTCAGATAAAATTCCCCCACCACAGTATTGAATAAGTCTCTGCAGCTCGTGGAGATCCAAGGAGAGCAGAAACCAATTCGCTTCCCAAAAGACTTTCCGCATTTATATATAAAGTGTGGAAGGAGGTGAAGAACTCCGTCATTGTCCATAACTTTCCTCCTGATTTCAAGTAAATGAAGCGTCAGCCAAACACTGACAACTTCCCTTCCAAATATAAGGGTCCTAAGGCAGTTCCTGCTATGATGGCTCCTCCTAAAGCGGCTCCCAATAAAAAATAGAGGCTGTCACGCCCCGCTTCCCAAGATACTGAAATTTCGAGATGTAACTCGGCTAACCATGCTACTTACGGTAAGAAAACACCCTTCTATAGTCACATTAAGGCCGTCAATCAGTAAGGCCGTCAATCAGTAAACAAGAACAATAATATAAATACCTATCTCTAAATATGTCCAATAGCCATAAGAACGATAACAGGAAACAGTAGTGGAAGCAATAAAAATCCAAGGAAAAAGAATACCTAACCATCAATAAAAGCCATATCAGTAAAATGGTTCTCGTTGATCGGCAATCCTGTCGAAGTACTCATGATTCTCATGCGTTAAAGTCAAGTATATGGGCCATGCAAAACCCAGACGTCAGTGTGTCATAAATACCATAATAATAATATAAGCAGTATACGATATAGTATGTCATGTGCAAGATATCATGAGTATAAACAACAAGCAATATCAGTAACTGGTGATATAACAAGCAAGATATCAATAACAACTATATCATGTGTTTTCTAAAGGTCCATGTCGCTAGATTATCTATCCTACATGTATTTGAAATCAATTAATGTACTCTTCCATGTAACTCAAAAGTATATATCACGTTACCCTCCAGGACCACATACGCAAGATATATCCCGTTACCTCCTGGAACCACGGATGCAAGATATATGAATCAGGAATGATTCTGTTCCGTTAACCATCGGAACCACGAAAACATGTAATATCCTTTTAAATTACACTTCGGCTACACTTTTGATTCCCCAATTCCCAAGGTTTCGTTTTTCAAGTTAGGTATGAATAATATCTACCTAATGCCAATACATGAGCAGGCATGTACATGTTATATCTGTCTAGACAATAGGTCATATCCATCAGGACAACAGGTCAGGATTGTTGGCATCGGTAAGTATTACATGTAACATGTATTAACATGATAACAAATAGTAATAGTCTGGCAAGTTTCAAACATGTCAGTGATAGCGTATTCAATTAGATAAAGTGTTTATTAGTAATAATATCGTGTAAACAGGTCATGATGAAATACAGTTGTAACCGTTATAAATGATGTAACGAAAATAAACATATTAATTCCTATATGTTGAATTTATCCATTTGACCGTATTATAATAGTTCTGTTATAATTACTAGTTATAAATAATAGATATAATTCGTCTAAACATTATAAACTACAATTCTAAAACTTGTTAATGTTAACTACGATATAAGGATTATATATATATATATATATATAATAATAATGGAGGAAAGAGGCTATAGGAGGGGATTTCCTCCTATGGCATCGAAAAAATGCAACTTCCACCATTTTTTTCGACGATCGGCATCCATCATCGTCATCGTTATCATCTAAGATGTGCATACACCAAATTTCATGTGATTCCACCACTTTTTCACCGTTGAATTAGCAATGTAAAAAGTTATATTATCGGTAAACCATTAATTTTGCACAATCTAAATCAACGATAAAAAAATTGGTACAATCACATGAAATTTGGTGTATCCACATCTTAGATGATAAAGATGGAGGTGATATATGCCGATCGTCGAAAAAAATTATGGTGGGTGCATTTTTCCGACGCCATAGGAGGAAATTCCCTTCTATGACACCTTTCCTCCATTAACCTTTCCTACTATGGCACCCCTTTCCTCCTTCCTCCATTATTCTCTCTCTCTCTCTCTCTCTCTTTCTTTATATATATATATATATATATATATATATAAAGAAAGAGAGAGAGAGAGAGAGAGAGAGATATTATGTAGACTATAGTATGCAGCAAATTAGAAACTTGCCATTTCAGTATCGATGCAATCTATTATTTCTAAACTACTCTAACATACGTTAATTGATAGATAATACTACGACGACCATCGTCGTAGTTAGCATGTAAAGCAAGTAGTAAATACTTGGCTCGAGACGAACACGATACAACACACGATCTCAGCTAGTAAATGGCTCGGCTCCATACTAGGCTCGACTATGGCAGCAGTGTGCTCTGCTTTGGATGCTGCCGACGAGGGAACAACGACTGCGAGGATGCTTGTCTTAATCAACGGCTGCGGTGAGGTGACAACAACGATGACAGTGGAGTTCGCGGGCATTTTCTCGGTCAATGGGTTCTTGAGGTGGAGGAAGTTTATGGAGATTGGCTTGCCAGTGGTGAAGTTCTCAGGGATGTGGGTTAGGGCTCGGCCACTTGGAAGAAGAAGAAGATGTCGATGGAGACGATGGTGAAGGAGTAGGTTTTGAGGCTCCAGTGAAGAAAAGTGATGATGGTGAATGATGACGAGATTCGAGGCGACGGTGATTGGCGCGGCAATGGGTTGTGTGACAAGAAGTAGCGGCGACGGTTTCAGGGCAAAAACCACTGCAGCTAACTCCAAGTCGTGTGTTTGGTAGTTCCTATCATGATTCTTCAGCTACCGTGAGGCATAAGCAACTACCCGACTATGCTGCATCAGAACACAGCCTAAATCTTTCCCTAAAGTATCACCGTGTATCACCAAACCACCTGAATTATCCGGTACTGTAAGAATAGAGGCCGTTGTCAACTTTTGTTTCAGCAACTCAAAAGCATGTGCACATTCCTCTGATCATACGTAAGGCAATTCCTTCTGTGTCAGCTATGTCAGGGGTTCAGCGACTTATGCAAAGTCTTGTACGAAACGCAGATAATATCCTGCCAATCCTAGGGACCTTCTGATCTCGGTCACTGACTTCGGTGTCGGCCAATCTCTAACAGATTCTATCTTCACTGGGTCCACTGAAATGCCTTCGTCCGAAACAATGTATCCCAAAAGCTGCACTTTGTCAAGCCAGAACTCGCACTTGCTCAGTTTTGCGTATAGCTTCTCTTCCCGCAAAATTTGTAGTACAGTTCGTAAATGTTTGGCGTGCTCCTCCCGAGTCTTAGAGTAGACTAGCATGTCGTCGATGAATACAACGACAAACGCGTCCAAGTATTTTGCAAATACCCTGTTCATCAGATCCATGAATTGCTGGAGTATTAGTAACACCGAACGGCATCACAAGAAACTCATAATGCCTGTATCGGGTCAAGAAAGCCGTCTTGCATACATCTTCAGCGGTTACTCTGATCTGGTGATAACTTGAATGAAGATCCAGCTTCGAAAACACCTTGGCACCCCCAATTGATCAAATAGGTCGTCGATGCACGGAATAGGGTACTTGTTCTTTATCGTTACTCTGTTTAGCTCATGATAGTATATGCACATCCGCAGCGATCCATCATTCTACTTCACCAACAAGACTGGTGCACCCCACAGAGAAATGCTTGGGTGAATAAATCACTTCTCTAGAAGATCTCCAATTTGCTTCTTCAATTCTGCCAATTCAACTTGTGCCATTCTGTACGGTGCCCGAGAAACTGGTGATGTACCTTGAATCAGGTCGATTGAGAATCCCAAGATGCGAGGAGGTGACAGACCTGGTAAATCTTCAGGGAACACATCAAGGAAATCCCGAACGATCTCTGGTGCTGGGTTCTCATCAATCTCTATAGCTGTCAATACCTTCGGCTTTGCTCTATACTTGGCTGGCTCTAAAGATTCGCTTCCGCCTTCGAAAATAAACTCTGGGTGATTGGAGATGAGGAATGCCACATTCCTAGTTCGGCAATCGATGATCGCAGGGAATGTGCTCATCCAATCCGTCCTAAGAATTGCGTCATAGCTGCTTGTCCCGATTAAAAGGAAATTCGCATAGAATTCCCTGTCACACACTGCAACTGGACACGATCTACATTCTTGACTAGACACTATAATACCATTACCCGTATGTATATCCCAACCCTTGGTCAATGGTTCATGTGGTATAGAGTGAGTGTCGATGAAATGTGTAGATATAAAACAATGTGATGCTCCTAAATCAAATAGTACTCTAGCTGGCGTATAATGAACGAGTAGAGTACCTGTAACAACTTCATCTGAGACTTCTGCCTTCTCGGCAGTCAGGGTGAAAGCCCGTCCCTGACCGTGACCTGGGTTGGTCTGCCTCTGCTCCAATTACCTTTGCTGCTGCGGTCTAGATCTTCCCTGTAATTCTATTCACTGAAGGCAACCACTAACCCTGTGCTGACTAGATCCGCAAATCAAAGATTGTCCCTTGGCACGACGACAACCCTTCTGGGTATGCCCGTCCCTGTGACAGTAACCGTAGACTAAAACTTTTCTCTGTTGTTACTGCTGGGGCATAAAGGGACGCTTCATCTGCGTCGTTCCAGGACAGTGAACTGGTATGACCCCTCGAGACGATGTATGAGTACGTGTCGGGATAAGTGGGGGCCTCCTGTCACTTGAGCTGGGGCCTTTGAATTTATTGATCTATTTCTCCTAAATTCGTGCAGTGTTGAGCATCTGTGCGAAAGTCTGCAACTCGAGAGACGCAATCAACTGCTGCAACTCAAAGTCAAGTCCCTACAAGAAACGTCTGGCCCTGGTGTCCTCTGAAGCGACCATATACGAAGGGAATCGGCTCAGACGGTTGAACTCTGCCGCATATACATCAATGGGACAGCCGTTTTGCTTCAGTAAGATAAATCTTTCCTCTATTTCTACTTTGGCGGTGGAGGGGAAATAGTGGTCCAAGAAGCATTCTTTGAACTTGCTCCACTCAATCGGCCCATCGAACATGCTCTCTTTGACAGACCACCAAGTACGGGTTTCGTCTTCCAACTGGATCTTTATCATGTTCACTTTATCTTCATCGGGGACCCGTGCGGCCGTCAGTAGGTTCTCCACATTGACTATCCATTACTCGGTCTTAAGTGGTTCGGCTAATCTTGTAAACACATTCGGGTGTAGCCTCCGGAAATCCGATACAGTGCCAGCTCTGGCAGGTGTAGCTGGTGCAGCGGCGTCCTTAAGGCCGGTAATGAGAGCCGTGGGCCTCCCAATGCGGTAATTGCCCTGAGACTCTCGGTAAGTAGGCCAGTCTTTCTTTCTTGGGCTTCCGCGAGAGTCGTCAGTGCGTTCAGGATCCTCTATGTGCAGTCCTGAAAACTAGAGTCCGGGAAGAGATCGTTCGGGGAAGTCATGTCGCTGGAAAATAGATGAAAGAATATGATTAGATACAAAAATGGAAGTAAAAGGTAGTGCAGTGAAAACAATATAATAAAGCATAGTTCGTGTTATCCCTTTATACTAGACCTGGTGCTCTGATAGCAACAAAACTATGTCATGTGTTCATATCAGAATTTTGCATTATTATATTCCCCATTCTTAATCATATTGCAAATAAATAGGTGCTTTTGATCCATGTCTGCTAAATAGTTGCAGGTTACAGGTTCTCGGAACAATACAGTGAAAATGGTGAAAAAAACGCTACAAAAGTGAAACTACAACCAACAAATAGAAAAATCTTTATGATACCGCCTATAGTTTAAGGAACAAATGAAGATCAATGAACAGTTCGATTGCACAAAGTATGAAGGCAGCACAAGATTCAAGACTTCAACACGAAGTGAACGGTAAAATTCCACAACATTCTGCACTGTGGAAATCTGGAAGAAACTAGAAAAGATTCTGAAGAACCAAGTGAAGAAAATAGAAAGAAAAAGCAACATGAAGCAGCCCTTAGAAACTGAGCCCAAGAGCCCATCAAACGGCCGCGGATCTGCGGCCAAACAAGGCATTCCGCCGTGGATCCGCGGCCGTGCATAGCACGTGTCGGTGCGTGTCGGTGGGAGTCGGTGCATTGACCCGGTTTTCTTAGGGTAGTCTTCTAAATTCAGATGTGGATCAGATGTAAACCCTAGGGTTCTCCTATCTATAAATAGAAAGCCTACAGCTCTTTTTGGAGCATGCCTCTTTTCATTTCTAGATTAAAATTTTCATTCCATTGTAATCGTCAAAGAGTGCATCAATAAAAGTAAGTTTTTATTCTGAATTTTCCTTATTTGTAATTTATATTCCTGCAATTTTTCATATCTGTCTTTTATTATCTGCACGTTAATTAGATAATTAAAAAGAAAAATAAAAAAATGAATTCCATTGTTAATTCCTTAATGAGTGAGTAGTTTCTCACTTGTTAGGGTTAGGATTGGGTAGGTTTGAGAGATGGAAATCTCTCACTCCTTTCTTGCCCTCATAACTTTATAAATTAGGACTCTATGTAAAACAACCACCCACCGCTTACTACGACACCCTATCCTACAAGATAGCGGTGATTCCCTAGTTAGACCAGTAGTGGTTGATTTACATAGAGGTTAGGGATAAGAGTTAAGAAAGGACGGACAAGGACCAAAGGGAAGAAACTACGTTTCTTCCTAGTCGTGCTAATCCCCTTTGTTAACTATTTCCTTAACACCTAAGTTCTTAATTAGGGCAAAAAAAGCGGTGAGTAGAATTAACTTTCCAAACTAACCTAATCCTAACCCTAGCAAGGTTTTAATCCAAATCAAATTCAATTTCAGTTTTTATAAAAATCAAAACCTACCACAAATAGGAATTGACTCGTTAGAACAATAAGAAAAGACACGTTTTCCTTGTGGACCGACCCGTACTCAACCGGCTAGCTGCCAAGTGACACCGTCTTGATTGCAGTATTCTATTCTTTAATTTAAAAGCGCACCAACGCAAATCTCTATCAATCAAATGGCGCCGTTGCCGGGAATAACGGTAGTTATTTTCTTTTTTGTAATTTCAGGTTAATTAAAAAATTAAAAAAATCATAAAAAATGAAAAATATAAAAACAAAAAAATTATCATCTTGTTATTTTTTGAAGCGTTTTCGTCGAATTGTGCAGGAACGGAAAGACGAACAAATTCAGATCTGGAAAAATTCAGTGAACAAAACAACAAACAGCAGATCTGAACATACAGAGGAGAACCACAACAGATAACATAAGAATTTTGGAGGATTGAACCAACTAGTTGACCGCGGAACCGCCGTAGTTTGATACATTTGACCGCGGATCCGCGGCTACTTGCTGACGTCAGCACTCCAGAAACCTCTGTGAGTATTTCTTTTCCTCTCTTCTGCCCTCTGTAGTCCACTGAAAATTTTCCTGCAGGGTTTTTTGCGCAAAACTTCTTCCCCCTCTCCAATAAATCAATCTTGTGCAGGATTCTTTGCGCCGCAAATAAAAAATTTTTGGCAAGTGTTTTGGATTTTTGTGTGTTTACCGCTTTGCATTTTTTAAAACGGACTTTTAAGGGGCTATAACACCAATCCAGCTTGTGCGGGGATTTCATTACCTTTCCTAAGACCCCAAAAATCACAAAAAGCATATGCATCAACCCTCGAGTTAATTAAAAAATATTAGACTCAGCCAATAAGGACTGTCGTGCTCATTAGGACAAAGGAAGGTTGTAGGCATCGGTCGTTTATCTAAACCTGACTTTGTGGTGCCTAAGCTAGACAAGTGGGAAAGGTAATTTTAAAAGGCCCGTCTCACGGTGATTCGTGAGCGGATCCCTCCTTTGTTTACTTGTGCTTACCTGGCCACATTTGGTAGTGAAGAGGCGATTCGAGGATATCTCACAACTTGCCCTTTGGAACAGTTAGGAGCAGTCTAGTTGACTTAGGAGACCCTAACTTTAGGCTTGATTGTGCATATTGTGATTGCTTGAAAGTGTGTCTTAGTTCCTTATAAAAAAATATTTTGCAAAACTCCTTATAAAAAAAACAAACCATAAAACAAATTTTTTACAAAAACTTGCCATTTTGTCGCTAAGAAATCCATTGCACCCCACTTGCAACCACATTCTCTCATTGACGTTTTCTTATCCCCACCTTCTATTTTTACTTTTTGACTATACTACACCTCGTTAGTGTATGTCCGGTTGGACTAGGGACATTAGCGCCCGTTTAGTCCGTGTCTCGTTAGTGCCTACCGACGACGCGTTCGACTCCGAAGTCGAAACTCCTTCCACCTCTTTACCTTCATCTTCAAATTCATCATCTTTTAAGGAGATGTCCGGATTCAATCCTAACAACCCCTTACCTACAGGACTGATTCCACCTCAACTGGGTGCGAATAACCCACCACACCCTCCTGTTGAAGCACCCCAACGAATTGCGCTCCAGGATCTTTTCTATCCAACCCGCACCGCACTTCCTACTTGTCTTTCACTTCCACCAGCTAATGGGGATAACTTCGAAATTAAACCCCACTTCATCAATATGTTGCCCAAATTTCACGTGCTGGAATCCGAAGATGCCTACATCTTCATTAACAAATTCCAGAATATTTGCGCAATGATGAAGACCACCCAACTTTCCGATGATGCTATAAGGCTACGTGTCATTCCATTCACTTTATGTGACCTAGCTGAAAAGTGGTTATATAGCACAGCATCGCATTCCATAAAAAATTGGGAAGAGTTTGTTAAGGCTTTTCTAAAAAAGTTTTACCCACACCACAAGACCGCGAGAATTCGCAATGAAATTAATCAATTTTCCCAACTTCCTTTCGAACCTTTTTGGAAGTGTTTTGAAAGATTTAAGGACCTTCTTGTTCAGTGCTCTCACCATGGTATCGAGAAATGGCAACTTTGCCAAACTTTATACGAAGGTCTGAATCCAGCAACTAAGCAGTTGTTGGAAACCATTTGTCAAGATCACTTTCTTACAAAATCGAGCGAGGAAGCTTGGCAATTTCTCGACGATCTTGCTGAACAAACAGTTCAGTGGGAAAGCACTAAGACCACTTCATCTACTTCATCAGGTCAGTCTAGAACAGGCATACATCAACTTGATATGTCGATTGCAATGAAGGCCGAAATGGCTGCACTCACGAAAAAACTACAAGCTATTGAGAGCAAATTCTCGTCGCCTTCTCCTGCCCCAGCTTTACCCCTACGCACTATTTGCGCTTGTTGTTCGGATCCGTCCCATCTAACCGAAGAGTGTCCTTACAACCCACCTGTTCAAGAACAAGATCAAGTCAATGCTGCCTTTCAGCAAAGACAAAGAAATGATCCATACTCTTCAACTTATAATCCTGGTTGGAGGAGCCACCCAAATTTTGCTTGGAATCAAAATCAACAACAATTCCAAGGCAATAACAATTTCCAGAGGCTTCCTCCACAACAACAAGTCTCTCAACAAACTCAATATCAGCAACCTTTTTAACCCCTACCTTACCAAAACCAAATGAACAATTTTGTACCAAACAACTCTTATTCTCAAAACAATTTTGTTCAGCCAAATAACGATAAGGTTTTCTCGCTAGAACGAAGTCTGGATGCGTTTTTAAAACAATCTACGCAATCCCCAGCCAGCATCCAATCTTCCATTCAGTCTTTGGTGCAACACACCGCTTCACATGATCGGAGTATCAAAACAATTGAAGTCCAAATTGCACAACTGAATGTTGCGTTATGCGAGCGAGAAAAGGGAAAACTTCCATCTCAACCACTGCCAAATCCCGGTCACACACAAAATACATATGTTGCTCATGAACAACAAAATCATAATGTGAGTGCCGTGACTACATTGAGATCTGGAAAGGTATTGCACAACAACGTTGGCAATAATGATGACACCCCGGCCGCCGCTTCTTCTTCTTTTTCATCTTCTTCATCTTCTTCAGAGCCTGTTCTTCATTCTTCATAAGGCTCTACTTCTTTTAATTCGAACGGACCCACATCTCACTCCACGAAAACACCAACACCGGGATCCGTTCCAACTCCGTAATCTACTCCACAAATATTGAACTCAACAAATTTTCAAAATATTCCATTTCCAAACAGGTTGAGATTCAATAAACAAACTCCACAAATGGAGAAGATTATGGAGTTATTCAAACATGTTAGCATTAACATACCTCTCTTGGATGCAATCCAACAAGTTCCTTCTTACGCTAAAATCTTAAAGGACTTATGCACCAAGAAGAGGAAATCGCAGGTATCTAAGAAAGTTTTCTTAGCTAGTGCAGTAAGTGATGCTCTTACTCAACCTTTACCCCAAAAACGTAAGGACCCTGGCTGTCCTACAATTTCAATAACAATTGGGGATAAAAACATCAATCGCGCATTTTTAAATTTTGGTGCCAGTGTTAATTTGTTTTCCTATTCAGTATATGAACAATTAGGCGTTGGAGAGCTTAAACCCACACATTGAACTCTCCAAATAGCCGACCGATCCATCACCCATCTTAGGGGTGAGTTAGAGGATGCGTTGATTAAAATAGGGGACTTCATTTTCCCCGTTGATTTCATTGTTATGGACACACAGCCTGTAGCTAATCCCCGGAGTCAAATTCCGGTGATACTTGATTTGTATGTCAAAAACTTATCTATTACCGCAATCAAAAACGGCGTCGCATGAAGCTAGCCGGTGAGTACGGGTCGGTCCACAGGGATGTTGTGAATCTCCTAATCGCGCTTACGAGTTAATTCCGAAGGGTGTTCGGAATGATTATTAAATCTAAAAACCTAATTATTCTATACTACAATTATCTAGATTTAGTCTTGTTAGGGTTAGGTTTAGGGATGGTTTGGAAATGCAAGTAAATCTCAACGCTTTCTATACCCGAATGAAGATCTATGAGGAGTTATGGTAATTATCAATAAAGGGGATTAGATCCATTCGGGAAGGTGTTCCTTCCTCTAGGTTCTTTTCCTTCCTTTAGAGATCCTTATCCTAATCTCCATGGAAAACGCGCGCAACCGGGCCTTTATACTACGGTGTCACCGCTACCTCAAGGGGTAGGGTGCCGTAGGGCGCGGTGTGTGCGTGTATGCATGGAGTCCTATTGAAAATATATTATGGGTAAGAAAGGGATGAGAGATCTCATCTCTCAAAATCCTTCCCCAAAGCTAACGCTAAGCAATTTATCTACGGCAAGAATTTAAATCTATCTAGGGCAAAGAATTGAAATCTAAACTAGAGCAAGGAATTAAATCTACTTACAGATGGCTCTCTCCAATCATCAAAGCAGGTTTGTCAGATCTGAATTTCTGAATCGAAAAGAGGCACCGATGCTCTCCATAACGAATTCTGAATTTATTATTAAAAGGAGGCATAGGGAGGCATAGCCTTTACAATGATTTAGAATTCCTATTTATAGAGGATAGGAAGCCCTAGGTTACATCTGAATTGCATGTCTACAATTACAAAAATACCCCCAGGAAATCTTTTCAGAGAAGCAAAAACATTATGGTAAAATTTAATCTATGTACGGGCATAGGACGGCCGCGGAACCGCGGCAATGGCGGGCTTGGGCCGCGGTTCCGCGGCCCTTTGAAAAGATTGGTTGATCAATTTTTTATGGGCTTCTTCAGGGTTCTTTGGGCTTCTGGTTCTTGGGTTTATTTTATTAATTGAGCTTCTACATTAGTTCCAGATCTTCAGTGAACATTTTGCAATGGATCTTTTAACCGTTTTGCCTTGACATTTTGGACCTTGCGTTGCCTTGTTGATTGTGAACTGTCTTTCGATGTAGGCTTGACTAAGATCCTCCTATTTGTTGGTCAAAAGTCCATATTTTCATCGTCTTTACATCGTTTTCACTGTTTCCTGTCCAAGAACTTGTAACCTGTAACATGTAGCAGACATGCGTCAAAAGCACCTGTTTATTTATAAAAAGAATAAGAATGGGGAATATAATAATGCAATATTATGGTGTGAACAAATACCCCCAAACTTATCTTTTGCTCGTCCTCGAGCAAACTTATTTTTTTTTATTCTTGATAAAAATCTAACCTAACCGCACTTTCGCAGGGAAACACGATTGCACTGAGCACGTGCAACAAGCCGTTAAACCTCTAGGTGTCCCTAGTAGGAGGAGTGTTGTCTCCTGAGGGTTTTCAGCGGATTACACCCACAAAATCCTATCAATTCGGCTTTTCGACTTTTGTTTTCCAATTAGGTTTTCTAACAAGGAATTCTATTATCGTCGACCCGCAAATTATCCACCCATATTCTTCACACTTTCTCATCATTTAACTTAAGATTATATATGTTCTATAGAATTACTTAGCTTTCGGCATTTCTTAAGTTTTTCTTCTAGGGTTCCATCTCCACTTAGGAATTTTTATCAACTCTATTAAAGATACAAGTTCTATTCTTCACCCCTTTCTCTTATCTAAATCCCAATCACATACCCCTATGTGTGTGTATAAATCACCCCTACACTTGGAAATTCAAATCAAGCAATCATACCCTTGTCCGTTGTCCAAAGTACTAATTAGTTGGTGAATTTAATTGAATTTTTGCTTACACATCCTTCATGCGACCGTTAATACTTCTTGAGGTACCAACGACCGTTTACAAAATGAGTTTGCACATTTAAGCGTAATTCCTAGTCTTGCAACACCCAAGGCTTTTAGCAGTGACTCCCAAATCAGTTGGTCTAAGGCACTAGGTGATGAAGCATCCTTGCTAAATATTTTTCTATTTTTGCAGCCTTAAGTAATCACAAAAACCAGTGTCCATTTTTTTATTCTTTATTCACACTTATATATATATATATTTCTTTTCATTGTACTAAGGACTTTAGACAAGAGCATTTCAAGGTCTCTTCTACTATTCCAAGTTTCAAGGTGCGTGATTGTGCAAATTGTAGGGTATATGTTTTCAGAATCTAGATTTAAGCTAGGAACTATTTTTCAAACTTATACTCTAATAAGAACATCAATACTCTTCCCTTGTTTCGACTTAGCCTAAGAAGTGAACTTAAAATTTGCCTATTTCTAAATAAACTACAAAGGCATATACTTTCTACCGTTAAACTTTAAGGAATGTTATTTTTAGGGTTTTTAATTTACTAAGTCTAAGATCTAGTTGTTCTTAACCAGTTAACCTATTTGTCAAACTCAAGTCAATTAGCCAAAATTGAATACAATAATTTTTCAATTTTTATGGGTTTTCAAATAAGTATGCAAATGCAAAAAATATGTACAAATGAATGCGAAGGAAGAAGACGTACTGAGCATACCCCCAAACTTGAACTTGACAGTGTCCTCACTGCCATGCTAAACCAAGAGGGTCAAAATACCGGCACTTCCCTGTTTATTTATTTATAATTTTTTTTATTTTATTGTTTTGAAATTTTTTTTTATAGAAAAAGAAAATAAAAATATATATACATATATACAACAAGGTTCCCCCCAAACTTAAGCTTGGCCTTACACAAGCCAAATGTTAGTACCAACCATTCAAAAATCTTATCATGGTAATGGCTAAGTTGGTGAAATAATGGGGTGTAGAAGAAAGAAATGAGAAACACGCGAGACCGTGTAGAAAGAAGAATGGTAGAATATGGTCTCAGTGGAGGAGCAGGATGGCGGAAAGGAGAAAGAAGGGTCGCGCGATCTTGAGGGTGTAAATCAAGTGAATAAATTAGCGCAATTTGTGATGACCGATGTGTTAAAAGCGATTGCGCTAAGCTATCAACTCGTCGAGAAATGGGATCAAATCCCTCAAGATTCGCAAGAAAACATGGGTATGCCGAACTTGGTATAGGAGATGAAGGCGTAACAGTCTCTTGTACGGTCGAAACAATGGGAAAGACAAAAGGGAGTGAATTAGGGATAGTCTCATTCTCACCGTAGTAAACTGTCTCGAACTTGAAGGATTCCATTAATGGTTCGAAACTACTGTAAGCAACCGAGTCTGATAGTTCAACTAACTCATCTGAAAATGTAAAGGACTCAAACTCGGACGGGGAGACATCAACATCGTCCGAAAAAGTGAAACACTCGTAGGTGTTATCGTTTGTGAGAACTGTGTCGGATTCAAAGGAAAAATTTTCAAGCTCACAGTCTTCAAGCGTGGTCGGAACGATGGAACGGAGGGAGGGTGAATTAGTTAAAGGTTCAAGAGGATGAATTGGAAAATCAGACACATCAAACAAAAATGGTTCAACCTCAATATGATCCTCAAAACTCTCCTCAATATTATCCTTTTAATTCTCCTCAAAATCCATGCCATTATCATCAAAATCTAGACGCATATGAAGTTCGGGAGAGACATCTAATAACTCGGGATGATGATTTGAACATAAAATTTCAATCAAATCGACAGGTTCATCATCCGAAATATTCCCGGTGTCTATATCCTCAATCAAGTGAAAATTAATTTCTTTAGACACCTCATCAAAAGCATGGATATGTATCGATTTAGGTTCTAGATTGGAGGTGTAAAGATCGAAAGGGTTAAGTGTGGTTTCACTCGAAAGGGGTTCTTCACAATCTGGCAAATCAAGAACTACAAAGTCCACAACTCGTTTTTATTTATTCTATTTTCAACTTGTGAATCTTTTGGGACAATCGATGGAGAACAGGAGTTGTGGGTTTCAAGTGGGTATGGATAGGTTTGATTTGGAAATGTGTAGAACTCACTCGCTCCTCTCAAATTCTCCCTCTGTTCAACCGCCTTCTCATACATAGAAAAATTTGGAGCTAGCGGGAAACTAGCTACCGGTTCACTGGGTTGCATAAGGGCGGCCACGGACGCTTCTACATTCCTAGTCATTAGGTTTGTTGCTAAGATGTAAGCCTCCAACGACTCTTCCAAACTAGACTTGGGTGGTAAGGGGGTTTCGGTAAAAGATTCGAAATTGTTTGGATATGTGAAACTCCCTAATGGCTGTGTCGAAGCAGTGTCTAGTGAAGGTGGTAAGGTCGGGTATGACTGGTAGGAAGTGGGTGATTGGACAGGGGTAGGGTCAACATATGGATAAAAAGGTGAATAATCGTGTGGATCCCTAGAACTAGATGAATGGAGAGGGGTGAAAGATCGGCTACGAGATTGAGCAATATGCTCAGCAATGGACATCGGCTTAGGATTGACAGAAGGACTTGAAAAAGTGGTGTCAACATACGAAGATGGTGAAGGTTGACTTGGTTGACACAAAGTGGGTTGAAAAGTCAAACTGTTTCTCTTAGACACCTCTATTTGATCTTTCAAAGATTTTTTTGGTAAGGAAGGGTCGTCTTTAAATTGACCGAACAAATTAACGTACTACACAAGATTAGGTTCGGGTTACCAAAGTTCGGCTAATGATTTTTGATGTGGGGTACCCATGTTGGAAGAAAGGGTGAAAAGAAAGAAGGTTTGTGGTGGTGCAAGGATTTATTTGCGGCCAAAATTTTTGCAAGTTTCTATAAAAATTTGTCCTTTTTATTTTTATTCTTTTTCTCTTTATTTGGAAAAATTTGTTGCAAAAAAGATTTTAGAGAAAAGATATGCAACAGCAAAATATTACTTGCAATCAATTTTATTTCAAGCGGGGCCTAAAAATCCTGCACAAGACTTATTATTTGGAAAGAGAAAGATTTTTAAAGCGCACCAAATCTTGCAGGCATTTTTCAGAAAATATCTTAAAATTTGCAGAGGAGAAATAACAGAGGAGCTTACAGTGCAAATTGCAGAGGATGATGTCACCAAAAGGGCGCGTTTTCGCGGTCAAAGAGGGTCTACCGCGGCGGAAGGGCGGCGGTCTAAGCGGCGCAGATCCCCAAATTTTTTTCCGTGCGACAACTCGACAAGACGGCCGCGTTTCCGCGGCCTAAGGCAGGTTTTGGCCGCGGAAACGCGGCGGAGTGGAGGATTTGGGTCTCCAGAAAAATTCCACTGTTCTAATTTTTAATTTCCCTTCTGTTTTGATATTTGGTTTTCTGTTTCTCTTTCAGTAAATTTCCAGATCCGAGTTTGTATATCCTGCAAAATTCAAACAACAAAGTATCCTTTCCAAAAATAACAATTGATATATTTTTATAATTTTTGGGATTTTTCAGATTTTTATGATTTTTTAATTTTAGATTAACCCGAAATTGCAAAAAGGAAATAACACGCCATCCCCGGCAACGGCGCCATTTGATTTGTATGTCAAAAACTTATCTATTACCGCAATCAAGAACGGCGTCGCATGAAGCTAGCCGGTGAGTACGGGTCGGTCCACAGGGATGTTGTGAATCTCCTAATCGCGCTTACGAGTTAATTCCGAAGGGTGTTCGGATTGATTATTAAATCTAAAAACCTAATTATTCTATACTACGATTATCTAGATCTAATCTTGTTAGGGTTAGGTTTAGGGATGGTTTGGAAATGCAAGTAAATCTCAACGCTTTCTATACCCGAATGAAGATCTATGAGGAGTTATGGTAATTATCAATAAAGGGGATTAGATCCATTCGGGAAGGTGTTCTTTCCTCTAGGTTCTTGTCCTTCCTTTAGAGATCCTTACCCTAACCTCTATGGAAAACGCGCGCAACCGGGCCTTTATACTACGGTGTCACCGCTACCTCAAGGGGTAGGATGCCGTAGGGCGCGGTGTGTGCATGTATGCATGGAGTCCTATTGAAAATATATTATGGGTAAGAAAGGGATGAGAGATCTCATCTCTCAAAATCCTTCCCCAAAGCTAACGCTAAGCAATTTATCTACGGAAAGAATTTAAATCTACCTAGGGCAAAGAATTGAAATCTAAACTAGAGCAAGGAATTAAATCTACTTACAGATGGCTCTCTCCAATCATCAAAGCAGGTTTGTCAGATCTGAATTTCTGAATCGAAAAGAGGCACTGATGCTCTCCATAAAGAATTCTGAATTTATTATTAAAAGGAGGCATAGGGAGGCATAGCCTTTACAATGATTTAGAGTTCCTATTTATAGAGGATAGGAAACCCTAGGTTACATCTGAATCGCATGTCTACAATTACAAAAATACCCCCAGGAAATCTTTTCAGAGCCGCAAAAACATTATGGTAAAATTTAATCTATGTACGGGCATAGGACGGCCGCGGAACCGCGGCAATGGCGGGCTTGGGCCGCGGTTCCGCGGCCCTTTGATAAGATTGGTTGATCAATTTTTTATGGGCTTCTTCAGGGTTCTTTGGGCTTCTGGTTCTTGGGTTTATTTTATTAATTGAGCTTCTACATTAGTTCCAGATCTTCAGTGAACATTTTGCAATGGATCTTTTAACCGTTTTGCCTTGACATTTTGGACCTTGCGTTGCCTTGTTGATTGTGAACTGTCTTTCGATGTAGGCTTGACTAAGATCCTCCTATTTGTTGGTCAAAAGTCCATATTTTCATCGTCTTTACATCGTTTTCACTGTTTCCTGTCCAAGAACCTGTAACCTGTAACATGTAGCAGACATGCGTCAAAAGCACCTGTTTATTTATAAAAAGAATAAGAATGGGGAATATAATAATGCAATATTATGGTGTGAACAATACTCGATCGACCCTTCTTTGCGACTTCTAATGCGGTGATTAATTGTCGTAATGGTTCGATGAACCTATCTTTTG
The DNA here is from genome assembly GCA_030015575.1 of Agapanthus africanus. NCBI lineage: Eukaryota > Viridiplantae > Streptophyta > Magnoliopsida > Asparagales > Amaryllidaceae > Agapanthus > Agapanthus africanus. The sequence continues at coordinate 365,457,742 of CM057351.1, read as the reverse complement.
GAAACATGACAATTGAGCTCAACATTTTTAAGTTGGGGAATCGGCCCTCCGAGCCTAATGCTAATATACTTGATATTTGCTCGATCCAAGAGATCACTCAGGAGGACTGTGAGCTCGAAAAATTTCTGTTCGATCACAGCAGTTTTGATGCCACTAGTGCGTTCCTCCTTGAATCTGACACAGTTTTCACACCCGATAACGATTATGAGTGTTTCACTTTTTCGAACGATTTTGAAGAATCACCACCCTACTTTGAGTCCTTTGAAATTTCGGATGAGTTAGCTGAACCATCCGACTCGGTTGCTTACACTCGCTTTGAACCTTTGTTGGAATCCTTCGAGTTTGAGACAGTTTCACCAATTTTACCTTCAATTGTTTCGCCTCCAAAACTCGAACTTAAGCTATTGCCGTCTCACCTTATATACGCCTACTTGGTGAGAATGAGACCCTTCCTGTTATCATCTCGGCCTCTCTAGCCCACGAGCAAGAGACAACCCTTTTAACGGTCTTACAAAATAATCGGCAAGCTTTTGGCTGGACTATGGCGGACATCAAGGGGATTAGTCTCCTTATAGTTGAACATCATATATTTATGATGGATGATGCCAAGCTAGTAAGGGATCCACAGAGATGCCTCAACCCTATCATGAAGGAGGTTGTTAAAAAGGAGATTGTAAAATGTCTAGATAGTGATATCATTTACCCTATCTCTGATAGCCAGTGGGTTAGCCCCATTCACGTTGTCCCAAAGAAATCGGGCATAACGGTCATAACTAATGAGGCGAATGAGTTAATACGTACCCGCACCTAAACTGGGTGGCGAGTATGCATCGATTATAGAAAACTCAACGCCGCAACACGGAAAGACCACTTTCCATTACTTTTTATTGACCAAATGCTAGAACGATTGGCTGGGCATGAATTTTACTGCTTTTTGGATGGTTACTCCGGCTATAATCAAGTTCCCATCGCCGAAAAGGACCAAGACAAGACCACATTCACTTGTCCTTTCGGTACATTTGCTTACTGTCGCATGCCCTTTGGGTTATGCAATGCACCCTGTTCCCGCCAGAAAATTTTCTGCGCGAAAGAGCCCAAGGTATCAAATGGCAGCGATACGTTTTAGAAAATGTGAACCAGTATTTTCTGGGCTGTATTTTGACAAACTCCCGAATGTGAAATAGCTAAATTCTGATGGTATTGAAAGCGTCTCGAAAAATCCTTCGATTTGATATATTATGGACCTCATAATTCATCCGGGATCAAAAGTTATGAGGCATCACGTGCTCACACATGGCCGAGCATCACGTGCAGACACGTGACCATTTACAGGCAAAGCCTGTAGGCACTGAATAAAATAAATAATTGGAAATAATTAATCAGTGGGGTCACGTGCCAACACGTGATGGGCCTTTAAACCCACTGAAAAGAATTAAAGGTATAATAAAATAACAAGGAAAAAACCCAATGGGGCATTACGTGCTAACACGTGACCAAGGGTCACGTGCTGACACGTGATAATTCCTGAGTTCTTTAAACCAACAGAATTAAATTCTGGTCAAATGCTTAATCAGGGGGTCACGTGCCAACACGTGATGGGCTCCTAAAAATCTATGAATTAATAAAATTAAATTCTAATTAAGAGGGAATTAAAAACCCTAACTGGAAAAATATTTCTCTAAATCTTTCCAAACAAAACAGATGGTGCTCTGTAAAGTGGAGCACCATTGGATTAAAAATCCAATGGTGATTAAAAATCACTAATTTATGGAAAGATTTTATATAAGGAAATATTTCCCTGAAATTTGCCAGGAATAACAGATAAAAGATCTTTTGGATTAAAATGGTGAATAAAATTCACTGAGTGATCTAAAAGATCATGTTGGTTACAAAATCAATTAAAATCTTTCAATGAAAGATTGACAAAACAAATTGATTCTTTTCTTTCTCCTATAAATAGGAGCTAAGAAGAGAAGAGAAAAGGATCTACTTTTTTGGGAGATAACAACAACAGAGAGAAAAAAGATAGGAGAATTTAATTCTCAAGAGAGAAAAAAAAGATCTCTTCAGAGAAAAGAAACCCTAGGTGAGAAAGGGGAAAGTGATCTAAGTTCCATAAAAAAAAGAGAATTTAATCCTCAATTTAAGAGTTTAACTCTTCTGAATAAGAACTTAGTTTTTCCTTTGGTTGAAAATCTGTAGAAGCAGATCTCCACACAAGTTGAGAATTTAATTCTCATCGGGGAGATTCTGCCATGCAGATCCAAAACTTAGAGGGAGAATTGAGTTTAAGGAATTTAATTCCCCCAAATTCATAGGAATTTAATTCCTCCAAAACAGAACTAGGGTTTAACCCTATAAGAGAATTTAATTCTCCCAAATTCATAGGAATTTAATTCCTGCAAAACAGAATTAGGGTTTAACCCTACATAAGAATTTAATTCTTCCACATACACAGGAATTTAATTCCTCTAAAATAGAATTAGGGTTTAACCCTACAGAGAATTTAATTCTTAAAACAAAGAGACTTGAAAGCTCTCCATGCACGTAAAGAACTTGGTCACGTGGTAACACGTGACCCCCATTCTCAATGAGCAGAAAATGAAGAACAAAACTAGGTCATGTGCTCCCACGTGACCCCTAAAACAGATCCCTTAAAATGAGAAAGAAAAACTTGGAGGAAATGCCTCACGTGCTCCCTCGTGACCCTCAAAATAAAGGGAACAAAGCCAAAGGCGATATTGATTTAGGGCGCCTTCACGTGTCCCGACGTGACCCCTAACAAATCCCTTTAATATCCAGTGGATGGATGCCCATCACGTACTCACACGTGACGGACTTAAAGACTAAAAGTGTTTAACACTTATTTATTCTGAGAACAAAATAAAGGATGTCTAGCCCCATCTTCAGGCGCCTCACGTGACCCCACGTGACCCCTTCCTTTCTAGTGTTTAACACTATTTTGAGCATTTTGTCTCCAGTGTTTAACACTGTTTTAAATACATCACGTGAGGACACATGACCATCAGATGTCCTCTAGTGTTTAACACTATTTTCAATTCAGCTTAGCCCAAATTGGCTAAGTTTTCCAGAGGAAAATCTCCCCTTCAAATGAGCCTAAAAATCCAGAACTATAATGTTTAAGTGCTCAGCCGAAGACAAAATGTTATCAGAGCCTTCAAACTCTTATTTAGCATTGCTAAATAATGAGGGGCTGAACCCAGACAAATGTTCAATAGCCCAACAAAGGGCCAATATTTCAAACTTAATTGGACTTAGCCCAAAATGGCCATAAGTCCTCAATTCAGATTTAACTGAGCCAATGTGCTCATAATATAATTAATTGATCTTAGTTTAAAATTAGACTACAGATCTCCCAATCAACTTTGGTTCAAGGGTACATCTCTGCACTCCTCTGATATTTATCGTTGTAATCCTTCAACGACTTCAGAGAGGTGACGGGTCCTGACAACCATACATCCCATAGACTATGACGTCTTTAAACTGGACTGTGGGGTCCTTAAACTCATGGACTATGATGTCCTTAACCTTGACTGTGAGGTCTTTAAACTCACGGACTATGATGTCCTTAACCTTGACTGTGAGGTCTTTAAACTCACGGACTATGATGTCCTTAACCTTGGACAACCATGTCCTTAAACTGGCAATTGACGCAAAGTCCCTAAACTAAAACAATAGAGCTCAAATGCTCTTTTGTTGGATCTAAAGATCCTGTTAAGTAGATCTTAGTCTAAAATTAGACTAACGTATCCTTAACAAATCGTTGAGTTGACCTTAGTCTAAAATTAGACTAACGTGTTCTTAACAAACTGTTAAGTTGATCTTAGTCTAAAATTAGACCAGCGTATGCTTAACAAACGTTTAAGTCGATCTTAGTTTCAAATGAGACTAATGTATCCTTAAACCCAACCCCAAATCCAAATCTAAGAAAATACGGATTTGGACTAATCCACGCCCTACGGGCGACAACATAAATTAGTCTCCGTATACAATCCACGGGCAACCAAAAACAAAACAAACACACACATGACACGGAATGACCATCTGGAGAAGGAGAAAGTGGTTACCAAAATGCGGTAGCATAATTAACTGCAGGGGCTTGCGCCCGCAGGGAAGAGCGTCCCCACAATCAAAAACCCCTCAACGAGGGGGAATCTGACGAAGTCTGCTACATCGGCCGCATCCGTTTAAACCTTCGATACATGGTTTCATAAATCAACTTGGCATCTTCGGAGAGGAGGACGGATAGCACCAATTAGCATCTGCCCTCGGAATTCAGGCCCGGACGTCCCGACGTCCTGGTCGCGTCTTTCGGTGGAGAACAGATTCTGGCACGCCCGGTGGGACCTTTTCCTCTTTCCACTCCACACTTCATATGTCGTGTTCGCGAACGAATCGCGGTTTGCTATGGTTACCTGTGGATACGAGGTACTAAGATTTGGTATCTTGCTCCATGCAGAAAACAGAAGATCAATGGCTTCAAACCGCACTAAATGCAACTGCAACTCCCGTTCCGCCTTATCTGGAGGTGTAACCTACGGGCCCCTAGTGGCCTCCCTTTTCATGATGCCAGTGGAGCAGGTAACTCAAGCTACCACTGGGCTATTCTTCGGGACCATGATCCTGCCAACAAACTTCAGCGCTCCTGTGCTATTGCAAGAAGCTCCTAAAAAGTCGGTCTTTCATCGGCTTGCAACTACTGCGGCTCCTCTCAACGGGTCGTCTAAGTCCACTGCCTCAGTTTTCAACAGACGGGGCCGAAGCTCAGATGGGCCCATGAAGAAGCCCACAATTCCTGAAGAGGTCATCCCAAAGCGGATAGCCATTCCTGCCCCTGAAGTCGTCAAAGCGGTTTCCCCTGCTAAGGAGTCAGTCTTTGCAAGACTGACCGTTCCAACTCCCACTCCAGGTGAAGTCATGAAGGCCGTTTCCCCTGTTCGAAAGTCGGCCTTCGCAAGACTGACTATCCCTTCTCAACGGACGTCAGTCTTCGACAGGCTAGCGCCAATAACAGTCTCTCCTCAAAATAGAGGGCATGGAAAAGCTGATCCAACAGCGGAGGTGATCCCGGCCGCACGACATGCTCGACGTCGCCACTGTAGGGTTCCTAGGCACACTAATGAGGTCTCACAAGGCATCAACCATGCCAATTACAAAAATTACATGTGCCGAGAAACCCTAATACGGATCGTTAACTAGAAGTCTAGGCGATAAATGAAACTAGTTAACAACTTAACTACAAGAACGGAAATACAACCTTTGTAGATCCGGTCATCCACCTCCATAGCTCCGCAATGAAGTCTCCTCGCTGTCCAAATCGAAACCCGGGCTCTAGCGTCGGCTTCATCGGAGAAATGGGCGGGCTAGGTCGTCGACTTCGATGCCGAAGATGATCTACGTCGAGGCATCACAAGATCAAGCTCCCACTTCACCAAGTCATAAAACTTGTGAAGAAAACACCCTATACTACTTGGCAAGAGGTAGAGGATGAAGAAATAGGAGGTGGGTTCAATTTAGAATTGGATTTCTCACTCATTTCATCAAATCACCATTGATGGAATCAAGCTTCTTCTTGAAGAAGAAGAAGAAGAAGATGAAAATATTATGATAAGTCTTTTAGGATAATTGAAAAAGAATTCAATCTTATCATATTCTTAACCATAGTTAAGTGTAGAGAATTGACTAAGGTTAGATGAATGGTTAGGGTTAAACATGAAGACAAAATGGTCACTTGGTCAAAGCTTCATGAAGCTTCATGAAAGAAAGAAAGAAAGAAACCATTTTGTTTTCTTTTGCCATTTCTTTTTAATCTAAATTAAAAAGATAAATGAATGATAAAATAAAAACCCTAACCATTTACTTAACCAAGGTTTAATTCTTTACACAAAAACCCTAGCAAGAATGCATCATCAAACATGATACAAACTTGTGCACAAAAGTATATCACATATACAACTTGCACATCCAAGTGATAAAATCTATTTAAAGTGAACCAATACTAGTTAATGCAAAGTAATATATCAAATATATAATTATACATTAAATCATTAAATCAACACTTGATTTAACGATCCGGTCATATCGCATATAACCGACTAGTATCCTATGTATCGGCTTATCGAACCAATCCTTGATTCGATAACTAGGTTATATCGCATATAACCATTCGATACATTTATCGCGAGAATGGAATACGGTATCACATACACGCATTATTCTCGGTCCCGCACATATCTCATATGCGCTCCTATTTCGTTTCGCTTGAGCCAGGAAACCTCTGTGTAGGACTCTAAAGACTCGTCAATACGCCGGCAGCAGGTGATGATCATATCAAACACCCACAAGCCGCAAGCGGTCTGCTAAACGTAACGGCCACCTGGGTATTGAGCGATCAGAAGATCGACGAGCAAGCCCTCTCACACTCCTGTGAATCCAACCAGTAACACTTACCGTACAGTCCGGTCTCGTCGTCTGATATGTCGCATATCTCGCCTAGGGGTGGTAAACGTCAGACCCCAATAGCTCGATAAGTCGTGTCGATATGAGGTCTATAACAGTTCGAGAAACTACTGGTAACACTTACCAGTAAATCTCAGCAACCCTGGCCAGGGATTTCCGGTTATAGCCAATCGAACACAGCGCAACATCAACTCCCTATACCGGGAGAGACGAATCCCCTCCTATCGCTCATTGCCTCCATGTGATTCGGGACTGCACCCAAAAACCACCGTTTTGCACGCCCTCTTGGACGTGGTAAGGTGGAAATCAAAGCACAGTGGGAACCACACAATACTTTATGACGATCTCGGGTCAACAGACTACTCTGTACCAGTGTCACCAGAGAACTGCCATCTGACGTAAGGTATAATACCATCTGGGATTTCTCGGCGAGTCCGTCCAGTGTACCCAGTCTCCACTGAGCACCCGTATATCATCTCTGATGTCAAACACCAATGGATATGGGATCATCCATCGCTCATCTGTATGGGTCGAGAAGGTATACGCTAGTCTACTCTGGTATATCGATGCCCCGTCTCGATACACCCACGACTAGGGACTTTGAAGGATGTACTTATGGACTACCATGTCCCCACTAGTATGATCCGCATCATAGTCCAGGTAGTCAAGTACACATCCTAAGGGCTTTACCAACATGCAACAGAGAGACAATCAGTGTACACGTTAAGGTAAAGAGTAACCAGATAGCATACTATCATGTCGAGCAAGAAAGTCCTCCCTATATACGTCCAAGCATCCACTACAATATACATCCTATGTATAGTAATGGCCTCTAGGGCATACATATAACTAACAATCTCCCACTTGCACTAGGGCCATCTGATAGCAGTGGTTGTAGTATCTCATACTCAACCATCCCATAAAAGTCTCTCTCTGGGATAAGGCCTTTGTGAGTGGATCCGCCGTGTTGTCCTCTGAGTCTACTCTCCTAACCTCGATCACCCTGGAGATCAACTATCTCCTTGATCAGGTGATACTGCCTTAGAATATGTCTGGATCACTGATGGGACGGACGTTCCTTGGCATAAGCCACAACTCCATTGTCACACAATGGGAGGAACATAGTTCATCTCATGAACAAATATACATCCAGACTGCCTCTTTAGTAGCATCTTAAGTAGCGATGTATCGAGCCTTTTTCGTCTAGTATGCCACGGTATCTAGCTTGGAACTCTTCCAACATACCGTCCCTTCACTGAGGGTAAAGACAATGCCTGTGACTGACTTTCAGTCGTCCTTATCACCACGGAACCTTTCCAGTGATTCTCCCCAGGATCGATTGATACCATCTCACTACTACAAGTGAGAATCCTAACATCCATTTAGATCTATCTCATAGATCCAAAACCTAGGATTTAGTAGGTATTACTTTGATCCTATATGGAGAATCCATGTGATAAGCGGAGATCGACCGAGCGTAGCATAGGAAACTCCTTCCCTATCAAGAGTATGTCATCCACGTACTCTACGAGGATCACCATCATACTCCCTACTACCTTTTCGTTTATACAAGGTTCATCTACCATTTTGATGATGTCAACTTCTTTGACTAATTCATCAAAACAGATGTTCCAACTCCGTGATGCCTGCTTTATCCTATAAAGCATCTTGTACACGTTTCCGCTGCTCCCACTTGTCTACGAAGCCCTCTGGCTGTGTACTTATAGACGTTCTCTTCTAAAACATCATTTAGAAAAGCAGTCATGGCACCCAACCGCCAGATATCGTAGTCATAGTATGTAGCCGTGGCAAGTAGGATCTGGATGGACTTAAGCATAGGTACTGAAAAGGTTTCATCATTATCCACGCCTGGTCGATGACGAAAACCTTTAACAAGTCTAGCTTTGAAAGTCTCAACTTTTCCATCTACACCAAGTAATCTTCTCAAGATTTACTTGCTCCTGATGGGGATTTAACCCTTCAGATATAGCAACCAAGTCCATACTTTGTTGGTGTATAAGGATTCCATCTCAGATCGCTAAGCATCCAGCCATTCTTACAGAGTCCCACTCCTGATGGCCAGCTCGAAACTAGTTGGGTCATCATCTCATGATGCAATCCTTGCTCCCACTGTCATAGAGTAACCGAAGTATCTCTCAGGTGGGTGAGGAAACCCTACTAGATCGGCGGAGAGGCTGAGGTTCGTCGGGAACTATTGAATCCTTTTGGTTCTTTCAAATCATCTGCTGTAGTTTGTATAGCTGGAACCTTTCCAGTTCTATATTACAGACCTTGCCTCGAGCTTGTCCGGATTTTGCTTTTAGACATAGGCCGGACAACCCCAAATCTTAACTAACTTAAGATATGTGCTCTTTCCATTCCATATCACATATGAAGTGGTAGGCAACTGATTTGATTCGAACCCTATTCAATAGGTATGCAGCTTCTCAAGCGCATAACTCCCAAAAAGGAAACAGGTAACTCAGTAGTACTCATCATAGAGCACACCTTATCATATAGGGTGTGATTGCTCCGCCCCGATATACCATCGTGCTACGGTGTATACGGAGGAGTAATGCTGAGAGAGAATCTCATTCTCCTTTAGAATAGTCCAGGAATTCCGTGCTCAAGTATTCTCCTCCTTGATCTCATCAAAGGACATAATACTTATACCCGTATTGGTTCTCTACTTCTAACTTATATTCTGTGAACATCTCAAAAGGTTCTGACTTGTGTTTCAACAGGAACATATGTCTGAATCAAAAGATATCATCAGAGAATTTAATGAAGTATAAAGAACCGGTCTTGGCAAATGCAGACAGGGGACCTACATACATCAACATGTATTATCCCAAGAGTTCATTAACTCTTTCTCCGTTTCCAATAAACAGAGCTACGGTCATCTAATCTTTGTGACATGACTGGCAAGTTTCATAAGATGTAGATTCAAACTAATTTAAATATGCATCTAAATGTAACTTCAGCCAGTCGGGTCGCATTGATATGACCTAGTCTACAATGTCTCAAGAAGAATTCGTTCATTTTTGAACTCTTTCTCTTGTGTGTGTTCCATACACTAAGAACTGTAGTTTGATTTAGAACATCAATGCTTTTAGATAACGTGCCTGAACCGATCAACTTTTGATATAGGAAATGTTCAAAACATAATCCAACAATAAAATTTTTTATCATTTCTTTACTTATAAAGAGACTGATATGATTTTGTATATCAGGTTCGGTATCTAATAACATTCGTTCAGAATCAATGTATTTGGAATACAGGGTGACAGTGACCAACAGACTTGGCTGCAACACTTGCCCCGTTTTCTGCCTCATGAAACTTATCACCCGTTCTCAGTTTTTCTACCTTTCTGTAGCCCTATGTAACAGATTACATATCTGGGATCCTGATCCGGTATCATATACCCAGGATGCAGAGGATACTGAGAAACAGTTCTTTGTAACGAACACACCCGAAGATGATGCATCAGCATGCACTCTCTTCGTTTGGGCGGCACGGGAAATCTGGTATTCCCCAATTTCCTCCTCTGTCTTATAACAATTATAAGTTGGAGCGGGACCAACGTTTCCCAGCTCAGTATAACAAGCGGGTTCGGTCAATAATCTGTATTATTATCTTGATTAAGGCGTGATATGGTCGCTACCTGGAGAGAGAGAGAGAAGAAAACACTCAGCGTGCGCTCTTGCAAGAATAGATTGGTTATTATTTTATCTAATCAGGATGGCTCCCACTGCTTTTTATCAAATCTTCCTTCAAACCCTAAAAGGAAAGACTAGCCGGGATTAATTACAAACTACAAGTTCGCCAATCTTTCAGCCAGGCCAGTGTCGGTACTTTGAGGGAGGCCCCCCGTGCTTTCGCACGAACCTAATTAATGTAAACCTCGTTTTCCCAGAGGCATAACCCCGTTGACACCTTTCTAGACACCTACTTGATCGGCTAATTGTAATGTGTAAAACTCTCCCAGGAGTAACAATTACTCGCAGTGGGTATCGGGATCCAACTATCTCATAGAAGGTATGCAATCTCATTGCAAATTTCAACACTTGAAATTCCCGATAATATTTTGCCCCTAACGTGCTATGACCTTGACGAAACAAACCATAGCCCGCTAGTCAAGTTCAACCCGTATATTTCTTGATCGAATTAAACCCACCCGCACGACCCTTGACGAAAGCCAACAAAGTCGCACGACTACCCTAATCCAATCGCATCGTATGCAGCCGATAAGCAGCATATAGCTACCGCACACTGCACCTTGACGAAAGCCAACAAATGCAGCACGAATACTATATACAACTTATCTGAAATGACGGAGGGCTACGACAGGTTTTTCTGAAAACCTATTGCGTAATGAACTTGATATCGTTGTAGAATCAAATGATTTTAAAATGGAGTGCTTTTGAGGCTTTTCTAGTTTTGCTAAAGGAGTCACTCCCGGTGAAGGGATCGTCGGTCCTTTCCTCGTCGAATGAAGTGCGGGATATATCATATATATCACTGTGCAAAGCAAAAACACTTAAAAGCAATCAAAAGACAAACCGAGTGTGTAGCATCTGCCAGTTATTGCTAAAAGAGTCACTCCCGGTGAAGGGATCTCGGTCCTTTCCTCATCGAATAAGGTGCAGGATATATCACATATACCTCTGTGCAAAGCAAGAATTGTAGCTACCTGTTTTATTTTTGAAATTCGATTCTACAACATCTTAGGTTTCTTTTATTTCATTAATCACATTAATGAAGTCCCATCAATTAAGTTACCTAAACATCACAGATAAATACGACGTACACTTATGCCATCCGCATTCGCCTCGATGTCCCCTCGTGCACCGTTAGGTTAGGTAACTAACGGCAGAGCGGGGCAGGGCTAGCACGGGTGTAAAACATAAGTAACGTCTATATAATATATCATATATACTATATAAAGTATCCATCACAGAACATCACATGATCACATCACAGATATCGCAGCAGAAGAATCATATGAAATATTGGATATACTAGGACGTCCGTGTTTTCAATACGAGCCAGTATAAAACACGGATTCTACGGTCGCGATGAATAGCCAAACCCACACCCCTAGACCCCTACGAGAGCGGCAAGCAACCCTACCAATTCTGGAGTTAGGAGACCCGGACTCGACTCCTCGAGTTGGTCTCCCACTGGACTCCAGAACCCGGTTACTTGTGCTCCCCTCCTTGGGTCTATCCTAGTGCAGAAAAGTAAATAATATACAAAAGGTGACATCTTCCGCAACCTGGAAGTGCCCCAATAAAAGAATATTACATACAAGTTTTTACATGAATGAAAATGAAAAACACTCATCTCACATAAAAACCCTCGGCTATTCAATCACGACGATCCAATATAACATATCCAGCAACACATAACATCACATGTCATCAACGTAAGTAAATATGCGCATCCCAATTGTCGTTGACATATAGCAACGAAACCGGCGATATCACATATTACACTTACGGTCACAGAAAAGAAAGTGTAAAACTACAACAGTTGGAATCCGCAACCTGCATAGACATCGCATGCCTAATCAAATGAATTCCTTAGACATCGCATGCCTAACAATTATAAACCCCGCATTTTAGTCTCATTATTGAAAACTCTTTTCAATATCAAGTCGGGCAATTCAACAGGATTCTCAACATACTGATCGAATGCTCGTCGCAAACTTTAGTAGGCGTCCGCACCCCCGATACCGTCGACGAAGTGCACCAAGGCGGAACACCGCTGCCGCGAGCACCCGAACGGATGCTTTCGGCGACGGGGTTCTCCTACAGTCACTTGGTCGGGGCTATGGTGTGTAGCAGTCTATTAAGTTTACCCGGCGAGTATCCGCGTACGCTACGTGATTGCGACGGACTTTTGATCACATCAAAATTCCGTGGCAACCGATCAAGTGAGACTAAACCGCTAGATTTATAACATTCATTCAGTTATCTCATAACTTATTGTGAATTCCAATTATTGTATCACATTCCGAATAAGATAGAAAATGTTAAACTTTCCGATCGAACAATCGAACACCCAAGTTTTCCCAAAACAGATCAACGCATGAAATAGGTTTAAAAACATTCAGTTCGTGCCTCAGTACCAACGGTCCAGCCGTAGAAGGGTCAAGCCAACGCCTCACATGTGGCACGCCGTACTGCCCCAAACCCGAAGGTTCAAAGGGCAGTTCAAGACGGTCACATAATCGAGTTAAGGTTTGTTGTCTTCTAGAGGGTCCATCGCTTTACTTGCACTACTTAGAACGTCTTTAAACCACGGAAAAATCCAACACTTGGAAATTTTCCGGCAGGGGAAAAGTTGGGTATTTATATCCGGTCGAACTTTTTAACATATTCAAAAATTATCCGGAATCCACATAGACAAAATCTGATAATCCGATCGAATAAACGAATCCCCAAAACAACCCAGAATATTCAACTCTTGAATAAATATTAAAAATTCCCAGAAAAACCAGCACCATCAAAGAGGAATTACTGTGCAAAAATGGTTGGCTGATGAGACTTATTGGCCGCGGAACCGCCGCAGAAGCCATGCTTCTGCCGCGGTTCCGCCGCGCTATGGAGGAATCATGAGTACGGGCTCCACAGTAATTCTTCAAATTCCCTGCTGATTTTTCTGCATATTTTTAATATCGAAAAACTCCAGATTTTAAAAAATGTACAGAGAGCAATTTGAGTTAGGGTTTCGATTCGATCGGACTTCAAACGTCGTCTACGCATCGCCTAAGGCTCTAGCTAGTCTCTGATACCACTGTAGGGTTCCTAGGCACACTAATGAGGTCTCACAAGGCATCAACCATGCCAATTACAAAAATTACATGTGCCGAGAAACCCTAATACGGATCGTTAACTAGAAGTCTAGGCGATAAATGAAACTAGTTAACAACTTAACTACAAGAACGGAAATACAACCTTTGTAGATCCGGTCCTCCACCTCCATAGCTCCGTAATGAAGTCTCCTCGCTGTCCAAATCGAAACCCGGGCTCTAGCGTCGGCTTCATCGGAGAAATGGGCGGGCTAGGTCGTCGACTTCGATGCCGAAGATGATTTACGTCGAGGCATCACAAGATCAAGCTCCCACTTCACCAAGTCATAAAACTTGTGAAGAAAACACCCTATACTACTTGGCAAGAGGTAGAGGATGAAGAAATAGGAGGTGGGTTCACTTTAGAATTGGATTTCTCACTCATTTCATCAAATCACCATTGATGGAATCAAGCTTCTTCTTGAAGAAGAAGAAGAAGAAGATGAAAATATTATGATAAGTCTTTTAGGATAATTGAAAAAGAATTCAATCTTATCATATTCTTAACCATAGTTAAGTGTAGAGAATTGACTAAGGTTAGATGAATGGTTAGGGTTAAACATGAAGACAAAATGGTCACTTGGTCAAAGCTTCATGAAGCTTCAACAAGCTTCATGAAAGAAAGAAAGAAAGAAACCATTTTGTTTTCTTTTGCCATTTCTTTTTAATCTAAATTAAAAAGATAAATGAATGATAAAATAAAAACCCTAACCATTTACTTAACCAAGGTTTAATTCTTTACACAAAAACCCTAGCAAGAATGCATCATCAAACATGATACAAACTTGTGCACAAAAGTATATCACATATACAACTTGCACATCCAAGTGAGAAAATCCATTTAAAGTGAACCAATACTAGTTAATGCAAAGTAATATATCAAATATATAATTATACATTAAATCATTAAATCAACACTTGATTTAACGATCCGGTCATATCGCATATAACCGACTAGTATCCTATGTATCGGCTTATCGAACCAATCCTTGATTCGATAACTAGGTTATATCGCATATAACCATTCGATACATTTATCGCGAGAATGGAATACGGTATCACATACACGCATTATTCTCGGTCCCGCACATATCTCATATGCGCTCCTATTTCGTTTCGCTTGAGCCAGGAAACCTCTGTGTAGGACTCTAAAGACTCGTCAATACGCCGGCAGCAGGTGATGATCATATCAAACACCCACAAGCCGCAAGCGGTCTGCTAAACGTAACGACCACCCGGGTATTGAGCGATCAGAAGATCGACGAGCAAGCCCGCTCACACTCCTGTGAATCCAACCAGTAACACTTACCGTACAGTCCGGTCTCGTCGTCTGATATGTCGCATATCTCGCCTAGGGGTGGTAAACGTCAGACCCCAATAGCTCGATAAGTCATGTCGATATGAGGTCTATAACAGTTCGAGAAACTACTGGTAACACTTACCAGTAAATCTCAGCAACCCTGGCCAGGGATTTCCGGTTATAGCCAATCGAACACAGCGCAACATCAACTCCCTATACCGGGAGAGACGAATCCCCTCCTATCGCTCATTGCCTCCATGTGATTCGGGACTGCACCCAAAAACCACCGTTTTGCACGCCCTCTTGGACGTGGTAAGATGGAAATCAAAGCACAGTGGGAACCACACAAGACTCTATGACGATCTCGGGTCAACAGACTACTCTGTACCAGTGTCACCAGAGAACTGCCATCTGACGTAAGGTATAATACCATCTGGGAGTTCTCGGCGAGTCCGTCCAGTGTACCCAGTCTCCACTGAGCACCCGTATATCATCTCTGATGTCAAACACCAATGGATATGGGATCATCTATCGCCCATCTGTATGGGTCGAGAAGGTATACGCTAGTCTACTCTGGTATATCGATGCCCCGTCTCGATACACCCACGACTAGGGACTTTGAAGGATGTACTTATGGACTACCATATCCCCACTAGTATGATCCGCATCATAGTCCAGGTAGTCAAGTACACATCCTAAGGGCTTTACCAACATGTAACAGAGAGACAATCAGTGTACACGTTAAGGTAAAGAGTAACCAGATAGCATACTATCATGTCGAGCAAGAAAGTCCTCCCTATATACGTCCAAGCATCCACTACAATATACATCCTATGTATAGTAATGGCCTCTAGGGCATACATATAACTAACCCACTAGCGCCGAGTGAGGAAAGCTGGGGGCAATTCCCCTTCCGGACTGACTCCGCCAGCTCCTATGGTGGAAGTTGATGCTGCTGTTCCAATGGGGAACAACTTTGAACCGCTAAGGAGGGTGCGTAAAAACTCTCCGACTGCCGTGCTGAAGAGATCTCCTTCACCAATAGAGAACGCTAAAAAGGCGAAGCTGGAGCAGTCCCCTCAGCGGCTGTCCTCTAAAATTTATAAAGTTTGGCGTCAAGTCCATGACTCGGTTATTGATCAAGACTACCCCCGCCGACAGGAAAAGATGAAGGTTCGGCAAGAAGAGAACCACCATGTCAAGCCACAGAAGGCGACAACTACTTGGGTGCTCACTGTAACGGCCCCCTCAACGTCACCAGTCCACAAAAAGAAAAGGCCGGAGAAAATCCCTGAGTCTGCGATGAATCGTAAGACTACTGAACCCAAACGTCCCAAGGCCGGGGGCATGGTGGTGCATACTGTCTATATGGCATCTGGAAAAGAGGACAGCCGTATCTCCACGGGTCATCGACCGCTTACGCGATCATTGACTAAGGCTCAGGAGCAACAACAACAAAAGCTACAAGAGATGCTAACAGCCATGGCCGCACTTACGGGACCAAAAGCAAGCCCGGAGACATCCTCGGAGCAGCGCTGTGAGTAGGAAACTGATGCTGAATTCCTTCGGAGAATGCTTGAGAAGAAGGACAAAGAGGCCGCGGAACAAGCAGCCAATATAAAACAAATGGCCATTCTATTCCAAGATATGGTGGGCATGATGATCCAGCCGGACCCTCCAGCCGAAGACCCTCCAGTAATAATTGAAGATGATAGAGGAGAGACATCAAATCCTCTGCCGGCTCTGTCAGCAGCCAAGGAGGAGACCATCTCAAAAGCCGCCCTGGATGACTACATCGCTCAGCAGATACGAGTTCATCAGGCAAATGAAGCGGCTGGGCAAATTGTTAAAACTGGAAGACCCTATCCGGGTTGGTATGATGAAATAAAGTACCCGCCAGGATATACGATTCCCAAATTCCATGTATACAAGGGGACAGGAAATCCCCATCAATATGTCGCTCAGTTCAGGGCTCTCTGTGGAAACACTGGAGGGGATGATAAGCTACTGCTTCGCCAATTCGTCGGCAGCTTGGCAGAGACGGTGTTTGAATGGTATTCAGAGCTTCCCAACGATTCCGTCAAAACTTTTACGGAGATGGAGTTGCTATTCACCCAACGTTTTGCGAGTGCCAGCGAACGTACCCCAATCACGGCATTGATCAATGCCAGGGTGAAGCCGCGAGAAACTTTGGTCCAGTACGCTATACGGTGGCGGAATTTATGGTCAAAATGCGAGCAGCGCATCGAAGAAGCGCCTGCGGTAGGCATGTTCGTGGGTACTCTTGACCCTCAAGCGACCATTTCACAATTCATGATGTTTTTCAAGCCGACTACTTTCCAGGTCTTGATTGACAAACTGGCCCAAATGGATCAGATAGGCCATAGACCGTCTTCCTCGAAGATGGAGCCTCGAAACGAGAAGGGTAAAGGGAAAGCAATCTTCGTCGACAACGCTCAACAACAAACGAGTGGCCCGAGACCGGCTGTTCGCCAAAGCAACAAGCGGCAATCCCTCAATGAGAAGTTGAGACGTCCTTACTCGTTTCCTCGGGATAAAACAAGGAAACTGTTTGAACTGGCAGTGCGCAATAGGCTCATCACTCTACCGGAGTCGAGACGCCCAACGCGACCGAACGACGTCAACGATCCTAATTACTTCCCCTACCACCGAGTATTGGGCCATCCAATCGAAAACTTCCACGTCTTCAAAAACTGGGTTGAAGACCAATACCAACAGGGCAAGTTCGCGCTATCTGAAAATTGGAAGGTGAATCCGCCACAACAGCACACTCCTAAAAGGGTGGACACACCGGGGGCATTGTGCTCTTTTATAGAAGAAGCTCCATGGGAGGTTGCTCTTTCAGCCAAGACGAAAAGAATGCTGAAGGATCTTCACACATGCCCGGCAATCAGGTGGAAAAGCCAGCCAGAGCCTGAGATCATTGAGGGAATGCTAAAACCGTGCCCGATGCCGAGAATTAGTAGCGATGGTCAAAATGCTCATGCCCAGCCGTCAAAGTCTTCAAAGAAGAAGAAAAAGCCCGCGCAGTTTGATGACAAGCGCACGGATCTGCAAAAGTATATTGACGCGCTGGAGGAATATAACCAGAAGGCGCGAACCCCAGTCACACTCTAAGAATTTCTCAACAATATCCTTGAGAGTGAAGATAACGACAATAACGAAGGGGATGACTCGTCAGAAGAATCTGAGGACTATGTGGCAAGTTGCCACATGATCTCTCATTCAGCGTTAACTAACGAAGAAGCTCACTCGACGATAGAAGACGGCATAAAAGAGCCGGGGGCAGGATCGAAGCCAAAACCCTTGGAACCGTCTGACGAGATGATCGACTTGCTACTGAACGAAGCCCGTCAGAAAAGCAAAGCAAATCGAGAGCGCGAACTGGCTATATACGAAAAAGTCAAACGCCGCTGACTGGATGAAAATGTCGAGGCACCCCAACCGGGTCGAAGCATCCCTATCGCCAGCAAAAGCAAGTTTAAAGTAAGGAAACGATTCGCTAGGGCCCTGTCAATAGGAATGAAGTTGCCCTCTTTGAGAGGAAATTCTCCTGGCGGTATACATCTTGATAAAGCGGACATACATCCTAACTTCTATTTATACCATCAGAAGATTGCACACCCTATCGAGAAGTGCATAGCCTTTAAAAACTGGTGGCAGGGATATATTCCCCACCGACAACACGTTCAACGAGTGAAGCGTAAGGCTCGTCGGGAACAGAAAAGCAAGACAGATGAGCGCAAAAGAGCCGCTGGCAACTGTCGCATAGCCGACACCAAGGGATCGCAAGTTATCACCTTTGGAAGCGACTCTGACGAAGAAATCGCCCTCAGCCCTCTCTTCAAGGAATCCACTTTCGACACAAAAGATGCGAAGACTTGCGAGAAAATCTAGCTGCGTAATCGTATGTTGCCCGAAAAATTTCGGACCTCGGACCGAAACGTCCCTAAACTAACGATGGACCGCAATGTCCTAAAACTTGCAACTGACCGAGACGTCTATAAACTACTATGGACCACAGCATCCCAAGGCTGATGTGGTAAAAAAAAAGAATAAAAAAAGTTATGTCCACAAGCAAAATGGGCACGGATGAAAACCCGAAAGGGCGCCGTGAGTAAAAACAGCAGGACTACCGGCGATATTTATGAAAATCCGAAAGGGCGCAGACTCGTAAAAATAAAAAATAAAAAAAAACAAAAAAAACAAAAAAAACGGTATGTCCATAAGCAAAATGGGCACGGATGAAAACTGGCGCCGTGAGTAAAAACAGCAGGACTACCGACGAGTTTTGTGAAAACCCAAAAGGGCGCAATCTCGTTAAAAGACACTTGCAAGGTCCTCTCGACCCTATAAGGAGAAACCACCTGCGTGAGATCCTTACGACTTACAAAGGAGAAATACACTCAGGGATCCTCACGATTCTTAAGGAGAAACTACGCTTATGAGATCCTCACGACTCGTAAGGAGAATTCCCCTTTGAGACCCTCATGGCCCATAGGGTTCAAAAGCCTTAAGCTACAGGGATCTGAACCCGTTCTTAAGCCATCACAACCTCCAATGCTGCCCTACAAGCGGTTCAATATTGACCCTTGTATACAATCCACTGGCACGAATGAACATTTCCCTAACAGAGTCCTACCAGCGACTAGGGATATGCTCACACGGTGAACAAACACTTGTATGTCCTCTCGACTTGTAAGGAGAAAACACTCTTGTAAGATCCTTACGACTTATAAGAGAACACACACTTAGGAATCCTCACGATTCCTAAGGAGAAAAATCACCTACGAGATCCTCACGACTCGTAGGGAGAAACACCTTTATGAGACCCTTACGGCTCATGAAGTCAAAAGCCTTAGTCATGGGATCCTAACCCTATTTGCTAAGCCACCTTTTTTCGACATCGACAGAGGCAAATGATGATTCGCTCCTGACAATATCCCAGTTGTAGCGATGCTGATGCCTAAATCGGTATCAAATTCCAAGTCCTTTCATGGCAAATGATGATTCGCTCCTGGCAATATTCCAGTCGCAGCGATGCTGATGCTAAGATTGACATCAGATTCCAAGTTCCACACTCGCGATAAAAAAATCAGCGAGCCAAAAATGCATATGAAATAGTCTAAATGATAGGGTAACTTGCAACGAAATCAGCAAGTAAAAATGTATGCATACAAAAACAGCCAAAATGATTGGGCAACTCGCAATAAAAAGTAGCGAGTAAATAAAACAAATAGCCGAAATGATTGGGCACCGCGAAAAATAGCCGAAATGATTGGAAAATCGCGACTTGCGCGATACAAAAAGCTGAAATGATAGAGCATCGCGGAAAGAAAACAAAAAATATACATATGAAATGAAACTTTTGCCCTACAGGTGAGATCACATCGATCCCTGTATACAATCCAGGGGCACAAACAAAAAGGGAACCATATCATCCCACCAGGCTCCATCAAATAGAGAGCCAAGTCTCGACGGCCACACCTACAGCTTGGAGACCCACGACAGCGTTCCTCCTCATTCCAGCAGGATTTAGACGCGACAATCAATCTCGGTGCCACGGCAAAGTCCCTTGTTCCAAATCTCGACGGCCATGTGTACAGCCTAGAGAACAAAAATGGCGTTCCTCCTCATTCCAGCAGGATTTATACGCGAAAATCAATCTCGAAACCACGGCAAAGTCCCTAGTTCCAAATCTCGACGGCCATGTCTACAGCCTAGAGAACAACAATGGCGTTCCTCCTCCTTCCAGCAGGATTTATACGCGAAAATCAATCTCGGAGCCACGACAAAGTCCCTAGTTCCAAGTCTCGACGGCCACATCTACAGCCTGGAGACCCACGACAGCGTTCCTCCTCATTCCAGCAGGATTCGGACGCGACATCACTAATCGGAGCCATGGCAAAGTCCCTAGTTCCAAGTCCCGACGGCCATATCTACAGCGTGGAGACCCACGACAGCGTTCCTCCTCATTCCAGCAGGATTCGGACGCGACATCACCAATCGGAGCCATGGCAATGTCCTTAGTTCTAAATCTCGACGGCCACATCTACATCCTGGAGACCCACGATGGCGTTCCTCCTCATTCCAGCAGGATTCAGACGCGAAAATCAATCTCGGAGCCACGGCAGAGTCCCTGGTTCCAAGTCTCGACGGCCACATCTACAGCCTGGAGACCCACGACAGCGTTCTTCCTCATTCCAGCAGGATTCGGACGCGACATCACCAATCGGAGCCATGGCAAAGTCCCTAGTTCCAAGTCTCGACGGCCACATCTACAGCCTGGAGACCAACAACGGCGTTCCTCTCCATTCCAGCAGGATTCGGACGCAACGTTAACAAAGCGGAGCCATAGCAAAGTCCCTAGTTCTAAGACTCTACGGTTTACAGACAACCTAGAGTCAACCAATGACCTCCCCGCCGGATCAACTCTCCGTCTCGGAAACAAGTTAACCGACCTCCAGGGAAATCAGTGTCCTTGGCAAAAATCTCGATTCAGGGAAATCAGCGTCCTTGGCAAAAATCTCGATTCAGGGAAATCAGCGTCCTTGACGAGAGCACCTTGATTCGCGTCGACCCACAGAGAAATCAGCGTCTTTGCAGGAATACCTCGATTCGTCTCAACCCCAGGAAAATCAGTGTCGTTGGCAACCTCCTCGATTCAGGGAAATCAACGTCCTTGACGAGAGTACCTTGATTCATGTCGACCCGCAGAGAAATCAGCGTCTTTGCAGGAATACCTCGATTCGTCTCAACTCCAGGGAAATCAGTGTCCTTGGCAACCTCATCGATTCAGGGAAATCAGTGTCCATGATAAGAGCACCTTGATTCGCGTCGATCCGCAGAGAAATCAGTGTCTTTGCAGGAATACCTCGATTCGTCTCAACCCCAGGGAAACCAGTGTCTTTGGTAAAATCTCGATTTGCGTCGACCCACAGAGAAATCAGCGTCTTTGCAGGAATACCTCGATTCGTCTCAACCCCAGGGAAATCAGTGTCCTTGGCAACCTCCTCGATTCAGGGAAATCAGCGTCATTGACGAGAGCACCTCGATTCGCGTCGACCCGCAGAGAAATCAGTGTCTTTGCAGGAATACCTCGATTCGTTTTGACTCTAGGGAAATTAGTGTCTTTGGCAACCTCCTAGATGCAGGGAAATCAGCGTCCTTGACGAGAGCATCTCGATTCGCGTCGACCCGCAGAGAAATCAGTGTCTTTGCAGGAATACCTCGATTCGTTTCGACTCCAGGGAAATCAGTGTCCTTGGCAACCTCCTCGATTCAGGGAAATCAGCGTCCTTGACGAGAGCACCTCGATTCGCGTCGACCCACAGAGAAATCCGTGTCTTTGCAGGAATACCTCGATTCGTTTCGACTCCAAGGAAATCAGTGTCCTTGGCAACCTCCTCGATTCAGGGAAATCAACGTCCTTGACGAGAGCATCTCGATTCGCGTCGACCCGCAGAGAAATCAGTGTCTTTGCAGGAATACCTCGATTCGTTTCGACTCTAGGGAAATCAATGTCCTTGACAACCTCCTCGATTCAGGGAAATCAGCATCCTTGACGAGAGCATCTCGATTCGCGTCGACCCGCAGAGAAATCAGCGTTTTTGTAGGAATACTTTGATTCGTCTCAACCCCAGGGGAATCAGTGTCCTTGGCAACCTCCTCGATTCAGGGAAATCAGTGTCCTTGACGAGAGCACTTCGATTCGCGTCGACCCGCAGAGAAATTAGTGTCTTTGCAGGAATACCTCAATTCGTTTCGACTCCAGGGAAATCAGTGTCCTTGGCAAACTCCTCGATTCAGGGAAATCAGCGTCCTTGACGAGAGCACCTCGATTCGCGTCGACCCGCAGAGAAATCAGTGTCTTTGCAGGAATACCTCGATTCGTTTCGACTCCAGGGAAATCAGTGTCCTTGGCAACCTCCTCGATTCAGGGAAATCAGCGTCCTTGACGAGAGCATCTCGATTCGCGTCGACCCACAGAGAAATCAGTGTCTTTGCAGGAATACCTCGATTCATTTCGACTCTAGGGAAATCAGTGTCCTTGGCAACCTCCTCGATTCAGGGAAATCAACGTCCTTGACCAGAGCATCTCGATTCGCGTCGACCCACAGAGAAATCATTGTCTTTGCAGGAATACCTCGATTCGTCTCAACCCCAGGGAAATCGGTGTCCTTGGCAACCTCCTCGATTCAGGGAAATCATCATCCTTGACGAGAGCACCTCGATTCGCATCGACCCACAGAGAAATCAGTGTCTTTGCAGGGATACCTCAATTCGTTTCGACTCCAGGGAAATCAGTGTCCTTGGCAAAACCTCGATTCAGGGAAATCAGCGTCCTTGGTGAGAGCATCTAGATTCACGTCGGCCCGCAAGGAAATCAGTGTCTTTGCAGGAATACCTCAATTCGTCTCAACTCCGAGGAAATCAGTGTCCTTGGAAAATACCTCAATTCAGGGAAATCAACATCCTTGGCGAGAGCATCTCGATTTGCGCCGACCGGCGGAGAAATCAGTGTCTCTGCAGGAATATACAATGTCAGCAAAGCGGAGCCGCGGAAAAGTTCCCAGTTCCATGACTCGGCGGTACACAGACAAACCAAAGTCAACCCTCGACCTCCCTGTTGAAGCAATGCTTTGACTCGGGAGTAGGTCAACTCATCAATCACTTACGAGTCCTCTCGACTTGTAAAGAAGAAAATTCTCTTGGGAGATCCTTACGACTCTCAAGAGAAAACACACTTAGGAATCCTCACGATTCCTAAGGAGAAAATACACCTACGAGATCCTCTCGACTCGTAGGGAGAAAAGTCTTTGTGAGATCTTCACGGCTCATAAAGTTGAAAAGTCTTGGGTGGCAGATCCTAACCCTGTCCCCCAAACCATCACTGCCCTGCAAAGAGGTCAACATGGACTATCCACGGGCCACACTCTCCGAAGTCAAACATCAGCGAGGAGGGAAACGACCACTTACGAGTCCTCTCGACTTATAAGCGGGAAAATTCTCTTGTGAGATCCTTACAACTCTTAAGAGAAAACACACTTAGGAATCCTCACGATTCCTAAGGAGAAAAAACGCCTACGAGATCCTCTCGACTCGTAGGGAGAAAAGTCTTTGTGAGACCCTCACGGCTCATAAAGTTGAAAAGTATTGGGTGGCAGATCCTAACCCTGTCTCCCAAGCCATCACTGCCCTGCAAAGAGGTCAACATGGACTATCCACGGGCAACACTCTCCGAAGTCGAATATCGACGAGGAGGGAAACAACCACTTACGAGTCCTCTCGACTTATAAGCAGGAAAATTCTCTTATGAGATCCTTACGACTCTCAAAAGAAAGCACACTTAGGAATCCTTACGATTCCTAAGGAGAAAATACACCTACGAGATCCTTTCGACTCGTAGGAAGAAAAGTCTTTATGAGACCCTCACGGCTCATAAAGTTGAAAAGTTTTGGGTGGCAGATCCAAACCCTGTCCCCCAAGCCATCACTGCCTTGCAAAGAGGTCAACATGGACTATCCACGGGCCACACTCTCCGAAGTCGAATATCGACGAGGAGGGAAACAACCACTTACGCGTCCTCTCGACTTATAAGCGGGAAAATTCTTTTTGAGATCCTTATGACTCTCAAGAGAAAGCACACTTAGGAATCTTCACGATTCCTAAGAAGAAAATAGACCTACGAGATCCTCTCGACCCATAGGGAGAAAAGTCTTTATGAGACCCTCACGGCTCATAAAGTTGAAAAGACTTAGGCAACAGATCCTAACCCTATTTCCTAAGCCATCGCTACCTTATAAAAAGTTCAAGATGAACTGTTATCTACCATCTATGGGCCACACTTGCCAAAGCTACATGCCACTGAAATGGAGAAGTTACTCATGAGCATATAAACTACTTCACACCAGAGTAAAACATAAAGAAATAGAAGGGTGCGGCTCATGGAGCTGAGGGTTTGGAACTATGTCCCTTAAGAGTCGAGATTTGAGTCAATGATAAATGACGACGCTTGTGTCCGCTCGTTATCTTCTCAGATCAAGATTCTGAAAATTATATACCAACCCAAAACTGGTCATACGCTATGAATTACTCTGCACTATTTCACCCACGTATATACTTACGTGGGCAAAGTAGTGGGGGGCATTTGTTCCCGCCAGAAAATTTTCTGCGCGAAAGAGCCTAAGGTATCAAATGGCAGCGATACGTTTAAGAAAATGTGAACCAGTATTTTCTGGGCTGTATTTTGACAAACTCCCGAATGTGAAATAGCTAAAATTTGATGGTATTGAAAGCGTCTCGAAAAATCCTTCGATTTGATAAATTATAGACCTCATAATTCATCCGCGATCAAAAGTTATGAGGCATCACGTGCTCACACATGGCTGGGCATCACGTGCAGACACGTGACCATTTACAAGCAAAGCCTGTAGGCATTGAATAAAATAAATAATTGGAAATAATTAATCAGTGGGGTCACGTGCCAACACGTGATGGGCCTTTAAACCCACTGAAAAGAATTAAAGGTATAATAAAATAATAAGGAAAAAACCTAGTGGGGCATCACGTGCCAACACGTGACCAAGGGTTACGTGCTAACACGTGATAATTCCTGAGTTCTTTAAAACAACAAAATTAAATTCTGGTCAAATGCTTAATCAGCGGGTCACGTGCCAAGACGTGATGGGTTCCTAAAAATCTATGAATCAATAAAATTAAATTCTAATTAAGAGGGAATCAAAAACCCTAACTGGAAAAATATTTCTCTAAATCTTTCCAAACAAAAAGATGGTGCTCTGTAAAATGGAGCACCGTTGGATTAAAAATCCAATGGTGATTAAAAATCACCAATTTATGAAAATATTTTATACAAGGAAAGATTTCCCTGAAATTAACCAGGAATAACAGATAAAAGATCTTTTGGATTAAAAATCCAATGGTGAATAAAATTTACTGAGTGATTTAAAAGACCACGTTGGTTACAAAATCAATTAAAATCTTTCAATGAAAGATTGACAAAACAAATTGATTCTTTTCTTTCTCCTATAAATAGGAGCCAAGAAGAGAAGAGAAAATGATCTACTTTTTTGGGAGATAACAACAACAGAGGGAAAAAAGATAGGAGAATTTAATTCTCAAGAGAGAAAAAAAAGATCTCTTCAGAGAAAAGAAACCCTAGGTGAGAAAGGGGAAAGAGATCTAAGTTCCATAAAAAAAAAGAGAATTTAATTCTCAATTTAAGAGTTTAACTCTTCTGAATAAGAACTTAGTTCTTCTTTTGGTTGAAGATCTGCAGAAGCAGATCTCCCCACAAGTTGAGAATTTAATTTTCATCGAGGAGATTCTGCCATGCAGATCTAAAACTTAGAGAGAGAATTGAGTTTAAGAAATTTAATTCCCCCAAATTCATATGAATTTAATTCCTCCAAAACAGAACTAGGGTTTAACCCTATATGAGAATTTTATTCTCCCAAATTCATAGGAATTTAATTCCTCCAAAACAGAATTAGGGTTTAACCCTACATAAGAATTTAATTCTTCCACATACACAGCAATTTAATTTCTCTAAAACAGAATTAGGGTTTAACCCTACAGAGAATTTAATTCTTAAAATAAAGAGACTTGAAAGCTCTCCATGCACATAAAGAACTTGGTCACGTGGTAACACATGACCCCCATTCTCACTGAGCAGAAAATGAAGAACAAAACTAGGTCACGTGCTCCCACGTGACCCCTAAAACAGATCCCTTAAAATGAGAAAGAAAAACTTGGAGGCAATGCATCACGTGCTCCCACATGACTCTCAAAATAAAGGGAACAAAGCCAAAGGCAATATTGATTTAGGGCGCCTTCACGTGTCCCCACGTGACCCCTAACAAATCCCTTTAATATCCAGTGGATGGATGCCCATCACGTGCTCACACGTGACAGCATTAAAGACTAAAAGTGTTTAACACTTATTTATTCTGAGAACAAAATAAAGGAGGTCTGGCCCCATCTTCAGGCGCCTCACGTGACCCCACGTGACCCCTTCCTTTCTAGTGTTTAACACTATTTTGAGCATTTTGTCTCCAGTGTTTAACACTGTTTTAAATACATCACGTGAGGACACGTGACCGTCAGATGTCCTCTAGTGTTTAACACTATTTTCAATTCAGCTTAGCCCAAATTGGCTAAGTTTTCCAGAGGAAAATCTCCCCTTTAAATGAGCCTTAAAATCCAGAACTAATGTTTAAGTGCTCAGCTGAAAACAAAATGTTATCAGAGCCTTCAAACTCTTGTTTAGCATTGCTAAATAATAAGGGGCTGAACCCAGGCAAATGTTCAATAGCCCAACAAAGGGCCAATATTTCAAACTTAATTGGACTTAGCCCAAAATGGCCATAAGTCCTCAATTCAGATTTAACTGAGCCAATGTACTCATAATCTAATTAATTGATCTTAGTTTCAAATTGGACTACAGATCTCCCAATCAACTTTGGTTCAAGGGTACATCTCTGCACTCCTATGATATTTGTCGTTGTAATCCTTCAACGTCTTCAGAGAGGTGACAGGTCCCGACAACCATACATCCCATAGACTATGACGTCAAACTGGACTGTGAGATCTTTAAACTCACGGACTATGATGTCCTTAACCTTGAGTGTGAGATCTTTAAACTCAAGGACTATGATATCCTTAACATTGACTGTGAGGTCTTTAAACTCATGGACTATGATGTCCTTAACCTTAACTGTGAGGTCTTTAAACTCACGGACTATGATGTCCTTAACCTTGACTGTGAGGTCTTTAAACTCACGGACTATGATGTCCTTAACCTTGGACCACCATGTCCTTAAACTGGAAATTGACCGCAAAGTCCCTAAACTAAAACAATAGAGCTCAAATGCTCTTTTGTTGGATCTAAAGATCCTGTTAAGTAGATCTTAGTCTAAAATTAGACTAACGTATCCTTAACTAATCGTTGAGTTGACCTTAGTCTAAAATTAGACTAACGTATCCTTAACAAACTGTTAAGTTGATCTTAGTCTAAAATTAGACTAGCGTATCCTTAACAAACGTTTAAGTTGATCTTAGTCTCAAATAAGACTAACGTATCCTTAAACCCAACCCCAAACCCAAATCTAAGAAGATTCGGATTTGGACTAATCCACGCCCTACTTGCGACAACATAAATTAGTCTCCGTATACAATCCACGGGCAGCCAAAAACAAAACAAACACACAGATGATACGAATTGACCATCTGGAGAAGGAGAAAGTGGTTACCGCAATACGGTAGCGTAATTAACTGCTGGGGCTTGCGCCTGCAGGGAAGAGCGTCTCCACAATCAAAAACCCCTCAACGAGGGGGAATCTGACGAAGTCTGCTAAATCGGCCGCATCCGTTTAAACCTTTGATACATGGTGTCATAAATCAACTTGGAATCTTTGGAGAGGTGGACGGATAGCACCAATTAGCATTTGCCCTCGGAATTCAGGCCCGGACGTCCCAACGTCCCGGTCGCGTCTTTCGGCGGAGAACAGATTCTGGCACGCCCGGTGGGACCTTTTCCTCTTTCCACTCCACACTTCGTATGTCGTGTTCGCGAACGAATCGCGGTTTGCTATGGTTGCCTGTGGATACAAGGTACTAAGATTTGGTGTCTTGCTCCGTGCAGAAAATAGAAGATCAATGACTTCAAACCGCACTAATTGCAATTGCAACTCCTGTTCTGCCTCATCTGGAGGTGTAACCTACGGGCCCCAAGTGGCCTTCCTTTTCACGATGCCAGTGGAGCAGGTAACTCAAGCCACCACTGTGTTATTCTTCAAAATTTTCCAGCAAGATCTCTCTGCACCGCCGCCCAACCGCCGCAGGAACCAGCATTCGGCTGCGCTTCCGCCGCGCCCCTGCCATTTCTCCCTCTGAATTTTCTCAGAGGAGGTTTGCATCTCTTTGTTCTCTCTGTTAAATATTTTTAGAAGATCTGAACTTTCTGTGATGGCACCAAACATGCAATTAGAACGTGATTTCTCACAAATCTTTTCATACACAATTTACGGGAGTTATTTTCGTGATGAAATCATACGGAGGGGGTGGAACTTTTTAATTTATAATCATCCCAATGCTTACGCTCTTCCAGATCTAGTCACTCATTTTTACGAGTTCATGGAGGAAGGCTGCCTTACACAATACAGTTTTATCAAACTACTTTGGGGGAATAGGGAGATAATTATTGACAGAGACTTCATCCATGAAGTCACTTTAATCCCTAGATTACCTGTTCACGGCCAACCGCTTCAATTTGAAGATTACATGCCCTTAATGGGTAATGACTGCTCGAGAGAACCTAGGAAGGGAATACAGGCTAGGACCCTTTTCGCCAATGTTTTAACCGTGTGCCGGTGGGCGCAAAACAACATTTTTGGTAGTTCACATAATACCACATTTTTCACCCCGTCTTTTCATATCGTGCACACCCTAATGACTAAGAACCCTAGATTTGATATGTGCACGGTTTTGCTTTATTCAATTGGTGCTGGTAAAAGGGCCGCAAATTACCCATGCCCCATGTTAGTGACACAACTGTGTCGCTATTTCCTCTCTGTGGAGGAATTTGAATTCTACATACATGGAGGTATACCCATTAGGCCTCTCAATGAGGGTGTATCCACGTCCTATACCCGCTTGACGGATGTATGGTCACAAACAGAACCGGCTGAACATGTACCAGCCAGGACACCCAGCTCCAGCTCGACCGCGAGCGATGAAGAGCTCACCCTTACTGCGCAAGCGCGCTTACTTCGAAGAAACAATAGGGGGATAGAAAGATTGCTTGAGATGATGACGCAGCATGAACAACGTCTAACACACGTAGAGCAGGGGATCAGAACCCTGCTAGCTAGAGAGGAGCGTTCCCGTTCACGCTCAAGGGGACGGCTAGAGCCTGAGCAGTGAGGGCACTGCTTTTGGTAAGTTTGGGGGAGGAGGTGGCTTGTAAATAGTTATCATTGCATTGCATATTTTTAATTTTTGTGCATATTTTTTCTTTTTTTCTTTTGCATGTTTATTTCTGCATTGCATCTTTATAAAAAAATGAAAAAAAATTTAAAAATAAAATCAAATAAAAAATTGAATTTTTAAAAAAAAAATTATAAAATTGAAAAATTCAATTTTGGCCATATTTGACTTAAGTTTGACAAGAAGGTTAACTAGCTAGGAAAAAACTAGATCCAAAACTTAGTAAATTAAAAACCCTAAAAATAACCTTTCTTAAAGTTTAACGGTAGAAAATATATGTCCTTATAGTTCATTTAGAAATAGGCAAATTTTGAGTTCAGTTCTTGGACTAAGTCAAAATAAGGGAAGAGTATTGAAATTTTTATTGAAGTGAGTCTGAAAAATAATTCCGAACCTTTAGTCTAAAGTCTGAAAATATATACCCTACAACTCGCACATACACGCATTTTGAAACTTGGGATAGTAGAGGATACCTTGAAGTGCTCTTGTCTAAAATCCTTAGTATGAAAAAAAATAAAATAAAAGTATAAGTGTGAATAAAGAGATATAAAAAATGAACACTGGTTTTGTAATTACTTAAGACTGCGTAAAATAAAAAAATATATATAGCGAGGGTGCCTTATCACCTAGTGCCTTAGACCAACTGGTTTGGGAGTCACTGCTAAAGCCTTAGGTATTACAAGACGAGGAGTTACGCCTTAATGCGCAAATAGATTTTATAATCGGTCGTTAGTAGCTCAAGAAGTATTAACGGTCGCATGAAGGATGTGTGAGCAATTTCATCTAAAATTCACCAAGTAAAAGTATTTTGGACGATGGATAAGAGTACGATAGCTTGAATTGAATTTCTAAGTGTAGGGGTGAAACATACACACACGTAGGGGTATATGATTAGGGTTTGGATGAGAGATAGAAATGAAAGATAGGGCTTATACCTTCAGTAGAGATGATAAAAATTCCTAAGTTGAGATGGAACCTTAGAAGGAAAATTCAAAAGATGCTAAAACTAAATAAATTTACAGAACATATACAATCTTAAGTTAAACGATAAGTGAGTGTGAAAAATACGGATTGATAATTTCTAAGTTGAAGATAATAGAATTTCTTGCTAGAACACCGAATTGAAGAATGAAAGTTAATAGGCCAAATTGATCGGATTTTTTGGGTAGTATCTACTGAAAACCCTCAGGAGACAACACTCCTCCTACTAGGGACACCTAGAGATTTAACGGCTTGTTGCACGAGCTCAGTGCAATCGCGATTCCCTGCGAAAGTGAGGTTAGGTTTTTTCGAGAATAAATTGGTTTTGCTCGGGACGAGCAAAAGATAAGTTTGGGGGTATTTGTTCATATCAGAATTTTGCATTATTATATTCCCCATTCTTAATCATATTGCAAATAAATAGGTGCTTTTGATCCATGTCTGCTAAATAGTTGCAGGTTACAGGTTCTCGGAACAATACAGTGAAAATGGTGAAAAAAAACGCTACAAAAGTGAGACTACAATCAACAAATAGAAAAATCTTTATGATACCGCCTACAGTTTAAGGAACAAATGAAGATCAATGAACAGTTCGATTGCACAAAGTACGAAAGCAGCACAAGATTCAAGACTTCAACACGAAGCGAACGGTAAAAGTCCACAACATTCTGCACTGTGGAAATCTAGAGGAAACTAGAAAAGATTCTGAAGAACCAAGTGAAGAAAATAGAAGGAAAATGCAACATGAAGCAGCCAATAGAAACTGTGCCCAAGAGCCCATCAAACGACCGCTGATCCGCAGCCAAACAAGGCATTCCGCCGCGGATCTACGGCCGTGCAGAGCACGTGTCGGTGGGAGTCGGTGCATTGACCCGGTTTTCTTAGGGTAGTCTTCTAAATTCAGATGTGGATCAGATGTAAACCCTAGGGTTCTCCTATCTATAAATAGGAAGCCTACAGCTCTTTTTGGAGCATGCATCTTTTCATTTCTAGATTAAATTTTTTATTCCATTGTAATCGTCAAAGAGTGCATCAATAAAAGTAAGTTTTTATTCTGAATTTTCCTTATTTGCAATTTATATTCCTGCAATTTTTCATATCTGTCTTTTATTATCTGCACGTTAATTAGATAATTAAAAATAAAAATAAAAAATGAATTCCATTGTTAATTCCATAATGAGTGAGTAGTTCCTCACTTGTTAGGGTTAGTATTGGGTAGGTTTGAGAGATGGAAATCTCTCACTCCTTTCTTACCCTCATAACTTTATAAATTAGGACTTTATGAAAAACAACCATCCAACGCTCACTACGGCATCCTATCCTACGAGATAGCGGTGATTCCCTAGTTAGACCGGTAGGGGTTGATTTACATAGAGGTTAGGGATAAGAGTTAAGAAAGGACGGACAAGGACCAAAGGGAAGAACTACGTTTCTTCCTAGTCGTGCTAATCCCCTTTATTAACTATTTCCTTAACACCTAAGTTCTTAATTAGGGCAAAGAAAGCGGTGAGTAGAAGTAACTTTCCAAACTAACCTAATCCTAACCTTAGCAAGGTTTTAATCCAAATCAAATTCAATTTCAGTTTTTATAAAAATCAAAACCTACCACAAATAGGAATTGACTCGTTAGAACAATATGAAAAGACACGTTTTCCCTGTGGATCGACCCGTACTCAACCGGTTAGCTACCAAGCGACACCGTCTTGATTGCGGTATTCTATTCTTTGATTTAAAAGCGCACGCACGCAAATCTCCATCAATCATCATGCCCCGCTTCCTAAAATATGGAATACGGGAGGCGACTAGGCCAGCCATACTCCTGCAGTTAGGGAATAATCCCGCCGTAGTCACATTTCGGCTTCTAGCAGTACATGGTAATCAGTA
The DNA here is from genome assembly GCA_030015575.1 of Agapanthus africanus. Classification (NCBI taxonomy): domain Eukaryota; kingdom Viridiplantae; phylum Streptophyta; class Magnoliopsida; order Asparagales; family Amaryllidaceae; genus Agapanthus; species Agapanthus africanus. The sequence goes on along the minus strand of CM057351.1, from coordinate 365,425,213 downwards.
AATATAATACAGAAGTAAAGGAAACACATCATTAATTTATTACATCAACTTTCATTGTTCACAATTTACAATAGTTCAACAGAAAAGGGAACTACTAACTAAGTGCGAATATAAGGTTGCTTTATGGAAAGCGATAAAAGTGCTGAAAATATAAACGTTTAAATCTCTGCGAGCTAGAACGGTAGATCCGACTCCTGAGCCACGCCCTCTCTAAGTTCTCAGCATGCATACTTAAGTCGCATCCAACGGATCGAAAATATCCGCTATGAGCTGGAAGATATCCATTGTTTAAGACTAAGGTATACATTTAGTACCCGCATGCAACTGCAGTACCTATCGAAAGTTAAAATTCATTTAAAATATCAAATGACAGTGAAATCGAACGAAACCATCACCTATAGGTAGCTAACAGGATTATCTTCGCTACGGTGTAGGGTTCCGCATATTTTCATTCCTATACAGAATTATACAAACATTTTAATTCAGATGTCCATAAGAAGTACTACTCTGGATTGCAGTCCAGGGCCGTGCTTCCAATCAGATTTCATCATTGTGTCATCACAATGTCAAAATATAAACTACAGGGGATTCTAGGTTGCCGAGTCGGCTTCAATACGAGCCCTCAACACAACATTCCTGTATGTATCAAATTTTCTATGATTTTCACAAGTTACGCGTGTGAGGAAATTTCAGATTTGACGGATCTAAATGAGGGTGTTATTCCATAGTGTTAAATCTCGTATTTTCATTCCAACTTTTTACATATTATCCATTATCACTAAAGTAACCTAGTAGACCTACGGTTCACCATATTTGATTTAGATTTCTCATCAAGTACTTAGCCGGCGAACATGAATAACGATCGAACCTGAGTAATTCATGAATACCCAAATTATATCCATACGATCAATAAACCCAAGATGGGTTAGATCTGGTAGGACCAAACACGATGGCTCAAAGTATACGTGTTCGATTAAACTCAGCGCTATAAAAGTAACGATATATCTACTTACGATAACCCACATATGTATATATGTATATATCCAATTATATAATGATATCAAATAATATTATAATATATAGTAGCATGATTTGCAAGGGAAGGGGGAATTCCACTTGCCTTTTGACGAAACGACAGCGATTGTCGTGGCGACGGATCGCACGGGCACAAGCACGACACGATGAACACAAACTTGGGCTCGGCTACAGGGTTTTGGCTTGGTAATGGCAGAAGCTTGGGCTGAAGTATGCTGAAACAAGGTCAGGGGTTCGTGGCGGGGGTTTAAGGTGCGCTGGGGTCGCCGGTGGTCGGCGGAGGTAGCTCCGGCGAGGGGTTGGTGGTGAAGTGAGGAGAGGAGCTCGGTGGAAGAGGAAGGGGGTGTAGTCGAGGGTACTCGGAGGAGAGGAGGAGGTGGTGGCGCTGTGGTGATCGGCAGTACCCGGCAGTTGAAGGAGGCGACGGGGAGCTCGGTTGATGATTAGGGCGAGGGAGACGACGATGATGGTGGCACGGTTTCATGGGGGTGTTGTGAGTTCATTGAAGGTTAATGGTGGTTGGGGTTCGTCGGAGGCGATGGTGGGGTGCGGTGGCCGGAGGAGACGGTCGATGAAAAGGGAGGAGCTCGGGTTGGAGGCATGGGGAGAGCTGCGGCTGGTAGCGGCGAGGTTGCAGTGGCGAGGGGGGTGATCGTTAGTGGACGCTGGTGGTGGAGGAGGCGGCTCCGATGGGGTTTGGGAGGAGTTTTGAGGGGAAAAGTGAGTGGGAGAGAGATCGAGAAGAGAGAAAGAGTTAGTAAGGGAGGGAAGGAGGGAGAGTTTAGAGAGTTTATAGAGAGAGACAGAGAGAGCCTGAGATAGAGGGAGATTTAAAATTTAATTAAAAGAATCGAATAAGAATTTTGGTGATTAATTTAGGATATATGAATTAAATGGGAATTGATTTAGGTATTAAGTGGGATTTAAATGGGGAAAATTCAAAAGGAAATGTGGTAGTTGAGGGTAAAGAGTTGGGTTTAGGTTATTGGGTTTGGGCTTTGGGAAAAAAAGTAAGGAAAAGGAAAAGTGTTTGGGCTTGGGTTAGGGAATTAACATATTAGGGTATAGGAAATAATTAATAGGGGAAAAATAGAATAGGAAAATAAAAGAAATTAAATTAGGGGAAGAAATATTGTTAAAATACGGATAGCACGTATACAAAGAAACCGGTTATTACACCATACCCTCTTTACAAAAATTTCGTCCTCGAAATTAAAGAACAAACAACTATATTCTTCAGCACCTTCTGTGTACGATCGAGTATTCGGACCAGCAGAAAGTGCGAACGGATACCCTCCTCACGTTCCCAGGTAGATTCCCCAAGCGAACGACCACCCCAAGATATTCGGACCAGCGGAATGACTTTATTCTTCAGCACCTTCTGTGTACGATCGAGTATAGTAGTAGGCTGCTCCACGTACGATAAGTCAGTACCTAGAGTCAACTCCAAATGATCGAGAACATGACCGTCGTCTCGAACGTAGCGCCGCAACTGTGACATATGAAATGTGTTGTGCACGCCAGCTAATGATGGGGGTAAGGCAAATCGGTAAGCCACCTCCCCTACTCGTTCTAGTACCTCCGAATGATTGAGTTTTCCATGACTCCCAATTCGATAACTCTGCGAGTAGGTGAAATCATTAGGAATACATGATCACCGACTTCAAACTCTAACGATCTCATGCTGGCATCTGTCCAACTCTTCTGCCGGTTCTGAGCAGTCCTAAGGTGCTGTCCGATCATCTGGACCTTGTATACTGTCTGAACTATAAGTTCGGAACCCAGTAATTTTCGCTCACCAACGTCATCCCAACAAACAGGGGATCGATATTTCCGTCCGTAAAGAACTTCGAATGGAGCCATCTGGATGCTAGCTTGGAAACTGTTGTTATAAGAAAACTCCACCAGATGAAGGTGATCATTACAAGAACCTTGAAAGTCCAGCATTCATTCCCTTAACACGTCCTTGAGCGTCCGGATAGTACACTCAGACTGTCCGTCCGTGTCATACCCCGCTTCCTAGAGTGCGCTAACTACGGCACGTGATAGAGCCAACCATGCGACCTGTGGTTAGGAAACATCCCTCCACAGCCACATTACGGCTGTCTATAAGATATCAAGAACAGTAAAAAATATAAAATCTATCTAATACATGTCCATCTGCCAGAATAAAAGAGTCAAGAATATATAAGCGAACACGATAAATCCAATAAACAATAACATCTGGAAATACATCTCAATACGGGCTCACATCAAGAAATAAAAGCTGCGGAAGATAACTAAACTAAAATCACTAACACGATCCTCACTGCTCGACTTGACGGCTAAAATACTCCTGGTTAGCCTGCGATAGAGATAGAGGAACCGGGCCATGCAAAACCCAGACGTCAGTATTCCCGCAAAAAAAATTGGCTCAAAACTTGCTGTTCCCTTATAAAAATAAAGGGAAACCTCTACATGTTAAACACGTACACCCATATGCAAAGCATGTAGGTACCGCTTCAGATAGGATTAAATCCTTGAGCGCCTCACGTGTTTCCCACGTGAGCGCCAGCGCCAGCTTCTGTTAGGATTAAATCCTATAGTGGCGCTTCACATGGAACACACGTGAGCGCCGGCGTGCAAAGCACGAGAGTGACTATTTATAAAAGAATTAAATTCTTAGGCGACGCCCATGTGCATAGCACGTGAGCGTTAGCGCCCAAATTAAAGAATGTAGAATTAAATTCTACTCTCTGGTGAACAGAGCCGTTGGATCAAAGATCCAACGGAGATGATAAATCATCAAAAATACAGAATTAAATTGTCTCGGGAGAAAATATCCTCCAAATTGGATTATAGAATAAAATTCTATTTTGGGATATATTCCCTTAATTTTTATAAACAAGAAAGATTGCCCCTTTAAAACAGAGAACCGGTGGATTAAAAATCCAACGGTGATTAAAAAATCACCGATTTACAGAATAAATTATGTGCAAGGGAAAATATTTCCCCAATCTTGTTAAAAACAATAAAATATGTTATGTAAAACAGAAACCCTTGGATCAAAGATCCAATGGTGGATAAAAATCCTCAAATCAATTAGGATCTCTTAATGAGAGATTTCTTCAAAAACTAATTAACAAACTTGCCTCTACTATATAAAGGACCCAAGACTTCAAGTCTGAGAGAGAGGAACCCCCCATAAGCATCTAAAAGAAAAAGCTAAAGCAGAAAACTTCAGAAAGGAACAGAGAAGAAGATCTCCCTCCTCAAGAAACTCTAGGTAAATAAAAAAAGAGAGATATCAAAACATCTCATTTATCTATTGAAGGGTTTAACCCTTTTAAAAGAACTTAGATCTTTCTCTGGATCTGAGATCCACAAGACAAGTCTCCCACAAGTTGAGATTTTAATTCTCATCGGGAAGAACTTGGTCTTGAGAATCAAAGACTCAGAAAAGAACTAGGAGTTGAATTCCTCAAAACAAAGCATATAAGGAAAAATCTAGCGCCCAGCGCCTCACGTGTCCCTCACGTGGGCACCACAGAAGAAAGGAGTGCTTAGCACTCATTGGGCAGCACTTAGCGCCCAGCGCCTCACGTGTCCCTCACGTGGGCGCCACAGAAGAAAGGAGTGCTTAGCTTTCATTGGGCAGCGCCGAGTGCCCAGCGCCCAGCACCTCATATGTCCCTCACGTGGGCGCCACAGAAGAAAGGAGCGCTTAGCACTCATTAGGCAGCGCCTAGCGCCTCACTTGTCCCTCATGTAAGCGCTACAGAAGAAAGAAGTGCTTAGCACTCATTGGGCAGCACCTAGCGCCCAGAGCCTCACGTGTCCCTCACGTGGGCGCCACAGAAGAAAAGAGTGCTTAACACTCATTGGGCAGCGCCCGGCGCCTAGCGCCCCACGCGCTCCCCATGTGGACGCCATAAAGAGCGTCTAGCACTCCATATAAAGACAAAAGGAGTAAAGTGTTTTACACTTATTGGGTAATTCCCCATGACTGAAAGCTTCATAGATCATATGTGGGCGTCAGAACTTATATAAGTGATTAACACTTTTTGCATAAAAGGGGAACTGATTAAACAGAGTCCAAGCAAGTGCTTAGCACTTTTCAATAAAAAAAAGAGACCACTGAGCAGATCAAGCCCATATTGGCTAGGCCCTATGAGGAAAGAACCTTCTTGATCCAAATTATCCGAGCCCATATGCTCTTGATTGCCCAAACTAATCTCAGTCTCATATATGACTATTGATCTTTCAATTGATGATATCCCAAATGATATTCATCTTATATCTCCTAATATAATTTTATTCTCAAACATGACTAACGATTCTTAGGGTCACCATAACCCGTTTCCCTCTAATACGGGATTTGGTTTAAGGGTACATCTCTCCACACCTCTGATATACGTCGTTGTAATTCTTCAACGTCTTCAGAGAGGTGGCGGGTCCCGACAACCAACAATTCTTCAGTGCATTCCCAAACCATCCAAACTGACGTGCACACCTCAAATCAGACCGCATCCCATACTGGGTGCATTCCATATCATCCCTGTTCATTCCGTCACGTAACAAATACACGTGCGCGCAAGATGAACATAATGGACCACTATGTCCTTAAACTGGCAAGGGACCGAAATGTCCTTAAACTAATATTCGCCTCCAAAATGGCGACAAGGGACCGAAATGTCCTTAAACTAATATTCGTCTCCAAAATGGTGATAATGGACCGAAATGTCCTTAAACTAAAACAATAAAGCACAAATGCTCTTCTGTTGGATCTGAAATAAAAATGATCCTGAAACCTCGTTAAGTGGATCTTAGTTTCAAATTGGACTAATGTATCCTTAACAAATAACAAATCGAGCCCCAAATACTCACATACATTTAAGTCGATCTTAATCTCAAATCAGATTAACGATCCTTAAATCAACCCAAACCCAAATCTAAAAATATACGGATTTGGACTAATCCACGCCCTATGGGAGACGACATGAATTAGCCTCCGTATACAATCCACGGGCAACCTAAACAAACAAAAACACACACGACACGAAGTGAACTTCCGGAGCAGGAGAAAGTGGTTATCGTAATGCGATAACGTAATTAACTATAGGAGCTTACGCCTGTAGGGAAGAGCGTCCCCACAATCAAAAACCCCTCGCAAATGAGGGAGAATCTGATGAAGTCTGCCACAATGGCCGCTTCTGTCCAAACCTCCGATATACGGTGCCATAAATTAACCTGGCATCTTCGGAGAGGTGGACGGATAAATCCAAATAGCAACTGCCCTCAAACTCAGGCAGGACGATCCATCCCGGTTTCGTCCCCATTTTTGGCGGTGAACTGGCACGCCCGGTGGGACCTTTTTCTCTTTCCACTCTACACTTTATATGTCGTGTTTCGCGAACAAATCGCAGTTTGCTATGGTTGCTCTTAGATTCGAGGTACTAAGATTTGATGTCTTGCTCTTGTTTAAGAAAAAGGTCAATGACTTCCAGCTGCACAAACTGCAACAGCAACTGCCGCTCCGTCCCAATTGGAGGAGTGACATACGGGCCCAATACGGCCTTCATCTTTTCAATGCCAGTAGGGCAGGTGACTCAAGCCACCATGCTCCCGCCAGCAAGCTTCAGTGCCCCAGTACCACCACAGGAAGGTCCCAAGAAGTCGGTCTTTAATTGACTTGCAACCACCACGGCCCCTCTCAACGGGTCGTCCAAGTCTGCCACCTCAGTTTTCAATAGGCCGAGTCGAAGCTCAAGTGAGCCCGCAAAGAGGCTCGTGATACCTGAAGGGGTTATCCCAAAATGGATAGTCCTCCTAACTCCTCCAGCAGGTGAAGTCGTCAAAGGTGATTCGCCTACTAAAAGATCGGTCTTCGACAGTTTGGTCGTTCCAACTCCTGCTGCGGGTGAAGTCGTCAAAAGTGCTTCCCCTACCAGAAAATCGGCCTTCAAAAGATTGGCCGTTCCCTATCAACGTACGTCATTCTTCGACAGGCTGACACCAACAGTAGCCCCTCATCAAAACCGGGGGCATGACGGAGCCGCTTCCACAACTGAGGTGGTCCCGTCTGCAAGACACGCTCGACGTCGCCACTTGCGTCGGGTGAGAAGAGCTTGGGGCAACTCCCCATCTGGACTTACTCCACCAGCTCTAATGGTGGAAGTTGACGCTGCTGTTCCAACTGGGAACAGCTTTGAACCGCTAAAGAGGGTGCGCAAAAACTCCCCAACTGCGATGCTGAAGAAATCTCCCCTACCTGCTGAAAACATGATGCAGGAAAAGACAGAGCAGTCCCCTCAACGGCTCTCCTCCTAAATTCACAGTGTCTGGCAGAAAGTGCAGGACTCTCTGATCAACAAAGACCACTCTCGTCGACCGAAAAAATCGAAGGTTCGGCAAGAGGAAGACCATCCCCCTACCATACAGTGAGGGATGTCTTCAACACGGGTGCCTGTTATAATGGCTCCTTCAACTTCGACCTCCAACAAAAGAAGGAGGCCGGAGAAAATCCCATTGCATGCGGCAAATTCCAAAGGCGCTGGATTCAAACGCTCCAAGTCTGGGGGCATGATCATCCATACGGTCTACATAGCTTCCGGGAAATAGGAAAGCTATGCTTCCGTGGGTCATCGACCGCAAACTTGGTCGTTGACAAAAGCTTAGGAGCAACAACAAAAGCTCTAGGAGATGCTGACGAAAATGGCAGCACTCACTGGACAGAAAGAAAGTTCGGAATCAGTAAGTGAACAGTGCCAAGAGCAGGAAACCGATACAGAGTTCCTGCGAAGGTTGCTAGAAAGAAAAGACAAGGAGGCCGCGGAACAAGCTGCTAATATAAAAGAGAGGACGCTTCTGTTCCAGGACGTGATTGGAATGATGATTCAGCCAGAACTTCCATCCGCAGATCCATCGATAATCATCGAGGACGACAGAGGGGAAACATCGAACCCTCTTCCGGCTCTATCAGTGGCCAAGGAGGAAACGATCTCCAAAGCTGCCTGTTTACCACCGAAAACAGCGACGAAACCGCGTAGGTCGTCTAGCCTGAATTTGGGGGCAGATGCTATTTGGGTTTTATCCGTCCACCTCTCCGAAAATTCCAAGTTGATTTATGGCACCATGCATCGGAGGTTTAGACAGATGCGGCCGATGAAGTAGATTTCGTCAGATTCCCCCTCATTGTGAAGGGTTTTTGATTTTGGGGACGCTCTTCCCTGTAGGCACAAGCCCCTGCTGTTAATTACGCTACCGCATCGCGGTAACCACTTTCTCCTTCTCCAGATGGTCACTTCGTGTCGTGTGTGTTTGTTTTATTTTTTAGTTGCCCGTGGATTGTATACGGAGACTAATTTATGTTGTTGCCCGTAGGGCGTGGATTAGTCCAAATCCGTATTTTCTTAGATTTGGGTTTGGGTTGGTTTAAGGATCGTTAGTCTTGTTTTAGACTAAGATCAACTCAAACGTTTGTTGAGGACACGCTAGTCTAATTTTAGGCTAAGATCTACTCAACAAGGTTTTGGGATCATTTAGATCCAACGAAAGATTATTTGGACTCTATCGTTTTAGTTTAGGGACATCACGGTCCATTGGGTTTAAGGACATCATAGTCCACGAGTTTAAGGACCTCATAGTCCGTAAGGTTTAAAGACATCATAGTCTGGTTTAAAGACGTCATAGTCTGTGAGGTTTAAAGACATCATAGTCTGGTTTAAAAACATCATAGTCTGGGAGGTTTAAAGACATCATAGTTTGGTTTAAAGACATCATAGTCTGTAGGTTTTTGGTTTAGCCGTTTGGGGGTGCACCAAAAGTTATTGGTTATTGGGACCCTCCACCTCTCTGAAGACATTGAAGAATTACAAAGACATGTATCAGAGGTATGAAGAGATGTACCCTTGAACCAATATTGGTTGGGAGATCTATAGTCAGGTTTGGGACTAAGACCAATTAAAAAGATTGTGAGCACATGGGCTCGGTTAATCTGACTTAGGGACTTGTGGCCAACTTGGGCTCAGCCCACTCAGTTTTGAATAAAATGTTGACCATTTATTTAGGCTCAGTCCCTTTTTTATCCAATAATGTTGAGCATTGATTTGGGTTCTGACACCCCTTTTTCTTTTGTCTTTTACTGAGTGTTGAACACTTTTTATGGTGCTGGGCTTTATTTAAAGAACACTTTGTGTTCTCTCAGCGCACACATGAGGAGCATGTGGTGCGCTTGGCGTTGAGCGCCAGACCTGGAGCGCTAAGGTGCTTCTTGTGAAACAACGCACACGTGAGGAGCATGTGGTGCGCTTGGCGCTGAGCGCCAGACGTGGAGCGCTAAGGTGCTTCTTATGAAGTAGCGCACACGTGAGGAGCACGTGGTGCGTTTGGCTCTGAACGCCAGACTTGGAGCGCTGAAGTGCTTCTTTTGAAATAGCGCACACGTGAGGAGCACGTGGTGTGCTTAGTGCTGAGCGCTAGACTTGGAGTGCTGAAGCGCTTCTTTTGAAATAGCGCACATGTAAGGAGCACGTGGTGCACTTGGCGCTGAGCGCTAGACTTGGAGCGCTGAAGTGCTTCTTTTGAAATAGTGCACACATGAGGAGCACGTGGTGCGCTTGGTGCTGAGCGCCAGACTTGGAGCGCTTTTTTGGCAGTTCTGGTCAGTTCTATGCTCTGAGAATTAAATTCTCGTTTATAAGAGTTTTTGTCTCATGGATCTAAGAACTAAGTTCTTCTATGATCTCTTTTGTTTTTCTTTATGAGAGACTTTGTCTCATGGATCTAAGAACTAAGTTCTTCTTTTTTATGAAGAGATGTTATGATCTCTTCTATTTTTGTGAAAGACTTTGTCTTATAGATCTGTTATCTAGAAAAAGAACTAAGTTCTTATTTTTTTTATCAAGAGATGCTATGATCTCTCTTCCTTTTATTTACCTTGAAGAAAGTTCTTCTTCTTAAAGCTTGCTCTCGTTTTTGAAGTTTCTTCAAGTTTATGGGGGGGGGTTCCTCTATGTAAGACTTGAAGTCTTGGGTCTTTTATATAGGGGAGGCTGATTTGTTGAATCAATTAAGGAAATATCTCATTGAGAGATTTCTGATTGATTTGGGGAATGTTTCTCACCGTTGAATCTTTGATCCAAGGGCTTCTATTTTACAGGAGATAGTTTTCTTATTATTAACAAGATTGGAAAAGTAGTTTCCCATACAGAATTTATTCTGTATCTTGGTAATTTTTAATCACCATTGGATCTTTGATCCAACGGTGCTCTGATTTACAGAGCACAATCTTTCTTGTTTGGAAAGATTTGAGGAGTATTTCCTCAACAGAATTTGATTCTGTAATTTGATGATTTTTTTTTATCTCAGTTGGATCTTTGATCCAATGGTGGAGAACATTTGGTTCTAGCGCTTGGCACTCTCGTGCTTTGCACGTGAGGCGTTGCCTCAGAGTCTTTAGCGCCGGCGCTCTTGGCGCTAGCGCTCTCGTGCTTTGCATGTGAGTGTTCCTTCAGAGTCTTTAGCGCTGGCGCTCTCGTGCTTTGCACGTGAGCGCTGCCTCAGAGTCTTTGACTCTTAGCCCTGGCACACTTGGCGCGAGCGCTCTCGTGCTTTGCATGTGAGGCGTTGCCTCAGAGTCTTTGACTCTTCGCGCTGACGCTCTTGGCGCCAGCGCTTTTATGAAGCGCTGCCCCATTTCAAATTTCAAATTTTGAACAGAGTTTTGCTCTGATTTGGGGGAAACAAATGCCCCTACCGTTGAGCTCACGTGGATCACACGTGAGTGCAGCGGTAGCAGCCTCTCCGCCGTTAGATCAACTTAGAAGTTGGATCTACTTCCAGCACCTATAAATAGGGCTTTTGGCCCTTGAGATGACTGCTGTTCATCTTCATGCTTTGTTCTTTTTGTTTCTCCTGAGAATATAATTCTCCCCTTTTCAGAGTTTAGCTCTCTGCCTTAAGAAACTCTTAGAGTCAAAACTCTGCCCAAATTTGGTAAGGATTGAACTCATTAACAGAGCTTTGCTCTTCTCAGATCGTAGATCTTAAAAAAATGTTTCAGGGTCTTACCCATTAACAGAGCCGTGCTCATCTTTAGATCATAGATCTTTAAGATATACTTTTTTTAGGGTGATTTTAACCCATGAATTAGAACACTGTTCATCTTCTATGAAGAACTCTTAGAGTTTTTTCACAGATCTTGAAGATCTTAGAGTTTTTTACTGTGCAAAAGCTTTGATTTTTTAGGGTTTTGATAGATTATTCCATCGTTTTCACAAAAGTTCTTGGGAATTTTATTCCCTTCATGATTACAGTTGACAGATGCCATTTCTGTTTGCAAAGCGTTGCTCTCAAGGGAGTTCAACTTCTTGGCCCGATGAGGCTTCTCATTAAAAGAGGAGCTTCTTAGGATTCCACCCTTAATGGGTGACTGTTCCCATCAATGATGGCCCGTCACTACTGTTTTTATTTTAGACATCAAGCATCTTGATATTTAATTGCTAGTCTTTCACTGAATTTTCTTTCTTGATACTATGGCTGCTTATCTGTATGATCTTGACGAGATTATCTCCTATGAGGACATTCGCGTCCAAGGCCGCTGTCAAAACCAGGAGTTCACGAATGCCCAATGCGCTGAGATCATGAGTCGCTTTAATGAATACAACGGTTGATTACTTCCTCGTCGCTCCGCTCTTTTGAAGATCGTCATGAGAGCGATTTGGAACGCACTTCCTGGATTTTACGAAGCCATGCCACTTAAGGCACTGGATGATGCTGAAGACAAGGTGCACTCAATATATTTGATGGGCCTGATCTCGAAGAGGCGGCGAGATAATCTTGTTGATATCTTGCATCAAATTTTCCAACAGACGACGATAATCACTGCCTATCAGAGGACATACGACATCAGCAAGGATCCTGACGCTTGCATTCGTGAGAGGATGCACACGAAAATGGTCAGAGAGGCCGGAAGCATTTTAGACGGCCTTACTTCTGAATTTCTCAATTCATGTCCCGGATTTAATGTTTTACCATTGTAAACATTTTAATGATGTTTTTGTCTTACTGTTTTCATTAATGTAAGAATTTTCCGAGGTATGAATGGCAAATCTTTCCTTTCTATGCATTTATTTTATGCATTAAGCCTTTTCGCACATACATGAGTGGGTACGCTTCGAACGCTTAATTAGATGCGAATCAAATGTTCTCTTTACTGCCTTGCATAGTATGTGGTTGATGTGCACGGGTTATGCCTTTTTGTTTTGACTTGGAGTAAAGTAGTCTACGTACTCTTGAATAGCATCTTCATTTCAGTGTCATGTAACTTTGGCAAGAGTGGCCTGTAGATAGTAGATAGCAGTCCATCTTAGCCTCCTTGCAGGGTAGCGATGGCTTAGGAAACAAGTTCAGGTCTGCTGCCCAGGACTTTTCAATTTTATGAACCGTGAGGGTCTCATAAAGACTTTTCTCCCTACGAGTTGAGAGGATCTCGTAGGTGTAATTTCTCCTTAGGGGTCGTGAGGACTTCTAAGTGCATTTTCTCTTGAAATTCGTAGGGATCTCACAAGAGAATTTTTCCCCTTTACAAGTCGAGTGGACTTGTAAATGGTTGTTTCTCTTATTGTCGATATTCGATTTGGGAGAGTATGGCCCGTGGATAGTCCATCTTGACCTTCTTGCAGGGCAGTGATGGCTTAGGAGACAAGGTTAAGATCTGCCACCTAAGACTTTTTCAACTTTATGAGCCTTGAGGGTCTCATAAAGACTTTTCTACCTACAGGTCGAAAGGATCCCGTATGTGTAATTTCTCCTTAGGGGTCCAGAGGACTCTTAAGTGCGTTTTCTCTTGAAAATCGTAAGAATATTGATTGTAAAAGATTTCGGATTGTGTAGTTGGAAATTGTAAAGAAATCACAACCAAAAATTATTTGACCGCAATCAACTACGGTGTCGGATGTAGATTGTTAGTGAGTGCGCATCGTCCACAGGGAAAGTGTAATCGTTCGTCTTTTCGAATTTAGATGAGTCGAAACTTTAAGAAAAGAAAACAAACAATTCATGATTTAAATTTTGTATTTCAAGAAAAAGAAAAATCTAGATCTAATAACAAGAAAAAAGATAGAATCAAGAATTGATCGTTTGTTGATTTTTCCAAACCAAATATCAAGAATCGAAATGAGGCTCGTAGGAATCGATCGGATCTATAGATGTGATGTAATCTTACAATTACGTATTCTTATCCTTCGATGAATTGATACTAGATCGATGATAATCGATGAGAATTAGAGACTTCTTGTGAAACTAGGGTTTCATCTTATCTCTTGTTCTTTCATTGATACCATTCATATTCTAGCCTCTAGTAAATTCAAGAAACGATCGTAGATCCCTAATTTCGAGCGATCACAATCAAGAAAGCATCGCTACGAAACTAGGTCATCGATTCTTGAACTTGCTAGGGTTTACAAAACTCGTAGGACTTAAAAATAGTATTAAGATTTGTTACATCATCATTCTACAATCGTCTCGACTCCTTTACGAGCGGAGTTTTACTCAAACATCACAATAAGAACAACAATTACAAATTGAGATCTAATCATGATGCAAGAATTAAAAGAAAGCAAGATTAAAGAATTTCACCTTTTATTTATATCAACAATTTCATTACATTCGCTCAAGAACTACAAGAGGAAGAATTCGATCGTCGACTTGGCTTTGCTCGTCTCCGTGGATCGCGGATCGGCTTGGATCACTTGCCCGATTGAAGATCGGCTCGGCTCCTAAAAGGTTGAAGGCTTCTCGCTTGATTTGGTACTCAAGATCTTGAAGTTGGAGTGGAATTAGGGTTAGGGTTTCGCACAAGCCTTGTCACGAGACTTGTGGAAAAAAATGGTGTAGAATGAACAACCCCATCCCTTAGATCTAGGTTCCTATTTATAGCCATCAAAACCCTAGATCTAGGATTTGAATTTTTAGTTTCCCTCCAAAAGTTTGTTAGATGAAATTTGAATTTCCCTCCAAAAGTTTGTTAAATGAAATTCAAATTTCCCTCCAAAAGTTTGTTGAGGAAATTTGAATTTCCCTCCAAAAGTTTGTAGGATGAAATTCGAATTTCCTTCCAAAAGTTTGTTAAATGAAATTCAAATTTCCCTCCAAAAGTTAGTTGAGTGAAATTCAAATTTCCCTCCAAAAGTTTGTTGAGGAAATTTGAATTTCCCTCCAAAAGTTTGTTGGATGAAATTCAAATTTCCCTCCAAAAGTTTGTTGAGGAAATTTGAATTTCCCTCCAAAAGTTAGTTAGAGGAGAAACTTCTAGATGTGATTAGTTAGGAGGGAGCTTCTAGAAGAGGTTAGTTAGGAGCTTAATTAGGATTAGCCTTGCTTAATGATCTTTGCTGATCTGGCAGGAGCTTCGAGAGAATTCTGGAATTTAACATATCAGAAATGAATGTGGGCTCAGATATTGTGATTCTGCACCAAAAATTAAGCTCTGATGTGTCCAAAGCGCCGCGGATCCGCAGCCCAAGCAGGCTCCTGCCGCGGATCCGCGGCTACTTGTGGGCCTTGGGCTTTGATCTTTCTGGTACAGTCTTGGGATGATTGTTGGGCCTTTATTGTATATATAGAATTGTATAACTCCTTCTGAATTGCTACCAGATCTGAAATGATTTAGTTGGCATATTTTTGATCAGCTCTTTTGCTTTTCTTCCGTATTTCCTGCACAGACTCAAGACAAGTGTTGCGCAAATACAGAAATGATGCGATGCCATGAAATGCGGTCAATTTCTCTTAAAGTGCCGGTTTAAAAGTCTAACACATGCAATCTGATATTTTATGACTGATTTGCTAATATATGAAATATGAATACCGAACACTTCTAAATGAGTGCAAATGATAGGGAAATTGCCATGTTAAAAATACATTATTTTCGACTGATCAAATACCCCCAAACTTAATTTCGATCGTCTCGAGCGAATGTTTTATTAAAAAGAGAAGGCGAAAATAAAGAAAGAGAAAAACTAACAAGCACACTTTCGTAGGCAACACGATTGCACTAAGCACGTGCAACAAGCCTTTAAACCTCTAGGTGTCCCTAGTAGGAGGAGTGTTGTCTCCTGAGGGTTTTCAGCGGATTGCACCCACAAAATCCAATAATAAAAGAAAGATCATGAATATTACATTTAAAGAAAAGAATTGTAAAAGAAAAGCCTTGAAAATTAGGGTTTCCAACTAAGCTAGCTTTTCGGTTGTCATGAGCCCTATCTTAATGGTCATGAAAAGATGTTAGAAATCACGTCCTCCCTCAATAAAACATCGTCTTATTCTTCATTCCTATCTTTCTTCCAAACATCGATCATATCACCCTGCGTGTGTGTAAAGGACATCCCTACACCCGGAGAATTCAATTCAAGCTATCATACTCTTGCCCATCAGCCTCAGCACTTTTTAATCAATGAATATTTAGACGAAATTGCTCACACACTTTCATGCGACCGTTAATACTTCTTGAGGTACTAACCGACCGATTACTAATGTGCTTGCTTACTTGGTGTATTTTCCTCGTCTTGCACCGCCTCAGGCATAGCAGTGACTCCCAGACCAGTTGGCCTTAGGGCACTAGGTGAAGAAGCACCCTCGCTATACATTTTTCTTGCCTTCGGTGATAACAAAACCAGTGTTCATTTTTCTCACCACTTTATATTTTCTTTATTCATTTTTTTTTTATTTCCTTCATACATCGGCTTTAAGACAAGAGCATTTCAAGGTATCCTCTACTATCCCAGGCTTTAAGACGTGTGTAAGTGCGAATAGCAGGGTAGCAACGTTCAAAATGTTTGGCTTCCAGAATAGAAACTATTTTTCAGACTTATTTTTATCCTCAGATTAGTGACGTCCTTCATCTTACTAACCCTTGGGACAACGGCTCATAACTACTTATTACTAGTTCGTATAAGAAAACTTCTAATTTTCTTAGTTTTCTTAAATTTTTCTAATCTCATGGATGTAATTTTTCACTATCTAAACTTTTATTATCTTATTTATATACAAAAAATATTTTTATAGTTTTGAAAATTTTTAAATTTTTATGGGTTTTCGAAAATGTTTTGTGCTTATGCAAATGATATGCAAATGATGCGAAAATAAGCACAAACCTCCCCCAAACTTGTTTTCAACAGTGTCTTCACTGTTGCCTTCTGTTAAATCTCGAAAAACCTGTAAGCTTGGGAGGAATTTATTAGTGGGGGCAAAATTTTTAAGTGAAGATCCTCCCCCAAACTTATTTTTGGCTCAAAATTTTGTAAAAATTTTTCTTTTCAAGAGCCAGAAAAATATATCCCCCCAAACTTATGCAATGTTAAGCTTTGAAAATCACAAGTGGGGGTCAAAAATCATTGGTCGATGCCAAGCTTTGCAAAGACCAAATGTCAACACCAACCATTCAAAAATTTTATCAATGCAGTGCTCTGGTTGGTGGAAGAAGAAGTGGGGAAAGGTTAAGTGGTGGAAGAGAGTGTGTGTGCGTCTCATATTGGAGAGACGATACAGTGTATGTGATGGATAACTCGCATTCTTTTTACAATTCAGAAGAAGGGGTGGAGGTTCAATTTCAATGACTGGGAGATGATTCATCTCAACACCCGTGTTGTTCAGAAATGCAAGTTTTTCAGCGAAGATTTCCTCAAAAGTTCTATCAATACCCCGAAGAATAATGTCATCACAAGGTGCGGGGTGATCTTCAGACTCTAAAAGCAGTTCATAATCCGTGTTAATTGTTGACCCGGACATCTCGGTGGAAGAGTCCGTATGTGTATGATACATAGTTGGGTCAAACAATAACGTATGAAAAGAGTCAAGATCGATATCAGGAGGATCATCAAATTCGCTGCTGTCGACATCCATTAAGTCGACAGAACAGACCTGAGCAGTAGGTTCGGAGGGTACACTTCCCAACTTGTAAATGTTCAGCTCTATTGACCTATTCCCAAAAGATAAGGTCATAGAACCATTACGACAGTTGATTATTGCGTTGGAAGTGGCCAAAAAGGGGCGACCTAAAATCACCGGAATTTGATTCCGTGGGTTCGCTACAGGCTGTGTATCAAGTACAATAAAATCCACAGGAAATACAAATTCCCCGATTTTTATTAACACATCCTCCAGTTTACCCCTAGGTTTGGTGATTGATCGGTCAGCCATCTGGAGAGTTATGCTCGAAGGCTTTAACACTCCGATACCTAGTTGCTCATATACCGAGTAAGGAAGTAAGTTAACACTAGCGCCAAGGTCAAGTAACGCACGGTTGATGTGTTTCTCCCCAATAAAAATGGAAATAGTAGGACAGCCAGGGTCCTTACGTTTCCGTGGTAATTGTTGGGGAAAAGCCGTGTCTACAGTACTCGACATGAAGATTTTTTTAGGCACTTGAGTCTTCCTCTTCCTAGTGCACAAGTTCTTAAGAGTTTTTGCATAGGACGGAACTTGTTGAATAGCATCTAGGAGAGGGATGTTGATGTTAACTTCCTTAAACATGTCCACAATCTTCTCCATTTGGGCATCATGTTTCTTGGGCCTCAACCTATTTGGAAATAGAGCTCTATCAATAAGTGTTGGGTCCAACATTTGTGGAGAAGTTTGTGGGGGTGGAAAAGATGAGGTGGGTGGAGGGTTCGAGCCTTTGGGAATACGGAGAATAGGCTCGGAAGAAGAAGGTAGGTTAGACGAAATAGGGTAAGAACTAGAAGTGTGAGTGGAAGTGGAAGCCGGGGTGTTAATGATCAATTCATCATTATCAATTTGTTCACCCAAATGATTGTCTAGCACTCTTCCAGATCTCAACGTTGTAAAAGCGTCCACATTAGTGTAATGTGAAGGTCTAGGATCAGGTACGGGTTGAGATGGAAGATTCCCTTCTTCTCTAGCACTTATTTCGGCTGTTATTCGTTCAATTTGTGCTTCCATTGATTTGATATTCTCATTTTGAGTGAGAATGGTCTTTATCATATTATCGATGGAAGATTGAAAACTTGCCGACTCTTGGATGGATTGTTTCATGAAAGTAACCAAGGTTTGCACCAGTGCAGAGATATTATCAGTACCGGCCAATTGCAAAGAGTTTTCATGTAGTGCAAAAGTGTTGGCAGGATTTTGAAAATTTTGTGGTTGGAAGGGGTGCTGACTCAATTGAAGTGGTGGTTGCTGTTGTGGTGGAGGGACCCTTTGAAAATTGTTTAGGATTGGAACCGTGTTTTGAGATTGTGATTGGTTCCAAGAAAAGTTCAGGTGATTCCTCCAATCTTGATTATATGAGGAAGAAGAGGGATAGTTTCCAGGTCCTTGCTGAAGTGAAGCATTAGTGTGACCTTGAAACGGTACATTCAAACGACATTCTTCCGTCAAATGTGAAGGGTTTGAACAGCAGCCACACACGGTTTTGGGAAGTGTAGATTGGTTTAGGGAGGCTGAGGAGATTTTATTTTCTATAGCGTCGAGTTTCCTTTGTATTGCGGCCATTTCGGCTTTCAAGGTGACGGAAACATCGAGCTGATTGACATCTTCCCTAGGTGGTGGTGGTCTAACACTTTCCCATTGTGATGTGTTTTGAGCTAAATCTTCTAAGTATTTCCAAGCTTCACCATCATCTTTAGATAGGAATTGGCAATGACACATGGTTTCAAGCATCTGTCTAGTAGTGAGATCAACACCCTCATAGATAATTCGACACAAATCCCATCTGGGGATTCCGTGATGAGGGCATTGGATAAGAAGATCCTTGAATCGTTCAAAGCATTTCCAAAATGGTTCATTGGGAAGTTGGGTAAATTTAGAGATTTCGCTCCGAACACGGGCGGTCTTGTGATTGGAATAAAATTTCTAAAGGAATGCTGCAACGAATTCGTCCCATGTTGAAATAGAATGTGCGGGTGTGATGTAAAGCCACTTCTCGGCTAAATCGCACAAAGTGAATGGGAGAGGACGTAAACGCAGAGCATCCAAAGACAGTTGTGAATTCCCCATCAAAGCACATACGTTTTCAAATTTGGAAATAAACATGTATGCGTTTTCAGAATCAAGACCATGAAATTTGGGTAAAAGTTTGATGAATTGGGGGTTGATTTCAAAATTTTCCCCTATGGCAGGTGGTATAGAAAGACAGGTGGGAAGGGTAACACGTGTAGGATAGCATCTCTCTTGGAGAGAAATGCGTGGAAGATTCTGCGCACCTGCGGGCGGTGGCAGAGTAGTGTTAAAGTTTGATGGATTTGGGTCCATCACGGGTGTGGTGGGTGGTGGGGGAGAAGATGAAGAATTACCGACTCTGGGGTCGATAAAAGAAACGCGGACAAGACGGGAAATGGAATCCCGTGTCCAGCCTAACATTGTGCTAAACGGTTGTAGCACAAGTGGCAGCGTTGGTATAATTAGAGGAAATGAAGTGTTGGTGTTTGTTTTGAAAAATGATACGGATTTTTAAAAAAAAAATGATGCAACACAACAAATGCAACACACAAAACCCTAATTCTATTGGTCACCTAGGTCAAACTCTAGACCGCTCCTAACTGCCAAAAGACAAGTCGCAGGATAAATCCTCCACTGCCTCTTTGTCTCCCTGTGGCCGGATAAGTGCCAGGTAAGTGGGAAGGTACTCCACTACGTAAGTAGTGGGCCTAATTAAAAACCACTAGCCTTAGACACACTCGCCTTAGGCACCACAGGAAAACTCGGATAAGCAATGAATTACCCACGGCCTTCTCTTGTCCTAATTGAGCGCGACGGTCCTTAGAGTCATCTCTAGATTTCTTTTAATTAATGAGGGTCAATGCGGATGTAAGTTTGTGATTTTCGGGGCCTAGGAAGGGTAATGAAATCCCCACCTAATTTGGATTTGGTCGTGCCCCTTAATTTCCGTATTAATATGCAAACAACCAAAAGAATCAAAACACGCACAAATTTTTATTTTTCTTTTGCGGCGCAGCGATTTATTTGCAAAGAAACCTGCAGCAAAATTGTTATTGGAGCAGATGAGGTAAGAGATAAGAAAGTTAGAGAGATACTGAGCAAAATTGGTGCAGTGAAGAGCTAGGGTTGCCGCGGATCCGCCGCAGTTAAGGGGTATATGCCGCGCTTCCGCCGCTGTATGTTGAGATCAGTGCACAAAAATTTGTGCACAAGCTTCTGTTCACCTACACAGCTCTCTGGATGTTTCAGAAAATTTTTTCCACAGCTCCAATGATTCCAGATTTCCTCGCAATCAAATCACAACATACGTATTAGTGTTTGCACGAATTTTTGATCTAAAAATTATAATGGAATAAATTGCTCAACTCAAATTTCAAAATACGAACTATTAGCGCACTATCCCCGGCAACGGCGCCATTTGATTGTAATAGATTTTTGTTGATTTGTGTAGTATTTGAGAAATTGTAAAGAAATCACAACAAAAAATTATTTGACCGCAATCAACTACGGTGTCGGATGTAGATTGTTAGTGAGTGCGGATCGTCCACAGGGAAAGTGTAATCGTTCGTCTTTTCGAATTTAGATGAGTCGAAACTTTAAAGAAAAGAAAACAAACAATTCATGATTTAAATTTTGTATTTCAAGAAAAAGAAAAATCTAGATTTAATAACAAGAAAAAAGATAGAATCAAGAATTGATCGTTTGTTGATTTTTCCAAACCAAATATCAAGAATCGAAATGAGGCTCGTAGGAATCGATCGGATCTATAGATGTGATGTAATCTTACAATTACGTATTCTTATCCTTCGATGAATTGATACTAGATCGATGATAATCGATGAGAATTAGAGACTTCTTGTGAAACTAGGGTTTCATCTTATCTCTTGTTCTTTCATTGATACCATTCATATTCTAGCCTCTAGTAAATTCAAGAAACGATCGTAGATCCCTAATTTCGAGCGATCACAATCAAGAAAGCATCGCTACGAAACTAGGTCATCGATTCTTGAACTTGCTAGGGTTTACAAAACTCGTAGGACTTAAAAATAGTATTAAGATTTGTTACATCATCATTCTACAATCGTCTCGACTCCTTTACGAGCGGAGTTTTACTCAAACATCACAACAAGAACAACAATTACAAATTGAGATCTAATCATGATGCAAGAATTAAAAGAAAGCAAGATTAAAGAATTTCACCTTTTATTTATATCAACAATTTCATTACATTCGCTCAAGAACTACAAGAGGAAGAATTCGATCGTCGACTTGGCTTTGCTCGTCTCCGTGGATCGCGGATCGGCTTGGATCACTTGCCCGATTGAAGATCGGCTCGGCTCCTAAAAGGTTGAAGGCTTCTCGCTTGATTTGGTACTCAAGATCTTGAAGTTGGAGTGGAATTAGGGTTAGGGTTTCGCACAAGCCTTGTCACGAGACTTGTGGAAAAAAATGGTGTAGAATGAACAACCTCATCCCTTAGATCTAGGTTCCTATTTATAGCCATCAAAACCCTAGATCTAGGATTTGAATTTTTAGTTTCCCTCCAAAAGTTTGTTAGATGAAATTTGAATTTCCCTCCAAAAGTTTGTTAAATGAAATTCAAATTTCCCTCCAAAAGTTTGTTGAGGAAATTCGAATTTCCCTCCAAAAGTTTGTTGAGGAAATTTGAATTTCCCTCCAAAAGTTTGTTGGATGAAATTCGAATTTCCCTCCAAAAGTTTGTTAAATGAAATTCAAATTTCCCTCCAAAAGTTAGTTGAGTGAAATTCAAATTTCCCTCCAAAAGTTTGTTGAGGAAATTTGAATTTCCCTCCAAAAGTTTGTTGGATGAAATTCAAATTTCCCTCCAAAAGTTTGTTGAGGAAATTTGAATTTCCCTCCAAAAGTTAGTTAGAGGAGAAACTTCTAGATGTGATTAGTTAGGAGGGAGCTTCTAGAAGAGGTTAGTTAGGAGCTTAATTAGGATTAGCCTTGCTTAATGATCTTTGCTGATCTGGCAGGAGCTTCGAGAGAATTCTGGAATTTAACATATCAGAAATGAATGTGGGCTCAGATATTGTGATTCTGCACCAAAAATTAAGCTCTGATGTGTCCAAAGCGCCGCGGATCCGCAGCCCAAGCAGGCTCCTGCCGCGGATCCGCGGCTACTTGTGGGCCTTGGGCTTTGATCTTTCTGGTACAGTCTTGGGATGATTGTTGGGCCTTTATTGTATATATAGAATTGTATAACTCCTTCTGAATTGCTACCAGATCTGAAATGATTTAGTTGGCATATTTTTGATCAGCTCTTTTGCTTTTCTTCCGTATTTCCTGCACAGACTCAAGACAAGTGTTGCGCAAATACAGAAATGATGCGATGCCATGAAATGCGGTCAATTTCTCTTAAAGTGCCGGTTTAAAAGTCTAACACATGCAATCTGATATTTTATGACTGATTTGCTAATATATGAAATATGAATACCGAACACTTCTAAATGAGTGCAAATGATAGGGAAATTGCCATGTTAAAAATACATTATTTTCGACTGATCAAATATCACAAGAGAATTTTCTTTTCATGCGCGGGGACACTAATTTCCCTGCCGGTTGAGACAAATCGAGAGATTCTCGCAAAGACGCTGATTTCCTTACGGGTCGAAACGGATCGAGAGATTCTTGCTAAGGACACTGATTTCCCTGAATCGAGAAATTTTGCCAAGGACACTGATTTCCCTGGGGTTGAGACGAATCGAGAGATTCTTGCAAAGACACTGATTTCCTTGCGGGTCGACGCGAATCGAGAGGTTCTCGTCATGGACGCTGATTTCCCTGAATCGAGATATTTTGCCAAGGACACTGATTTCCCCGGGGTTGAGACGAATCGAGAGATTCCTGCACAGACACTGATTTCCTTGCGGGCCAACACGAATCGAGAGGTTCTCGTCATGGATGCTGATTTCCCTGAATTGAGATATTTTACTAAGGACACTGATTTCCCCGGGGTTGAGACGAATCGAGAGATTCCTGCAAAGACACCGATTTCCTTGCGGGCCGACACGAATCGAGAGGTTCTCGTCAAAGACGCTGATTTCCCTGAATCGAGATATTTTGCCAAGGACGCTGATTTCCCTGGGGTTGAGACGAATCGAGAGATTCCTGCAAAGACACTGATTTCCTTGCGGGCCAACACGAATCGAGAGGTTCTCGTCAAGGACGCTGATTTCCCTGAATCGAGATATTTTGCCAAGGACACTGATTTTCCTGGGGTTGAGACGAATCGAGAGATTCCTGCAAAGACATGAATTCCTTGAGGGTCGACGCGAATCGAGAGGTTCTCGTCAAGGACGCTGATTTCCCTGAATCGAGATATTTTGCCAAGTACACTGATTTCTCTGGGGTTGAGAAGAATTGAGAGATTCCTACAAAGACACTGATTTTCTTGCGGGTCGACGCGAATCGAGAGGTTCTCGTCAAGGATGCTAATTTCCCTGAATCAAGATATTTTGCCAAGGACACTGATTTCCCTGGGGTTGAGATGAATCGGGAGATCCTGCAAAGACACTGATTTCCTTGCGGATCGACGTGAATCGAGAGGTTCTCGTCAAGGACGCTGATTTCCCTGAATCGAGATATTTGTGAGTTGACTTGGTTCCGGGACGGAGCATTGATCCGGCGGGGAGGTCGTTGGTTGACTTACTCCGCTTTCTGCGATGTCGGGGTTGACCTTCTCCGTTTTCTACGGTATCAAGGTTGACTTGCTCCGTTTTCTACGGTGTCGGGGTTGACTTTCTCCATTTTCTACAGTGTCAAGGTTGACTTTCTCCGCTTTCTGCGGTGTCAGGGTTGATTTTCTCCGTTTTCTACGGTGTCGGGGTCATTGGATGACGTATTTCCGAGACGGGGTCATTTGCTGACGTATTTCTGAGACGGGGTTATTGGATGACGTATTTCCGAGACGGAGGTTGTTGGCTGACATATTTCCGAGATGGAGGTCACTGGCTGACGTATTTCCGAGATGGAGGTCGTTTGCTGACGTTAGGTTGTCTGTAAACCGTAGAGTCTTGGAACCGGGGACTTTGCCGTGGCTCCGATTGGTGATGTCGCGTCCGTATCCTGCTGGAGTAAGGAGGAACGCCGTTGTTGGTCTCTAGGCTATAGGTGTGGCCGTCGAGATTTTGGAATTAGGGACTTTGCCATGGCTCCGCTTCGTTGCGACCCTAAGGTCGGTTGTTGACGTTACGTCTACATCCTGCTGGAGTTGAGAATGAACGCCGTGTTGATCTTCCGGGACGCAGATGTTGCCGTTGAGATCTGACTCTCGCTTTGACAGAGTCTGGTGGGAAAATATGGTTACCTTTTTGTTTATGCCTATGGATTGTATGCAGGGGTCAGTATGGACTTGCTTGTAGGGCAAAAGTTTCATTCTTTCATTTTTTTATTTCTTTCCGCGATACTCTATCATTTCAGCTTTTTATATCGCCGAAGTCGCGATTGCCCAATCATTTCGGCTATTTTTCGCGGTGCCCAATCATTTCAGCTATTTTTCTTTTTACTCGTTGCTTTTTATTGCGAGTTTCCCAATCATTTCGGCTATTTCTGTATGCATATATTTTACTTGCTGATTTTGTTGCAAGTTGCCCTATCATTTCGGCTATTTCTGTATGCATTTATGGCTCGCTGACTTTTCGCCGTGAGTATAGAACTTGGGATCTAGTGCCAATCGTAGCATTAGCATTGCTGCGACTGGAATATTGCCAGGAGCGAATCATCACTTGCCTCTGTCGATTTGAACAAAGGTGGCTTAGCAAACAGGATTAGGATCCTGTCGACTAAGGCTTTTGATTTCACGAGTCGTAAGGGTCTCATAAAGGCGTTTCTCCCTACGAGTCATGAGGATCTCGTAGGTGCGTTTTCTCCTTAGGAATCGTGAGGATTCTCAAGTGTATGGTCTCCTATAAGTCATAAGGATCTTATAAGAGTGTTTTCTCCTTGTAAGTCGAGAGGACTTACAAGTGTCACTCACCATGTGAGAACATTTCACGCCATTGGCGGAACTTGGTGGGGGAGACATTTATTTGTGCCCGTGGATTGTATACAAGGGTCAATATTGACCGCCTGTAGGGCAAATTAAGGCGTATGATGGCTTAAGAACAGGTTTAGATCCCTGTAGCTTAAGGCTTTTCAAATCCTATGAGCCGTGAGGGTTTGATAGGGGAATTCTCCTTACGAGTCGTGGGGATCTCGTAAGTGTATTTTCTCCATAGGAATCGTGAGGATTCTTATGTGTGTTTCTCCTTCGTGAGTCGTAAGGATCTCACTCAGGTATTTTCTCCTCATGAGGTCGAGAGGACCTTACGAGTGTTCATGGCCATTTTTTTTACGAGATTGCGCCCTTTCGGGTTTTCACAAACTCGCCGGCAGTCCTGCTGTTTTTACTCACGGAGCCCTTTCGGGTTTTCATCCGTGCCTATTCTGCTTGTGGACGTACCGTTTTTTTACGTCAGCCCAAGGATGCTGCGGTCTGTAGTAGTTTAAAGACGTTTCGGTCCATAACTAGTTTCAGGACATTGCAGTCTGTTGTTAGTTTAGGGACGTTTCGGTCCATTGTTAGTTTAAGGACATTGTGGTCCATTGTTGCTATTTTGGTGACAACGGTTTCACTGGATATTACTTATAGAGTTTGGGTTTGGGAAGATAGCGAGCGGACATAGGCGTCGTCATCTATCGTTGACTCGGGCCGTGACTCGTCAGGCGTAGTATTTTTTCAGGAACCGACTGTTTATTAGCCCGAACGGACTTTCGCCATGCATGTTCTCCGCCGAAAATGGGGACGGGACAGCGTAGGTCCGTCTTGCCAGAATTTCGAGGGCAGATGCTAATTGGTGCTATCCGTTCACCTCTCCGAAGATACCAAGTTGATTTATGACACCATGTATCGAAGGTTTAAATGGATGCGGCCGATGTAGCAGACTTCGTCAGATTCCCCCTCATTTGTGGGGTTTTTTTTATTGTGGGGAAGCTCTTCCCTGCATGCGCAAGCCCCTGCAGTTAATTATGCTACCGCATCGCGGTAACAACTTTCTCCTTCTCCAGATGGTCACTTCGTGTCGTGTGCGTTTGTTTTGTTTTTGGTTGCCCGTGGATTGTATATGGAGACTAATTTATGTTGTCGCCCGTAAGGCGTGGATTAGTCCAAATCCGTATTTTCTTAGATTTGGGTTTGTGGTTGGGTTTAAGGATACGTTAGTCTCATTTGAGACTAAGATCAACTTAAACGTTTGTTTAAGGATACGTTAGTCTAATTTTAGACTAAGATCAACTTAACGGGATCGTTTAGATCCAACAAGAGAGCATTTGGGCTCTATTGTTTAGTTTAGGTACATTGCGGTCCATAATTAGTTTAAGGACATTACGGTCCAGTGCTAGTTTAAGAACATCTCGGTCCACTGTTAGTTTAAGGACATCTCGGTCCATGGGCTTAAGGACCCCACAGTCGGAGGTTAAGGACATCATAGTCCGTGGGTTTAAAGGGACCCCATAGTCCGGTTTAAAGACGTCATAGTCTATAAAATGTATGGTTGTCGGGACCCATCACCTCTCTGAAGACGTTGAAGGATTACAACGACAAATATCAGAAGGGTTCAGAGATGTATCCTTGAACCAATTTTGGTTGAGATCTGTAGTCCAATTTGGGGCTAAAATCTGTTAAAAGATTTATGAGCCTATGGGCTCAATTAATCCGAGTTGAGAACTTATAGCCGATCTTGGGCTAAGTCCAATCAGGTTAAAATGTTCAAACATTAATTTTGGGCTGTTGAGCTTTATTTGGGCTTGGCCCTGGCAGTGTTTTTGTCTTTTACCGAATGCTGAGCATTCCTCATAGCCTTGGGCTTATTAAAGAACAATTTATGTTCTTTCAGCGCACACGTGAGAACCACGTGGCGTGCTTGGCACCTTGTGCCAGTCAAAAGAGTGCAGAGCGCTAGTCCAAGAGCGCAAAGCGCTAACTGTTAAGTGGCGCACACGTGAGGGACAAGTGATGCGCTTGGCACTGAGCGCTAGTCATATGAGCGCAAAGCGCTAGTTCAAAGAGCACAAAGCGCTTCTGTTTAAGTAGCACACACGTGGGAGACACGTGGCGCGCTTGGCGCTATGCGCCAGATAATGAGTGCAGTGCGCTTCTGTTGATTGGAGTGCTAAGGTTATGCAGCGCTTTGCGCTAAATGTGGAGCGCTGAAGCGCTTTTAAATTAAGAGCACTATGGCTCTTCTTTTATGCAACTTAGATCAGTTTGCGCCCTGAGAGTTAAATTCTCTTTTTATAAGAGACTTTGTCTCAAAATAAGAACAAAGTTCTTATTTTATAGGAGATGTTTCAATCTCTTATTTTAGTGAAAGGTTTTGCCTTTATGGATTTTTGATCCTAAGAGAATTGAATTATTCTCCCCTTTTATGATGAGATGATCTCTGAAAGACAATTTGTCTTATAGATCTATGATCTGTGAGAAGAATTATGTTCTTCTTTTTATGATGAGATCTTTTGATCCCTTTGTGAAAGACCTTGGTCTTATAGATCTATGATCATTAAAGAAGTTGATTCTACTTTTTAATTATGAGATGATTTCATCTCTCTGTTCATTTTTTACCTTGAAGAAATTTCTTCTTTCCCTGAGAGCTTGGCTCTTCTTTTTGAGATCTCTCAAAGCTTATGGGGGATTCCTCTATTTTTCTCTGTCTCCGAGACTTGAAGTTTTGGGGCCTTTATATAGGGCAATCTGATTTGTTCAATCAGTTAATGAGATCTTTTCTCCAATTGATTTGGGAATTTTCCCATCGTTGGATCTTTAATCCAAGGGCTTCTGATTTACAGAAGGCAATCTTCTTGTTATTAACAAGATTGAGAAATCTTTTCCATATAGATTTTATTCTGTATTTTTATGATTTTTAGTCACCATTGGATTATTGATCCAACGGTGCTCTGATTTACAGAGCACAATCTTGTTGTTTGGAAAGATTTTGAGGAATCTTTCCTTAACAGAATTTAATTCTGATTAATTAATGATTTATCATTATTATTGGATCTTTGATCTGACGGTGGGGAGCTTTTAGTTCCAGCGCTAGCGTATCCGTGCTTCGCACGTGGCGCGCTGCTTAGAGCGCAGCGCACCTAGCGCTAGTGCATCCGTGCTTTGCACGTGGTGCGCTGCTTAGAGCGCAGCGCACCTAGCGCTAACGCACACGTGCTTTGGACGTGGTGCGCTCCTTATGGCGCAACACACTTAGCGCTAGCGCAACCATGCTTTACACGTGGTGCGCTGCTTCGAGCGCAGCGCACCTAGCGCTAGCGCACACGTACTTTGCTCGTGGTCCACTACTTAGGGCGCAACGCACTTGGCGCTGCTTCTGAAGCGTTGCTTCATTTCAAAATTTGAATTTTGAACAGAGTTTTACTCTGATTGGGGGAAACAAATGCCCCCCCACCTTTGCGCTCACATGGCCCACACGTGAGTGCAGCGGTGGCAGCATCTGCGCCCTTGGATCAACTCAGAAGTTGAAACGGCATCTCAGTGCCTATAAATAGGACCCTTGGCCCTTGAGATGATTTCTATTCATCTTCTTCCTTCTGAGAATTTTTATTCTCTTGCAGAGCATAGCTCTTTGTCTTAAGAACTTCTTTTAAGGACAGAACTTTGTCAAAACTTAGGTAAACATTAAATCTTTTAAAGGATTATTTAAGAATCTAGGGTTTCACTCATTAACAGAGCTTTGCTCTTCATAAATCTTTGATCTAAAGAAAACCCCCTTTTAGGGTTTCATTAACAGAGCTTTGCTCTTCTTGGACTTATAGATCTAAATAGATCTTTCTTAGGGTTTCTTAACCCATTAATGGAGCTTTGCTCTTTTTAGATCATAGATCTTCAAGAAAACTTTTGTAGGGTTCCTCAACAGAGCTTTGCTCTTGTTAGATCTTAGATCTTAAGAGATCCTTTTCAGGGTTTCTTAACCCATTAACAGAGTTTTGCTCTTTTAAAATCACATAGATTTATTAATCTTTCATAAAGAACTCTTAAGAGTTTGTTCATGGATCTTAAAGATCATGGAATTTTATTCCATTAAAAATCTTATTTTAAATTTTTCTGATGGTTATTCCATCATTTCTTCAGAGCAAGGCTCTTCAGGAATTTTTATTTCTTCATTATTAGTGTTTGACAGATATCACTCTGTCACAGAGCACTGCTCTCAAGGGAAGATTTACTCCTTAGCCCGAGGGGTTCTCATTAAATGAGAATCAATTGAGGATTTCCTCGTTTAATTAACAGTCTCATCAAATGATGAGGCTGTTTTATTAATGATGAACTGTCATCTAGATTTTGTGGGTCCCCCTTTAGTCCCCTTTTTACTGCATTGTAGTGTGGTACAAATTTAAAATGCCTAGTGACAGCACTTAAACTGTGGCATTGGCGGCTGACAATTTGTTCTTTTCCCGTGCAGGTACTATGTTTTTTGACACTTCTTTCCCGTTCGCCCGCTCGGAAGGCGGGTTCCCCGAAGCGCCCGTAGACCGAGAGGTTCTTGCGCTGATCAAAGACCATGACCCAGAGCAAAAGAGTCTTCATCTATGGGGTTGATGGTACGATCAGATTATCAGAGACCGCCGGAGCTTTTCTTGTACGACACCTTCGGAGCCTATCTCTGTGATCCCTTATGCAGATGCACCCCCGATAAGCTATACTGTGGAGGAGGTGAACTGGATTTCGGAAGGTCTCCTTCGGCCTTCTATTGCCGTAGTACCCGTGCAGCCGCCGGTAGCTTTGGACACTTTAGGACGGCGCATATGTCAGGGCGAGTCGCGCCCTTGGGGACAACCCTACAACATAGGACTAACTCCCCGTCACTCGGATGGATACTTATAGTGGGCCCGATATATCTTATAGGCAAAGAAATCACAGCTGCTGAAGCTTGGATTGTACCCTGCGATCTACACTTCCTTGTTCCGGTATTCTGCACCTCCGACATGGTGGATCAAGACGTTTCTCGAACAATGGAACATCCCGACCCACACCTTCCTCTTATTGGATAGAGAAGTCTCCATTTCTTTAGAGGAATTTGCCGAGGTCTCTGGTTTACCCGTTAGGGGAGAGCATTATGAGGAGCTGCTTCCTCTGGATGAGTATATCTTTGCCACCAAATCTGTGGTAATGGGTTTTACCCCAGAGAACGCCATTCAACACCAGTTCCCAAGTTTGATAAGGGTGTTGAATATGTATGAGAGCCTCTTTCTCGAATCCGGAGGCCGGGGGGTCAGCTTTGAGGACTTCATTGCCCGTTTTCTTCGCCCAGAAGTTTTATTGCGACAAGGTGAAAAGTTTGCCAAACTTGATGATCTTTTCGGTTTTGGCCTGGATCGCCGGCCAATATTGGAAGCCGATCAAAAGGATTTCTTTCTCCCAAACGTCGCGATCGTCCCTTTTTCAAAAATTGCCGCTCCGGGCATCGATGAGGAAGCGTTCTTTCTAGGGTTCCTCAGTTTGTAGTTAAGATGGTTTGCGCTTCCCATGCACCCTCGCTACATGAGGCCATCTGTCTTCTACCTCGCGCATCGAATGGTTGCCGGGATACAAGTGGCCATTGGGATTGCTGGGTTAGCCCACCTGTATCACGGCCTCAGCTTGGTAGCAGATACTACTGAGACATGGGTGCAGCCTGCCAACTTCTCAATGCATTATTTCACCTCATGGCTCAAGTTGCACGTGCTTGGGGTCTTCAGTATCCATAGAAGACCTTCCTTTTATGATAGATGCAAATTCCCTCGGATAATGCGGCTGGTCGACGCCTCCATCGTAAGTCCAACACCGTGGGAAGCTAGGAGTTTGCTCCTTCATCCACGCACGGTTGGAGATGGTATATCTTTCACCGATAAAATTTTGATCGTCGGCCAGGAATCTACAAAAGCGGTGCTGCCATTGCAAGACATTTTTAAAGACGGGGCCTCTGTGTTGAAAGCTCGGGAGATTCTTCATCTGTACTCCATTAGGCCGGGTTTTCTCGTATTTAGGCAAAATGATGCGGCGTTATTCATGAGATACAACCCGCATCGTTTTGCCCAGTAACTGAGCTATAATTAGGGCGTCTTGCTTGAGGCTTTCTTGGCAGAACCTGCTGCTACCGAAGAGGGAATACGAAGCGCGCTGCATCATTTTATGCGTCTGAACATGGGGTCCAACTTCTTTATCAGCGAACCGAGCTGTGTTCCGTAGGCCCTGAATGTGTATGTGGCCTGGTATCAACATTCGATGGGCGCCGTCATCAGGGAGGAGAAGCGATTGCTGCTTGATCGCAAGGGCACCGCTCCGGCTGGTAATCCAAACGTCCTTCTGAAGCGACGGACCATTGTCCATCCTCCCTTAAGAGAGGTTGCTGCGGTTGAGGTCCCACATGATAAGCCTGAGCTACCGATACCCCGTGCTCCCGTGGAAACGGTGACTGTAGCATCTTCCGAGTCTGGCGTGGGTTCAGATATCGGGACTCGTCGTCCCAAGGTGCCCGCCAAGCGTAAGCTTGTGCTGGCGGCGACCGGTACTCACTCGCAGAAGAAGAAGAAGTCGATTCTTTCTGCCGATGTTGTATTTGGTCAGGAGCCTCATGGTCCTTATAGCGAGGGCTTGGGTGAATATAGGACCAACGAGGGTCTATTCATAGCGCCGGATGATACTGATCTGGAGGCTGCCATCCCAGTTTCCGAGCGTCTCGCTAGCCGCAAAGCAGGACTGATCATCCTTACTGAGTCAGGTAATCTTCAGTCGCATCTTTTTACTGTTATGTTTTTGTTATCATATTTTGACTGAAACTCCTTCTTTAACAGGCATTTCCACTGAAAAGGCTCTCGCGGCTTCCCTCAAGACTTTTGAGGAGGAGGAGAGGATTCGCGCTTCGCTGGGCGTTGGTATATTTCGGCTCATTGTGCCTTCATTCACCTTTTTTATGGATAATCTGACCCCTTTTTCATCTTATCGCAGGGACTACCTCGACTCAGGTCATGCCCAGTACAGTGCCAATCCCGCAGGGTGATGCGGAGATACTTCCAGGGCCAGCTATCGAAGTCTCGGCCTCCCCAGCATTGACAAAAGAGGCTTTACTTAAGCAACCGATGATGGACGCCATAATAGCTCCAGAGGTAGCTCCTGGTGTGGACGATGACGTCCCGTTGACGGAGGTCTTAAGAAGATCAGCTCTCACGGCCCGGGCGGAAAGGAAGCGCAGAATGCGTGCAGCAAGGGAACGTAACGCTCCCTTGGCCGCGGGTGCAGGCTCGAGCGCTGCTATCCCTACCCTTGGTCCTTTAGAGGGTGCTTCGGCCGTCCTGTCTACCGCTCATAGACAGGCAGCACGTGCGGCTCGGGAAGCAATTGAAAGACCGACCCAAGGTAACGTAACACTGAGTTCTTTTGTCAAAGTTTTAATCTTCAGATTCTCATATATCCTATCCTGTAGGGCCGAGTCTTGATGAGGAAGTGGCGGGTGAGATGGCGACAACCACCGAGCCTGAGGTAGCCACTCTTTCTTAAGAGTCCGGAACTGCCCCAATTGCCACTCTTTCACCTTGCGGTTCCTTGCCATTGCCGGGCGCTGCGAGTATCACGACGATTCTCGTGGAGTTGGGGGATGAATCTACGGGTGGCGAAACCATTCCGATGGGGGATGTTGAAGCAGTCGCCGCACCCAGTGATGCCCTTGTCGCAGTTTCAACCGGCGTCTCACTAGGTAGATTTTGGGTTATTGCTTTCTCTTTTATTCTGCAATCCCTTTCAATCTCTTTTGACAGTATTTCTCTCATTTCTAATGCAGGTGTGGTGAGCGTTGAGGTTGTGCCACCCGAGGATGCATCACCAGTTACTACTTTGATGGTGGCCGCCCCTTTGCCTTCTCCCATGTCCTCCCAAATACTGGAAGGTACGGGTTTGTGACTTATCGGTTTCATTGTAAGCAATATATTTTATGTATTGACATTGCATTATTACACCCTTGCAGGAGTTCTTTTTGATCATCTGTATCAGGTGCTGCACCCACATTTCTCCTTCCAATCGGAGATTGCTTCATCCAGTGGCGTTGGTGAGTACAGCTTCTAGCTAATGTCTTCTCTTTCCTTTTACGGCCAGCCAAGTTGTTGCTAATTCTTCTTTATTTTGACTGCAGCGTTATAGATTGAGGGAGGAGGTGAAAGAATAGTTAAGCCACCGGTACTCCCGGCCTTGCCACCCGCCGCAGCCGGTATAGTATACTTCATCACTCTTGTGATTCATTTATTTTGTGAGTTGACTTTTAACCATAATTCATTCTTTTAGCAGTCGCACCGATTCCTGCTCCCTTCAAATCTGATATATTAATGCCCGCAGGACCATCTTCTAGATGTCCATCTTCTAAGGGTGCTGCGACCAGCCTTCGTATGTTGAGTGAATCCATCGAAGAGCTTGACGCGGAGATCCCTGCACCCACTGTAGATTTTGCTGCCGAGATTAATTGTATGCTGGCAACGCTCGTGAACTTTCATAGTGAGGGCGTCGTTGAGTCTTGGGTTACTCATTGCAGGAAAATTGAGGCCTGTCTACATGAGCTCCAGTTCGGATGTCCTGCTCCCGAGGTCTTGGCTGTGAACTCCCAACGGGCTGCATAGGTCGAGCAGAGCACTCCCTACTTCCGCCATTTTAAACAAGAAGCGGCCTCAAAGCGTAAAGAGTGTGAAGAGCCTTCGAACGAATCTGTGCGACTGCATGCTCAGGTTGATACAAATGCTGTACAGCTGAAAGCTACCTTTGAGGGCCTTCTACGATATATTTCTGATGGGTTAACGCTGAGGCAGAAGCTCGACCTCATCGAGCGAGATGCGCAAAGTCGTGTTGCAGCACAACGGGTCATTGATGAGCAATTTTCATCTTATTTGCAGCAACGGGCTCTTGTTGAAACGGAGTTGGCCGCTGCAGCTGACCATGAAAAGATGCTGAAGGGAGTGCGCGGGCAACTAGCTGGTTTATTGAAAACGCCACCCTCCCAATAGTCGTTTTTGTATCAACCAACATTTGTAATTTTTGAATAAAATGTATCCATTTTTTTATCCTTTCATATGATTTAACTTGTACTCAATTGAATTTATAAATAAAAGATACATTTCTTTCGTACTATCTTGTGTTATCTCTTGCTTTCTTCTCTTTTCTTCGTTGCCGGCATGTCACCTTAGCAAGCGTAGCCTGTAGATGATAGAGAGCATTCCGTCTTGAACTCTTCGAGAGGTAATGATGGCTTAGGAAGCAGGTTCATATCTGCTGCCTAAGGCTTTTCAACTTTATGAGCCATGAGGGTCTCATAAAGACTTTTCTCCCTACGAGTCGAAAGGATCTCGTAGGTGTATTTTCTCCTTAGGAATCGTGAGGATTCCTAAGTGTGTTTTCTCT
Organism: Agapanthus africanus; assembly: GCA_030015575.1. Classification (NCBI taxonomy): domain Eukaryota; kingdom Viridiplantae; phylum Streptophyta; class Magnoliopsida; order Asparagales; family Amaryllidaceae; genus Agapanthus; species Agapanthus africanus. Next base: position 365,390,817 of record CM057351.1, on the reverse strand, counting down.
TGGGAGTCGTAAGGATCCCACAAGAGAGTTTTCTTCCTTACGAGTCGAGTGGACCCGTAAATGATTGATGAGATTGACATTATCCGCATTTCATGGAGTCAGAAGTTACTCTGGGCATTTCCCACGGGGTCAAGATTGACTTTAGCCATGTTCCATGGGACCAGGATTTGTTCTGGATGCTTCCCACGGGGTTAGGATTGACATTAGCCGTGTTCCACTAGACTAGAATTTGCTCTGGATGCTTCCCACGGGGTCAGGATTAACATTAGCCGTGTTCCGCGAGGACCAGGTTTTGCTCTGGACGCTTCCCACGGAGTCAGGATTGATATTAGCCGTGTTCCGCAAGGACCAGGTTCCGCTATGGATGCTTCCCACGAGGTCACGATTGATATTAGCCGTGTTCCACTAGACCAGGATTTGCTCTGGATGCTTCCCACGCGGTCAGGATTGACATTAACCGTGTTTCGCAAGGACCAGGTTCCGCTCTGGATGCTTCCCATGGGGTCAGGATTGACATTAGCCGTGTTCCACTAGACCAGAATTTGCTCTGGACGCTTCCCACAGGGTCAGGATTGATATTAGTTGTGTTCCGTAAGGACCAGGATCCGCTCTGGACGCTTCCCATGGGGTCAGAATTGACATTAGCCGTGTTCCATAGGACCAGGATTTGCTCTGGATTCTTCCCACGGGGTCAGGATTGACATTAGCCATGTTCCGCAAGGACCAGGTTCCGCTCTAGATGCTTCCCACGGGATCTGGATTGACATTAGCCGTGTTCCGTAAAGACCAGAATTTTCTCTGGACGCTTCCCACGGGGTCATAATTAACATTAGCCGTCATCCGTAAGGACCAGGTTCCGCTGTGGACGCTTCCCACGGGGTCAGGATTGACATTAGCTGTGTTCCGTAAGGACCAGGATCCGCTCTGGACGCTTCCCACGGGGTCAGAATTAACATTAGCCGTGTTCCGCAAGGACCAGGTTCCGCTCTAGACGCTTCCCACGGGGTCAGGATTGACATTAGCCGTGTTCCACTAGACCATGATTTGCTCTGGACGCTTCCCACAGGGTCAGGATTGACATTAGCCATGTTCCACAGGACCAGGATTTGCTCTGGTTGCTTCCCACGGGGTCAGGATTGACATTAGCCGTGTTCCGCAAGGACCAGGATCCGCTCTGGACGCTTCCCACGGGTCAGGATTGACATTAGCCGTATTCCACAAGGACCAGAATTGGTTGATTTTATCCGCATTTCACGGAGTCAAGGGTTGACTCTCGGTTGTCTGTACATCGTCGAGTCATGAAATAGGGAGCTTTGCCGCGGCTCCAATCTGCTGCTGTTGCGTCTGTTGTAATGAGACGAATGTTGAGATAATCTCCAGGCTTTCTGTGAACCGTCGAGACTTGGCTCTCTTTCGGATGGAGCCTGGGGGAAGGTATGGTTTCCTCTTTGTTTTTGCCCATGGATTGTATACAGAGATCGATATGATCTCACCTATAGAGTAAAAATTTCATTTTATATATTTTTTCTTTCCGCGATGCTCTATCATTTCAGCTTTTTATATCGCGAAAGTCGCGATTGCCGAATCATTTTGGCTATTTTTCGCGGTGCCCAATTATTTCGGCTATTTGTTTTATCTTTACTCGCTGCTTTTTATTGCGAGTTGCCTAATTATTTTGGCTGTTTTGTATGCATACATTTTTACTTGCTGATTTTGTTGCAAGTTGCCCCATCATTTCGGCTATTTTGCATGCATTTGTGGCTCGCTGGCTTTTCGCTGCGAGTTTGGGGTTGGACACTGATTTACGCATCAGCATCGCTACAACTGGGATATTGCCAGCAGCGAATCATCATTTGCCTCTGTCGATGTCGAACAAAGGTGGCTTCGCAAACAGGGTTAGGATCCTATTGACTAAGGCTTTTAACTTCATGAGCCGTAAGGGTCTCATAAAGGCTTTTCTCCCTACGAGTCGTGAGGATCTCGTACGTACGTTTTCTCCTTAAGAATCGTGAGGAGTCTTAAGTGTATGGTCTCTTATAAGTCGTAAGGATCTTACAAGAGTATTTTCTCCTTATAAGTCGAGAGGACTTACAAGTGTCGTTCATCGTGCGAGCATATCCCCAGTCTCTGGTGGGACTTTGTTAGGGAAATGTTTATTCGCGCCCGTGGATTGTATACAAGGGTCAAGACGCTTGTAGGGCAGCATTAGAGATTGTGATGGCTTAAGAACATGTTCAGATCCCTGTAGCTTAAGGCTTTTGAACCCTATGAGCCGTGAGGGTCTCAAAGGGGAATTCTCCTTACGAGTCGTGAGGATCTCGTAAGTGTAATTTCTCCTTAGGAATCATGGGGATTCCTAAGTGTGTTGCTACCTTGTGAGTCGTAAGGATCTCACGTAGGTATTTTCTCCTTACAAGGTCGAGAGGACCTTGCAAGTGTCTTTTAACGAGATTGCGCCCTTTCGGGTTTTCACAAAACTCGCCGGTAGCCCTGCTGTTTTTACTCACGGAGCCCTTTCGGGTTTTCATCTGTGCCCATTTTGTTTATGGACATACCGTTTTCTTTTTTTTTGTGTCAGCCTTGGGATGCTGCGGTCCATAGTAGTTTATTGACGTTTCGGTCAACAGCCAGTTTTAGGACATAGTGGTCCATCGTTAGTTTAAGGACGTTTCGTTCCCTTGTTAGTTTTAGAACATTTCGGTCCGTCGTTAGTTTAAGAACGTTTCGGTCCATTGCCGGCTACTACTTATACAGTTTGGGCTTAGGAAGATAGCGAGCGAACATAGGTGTCGTCATCTATCGTTGACCTAGGCCGTGACTCGTTAGGCGAAGTATTTTTTCAGGAAGCGACTGTTTATTGGCCTGAAAGGTCTTTCACCATGCATGTCCATGAGTAGATAGGCTCCACCCTTGTTGGAGATAGTACCCTCAGAGTCAATTATTGGATCACAGGCACGTGATTGCAATAATTGAGGGAGGACCTATGCCGGTAGGACAGTCTTACTCAAGATGATAGTATGCTATCTGGTTTATCTTTATCATCGTGTGCTGCTTTAGGTGACCTTACAGGTCACTATTGCGCGTTGATAGAGCCCTTAGGATTCTTGCTTGACGGCCAGCAGTATGATGGCATCATATACGTGGGAGCTGGGGTCTATAAGCACATCCCTAAAAGGTCCCTAGTCGTGGGAGTTTTCGAGACAGGGCATCGATACTCCACAGTAGACTAGTGTATACAGTCGAGACCCCGACGAGGGGCGGTGGCCGGTCTCACAAGCCACTGGTGTCAGTTGGTTCACCTAAGATGTATACAGGTGCTCATTGGGTTATGAGTACACCGGACAGAACTCGCCGGGAACATGCTAGTTGGTTTTATACCTGACGTCAGATAGCAATTCCCTGGTGACATGTGTACAGGTTAGTTCATCGACCTGAGATCGTCATTTGTATCGTGTGAGTTCCCACTGTACTTTGATTACTACCCTACCACGGCTCAAAGGAGTCGTGCAAACAGGTTTTAGTTGGGTACAGTCCCGAGCCACATGGAGGCAGTGAGCGGATCTGTAGGGGTTCGTCTCTCCCGGTATTGGGGGTGAGGTCGCGCTGTGTCTAGGAGACCATTACACGAAGTCTTTGGCCAAGGCAGGAGATTTACTGGTAGGTATTCCAGTAGTATCTCAGGGTGTTCTGGGCTACACTCCGACACGACTTGTACCGCTTTTGGGGGTCTGACTTTTACCACCCCCTAGGCCCGCCATGCGATGCTCATAGACGAACGGACCGGACTGTACGGATATTGTCACTGACAGGCTCAGTAGGGTGTCAGGATGAGTTCGCTCATCGACTTCCTCTTGGTCAATGCCTGGTAGCCCGTTACGTATGGCTAATACCTCTGACGTGCTAGTGGTTAAATCCACAGCCAAAGTATTGACGTGTCTTTAGAGTCCCCCACAGACAGTTTCTCAAGTTTCGGGCGAAACGCTGTAGAGGCCGTATGGATATATGGCAGGGTTCAATCATATACGTGCGGTATTGCATGGATCATGATCGGACGGATAATACTAGCGGGCTTTGGTTTAAGCTGGATCCTAGTATTGTACAGTGTAGATTTTGTCTCATTGCATTTGTATTCGGTCGGAATACAAATGCGGGTATGTATATACAGTCGCGGGGTTATCCAGTAATTTGTTACCGGATCGCTTTTTGAAGTTGCCAGTTTGCATTCCGTTTCGGCCATTTTTCCTTTGTTCCTTCTTGGCTGAAATTCCTTTGATGGGAGGGGCTTATTTGCAAATGTGCAAATTAGTAAAGTGGAGGATGTTTTTTGTAAGTGGTTGCTTCATGATGGTTCTAGATTGAGGTTGACTTCATTGGTTCATAATTACTTGATTTTTGAGATGAGATGGGGTTTTGATTTGACATTGTTGTGATCATTATTCCTCATGATCACCCTTTTCTCTTTCTTGTATTATTACTCACTACCTTTCTCATTTTGAAAGATGACCGGCCACAAGGGAAAGGGGGGGCTGTCTAAAATTTTGGGTGAGGGTTTTTATCTTATTTGCTCACACAAAATTCCATTGCTCCATCAAAAGTTCATCTCCTTCACCTCCACTCCAAAAATGGCAACTTCATTAACCCCTTGAGACAACACTCAGTCTACAGCAATCTTGGACACATCGGCTTGCCAACTTTGTGTCCGATTTGTCGCGGTTCAGAGGTGGGAGTCCGTAAAAAGACTCGGTGATGTGGTGCCCTTCCGACTAGGAGATCGAGACCGGAGATGCCGCGGGGAGATCGGGATGGTGGCCAAAGACCGAAGGATACGGATCGCTCGGTATAGCTCTCTACCTTTTCTCCAGTTAGCTAGTAGTAGGTTAATGGCCCGATCCGGGTTTATAGTCCGCGGTAGCGCCAGTTTCTAGTTTAAAGAAAAGTTTTTGTTTCTACATTTTGGCCTCGGACAGACGGCCGGGGCGCTGCCTTGGTCTTACATGGTATCAGAGCCACGCCATTGACCTTTTCTAGATGCTCTAACGTGTTTAGAACTCGATCGAACGAAATTTCCAAAAACCACAATTTCAAAAGCATCAGTTTCTGTCGATTCTGTTTTGTTGTCAAAAAATTATTTGGTATATTGCAGAAATATGTGCAGGCTTTTTCAAGAGAACTGAAGAAATTTGGTCGGCTGATTTCACTGTAGCGCGGCGGATCCTCGGCCGTAACCACGTTTTGGACTCGGATCCGCCGCCGTACTGTAGCCACAGTGCACCAAATTTCTTCAGTAGGTCTATGTGTTGGAATTGGGGTTCTTGGTATATTCTGTTTGGGCCCAGATTTATTTTGTGTACTGAGTATTGTACTTGGGGCCCACTTCGGGAATTTTTGTCGATCGAAAATTTTAAACATGTTAGTTCACAGTATTTACATTATATCTGCGACCGTGAATATCATTTGATCGGTAAATCCTGTCTAATTGCTATAGCCCTTTTAGACGGATTTGCGAACGTGACATTCACGTTGATGTTCTGTGTTGTGCTGTGATGTTGCGGATTTATCGTGGTGGATAGCCTGGATGCAATGGTAGTACAGTTTGGTTGTTTATGTACATTTGATATTGCGGGACGAGCGCCCGACATGTGGACTGCCGTTACTGCCTGTTTGTATATTATTCTTTTGGGGCACGACCGGGCTAAGGTCGATGTACCCGTTGTATGTATATTTTTACTTCTGTACTAGGATTACCCCACGGAGGGGTGCACAGATAGCCGGGTTCTAAAGGGCAACGGGCCCGCATCTCATGGATTTGAGACGGAGGGGGCATTACTCTAGAATTGGCGGGCTATTCGCCGCACTCGTAGGGGGTACAGGTTGACCCAAGGAGGGGTACTCAAGTTACCGGATTCCGTAAAGTGCTGGGTGGTCCATTCACGTTGTTGAAGGGGGCTGCCTCGCTTCAGGTTTTGGCGGGTAACTTTCCACGCCCGTAGGGGTCTAGGATTTCATTGCACAGGCTATCCACACGACCAGGGGAACGTCGGGTTTCAGTAGCGGCTCTATGAAACCCGGGGATCCCAGATATTTGTATTGTTCTGTGATGCTTATTACATTTCTGTGATGTTGCATTTTATTATGCCTTGAGCGAATATTATATATTGATATATATACTAGTAGATGTTGTATATGTTTTGCACCCGCGCTAGTCCAGTCCCCGCTCTGTCGTTAGTTAAGTAACCTAACGGGTGATGACGGGACCCAGTGGCGAATGCGGATGGCATATACGTACATCGTATTTTCGTTCTTTATTGGTGTGATCAATTGATCGGACTGCGTTGATTTGGATCAATGCAAGCTAAACAAACCTATTCTGATGTTGTTGGAACATTTTTTAAAAAACTGTTATTGTAAGGACGTTCTCTGTTGTTTTGCACTGTGGTATTCGGTTATGAATATTCAGCACCTCAGTCGACGAGGCAAGGGCCGAGATCCCTTCACCGGGAATGACCCCTTGGACAGAAGTTTGCGTCAGGGTAATAACTTCATTATAGCCGATTGCCTTTTGCTTTGCATCGTGGTATTCAGTTGGAATATCCTGCATCTCATTCTACGGGGGAAGAGCCGAGATCCCTTCACCGGGAGTGACCTCTTTAGCAAAGGTTTTCGTCACTATATTTTTATAAAAAGCTATGCAGTTCCTTCAACGATATCAAGTTCATTACGTTAAAAGTTTTTCGCCAAAAACTAGATGTAGCCCTCCGTCATTTCTTACGGGTATTATTTAGTATTCGTGCTGCGTTTGTTGACTCCGTCAAGGCGTAGTGTACGGTAGCTAAGTGGTGCTTGTTTGTAGCATGGATATGGGATTGGTTAGGACAGTCGTGCGGCCTTGTTGACTCCGTCAAGGGCACGTACGGGTGGGTTTAATGCAATCCAGAAAATGACGGGTTGAACTTGACTAGGACTCTTTGATTTGTTGACTTCGTCAAGGTCACTTGGGTCCTAGGGGTAAAAAAAAATCACATCGGGAGTTTCTAAAGAAACTGAAACTTGCCAGATATGCGCATACCTTCTGGAGTGTGATAACATGAGTGGATTCCATCACATTATCATGCGATGATAGTTGGATCCCGATTCCCACTGATGAGTTGGTTTACTCCTCGAGTGATCCCGACTAATTCTTCTTTCAGGTTTGGAGGAGAATTTGAGGTTACAGTGGGAGGTTTCCTGATTAGATAAAGTGATAACCATTCTGATCTAGGTTAGAGTGCACGCTGAGTGTTTCTTTTCTCTCTCTCTTTGACAGCGACTATGGCCCGACCCTTGACTATGACTCAGTGACCAAAATTAACCGAACCTTCTTAAACACTGGCTTTTGGATTGTCAGAGTTGCATACCTCATTGCCACTCCTACTTTTACCCTTTTCTCCAGAACACCCCGTATTACTACGAACATCCACTTCCATTGGATAAAACCATCGTATGGTTATATACGAACTCGAAGGAACTTGTTCCAGATTCGAGGATGGTTTCTGGTTCTAGAGAAAACGAATAGGACTATTCAGTTGTCTTTTCCTTTTACCTTCTCTCAGGTTGTGAGTGCTCCTTGGATTAGGTGATAGTACACCTATTACGCTTATTGGATAGTCTTCTTCCAAACCATAGGCAGGTGCCGAACGGTGGGGAATGAAGAAAACCAATTAGCATAACGATGGTGTACAGAAGGTATTAGGTAAAGACAAATAAAGGGATTAAAAAGAGGGCAAAGTAAATTGTGACTGCTATTCACGACCAAACCAAGTATTTCATTACCACTCCTACTTCACCTTTGTATTTCTCCAGAACACTCCGTATCACTACGAAGATCCACAGTTATTTGGATATTCCATCGTGTGGTTATATACGAACTCGAAAGGAACTTATTCCAGTTCGGGGATGGATTCTGGTTCAGGAGAAATAGGAATAAGGTTTATTATGTTGTCTTTTATCTTCACCTTCTCTCGCGTTGCGAGTGCTCCTAGGATTAGGACAGTACACCCATTATGCTAATTGGATAGTCTTCTTCCAAACCATAGGCTGGTGCCGAAAGGTAGGGAAGGAAGAAAACCATTTAGCCTAAGAGGGTGTACAGAAAGTAATGACTAAAGACATATAAAGAGATTTGGAGAGATGACAAAGAAATATACGGTTACAGTTGTGAATCTGATAATGGAAGAGGCATTACTAGGAATACCCGGAAACCCCTTCGAAACATTTACATGTTTCAGTTTCGCTGTGTACTGTTAAAAGAAAACTGATTTCCCAATTAGACACTTGCTCCAGGGTATGTATTTACCAGGTATGATTCTCATATCTGTATGGTTTTACAGATGATGAGTGGGAGTAAGTTATTGGGAATTAGGTGATCATCCTCATTATATCGGTATTCGTTGTAATTGGTAATATTTGAGGAAATCGCCTGGGTAGTTTGCCGGACGGCAAATATTTGGTTTTGAATATCCGCTGTTATGCACCAATTTCAAATTGATATATCTGTATGTCTATTTTTATAGAGTGAGATATACCTTTTTGAAATTATGTCCATGACATTTACCTATATCAGTGGATGGTTAGGTAAGGAGCATTAAACAGCGGTGTAATTCTTCTTAACCATAAGTACAGTTTTCAACCTACGACACACAGGGTTTGGGTTATTCAACTCAGGGGACTTATACAGAGTATTGTATGTTGTCCAGTGTCCATTAGGACAGAGGGGTTGGTTCTCGTACTATACTCTGTTTACTTATGACTTCTCTAGTTCTTAGACAATTGTTTCGTAGAAACATAAGGTCCAAGTATTGAGAAGTTATAGGTATAAGAGTAAAGTAGAGAACCAGATGTTGCAAGTATCAGGATTCTTCAAGGTGATCGAAGATGTAGATACTTGTGTATGGTATTCAGTTAATAGTAATGATTAAGAGAACTTTCTTCTCTTTCAGGTTACTCATAATTGGAAGCATTCCTAAGTTGAGTAACGCTGATCGGCCTCCTTCCATTTAGTTGACATGCACTGGAGGCAACTGCATGATTTGAATCTGGTTCCAATTAAATCAGTGTCTCTGTTTCTATATTGGATATAGAACGGTTCATATCTTAACGATGTTAAGGTATGGGGAGTTGTCCGGCTTATGCTTAAAACCAGACTCTGGATAACTCAAGGCACGTTTCTATAATGGCTGTTTGTGGGTTGACCCGGGCTATGACGAGGGTTGACTTTCTACCATCTGGAAGATCAATAGTGATATTGTTCTTGACTCGCCACAGTTTTAGTAAAATGGATTTTTTCAGAAAACAGTAGTGGGAGTATGGTAGAACTGGAAGTGATTCCAGAACCGAAAACGATTACTGAAAATTTGATAAGAACCTAAAGATTCAATCTGGTTTGACATTCCATTGGCCACTCCGCAGATATGGTAGGTAATCTCAGGCACTCGAGAGGTACTTCGGTATTCTCAAGGACGGTGACAGGGAGGTTCTTGTTTACCCAGACTTGACACTACAGTTGTTCCAGACTATGAGACCCGGCAGGAGGATGAGTATAGCGTCGTTCTGAACTGTCTTTAGAAGCGTACGTGTATATGACTCTGCCAGAGGGTTGTCACAGTCAGTGGGAGTTGCGGAAGCTTGGTGGACAAGTAGCTTATGTCTATTGTTGGACAAAAGCAGGTATAACGGAGATAGATCATCTATTTCTGATGTGATAGTCATAGGTTTGACTTTATCAGAATAGGGGATGGATCTGTTAAGAAGGTAGTAGGGTGTGATGTCCTGGTATTTGGATGACATACACAGAGTAGGAAGTGAAATTCCTATACTACGATCGGTTATACTTTGGTTGTCACACAGTGGTTTCTCCACATAGGAATTGGGTATTACATCAGATATTCTGGTTACTAGATCTATGGTTTTAGATCTAGATTTGGGAAATATCCCAATCAGGGTACTTAGACAGCATTCTAAAGGTGTTTTAGAATGGATGACTCCTAGCACGGTAGTGTATCTGCAGGTGATGGAGTCACCCTCTCTAAAGGTGTCTTACAGACTAAAGGGGAGAGGGATGTGCATGATTGGCAGATCACTTGCTTAGGCAATTGAGTCAATCATGAGATGTCAAGTACCACACCAGATGTTGTTTTTGCAGTAGATGCAATAAGTTGATATTGATCCAATCCTGGAGGAACATTCGGAAGCAGCTTTAGAACATAAGTGGATGTTCTAGGGATATGATAACGACAGCCTCATTCGGGAGACAGTTATCATTCCAGGCTTCCAAGGTGACCTGGATGACAGAGTGCCTGTCAGAGTTATAGTTTTCCCTCTGATGAGGGGCAGTATTTTGGACAGGTGGTCCAAGCGGATACCGAGGGAGGCATGACGCAAGATACTGATTAAGTTCAGTTGACGATACAGTCTAAGAAGTTTGGATTTGGAGTTCATTTATGAACTAGGTCCCATCAGATATCCAGACATATTCTAAGACATGTATTGCTCATTTCGGGAGATGGCTTTCTCCGCGAACTCGAGATAAAGAGAGACATAGAAAGAAATATCAGAGCGGATCCACTCACTGAGGCTATTCCTCGAACGCATTAGTTTCGCAAACGGGTTTTGTGAGACTGATTAGTAGAGGAGTTGGGTGTTCGGTGTCACACCGGCTGTGAGTATGACATCGCAATAATTAGCCTTGAGTGCAAGTGGGAGGTTGTTGGAGATAGTGCCTTCAGAGTCAATTATTGGATCACAGGCACGTGATTGCAATAATTGAGGGAGGACCTATGCCGGTAGAACAGTCTTACTCAAGATGATAGTATGCTATCTGGTTTATCTTTATCATCGTGTGCTGCTTTAGGTGACCTTACAGGTCACTATTGCGCGTTGATAGAGCCCTTAGGATTCTTGCTTGACGGCCAGCAGTATGATGGCATCATATACGTGGGAGCTGGGGTCTATAAGCGCATCCCTAAAAGGTCCCTAGTCGTGGGAGTTTTCGAGACAGGGCATCGATACTCCACAGTAGACTAGTGTATACAGTCGAGACCCCCACGAGGGGCGGTGGCCGGTCTCACAAGCCACTGGTGTCAGTTGGTTCACCTAAGATGTATACAGGTGCTCATTGGGTTATGAGTACACCGGACAGAACTCGCCGGGAACATGCTAGTTGGTTTTATACCTGACGTCAGATAGCAGTTCCCTGGTGACATGTGTACAGGTTAGTTCATCGACCTGAGATCGTCATTTGTATCGTGTGAGTTCCCACTGTACTTTGATTACTACCCTACCACGGCTCAAAGGAGTCATGCAAACAGGTTTTAGTTGGGTACAGTCCCGAGCCACATGGAGGCAGTGAGCGGATCTGCAGGGGTTCGTCTCTCCCAGTATTGGGGGTGAGGTCGCGCTGTGTCTAGGAGAGCCATTACACGAAGTCTTTGGCCAAGGCAGGAGATTTACTGGTAGGTATTCCAGTAGTATCTCAGGATGTTCTATGCTACACTCCGACACGACTTGTACCGCTTTTGGGGGTCTGACTTTTACCACCCCCTAGGCCCGCCATGCGATGCTCATAGACGAACGGACCGGACTGTACGGATATTGTCACTGACAGGCTCAGTAGGGTGTCAGGATGAGTTCGCTCGTCGACTACCTTTTTGTCAATACCTGGTAGCCCGTTACGTATGGCTAATACCTCTGACGTGCTAGTGGTTAAATCCACAGCCAAAGTATTGATGAGTCTTTAGAGTCCCCCACAGACAGTTTCTCAAGTTTCGGGTGAAACGCTGTAGAGGCCGTATGGATATATGGCAGGGTTCAATCATATACGTGCGGTATTGCACGGATCATGATCGGACGGATAATACTAGCGGGCTTTGGTTTAAGATGGATCCTAGTATTGTACAGTGTAGATTTTGTCTCATTGCATTTGTATTCGGTCGGAATACAAATGCGGGTATGTATATACAGTCACGGGGTTATCCCGTAATTTGTTACCGGATCGCTTTTTGAAGTTGCCAGTTTGCATTCCGTTTCGGCTATTTTTCCTTTGTTCCTTCTTGGCTGAAATTCCTTTGATGGGAGGGGCTTATTTGCAAATGTGCAAATTAGCAAAGTGGAGGGTGTTTTTTGTAAGTGGTTGCTTCATGATGGTTCTAGATTGAGGTTGACTTCATTGGTTCATAATTACTTGATTTTTGAGATGAGATGGGTTTTTGATTTGACATTGTTGTGATCATTATTCCTCATGATCACCCTTTTCTCTTTCTTGCATTATTACTCATTACCTCTCTCATTTTGAAAGATGGCCGGCCACAAGGGAAATGGGGGGCTGTCCAAAATTTTGGGTGAGGGTTTTTATCTTATTTGCTCACACAAAATTCCATTGCTCCATCAAAAGTTCATCTCCTTCACCTCCACTCCGAAAATGGCAACTTCATTAACCCCTTGAGACAAACCATTCTACACTCAGTCTACAGCAATCTTGGACACGTCGGCTTGCCAACTTCGTGTCCGAGTTGCCTCGGTTCAGAGGTGGGAGACCGTAAAAAGACTCGGTGATGTGGTGCCCTTCCGACGAGGAGATCGAGACCGGAGATGCCGCGGGGAGATCGGGATGGTGGCAAAAGACCAAAGGACATGGATCGCTCGGTATAGCTCTCTACCTTTTCTCCAGTTAGCTAGTAGTAGGTTAATGGCCCGATCCGGGTTTATAGTCCGCGGTAGCGCCGATTTTTAGTTTAAAGAAAAGTTTTTGTTTCCGCATTTTGGCTTCAGACAGACGGCCGGGGCGCTGCCGTGGTCTTACAACCCTGGTAAACTTTGTCTATAATGTACGAGCCTTCATAGTTCGGCTCGAATTTCCCCCGCTTGGCACGACTGGGGATCATAGGTCTTTTGACCACTATCACGAGTTCGCCTTGGTGGAATGTTCTCGGCCTAGTCAATCTTTCATATGAGCGCGTCATCTTCGCTTTATAAGCCTCTATATTTTGTTACGTCATGAGACGGGTTTCATCAAGGGCATCGAGCTCCTCAAGCCGAATGTGAGCATTTTCTTCATCTGTTAGCTCGTAGTGAACGACCACTCATAGAGAGGGTAACTTTATCTCGAGAGGGAGTACCGCTTCTGTGCCGAATACCAACGCATAGGGCATTGTGTTTGTGGCAGTTTTGAACGTAGTTCGATACGCCCAGAGAGCTTTATGCAGTCTCTCGTGCCAGTCCCTCTTATTTCGAGACACCGTCTTTTTCACGATCTTGGTCAAGGTCTTGTTAAAAGCCTCAGCTAGACCGTTAGCTCGGGGATTATAGACCGATGAATATCTCCAGTCTATGTTATGCTGTTATGCGAAGCGGCTGATCTTGTGGCTTCTGTAGGCTGGCCCGTTATCGGAGATAATCCGTTGCGGAATGCCGAACGGATAAATGACGCGTGTCTTGAAGAAATGAAGGATATTCTCCGTCTCCACTTCTCTTAGCGGTACTGCTTCTGCCCATTTGGAGAAGTAATTAGTTGTCGCCAAAATGAATCGATGTCCTCGGGACGATGCTGGTTCGATAGGCCCGATTATGTCGGTTCCCCACATTTCGAACGGCCAGCTAGCCACCGTTGGATGTAGTGGGTTTGGATGTTGATGGATAAAGTCCCCATGAATCTGGCACGAGTGGCACTGCTTCGTGTATTCGAGGCAGTCTTGGATCATCGTGGGCCAATAGCAGCCTTTCCTTTTGATCTTCAGCTTCATCTTCGGCCCGGCATGGTGAGAACTGTTGAGTCCGTCGTGAGTTTCTTGGACGACTCTTCTTGCCTCTTCATGTCCCAGGAATCTTAGCCACAGGGAGTTAAACGATCTCTTATACAGAGTATCATTGACAAAGGTAAAAGATAGAGCTCGTTTCATGAGCTAATGTCTTGAAGACGCATCTTTAGGTATTCGACGGGATTTGAAGTAGTCTATGAAGACTTCTCTCCAATCTATAGCCTTTTCCTGGTCTTTTATTTGTAGGGCCGTTTGCCCGGTAGCTTCCTTTTCTTCGGACGACTTCGGAGATATTTTTGCCGGTGTAAGAACCTGACGACTTTGCACAACGATCCTCACGTCATCGAGATTCTCGTCGGACAGTTCTTTAGCGAGCTTGGCTAATGCATCTGCCTTACTATTTTCCGCACGCGGTATGCTTTCCTGGGCATAGACAGGGATTTGAGTCAGCACTCTCTTGCCGTATTTTACCAACTCTGGTTTGCACGTCTGATAGTCGCCATTTACTTGACTAACGACCGGCTGGGAGTCTCCGTATATGAGGAGGTATTCAATTCCCATGTCGACAGCGATCTCAAGACCTGCTATTAAAGCTTCATATTCGGTTTCGTTGTTCGTCCTCGGCTCTGTTAAGGAGAAGGCAAAGCGCATTATCCCTCCTTGTGGAGTCACGAAGATGAGGCCTACCCCTGATTTGATTATGGGGGTGTTTTGTTTGTGCTTCTTTATGGAAGATGCTCCATCGAAATAGAGTTCCCACCGGGTATCATTCTCTCTTCTCTCCCCGCCGATCATGTTAAACGCATGCTCGTCGGGCAATTCGCAGTTCAAGGGAGAGTCGGCAGGTATCGGATGCTCAGCGAGGAAGTAGGCGATAGCCTGGCCTTTCACTGCCTTGAGGGGTCGATAAGTTATCGAGAATTCCATCAAGAGCAAGGCCCATTTGGCGAGCCGTCCAGTTAATATAGCCATTGACATCAAATATTTGAGAGGATACACCTTTGATATGAGATGGACCTCATGTGCCAACGCGTATTGTCTGAGCTTCGTTATCGTGAAGATCAATGCTAGGCAGTGTTTTTCCATAGGGGAGTAATTGCTTTCTGCCCCCAGTAGAACTCGACTCAAGTAGTAGAGGGCTCTCTCCTTTCCTTGGTCATTCTCTTGTGCCTACAGCGCGCCTAAAGAACCTTCGAGGGCTGTTGTATATAGGACGAGAGGTTTTCTTTTAATGGGAGCGGCCAATACTGGCGGATTCTGCAGGTATTGCTTGATTTCGTCCAGTGCGGTTTGGCATTTGCGATCCCAGACGAACGGGGTTCCCTTCTTCATTAGGTGACTGTAAGGACGGCACTTGCCAGAGAGATTGGCTGTAAATCGCCGGATATACGCGAGCTTTCCTTGGAGAGACCGCAATTGCTTGAGAGTCCTTGGCGGAGGCATTTCCATGATCGCCATGATCTTTGATAGGTCTATCTCGATGCCCCGGTGGCGGACGACGAATCCTAGGAATTTTCCTGAGGAAACTCCGAACGCGCATTTGAGAGGGTTCATCTTCAAGTTATATTTCCGACGGCGCTGAAACACGATCTTCAGATGCTCTAAATGTTCCTCGTATGATTTGCTTTTAAGTACGAGGTCGTCGATATAGCATTCAACGATTTCATGTATGAGGTCATCGAAAATTTTCGTCATGGCCCTCTGATAGGTGGCACCGGCATTCTTTAGACCGAAAGGCAACACCTTGTAGCAGAATATGCCCAAAGGGGTCCGGAAAGCGGTATGCTTCTGGTCCTCGGGATGCATCTTTATCTGATTGTATCCCGAGGAGCCGTCCATGAAGGAGAAAACTTCGTGAGTGGACGTGTTATCTATCATCAACTCGGTAACCGGTACAGGAAAGTCGTCCTTCGGGCAGGCTTTGTTTAGATCCCGAAAGTCTATGCATATGCGCACCGCCCCATTTTTCTTCATCACTGGGACGATGTTGGCGATCCAGTGAGGATACTGAACCTCTTGGATGAAGCAGGAGTCGATTAGCTTCTTGACCTCGGCATTGTTGCTCATCTCAAGCTCGAGCCGCATTCTTCTTGGTGCCTGTTTAATCGGCTTGATGTCCGGAGATATCGCCAATTTGTGGACGGATATTTCTGGATCTAATCCTGGCATGTCGGAATAGTTCCATGCAAAGCAGTCTCTATACTGCATGAGCACGTCTTTGAGCGTAGCCACCTTTTCTTTGGACAACAGCTCACTGACGAACGTCGGCCGTGGGTCACTTGTCGTCCCCAAGTCGATTTTTCTGAGGTTATCTGCAGTAGTATGTATCCCATCTTCCAGCTCTTTTGGCGCCGGTGGAAACTAGGAGATCACCTCATTATCATCATTTTCGAAGCACCAGGGGAGATCAGCCATATCTTCGCATGTTCCTACTTCTAACAGCATTATCACATGACAGGTACGAGATCGTTTCTAAAACCAATGTTGATCCGGTTCCACTCTTGTGGTTTTGGGTTAATGCTTCTGCGGCGGGGTTACTCTCCAGCTGCTGGATAGAGCGAACCTGCCTTGCTGATACTGGCCTTCTACCCCGTCTTTGAATGTGAAGCAGTATTCGAGAGGATGTCCTATTGCTCGATGATATGAGAAATAATCTGGATGATTAACTTCACCTGCTTGCTCGGGATGCTTGGACTCCGGGAGGGTAGTCATCTGATGTTTTATGAAAAGATCAAGAATCTTCCTTATCTTGTCTTAGGAAAAAGAATACGCTCGAGCCATCTGTTTTATAAGAGACGAATCCTGGTTGCTCGATTCCCGATCATGTGGTTTCTTTGACCTGTTTTGTCGCTGTTGAACGCTTTTTCCGTTCTTGGGCTTATTTTTGCCTCTGCGTCGGGTCTTTTGTATGACGGGCTGGTGACGAAGGGCATCGTCACTTTCTGCAGCCTGCTGAAGGAGGCGCCGCGTTCTGGCATTCTCGTAGATGGCCATTTCGCGATTATGGTCGTCTCGAACCTTTTGACCTGCTTCCCTTATAAGCTTGTCCATCTGTTCTTCGAACGACGGGCTTGGTATTTTCACGACGGGAGCTCGTTATGGTTCATCGAAGTTATGTATGACATAGCAGTCGCGGAATCGCTCCCGTTTCTTGGATTGAACATATCCAAGTCCGATTATTTCCATTCTCCCGTTGGGCAGCTTTCGTTGAGTTCCGGGTATGTTCTAGATCCTGTTATAGAAATGAGCTTGTCGAGCAGTTTGTTTGAAGGGTACGCCTTGGCACTTCAATAGTCTTTTTAATTCGTCTGTGTAGTATCTGGGCAAACGGATGGGCTGGAGTCTGTCTAGCGTAGAATCGGTGCCGTGCCAGATTTCTTTCTCCAATTTAGTTTCTGCGGATCAATAAAAGAGTATCGCCTTTTCATCTTTTTGACTAGGAGGGACGTAGAACGTCTGCAGTTCTTGCACACTATAGGTATCAAGTGCATCGAGCTCTTTGTAATGCTCTTGTGGAACCATGGCAACTTGCAAACTCCGATCATCATCAGCGAAGGCTTGTATCGATGGCCGAACAGAAAATACGGCATTGACATCATCTTCCGAGTCGCTGCCGAAGACCAAAATAGGGGTGGACGGTCCCGGCTTGTTGCGTTGAGGCGGCCCTGAATAAATTATTTCTTCTTCCTCCTCGGTATCACTCCCGAAGACCGGAATAGTAATGATAGCTTTGTTCTTGTTCTCCGGTTTGTGACATCTTTCTGTGTCTTCGAAATCTGGCAGGAAGTACTTGGCATCCTCATATTTGTGGACTTTGTTCACGGAGAATGGGTTTAGTTCCCCTGTCACAGTGTACTCGAGACCATCTTTGAAGTACTTCATACACTGATGTTGTGTACAAGGGATAATGTTGTACTCGTGTAGCCAAGGCCTACCGAGTAAAGCATTATAGCAGGTCTTAGCGTCAATGACGTGGAACTTGATATCAGTGACTAGCAGCCCAAAGCGCAGCGTCAGTATCACAGACCCGAGCGTCCGTGATGACTGGGAGTCAAACCCGGAGATAATGATCTTATCCCGAGCGAGGTGTTGAACGCTCATGCAGATTTTGTTCAACACTCTTACATTGAGGAGGTTAACAGAGGACCCATTATCAACCAGGATTTTGCCTATCTTGATATCATGACAGTATCCGGAGACATAAAGGGGACGGTTATGCTCACACGTCCCGAGGAGGAGATCTTCATCGCCGAAAGTGATATCGGCCGTGTGTACTTCTTCCAGCTCGTCCTTCATCTTTTCTTCGGCGAGGAAAGCTTGGAATTGTTCATGCTCCTGTAACGCCTTGATCAAAGAATCTCTCGCCTCTTTGGATAGAAGAAGGGCGTCGAGAATGCTTAGCTGCGAAGGTAGCTTCCTCAAATGTGCCAGAACGTTGTAGTCCACCTTGTTTTTCTTTGGCGGGTCCTTGGCTGTCAGCTCTTTGATGACTTTATCATCGAGGGCGATATCTTCAGGGATCTTTTCTTTCCCCTTATCCTTTTTATTCGATCCCTTGTTCGCAGGTCCGAGATTCTTTTCAGGTAATGTGTGATTGCACAGCTGAATGTTCTCGCAGCTCTTCTGTTCTTCCTCTTTTCCTGAGGTGGATTCTTTGAAGAGAGGGCCAAGAGCTATTTCTTCATCAGAATCACTCCCAAAGGTGAGAACTCACGATCCCCCATCGTCGACCATGCGACAGTTGCCGGTCGTGCTTTTGCGCTCCTCGGTCGTATTTCTTTGCTTTTGACGAGTTTTGCGTTTCATCCGCTTGAAATGTTGTCGGTAAGCAACATATCCCTGCCACCAGATTTTAAAAGCGTTGCACTCTTCGGTGGGGTGCGCAATCTTTCGATGATATAAGCAGTAGCTAGGATGTATATCCGCTTCATCAGGAGTGTTTCCTTCAGAGGGTGGCAGCTTCATTCCCATCGATATGGCTTTGGCGAATCTTTTCCTCGTCTTGAACCTGCTTTTATTTGCGGCGGATGTACTTTGATCTGGTGGGAGTGTTTCGACCCTTTCATCCAGTCGCCGGCGTTTGGCCTTTTCAAATATGGCCATCTTGCGCATTCGACCAGTTTTGCTTTTAAGAAGAGCTTCCTTCAGGAATGCATCAATCATTTCGTATGATGGTCCTAGAAGTTCCGGCTCAGGATCTGCCCTCAGTTTCTCTGCGTAAGGAGCTTCTTCATCGTTTATCGACGAGTGAAAGATCACATAGAAGCTTGCCACATAATCTTCAGGCTCATCCGACGAGTCTTCTCCATTGTCATCATCTCCGTCCTCATGGACATGGCTGAGAAATTCTTGGAGTGTGACTGGGGTCCGCGCTTTCTGGTTATATTCTTCCAGCGCGTCGATATATTTTTGCTGGTCTGTGTGCTCATCACTAAGCTTCATGGGCTTTTTGGTCTTCTTCTTCTTTAAAGACTTTGACGGCTGGGTGTGAGCACTTTAACTATCACCACCAATTTTTGGAGTTGAACGTGGTTTCAGCATTCCCTCGATGAGCTCGGGTTCCAGTGGATTTTTCCACCTGATTGCCGGGCATGTTTGGAGATCTTTCAGCATTCTTTTCGTCTTGGCTGAAAGAACGGCTTCCCATGGAGCTTCTTCGACAAAAGAGCACGATGTCCCCGGTGTATCTCCCCTTTTAGGAGCGTGCGGCTGAGGTGGGCTTACTTTCCAATTCTTGGACAGGGCGAATTTGCCATGTTGGTATTGATCTTCAATCCAGCCTTTAAAGTCGAAGCAATCTTCAATTGGATGGCCTATCGCTTGGTGATAGGGCCAATAATTGGGATTATTAGCCTCACCGGGTTGCAATGGGCGTTTCGGATTCGGCAGATTGATGAGCCTGTTGCGCACCGATAGTTCAAACAATCTCCTCGTTTTGTCCCGGGAAAATGAGTAAGGGCGCTTTATTTTCTCATTATAAAATCGCCGTCTCTTGTCTAGGCTATCAGTTAATTTTGGACCACTAGGATGCTGTTGAGCATTGGCGACGAAGGTCGCTTTCCCTTTCCCTTTGTCATCCCGTGGCTCCGGCTTCGAAGGAGAAGGCCTGTGGCCTATCTGGTCCATTTGTGCCAGCTTATCAATCTAGGACTGGAAAGTGGTCGGCTTGAAAAACATCATAAATTGGGAGATGGTCGCTTGAGGGTTGAGGGTACCTACAAACATGCCTACCGCAGGCGCTTCCTCGATGCGCTGCTCGCACTTCGACCATATATTCCGCCATCGTATTGCGTATTGCACCCACGTTTTGCCTGGCTTTACCCTGGCATTAATCAATGCGGTGATCGGGGTGCGCTCGCTAGCGCTTGCGAATCTTTGTGTAAACAACAGCTCCATTTCCGCAAATGTCTTGACAGAGTCGTTCGGGAGTTCAGAGTACCATTCGAACGCTGTCTCCGATAAGCTGCCGACGAATTGGCGAAGTAGCAGTTTATCGTCACCTCCAGTGTTGCCGCACAAGGCCCTGAACTTAGCGACGTGCTGATGCGGATTGCCCGTCCCTTTATATACATGGAATTTAGGGATCGTATATCTCGGCGGGTACCTTATTTGGTCATGCCAGCCCGGATAGGGTCATCCAGTCTTAACGATCTGCCCAGCCGCTTCATTCGCCTGGTGAGCTCGTATTTGTTGAGCAATGTAAACATATAGAGCGACCTTGGAGATGGTCTCCTCCTTGGTTGCTGAAAGAGTCGGAGGAGGGTTCGATGTCTCTCCTCTGTCATCTTCAATGATAATCGGGGGGTCTTCAGCTGGAGGTTCCGGCTGTAATATCATCCCGGCCATGTCTTGGAACAAAAGAGCCATTCGTTTTATATTGGTCGTCGGTTCCGCGGCCTCTTTTTCTTTCCTCTCGAGTATTCTTCGGAGGAATTCAGTATCAGTTTCTTGTTCCTGACGCTGCTCTGAGGTCTCTGGATTCTCTTTCGGCCTAGTGAGTGCGGCCATTGCAGTCAGCATCTCTTGGAACTTTTGCTGCTATTGCTCCTGAGCCTTTGTTATCGATCGAGTAAGCGGTCGATGACCCGTTGAAGCACGGCTTTCCTCTTTTCTGAAATCCATATAAACGGTATGTGTTACCATGCCCCCAGACTTGGGACGTTTAGATTCAGCGTCCTTGCAGTTCGCCGCGGTCATAGGGGCTTTCCCCGGTCTTCTTTTCTTGTGAGCGGTTGACGTTGAGGGAGCCATTGCAGCGGGCACCCAGACGGACGACATCTTCTGTGGTACTATGGGATGGCTCTTTTCTTGCCGAGCTTTAATCTTCTTTGGTCGGCGAGAGTCATCCTGGTCAATCACCGACTCCTGGACCTGTTGCCAGACTTTGTAAATTTTGGAGGACATCCGCTGAGGGGGCTGCTCTGGCTTCTTTTCTGTAGCATTCTCCACAGGTGGAGGAGATCTCTTCAACATGACAGTTGGAGAGTTTTTGCGCACCCTCCTTAGCTGTTCAAATCTGTTCTCAGTCGGAACAGCAGCATCGATTTCCACCATGGGAG
The DNA here is from genome assembly GCA_030015575.1 of Agapanthus africanus. Classification (NCBI taxonomy): domain Eukaryota; kingdom Viridiplantae; phylum Streptophyta; class Magnoliopsida; order Asparagales; family Amaryllidaceae; genus Agapanthus; species Agapanthus africanus. The sequence continues at coordinate 365,369,471 of CM057351.1, read as the reverse complement.
CTGGCGGAGTCAGTCCAAAAGGGGAGTTGCCCCCAGCCTTCCTCACTCGGCGCCAGTGGTGTCGTCGAGCGTGTCTTGCAGATGGAGTTGGTTCAGCTATAGGGGTGACTTCCTCATGCCCCCTGTGTTGGTCAGAAGTTGTCATTGTCAGCCTCTTAAAGACTGATGTCCGTTGAGAAGCAATGTCCAATCTGTCAAAGACAGACCTCTGGACAGGGGAACCAGCTTTGAGGACTTCGCCCGGAGTGGGAGTCGGAACGGTCAGTCTTGTGAAGACCGACCCTTTGGCAGGAGAAGCCGCTTTGACGACTTCGAGAGCAGGAATGGCTATCCTTTTTGGGATAACCCTTTCTGGTATTGCGGGCTTCTTTATGGGCCCGTTGGAGCATTGGCCAGTTTGTCAAAGACTGAGGCGTTGGAGCTGGACGACCCGTTGAGAGGGTCCGCGGTAGTGGTAAGTCGATCAAAGACCAACTTCTTTGGGGCTTCCTACAACGGCATTGGGGCATTGAAGTTCATGGGTGGGAGCATGGTCCCGAAAAATAGCCCAGTGGTGGCCTGAGTTACTTGCTCCACTGGCATCTTGAACAGGGAGGCCGCTTGGGGCCCGTAAGTTACACCTCCAGATGAGACGGAATAGGAGTTGCAGTTGCAGCTAGAACAGTTAGACGCCATTGATGTTCTTTTTTCTGCACGGGAGCAAAACCAAATCTTAGTACCTCGAGCCCAAGGGCAACCATATCAAACCACGATTCATTCGCGAACACGACTCATGAAGTATGGTGTGGAAAGAGGAAAAGGTCCCACCGGGCGTGCCAGAATCTGTTCTTCGCCGAAAACGGGGACGGGACCGCGTATGTCCGTCTTGCCTGAATTTCGAGGGCAGATGCTAATTGGTGCTATCCGTTCACCTCTCCGAAGACGCCAAGTTGATTTATGACACCATGTATCGAAGGTTTAAATGGATGCGGCCGATGTAGCAGACTTCGTCAGATTCCCCCTCATTTGAGGGGTTTTTTGATTATGGGGACGCTCTTCCCTGCAGGCGCAAGCCCCTGCAGTTAATTACACTAACGCATCGCGGTAACAACTTTCTCCTTCTCCAGATGGTCACTTCGTGTCATGTGTGTTTGTTTTGTTTTTAGTTGCCCGTGGATTGTATACGGAGACTAATTTATGTTGTCGCCCGTAGGGCGTGGATTATTCTAAATCCGTATTTTCTTAGATTTGGGTTTGGGGTTGGGTTTAAGAATACGTTAGTCTCATTTGAGACTAAGATCAATTTAAACGTTTGTTTAAGGATACATTAGTCTAATTTTAGACTAAGATCAACTTAACGGGACCGTTTAGATCCAACAAAAGAGCATTTGGGCTCTATTGTTTAGTTTAGGGACATTGCGGTCCATAATTAGTTTAAGGACATCTCGGTCCAGTGGTAGTTTAAGGACATCTCGGTCCATGGGCTTAAGGACCCCATAGTCCGAGGTTAAGGACATCATAGTCCGTGGGTTTAAAGGGTCCCCACAGTCTAATTAAAAGACATCATAGTCTATGAAATGTATGGATGTCGGGAGCTATCACCTCTCTGAAGACGTTGAAGGATTACAACGACAAATATCAGAGGGGTTCGGAGATGTACCCTTGAACCAATTTTGGTTGAGATCTGTAGTCCAATTTGGACTTAAGATCTGTTAAAAGATTTATGAGCATATGTGCTCAATTAATCTGAGTTGAAGACTTATGGCCGATCTTGGGCTAAGTCTAACCAGGTTAAAATGTTCAAACATTAATTTTGGACTGTTGAGCCTTTATTTGGGCTTGGCCCTGGCAGTGTTTTTGTCTTTTACTGAATGCTAAACATTCCTCATAGCCCTGGGCTTATTAAAGAACAATTTATGTTCTATCCGCGCACATGTGAGGAGCACGTGGCGCGCTTGGCACTTTGCGCCAGTCAAAAGAGCGCAGAGCGCTAGTCCAAGAGCGCAGAGCGCTAACTGTTAAGTGGTGCACACGTGAGGGACACGTGGTGCGCTTGGCACTGAGCGCCAGTCTTATGAGCGCAAAGCGCTAGTTCAAAGAGCGCAAAGCACTTCTGTTTAAGTAGCACACACGTGGGAGACACGTGGCGCGCTTGGCGCTATGCGCCAGATAATGAGCGCAGTGCTCTTCTGTTGATCGGAGTGCTAAGGTTATGCAGCGCTTTGCGCTAGATGTGGAGTGCTGAAGCGCTTTTAAATTAAGAGCGCTATGGCTCTTCTTTTATGCAACTTAGATCAGTTTGCGCCTTGAAAGTTAAATTCTCTTTTTATAAGAGACTTTGTCTCAAAGTTCTAAGAACAAAGTTCTTATTTTATAGGAGATGTTTCAATCTCTTATTTTAGTGAAAGGCTTTGCCTTTATGGATCTTTGATCCTAAGAGAATTGAATTATTCTCCCTTTTTATGATGAGATGATCTCTGAAAGACAATTTGTCTTATATATCTTTGATCCGTGAGAAGACTTATGTTCTTCTTTTTATGATGAGATCTTTTGATCTCTTTGTGAAAGACCTTGGTCTTATAGATCTATGATCTTTAAAGAAGTGGATTTTTCTTTTTAATTATGAGATGATTTCATCTCTCTGTTCATTTTTTACCTTGAAGAAACTTCTTCTTTCCCTGAGAGCTTGGCTCTTCTTTTTGAGATCTCTCAAAGCTTATGGGGGATTCCTCTATTTTTCTCTGTCTTGGGGCCTTTATATAGGGCAAGCTGATTTGTTCAATCAGTTAAGGAGATCTTTTCTCCAATTGATTTAGGAATTTTCCCATCGTTGGATCTTTAATTCAAGGGCTTCTAATTTACAGAAGGCAATCTTCTTGTTATTAACAAGATTGGGAAATATTTTCCATACAGAATTTATTCTGTATTTTGGTGATTTTTAATCACCATTGGATTATTGATCCAATGGTGCTCTGATTTACAGAGCACAATCTTGATGTTTGGAAAGATTTTGAGGAATCTTTCCTTAACAGAATTTAATTCTGATTAATTAATGATTTATCATTATTATTGGATCTTTGATCTGACGGTGGGGAGCTTTTAGTTCCAGCGCTAGCGCATCCGTGCTTTGCACGTGGTGCGCTACTTAGAGCGCAGCGCACTTGTTTCCCCCAATCAGAGTAAAGCTCTGTTTGAAATTTAAATTTCAAATTGAAGCAATGCTTCAGATGCAGCGCCAAGTGCGCTGCGCCCTAAGCAGCGCACCATGTGTGCGCTAGCGCTAGGTGCCCTGCGCTCTAAGCAACACACTACGTGTCAAACACGGGTGCGTTAGCGCATGGTGCGCTGCGCTCCGAGCAGCGCACCATGTGTAAGACACAGGTGCGCCAGCGCTAGGTGCGCTGTGCTCTAAGCAGCACACCACGTGCAAAGTACGGGTACGCTAGCGCTGAAATTAAGAAAACTCCCCACGTTAGATCGAAGATCTAATAATAATGATAAATCATTAATTAATCAGAATTAAATTTTGTTATGGAAAGATTTTCCAATCTTCTTAAAAACAAGAAGATTGCATTCTGTAAAACAGAAGCCCTAGGATCAAAGATCCAATGGTGGGGAAACATCCCCAAATCAATCAGAGAAAGATCTTTTTAACTGATTCAACAAAGCAGCTTGTCCTATATAAAGGTCCCAAGACTTCAAGTCTTGCATAGAGAAACCCCTCTAAAAACTTTGAGAAACTCAAAGATAAAGAGCAAGCCCTTGCAAGAAGATTTTTCTTCAAGGTAAGACTGAAGGATGATGAAAATAGAGATGTAATCATTTCATAAAAAGAAGAATTCATTTCTTTAAACGGATCATAGATCTACAAGACAAAAAGTCTTTCACAAAAAAAATCAAAAGATCTCATCATAAAATAGAAGAAGAACATAATTCTTCTCACAGATCATGGATCTATAAAGGCAAAGCCTTTCATCAATATAAGAGATTGGAAATATCTCCTGCAAAATAAGAACTGTTGTTCTAAAATCTTGAGACAAAGTCTCTTTTAAAAAGAACATAAATTTGCTTCCCAGATCATAAAATTGATCAGCTGCGCTTTGCGCTCTTGAACTGCGCTTCTGCGTTATCTGGACTGACGCTCAGCGCCAAATGCGCCACGTGTCAATCACGTATGCGCCAATTAACAACTTGCGCTTTGCGCTTCTGAAATAGCGCACTGCGCTCATGGGCTGGCGCTCAGCGCCATGCGCACCACGTGTCACTTACGTGCACGCCACTGAACTGGAAGTGCAATGCGCTCATGGATTAGCGCTCAGCGGTTATAAACCGGCATCATGCGCTCATCATCTGGCGTCTAGCGCTGAGTGCGATACGTGTCCCTTACATGTGTGCTACTTGGCAGAAGCGCACTGCGCCTTTTGATTGGCACAAAGAGCCTTGTGCGCCACGTGTTGCGCTGACAGAACATAAATTGTTCTTTAATAAGCCCAGAGCTCGGATGAATGCTCAGCATTCAATAAAAGACAAAACATTGTCAAAAAGGCCAAGCCCAAATAAAGGCTCAACAATCCAAAATAAAATGTTAAACATTTATTGGACTTAGCCCAAGATTGGCCATAAGTCCTCAACCGATATTAATTGAGCTCATCTGCTTATAAATATGTTAACAGATCTTAGCCCCAACCAACTCACGTCGGTTCGAGGGTACATCTCTTTACTTCTCTGATATTTGTCGTTGTAATCCTTCAACGTCTTCAGAGAGGTGACGGGTCCCGACAACCAAACATTCTACGGACTGTGGGGTCCTTTAAAACCTATGGACTATGATGTCCTTAACCTTGACTGTGAGGTCTTTAAACTCACGGACTGTGATGTCCTTAACCTTAACTGTGATGTCTTTAAACTCACGGACTATGATGTCCTTAACCTTGACTGTGATGTCTTTAAACTCACGGACTATGATATCCTTAACCCGGACCGGGATTTCCTTAAACTAACACTGGGCCACCATGTCCTTAAACTGGTAATCGACCGCAATGTCCCTAAACTAAACAATAGAGCCCAAATGCTCTTTTGTTGGATCTAAATGATCCCGTTAGGTTGATCTTAGTCTAAAATGAGACTAACGTATCCTTAATAAACGTTTAAGTTGATCTTAGTCTCAAATGAGGCTAACGTATCCTTAAACCCAACCCCCAAACCCAAATCTAAGAAAGATACGGATTTGGACTAATCTATACCCTACAGGCGACAACATACATTAGTCTCCGTATACAATCCACGGGCAACCAAAAACAAAACAAACACACACGACACGAAGTGACCAACTGGAGAAGGAGAAAGTTGTTACCGCGATGCGGTAGTGTAATTAACCACAGGGACTTGTGCCTGCAGGGAAGAGCGTCCCCATAATTAAAAACCCCTTAAACGGGGGGGGGGGGGGGAATCTGACGAAGTCTGCTATATAGGCCGTATCCGTTTAAACCTTTGATACATGGTGCCATAAATCAACTTGGCATCTTCGGAGAGGTGGACGGATAGCACCAATTAGCATCTGCCCTGAAATTTAGGCGAGACGGACCCACGCGGTCGAGTCTCCGTGTCTTTGGCGGGGAACAGATTCTGGCACGTCCAGTGGGACCTTTTCCTCTTTCCACTCCACACTTCGTGTGTCGTGTTCGTGAATGAATCACAGTTTGCTATGGTTGCCCTTGGATTCGAGATACTAAGATTTGGTGTCTTGCTCGGTGCAGAAAACGAAAGATCAATGGCGTCTACCTGCACACAATGTTCCAGCTGCAACTGCGACTCCCATTCTGCCTCATCTGGAGGTGTAACTTACGGGCCCCAGGCGGCCTCCCTGTTCACAATGCCGGTGGACCAAGTAACTCAGGCCACCACTGGACTGTTCTTTGGGACTATGATCCCACCCATGAGCTTCAACGCCCCGATACTGCCGCAAGAAGCCCCAAAGAAGTCGGTCTTTGATCGACTTACCACTGCCGCTGCCCCTCTTAATGGGTCGCCCAAATCCAATGCCTCAGTTTTCAACAGACTGGGCCAGAATGCCAACAAGCCCGTAATACCTGAAGCAGCCATCCCAAAGCGGATAGCCATCCCCGCTCAAGCGGACGGAATCATTGGAAAGGCTTCTCCTGACAAGAAGTCAGTTTTCACAAGGCTGACCACTCCGGCTCCCGCTCCAGGCGAACTCACCTCTACTCGGAAGTTTGCCTTCGATAGGTTGGCCATCCCCACTCAGTGGAAATCAGTCTTCAATAGGCTGACAACGACTACTTCTGACCAACGCAGGGGGCATGAGGAAGTCACCCCTACGGCTGAGACAATACCATATGCATGACATGCTCGCCGTCGTCACTGGCTCCGAGTAAGAAAGGCTGGGGGCAGCTCCCCTTCTGGACTGACTCCGCCAGCCCCCATGGTGGAAATCAATGCTGCTGTTCCAACTGGGAACAGCTTTGAACCGCTTAGGAGGGTTCGCAAGAACTCTCCGACTGCCGTGCTGAAGAGATCTCCTCCACCTATGGAGATTACTACAGAAAAGAAGCCAGAGCAGCCCCCTCAGCGGCTGTCCTCTAAAATTTATAAAGTCTGGCGACAGGTCCAGGAATCAGTGATTGACCAGGACTACTCTCGCTGGCCAAACAAGCTTAAAGCTCGACAAGGAGAAAACTATCCTGCCAAGCCACCAAAGGCGACAGCCATCTGGGTGCCCGCTGCAACGGCTCCCTCAATGTCAACCGCTCAAAAGAGATGGAGGCCGGAGAAAGCCCCTGTGACCGCGGCGAACCGCAAAAGTGCAGAATCCAAAACGACCGTTGCAACCCGGCGAGGCTAATAGTCCTAATTATTTCCCCTACCATCAAACGGTAAGCCATCCAATTGAAGATTGCTTTGTCTTCAAGGGCTGGATCGAAGATCAATACCAACAGGGCAAATTGGCCCTGTCCGAGAATTGGAAGGTGAACCCACCATAGCCACACGCTCCCAAGAAGACGGACACACCGGGAGCATCATGTTCTTTCGTAGAAGAAGCTCCGTAGGAGATCGCTCTTTCAGCCAAGACAAAAAGAATGTTGAAGGATCTCCACACATGCCTGGCAATCAGGTGGAAGAATCCACTGGAACCCGAGATCATCGAAGGAATGCTGAAACCGCGCCCGACTCCAAAAATTGGTGGTGATAGCCAAAGCGCTTACACCCAGCCGTCAAAGTCTTCGAAGAAGAAGAAGAAGACCAAAAAGCCCGTGAAGCCTGGTGACAAGCACACAGACCTTCAAAAACAGATTGACGCGTTGGAAGAATACAATCAAAAAGCGCGGACTCCAGTCACACTCCAAGAATTTCTTAGCCACGTCCTTGAGGAAGGAGATGATGACAATGGAGAAGACTCGTCGGATGAATCTGACGATTATGTAGCAAGTTGCCATGTGATCTCTCACTCGTCGATAGACGATGAAGAAGCTCCTTACATAAAGAAACTGGGGGCAGATCCTGAGACGGAACTTCTAGGGCCATCAGACGAAATGATTGATGCATTCCTGGACGAAGATCTTCTGAAAAGTAAAGCCGATCGAGAGCGTGAGATGGCTATATTCGAAAAAGCCAAACGCCGGCGATTGGACGAAAGGGTTGAAACACTCCTGCCAGATCGAAGTATGTCCGCCGCAAATAAAAGCAGGTTTAGGACAAGGAAGAGGTTCGCCAAAGCCATATCAATGGGAATGAAGCTGCCACCCTCCGAAGGAAACATTCTTGGTGAAGCGGAAATACATCCTAACTACTGCTTATATCATCGAAAGATTGCGCACCCCACTGAAGAGTGCAATACTTTTAAAAGATGGTGGCATGGATATGTTACTCACCGGCAACATTTTAAGCGAATGAAACGCAAAACTCGTCGGGAGCAAAGAAATACGACCGAGGAGCGTAAAAGGACTACCGGCAACTGTCACATGGTCGACGCTGGGGGACCGCAAGTTCTCTCCTTCGGGAGCGACTCTGACGAAGAAATGACTCTTGGCCCTCTCTTCAAAGAATCCACGTCGGGAAAAGAGGAAGAACCGAAGAACTGTAAAAATATTCAGCTGCGCAATCGTACGCTGCCCGAAAAGAATCTTGGGCCCTCGACCAATAGGTTGAATAGAAAAGATAAGGGAAAAGAAAAAGTCCCTGAGAATATCATCCTTGATGACCAAGCCATCAAAGAGCTGACAGCCAAGGACCCGCCTAAGAAAAACAAGGTGGACTATAACGTTCTGGCACACTTGAGAAATCTACCTTCATAGCTAAGCATTCTCGACGCCCTTCTGCTATCTAAAGAGGTGAGAGATTCGCTGATCAAGGCATTACAAGAGCCTGAACAATTCCAAGTTTTCCTCGCCGAAGATGAAGGACGAGTTGGAAGAAGTGCACACAGCCGATATCACCTTCGGCGATGAAGATCTTCTCCTTGGGACGTGTGAGCATAACCGTCCCTTATAAGTCTCCGGATACTGTCATGACATCAAGATAGGAAAATTCCTGGTCGACAATGGGTCCTCCGTTAACCTCCTCAATGTAAGGGTGTTGAAAGAAATATGCATGAGTGTTCAACACCTCGCTCGTGATAAAATCACCATCTCCGGGTTTGACTCTCAGTCATCACGAACGCTTGGGTCTATAATATTGACACTACACTTTGGGTTGCTTGTCACGGACATTAAGTTTCATGTTATTGACGCCAAGACATGCTACAATGCTTTGCTCGGCCGGCCTTGGTTACACGAGTACAATATCGTCCCTTCTACACAATATCAGTGTATGAAGTATTTCAAGGATAGTCTCGAGTATACTGTGACAGGGGAGCTTAACCTATTCTCCATAAATGAAGTCCGAAAATACGAGGATGCAAAATACTTCCTGCCAGATTTCGAAGATACAGAAAGATGTCGCAAATCGGAGGACAAGAACAAAGCTATCATCACTATTCCAGTCTTCGGGAGTGATACCGAGGAGGGAGAAGAAATAGTTTATTTAGGTCCGCCCCAGTACAACAAGCCGGGACTGTCCACTCCTATGTTGATCTTCGGCAGCGACTCAGAAGATGAGGTCAATGCTGTATTCTTCGCTCGGCCATCGATACAAACCTTCGCTGATGAAGATCAAAGTTTGCAGGTTGCCATGGTTCCACAAGAGCATCACAAAGAGCTAGATGCACTTGAAACTTATAGTGTGCAAGAACTGCAGACATTCTACGTCTCTCCCAGGCGAAAAGGTGAAAAGGCGATCTTATTCTACCGATTCGAAGAGACCAAAGTGGAGAAAGAAATTTGGCATGGTGCGGATCCTACACTTGATAGGTTCCAGCCCATCTGTTTGCCCAGATATTACACAGACGGGCTAAAAAGACTCTTGAAATGGCAAGACAAGCTTGGTTCTACAACAGGATCTGGGACGTCCCCGGAACTCAGCGAAAGTTGCCTAACGGGAGAATGGAAACGATCGGGCTTGGATATGTTCGATCCAAGAAATGGGAGCTATTCCGCGACTACTACGTCATACATGACTTTGATAAAGAAGGAGATGCTCTGTAGAAAGATGTTAACCCTGAACCAAAACGAACCCCCACCGTGAAGATGCCAAGTCCGTCGTTCGAAGAACAAATGGACAAGCTAATAAAGGAAGCGGGTCAAAAGGTTCGAGACGATCATAATCGTGAAATGGCCATCTACGAGAAAGCCAGAACGCAACACCTCCTTCAGCAGGTTGCGAAAAATGAAAATGCTCCTCATTGTCAACCCGTTATAAAAAAGACCCGGCGTAGAGGCAAAAATAAACCAAAGAACGGAAAAAACGTTCGACAGCAGCTAAGCGAGTCTGAGAAGCCACGCGAGCAAGAGTCGAGCAGCCGGGATCCGTCCCTTATAAAGAAGATGGGTCGGGAATATTCTTTTCCCCAAGATAAGACAAAGAAGATATTCAATCTCGTCGTAAAGTATTAGATGATGACACTCCCGGAGTCCAAGCACCCCGAGCAAGCGAACGAGGTCTCTCACCCAGACTATTGCTCCTATCACCGAGCAATAGGACATCCTCTTGAAGACTGCTTCACCTTCAAGAACTGGGTCGAAGACCAATATCAACAAGGCAGGTTCTCTCTATCTAGTAGCTGGAAGGTAAGCCCGCCACAGAAGCATGAACCAAAAGCGACGTGTATAACGAGAGTAAAACCAGATCAACATTGATCTTGAGAACGATCTCATACCTGCCACGTGATAACGCTGTCAGAAGAAGAGCATGAGAATACGGATGACCTCCCCTGGTGCTTCGAAAACGATGATAATGAGGTAATCTCAGAGTTTCCACCGGCGCCAAAAGAGCTGGAAGATGGAATACGTACTACTGCAGATAACCTCAAGAAAATTGATTTGGGGACGGCAAGTGACCCGCGGCCGACATTCGTCAGTAAGCTGTTGTCTGAAGAAAGGATGACTACGCTAAAGGACGTGCTCATTCAGCATAGAGATTGCTTTGCATGGAACTATTCAGAGATGCCGGGACTCGATCCAGAGATTGCTGTCCACAGATTGGCGATTTCTCTAGACGTCAAACCGATCAAACAAGCGCCGAGAAGAATGCGGCTCGAGCTTGAAATGAGCATCAACGTCGAGGTCAAGAAGCTAATCGACTCCGGCTTCATCCAAGAGGTTCAATACCCCGACTGGATCGCCAACATTGTTCCAGAAATGAAGAAAAATGGGACGGTGCGCATAGGTGTGGACTTTCGGGATCTCAACAGAGCTTGTCCAAAAGACGACTTTCCAGTCACCGAGCTGATGATAGATAACACATCCACTCATGAAGTCTTCTCCTTTATGGACGGCTCATCAGGATATAATTAGATAAAGATGCATCCCGAAGACCAGAAGCATACCACTTCTCGGACCCCTTTGGGCATATTCTGCTACAAGGTGATGCCGTTCGATCTAAAGAACACCGGTGCCACCTATCAGAGGGCCATGACGAGGATTTTCGATGACCTCATACATGAAATCGTCGAATGCTATATCGACGTCATCATAGTTAAAAGCAAATCATACGAGGAACATCTAGAGCATTTGAAGATCGTGTTCCAGCGCCTTCGGAAATACAACTTGAAGATGAACCCTCTCAAATGCGCGTTCGGAGTTTCCTCAGGTAAGTTCTTGGGATTCATCGTCCGACACCAAGGCATCGAGATAGATCCGTCAAAGATCAAGGCGATCATGGAAATGCCTCCGCTAAGGACTCTTAAGCAACTGCGGTCTCTCTAAGGGAAGCTCGCGTATATCCGGCGATTTATAGCCAATCTCTCAGGCAAGTGCCGTCCTTACAGTTACCTAATGAAGAAGGGAACCCCATTCGTCTGGGATCACAAATGCCAAAGCGCACTGGAGGAAATCAAGCAATACCTACAGAATCCCCCAGTGCTGGCTGCTCCCGTTAAAGGAAAACCTCTCGTCCTGTACACAACAGCCCTCAAAGGTTCTTTAGGCGCGCTGTGGGCACAAGAGAACGACCAAGGAAAGAAGAGAGCTCTCTACTATCTGAGTCGAGTTCTACTGGGGGCAGAAAGCAACTACTCCCCCGTCGAAAAACACTGCTTAGCGTTGATTTTCGCGATAACGAACCTCAGACACTTTGCGTTAGCACATGAGGTCCATCTCATATCAAAAGTGGATCCTCTTAAGTATTTGATGTCAAAGGCCATATTGACGGGGCGGCTCGCTAAATGGGCCCTGCTCTTGATGGAGTTCTCGATAACTTATTAACCCCTCAAGGCAGTGAAAGGCCATGCCATCGCTGACTTCCTCGCCGAGCATCCAATACCTGCCGAATCTCCCTTGAACTGCGAATTGCCAGACGAACACGCGTTTGATACGATCGCCGGGGAGAGAAAGGAAAATGATACCCGATGAGAACTCTACTTTGACGGAGCGTCTTCCATAAAGAAGCGCAAACAAAGCACCCCCATAATCAAATCTGGGATAGGCCTCATCTTCGTGACTCCACAAGGAGGGATAATGCGCTTTGCCTTCTCCTTAACAGAGCCGAGGACGAACAATGAAGCCGAATATAAAGCTTTGATAGCAGGTCTCGAGATCGCTATCGGCATGGGAATTGAAAACCTCCTCATATACGGAGACTCCCAGCTGGTCGTTAGTCAAGTAAACAGCGACTATCAAACGTGCAAGCCAGAGTTGGTGCAGTACGGTGAGAGAGTGCAGCAACTGCTGACTCAAATTCCTTCCTACAGCTTGGAAAGTATACCGCACGTGGAAAATAGCAAGGCTGATGCATTAGCCAAACTCGCTAAAGAATTGGCCGACGAGAACCTCGATGACGTGAGAATTATTGTGCAAAACCGTCGGGTTCTTGCACCGGCAGAAATATCTCTGGAGTCGTCCGAAGAAAAGGGAGCGACCGAGCAAATGGCCCTACAAATAAAAGACCATGAAAAGGATATGGATTGGATGGAAGTCTTTATAGACTACTTCAAATCCCGTCGAACACCTAAAGATGCGTCCTCAAGACATCAGCTTATAAAACGAGCTCTGTCTTTCGCCTTCGTCAATGATACTATGTATAAGAGATCATTTTATTCTTTATGGCTAAGATGCCTGGGACCTGAAGAGGCAAAGAGAGTCGTCCAAGAAACTCATGACGAACTCTACGGTTCTCACCAAGCCAGGCCGAAGATGAAGCTGAAGATCAAACGAATAGACTACTATTGGCCCACGATGATCCAAGACTGCCTCGAATATGCGAAACAGTGCCACTCGTGCCAGATTCACGGGGACTTTATCCACCAGCATCCAAATCTGCTACACCCAACAGTGGCTAGCTAGCCGTTCGAAATGTAGGGAACCGACATAATCGGGCCCATCGAGCCAGCATCTTCCAGAGAACATCGGTTCATTTTGGCGACAACTGATTACTTCTCCAAGTGGGCAGAAGCAGTACCGCTGAGGGAAGTCAAGACGGAGAATATCCTCCATTTCTTCAAGACACACGTCATTTATCGGTTTGGAACTCCGCGACGGATCATCTCCGATAACGGGCCAGCCTACAAAAACTACAAGATCAGCTTCTTCGCACAACAGCATAACATAGTCTGGAGATACTCTTCGGTCTATAATCCCTGAGCTAACGGTCTAGCTGAGGCCTTGACGAAGATCGTGAAAAAAACGGTGTCTCGAAATAAGAAGGACTGGCATGAAGCTCTCTGGGCGTATCGAACTACGTTCAAAACAGCCACGAACACAACGTCGTACGCATTGGTATTCGGTACGGAAGCGGTACTCCTTCTCGAGATAGAGCTACCCTCCCTGCGAGTGGCAGTTCACTACAAGCTAACAGACGAAGAAAATGCTCACCTTCGACTTGAGGAGCTCGACCTCCTTGATGAAACCAGGCTCATGGTGCAGCAAAATCTGGAGGCTTATAAAGCGAAAATGACGTGCTCATATGAAAAATTGACTAGGCTGAGAACATTCCGCCAAGGCGAACTCATGCTAGTGGTCAAGAGACCCATGATCCCTAATCGGGCCAAGCGAGGGAAGTTCGAGCCGAACTATGAAGACCCGTATATCATAGACAAAGTCTTCCAGGGTGGAGCTTACCTACTCATGGACATGCATGGTGAAAGACCTTTCAGGCCAATAAACGGTCGCTTCCTTTAGAAATACTACCCCTGACGAGTCATGGCCTAAGTCAATGATAGATGACGACGCCTATGTCCGCTCGCTATCTTCCTAAGCCTAAACTCTATAAGTAGTAGCTGGCTTTCGGACCGAAATGTCCTAAAACTAATAACGGACCGAAATGTCCTAAAACTAACAATGGATCACTATGTCTTAAAACTGGCGTTGGACCAAAACGTCCTTAAAATAACAATGGACCACTATGTCCTAAAACTGGCGTCGGACCGAAACGTACATAAACTAACGATGGACCTCTATATCCTAAAACTAGCTGTTGACCGAGACGTCGATAAACTACCGTGGACTGCAGCATTCCAAGGCTGACACAAAAAAAATAGAAAGAATAAAAAAAAGAAAGAAAAAGAAAACGGTATATCCATAAGAAAAATGGGCACGGATGAAAACCCATAAGGGCTCCGTGAGTAAAAACAGCAGGGCTACCGGCGAGTTTTTATGAAAACCCGAAAGGGCGCAACCTAGTTAAAAAACACTTGCAAGGTCCTCTCGACCTTGTGAGGAGAAACCACCTGCGTGAGATCCTTACGACTCACAAGGGAGAAACACACTTAGGGATCCCCACGATTCCTAAAGAGAAACTACACTTACGAGATCCTCACGACTCGTAAGGAGAACCCTCTTATGAGACCCTCACGGCTCATAAGATTCAAAAGTCTTAAGCTACAGGGATCTGAACCTGTTCTTAAGTGGCCACCACAACCTCCAATGCTACCCTACAAGCGGCTCAATGCTGACCCTTGTATACAATCCACGGGCGCGAATAAACACTTCCCTAACAAAGTGCCATCCGTAACTAGGGATATGTCTACACGGTGAACAGCCCTTGTAAGTCCTCTCGACTTAGAAGGAGAAAATACTCTTGTAAGATCCTTACGACTTACAAGAAGCCATACACTTAGGAGTCCTCACGATTCCTAAGGAGAAAACGCACCTACGAGATCCTCACGACTCGTAGGGAGAAATACTTTTATGAGACCCTTACGGCTCATGAAGTCAAAAGCCTTAGTCGACAGGATCCTTACCCTGTCTATTAAGCCACCTTTGTTCGACATCGACATAGGCAAATGATGATTCACTCCTGGCAATATCCCAGTTGTAGCGGTGCTGATGCCGAAATCGGTGTCTAATTCCAAGCTCGCAACAAAAAGGTAGCGAGACACACATGCATACGAAATAGCCGAAATGATGGGGAAACTTACAACAAAATCAGCAAGTAAAAGTGTATGCATGCAAAATAGCCGAAATGATTGGGCAACTCGCAATAAAAAGCAGCGAGTAAAAATAAAACAAATAGCCGAAATGATTGGGCACCGCAAAAAATAGCCGAAAGGATTGGGCAATCGCGACTTTCGCGATATAAAAGCTGAAATGATAGAGCATCGCGGAAAGAAATAAAGAAAAATAAAATTTATGCCCTACAAGTGATATCAGATCAATCCCTGTATACAATCCAGGGGCGCAAACGAAGAAGGAATCACACCTTCCCTCCCCAGGCTCCATCAGAAGAAGAAACCAAATCTCAATGGTTCACAGACAGCCTGGAGATCATCTCAACATGCGTTTCATTACAACAGACGCAACATCAAGCAAAGCGGAACCGCGGCAATTCCCAGTTCCATGACTTGGCGGTGCGCAGATGACCGAGAGTCAAACCCCGACTCCGTGAAATGCGGATAAAGTCAACCCTTCCTGGTCACGTGGAACACGGCCTATATCAATCCTGACCCCATGGGGAATGTCCATAGCAGAGCCTGGTCCTCGCAGAACATGGCTATGACCCCGTGAGAAGCATCCATAGCAAAATTCCTGGTTATGTGGAACGCGGCTTATGCTAATCCTGACCCCGTGGGAAACGTCCAGAGCGGATCCTGGTCCTCGCAGAACACGGCTATGACCCCATGGGAAGAATCTAGAGCGGAGCCTGGTCCTCGCAGAATACGGCTATGACCCCGTGGGAAGCATCCAGAGCAAAATTTCTGGTCACGTGGAATGCGGCTTATGTCAATCCTGACCCGTGGGAAACGTCCAGAGCGGATCCTGGTCCTCATAGAACATGGCTATGTCCCCGTGGGAAGTATCCAGAGCGGAGCCTGGTCCTCACAGAACACGGCTATGACCCCGTGGAAAGCATCCAGAGCAAAATTCCTGGTTACGGGGAACGCGGCTTATGTCAATCCCTATGGGAAACGTCCAGAGCGGAGCCTGGTCCTCGCAGAACACGGTTATGACCCCGTGGGAAGCATCCAGAGCAAAATTCCTGGTCACGTGGAACGCGGCTTATGTTAATCCTGACCCCGTGGGAAACGTCCAGAGCGGAGCCTGGTCCTCGCAGAACACGGCTATGACCCCGTGGGAAGCATCCAGAGCAAAATTCCTGGTCACGTGGAACGCAGCTTATGTCAATCCTGACCCCGTGGGAAACATCCAGAGTGGAGCTTGGTCCTCACAGAACACGGCTATGACCCCGTGGGAAGCATCCAGAGCAAAATTCCTGGTCACATGGAACGCGACTTATGTCAATTCTGACCCCGTGGGAAATGTCCAGAGCGGATCCTGGTCCTCGCAGAACACGGTTATGACCCTATGGGAAGCATCCAGAAGGGAGCCTGGTCCTCGCAGAACACGACTATGACCCTGTGGGAAGCATCCAGAGCAAAATTCCTGGTCACGTGGAACGCGGCTTATGTCAATCCTGACCCCGTGAGAAACGTCCAGAGCGGATCCTGGTCCTCGCAGAACACGGCTATGACCCCATGGGAAGCATCCAGAGCGGAGCCTGGTCCTCGCAGAACATGGCTATGACCCCGTGGGAAGCATCCAGAGCAAAATTCCTAGTCACGTGGAACGCGGCTTATGTCAATCTGACCCCGTGGGAAACATCCAGAGCAGATCTTGGTCCTCGCAGAACACGGCTATGACCCCGTGGAAAGCATCCAGAGCGGAACCTGGTCCTCGCAGAACACGGTTATGACCCCGTGGGAAGCATCCAGAGAAAAATTTCCTGGTCACGTGGAACGCGGTTAAAGTCAATCTTGACCCCGTGGGAAACGCCCAGAGCAACTCCTGACTCTACGAAGTGCGGATAATGGCAACACCATCAATCACTTATAGGTCCTATCGCCCCGTAGGGAAGAAAACTCTCTTGTAAGATCCTTATGACTCTCGAGAGAAAACACACTTATGAATCCTCACGATTTCTAAGAAGAAAATACACCTACGAGATCCTCTCGACTCGTAGGGAGAAAAATTTTTATGAGACCCTCATTGCTCATGAAGTTGAAAAGTCTTAGGCAGCAGATCTGAACCTGCTTTCTAAGCCATCACTACCTTTCGAAGAATTCCAGATGGGATGCTCTCTATCATCTGCAGGCCACGCTTACTAAAGCGACATGCTGGTAACAAAGGGAAGAGAAGAAAGCGACAGTGAGGAGAACATTTTATTCACATTCAGTTAAGCGTTAAAGGCATACCCGTTCATGCATGTGCGAAAAAGTTTGATGTATAAAATAAACACATAGAAATGAAAAGGCTTGCTATTCATACTTCAGAAAATGCCTACATTGAAGAAAATAGCAAGTAAAAACATAATTGGAATGTTTACAAAGGCACGACATCAAATCCAGGGCATGGAATGAGAAACTCAAAAGTAAGGCCATCTTAAATATTCCAGGCCTTTCGAACCATCCTAGTATGCTTCCTCTCGCGATCGCAAGCGTCGGGGTCCTCACTGATGTCCTCCACCCTCCGATAGGCAGCGAGTATTGCCGCCTGTTGAAAAGCCTGATGCAGAAGGTCAATAAGATTGTCTCGCCTTTTCTTTGAGATTAGGCCCATTAGATATACCGAGTGCACCTTATCTTCGGTATCATCCAATGCCTTAAGCGGCATGCCGGCACAGAATAGAGGAAGTGCTCTCCAGATCGCTCCCACAATAAGCTTCAAGAGAGAGGAACGTCGAGGAAGCAGTCGACTATTGTATGCGTTAAAGCGACCCATAATTTCGGCACACTGGGCGTTTGTGAATTCTCGGTTTTGAGAACGACCGAGTACGCGAATGTCGCCATAAGAGATAATCTCATCAAGGTCATACATATGAGCGTCCATAACTCCTGAAAAAGAAATCAGCAAGAGTTAGCGGACAGACTGATTAAGAAAATTCTTATTAAAAACAGGCACAGGGATTTAAACGACTTTTGATATCCCCATGGAGAAAACAAATGCTAATTATGACACCTAACAAATTCGAATTTGCCAGAAATCCTAAAAAAAAGGAATCTCATTTAATGAGCGACCCCTCGGGTCAAGGAGTTAAACTTCTCGAGAGCAATGCTCTGCAGACAGGAGTGACACTTGTCAAAGTCAATTATGAGGGAAATTTAAAGAAATTCCCCAAGAATGCTAAGAGCCTTGCTCTGAAAGAAAATGATGGAATAATCCATGAGAAAAAGGAAATTGAAATCAATTTTTATACATGAATTAAAATTCTAAGATCTTCAAGATCCATGAACAAACTCTTAAAAGTTCTTCATGATTTGAAGAGAGCAAAAGCTCTGTTAACAGAAACCCTAAAAGGGTTTTCTTTAGATCAAAGATCTATGAAGAGCAAGGCTCTGTTAATGGGTAAAACCCTAGATTAGTAAAAGATTTAATCTTTACCTAAATTTTTACAGAGTTTTTGTCCTTAAGAAAATTCTTAAGATGGAGAGCTATGCTCTGTGAGAGAATAAAAATTCTCAGAAAATAAGGAAGAAGATGAACAGAATCATCTAAACGACCAAAGGTCCTATTTATAGGCATTGAAATGCCTTTTCAACTTCTGAGTTGATCCAAAGGCGCAGATGCTGCCACCGCTGCACTCACATGTGGGCCATGTGAGCGCAACGGTGGGGGGGGGGAGGCATTTGTTCCCCCAATCAGATCAATGCTCTGTTTGAAATTTAAATTTCAAATTGAAGCTACGCTTCAGATGCAGCGCCAAGTGCGCTGCGCCCTAAGCAGCGCACCATGTGTGCGCTAGCGCTAGGTGCGCTGCGCTCTAAGCAACGCAACATGTGTCAAACACGGGTGCGCTAGCGCACGGTGCGCTGTGCTCCGAGCAGCGCACCACGTGTAAGACACAGGTGCGCTAGCGCTAGGTGCGCTGCGCTCTAAGCAGCGTACCATGTGCAAAGCACGGGTGCGCTAGCGCTGGAATTAAGAAAACTCTCCACCGTTAGATCGAAGATCTAATAATAATGATAAATCATTAATTAATCAAAATTAAATTCTGTTATGGAAAGATTTTCCAATCTTGTTAAAAACAAGAAGATTGCCTTCTGTAGAACAGAAGCCTTAGGATCAAAGATCCAATGGTGGGGAAACATCCCCAAATCAATCAGAGAAAGATCTCTTTAACTGATTCAACAAATCAGCTTGCTCTATATAAAGGTCCCAAGACTTCAAGTCTTGCATAGAGAAACCCCCCCAAAAACTTTGAGAAACTCAAAGATAAAGAGCAAGCTCTTACAAGACGATTTTTCTTCAGGATAAGAATGAAAGATGATGAAAATAGAGATGAAATCATCTCATAAAAAGAAGAATTCATTTCTTTAAACGGATCATAGATCTACAAGACAAAAAGTCTTTCATAAAAAAGATCAAAAGATCTCATCATAAAATAGAAGAAGAACATAATTCTTCTTACTGATCATAGATCTATAAAGGCAAAACCTTTCATCAACATATGAGATGGAAATATCTCCTGCAAAATAAGAACCGTTGTTCTTAGATCTTGAGACAAAGTCTCTTTTAAAAAGAATATAAATTTATTTCCCAGATTATAAAATTGATCAACTGCGCTTTGCGCTCTTGAACTACGCTTCTGTGCTCTCTGGACTGACGCTCAGCGCCAAATGCGCCACGTGTCAATCACGTATGCGCCAATTAACAACTTGCGCTTTGCGCTTCTGAAATAGCGCATTGCGCTCGTGGGCTGGCGCTCAGCACCAAGCGCACCACGTGTCACTCACGTGTGCGCCACTAAACTGAAAGCGCAATGCGCTCATGGATTAGCGCTCAGCGCTCATAAACTGGCATCATGCGCTCATCATCTGGCGCCTAGTACTGAGTGCGACACGTGTCCCTTACATGTGTGCTACTTGGCAGAAGCGCATTGGGCTTCTGATTGGCGCAAAGCGCCTAACGCGCCATGTGTTGCGCTGACAGAACATAAATTGTTCTTTAATAAGCCCACAGCTCGGATGAATTCTCAGCATTTAATAAAAGACAAAAACATTGTCAAAAAGGCCAAGCCCAAATAAAGGCTCAACAGCCTAAAATAAAATGTTAAACATTTATTGGACTTAGCCCAAGATTGGCCATAAGTCATCAACCCATATTAATTTAGCTCATCTGCTCATAAATACGTTAACAGATCTTATCCCCAACCAACTCACGTCGGTTCGAGGGTACATCTCTTTACTCCTCTGATATTTGTTGTTATAATCCTTCAACGTCTTCAGAGAGGTGACGGGTCCCGACAACTAAACATTCTACGGACTGTGGGGTCCTTTAAAACCCATGGACTATGATGTCCTTATGTATGGTGTTTTTCGTCACCCCATTGAGATGGGAATACGCGCGCGCTTGTCAGGCGTACTACAGATTCCCCCTGCCTGGGGTAGGCCGGGGTTTATTGATTGTGGGGATCCGAATCTCCGGCAACCGCGAACTAAGCTGCCGTTAATTATCCCTCGCCTTTGGAGCGAGGGAACCTCCGATTGACGGGTTAAACTGGTCATGCGAACTCAATGTGCAGTGTACATGTGTTGTGTTTTGAAAGGGGGTTTTGGATATATCGGGAGCCACGCAGAGTTTTTACGGGCGTCCCGCTATCCGGATAGCGGGCTGGGGGTCAAGGGGGCTAGCAGCCCCCTTGCGGGGTGCGGGGCAGAGCCCCATTAGAAATTTTTTTCTAACAGGGACAGTGTCGTGGAGTATGTGTGTATGTACATATGTATACATATGTATAGATATACATGTATATATATAAAAAAGGGGAAAAGACATCCAAAGGATGCGTGGGGCAGCACCTTGGGCGCTGTGCGCCTAGGTGCTGTGCGCTCAGGCGCTAGAGTGCCACGTGTCGGCACGTGGGTGCTCTGCGCTTGAGCGCAAGCGCGCCACGTGTCGGCACAGGGGCGACTTGTGCTCGAGCCCTTGCGCGCCACGTGTCAGTAAGGGGCGACTTGCTCTCGAGCGCTTGCGCTGGAGCGCAAGCGCGCCACATGTCGGCACGGGGGCGACTTGCGCTCGAGCGCTTGCGATCGAGCGCAAGCACGCCATGTGTCGACACCGGGGCGACTTGCTTTCGAGCGCTTGCGCTGGAGCGCAAGCCCGCCACGTGTCGGCACGTGGGCGTTCTGCGCTCGAACGCTTACGCTTGAGCGCAAGCACGCCACGTGTCGGCACGCGGGCACTCTGCGCTTGAGCGCCGGCGAGAAAAGGAGGCTTTTAGCCTAAGAAACAGAAGCTGTGCTTCAGAAAGGAAATATTTATTATGTATATGTGTATGGAGTTAAACTCCTAGGATGTTCTGAAGCTGATGAAGGGGGGTTCTTCTTCCTCCTCCTGTTGTTTAGCCGGATTTTGAAGATCAAGAGATGTGAGATCTCAAAATCTCTCCTTTTTGAGATCTGATGGGAGATCTGAGTTCCCCTTTGCGGGTTTTGTGGTGGAAAACTATTTTGTTTTGGAAAAGAAAGAGTAAAACTCTTGATTTAATTCAAAAGAAATGAGAAGGTTTAGAACCTTGGAGAAGGAGCAGGAGGCTCAAAGAACCCTAGTTTTTTTTGGGAATGAAAAGTATATCGTTTATTCATCATCATGTTGCCTTATATAGGCTTACATATTTACATATAGCCCCTTGGGCTTTACAAAAATGGCATTTTAGCCATCCCATGGCTCATGTGCCATTTCATTTTTGCACATAAGCCATGGGCTTACAAAATATTGGCTTTATGCCCATTTTGTTTACATTCATGCATAAACAATTACATAAAAATTATTTATTACATGATTTTGTTGTTGGCACGGGGAGGCTGGCCGCGGTCTCGACCTGGGCTTGGGCCCGCTCGACCTGAGCTTGGGCCCACCTGGCTTGGGGTTGACCTTGACTTTGACTCGGTCAACGGGGGTGTAAAATTTTACCCCAATAAAGTGCCCCCCATCAATAAATGCACACCGCACATTTGAGTTGTGTGCATGAAATTGATGGATCTTGAAGCTAAACTTCGAGGTGGAACATCATTCCGGAGGCGAAGCATCATCCCGGGGAGCATGATTCCCTGGGATCGGTGCATCATTCTGATTTGCGGAGCATAATTCCGGGGTTGGAGTATCCCTCGGGGAGCATGATTCCCGGGGATCGGAGCATCATTCCGATGAGCGGAGCATGATTCCAGGGTTCGGAGCATCATTCCGATGGGCGGAGCATAATTCCAGAGATCGGAGCATCATTTCGATGATCGGAGCATGATTCCAAGATTCGGAGCATCATTCCGAAGGGCGAAGCATGATTCCAGAGTTCGGAGCATCTTTCCGGAGAGCGGAGCATAATTCCAGGATTCGGAGCATCATTCCGAAGGGCGGAGCATGATTCCAGAGATCGGAGCATCATTCTGAAGGGCGGAGCATGATTCCAGAGATCGGAGCATCATTCCGAAGGGCGGAGCATAATTCCAGAGATTGGAGCATCATTCCGAAGGATGGAGTATAATTCCAGAGATCGGAGCATCATTCCGATGGGTGGAGCATGATTCTAGGGTTCGGAGTATCATTCCGATGGGCGGAGCATAATTCCAGAGATCGGAGCATCATTCCGATGATCGGAGCATGATTGCAGGATTCGGAGCATCATTCCAAAGGGCGAAGCATGATTCCAGAGTTCGGAGCATCTTTCCGGAGAGCGGAGCATAATTCCAGGATTCGGAGCATCATTCCGAAGGGCGGAGCATGATTCCAGAGATCGGAGCATCATTCCGAAGGGCGGAGCATGATTCCAGAGATCGGAGCATCATTCCGAAGGATGGAGTATAATTCCAGAGATCGGAGCATCATTCCGATGGGCGGAGCATGATTCCAGGGTTCGGAGCATCATTCCGAAGAGCGGAGCATGATTCCAGGGTTCAGAGCATCATTCCGAAGAGCGGCAGATATTTTGACCGAAGCATGATTTCGATGCAGAGGTAGATTCCTGGGCGAAGTATAATTCCGACAAGGAAGGCAAATATTCCGAGGCGAAGCATTGATTTCGACACGGGGTATATTCTGAGACGGAGCATGATTCCGGCGCAGAGCTTGTTGGCTGACTTGATTCCGAGATGAAGCATAATTTCGACAGGGAAGGCAGGTACACCGAGGCGAAGCATCATTTCAACACGGGGTGCATTCTGAGACGAAGCATAATTCCGACGCAGAGCTTGCTGGTTGACTTGATTCCGAGGCGAAACATAATTTCGAAGAGGAGGTCGTTGGTTGATTCCGAGCCGAAGCATGATTTCGACACGGGGTAAATTCTGGGACGAAGCATGATTCTGCCGCAGAGGTGGTTGGTTTGATTTGATTTGGGTTGACATCAGCATCGCTGCACTGGAATATGGTACCAGGAGAGAATCATCATTTGTCATGAGAGGATTTGGGGATTGGTTTTTTTTTGTTTGGCATCAGCATCGCTACACTGGAATACGGTACCAGGAGCGAATCATCATTTGCGTTTGCTTATTAGGAAATGATGGCTTAGGAGACAGGTTTAGATCCCTATCACCTAAGACTTTTCAATTTTGTGAGCCGTAAGGGTCTTACAAAGCATTTTCTCCTTACGGGTCGTAAGGATCCCGTAAGTGTATTTTCTCCTTGGGAGTCGTGGGGACTTCCAAGTGTGTTGCTCCTTTGTGAGTCGTAAGGATCTCACGCGGGAATTTTCTCCTCACAAAGTCGAGAGGACCTTGTGAGTGCATTTCATCTCTTTCTCACGAGTTTGCGCCCTTTCGGGTTTTCACAAACTCGCCGGCAGTCCTGCTGTTTTTACTCGCGGAGCCCTTTCGGGTTTTCATCCGTGCCCATTTTGCTTGTGGACATACCTTTTTTTTAATTTTATTTTATTATTTTTGGAGAGATTGGGATTGTTTTACGCCCGTGGATTGTATACGGTTTTGCAGGATGTATGATCCAGACCGTAGGGCCGTAAAAATTTCGGGACTTTGTTGGCGTCTGCATCGCTGCACTGGAATATGGTACCAGGAGCGACTCATCATTCGCCGTTGGGGCATGGGATTTAGAATTTGGTTGGCGTCTGCATCGCTGCACTGGAATATGGTACCAGGAGCGACTCATTATTCGCCGCTTGGGGTATGAGATTTAGAATTTGGTTGGCGTCCGCATCGCTACACTGGAATATGGTACCAGGAGCGACTCATCATTCGCCGTTGGGGCATGGGATTTAGAATTTGGTTGGCGTCTGCATTGCTGCACTGGAATATGGTACCAGGAGCGACTCATCATTCACCGCTTGGGGTATGGGATTTGGAATTTGGTTGGCATCCGCATCGCTACACTGGAATATGGTACCAGGAGCGACTCATCATTCGCCGTTGGGGCATGGGATTTAGAATTTGGTTGGCGTCTGCATCGCTGCACTGGAATATGGTACCAGGAGCGACTCATCATTCGCCGCTTGGGGTATGGGATTTGGAATTTGGTTGGCGTCTGCATAGCTACACTGGAATATGGTACCAGGAGCGACTCATCATTCGCCGTTGGGGCATGGGATTTAGAATTTGGTTGGCGTCTGCATCGCTGTACTGGAATATGGTACCAGGAGCGACTCATCATTCGCCGCTTGGGATTTAAGTTTGGAATTTGGTTGGCGTTTGCATCGCTGCACTGGAATATGGTACCAGGAGCGACTCATAATTCTCCACTTTGGGATTGGGGAGCGATGGCTTAGGAGACAGGTTTAGGTCCCTGTCATCTAAGGCTTTTCAATTTTATGGGCCGTGAGGGTCCCATAAAAGCATTTTCTCCCTACGAGTCGTAAGGATCCCGCAGGTGTATTTTCTCCTTAGGAGTCGTGAGGACTCCTAAGTGTGTTTTCCCTTTATGAGTCGTAAGGATCCCACAAAGGTTTGTTCTCTTCATGTATCATGAGGACACATGAGTGGGTCTTCTCAATGGAGCATAATTCCAAGGGCGGAGACCAGCCGCGTAACTGGTGATTACGGTGGGCATGAGTGTGATGGGAATTATTTGAGCCCGTGGATTGTATACGGTAGTTAATTTGGGGACTCGCCGTAGGGCCGGAAGAATTTTGGGAAATTGGATTTTTGTTGGCATCTCCATCGCTGCACTGGAATATGGTACCAGGAGCGACTCATCATTCGCCGTTTTTTTTTGTTTTTGTGTTTTTTGTTTTACCGCGATTGCTCTATCATTTCAGCTTTTCTTATCGCGAAGATCGCGATTGCCCCATCATTTCGGCTTTTATTCGCGGTTGCCCCATCATTTCGGCTATATTTTCATCTTTATTTTACTCGCTGATTTTTATTGCGAGTTGCCTCATCATTTCGGCTTTTCTTAATTTTTCTTTTATTTACACATTTTTTGTTTTTTTACATTTTTTTTACATTCCCAGTTTAACGACTTAGAGGTCGACTGTTCCCAGTTTAATGACGTGGTGGTCGACTGTTTTCAGAGAGAGGCGGATATCTGAGAGAATCAGTTTCACGAAGAACTTCGGTCTCCGTTTGTATGAAATTGGCGGTCGCAGCTGGACTGTTTGTTAACACGCCTTTAGACAGTTCTATCTCTCATGCCTTGTATTGCTTTTCGACCCAATCTTTGAAGACGAAGCAGTCCTCAATGGCATGACCTATCACTCTGTGATAGGGGCAGTATTTGGGGTCGTCGGTCCTATTCGTTTCCTGCGGTCTTTTTGACTCTGGCAGTTGTAGACCGTTCTTTAGGGCGTCTTTGAATATTTTACGGATTTTGTCCCTTCTGAAGGAATAGACCTTATCCAGCTTCTCTTTCAGTGGAGATTCTCCTCCTTCTCCGAACATTGGCTTTCGAGGCTGGTTGGCGCTAGGCCCGCTCATCCCTTGCTTATTTCGGTTAGCCGAAGTGTTGAAAGATTCAGAATCATCGGTGTTTCCGCCTTTGTGATTATCGTCCTTTCGGTTTCTCCAGGACCTATTGTTATTTTGGGAATCCGAGGAGGACTCCTGTTTTGAGCGCTCCAGCATTTGAACTTTCCTGGTCAGCTCTTGGAATGTTTTGAGACCCGCGGTGCATAGAAACGGGGACATCCAATTGTTGAGATTTCCGACGAGGAGACTGACAGATTAGTCCTGCTCTATCGGCGGTTCGCATTTGACGGAGAGATTGCGCCATCGGGTTATAAAATCCGTGCTTCTTTCGTTGTTCTTAGGCTTGGTCCTTACGAGCTCGGCAATGGTGATCTTATCGCTGACGCTCATGAACCTTTGTCGAAACAAAGATTCCATTTGGACGAAAGTAGTAACGGAGCCATCCGGTATGCTCGCGTACCAGTCGAAAGCAACATCGGTCAAGCTATTAACGAACTGGCGGAGGAGGAGCGCATCGTTGCCCCCAGTATTCCCGCATGAGGCTTTGAAGTGGGCGATGTGTTGATTCGCATTTCCCGTCCCCTCGAATCTTCCGAATTTAGGGATGACATAGCCGCTAGGAAATTCTACCAGATCATATTGAGCAGGATATGGTCTCCCGCTACTACTAACATCTTTTTGTGCTTCAGCATCGGCTACCAGTGTTTTGATTTTGCTGGCAACCAAATCCATGATTTGATCTTGAGTTAGCGGGCTACTGTCATCGGTAGCCAAGACATTTCCCGAGATAGGACGCGACTGATTTTTATGCGGTTCGCCCACTTTTGGATTTGAGGGAATAGGCGTCGGCTGCTTTGGGACACCATTTCCCAGTTCATGAGAGCTTTGCGCCTGATTGGGCGGCTGAGAGGCAAGTTGGGCCGTAAGCTGTAAGACGACATTTGTCAAGTCATCGATCTTTGAGTAGAGATTGGCCATCTCCTTGTCTTTGCTTCTGAGCTGCTTTCGGAGCTCTTGGAGAAGTTGTTGCTCTGCGGTCTTAGGACGGAAAGTTGGCTCATCTTCGCTTTCCGAGCCTGACTCTTCATGAATTGAGGGCTCTCTCTGCCTATCAGCCTCGTCGAGAGGGTTTTCATCATCCAGCGAAGGCGTCTGTTCTTGGGAAGTGGCAACCACATTCAAGCCAGATTGGATTTGAGATGTGGTGGCCCCGTCCTTGCTCTTGCTGCGCGTGCCCACCATGTAGACAGTGTGGATAACACATTGAGCCATCCCCTCATCTTTGGCGGGGTAACCCTGTTCTTCGAACCTCACGAGGTTTAGCCTGGCAGGAGCCCTAGCCCTTTTGTTGGCTTTATATCTGAGCCTTTTCTCCTTCAGCTTCTCGATTTTGAAGGCTTGGCGGGCATCCGCTACCCGGGAAGCCATTGTGAGTTGATCAGAGGGGAGCTTAGAGAAGACACCCGATCGAGCAGTTGTTGAGGGTACCGTTGGAGCTTGCTCGAAACGCCTTGCAGCTTTGTTGGTGTCGATGGCCTTGCCCTCAGCTGAGGCCATGGAGAGTCGTTCGGGAACGGACTTGCGCTTGGGCTGTCCTGCCTTTCGAGACCGGTTTGTCTGCCACCGGGGCCTGAGGAGCTGGGATGGCGCAACCTGACATGAACATAATAGAGCCGAATGGTAGCAGCGGCTCCTCCCATTGTCGTCCGAGACTGGCCGGAAGGACTGTCCTAGAGTCTATCTTCATCGTGTAGGAGACAGGAGCTGAGTTCATCATCGAAGACATCGTCGGAAGGTGATTGCTTGAAAATCTGCATGAAAAAGCATTATTTTAGTATAAATATAGATATGTATATTGATTGAGTTCGCATGAACGTTTAACCCAAAATATGGAAGGAGAGATAGTGTCCCACCGGGCGTGCCAGAATCTGTAGGATGTTTTTCGTCACCCCATTGACATGGGAATACGCGCGCGCTTGTCAGGCATACTACAGATTCTCCCTGCCTAGGGTAGGCCGGGGTTTATTGATTGTGGGGATCCGAATCTCCGGCAACCGCGAACTAAGCTGCCGTTAATTATCCCTCGTCTTTGGAGCGAGGGAACCTCCGATTGACGGGTTAAACTGGTCATGCGAACTCAATGTGCAGTGTACATGTGTTGTGTTTTGAAAGGGGGTTTTGGATATATCGGGAGCCACGCAGAGTTTTTACGGGGGTCCCGCTACCCGGATAGCGGGTTGGGGGTCAAGGGGGCTAGCAGCCCCCTTGCGGGGTGCGGGGCAGCGCCCCGTTAGAAATTTTTTTCTAACAGGGACAGTGTCGTGGAGTATGTGTGTATGTACATATGTATAGATATACATGTATATATATAAAAAAGAGGAAAAGACATCCAAAGGATGCGTGGGGCAGCACCTTGGGTGCTGTGCGCCTAGGTGCTGTGCGCTCAGGCGCTAGAGTGCCACGTGTCGGCACGTGGGTGCTCTGCGCTTGAGCGCTGGGCGCTGGAGCGCAAGCGTGCCACGTGTCGGCACGGGGCGACTTGCGCTCGAGCGCAAGCGCGCCACGTGTCGGCACGTGGGTGCTCTGCGCTTGAGCGCTGGGCGCTTGAGCGCCGGGCGCTTGAGCGCAAGGGCGCCACGTGTCGGCACGGGGCGACTTGCGCTCGAGCGCAAGCGCGCCACGTGTCGGCACCGGGGCGACTTGCGCTCGAGCGCAAGCGCGCCACGTGTCGGCACGTGGGCGTTCTGGGCTCGAGCGCTTGCGCTTGAGCGCAAGTGCACCACGTGTCGGCACGTGGGCGCTCTGCGCTCGAGTGCAAGCGCGCCACGTGTCGGCACGTGGGCGCTCTGCGCTTAAGCGCCGGCGAGAAAAGGGAGGCTTTTAGCCTAAGAAACAGAAGCTGTGCTTCAGAAAGGAAATATTTATTATGTATATGTGTATGGAGTTAAACTCCTAGGATGTTCTGAAGCTGATGAAGGGGGGTTCTTCTTCTTCCTCCTGTTGTTTGGCTGGATTTTGAAAATCAAGAGATGTGAGATCTCAAAATCTCTCCTTTTTGAGATCTGATGGGAGATCTGAGTTCCCCTTTGCGGGTTTTGTGGTGGAAAACTACTTAGTTTTGGAAAAGAAAGAGTAAAACTCTTGATTTAATTCAAAAGAAATGAGAAGGTTTAGAACCGTGAAGAAGGAGCAGGAGGCACAAAGAACCCTAGTTTTTTTTTTGGGAATGAAAAGTATATCGTTTATTCATCATCATGTTGCCTTATATAGGCTTACATATTTACATATAGCCCCTTGGGCTTTACAAAAATGGCATTTTAGCCATCCCATGACTCATGTGCCATTTCATTTTTGCACATTAGCCATGGGCTTACAAAATATTGGCTTTATGCCCATTTTGTTTACATTCATGCATAAACAATTACATAAAAATTATTTATTACATGATTTTGTTGTTGACACGGGGAGGCTGGCCGCGGGCTCGACTTGGGCATAGGCCCGCTTGACCTGGGCTTGGGCCCACCTAGCTTGGGGTTGACCTTGACTTTGACTCGGTCAACGGGGGTGTAAATTTTTACCCCAACACCTTAACCTTGACTGTGAGGTATTTAAACTCACGGACTATGATGTCCTTAACCTTGACTGTGAGGTCTTTAAACTCACGGACTATGATGTCGTTAACCTTGACTGTGAGGTCTTTAAACTCACGGACTATGATGTCCTTAACCTTGACTATGATGTCCTTAACCCGGACCGAGATGTCCTTAACCCGGACCGAGATGTCCTTAAACTAACACTGAACCACCATGTCCTTAAATTGGTAATCGACCGCAATATCCCTAAACTAAACAATAGAGCCTAAATGCTCTTTTGTTGGATCTAAATGATCTCGTTAGGTTGATCTTAGTCTAAAATGAGACTAACGTATCCTTAACAAACATTTAAGTTGATCTTAGTCTCAAATGAGGCTAACATATCCTTAAACCCAACCCCCAAACCCAAATCTAAGAAAGATATGGATTTGGACTAATCCACGCCCTACGGGCGACAACATACATTAGTCTTCGTATACAATCCACGGGAAACTAAAAACAAAATAAACACACACGACACGAAGTGACCATCTGGAGAAGGAGAAAATTATCACCGCGATGCGGTAGCGTAATTAACTGCAGGGGCTTGCGCCTGCAGGGAAGAGCGTCCCCACAATCAAAAACCCCTCAAATGAGGGGGAATCTGACGAAGTCTGCTATATCGGCCGCATCCGTTTAAACCTTCGATACATGATGCCATAAATCAACTTGTCATCTTCGGAGAGGTAGACGGATAGCACTAATTAGCATCTGCCCCAAAATTCAGGCGAGATGGACCCCCGCGGTCGCATCTCTGTGTCTTCGGCCGGGAACAACACTTGGCACTAGCGCATCCGTGCTTTGCATATGGTGCGCTGCTTAGAGCGCAGCGCACCTAGCGCTAGCGCACACATGCTTTACACGTGGTGCGGTACTTATGGCGCAGCGCACTTAGCGCTAGTGCATCCGTGCTTTACATGTGGTGCGCTGCTTAGAGTGCAGCGCACTTAGAGCTAGCGTATCCGTGCTTTACACGTGGTGCGCTGCTTAGAGCGCAGCGCACCTAGCGCTAGCGCACACGTGCTTTGCACGTGGTGTGCTACTTAGGGCGCAGCGCACTTGGCGCTGCTTCTAAAGCGTTGCTTAATTTCAAAATTTGAATTTTTAACAGAGTTTTGTTCTGATTGGGGGAAACAATGCATATCCATGAGCAAGTAAGCCCCACCTTGGTAGACTTTGTCATATAATCCAAGGATTTTGGCACTGCTCGTGCCTCCAGCTCTTCTATGTTTTCTTCTAATGCCGAGTGAGCTTCTTCGTTATTTAGCGACGAATGAGAGATCATGTGGCAACTTGCCACATAATCTTTGGGTTCCTCTGACGAGTCGTCTCCCTCATTATTGTCGTTATCTCCACTTTCAAGGATATGGTTGAGAAACTCTTGGAGTGTGACCGGGGTTCGCGCCCTCTGGTTGTATTCCTTAAGCGCGTTAATATGCTTTTGCAGGTCTGTGCGCTTGTCGTCAGGCTGCGCGGGCTTCTTGTTCTTCTTCTTTTTCATTGAAGACTTTGACGGCTGGGTCTGGGTATTTTGCCCATCGTTACCAGTTCTCGGTGTTGGGCACGGTTTCAGCATCCCCTCAATGATTTACTGCTCTAGCGGGCTTCTCCATCTGATTGCCGGGCATGCTTGAAGATCCTTCAGCATTCTCTTAGTTTTTCCCGAGAGGACAACTTCCCATGGAGCTTCCTCTATAAACGAGCATGATGCCCCCGGCGTATCCGTCTTTTTAGAAGCGTGCGGTTGTGTCGGGTTTGCCCTCCAGTTTTCAGACAAGGCGAATTTGCCTTACTGGTACTTATCTTCAACCCAGTTTTTGAAGACGTAGCAATCTTCGATTGAGTGACCCACTACTCTGTGGTAGGGACAATAGTTAAGATGGTTGACATCACTTGGTTGCGGTGGGTGTCTCGGCTCTGGCAGAGTGATGAGCCCGTTGTGCATTGCTAGTTCGAACAGTCTCCTTATTTTATCCCGGGGGAACGAGTAAGGACGTCTCAAATTCTCATCGAGGGATCGTGGCTTGCTGCTTTGGCGAACAACCGGTCTCGGGTCACTCAGTTGTTGTTGAGCATTGGCGACGAAGGTCGCTTTCCCTTTGCTCTTTTCGTTTTGAAGCTCCGTTTTCGAGGAGGATGGTCTATGGCCCATCTGGTCCATTTGAGCCAGCTTATCGATCAAGGCCTGGAAAGTGGTCGGCTTGAAGAACATCATGAATTGAGAAATGGTCGCCTGAGGGTCGAGGATCCCTACGAACATGCCCACGGCTGGAGCTTCCTCTATACGCTGTTCATACTTTGACCACAAGTTCCGCCACCGAATGGCGTACTGAACCCAGATTTCTCCTGGCTTCACTCTAGCGTTAATTAGTGCGGTGATCGGGGTGTGATCGCTAGCACTTGCGAATCACTGGGTAAACAGTAGCTCCATTTCTGCAAATGTCTTGACAGAGTCATTCGGGAGCTCGAAATACCACTCGAATGCTGTCTCCGATAAGCTGCCAACAAACTGGCAAAGCAGCAGTTTGTCGTCACCCCCAGTATTGCTGCACAGAGCTCTGAACTGAGCGACGTGCTGATGGGGGTTGCATGTCCCCTTGTACACGTGAAATTTAGGGATTGTATATCCCGGCAGGTACTTAATTTGATCGTACCAACCCGGATAGGGTCGCCCAGTTCTGATGACTTGGCCAGTTGCTTCATTTGCCTGATGAGCTCGTATTTGTTGAGCTATGTAGTCATCAAGTGCGGCTTTGGAGATGATCTCTTCTTTGGCTGCTGACAGTGCCGGAAGAGGGTTCGATGTCTCCCCTCTGTCGTCTTCAATGATCACTGGAGGATCTTCAGTTGGAGGATCTGGCTGTATCATCATCCTGACCATATCTTGAAATAGAAGCGCCATTTGCTTTATGTTAGCCACTTGTTCCGCGGCCTCTTTGTCTTTCTTATCAAGCAATCTTCGGAGGAATTCGGCATCGGTTTCCTGCTCCTGACGCTGCTCTGACGATGTCTCCGGGCTTTCTTTTGGCTCAGTGAGTGCGGCCATTTTCATTAGCATTTTCTGGAGCTTTCGCTGTTGCTCCTGAGCCTTTGTCACAGATCGGGTGACTGGTCGATGGCCCATGGAGATACGGCTATCCTCTTGTCCGGAAGCCATGTAAATGGTGTGCACTACCATGCCCCCAGACTTGGGCCATTTTGGTTCAGTGCCCTTGAGATTTGTCACAGATACGGGGATCTTCTCCGGCCTTCTCCTTTTATGTGCGGTTGAAGTTGAGGGGGCCGTTGCAGTGGGCACCCAAGTAGATGACACCTTCTGTGGTACGACAGGGTGGTCCTTCTCTTGCCGAACCTTCATTTTCTTTGGTCGGATGGAGTAGTCTTGGTTAATCACAGAGACTTAGACCCTTCACCAGACCCTATGGATTTTGGAGGACAGCCATTGAGGAGGCTGTGCTGGCTCCGCTTTTGTAACATTTTCAGCAGGTGGAGGAGACTTTTTTATCACAGTAGTTGGAGAGTTTTTGCGCACCTTCCTAAGTGGTTCAAAACTGTTCCCAGTTGGAACAGCAGCGTCGATTTCCACCATCGGAGCTGGTGGAGTCAGTCCAGAGGGATAGATGCCCCCAGTTTTCCTCACTTGGCGCCAGTGGCGACGTCGAGCGTGTCTTGCTGATGGTATTAGCTCAGTTACGGGGGTGGCTTCATCATGCCCCCTGTTCTGGTGAAGGGCTGCCGTTGGTGCCAGCCTATTGAAAACTGTCGTCCGCCGAGAGGAAACGTCCAACCTGTCGAAGACTGACTTTCGGATGGGAGAAGCACTTGTAACGACTTTACCCGCAGTGGAAGTTGGAACGGCCAGCCTTGTGAAGACCGATCCCTTAGCAGGAGAAGCCTCTTTGACGACTTCGTCCGTCGGAGTTGGAATGGCTATCCGCTTCGGGATAACTCCTTCAGATATTGCAGGCTTCTTTACGGGCCTACTGGAGCTTAGGCTCACCCTGTCAAAGACTGATGCAGTAGACTTGGAATTGGACGGCCCGTTGAGAGGGGCCGTGGTAGTTGTAAGCCGATCGAAGACCGACTTCTTCGGAGCTTCCTGTGACGGTATTGGGACGCTGAAGCTTGCCGGTGGGATCATGGTTCCAAAGAACAGTCCAGTGGTAGCTTGAGTCACCTGTCCCACTGGCATGGTGAAGATGGAGGCCGCTTGGGGCCCATAGGTCACTCCTCCGGCGAGGACGGAGTGGGAGTTGTTGCTGCAGCTGGTGCAGTTGGAAGCCATTTTCACTGCGTGGGAGCAAGACACCAAATCTTAGTACCTCGAATCCAGGCACAACCACATTAAACCACGATTCGTTCGTGAACACGACACACGAAGTGTGGAGTGGATAGAGGAAAAGGTCCCACCGGGCGTGCCAGAATCTGTTTACCGCCGGAAACAGCGACGAAATCGCGTAGGTCGTCTAGCCTGAATTTAGGGGCAGATGCTATTTGGGTTTTATCCGTCCACCTCACTGAAGATGCCAAGTTGATTTATGGCACCATGCATTGGAGGTTTAGATAGATGCGGCCGATGTAGCAGACTTCGTCAGATTCCCCATCATTGTGAGGGGTTTTTGATTGTGGGGATGCTCTTCCCTGCAGGCGCAAGCCCCTGTAGTTAATTACGCTACTGCATCGCGGTAACCACTTTCTCTTTCTTCAGATGGTCACTTCGTGTCGTGTGTGTTTGTTTTATTTTTTGGTTGCCCGTGGATTGTATACGGAGACTAATTTATGTTGTCGCCCGTAGGGCGTGGATTAGTCCAAATCCGTATTTTTTTAGATTTGGGTTTGTTTAAGGATCGTTAGTCTTGTTTTAGACTAAGATAATCTCAAACGTTTGTTGAGGATACATTAGTCTAATTTTAGGCTAAGATCTAGTCAACATGTTTTTGGGATCATTTAGATCCAATGAAAGAGTATTTGGACTCCATCGTTTTAGTTTAGGGACATCGCGGTCCATTGGGTTTAAGGACATCATAGTCCATGAGTTTAAGGACCTCATAGTCCGTAAGGTTTATAGACATCATAGTCTGGTTTAAAGACGTCATAGTCTGTGAGGTTTAAAGACATCATAGTCTGGTTTAAAGACGTCATAGTCTGGGAGGTTTAAAGTCATCATAGTCTGGTTTAAAGACATCATAGTCTGTAGGGTTTTGGTTTAGCCGTTTTGGGGTGCACCAAAAGTTATTGGTTATTGGGACCCTACACCTCTCTGAAGACGTTGAAGAATTACAACGACATGTATCAGAGGTATGAAGAGATGTACCCTAGAACCAATATTGGTTGGGAGATCTATAGTCAGGTTTGGGACTAAGACCAATTAAAAAGATTGTGAGCACATGGGCTCAGTTAATCTGATTTAGGGACTTGTGGCGAACTTGGGCTCAACCCACTCAGTTTTGAATAAAATGTTGAGAATTTGTTTGGGCTCAGTCCCTTTTTTATCCAGCAATGTTGAGCGTTGATTTGGGTTCTGACACCCATTTTTCTTTTGTCTTTTACTGAGTGTTGAAAACTTTTTATACCACTGGGCCTTATTTAAAGAACACTTTGTGTTCCCTCAGCGCACACGTATGGAGCACGTGGTGCGCTTGGAGCTGAGCGCCAGACCTGGAGCGCTAAGGCGCTTCTTGTGAAATAGCGCACACGTGAGGAGCACGTGGTGCGCTTGGCGCTGAGCGCCAGACGTGGAGCGCTAAGACGCTTCTTATGAAGTTGCGCACACGTGAGGAGCACGTGGTGCGCATGGCACTGAACGCCAGATTTGGAGCGCTGAAGCGCTTCTTTTGAAATAGCGCACACGTGAGGAGCACGTGGTGCGCTTGGCGCTGAGCGCTAGACTTGGAGCGCTGAAGCGCTTCTTTTGAAATAGCGCACACGTGAGGAGCATGTGGTGCGCTTGGCGCTGAGCGCCAGACTTGGAGCACTGAAGCGCTTCTTTGGCAGTTTTGGTCAGTTCTGTGCTTTGAGAATTAAATTCTCGTTTATAAGAGATTTTGTCTCATGGATCTAAGAAATAAGTTCTTCTATGATCTCTTTTGTTTTTCTTTATGAGAGACTTTGTCTCATGGATTTAAGAACTAAGTTCTTCTTTTTTATGAAGAGATGCTATGATCTCTTCTATTTTTGAGAAAGACTTTGTCCTATAGATCTGTGATCTAGAAAAAGAACTAAGTTCTTTTTTTTTTATCAAGAGATGCTATGATCTCACTTCTTTTTATTTACCTTGAAGAAGGTTCTTCTTCTTAGAGCTTGCTCTCGTTTTTGAAGTTTCTTCAAGTTTGGGGAGGGGGGGTTCCTCTATGTAAGACTTGAAGTTTTAGGTCCTTTATATAGGGGAGGCTGATTTGTTGGATCAGTTAAGAAAATCCATCATTGAGAGATTTCTGATTGATTTGGGGAATGTTTCCCACCGTTGGATCTTTGATCCAAGGGCTTCTGTTTTACAGAAGATAGTTTTCTTGTTATTAACAAGATTGGGAAAGTATTTTCCCATACAAAACTTATTCTGTATATTGGTGATTTTTATTCACCATTGGATCTTTGATCCAACAGTGTTCTAATTTACAGAGCACAATATTTCTTGTTTGGAAAGATTTGAGGAGTATTTCCTCAACAGAATTTGATTTTGTAATTTGATGATTTTTTTTATCTCAGTTGGATCATTGATCCAATGGTGGAGAACATTTGGTTCTAGCGCTTGGCACTCTCGTGCTGTGCACGTGAGGCGTTGCCTCAGAGTCTTTTGCGCTGGCGCTCTTGGCGCGAGCGCTCTCGTGCTTCGCATGTGAGCGCTGTTTCAGAGTCTTTAGCGCCGGCGCTCTTGGCGCAAGCGCTCTCGTGCTTTGCACATTAGCGCTGCCTCAGAGTCTTTGACTTTTAGCGTTGGCACACTTGGCGCGAGCGCTCTCGTGCTTTGCATGTGAGGCGCTGCCTCAGAGTCTTTGACTCTTGGCTCTGGCGCTCTTGGCACAGGCGCTCTTGGCATGGGCGCTTTTATGAAGTGCTGTTTCATTTCAAATTTCAAATTTTAAACAGAGCTTTGCTCTGATTTGGGGGAAACACTGCCCTTGACGATTACATAGCTCAATAAATATGAGCTCATCAAGCCAACGAAGCGGCTGGCCAAGTCGTTAGAACCGGGCGACCGTACCCTGGCTGGTACGATCAAATCAAGTACCCGCCGGGATATACGATCTCCAAGTTCCATGTGTACAAAGGGACATGAAATTCTCATCAGCACGTTGCTCAGTTCAGAGCTTTGTGCGGCAATACTGGAGGCGACGACAAATTGCTGCTTCGTCAGTTCGTTGGCATCCTGTCGGAAACAATATTCGAATGGTACTCGGAGCTCCCAAATGACTCCGTCAAAACATTCACAGAAATGGAATTGCTGTTCATAAAGCGGTTCAAAAGCGCAAGTGAACGCACCTTGATTACAGCATTAATCTACGCCAGGGTAAAGTCAGGGGAAACTTGGGTCCTGTACGCGATCCGGTGGCGGAGCCTATGGTCAAAGTGTGAACAACGCATCGAAGAATCTTCTGCCATGGGTATGTTCATCGAGACCCTTGATCCTCAAACGACCGTGTCCCGGTTCATGACGTTCTTCAAGACAACGACCTTCCGGGACCTGATCGATAAACTGGCCCAGATGGACCAGATAGGCCACAGGCCTCCCTCCTCAAAAAATACTACACATAACGGGTTACGACCTAGGTCAATGATTGATGACGACGCCCGTGTCCGCTCGCTATCTTCCTGAGTCAGAACCCCGAAAGTAGTATCCAGAAGATCCGTTGCCACGAAAATGATAACAATGGACCACTATTTTATTAAACTGTCCATAAACCACTACGTCCTTAAACTGGTCATGAACCACTACGTCCTTAAACTGGCCATGGACCGAGATGTCCTTAAACTAAAACTTCGCCGCGAATGGCAACACTGGACCGAGATGTCCCTAAACTAACAATGGACCACTACATTCTTAAACTGGCCATGGACCACTACGTCCTTAAACTGGTCATGGACCGAGATGTCCCTAAACTAACAATGGACCGAGACGTCCTTAAACTAAAACTTAGCTTCGAACGACAACACTGGACCGAGATGTCCCTAAACTAACAATGGACCGGAATGTCCTTAAACTAGCGCGTTGTCTCAAACAAGGCGATAATGGACCGAATTGTCCCTAAGCTAGTGTTCCGACTCAAATATGGCGCATCACCCCTAATACAGCGATATCCTCCCTTGAGAGCTATATTGCAATCAAAGCTCCAACGGCGAGGACTGCAACTCAAGTCTTACTGCTACACAGCTACTCCAGCAGTGAAATCACCCTTAAGTCCCATTGGAAAACAGATGGGTCGTTAAAAAAAAAGGTATGTCCACAAGCAAAATGGGCACGGATGAAAACTCGAAAAGGCGCCGTGAGTAAAAACAGCAGGACTACCAGCGAGTTTGCGAAAATCCGGAAGGGCGCGATCTTGTTAAAAAAAACGGTATGTCCACAAGAAAAATGTGCACGGATGAAAACCCGAAAGAGCGCCGTGAGTAAAAACAGTAGGACCACCAGCGAGTTTGTGAAAACCCGGAAAGGCGTGATCTCGTTAAAAAAAACGGTATGTCCACAAGTAAAATGGGCACGGATGAAAAGCCGAAAGGACGCCGTGAGTAAAAAAAGCAGGGATACCGGCGATTTTCTGAAAATCTGGAAGGGCGCAATCTCGTAAAACTTTCACTTATGAGATCCTCTTGACTCGTACGGAAAACTGCCCCTATGAGACCCTCACGGCTCATAGAATTCAAAAGTTTTAAGCTACAGGGATCCAAACCCGTTCTTAAGCCATCACATTCTCCGAGTTGCCCTATAAGCGGTCCGATATTGACCCTTGTATACAATCCATAGGAAGGAATGAATACTCCGTTACCAAGTTCTACCAATGGCTAGAAATATCCCATATGGTGAATAACACTTCTAAGTCCTCTCAACTTATAAGGAGAAAACAGTCTTGTAAGATCCTTACGACTTACAAGGGAAAACACCGCTTAGAAGTCCTCACGACTTCTAAGGAGAACATACACCTACGAGATCCTCACGACTCGTAGGGTGAAAAACTTTTATGAGACCCTTACGGGTCATAAAGTCAAAAAGGCTTAGTCGACAGGATCCTAACCCTATTTACTAAGCCATCTTTGTTCAAATCGACAAAGGCAAATGATGATTCACTCCTGGCAATATTCCAGTGGTAACGATGCAGATGCCTAAACAGGTGTCAAGCTCCAAGTCCTTTCAAGGCAAATGATGATTCGCTCCTAGCAATATTTCAGTCGCAGCGATGCTGATGCCAAGATTGGTATCAGATCTTAAGTTCCATACTCGCAACAAAAAATCAGCGAGCAAAAAAAAAATGCATATAAAATAGCTTTATTAATGGGGCAACTCGCAATAAAAATCAGCGAGCAAAAAATATGCATATGAAATAGCCGAAATGTTTGGGCAACTCGCAATAAAAAGCAGTGAGTAAAAATATAAAAATAACCGAAATGATTGGGCACGGCGATAAATAACCGAAATGATTGGGCAATCGAGACTTTCGCGATATGAAATGTTGAAAAGATAGAGCATCGCGGAAATTAAAAAAAAATTCCTCTGCCCTGCAGGTGAGTCCATACTGACCCCTGTATACTATCTATGGGCACAAATGAAAATGGGAACCATGATTTTCCCACCAGGCTCCGTTAAAGGAAAAGCCAGATCTCAACAGCAACATCTATAGCATAGAGATTACCCCATCGTACCTTCTCATTCCATCAGGGTGTAGACGTGACGTCAATAAAGCTCCGACGAGCCAAATCAAAAAAGGAGCGACGGCAAAATCCCAGCTCCAGCTCGGCGTTACTTCTCATTCCAGCAGGATGCAGACGCAACGTCAACAAAAAGCCTAAGGGTTGAAACAAAAAGGAGCCATGGAAAATTCTTAGCTCCAAGTC
The DNA here is from genome assembly GCA_030015575.1 of Agapanthus africanus. Classification (NCBI taxonomy): domain Eukaryota; kingdom Viridiplantae; phylum Streptophyta; class Magnoliopsida; order Asparagales; family Amaryllidaceae; genus Agapanthus; species Agapanthus africanus. The sequence continues at coordinate 365,329,928 of CM057351.1, read as the reverse complement.
TTGACGGTTCATATACAACTTAGAAACAATCCCGGCGTTCCTTTTCATTCCATCAGGATGCAGATGCAACGTCAACAAAGGCCCGAAGGTCGAAACAAAATGGAGCCATGGCAAATTCCTAGCTCCAAGTCTTGACGGTTCATATACAACGTAGAGATAAGCCTGACGTTCCTTCTCATCCCGACAGGATGCAGATACGATGTCAACAAAGGCTCCAAATAGCCAAACCAAAAAGGAGTGACGGCAAAATCCCAGCTCCAGCTCAACATTCTTCTCGTTACAGCAGACGCAATGTCAACATAGGCTCCAAATAGCCAAACCAAAAAGGAGTGACGACAAAATCCCAGCTCCAACTCGACATTCTTCTCGTTACAGCAGACGCAATGTCAATAAAGGTTCCAAATAGCCAAACCAAAAAGGAGTGATGGCAAAATCCCAGCTCCAGCTCGACATTCTTCTCATTACAGTAGACGCAATGTCAACAAAGGCTCCAAATAACCAAACCAAAAAGGAGTGACGGCAAAATCTCAGCTCCAGCTCGACATTCTTCTCGTTACAGCAGACACAATGTCAACATAGGCTCCAAATATCCAAACCAAAAAGGATTGACAGCAAAATCCCAGCTCCAGCTCGACATTCTTCTCGTTACAGCAGACGCAATGTCAACAAAGGATCCAAATAGCCAAACCAAAAATGAGTGACGGCAAAATCCCAGCTCCAGCTCGACATTCTTCTCGTTACAGTAGACGTAATATCAACAAAGTCTCCAAATAGCCAATCAAAAAGGAGTGAAGGCGAAATCCTAGCTCCAGCTCGACATTTTTCTCGTTACAGCAGACGCAATATCAACAAAGTCTCCAAATAGCCAATCAAAAAGGAGTGACGGCAAAATCTCAGCTCCAGCTCGACATTCTTCTCGTTACAGCAGACGCAATGTCAACAAAGGCTCCAAATAGCCAAATCAAATTGAAGCGACGGCAAATTCCTAGCTTCAAGGTCTCGACGGCAAGTCATATAAAGCCTATCGGAGATCATCCCACACCAGTGCGAAGTGGTTATGACTCATCGGGGCTCCAAACTGAGCCTAACCTCACGTAACAAGCGACATGGAAAATTTCTAACGCTTGCTTTTCTGACGGTCATATAGCCTAAGGAGATTACTTGAAGACGTCTTGTCCAGCCCCCGAAGAGATCAGAGACACGACAGTCGCGGGGCTACGCGAACAACAGCTTAAAGACTGCATATCGAGGAATAAATCAGCCAACGCGATGGTACCACGGACTAAAACCCTAGTACCATAAAACCTAACGGACCTCTGTCGCAAAGTGTAGGGGTTATCTATATTTCACGTTAGGATATACCTGCGAGACCTTCTCGACTCACCTCGACTCGTAGGGAAAAACATCTTTATGAGACCCTCACGGCTCATGTAGATGAAAAGCCTTAGGCGACGGGGATATCAACTTGTTTCCTAAGCACTGTTGCCCTACAAGCAGGTCCAAACCAACTCTTGTATACTATCCACGGGCCACATTCTCCAAAGCCGCATACCGACGTGGAGGAAAAACTACTTGTGAGTCCTCTCGACTCGTAAGGAGAAAATTCTCTTATGAGATCCTTACGATTTTCAAAAGAAAACGCACTTAGGAGTCTTCACAACTTCTAATGAGAAAAGACACCTACGAGATCCTCTCGACTCGTAGGGAGAAAAAACTTTATCAGACCCTCACGGCTCATAAAGTTGAAAAGTCTTAGGCGACAGATCTAAAACCTGTTTCCTAAGCCATCGCTGCCCTGCAAGTGGGTCAAGATGGACTCTTGTATACTATCCATGAGCCACATTCGCCAAAGTTACATGCCAATGAAATGAAGAAGCTGCTTACGGGTCCTCACGACTCGTAAGGGAAAAATACCCGAGTGAGATCCGTATGATTTACGGAGGTGATGAACACTTAGGAATACTCACAATTTCTACGGAGAATATGCACCTATGAGATCCTCACGACTCATAGGGAGAAAAATCTTCTCGAGACCCATACGGCTCATGAAGATGAAAAAAAGCTTTAGGCTACAAGGATCGTAAACTTGTCTCCTAAGCCATCAATTCCATGGCCAGGCATAACTTTGCACTACTTCACCCACATACATACTTACGTGGGCAAAGTAGTGGGGGGCATTTGTTCCCACCAAAAATTTTGGCTCAAAACATGATGTTGCCTTATAAAAATAAAAGGCAAACTCCACGTGTTAAACACGTGCACCCACATGCAAAGCATGTAGGTACCGCTTCAGATAGGATTAAATCCTTAAGCGCCTCACGTGTTTCCTACGTGAGCGCCAGCGCCAGCTTTTGTTAGGATTAAATCCTATAGTGGCGCCTCACGTGGAACACACGTGAGCGCCGGCATGCAAAGCACGAAAGTGACTATTTATAAAAGAATTAAATTCTTAGGCGACGCCCACGTGCATAGCACGTGAGCGTCAGCGTCCAAATTAAAGAAAGTAGAATTAAATTCTACTCTGTGGTGAATAGAGCCGTTGGATCAAATATCCAACGGAGATGATAAATTATCAAAAATACAGAATTAAATTCTGTCAGGAGAAAACATCCTCCAAATTGGATCATAGAATAAAATTCTATTTTGGGATATATTCCCTCAATATTTCTAAACAAGAAAAATTGCCCTCTGTAAAACAGAGAACCGGTGGATTAAAAATCTAACGGTGATGAAAAAATCACCGTTTTACAGAATAAATTATGTGCAAGGGAAAATATTTCCCCAATCTTGTTAGAAACAGGAAAATATGTTCTGTAAAACAGAAACCCTTGGATCAAAGATCCAATGGTGGGTAAAAATTTCCAAATCAATTAAGATCTCTTAATAAGAGATTTCTTCAAAAACTAATTAACGAACTTACCTCAACTATATACTTCAAGCCTGAGAGAAAGGAACCCCCCATAAGCTTCTAAAAAAAAGCTAAAGCAGAAAACTTCAGAAAGGAACAGAGAAGAAGATCTCCCTTTTCAAGAAACTCTAGGTAAATAAAAAAAGAGATCAAAACATCTCATTTAGTTATTGAAGGGTTTAACCCTTTTAAAAGAACTTAGTTTTTTCCTCTGGATCTGAGATCCACAAGACAAATCTCTCACAAGTTGAGAATTTAATTCTCATCGTGAAGAACTTGTTCTTAAGAATCAAAGACTTAGAAAAGAACTAGGAATTGAATTCCTCAAAACAAAGCATATAAGGAAAAACCTAGCGCCCAGTGCCTCACGTGTCCCTCACGTGGGTGCCACAGAAGAAAAGAGTGCTTAGCACTCATTGGGCAGCACTTAGCGCCCAACGCCTCACGTGGGCGCCACAGAAGAAAGGAGTTCTTATCACTCTTTGGGCAGCGCCACATGTGTCCTTTATGTCGGCGCCATAGAAGAAAGGAGTGCTTAGCACTCATTCTGCAGCGCCCGGCGCCCGGCGCCTCACGTGTCCCTCACGTGGGTGCCACAGAAGAAAGGAGTGCTTAGCTCTCATTAGGCAGCGCTCGGCGCCTAGTACCTCACGCGCTCCCCACATGGACGCCATAAAGAGTGCCTAGTACTCCATATAAAGACAAAAGGAGTAAAGTGTTTTACACTTATTGGGTAATTCCCCATGACTGAAAGCTTCACATGATCATATGTGGGCATCAGAACTTATTTAAGTTCTTAGCACTTTTGAATAAAAGGGGGACTGATTAAAAAGAGTCCAAGCAAGTGCTTAGCACTTTTCCATAAAAAAGAGAGACCACTGAGCAGATCAAGCCCAAATTGGCTAGGCCCTCTGAGGAAAGAACCTTCTTGATCCAAATCAATCGAGCCCATATGCTCATGATTGCCCAAACTAATCTCAGTCTCACATATGACTATTAATCTTTCAATTGATGATATCCCAAATGATATTCATCTTATATCTCCTAAGATAATTTTAGTCTCAAATATGACTAACGATTCCTAGGGTCACCATAACCTGTTTCCCTCAAATACGGGATTTGGTTTAAGTGTATATCTCTCCACACCTCTGATATACGTTATTGTAATTCTTTAACGTCTTTAAAGAGGTGGCGGGTCCCGACAACCAACAATTCTTCAGTGCATTCCCAAACCGTCCAAACCGACGTGCACACCTCAAATCAGACCGCATCTCATACTGGGCGCATTCCATATCACCCCTGTTCAATCCGTCACTTAACAAATACACGTGCGCGCAAGATGAACACACTAGACCACTTCGTCCTTAAACTGGGAAGGGACCGAAATGTCCTTAAACTATTATTCGCCTCCAAAATGGCGATAAGGGACCGAAATGTCCTTAAACTAATATTCGCCTCCAAAATGGCGATAATGGACCGAAACGTCTTTAAATTAAAACAATAGAGTCCAAATGCTCTTCTGTTGGATCTGAAAAAAAATGATACTGAAACCCCGTTAAGTGGATCTTAGTCTCAAATTGGACTAATGTATCCTTAAACAAAAACAAATCGAGCCCCAAATACTCACATACATTTAAGTTGATCTTAATCTCAAACCAGATTAACGATCCTTAAATCAACCCAAACCCAAATATAAAATTATACGGATTTGGACTAATCCACGACCTACGGGCGATGACATGAATTAGCCTCCGTATACAATCCATGGGCAACCTAAACAAACAAAAACACACACGATACGAAGTGAACTTCCGGAGCAGGAGAAAGTGGTTATCGCGATGCGATAATATAATTAATTGTAGGGGCTTACGTCTGTAGGGAAGAGCGTCCTCACAATAAAAAAAACCTCGCAAATGAGGAGGAATCTGACGAAGTATGCTACAACGGCCACATCCGTCCAAACCTCCGATATATGGTGCCATAAATAAACTTGGTATCTTCGGAGAGGTGGACGGATAAATCCAAATAGCATATGCCCCAAAACTCAGGCAGGACAATCCATCCCGGTTTCGTCCCCGTTTTCAGCGGTGAACAGTCAGTGCGTCATAATATCAACAATACTAAGAACCAGGATGCAACGAGATATGAAGGCATGAATATAAACGATAACATGAATATAACAAGTAAACACATATATGAAACAGTAAGGTGTATATGTATATGTGAAGTGCGGTGAGTAATCTAATCTGTGCTATGGGGTTATCTATTCTAAAGTTTGTGAAATCAATTTAATGGATTCGTCGATATAACTCAATAGTATCCCGTACATGCCCGGGACCACGGTCCAGATTCTCGGGCTGAAATTCGAGACGTGCCGCTGGGCAGTAAACAGGTAACAGGTACAGATGAATGATGTTAGCATCATCATCCCAGGGCTGGCCTAGCCTGTAAAACTGATCAGTATAAGCATCGGATTGTCGGGTTACAAGTTAGGTTTCATCATTGATTTCCCCTTACCCCAAAGGTTATGTGTTCAAATTAGGTATTGATAATATGGAGCTAATGCCAACACAGGATCAAGCATGTACATGTTTGTTTATGTAGAAAATAGGTTACGTCCGTCAGGACAACAAGTCAGGATTGTCGGCATTAGCAACATGATCAGGTAATAAGTCAAGTAGTGTATCAGGGCATGTCAGGTAGTGCATATGTATCGAACGGATGCCCAAAGTAAAACTGTAACGAGTATCGAAACACGGTAAATGCACGGATGCACAAGTATTAATCTGTGATAACATTTTATGTCCATGAGTCGTATGATGCACACTAGCAAACATGGTGTATAAATTTAGTAGTAACATGAAATAATAAGATTCCGGCATGCAACTAGATCTGTAATATACAGTACGGATATCGTAAAAACGCTAAAAGTGTAACAGGGATGCACAATGCAACATACATGTATTATTTTTATTCATATGGACCGCGCCACCATTATCGCCCTCGCCTTCATCAACTCCGGTCAACTCCTTCGCCGACGAGCACTACCTCAACTTCCACCCCACTTCAACCTCCATCGCGACCCACCTTGTCACCGCGACCCACCTCGTCGCCGTGACCCACCTCTGGCTCCCCACCATCACCTCCGACGACCCTCCCCAAGCCCCTTTCCCTACCACCTCCACCGACCACATCTTCCACCGAGCACCCATCACCGGAGCTTCCCCCCTTTCCTGACCTCACCAACTTGCAGCGCAACCCCGAGCCCCCATCTTCGCTGGCGATCCTCGACAACACCAACAGCAGCAACAACCACCATCGCCTTCAAGTCCCCAGCTACTTTTTCTCCAGTGCTGCCGACCTCCACTCGCCGTTGCTGCCACTACCGTGCCACCCAGTGCCTCCCCAGCCCTCATCGATGACCACGCCGCCGACCACCTTGGACAACACGCTCTGGCCAAAGACAAAGATCAGAACCCACGCTAAGCTCGAGGCGAGGTCAAGTGTGCCGTGTCACGCCCAACGGTGCATGCATCGTGCCGTGCTCATTCCCGTGCGACCCGTCGCCGTGACCATCGTTGTCGTCTCGTCAAAAGGCAAGTGGAAACCCCCTTCCCTTGCAAACCATGCTATTGTAGATTATAATGTTATTTGATATCGTTATGAACGTATACGTGTTATTGTGCGTAGAAGTATCGTTACTTGGTAGCAATGAGTTTAATCGTACATACATACTTAAGCCATCGTGTTTGTTCCTATTGGGTCGAACTCATATTCGGTATACTGAACATGTGAATATCATCTGGGTTCTTTTTATGGATTAATCGGGTTCACTCGTTACTAGCGTACACCGGCTAAGTACTCGATGCGAAAACTAAATCGAATATGACGGAACATAGGTCTACCAGATTGCTTTAGTGATAATTGATGATATGTAATAAGTTAGAATAAAAATACGGATCCTAATTCACATATTTACCCGACTGCAATACCTTTAGCGATAGTGAGCGTCCTTATTAATTTTCAGTGTATAATGCATTGTCGAACGTGAATGGTATCGGTTTAGTTGTGTCGAGTATGATAGTAAAAAGTGAATGATTCGTGATAGTGAATAGTGAATAAAGCAGTGTCATTGGTGTGTACTTGCACACAACTGGCCCATACTTACAGATAGTGAAACCCAGGGGAAAAAGGGAAATCGAAGTGGAATGGAACTTGCATTTAGCGTGGTTAGCGATTTCGAGGATGATCATTCGAACATCGACTCTTATATATATTAGGTTTGGACTTAGCGGTCCGGCTGACAGGGTTATGTCCTGGACAACAGTGGGCCGTAGTCTCAGGTACGCATGAGACGCTCGTTAAACCTTGTTTACCGCCAAAAACGGAGACGAACCGGGATGGGTCGTCTTGCCTGAATTTGGGGGAAGATGCTATTTGGGTTTATCCGTCCACCTCTCCGAAGATGCTAAGCTGATTTATGGCACCGTGTATCGGAGGTTTGGACGGATACGGCCGTTGTAGCAGACTTCGTCAGATTCCCCCTCGTTAGTGAGGTTTTTTTTATTATGGGGATGCTCTTCCCTGCAGGCATAAGCCCCTGCACTTAATTACGTTATCGCATCGCGATTACCACTTTCCCCTGCTCCAGAGGTTCACTTTGTGTCGTGTGTGCTTGTTTTATTTTTGGTTGCCCGTGGATTGTATACGGAGACTAAGTTATGTTGTTGCCCGTAGGGCATGAATTAGTCCAAATCCGTATATTCTTAGATCTGGGTTTTTTTGATTTAAGGATCGTTAATCTCGTTTGAGATTAAAATCAACTTTAATGTTTGTTGAGGATACGGTAGTCCAATTTGAGACTAAAATCTACTCAACAGGATTTTGGGATCATTCAGACCCAACAAAAGAGCATTTGGGCTCTATTACTTTAGTTTAAGGACGTTTCGGTCCGTTGTTCGTTTAAGGACGTTTCGGTCTGTAGATAACCAATTTTGAGGTGAGATTTTAGTTTAAGGATGTTACGGTCCGTTGTCGCTATTTTGGGAAGTGCACCCAAAAGCAGTTGGTTGTCGGGACCCGCTACCTCTCTGAAGACGTTGAAAAATTACAACGACATGTATCAGAGGTATGGAGAGATGTACCCTTGAAACAATTCCCCTATTTGAAGAAAAAAGGAGTTGGTGGTCAACCCAGAAATCATTAGTCTTATTTTGAGACTAAGATTTCCTCGGGGGAATGTGAGACGAATATCGATTTGGTCATCATCAATTGAGGAGTCATCAGTCGTGTTTGAAACTGGAATTAGTTTGGGAAGTCATGAGCATAGAGGCTCAGTCTACTTAGAGATCGAAAATGTTTTAATCTTAAGAAAACTTAGCTAACTTGAGGCTGGAGTTGACTTCCCATAGTGTTAAGCACTAGTATACGTTCAACACTCACGTGTTTCCACGTGAGGTTCTAAAGCAGTGTTAAACACTGGATTTTGGGGGCGCTCACGTGCGGCACGTGAGGCACCTCAAAGATGGCACTGTACATTGGGTTCAAGTCCCCGTTTATATATAAGTGTTATACACTTAATTCTTGTGGCACTCACGTGTGAGCACGTGAGGCGCCCCAAAGTTGAGTACTGCCTTTTGGGTTTTACTTCCGTCTTTTATAAGTGCTAAGTATTTGGCTCACGTGTGAACATGTGAAGCGCTCGAAATGGGAACTGTTCTCTGGATTTTATTCCTCTTTCTTTTATAAGTGCTAAGCACTTGGACCCTGTGGTGCTCACGTGCGAACATGTGAGGAACCTTCAAAATGTGAGCGCTGTTTTTGGGTCTATTCCCTTTTTCATATAAGTGCTAAGCATTTGATTGGGGGTCGCGTGGAAAACACGTGACTGCCCTAGGAGGCACCTCTTGTTCTTCTTTTAGGCGCTCACGTGGGAAACATGTGACTACCCTAGGAGGAACTTCTTGTTCTTTTTAAATGGTCGTGTGTGAAACACGTGACTCGGTCTCAGCCATTCTTTTTTGTTCATCAGAGGTACTCATGTGGGGAAACATGCGAGGTTTTGTTATAGTATTGAACACTAATGAATCACCAGTCTTTCCTTCTATGTGCATCAAGATTTTGATCTCATATTAACGATGCTGGATCTGAGTTTAGAGAATTTCAAGTCTCTTGTTTTATAAGAATTAAATTCTTTTTACAGGGTTAAACCCTAGTTTTATCAGAGAAATTAAATTCCTATATACTTTTGTAAGAATTAAATTCTTTAAACTTAGTTCTTTCCCCTAAATTTTGAATCTGCATAACAGAATCTTCCCGATGAGAATTAAATTCTCAACTTATGGGGAGATCTGCTTCTGCAAACCTCAACCAGAAGAAGAATTAAGTTCTTGTATGAAGGGTTAAACCCTTAAAGAGGCGAAGAAGGGATAAGATAATCTTTTCATTTTCTTCTTACCTAGGGTTTTTTGTTTAAGAAGGGGATCTTCTTCTTTTAGAGAATTGAATTCTCTTCCCCTTTTTTTCCTCTCTTCTTGAGTAATTTTTTTATATCTTCCTTTTTTTAACTTGTGGTCATGTATTCTTTATATAGTGGAGAAAAGTTTGTTAATTAGTTTTAGGAAATCTCTCATTGAGAGACTTCAATTGATTTAGGGGTTTTACCCGCTGTTGGATCTTTCATCCAAGGGTTTCTGTCTTACAGAACATATTTTATTGTTTCTTAAACAAGATTAGGAAAATATTTTCCCGTACAGAATTTATTCTGTAGATTGGTGATTTTTAATCACCGTTGGATTTTTAATCCAAGGGTGCTTGGTTTAACGGAGCATAATTTTTCTTTGTTTTAAAGAGATATGAAAAATATTTTCCAACTCATGGGATCTTTGATCCGCCAACTTTCTGTTTAATAGAAAATATCATTTCCCATTTAAAAGTTTAATAGAATTTATTTCTATGTTTAATCATCATTAAATCTTTGATCCAACGGTTCCTTATTGAGTAGAATTTTAATTCTACGTAGGGACGTGCCCTCACGTGTTAAACACGTGGGGATCTTTTGGCCGAGCAATTGTTTTAATTGCAGTGCCTATATGCGTTGCATATAGGCACTAACTTGTTAAACACGTGGGGCTCTTTTGGCCCAGCAATTGTTTTACTTGCAGTTCCTATATGCATTGCTGTTGGAGATAGTGCCCTCAAAGTCAATTATTGGATCGCAGGTACGTGATTGCAATGATTGAGGCAGGACCTATACCGATATGACAGTCTTGCTCGAAATGATAGTGTGCTATCTGGTTTGTCTTTATCATCGTATACATGCTTTAGTTCGCTATTGCATGTTGGTAGAGCCCATAGGATTCTTGGTTGACTGCCAGCAGTATGATGGCGATCATATACGTGGTAGCTGGGGTCTGTCAGCACATCCTTAAAGTGTCCCTAGTCGTGGGGGTTTCGAGACAGGGCATCGATACTCCAGAGTAGACTAGTGTATATAGTCGAGACCCCGACGAGGGGCGGTGGCCGGTCTCACAAGCCACCGGTGTCAGTTGGATCACCTAAGATGTATACAGGTGCTCATTGGGTTATGAATACACCGGACAGGACTCGCCGGGAACATGCTAGTTGGTATTATACATATCGTCAGATAGCAGTTCCCAGGTGACATGTGTACAGGTTAGTTTGTCGACCTGAGATCGTCATTTGTCTCGTGTGAGTTCCCACTGTGCTTTGATTCCTACCCTACCACGCTCAAAGGAGTTGTGCAAACAGGTATTTTTTGGGTACAGTCCCGAGCCACATGGAGGCAGTGAGCGGATCGTCGGGGATTCGTCTCTCCCGGTATTGGGGGTTAATGTCGCGCAGTGCACGGGTGGCCATCACTAGAAATACTTGGCCAAGGTAGTGGAGAATTACTGATTTGGATCAGTAGTTTCTCAGGTGGTGATGGGCTTCATACCGACACGAATTATCGCGTTATTAGGGGTCTGACTTTATCCACCCCTATAGACTCGATATGCGATACTCTTTAGACGAACGGACCGGACTGTATATACATTGTCACTGTTAGGCTCAGTAGAGTTTATGGATGAGTTTGCTCGTCAGCTTCCCTTCCAATCAATACATAGGCAAACCGTTACGTACAGCTTGTACCTCTGACGTGCTAGAGGTTATACCCAGTGCCAGTGTTTTGATGTGTCATTAGAGTCCCCCACAGACACTTTCCCTAGTTCGGGCGAAACATTGTAGAGGTCGTATGGTTTTATGGCAAGGTTCGGAAAATGCACGTGCGTTTTCGCACGTGTCATTTTTCGGGCAGATAATACTGGTCGGCTTTGGTTTAAGCCGGATCCGAGTATTATACTGTATAGATATAATATCTTTGTCTCAGATGCATTTGTATTCGGTCGTAATACAAATGCGGGTATCTTTATACTGATACGGGGTTATCCTGAAATTCGTTTCAGGATCACTTTTGGAAGTTGCCAGTTTCCAGTTTTCTATCAGCCATATTTAACATTCGGTTAAATACGGATTTATCTTTTCTTCTTGAGGGTGAGTCATGAGGTGAGTCATGTTTCTAGAAGGTTCTAGAATGGTGACTAGGATGGTGAGGTGGATTAGTGCATTAATGGTCATTTAATGCTTTAGATGACAAGGTTAGTGATTCATCACTTGCTTTAATTGTGTTCATACTATGTGTTATGGTGACTCATTCTTTCATGATAAGCTTCATTTTTATTGTCACCACTTTGCTCCTACCCTCACCTCCCTCTTCCTATAAGTTTGGCCGGCCCCCCTCTTTGGAGATCATGGTTGCTAGAAAAAAAGATATAGTTATTTGGTTCATGAAAATTAAGCATACTCATTTCACATTTCCACCCGATCCAAAAGACAACTTCCATAACCATTCGTCCATAGCTTTGGACGTAACGAGACAAAGTGTTCTACTCATTCTCTACTTCATCTTGGTCGTCTCTTTTAGCAAACTTGACGACTGAGTTGCCTTGGTTCAGAGGCGGGAGCCCGTTTAAAGATCCGTCGACGTGGTGCCACCTGGACGAGAAGATTGGAGATTCAGGAGATCGGAGCAGCCGCAACAAAGCGTGAGATGATGGTTGAAGACCGAAGGACTCGGATCGTTTGGTATAACATTTCTACCCACTTTGTAGTTTGTTAGTTTAGCTTTAATGGCAGATCCGGGTTACGGTACACGATAGCGCCAGTTTGTAAAAAGTTTTTATTCCGCATTTGGCGTCTGTTAGACGGCCAGGGCACTACCGTGGACTTACAGTGGTATCAGAGCCTCACCATTAAGCTATACTAACTTGTGCTAACACGTTTAAAAGGTCGATCGAACGGAATTTCCGAAATCACAATTTTTGCACACTGAGTTTCTGTCGATTTTTTAAAGGGCCTAAAAATAATTTTACATATTACAGAAAGTTGTGCAGGGTTTTATAAACATACTGGAAAAAGTTGGGCACGTTATCCTACAAGAGCACCGCGGATCCGCAGTCAAACCTAGGGTTTGACCGCGGAACCGCGGTGCTTTAGAGGGAACAGTGCATCAATTTTTCCCAGAGAGCTTCATTTTGGAAATTGTGGTTTTTGGTATAGTTCTTTTGGGCCCAGATTTTATTACTGTACAGCAGATGTACGTGGGGCCTACTTCGGGAAATTTAGTCGATCGAAATTTTAAACTTGTTACTTTACAGTATTTACATTATATCTCCGACCGGGAATGTCATTTGATCGGTAAACCTCGTCTGATTGCTATAGTTCTTTTAGACGGGTTTGCGAACGTGACATTCGCGTTGATGTTCTGTGTTGTGCTGTGATGTTGCGGATATGTCGTGGTGTATACCAGGGTGAAATGATAATGCAGTTTGGATTTATTTGTACATTTGATATTGCGGGGCGAGCGTCCAACATGTGGACTGCCGTTACTGCCTGTTGTATAATATTCTTTTGGGGCACGACCGGGTTGAGGTCGATGTACCCGTTGTACATATTTTATTTTCTGTACTAGGTTTATCTTGCGAAGGAGTGCACGGATAGCCGGGTTCTGGAGGGCAACGGGTTCGTATCTCATGGCTTTGAGAGGCAGAGAGACCTCACTCTAGAATTGGCAGACTATTCACCGCACTCGTAGGGGGTATAGGTTGACCCAAGGAGAGGTGCTCAATTTACCGGATTCAGTGAAGTGCCGGGTGTTCCATTCACTATGCTGTGGGGGACTACCTCGCTTCAGGTTTTGGCGGGTAACTTGCCGCACCCGTAGGGGTCTAGGTTTCATTGCACAGGCTATCCACACGACCAGGGGAATGTCGGGTTTCAGTAGCGGCTCTGTGAAACCCGGGGATCCCAGATTATCTGTATTGTTCTGTGATGCTTATTACTTTTCTGTAATGTTGCATATTATCACGCCTGGAGCGATTACTGTATATTGGTATATATACTATTAGATGTTGTATATGTTTTACATCCGCGCTAGTCCAGCCCCCGCTCTGTCGTTAGTTAAGTAACCTAACGGGTGATGACGGGACCCAGTGGTGAATGTGGATGACAAATACGTACATTTTATTTTCGTTCTTTTCTGGTGTGATTGATTGATGGGACTGCATTGATTCTTATCAATGCAAGGATAAAACAAACCTATATTTGATGTTGTTAGAACAAATTTTAAATAGGTGTTATTACAAAGATGTTTCCTTTTGTTTTGCATCGTGGTATTCAGTTGGAATATCATGCACCTCATTCGACGAGGCAAGGGCCGAGATCCCTTCACCGGGAGTGACCCCTTGGGCAGAAGTTTACGTCAGGGTAATAACTTTAATATAGTCGATTACAAGTTGCTTTGCATCATGGTATTCAGTTAGAATATCCTGCACCTCATTCCACGAGGAAAGAGCCGAGATCCCTTCACCGGGAGTGACCTCTTTAGCAAAATGTTTTCGCTACTATATTTTTATAAAAAGCTATCAGGTTCCTTCAACGATATCAAGTTCATTATGTTAAAGGTTTTTCGCCAAAAAACAGCCGTAGCCCTCCGTCATTTCTTATGGATAGTCAGTAGTATTCAAGCTATGTTTTTTGGCCAAAGTCAAGGCATAGTGCTTGGTAGCTGCTGAATATTCATCTGTAGCATAGATAAATGCGTTGGTTTGGGACAGTCGTTCTGCCTTGTTGGCCAAAGACAAGGGCATGTGCGGGTGGGTTCAAATTAACATGGATAATGACGGGTAGAACTTGACATGTGACTTATGATTTGTTGGCCAAAGTCAAGGTCATAAGAGCATGAGACAAAAATTATATCGGGAGTTTCAAACATACAGCAAACTTGTCAGGCATGCGCATACCTTCTGAATAGTGATAACTTGAGTGGCTTCCATCAAGTTACCATATGATGATAGTTGGATCCCGATTCTCACTAATGAGTTGGTTTACTCTTCGGGTGATCCCGGCTAATTCTTTTTTCAGGTTTGGAGAAGAATTTGAGATTACAGTGGGAGGTTTCCTGATTAGATAAAATGATAACCATTCTGATCTAGGTTAGAGTGCACGCAGAGTGTTTCTTTTCTCTCTCTCTTTTTGGTAGCGACCTTTGGCCGACCCTAGACTATGACTCAGTGACCAAGTTGACCGAACCTTCTTAAAATACTGGCTTTTGGATTGTCCGAGTTGCATAAGTCATTGTCGCTCCTTCTTTTACCCTTTATATTTCTCAGAACACCCCGTATTACTACGGACATCCACTTCCATTGGGTAGATCCATCGTATGGTTATATACGAACTCGAAGGTACTACTTCGAGGATGGATCCAGGTTCAGGAGAAATAGAATAAGTTATTATTCAGTTGTCTTTTATTATCACATTCTCTCAGTTTGCGAGGGCTCCTTAGTTTAGGAGAGTACACCTATTACGCTTATTGGATAGTCTTATTCCAAACCATAGGCTGGTGCCGAAAGGTAGGGAATGAAGAAAACCAATTAGCCTAAGTAGGGTATGCAGAAGGTAATATGTAAAAACAAGATAAAGGGATTAGAAAGAGGGCAAAGTAAAATGCGACTGTTATAATTCATGACCAAACCTCGAGTTAGTTATATGTATGCCCTAGAGGCCATTACTGTACATAGGATGTATATTGTAGTGGATGCTGGGACATATATAGGGAGGACTTTCTTGCTCGACATGATAGTATGCTATCTGGTTACCCTTTACCTTAACGTGTATGCTGATTGTCTCTCTGTTACATGTTGGTAAAGCCCTTAGGATCTGTACTTGACTACCTGGACTATGATGCGGATCATACTAGTGGGGACATGGTAGTCCATAAGTACATCCTTCAAAGTCCCTAATCGTGGGTGTATCGAGACGGGGCATCGATATACCAGAATAGACTAGCGTATACCTTCTCGACCCATACAGATGGGCGATGGATGATCCCATATCCATTGGTGTTTGACATCAGAGATGATATACGGGTGCTCAGTAGAGACTGGGTACACTGGACGGACTCGCCGAGAACTCCCAGATGGTATTATACCTCACGTCAGATGGCAGTTCTCCGGTGACACTGGTACAGAGTAGTCTGTTGACCCGAGATCGTCATAGAGTCTTGTGTGGTTCCCACTGTGCTTTGATTTCCATCTTACCACGTCCAAGAGGGCGTGCAAAACGGTGGTTTTTGGGTACAGTCCCGAGTCACATGGAGGCAATGAGCGATAGGAGGGGATTCATCTCTCCCGGTATAGGGAGTTGATGTTGCGCTGTGTTCGATTGGCTATAACAGGAAATCCCTGGCCAGGATTGCTGAGATTTACTGGTAAGTGTTACCAGTAGTTTCTCGAATAGTTATAGACCTCATATCGACACGACTTATCGAGCTATTGGGGTCTGACGTTTACCACCCCTAGGCGAGATATGCGACATATCAGACGAACAGACCGGACTGTACGGTAAGTGTTACTGGTTGGATTCACAGGAGTGTGAGCGGGCTAGCTCGTCGATCTTCTGATCGCTCAATACCTGGATGGCCGTTACGTTTAGCAGACCGCTTGCGGCTTGTGGGTGTTTGATATGATCATCGCCTGCTGCCGGCGTATTGACGAGTCTTTAGAGTCCTACACAGAGGTTTCCTGGCTCAAGCGAAACGAAATAGGAGCGCATATGAGATATGTGCGGGACCGAGAATAATGCGTGTATGTGATACCGTATTCCATTCTCGCGATGAATGTATCGATTAGGTTATATGCGATATACCCTAGTTATCGAATCAAAGGTTGATTCGATAAGCCGATACATAGGATACTGGTCGGTTATATGCGATATGACCGGATCGTTAAATCAAGTGTTGATTTAATGATTTAATGTATAATTATATATTTGATATATTACTTTGCATTAACTAGTATCGGTTCACTTTAAGATGGATTTTCTCACTCGGGTGTGCGCATTGCATATGCGATATGATTTTTGTGCACTTAATTGTATCATGTTTGATGATACATGTTTACTTGTGTTTTGTGTAAAGTTTAAACCATGGTTATGTAATGGTTAGGGTTTACATTTTCATATCTATTTATTTATTCATTTATTCATTTTGGAAAATGATAAGCAAATGAGAAAATGGTGGCTTCTTTTGTTTTGTTCATGAAGCTTCATGAAGACTTTGACCAAGTGACCATTTTGTCTCATGCTTAACCCTAACCATCCCATTAACCATGATTTATTCTCTACACTTGACCATGGTTCAATTATGATAAGTATTCTTTTTACTTTTCATTTTAATTTAACTTATCATCTTCTTGCTTTCTTCTTCTTCTTCATTTCAAGAAGAAAAGCTTGACTACATCAATGGTGGATTGATGAAATGAGTGAGAAATCCAAAACTAAAGTCTACCCACTTCCTATTTCTTCATCCTCTACCTCTTGCCAAGTAGTAGAGTGTGTTTTCTTCACAAGTTTCATGACTTGGTGAAGTGAGAGCTTGATCTTGCGATGCTTCGACGTAGATCATCTTCGGCATGGACATCGACGACCTAGCTTGCCCATTCTCCGACGAAGCCGACGCTAGAGCCCGGATTTGATTTGGAAAGCGGAGAGGACCTCGTCTCGGAGCCGTGGAGGTGGAGGACCGGATCTACAAAGGTTGTATTTCCGTATTCCCTTAGTTAATTGTTAACTAGTTTTCTTTTCGCCTAGTTTTCTAGCAAACGATCCGTAGTCGGGTCTCTCGGCACCCGTAAAATTTTATAATGGCATGTTCGATGCCTTGTGAGACCTCATTAGGGTGCCTAGGAACCCTACAGTGGTATCAGAGCCTAGCTAGAGCCTTAGGCGAAGTCCAGACGGAATTTGAAACCCGAACGAACCCGAAACCCACACCCGAGAATGCTCTCTGTCCAGATTTTAAAATTGTGGATTTTTCAAGATTAAAAATATGCAGAAAATCAAGCAGGGTTTTCTAAGAATTACTGTAAATTTCGTGGACCTAAGTCAACTTTTCCACCGCGGAACCGCGGCACGTGCTATGCATGCCGCGGCGGTTCAGCGGTGGTTTTGTCGTTTTGCGCATTTTTCTTTTCACAGTAATTCTCAGATTTCTGTGCTGATTTTCCTGGGATATTTTAATATTTATTATACAGTTGAGTTTTCAGGGGTTGTTTTGGGTTTTCATGATTTCGATCGGATTATCAAATTTTGTCTGTGTGGCTTTCCGGATAAATTTTAGAATATGTTAAAAAGTTCGACCGGATATAAATACCCAATTTTTCCCCTGTCGGGAAATTTCCAAGTGTTGGATTTTTCCGTAGTTTAACGACGTTCTAAGTAGTGCAAGTAACGCGATGGTCCCTCTAGAAGACAACAAACCTTAACTCGATTATGTGACCGTCTTGAACTGCCCTTTGAACCTTCGGGTTTGGGGCAGTACGGCGTGCCACATGTGAGGCGTTGGCTTGACCCTTCTACGGCTGGACCGTTGGTACTGAGGCACGAACTGAATGTTGTTAGACTTATTTCATGTGTTGATCTGTATCGGGAAAACTTGGGTGTTCGATTGTTCGATCGGAAAGTTTAACATTTTCTGTTTATCTGGAATGGGATACAATAATTGGAATTCACAATAGTTATGAGATAACTAAATGAATGTTATAAACATAGCAGTTTAGTCTCACATGATCGGTTGCCACGGAATTTTGATGTGATCAAAAGTCCGTCGCAATCACGTAGCGTACGCGGATATTCGCCGGGTAAACTTAATAGACAGCCTCACTCCATAGCCCCGATCAAGTGACTGTAGGAGAACCCCGTCGCCGAAAGCATCCGTTCGGGTGCTCGCGGCAGCGGTGTTCCGCCTTGGTGCACTTCGTCGGCGGCATCGGGGGTGCGGCCGCCTACCAAAGTTTGCGACGAGCATTCGATCAGTATTTTCGGGAATCCTGTTGAATTGCCCGACTTGATATTGAAAAGAGTTTTCGATATAGAGACTAAAATGCGGGGTTTATAATTGTTAGGCATGCGATGTCTAAGTAATTCATTTGGTCAGGCATGCGATGTCTGAGGTGGTTGCGGATTCCAACTGTTGTAGTTTTACACTTTCTTTTCTGTGACCGTAAGTGTAATATGTGATATCCCCGGTTTTGTTGCAATATGCCAACGACAATTGGGATGCGCATATTTACTTACGTTGATGACATGTGATGTTATGTGTTGCTGGATATGTTATATTGGATCGTCGTGTTTGAATAGCCGGGGGTTTTTATGTGAGATGAGTGTTTTTCATTTTCATTCGTGTAAAAACTTGTATGTAATATTCTTTTATTGGGGCACTTCCAGATTGTGGAAGTTGTCACCGTTTGTATATTATTTACTTTTCCGCACTAGGATAGACCCAAGGAGGAGGGCACAAGTAACCGGGTTCTGGAGTCCAGTGGGAGACCATCTCGAGGAGTCGAGTCCGGGTCTCCTAACTCTAGAATTGGTAGGGTTGCTTGCCGATCTCGTAGGGGTCTAGGAGTGTGGGTTTGGCTATTCATCACGACCGTGGAATCCGTGTTTTATACTGGCTCGTATTGAAAACACGGACGTCCTAGTATATCCAATATTTCATATGATTCTTCTGCTGCGATATCTGTGATGTGATCATGTGATGTTCTGTGATAGATACAATATATAGTATATATATGATATATTATATAGGCGTTACTTATGTTTTACACCCGCGCTAGCCCTGCCCCGCTCTGCCGTTAGTTACCTAACCTAACGGTGCACGAGGGGACATCGAGGCGAATGCGGATGGCATAAGCGTACGTCGTATTTATCTCTGATGTTTAGGTACTTAAATGATGGGACTTCATTAATGTGATTAATGAAATAAAAGAAACCTAAGATGTTGTAGAATCGAATTTCAAAATAAAACTGGTAGCTACAGTTCTTGCTTTGCACAGGGTATATATGATATATCCTGCACCTTATTCGATGAGGAAAGGACCGAGATCCCTTCACCGGGAGTGACTCCTTTAGCAATAACTGGCAGATGTTACACACTCGGTTTGTATTTTGATTGCTTTTAAGTGTTTTTGCTTTGCACAGTGATATATACGATATATCCCGCACCTCATTCGACGAGGAAAGGACCGACGATCCCTTCACCGGGAGTGACTCCTTTAGCAAAACTAGAAAAGCCTCAAAAGCACTCCATTTTTTAAAATCATTTGATTCTACAACGATATAAAGTTCATTACGCAAAAGGTTTTCTTAAAAACCTGACGTAGCCCTCCGTCATTTCAGATAAGTCCTAGTTAGTATTCGTGCTGCGTTTGTTGACTCAGTCAAGGCGTAGTGTGCGGTAGCTGATTAGTGCTTATCTGCAATGCATATGATGCGATTGGATTAGGGTAGTCGTGCGGCCTTGTTGACTCAGTCAAGGGTCGTGCGGGTGGGTTTAATTCAATCGTGAAATGACGGGTTGAACTTTACTTGCGGTCTATGGTTTGTTGACTCAGTCAAGGTCATAGATCGCATGGGGCAAAATATTATCGGGAATTTCAAGTGTTGAAATTTGCAATGAGATTGCATACCTTCTATGAGATAGTTGGATCCCGATACCCGCTGCGAGTAAGTGTTACTCCTGGGAGAGTTTTATACATTACAATTAGCCGATCAAGTAGGTGTCTAGAAAGGTGTCAACGGGGTTACGCCTCTGGGAAAACGAGGTTTACATTAATTAGGTTCGTGCGAAAGCACGGGGGACCTCCCTCAAAGTACCGACACTGGCCTGGCTGAAAGATTGGCGAACTTGTAGTATGTAATTAATCCCGGCTAGTCTTTCCTTTTAGGGTTTGAAGGAAGATTTGATAAAAAGCAGTGGGAGCCATCCTGATTAGATAAAATAATAACCAATCTATTCTTGACAGAGCGCACGCTGAGTGTTTTCTTCTCTCTCTCTCCTGGTAGCGACCATATCACGCCTTAATCAAGATAATAATACGGATTATTGACCGAACCCGCTTGTTATACTGAGCTGGGGAACGTTGGTCCCGCTCCAACTTATAATTGTTATAAGACAGAGCAGGAAATTGGGGATTACCAGAATTCCCGTGCCGCCCAAACGAAGAGAGTGCATGCTGATACATCATCTTCGGGTGTGTTCGTTACAAAGAACTGTTTCTCTGTATCCTCTACGTCCTGGGTATGTGATACCAGATCAGGATCCCAGACATGTAATCTGTTACATAGGGCTACAGAAAGGTAGAGAACTGAGAACGGGTGATAAGTTTCATGAGACAGAAAACGGGGCAAGTGTTGCAGCCAAGTCTGTTGGTCACTGTCACTCTGTATTACCAATACATTGATTCTGAACGAATGTTATTAGATACCGAACCTGATATACAAAATCATATCAGTCTCTTTATTAGTAAAGAAATGATAAAGTTTTGTATTGTTGGATAATGTTTTGAACATTTCCTATATCAAAAGTTGATCGGTTCAGGCACGTTATCTAAAAGCATTGATGTTCTAAATCAAACTACAGTTCTTAGTATACGGATCACACACAAAAGGAAGAGTTCAGAAATGAACGAATTCTTCTTGTGGCATTGTAGACTAGGTCAGATCAATGTGACCCGACTAGCAAGAGTTACATAAAGATGCATATTTAAATCAGTTTGAATTTACATCTTGTGAAACTCGCCAGTCATGTCACAAAGATAAGATGACCACAGCTCTGTTTATTGGAAACAGAGAAAGAGTTAGTGAACTCTTGGGATGATACATGTTGATGTATGTAGGTCCCCTGTCTACACATGCCAGGAATGGTTCTTTATACTTCATTACCTTCTCTGATGATCTTTCGAGTTTCAGACCTATGTTCCTGTTGAAACATGAGTCCGAACCTTTTGAGATATTCACGGAATATAAGTTAGAAGTAGAGAACCAATATACTGGTATAAGTATTATGTCCTTTGATGTGATCAAGGAGGAGAATACTTGAGCATGGAATTCCTGGACTTTTCTAAAGGAGAATGAGATTCTCTCTCAGCATTACTCCTCTGTATACACCATAGCACGATGGTGTATCAGGGCGGAGCAATCACACCCTATATGATAAGGTGTGCTTTATGATGAGTACTACTGAGTTACCTGTTTCCTTTTGGGTGTTATGCACTTGAGAAGTTGCATACCTATTGAATAGGGTTCAAATCAAATCAATGCCTACCACTTCATGTGTGATATGGAAAGGGAAGAGCCCATGTCTTAAGTTAGTTAAGATTTGGGGTTGTCCGGCCTATGTCTAAAAGCAAAATCCGGACAAACTCGAGGCAAGGTTAGTTGTGTAGAAGTGGAAAGGTTCCAGCTATGCAAACTACAAAAGATGATTTGATGGAACCAAAGGATTCAATAGTTACCAACGAACCTCGGCCTCTCCGCCGATCTAGTAGGGTTCCTCACCCACCTGAGAGATACTTCGGTTCCTCTATGACAGTGGGAGCGAGGATTGCATCATGAGATGATGACCCAACTAGCTTCGAGCAGGCCATCGAGAGTAATACTCTGTAAGAATGGCTGGATGTTTAGCGATCTGAGATGGAATCCTTATACACCAACAAAGTATGGACTTTGGTTGCTATATCTGAAGGGTTAAATCCCCATCAGGAGCAAGTATATCTTGAGAAGATTACTTGGTGTAGATGGAAAAGTTGAGACTTTCAAAGCTAGACTTGTTAAAGGTTTGCATCATTGACCAGGTATGGATCATGACGAAACCTTTTCTAAGGAGCTATGCTTAAGTCCATCCAGATCCTACTTGTCACGGCTACATACCATGACTACGATATCTGGTGGTTGGGTGTCATGACTGCTTTTCTAAATGATGTTTTAGAAGAGAACGTCTATAAGTACACAGCCAGAGGGCTTCGTAGACAGTGGGAGCAGCGGAAACGTGTGCAAGATGCTTTATAGGATAAAGCAGGCATCGCGGAGTTGGAACATCTGTTTTGATGAATTAGTCAAAGAGTTTGACATCATCAAAATGGTAGATGAACCTTGTATGAACAAAAAGGTAGTAGGGAGTATGGTGACGATCCTCGTAGAGTACGTGGATGACATACTCTTGATAGGGAAGGAGTTTCCTATGCTACGCTCGGTCAATCTCCGCTTATCACCATAATTCTCCATATAGGATCAAAGTGATACCTCCTAAATCCTGGGTTTTGGATCTATGAGATAGATCTAATTGGATATTAGGATTCTCACTAGTTGTAGTGAGATGGTATCAATCGATCCTGGGGAGAATCGCTGGAAGGGTTCCAGAGTGATAAAGACGACTGAATGTCAGTCACAGGCATTGTCTTTACCCTCAGTGGAGGGACGGTATATTGGAAGAGTTCCAAACTAGATACCGTGACATACTAGACGATAAAGGCTGGATACATCGCTATTTAAGATGCTACCAAAGAGGCTGTTTGGGTGTATATAGGTTCATGAGATGAACTATGTTCCTCCCATTGTGTGACAATGGAGTTATGGCTTATGCCGAGGAACGCCGGTCCCATCAGTGATCCAGACATATTCTAAGGCAGTATCACCTGATCATGGAGATGGTTGATCTCCAGGCAGATCGAGGTTAGGAGAATAGACTCAGAGGACAACACAGCGGATCCACTCACAAAGGCCTGTTCCCAGAGAGAGACTTTTATGGGATGGTTGAGTATGAGATACTGCAACCACTGCTACAGATGGCCCTAGTGCAAGTGGGAGATTGTTAGTTATATGTATGCCCTAGAGGCCATTACTGTACATAGGATGTATATTGTAGTGGATGCTGGGACATATATAGGGAGGACTTTCTTGCTCGACATGATAGTATGCTATCTGGTTACCCTTTACCTTAACGTGTATGCTGATTGTCTCTCTGTTACATGTTGGTAAAGCCCTTAGGATCTGTACTTGACTACCTGGAATATGATGCGGATCATACTAGTGGGGACATGGTAGTCCATAAGTACATCCTTCAAAGTCCCTAGTCGTGGGTGTATCGAGACGGGGCATCGATATACCAGAATAGACTAGCGTATACCTTCTCGACCCATACAGATGGGCGATGGATGATCCCATATCCATTGGTGTTTGACATCAGAGATGATATACGGGTGCTCAGTAAAGACTGGGTACACTGGACGGACTCGCCGAGAACTCCCAGATGGTATTATACCTCACGTTAGATGGCAGTTCTCCGGTGACACTGGTACAGAGTAGTCTGTTGACCCGAGATCGTCATAGAGTCTTGTGTGGTTCCCACTGTGCTTTGATTTCCATCTTACCACGTCCAAGAGGGCGTGCAAAACGGTGGTTTTTGGGTACAGTCCCGAGTCACATGGAGGCAATGAGCGATAGGAGGGGATTCGTCTCTCCCGGTATAGGGAGTTGATGTTGCGCTGTGTTCGATTGGCTATAACAGGAAATCCCTGGCCAGGGTTGCTGAGATTTACTGGTAAGTGTTACCAGTAGTTTCTCGAATAGTTATAGACCTCATATCGACACGACTTATCGAGCTATTGGGGTCTGACGTTTACCACCCCTAAGCGAGATATGCGACATATCAGACGATCAGACCGGACTGTACGGTAGTGTTACTGGTCGGATTCACTGGAGTGTGAGCGGGCTTGCTCGTCGATCTTCAGATCGCTCAATACCCGGGTGGCCGTTACGTTTAGCAGACCGCTTGCGGCTTGTGGGTGTTTGATATGATCATCGCCTGCTGCCGGCGTATTGACGAGTCTTTAGAGTCCTACACAGAGGTTTCCTGGCTCAAGCGAAACGAAATAGGAGCGCATATGAGATATGTGCGGGACCGAGAATAATGCGTGTATGTGATACCGTATTCTATTCTCGCGATGAATGTATCGATTAGGTTATATGCGATATACCCTAGTTATCGAATCAAAGGTTGATTCGATAAGCCGATACATAGGATACTGGTCGGTTATATGCGATATGACCGGATCGTTAAATCAAGTGTTGATTTAATGATTTAATGTATAATTATATATTTGATATATTACTTTGCATTAACTAGTATCGGTTCACTTTAAGATGGATTTTCTCACTCGGGTGTGCGCATTGCATATGCGATATGATTTTTGTGCACTTAATTGTATCATGTTTGATGATACATGTTTACTTGTGTTTTGTGTAAAGTTTAAACCATGGTTATGTAATGGTTAGGGTTTACATTTTCATATCTATTTATTTATTCATTTATTCATTTTGGAAAATGATAAGCAAATGAGAAAATGGTGGCTTCTTTTGTTTTGTTCATGAAGCTTCATGAAGACTTTGACCAAGTGACCATTTTGTCTCATGCTTAACCCTAACCATCCCATTAACCATGATTTATTCTCTACACTTGACCATGGTTCAATTATGATAAGTATTCTTTTTACTTTTCATTTTAATTTAACTTATCATCTTCTTGCTTTCTTCTTCTTCTTCATTTCAAGAAGAAAAGCTTGACTACATCAATGGTGGATTGATGAAATGAGTGAGAAATCC
Organism: Agapanthus africanus; assembly: GCA_030015575.1. NCBI lineage: Eukaryota > Viridiplantae > Streptophyta > Magnoliopsida > Asparagales > Amaryllidaceae > Agapanthus > Agapanthus africanus. The sequence continues at coordinate 365,304,964 of CM057351.1, read as the reverse complement.
AAAACTAAAGTCTACCCACTTCCTATTTCTTCATCCTCTACCTCTTGCCAAGTAGTAGAGTGTGTTTTCTTCACAAGTTTCATGACTTGGTGAAGTGAGAGCTTGATCTTGCGATGCTTCGACGTAGATCATCTTCGGCATGGACATCGACGACCTAGCTTGCCCATTCTCCGACGAAGCCGACGCTAGAGCCCGGATTTGATTTGGAAAGCGGAGAGGACCTCGTCTCGGAGCCGTGGAGGTGGAGGACCGGATCTACAAAGGTTGTATTTCCGTATTCCCTTAGTTAATTGTTAACTAGTTTTCTTTTCGCCTAGTTTTCTAGCAAACGATCCGTAGTCGGGTCTCTCGGCACCCGTAAAATTTTATAATGGCATGTTCGATGCCTTGTGAGACCTCATTAGGATGCCTAGGAACCCTACACCTCGTACTTCATCGCCACTCCTATTTCACCTTTGCTTTTTCCCCAGTTCGGGAGAAATAGAATAAGGTATTATTCAGTTGTCTTTTATCATCACCTTCTCTCAAGTTGCGAGTACTCCTAGGATTAGGAGAGTACACCTATTATGCTTACTGGATAGTCTTCTTCCAAACCATAGGCTGGTGCCGAACGGTAGGGAAGAAAGAAAACCATTTAGCCTAACGATGGTGTACAGAAGGTAACGACTAAAGACAAATAAAGGGATTTAGAGAGATAGCAAATGAAATATACGGTTAAAGTCATGAATTGGATTATGGAAGAGGCATTACTATGAATAACAGGATACCCCTACGAAACATTTTCATGTTTCAGTGCATTGTTAAAGGAAAACTGATTTCCCGATTAGATACTTACTCCAGGGTATGTATTTACCAGGTATGATTCTCATATCTGTATGGTTTTACAGATGATGAGTGGGAGTAAGTTATTAAGAATTAGGTGATCATCCTCATTATATCGGAATTCGTTGTAATTGGTGATATTTGAGGAAATCACCTGGGTATAGTTTTCAACCTACGATGCACAGGTTTTGAGTTATTCAACTCAGCGGACTTATACAGAATATTGTATGTTGTCCAGTGTCCGTAAGGACAAAAGGGTAGGTCCTCGTACTATGTTCTGTTTACTTGTGATTTCTCTAGTTTTTAGACAAGTGTTTCGTAGAAATACAATGTCTAAGTTTTGAGAAGTTATGGGTATAAGAATAAAGTAGAGAACCAGATGTCGCAAGTATTAGGATTCTTCAAAGAGATCGTGTTAGTTGTATGTATGCCCTAGAGGCCAGTACTGTACAGATGATGTATATTATATTGGATGCTTGGACATATATAGAGATGACTTTCTTGCTCGATATGATAGTATGCTATCTGGTTGCTCTTTATCTTAACATGTACACTTGTCTCTTTAAACTGTCTTATGGTTACATGTTGGTAAAGCCCTTAGGATGTGTACTTGACTACCTGGACTATGATGCAGATCATACTAGTGGGGACATGGTAGTCCATAAGTACATCCTTCAAGGTCCCTAGTCGTGGGTGTATCGAGACGGGGTATCGATATACCAGAGTAGACTAGCGTATACGCTTCTCGACCCATGAGATGGGCGATGGATGATCCCATATCCGTTGGTGTTTGACATCAGAGATGGTATACGGGTGCTCAGTGGAGACTGGGTACTGGACGGACTCGCCGAGAACTCCCAGATGGTATTATACCTCACGTCAGATGGCAGTTCTCAGGTGACACTTATACAGGTTAGTCTGTAGACCCGAGATCTTCATAGAGTCTTGTGTGATTCCTACTGTGCTTTGATCTCCACCTTACCATGTCCATGAGGGCGTGCAAAACGGTGGTCTTTGGGTACAGTCCCGAGTCACATGGAGGCAATAAGCGATAGGAGGGGTTTCGTCTCTCCCGGTATTGGGGGTTGATGTTGCGCTGTGCTCGATTGGCCGTAACAGGGAAGTCCCTGGCCAGGGCTGATCAGAGATTTGCTGGTAAGTGTTACCAGTAGTTTCTCGACCCGTTATGAGCCTCATGCACGACTTATCGGTTATTGGGGTCTGACGTTTACCACCCCTAGACTTGATATGCGACATATCAGACGAACAGACCGGACTGTACGGTAAGTGTTACTGGTTGGATTCACAGGAGTGTGAGTGGGCTAGCTCGTCGATCTTCTGATCGCTCAATACCTGGATGGCCGTTACGTTTAGCAGACCGCTTGCGGCTTGTGGGTGCTTGATATGATCATCATCTGCTACCGGCGTATTGACGAGTCTTTAGAGTCCTACACAGAGGTTTCCTGGCTCAAGCGAAACGAAATAGGAGCGCATATGAGATATGTGCAGGACCGAGAATAATGCGTGTATGTGATACCGCATTTCATTCTCGCGATATATGTTTCGATTGGTTATACTCGATATGACCTAGTTATCGAATCATTGATTCGATAAATCGATACATTGGATTCTAGTCGGTTATGTGTGATATGACCGGATCGTTAAATCAAGTGTTGATTTAATGATTTAATGTATAATTATATATTTGATATATTACTTTGCATTAACTAGTATTGGTTCATTTTAAAAGGATTTTCTCACTTGATGCACATTGTATATATGATATATTTTTGTGCACTTGTTTGTATCATGTTTGATGATACTTGCTCACTTGGGTTTGTGTAAAGATTGAACCATGGTTATATGAATGGTTAGGGTTTTGATTATTTACTTAATCATTTATTTATTTATTCATTTTGGATTTTAATAAGTATGGTGGCTTATTTTGTTTCTATGTTGAAGCTTCTTGAAGCTTTGACAAAGTCCACCATCCTTATCTCATCCTTAACCCTAACCATTCCAACTAACCTTAGTTTAATCTCTACACTTGACCATGGTCAAGATATGATAAGTATTCATATTAGTTTCATTTTTAAATAACACTTATCATATTCTTTTTCTTCTTGATCATCTTCTTCTTCAAGAAAAGCTTAAGGTCCATCAATGGCAACTTGAGCTAAAGTGAGAGAAATCCAATTCTAAAGTGAACCCACCTCCTATTTCTTCACCCTCTACCTCTTGCCAAGTTGTTTTGGGTGTTTTCTTCACAAGTTTCACAACTTGGTGAAGTTGGAGCTTGAACTTGTGCAACCTCGACGTAGATCATCTTCGGCACGAAGCCGACGACCTAGTCCGCCCTATTCTCCGATGAAGCCAACGTTTGAGTTCGGGATTCGAGATGGACAGCGAGAGGACGCCTACGTGGAGATAAGGAAGTGGAGAACCGGATCTACAAAGGTTGTAGCCTCTCTTCTTTAGTTAAGTTGTTAACTAGTTTACTGTTTCGCCTAAACTTCTAGTCAACGATCCGTTTTAGGGTTTCTCGGCACCCATAAAATTTGAAATTGGCATGGTTGATGCCTTGTGAAACCTCTTGAGAGTGCCTAGGAACCCTACAGTGGTATCAGAGACTAGCTAGAGCCTTAGGCGAAGTCCAGACGGAGTTTGAAGTCCGAACGAACCCGAAACCCTAAATCCAAAATGCTCTCTGTACATTTTTTAAAAACTGGGTTTTTTCCAAATTAAAAATATGCAGAAAACTTAGCAAGAAATTATAAGAATTACGACACAAAATTTGAGTCATGAACAGTGCAACCTGCGGCGGAACCGCGGCATAAGCCTCCTTAGGCGGCGGTTCCGCGGCAGGATGATGACGTCAGCACTCCTACTTTGCGCAGTAATTAATTATTTCAGAAGCTGAGTTTTATGGGTATTTTTAATATTTATTCCTGAGTTTAATTTTCTGGGGTGTTTTGGAGCTTCGATAGTTCGATCGGATTATCAAATTTCGTCTATGTGTTTTCCGGATGACTTTAGAATATGTTAAAAAGTTCGACCGGATATAAATACCCAACTTTTCCCCTGTCGGGAAATTTCCAAGTGTTGGATTTTTCCGTAGTTTAAAGACGTTCTAAGTAGTGCAAGTAACGCGATGGACCCTCTAGAAGACAACAAACCTTAACTCGATTATGTGACAGTCTTGAACTGCCCTTTGAACTTTCGGGTTTGGGGCAGTACGGCGTGCCACATGTAAGGCGTTGGCTTGACCCTTCTACGGCTGGACCGTTGCTACTGAGGCACGAACTGAATGTTTTTAGACTTGTTTCATGTGTTGAGCTGTATCGGGAAAACTTGGGTATTCGACTGTTCGATCGGAAAGTTTAACATTTTCTGTTTATCTGGAATGTGATACAATAATTGGAATTCACAAACAGTTATGAGATAACTGAATGAAGGTTATAAATCTAGCAGTTTAGTTTCACTTGATATTGAAAAGAGTTTTCGATAATGAGACTAAAATGCGGGGTTTATAACTGTTAGGCATGTGATGTCTAAGTATTTCATTTGATTAGGCATGCGATGTCTAATGAGGTTGCGGATTCCAACTGTTGTAGTTTTACACTTTCTTTTCTGTGACCGTAAGTGTAATATGTGATATCGCCGGTTTCGTTGCTATATGTCAACGATAATTGGGATGGACATATTTACTTACGTTGATGACATGTGATGTTATGTGTTGCTGGATATGTTATATTGGATTGTCGTGATTGAATAGCCGGGGGGTTTTTATGTGAGATGAGTGTTTTTTCATTTTCATTCATGTAAAAACTTGTATGTAATATTCTTTTATTTGGGGCACTTCCAGGTTGCGGAAGTTGTCACCTTTTGTATATTATTTACTTTTCCGCATTAGGATAGACCCAAGGAGGGGAGCACAACTAACCGGGTTCTAGGGTCCAGTGGGAGACCAACTCGAGGAGTCGAGTCCGGGTCTCCTGACCCTAGAATTGGCAGGGTTGCTTGCCGCTCTTGTAGGGGTCTAGGGGTGTGGGATTGGCTATTCATCACGACCGTGGAATCCATGTTTTATACTGGCTCGTATTCAAAACACGAACGCCCTAGTATATCCAATGTTTCATATGTTTCTTCTGCTGTGATATCTGTGATGTGATCATGTGATGTTCTGTGATAGATACAGTATATAGTATATATGATATATTATATAGACGTTACTTATGTTTTGCACCCGCACTAGCCCTGCCCTGCTCTGTCGTTAGTTACCTAACCTAACGGTGCACGAGGGGACATCGAGGCGAATGCGGATGGCATAAGTGTACGTCGTATTTATCTGTGATGTTTAGGTATTTAAATGATGGGACTTCATTAATGTGATTAATGAAAGAAAAGAAACCTAAGATGTTGTAGAATCAAATTTTAAACAAAACAGGTAGCTACAGTTCTTGCTTTGCATAGCGGTATATATGATATACCCTGCACCTTATTCGATGAGGAAAGGACCGAGATCCCTTCACCGGGAGTGACCCCTTTAGCAAAACTAGAAAAGCCTTAAAATCACTCCATTTCAAAACTTCATTCGATTCTACAACGATATCAAGTTCATTACGCTCATGGTTTTTTCTGAAAGAACCCGCGTAGCCCTCCGTCATTTCAGATAGATATTATTTAGTATTCGTGCTATGTTTGTTGACTTAGTCAAGGCATAGTGTATGGGAGCTAAATTATGTTTATCTGTAACAACATGAGATGTGATTGGATTAGAGCATTCGCACGGCCTTGTTGACTCAGTCAAGGGTCGTACGGGTGGGTTTAATTCAATCGGGAAATGTACGGGTTGAACTTGACTTGCAATTTATGGTTTGTTGACTTAGTCAAGGTCATAGATCGCTAGGGGCAAAAGCATTATCGGGAATTTCAAGTGTTGAAATTTGCAATGAGATTGCATACCTTCTATGAGATAGTTGGATCCCGATACCCACTGCGAGTAAGAGTTACTCCTGGGAGAGTTTTACACATTACAATTAGCCGATCAAGTAGGTGTCTAGAAAGGTGTTAACGAGGTTACGCCTCTGGTAAAACGAGGTTTACATTAATTAGGTTCGTGCGAAAGCACGGGGGACCTCCCTCAAAGTACCGACACTGGCCTGGCTGAAAGATTGGCGAACTTGTAGTATGTAATTAATCCCGGCTAGTCTTTCCTTTTAAGGTTTGAAGGAAGATTTGATAAAAAGCAGTGGGAGCCATCCTGATTAGATAAGATAATAACCAATCTGATCTTGCACGAGCATACGCTAAAGTGTTTTCTTCTCTCTCTCTCCAGGTAGCGACCATTTCATGCCTTAATCAAGATAATAATATGGATGTATTGACCGAACCCGCATGTTATACTGTGCAGGGGAAAGTTGGACCCGTTCTATCTTATAAATGTTATAAGACTGAACAGGAAACAGGAGAATATCTAGATTCTCACGCCGCCCAAACGGAGAACGTACATGTTGATGCACCTTCTTCGGGTGTGTTTGTTATTGAGAACTGTTTCTCAGTTCACCCTACGTCCTGGGTATTAGATACCGGATCAGGATCCCACATATGTAAACAGTTACATGGGCTACGGAAAGGTAGAGAACTGGGAAAAGGTGATCATTCCGTTCAAGTAGGGAATGGGGCAAATGTTGCAGCCAAAGCAGTTGGCATATATCACCTGGTATTACCAAATGGTAATACACTAGTCCTGAATGAGTGCTATTATATACCGAACATGATGTGCAACATTATATCAGTTTCTTTATTAAGTAAAGAAGGATATAATTTTGTAGTAAAGGATAATGTTATGAACATATTCCTGGATCAAAGATTGATTGCATCAGGCTCGCTACATAATGGCATATTCATTCTCAATCAAAATACAGTCTTCAATATACAAAACACACACAAAAGGAAAAGCTCATAAATGAACGAATCCTTCTTGTGGCACTGTAGACTTGGCCATATCAATGAGACACGACTAGCTAAGTTGCATAAGAATGGATATTTGAATTCATTCGAATTATCATCTTATGACACTTGCCATTCATGTCTCAAAGGTAAAATGACCAAAACTCCGTTTACGGGACACGGAGAAAGAGTTACTGAACTCTTGGGACTGGTGCATAGTGATGTATGCGGTCCAATGTCTACACACGCCAGAAATGGTTCTTCCTACTTCATTACATTCACTGACGATCTCTCTAGATACGGGCATGTGTTCCTGTTGAAACACAAGTCTGAAGCTTTTGAGAAATTCAAAGAATATAAGCACGAGGTAGAGAACCAAACGGGCAAAAGTATTAAGGTTCTTCGATCTGATCGAGGAGGTGAATACTTAAGAAGTGAATTCCTGGATTATCTAAAAGAGAATGGGATTCTCTCTCAGCTTACTCCTCCTTATACACCACAGCACAATGGTGTATCAAAACGAAGGAATCGCACCCTATTAGATATGGTGCGTTCAATGATGAGTAATGCTGAGTTACCTATTTCCTTTTGGGGGTATGCGCTTGAGACAGCCATATACCTATTGAATCTGGTTCCGTCTAAATCTGTACCTACCACACCATATGAGATATGGAGTGGGAAGAGACCATATTTTAAACGAATTAAGATATGGGGTTGTCCGGCCTATGTCAAAAAGCAAAATCCGGACAAACTCGAGGCACGATCAGTCCTTTGCAAGTTTGTGGGATATCCTAAGAATTCTCAAGGATATTTTTTCTACCAAGCTGAGGAACAAAGAGTGTTTGTTGCTCAACATGCCACCTTTTTGGAAAGGGAATTTCTTGCAAAAGAAATTAATGGCAAAGAGGTAGAGCTGGAAGAGGTTCCAGCACCACAAACTGCAACTAACGATTTAGTAGAACTAGAGGATTCAGTGGTGCCCGACGTACCCCAGCCTCTCCGCCGATCTAGAAGGGTTTCTCGTCCACCTGAGAGATACTATGGTTTTCTCATTGATGGTGGCAGTGAGGATTGCATCATGGAGGATGATGACCCAACTAGCTTCGAGCAGGCCATCACGAGTGGGGACTCAGTGAAATGGCTGGATGCTATGTGGTCCGAGATGGAATCCATGTACACCAACAAAGTATGGACTTTGGAAGTTGCTCCTGAAGGGGTAAAACCCATTGGGAGCAAGTGGATCTTCAAGAAAAAACTTGGTGTAGATGGGAAAGTGGAGACTTTCAAAGCTAGACTTGTAGCAAAGGGTTTTCGTCAAAGACCAGGTGTGGACTATGACGAGACCTTTTCTCCAGTGGCTATGCTTAAATCCATCCGGATCATGCTTGCCATCGCTGCGTATCATGACTACGAAATCTGGCAAATGGATGTTAAGACCGCCTTTCTAAATGGTGATTTAGAAGAGTGCGTGTACATGACTCAGCCAGAGGGCTTCGTAGACAGTGGGAGCAGCGGGAAGGTGTGCAAGCTGCTTAAATCCATTTATGGATTAAAGCAAGCATCGCGAAGTTGGAACATCTGATTTGACGTCGTTATCAAAGAGTTTGATTTCGTCAAAAATCCAGATGAACCTTGTATCTACAAGAAGGTGGCAGAGAGTAAGGTTGTCTTCCTCGTATTGTACGTGGACGACATACTCTTGATAGGAAATGATATTCCTATGCTGCAATCGGTCAAGCTCTTCTTATCACAAAGATTCTCAATGAAAGATCTTGGTGATGCCTTCTGCATATTGGGAATTAGGATCTATAGAGATAGATCCAAACGGATATTGGGATTGTCCCAATCCAGGTACATTGACACCATACTAAAGAGGTTTAGTATGGAAGAATCCAAGCGTGGGAACTTGCCCACGATCTCTGGAGTCACTCTCTCCAAAGAGATGTCTCCCAAGACTGATTTGGAGAGAGCTCGCATGCAAGGGATACCCTATGCTTCGGCAGTAGGCTCTATCATGTATGCGATGCTATGTACCAGACCCGATGTAGCATACTCACTAAGTGTAGTGAGCAGGTATCAAGCTGATCCTGGAGAGAGTCACTGGACAGCTGTGAAGAGCATTCTCAAGTACTTACGAAGGACTAAAGAGATGCTCTTGGTGTATGGTAACGGAGAACTCCAAGTGGAGTCCTTTACCGATTCGAGCTTCCAGAGTGATAAGGACGACTCTAAGTCGCAGTCGGGATTTGTCTTTACCCTTTACGGAGGGGCGGTTAGCTGGAAGAGTTCCAAGCAGGAAACCGTGGCAGACTCGATGATGGAGGCTGAATACATCGCTGCCAACGATGCTGCCAAAGAGGCTGTCTGGATCAAGAAGTTCATTACTGAACTTGGAGTGGTTCCATCCATTGAGCATCCAATACCTTTGTATTGCGATAACAATGGAGCGGTGGCTTTGGCCAAGGAACCCAGGTCCCATCAGCGATCCAGGCATATTCTGAGGCGGTATCACCTGATCCGGGAGATAGTTGATCGCCGGGAGATCGAGGTCAGGAGAGTTGACACGAAGAACAACACGGCGGATCCACTCACGAAGGCCATTTCCCAGATACAGTTTGAGAGACTCTTCGGGATGCTCGGTATGCGATACTACAGCAGCTGGCCCTAGTGCAAGTGGGAGATTGTTAGTTGTATGTATGCCCTAGAGTCCAGTATTGTACAGATGATGTATATTATATTGGATGCTTGGACATATATAGAGATGACTTTCTTGCTCGATATGATAGTATGCTATCTGGTTGCTCTTTATCTTAACATGTACACTTGTCTCTTTAAACTGTCTTATGGTTACATGTTGGTAAAACCCTTAGGATGTGTACTTGACTAATGGACTATGATGCAGATCATACTAGTGGGGACATGGTAGTCCATAAGTACATCCTTCAAGGTCCCTAGTCGTGGGTGTATCGAGACGGGGCATCGATATACCAGAGTAGACTAGCGTATACGCTTCTCGACCCATGAGATGTGCGATGGATGATCCCATATCCGTTGGTGTTTGACATCAGAGATGGTATACGGGTGCTCAGTGGAGACTGGGTACACTGGACGGACTCGCCGAGAACTCCCAGATGGTATTATACCTCACGTCAGATGGCAGTTCTCAGGTGACACTTGTACAGGTTAGTCTGTAGACCCGAGATCATCATAGAGTCTTGTGTGATTCCCACTGTGCTTTGATCTCCACCTTACCACGTCCATGAGGGCGTGCAAAACGGTGGTCTTTGGGTACAGTCCCGAGTCATATGGAGGCAATGAGCGATAGGAGGGGTTTCGTCTCTCCCGGTATTGGGGGTTGATGTTGCGCTGTGCTCGATTGGCCGTAACAGGGAAGTCCCTGGCCAGGGCTGATCAGAGATTTGCTGGTAAGTGTTACCAGTAGTTTCTCGACCCGTTATGAGCCTCATATCGGCACGACTTATCGGTTATTGGGGTCTGACGTTTACCACCCCTAGACTTGATATGCGACATATCAGACGAACAGACCGGACTGTACGGTAAGTGTTACTGGTTGGATTCACAGGAGTGTGAGCGGGCTAGCTCGTCGATCTTCTGATCGCTCAATACCTGGATGGCCGTTACGTTTAGCAGACCGCTTGCGGCTTGTGGGTGCTTGATATGATCATCATCTGCTACCGGCGTATTGACGAGTCTTTAGAGTCCTACACAGAGGTTTCCTGGCTCAAGCGAAACGAAATAGGAGCGCATATGAGATATGTGCAAGACCGAGAATAATGCGTGTATGTGATACCGCATTTCATTCTCGCGATATATGTTTCGATTGGTTATACTCGATATGACCTAGTTATCGAATCATTGATTCGATAAATCGATACATTGGATTCTAGTCGGTTATGTGTGATATGACCGGATCGTTAAATCAAGTGTTGATTTAATGATTTAATGTATAATTATATATTTGATATATTACTTTGCATTAACTAGTATTGGTTCATTTTAAAAGGATTTTCTCACTTGATGCACATTGTATATATGATATATTTTTGTGCACTTGTTTGTATCATGTTTGATGATACTTGCTCACTTGGGTTTGTGTAAAGATTGAACCATGGTTATATGAATGGTTAGGGTTTTGATTATTTACTTAATTATTTATTTATTTATTCATTTTGGATTTTAATAAGTATGGTGGCTTATTTTGTTTCTATGTTGAAGCTTCTTGAAGCTTTGACAAAGTCCACCATCCTTATCTCATCCTTAACCCTAACCATTCCAACTAACCTTAGTTTAATCTCTACACTTGACCATGGTCAAGATATGATAAGTATTCATATTAGTTTCATTTTTAAATAACACTTATCATATTCTTTTTCTTCTTGATCATCTTCTTCTTCAAGAAAAGCTTAAGGTCCATCAATGGCAACTTGAGCTAAAGTGAGAGAAATCCAATTCTAAAGTGAACCCACCTCCTATTTCTTCACCCTCTACCTCTTGCCAAGTTGTTTTGGGTGTTTTCTTCACAAGTTTCACAACTTGGTGAAGTTGGAGCTTGAACTTGTGCAACCTCGACGTAGATCATCTTCGGCACGAAGCCGACGACCTAGTCCGCCCTATTCTCCGATGAAGCCGACGTTTGAGTTCGGGATTCGAGATGGACAGCGAGAGGACGCCTACGTGGAGCTAAGGAAGTGGAGAACCGGATCTACAAAGGTTGTAGCCTCTCTTCTTTAGTTAAGTTGTTAACTAGTTTACTGTTTCGCCTAAACTTCTAGTCAACGATCCGTATTAGGGTTTCTCGGCACCCATAAAATTTGAAATTGGCATGGTTGATGCCTTGTGAGACCTCTTGAGAGTGCCTAGGAACCCTTCAGATCGAAGATGTAGATTCTTGTGATTAGTATTCAGATGATAGTAATGGTTTTGAGAAACTTGTTTCTCTTTCAGGTTACTCATAATTGGATGGATTCCTAAGTTGAGTAATGCTGATTAGCCTTTTTTTTCATTAAGTTGTTATGCACTGGAGACAGCTGCATGATTTGAATCTGGTTCCAATTAAATTAGTGCCTCTGTTTCTATATTGGATATAGAATGGTTCATATCTTAACGATGTTAAGGTAAGGGGAGTTGTCCAGCTTATGCTTAAAACCAGACACTGGATAACTTAAGGCACGTTTCTGTAATGGCAGTTTGTGGGTTGACCCTGGCTTTGACGAGGGTTGACATTTCTACCATCTGGAAGATCAATAGTGATATTGTTCTTGACTCGCCACAGTTTTATTAAAATGGATTTTTTCAGAAAACTGTAGTGGGAGTATGGTAGAACTGGAAGTGATTCCAGAACCGCAAACGATTACGGAAAATTTAATAGGACCTATATATTCAATCAGGTTTGACATTCCAATAGCCACTCCGTAGATATGGTGGGTAACCTCAGACACCCGAGAGGTACTCCGGTAGCCTTAAGGACGGTGACATGGAGGTTCTTGTTTACCCATACTTGACTCTACTGTTGTTCCAGAGTATGAGACCCGGAAAGAGGATAAGTATAGCGTCGTTCTAAACTAGCTTTAGAAGTGTACGTATATATTATTCTGCCAGAGGGTTGTCATAGTCAGTGGGACCGGCGGAAGTATAGTGGGCAAGTAGCTTATGTCTATTTATAGACTTGAGCAGATAAAGCGGAGATAGATCATCTATTTTTGATGAGACAGTCATGGGTTTGACTTCATCAGAATAGGGGATGGATCTGTTAAGAGGGTAGTAGGGTCTGATGTCCTGGTATTTGGATGACATACACAGAGTAGAAAGTAAAATTCCTATACTACGATCGGTTGTACTTTGGTCGTCACACAGTTGTTTCTCCACAAAGAACATGGATATAATATCTGACATTCTGGTTACTAGATCTATGGTTTTAGATCTAGATTTGGGTAGTTTCCCAATAAGGGTACTTTGACAATATTCTAATAGTATTTTAGAATAGATGACTCCTGGCATGGTGGTGTACCTGCAGGTGATGGAGTCACCCTCTCTAAAGGTGTCTTACAGACTAAAGGGGAGAGGGAAGTGCATGATTGGCAGATCACTTGCTCACTTGCTTAGGCAATTGAGTCAATCGTGAGATGTCAAGTACCACACCAGATGTTGTTTTTGCACTAGATGCGATATGCTTATATTAATCCAATCCTGAAGAAACATAAGGAAGCAGTTTTAGAACATAAGTGCATGTTCTACGGATTTGATGATGGCAGCCTCTTTCGGGAGACGATTATCATTCCAGGCTTCAAAGGTGACATGGATGACAAAGTGATTGTCAGAGTTATAGTTTCCCCTATGATGAGGGACAGTATTATGGACAGGTGGTCCAAGAGGATACTGTGGGAGGCATGGTGCTGGATACTGATTAGGTTCAGTTATCGATACAGTCTATGAAGTTTGGATTTGGAGTTCATTTATGAACTAGGTCCCATCAGATATCCAGACATATTCAAAGATAGGTATTACTCAATTCGGGAGATAGTTTTCTCCGCGAACTTGAGATTAAGAGAGAGACATAGAAAGAAACATCAGGGCGGATCCACTCACTGAGGCTATTTCTCGAACACAAGAGTTTTACAAACTAGTTTTGTGAAACTGATTAGTAGAGGAGTTGGATGTTCGGTATCATACGGGCTGTGAGTATGCGACATCGCAATAATTAGCCTTGAGTGCAAGTGGTTGGAGATAGTGCCCTCAAAGTCAATTATTGGATCGCAGGTACGTGATTGCAATGATTGAGGCAGGACCTATACCAATATGACAGTCTTTCTTGAAATGATAGTATGCTATCTGGTTTGTCTTTATCATCGTATACATGCTTTAGTTCGCTATTGCATGTTGGTAGAGCCCATAGGATTCTTGCTTGACTGCCAGCAGTATGATGGCGATCATATACGTGGGAGCTGGGGTCTGTAAGTGCATCCTTAAAGTGTCCCTAGTCGTGGGGGTTTCGAGACAGGGCATCGATACTCCAGAGTAGATTAGTGTATATAGTCGAGACCCCGACGAGGGGCGGTGGCCGGTCTCACAAGCCACCGGTGTCAGTTGGATCACCTAAGATGTAAACAGGTGCTCATTGGGTTATGAGTACACCGGACAGGACTCACCGGGAACATGCTAGTTGGTATTATACATATCGTCAGAGTGCAGCTCCCAGGTGACATGTGTACAGGTTAGTTTGTCGACCTGAGATCGTCATTTGTCTCGTGTGAGTTCCCACCGTGCTTTGATTCCTACCCTACCACGCTCAAAGGAGTTGTGCAAACAGGTATTTTTTGGGTACAGTCCCGAGCCACATGGAGGCAGTGAGCGGATCGTCGGGGATTCGTCTCTCCCGGTATTGGGGGTTGATGTCGCGCAGTGCACGGGTGTCCATCACTAGAAATCCTTGGCCAAGGTAGTGGAGAATTACTGATTTGGATCGGTAGTTTCTCAGGTGGTGATGGGCTTCATACCGACACGAATTATCGCGTTATTAGGGGTTTGACTTTATCCACCCCCTAGACTCGATATGGGATACTCTTTAGACGAACGGACCGGACTGTATATACATTGTCACTGTTAGGCTCAGTAGGGTTTATGGATGAGTTCGCTCGTTAGCTTCCCTTCCAATCAATACATAGGCAAACCGTTACGTACAGCTTGTACCTCTGACGTGCTAGAGGTTATACCCAGTGCCAGTCTTTTGATGAGTCATTAGAGTACCCCACAGACACTTTCCCTAGTTCGGACGAAACGTTGTAGAGGCCGTATGGTTTTATGGTAATGTTCGGAAAATGCACGTGCGTTTTCGCACGTGTCATTTTTCGGGAAGATAATACTGGTCGGCTTTGGTTTAAGCCGGATCCGAGTATTATACTGTGTAGATATAATATCTTTGTCTTAGATGCATTTGTATTCAGTCGTAATACAAATGCGGGTATGTTTATACTGATACGGGGTTATCCTGAAATTCGTTTCAGGATCACTTTTGGAAGTTGCCAGTTTCTAGTTTTCTATCAGCCGTATTTAACATTCGGTTAAATGCGGATTTATCTTTTCTTCTTGAGGGTGAGTCATGAGGTGAGTCATGTTTCTAGAAGGTTCTAGAATGGTGACTAGGATGGTGAGGTGGATTAGTGCATTAATGGTCATTTAATGCTTTAGATGACAAGGTTAGTGATTCATCACTTGCTTTAATTGTGTTCATACTATTTGTTATGGTGACTCATTCTTTCATGATAAGCTTCATTCTTATTGTCACCACTTTGCTCCTACCCTCACCTCCCTCTTCCTATAAGTTTGGCCGGCCCCCCCTCTTTGGAGATCATGGTTGCTAGAAAAAAAGATATAGTTATTTGGTTCATGGAAATTAAGCATACTCATTTCACATTTCCACCCGATCCAAAAGGCAACTTCCATAACCGTTCGTCCATAGCTTTGGACGTAACGAGACAAAGTGTTCTACTCATTCTCTACTTCATCTTGGTCGTCTCTTTTAGCAAACTTGACGACCGAGTTGCCTTGGTTCAGAGGCGGGAGCCCGTTTAAAGATCCGTCGAAGTGGTGCCACCTGGACGAGAAGATTGGAGATTCAAGAGATCGGAGCAGCCACAACAAAGCGTGGGATGATGGTTGAAGACCGAAGGACTCGGATCGTTCGGTATAACATTTCTACCCACTTTGTAGTTTGTTAGCTTAGCTTTAATGGCAGATCCGGGTTACGGTACACGATAGCGCCAGTTTGTAAAAAGTTTTTGTTCCGCATTTGGCGTCTGTTAGACGGCCGGGGCGCTACCGTCGACTTACAATTGCATATAGGTACTCACGTATTAAACAAGTGGGGCTCTTTTTGCCTAGCAATTATTTTAATTGCAGTGTCTATATGCGTTGCATATAGGCACTCACATGTTAAACCCGTGGGGCTCTTTTGGCCTAGCAATTATTTTGATTGTAGTGCCTATATGCATTGCATATAGGCACTCACGTGTTAAGCACGTGGGGCTCTTTTAGCAATTGTTTTAATTGCAGTGCCTATATGTGTTGCATATAGGCACTCACGTGTTAAACACGTGGGGCTGTTTTAGCCTAGCAATTGTTTTAATTGCAGTGCCTATATGCATTGCATATAGGCACTAACGTGTTAAACACGCGGGGGGCTCTTTTAGTGGGGAACTTTCCCTCATCCCTTTTTTTGTAAGGGAACAAATACCCCCCAGCGTTGCTCTCACATGGATTGCACGTGAGTGCAACGCTGTTTGCCCTCACAGCCGTTGGATTGCCTAGAGGAATGGGAAGATGAACCGCTCTCCATCATGTCTTATAAATGCAGGGGTATTTGCTTATGAGAAGTCCACTGTTCTTTCAACTTTTTCCTTGCTTATTTTCTTGAGAATTTAATTCTCTTCTTCAGAGCTTAGTTCTCTGGCTTAGATCTTTCAGAGTTAAACTCTGCAAAAAGAACTCTTTTGGGTAGGGATCCTGACCACCATTTGTCTCTAAAGAACAAGAAACCCTTTTTTATTTTTTCTTAAAAATCCATCGCAAGAGCTTTGCTCTTTTCTGGGACTGATTTCTGAGAGATCCAAAAAAGATGTAATCTTTTGTATAGTAAACCCCGATGTCTTCGAAGATCGGGCGTTTTCTCCTCTGATCTTTAGGGATCTTATGAATTTAATTCCATTATTTAAAAGGAATTTGATTCCTCATTACAGAGCTTAGCTCTGAAAGATCTAGAGGCCCTTTGGGAAATTTATTCCCTGGCGTTCTTGGGCATATTTTCATTTTTGCAGATTTTAATTCGTTGGGTATTTTAACGGACCTCATTTTTCTTTGAGGATGTTAAGAGTTGTTTAAATTCCAACGTCCATTTAATGATAATCTTTTTTTATTCTTGCAATGATTATCTTGCTTCATCATTGGTGAGCCGCCATATTGATTTTGTGGGGTCCATTGGTTTTGCAGTCAGTAGTCCTATGGAACAAACATCCTGTCGTTTTCTTCTGCTATTATATATATATATATATGTTTTATTAATGGTTTTTCTTTCCCTTAGTTCAGGAACAATGGCTTCACTTCCCTACTTTCCTTATACTCGCTCAGATGCCGCTTTTCCTCAATCTCCGTCGGACGAAGAAGCTATGGCAATGATCAGGGCACATGACAGGGACTGTACGAGTCTACTCTTATGGGGGGTTTGGTATGGTCATATTATTTGGGGCCGCCGTAGCTTTACTTGTGAGGTGCCAACAGTGCCCCTCCGCCCAATATCGCCGATGGAATGCCCACAGACCGCTTATGCAGCGGAGGCGACTAACTGGACTCCTACAGGCTGGCTTGAGACGTCAACAACCGGGATACCCAACCGGCCCCTGCCAGCTATAGATATTCCGGGGCGCCACATATGTCAAGGTAAAGCCCGACCCAGGGGGAAAGTTTATAAGGTAGGCGTTACCCCCCGCCACCTAGTAGGCTACCTTCCCTGGGCTCGATACGTTCTTTTCGCCCACCGTGCACGGTTACAGAAGGTTGGGCTGTATCAAGCGGTGTACGCATCTCTATTTCATTACCAGGCCCCTTACGTCTGGTGGGTTAAAGTTTTTCTGAACCAATGGAATCTTCCTACCAACACCTTCTTGCTAGGGGATCGCGAGGTCTCGATTTCACTGGAAGAGTTCCGCGAGATCTCCGGACTGCCGATCAGGGGAGAGCATTATGAAGAGTTGCTGCCTCCCGATGAGTATGTGTTCACGACTGTGCCTGCTATGCTTGACGACCTGACAATTGAAAATGTCGTTCGTCATAAGTACCCAGTATAATCAAAGCTCTGGGTATTTTTGAGAAATTGTTCATAACGTCAGAAGGTCAAGGCGTCACCTTTGAGACCTTCATTGCCTGCTTTCTCTATGGAGACGCTTTATCCAAAGAGGCTCCAAAGTTCGTGAACATCGATGACCCTTTTGGGTTCGGGTTGAATAAACTGCCGGCCAAAGAAGAAGATTTGCCGCAGTTCTATATTATGACCTCGTCGGCCGTTTCCTTCGATGCAATTGCGGCTCCCGGAATGGACGAAGATACCTTCTTCGTTGGCTTCATCAGTCTCTGGCTCAGTTGGTTTGCCATACCGACGCATCGACACTTTATGAGAGCCTCCGTCTTCTACCCCGTTCATCGCATAGCTGGAGGGGCGCGATTGGCCGTTGGTGTTGTAGGATTGTCACACCTATATCATGGATTAAGCGTTGCGGCTAATACTTCGACCCCAGGCGCGGATATTATGAATTTCTCCCTCCACTACTTGTGAACGTGGATCGAGATGCATGTATTTGGAGCATTTGTTGCACACCGGCGGCCAGATTTTTATGACTCCTATACCTTCCCACGGGTTATGAGGTTGGTGGATGCTTCCGCTCCCGATCCGACTCAGCTAGGGGCCCTCCGCATGTTGCTTAACCCATACTCAAATGGGGGCGGGATGGTTTTTAGTGACCGAGTCCTATCTGCTCCTGCGGGGCCCATTCAGCAGCTGTTTGATCTGTCAAAGGGTGGAGAGCCATCTCTAAAGCCCAAAAAGATTATGCACCTGTACTCGATTAGGCCGGGCTATTTGGTGTTTTGCCAGAATGACATAGTTCTCTTTATGCGGTATAATCCGCACCGCTTTGCCCAACAATTGGGCTATAACCAGGGTGTCCCTGCCGATGCGTTTTTAGTTGAACCCACTTTGTCTCTGGAAATCACTCGTGACATCATCCATCATTTTATGCGGCTGAACACCGGCTGCCTCTTCATGATCCCAGAGCCCGACTATCTTCCAAGGTCTGTGGGGTTTTTTTCAAGGGTTGGTATCACCATCAAGTCGGTCCTGTCATTGCTGAGGAGAGGCGGGTACTCTTCGAATGTAGAGTTCCAGCTTCGACCTAAGTCACCAGCGCTCCGTTGCGGCCACGGTCAGTGGTTCGCTCTCCATTAAGGGATAGCGGTTTGGTACTTATCTCCAAAGTCGCAGAAATAGAATCGACCCCTCGCACTGCTGGTATACCGGTGCACACTAGAGCCGAAGCAAAGGCTTCCAATGAAGCACCAACAGTAGTGTCACCAGCGGCGGTATCACCAAAGGTGGTGTCACCAAAGAGGGATACTGAAAGTGAAGTTGGGCAACGTCTTGCCAAAGAGCCCAGGGGGAGGAAGCGTTCTTCTACTAATGTTAGCACAAGTTCCAAGAGGAGGAAGAAATCGGTTGCCGACCTACTCGACACTCTGCTTGAGTCTGAGCCGTTTATTCAGGATGAACCGATAGCTATGGAGGAGTCAGACGCCGGTCTTATCTATCCTGGCTCGTCTGCCGAGGAGGCCGCGCAATTGGTCGAGACTTTAAGGCGTTCTCAAGATGAGACTGAGAATGTGTGTGCTCCAAAAAAAGATTACCCCTCGTTGCATTCTAAGACGTCGAACCATCATTACGGAGGGTGCATATGGGTCCTCTGTTAATGGAAGAAGAACGGGCCCTTAAACAACCCATCTCGGATGCTTCTGAGGACGAGCTTGCACTAAAAACAGGTAGTCATTCATTTGCACTTGAAGCCCGGTGAGCGTATTTAATGAGAAAAGAACGACGGCTCGAAAAATCCATACTTCAAGCTCCTTAGCGTATTGGTATGCGTGTTTTTCACGTTCTTCCTTTGGCTTGAGTAATTTGTATTACTTTTATATCTTCCTATCTTTGCGAAAACTTTGCAGGGACTTCGGCAGCGAAAGAGGATTTGAGTCCAGATCGAGCCATAACTGTGGACTCTACAAATATCTTCCGTGATGCACCGGCAGGTGTAGAGGAGATTATTAAAGCTGCTACTCTTACTGTGGAGCTTCCGGTGGTAACTTCGGTACCTTTAGTGTCTATTCCTCCAGCAGAGGTGACCTCGCCAGCCATAGATCCAATGGATCTCTAGTGACGCCCTGGAGGGTGTAGAAAGGATTGCCGAGACCGCTGTCCTCTCCTTGGAGCCCGAAGTGGCGGCTGTTGTTTCTCAATTGGAAACTGCCATGCCGGCACGCATCCCCAGTGATGTACCTGAGGGTGTGGAGGAGGCTGCCGAAGCTGCCATCCCTCCAGTTCAAGGCGGGAGATGCATCGAAGGTAATCTTCTACATTTCGTTTTAACGATCCCTCCGTTATCTGAACTCTTCTTTCCTTCAAAATTGCGGGAATTGGCGGCTTCCATCGTGGATCTATCTCCTAGGAAAACCTTCTAGCGTTTGCTTGATATGGCTGCCCCACAGGCAATACCCCGCAAAGCATAGTCCTTTCTTCTGAGCAAGGTCGGTGTTCTTTGACCCTTTTTGTTTTATTATTATTTTTTATAATGATGCTAATATGCGTTCTATAGTTCTGGAAGCCGATGATGAAGTCGAGATCCTTGATGGGGCTGGGGATCTTTCAAACCCCCCTTACATGACTGTGGGTATGTAAGGATTTATCTTTGGCATTGTTTTGTGTATTCCATGTTCGTAAATCTCACCGACTGTTCATGAATCTTGACAGCTCTGCTAACTCTAGCTCCATTAGAATCTCGGATCCCCATACCACCAGGCCCCTATGCCCGACATGCGTTTGAAAGTATGGCAAAATAAAGCATTTACACCCTAACGGCTCTCATTGAAGACCTTCGCGCTGGTACCTTTGTCACGGCCGAAGAATTTGCTGTCAAAGCAAACACTTCTTTGTTCGTTCTCGCTCCTATCATGACGAAGCATTAGTGCATGTCTGGGTTGAGTATTGTCGTCGAGTGTGGGTCTGCCTTCACGGGCTTGAGTGCATCCGCCTTCCCTCCGACATCTTAACTGTAAAATCGAGTCTGCGGGGATGGATCGAATGGTGCGCAACCAATCTACAGTCATGCGAGAAGAGGCTCAACCCGAAGTTTTCGGAGAGAGAGTTAGCTTCAAACGCTTTGGGGGACTTAGGCTCAGCTTACCTCCAAGATCACCCGCGTGTACGAAAATTGGCGGGTGCTTCAAGAAGCCATTACAGAGGTGGTAGCTCTTGACAAAGCCATTATTTTCACCCGTGACCCATAAAGTCTCCGAAAGGGAGCTTGAGAGTCAGTTTGCTTCATACCAGACTCAACAGGCTCAGGCGGGGACCCATCTTGCTTCACTAACGGAGGTTGAAGCCGAGGTCCAGCGGAAGAATGACGAACTTACTAGCCTATTGCACCGTTCGCCGGCTTAAACATTTTTTTTGTCGCTGTACATTCTCCTCCTCCTTCTTCTTCTTTTTTGTATTCATTCATGAATAAGAGTATCTTGTATTCATTTTGATTCATGAATAAAAGACATATTTTTCTTCATACTAGCGCTTTTCTTTCTTTTGCTGTCTTGGCTCAGAATAAAGCAGTTTATATACTCATTTCGGAGTTTGTAGTTTATCACTCATCCCGGAGTGTCTAGTTTATGAGCTCATTTCAGAGCTTGTAGTTTATTCACTCATCCCGAAGTCTCTAGTTTATGAACTCGTTTCGGGGCTTGTAGTTTTTTTCACTCATCCCGGAGTCTCTAGTTTATGAACTCATTTCGGAGCTTGTTTAGTTTACCTCATTTGGGCTTGTAGGAAAACTAGTCTTAACATCATAATTAACCTCTGCTCTTTATGACAGTGATCCATTAGGGTCTGTGGTACTAGGTTTTTTGTCCGTCGTACTGTCGCGTTGGCTGATGCATTCCCCGATATGCAGTCTTGCTGTTCGAGTAGCCCTACGACTGTCGTGTCTCTGATCCCTTCGGGGGATAAACAAGACGTCTTCAAGTAATCTCCCAGGTCATATTACCGTAGGAAGAGCAAGCGTTAGGGATTTTCCATGCCGCTTTTTACTTGAGGTTAGGCTCAGTTTGGGATCCCCGATGAGTCATAACCACTCTGCGCTGGTGTGCGATGATCTCCGATAGTCTTTCATATTTTATTTGAGTTGCCGTCAAGACCCTGAAGCTAGGAATTTTCCGTTGCTTTGTTTGCCGGCATTGCGTCTGCTGTAACGAGAAGAATATCGAGATTGTCTCTAGGTTGTCTGTAAACCGTCGAGGCTTGGAACTAGGGACTTTGCCATGGCTACGAGGTAGTCTCTAGGTTGTTGGTGAACCTTCAAGGCTTGGAACTAGGGTCTTTGCCATAGCTCCATTGTTTTGCCCCTGGGGTCGGTTGTTGATGTTGCATCTGCATCCTGCTGGAGTTAAGAAAGAACACCGGAGTGACATTGCGTCTGCTGTATCGAGACGAACGTCGAGGTGGTTTCTAGGTTGTTTGTGAACCGTCGGGACCTAGAACTAGGGACTTTGCCATGGCTCCGAGGCAGTCTCTAGGTTGTTGATGAATCGTCGAGGCTTGGAACAAGGGACTTTGCCATGGCTCCATTTGTTTTGACCCTGGGGTCATTTGTTGACGTCGCGTCTGCATCCTGCTGGAGTGAGAAGAAACGCCGTTATGATCTTCAGGCTGTAGATGTTGCTATCGAGATCTGGCTCTCCCTTTAATGGAGCCTTATAGGAAAACATGGTTTCCCTTTTCATTTGTGCCTATGGATAGTATACAGGGGTCAGTATGGACTCACCTGCAGGGCAGAAATTTCATCATTTTCTTTATTTCTTTCCGCGATGCCTTATCATTTTAGCTTTTTATATCCCGAAAGTCGCGATTGCCCAACCATTTCGCTTTTTATCGCGGTGCCCAATCATTTTGGCTACTTTTCATTTTTACTCGCTGCTTTTTATTGCGAGCTGCCCAAATATTTCGGCTGTTTTTTTATATGCATACATTTTGCTCGCTGGTTTTTATTGGGAGTTTCTCCATCATTTCGGCTATTTCGTATGCATTTTTGGCTTGCTGATTTTTGTTGTGAGTATGGAATTTGAGATCTGATACCAATCTTAGTATCAGCATCGCTGCGACTGGAATATGGGCAGGAGCGAATCATCATTTGCCTTGAGAGGACTTGGAATTTGCTACCAACTTAGGCATCAGCATCGCTATCACTGGGATGTTTCCAGGAGCGAATCATCATTTTCCTTTACTGGTTTGAACAAAGGTGGTTTAGCAAACAGGGTTAAGGTCCCGTCGACTAAGGCTTTTTGACTCTATGAGCCGTAGGGGTCTCATAGAGAGTTTTCTCCCTACGAGTCGTGAGGATCTCGTAGGCATATTTTCTCCTTAGGGATCGTGAGGCTCCCTAAGTGTGTGTTCTTTTATAAGTCGTAAGGATCTCATAAGAGTATTTTCTCCTTGCAGGTCTAGAGGACCTACAAGTGTTGTTCACCAAATGAGAACATTTCTCATCATTGGTGGAACTAGGTGAGGGAACGTTTATTTGTGCCCATGGATTGTATACAAGGGCCAATATCGGACCGCCTGTAGGGCAACTTGGGGAGTCTGACGGCTTAAGAACAGGTTCAGGTCTCTGTATCTTAAGGCTTTTGAATCCTATGAGCCATGAGGGTCTCACTGCGGGGAATTCTCCTTACGAGTCATGAGGATCTCGTAAGTGTAATTTCTCTTTAGGAATCATGGGGATCCCTAAATGTGTTGCTCTTTTATGAGTCGTAAGGATCTCACACAGGTGTTTTCTTCTCACAAGGTCGAGAGGACCTTGCAGGTGTCTTTATTTTAATGAGATTGCGCCCTTTCGAGTTTTCACAAACTCTCCTGTAGCCCTGCTGTTTTTACTTACGGTGCCCTTTCGGGTTTTCATGTGCCCATTTTGCTTATGGACATGCCTTTTTTTTTCTTTTTTTGTCCCTCTGTTTGTTAATGGCACTTGGGGGGACTTCACCAACGGGATAGCTGTGTAGCCAGTGGGACTTGAGTTGCAGTCCTCGCCGCTGGGACTTGTGGACTTGAATTCCACTATCGCCGTGTTTGAGGCAACATACTTAGTTTAAGGACATTACGGTCCAGGGCCAGCTCCGAAGCGAGGCTTTCCCGGATACTACTTAGACTTGACTCAGGAAGACAGCGAGCGGACACTAGCGTCGTCATCTATCATTAACCTGAGTTGTGACTTGTCAAGCGTAGTATTTCTTAAGGAAACGGCCGTTTATTTGCCGGAAGGGTCTTTCGCCATGCATATCCATGAGCAAATAGGCCCCACCTTGGTAGACTTTGTCTATGATATACGGGCCCTCATAGTTCGACTCTAATTTCCCCCATTTAGCACGATTGGGGATCATTGGTCGTTTGAAAACTATTACGAGTTCCCCTTGGCGGAATGTTCTCGTCCTAGTTAGTCTTTCGTATGAGCGCGCCATCCTTTCTTTGGAAGCTTCTAGGTTTTGTTGCGCCATGAGGCGAGTTTCATCGAGGGCATCGAGCTCTTCAAGCCAAAGATGAGCATTTTCTTGGTCCGTTACCTCATAACGAATCACCGCTCATTGAGAGGGTAGCTCTATCCATAATCACATAATTCGCGAATTATTCGGCGAATTCGTGAATAATTCGTGAATTATGTGACTGCCGATTAAATCTGCGAATTATTCGCCATCACCGAACGTGCCGAATTATTACCGAATTATTCGCGAATAATTCCCGAATTATTCGCGAATTATTCAAAATCTAGCGTCTCATATATTAATTTTATATTAATTTTTTACTCGAAATCCTTCCCGGACGTTTCCCGAACACTTACCGAATCTTTCCCGAATACTTGCCGATTTTTTCCGAATAGTTCTCCGAATCCGAATTTTCGACCTCGCCGAATTATTGCCGAATCACGAATTTGTGACTATGGCTCTATCTCCAAGAGGAGTACCGCTTCCGTGCCGAATACCAACGCGTATGGCGTTGTATTCGTGGCCGTTTTGAACGTGGTTCGATACGCCCAAAGAGCTTCATGCGGTCTCTCGTTCCAGTCCTTTTTGTTTTTGGACACCGTTTTCTTTATAATCTTTGTCAGGGTCTTGTTAAAGGCTTTAGATAGGCCATTGGCTCGCAGATTGTAGACTGAAGAGTATCTCCAGTCTATATTATGCTGCTGTGCGAAGCGGCTAATCTTATGACTTCTGTAGGCCGGCCTATTATTCGAGATGATTCGTCGCGGAGTGCCAAACCGGTAGATGACGTGTGTCCTTAAAAAATAGAGGATGTTATCCGTCTTCACTTTCTTTAGCGGTATTGCCTCTTCCCACTTAGAGAAGTAATCGGTTGTTGCTAATATGAACCGATGTCCCTTGGATGATGCTGGTTCGATGGGCCCGATTATATCGGTTCCCGACATTTTGAATGACCAGCTAGCCAATGTTGGGTGTAGCGGATTTGGATGCTGGTGGATGAAGTCCCCGTGAATTTGTCATGAGTGAAATTGCTTCGCATATTCGAGACAGTCCTGAATCATCGTGGGCCAATAGTAACCCATTCTCTTGATCTTCAACTTCATCTTTGGTCCGGCTTGATGAGAACCGCAGAGTCCGTCGTGAGTTTCTTGGACGACCCTCCTTGCTTCCTCCGGTCCCAAGCATCTTAGCCACAAACTATCGAAAGATCTCTTATATACAGTATCATTGACGAAGGCGAAGGATAGAGCTCGTTTCATGAGCTGATGTCTTGACGACGCGTCTTCGCATGTTTGATGGGATTTGAAGTAGTCTATGAAGACTTCTCTCCAATCCTTAGCTTTTTCTTCGTCTTCTATTTGGCAGGCTGCTTGTTTGGTCCCTTCCTTTCCTTTCGACGACTCCGGAGATATTTTTGCTGGCGCGAGAATCCGACGGCTTTGAACAATGATTCTTACGTCATCGAGGTTTTCGTCGGCCAGTTCTTTAGCGAGTTTGGCTAATGCATCCATCTTGCTATTTTCTGCACGCGGAATGCTTTCCAGAATGTAAGAGTGGATTTGTGTCAGCAATTGCTGCACTCTCTCGCCATATTTTACCAACTCTGTTTTGCATGTCTGATAGTCACCGTTTACTTGGCTGACGACTAGCTTGGAATCTCCATATATGACGAGGTTTTCGATTCCCATGTCGACAGCGATCTCAAGAACCGCTATCAAAGCTTCATACTCAGCCTCGTTGTTTGTCCTTGGCTCTGTTAAGGAAAAGGAGAAACGCATTATCCTTCTTTGCGGGGTCACGAAGAGAAGGCCTACCCCAGCTTTGATTATGGGGGTGTTGTGCTTTCCCTTCTTCATGGAAGATGCCCCATCAAAGTAAAGTTCCCATCGAGAGTCATTTTCTTCTTCCTTTGTGTCGAACGCGTGTTCGTCCGGTAATTCGCAATTTAAAGGAGAGTCGGCTTGTATTAGATGTTCAGCGAGGAAGTCGGTGATGGCCTGGCCCTTCACTGCCCTGAGGGGTTTATAGATTATCGATAACTCCATCAAGAGGAGGGCCCATTTGGCAAGTCTTCCCGTTAGTATGGCTCTTGACATCAAATATTTTAGAGGATCCATTTTTGATATGAGATGGACCTCATGTGCCAAGGCATAATGTCGAAGCTACGTTATCGTGAAGATCAGTGCCAGGCAATACTTTTCGATGGGGGAGTGGTTGTTTTCTTCCCCCAGGAGAACTCGACTCGAATAGTAGTGAGTTCTCTCCTTTCCCTGATCGTTCTCCTGTGCCCATAGCGCGCATAGAGAACCTTCAAGGGTTGTTGTGTACAGGATGATAGGCTTTCCATTGACCGGAGCGGTCAGTACCGGTGGATTCTGCAGATATTGCTTGATTTCGTCCAGAGCACTTTGGCATTTACGATCCCAAACGAACAAGGTCCCCTTCTTTATTAGATGGCTGTAAGGGCAGCATTTTCTGGAGAAGTTGACTATGAACCGTCGGATATACGCGAGCTTTCCTTGGAGAGACCGCAATTGTTTGAGAGTTCTTGGCGTGGGCATTTCCATATCGCTTTGATCTTTGATGGGTCTATTTCGATGCCTCGGTGTCGTACGATGAATTCTAGGAATTTTCCTGAGGAGACTCGAAACGCACATTTCAGAGGGTTCATCTTCAGGTTATATTTCCGAAGACGCTGGAACACTATTTTCAAATGCTCCCAGTGCCCCTCGTACGATTTGCTTTTCACCACGAGGTCGTCGATATAACATTCGACAATCTCATGTATAAGTTCATCAAAGATCTTCGTCATGGCCCTCTAGTAGGTAGCACCAGCGTTCTTCAGACCGAAGGGCGTTACTTTATAGCAGAATATGCCCCGCGGAATCTAGAAGACAATATGCTTTCGGTCTTTGGGATGCATCTTTATTTGATTATACCCAGAAGATCCATCCATGAAGGAGAAGACCTCATGAGTGGACGTGTTATCGATCATCAGCTCGGTAACAGGCACTGGGAAGTCATCCTTCGGGCAAACTTTGTTGAGATCCCGAATGTCTACGCAGATACGTACTGTCCCATTTTTCTTCATCACTGAGACAATGTTGGCGATCCAGTCAGGATATTGAACTTCTTGGATGAAGTCGGAGTCGATTAGTTTTTTGACTTCGGCATTGATGCTCATCTCGAGTTCGAGCTGCATTCTTCTTGGTGCCTGTTTGACTGGCTTGACGTTCGGTGATATCGCCAGTTTATGCACAGCTATTTCTGGATCTAGTCCCGGCATCTCGGAATAGTTCCACGCGAAGTAGTCTTTATATTCCATAAGCACGTACTTTAGCGTAGCCACCTGATTTTCAGACAGCAGCTCACCGACGAACGTTGACCTCGGCTCGTTTTCTATCCCCAAGTTGATTTTTCTCACGTTGTCCGCTGTGGTGTGTATCCTATCTTCCAGCTCTTTTGGCACCGGTGGAAATTCTAAAACCACATTGTCCTCATCTTCATTTGCGAAGCACCGGGAGAGGTCGTCCATATTCTTGTACTCTCCTTCTTTTGATAGTGTTATCACGTGGCAGGTACGAGCTCATTTCCAAGTTCGATGTTGATCTAGACATTCCCTCACAGTGTAGGTTGCTTTTGGCTCATGCTTTTTGTGGTGGGGCTACCCTTCAACAGATGGATCGGTTGAAACCTGTCAAGCGAAAAATTGGCACCATGTCAGACTTCTTTTTCCACTTTAGTCTCCGTTGATTGGTAGAAGAGGATCCCCTTATTCACCTCTTCACCTAGGAGGGACGTAGAAGGTCTGCAGCTCTTGCACGCCGTATGTATCGAGCGCATCAAGTTCCCTGTAATGCTGCCGTGGAACCATGGTAATTTATAAACTCTGATCAGCTCTAGTGAAGGTCTGCATTGATGGGCGGACGGAGAACCCGCGTTGGCCTCGTCCTCAGAGTCACTGCCGAGGACCAAAATAGGGGTAGATAGTTGTTCAGTCGATAAAAGTGCACATTTGATATGACATTTTTCTTACTATTCTTAAATATCTAAAGGTGTTTATTATAAATATAACACATATGAGGGTTTATCTGTAAAAATACTATTTTCGTATGTTTATATATTATAATTAACATTATGAAGGAAAAGGTATGCATATTATATTTATATAATATTTTGACAATTTAAATATCCATATCATATCAAATATCCTTAACCAATTTTCTTAAAATATAATATCATATCAAATGGTTAGGATAATATCTAAAAAATACCAAATATTACAAACATTATTCTTTAAGATATGGTGCAAGTTTTGGCTCAGGTCAGGAGATCGAGATGTTAAGATATCGGAAATCAAAAATCTGCCGAAATATTAAAGAAAATCGAAGAATCAATACTGGCAGAGACTCAGGAAATATTTTCAAGTTCCAGACATCAACTAAATCTCCACGTGTCACAAGAATAAAGCCCCAGAAATTTGCACACAAGATCTCACCAACAAACCGTGGATCCACGGCCAAACGATGAAATATGCGGCGGATCCGCGGCCGATTCACCGAGTCAGGAGTTAGGATTTTCAGGTTGGATTTGCTACAACTAACCCTAATTCTGGAGATCTTTGGTTTCTGGTTTTTGGGCTATATAAAGGACCGAGGGCTAAACTTAGAAATCATCAATCTTTTACACAAGCTAATCACCGTCAAATAACAAGTGATCCAAGACAGGTCCAAGATTCGACGTGATAAAGCGATGTGAGATTCGACGGAACATCTATATCCGACAAGGCAGAGATCGAGAGCAACTTCTTCTTCCTCTTGTAATCTAAACTTGAAGTTTGTACTTGTGAAGTTGATTAATAAAGATAGATCTTTAGTTTAATTAGTTTAATTATTTAGTTAAATTATGAATTTCATCTCTATCCGTTCTTCTATCTCTATCATGCGCGAGTAATTCTCCGCTTGATAGGGTTCGTAAGATTAGGATAGTTCAATGGATGAGAAAATATTTTAACATATTTTATGTATTATGAAGTTTATAAACTTTAGCAAAAGAATCGTTAACATCCTTATCGGACGCGCTATCAATTTATTGTTAGTCTCGACCGTGATTTGAGATCAGATTAACAATTGTTTTGTTAAGGGCTAGATATGAATAGAGATCAATGAAAGGACAATGGTCAATAGTGTGGAAACCCTAGTTTCTTCCAAGAACCCTAATCCTCATTCATCACTATCAATCTAGTTTTAAATTTATCAAAAGATAAAAAGAGTCATCTTTATTAGTCATCCAGGATTACTAAATCCTAACGAACCCTACAAGCCCTCTTCTGATATAAAATCTACATCTGTCTTTAAACTAGATCTATATTCTACATCCATGTTTAACGTAGATCTAGATTCTATAACTATTCTTCACTATTATCTTTTCTTCTTGCTCATTCTAATCAACACGTCTAAAGAAAGATTAAAAAATTCCACATATCCATGAGGACGACCCGTACTCATCTCGGTCTAGCTACACGTGACACCGTTATTGATTGCGGTTACTACACACACTTCTTTAAATACAGATCAATCAAATGGCGCCGTTGCCGGGGATACGTGCATAATTTTTTATTCTTACTATTCGTGTTGAATTCTTATCCGGTCTATATCATAAAACAAAACAAACCAAATCTTGCATATTTAACGATTAGTGTGTGATTTTTGTGAGGGAATCTGGAGTCTCTGTAGCGAGAAGATAAGGATTCAGAGACATTCATTAAGACCCAGAAAAGTAAGGGAGGCCACCGTAGCAAAAAGTTTTCAAAGAACTCTCAACTCCGCGGTGGAACCGCGGCAAGAAGTGCGTTTTGGCGGCGGAACCGCGGCGGTGTTGGTGAGTTAGGGCTTCAATTTTCTCTGTATCTTTTCTATCTCTTTCTCTCTCCTCAGAAAAATCCAATAATATATTTTTTTGCAGGATTCTTTGCAAAATATCGCTACTCAAAAATCTTTTTGCGAGTTTTATTTTGCGATTTGTTTTTGCATATTTTAATACGGACATTAAGGGGCAAAGATCAAATTCAGATTAGATGGGGATATCATCACCCTTCCTAAGCCCCACAAATCACAAAACGAGCATCCGCATCACCCTACATTAATTAAAAAATATCTAGACAAAGACTCTAAGGACCGTCGCGCTCAATAAGGATAGAGGAAGGTCGTGGGTAATCTATCGATTATCCACATTACTTTTGAGGTGTCTAGGAAAGTGTGTCTAAGGCAAGTGATTACTTAATTAGGCCCGCTATTTTCGGTGATTCGTATAGCGGATACCTCCCACTTACCTAGCCACAAGAGTGATAAAGAGGTTGTAGAGGATTGATCCTGCGGTTTGTCCTTTGGAAGTCTAGGAGCGGTCTAGAGACTTGACCTAGGTAACCTTAGTTCTAGGGTTGTGTGTGCATTTTTTTTGTGGTTTGTCTCACGCCCGACACATTTCAAAACAAACCAATTTTGAAGTTCTCATACGCTGCCACGTGTGCCAAACCGGCTTAATGCATGCTCGGCTGGACACGGGATTCTAATGCCCGTCTTGTCCGCGTTTCTGCTATCGACTCCGAAGTCGGTACTTCTTCATCTCCTTTTTCCCTTCCACCCACCACATCGACCGAGATGGATGGTTCTCCATCATATTTTACCACCACCATCCTGCCACCACCCGTCGGTGCACAGAATCCACCACGCATCTCTCTCCAAGAAAGATGTTACCCCAGGCGCGGACCCCTTCCTACCTGTCTATCTATTCCACCAGCCAATGGGGATAATTTTGAAATTAAACCCCAATTCATCAAACTGTTGCCCAAATTTCACGGGCTTAAATCCGAAGACCATTACGTTTTTATAAAGAAGTTCGAAAACGTATGCGCAATGATGGGTACGTCACAACTGTCTGCAGATGCTATGCGCTTACGTCTTCTCCTTTTTACTTTGTGCGATCTAGCAGAAAATGGCTTTATAACACTGCCTCATATTCTATTGCCAAATGGGATGAATCCGTTGTAGCGTTCCTTAAGAAATTTTATCCCAATCATAAGACCGCCCGCGTTCGAAGCGAGATTGACCAGTTTACCCAACTTCCCAATGAACCATTTTGGAAATGTTTTGAACGGTTTAAGGATCTTCTTTTATAATGCCCTCATCACGGAATCAATAGATGGGACCTTTGTCGCATTATATGAGGGTGTTGATCTAACAACAAAACAGATGCTTGAAACCATATGTCAATGTCATTTCCTTTCTAAAGATGATGGTGAAGCTTGACAATTTCTGGAAAATCTCCCTGAACAAACCCCACGGTGGGAAAGCGTTAGACCTGCATCGTCTAGCGGAGGTATCCATCAGCTCGATATTTCCATCGCAGTGAAAACCGAAATGGCCGCGATACAAAAGAAACTCGATACTATAGAAAACAAAGTCTCTTCAGCCCCCCTAAATCAATTTACACTCCCCAAAACTGTGTATGGTTGCTGTTCTAACCCATCACATCTAACGGAAGAATGTCCTTTGAATCCACAGTTTCAAGTTCAAGAACAAATTAATGCTACTTTTCAGCAACGACCTCGAAACGATCCTTATTCTTCCACATATAATCAGGGATGGAGGAATCGTCCTAATTTTGCTTGGAACCAAAATCAAAACCAGTTCCAAAGAAATTATGAAAGACCTCCTCCACAGCAACAGCAACCACACCCACAGAGTCAGCACCCCTTTCATTCGCAGCCTTTTTTAAAATCCGGCCAACAATTCTACACCTTATAATAATTCTTTCCAAACGGCCGGTAACGAAAACTCATCTGCACTCGAACGAAGCGTGGATATGTTTTTTAAACATTCCATGGAATCGACGGATGAAATAAAGTCTTCTATACAATCATTAACAGACCACCACCTCCCATGGTGAAAGTATAAAATCGATAGAGGCACAACTTGCACAAATAAATGCTGCGATGAGTGCGAGAGAAAAAGGGAAACTTCCATCTCAACCTATAGCTAATCCTGGCCACTCACAAAGTTATAATGTGAGTGTTGTTACCACGTTGAGATCAGGAAGAGTGCTGGATAACCAAGTGGGTGAACATGTTGATGACGTTAATAATATTAATGATACCCCGGCTTCTACTTCTTCTCCCATTTCGTCTAGTCCACCACTTTCTTTCGAGCCAATTCTCCATTTTCCCCAAGGCTCGAACACCCAGCCCACTTTCTCGAGTCAACCTAAAACAATCCCAACTCCAATTCTGGGATCCATTCTATCCCCATAATTCTCTCCAATGTTGGACCCAACCCTTATTGATAAAGCACCTTACCCGAACAAGTTAAGGGGCAACAGATCAAGTCCACAAATGGAGAAAATTGTGGAAATTTTTAAGCAAGTTAACATAAACATTCCTCTCCTAGATGCTATTCAATAAGTTTCGTCTTATGCAAAAATTGTAAAGGACTTGTGCACTAGAAAGAGAAAAACACAAGTGCCTAAAAAAGTTTTCTTAGCGAGTAATGTAAGCACAGATTTTACTCAACAATTGCCTAAGAAACGAAAGGACCAAGGAAGTCCAACAATATCTATTTCTATTGGGGGTAAAACTATCAATCGTGCTCTACTCGATCTCGGCGCTAGTGTTAATTTGCTTCCATATTCTGTTAGCAGCTAGGTATAGGAGAGTTGAAACCTGCCCACTGCACTCTCCAGATGGCAGACCGATCTATCACCCAACCTATAGGTGAGCTAGAGGATGTGTTAATCAAAGTCGGGGAATTCATATTCCCTGTGGACTTTATTGTTTTAGATACACAGCCTGTGACGAACCCACGTAATCAAATCCCGGTGATACTCGGTCGACCTTTCCTAGCAACTTCCAACGCTGTCATTAATTGTCGTAACGGTTTTATGAACTTATCCTTCGGGAAGATGACAATTGAGCTTAATAATTACAAGCTAGAAAGCCAACCATCTGAACCTTCTGCTTATTTAATCGATGTCTATTCTGTGGAAACAATAGATTCCGACAGCAGCGAATTTGAACAACTTCACGATACTGATATCGACTCCGCTATTACGTTGTTGTTTGACCACGCTATTTATTATACACATGCAGACCCTTCTATCGAACTATCCGGGTCAACATCTAACGCTATTTATGAACCTTTTTTGGAGTCGGAGTATCATCCCGTTCTTTCTGATGAGATTATTATTCGGGATATCGATGAAAGGTTTGAAGAAATCTTCGCTGAAGAACTCGCATTCTTAGAAGACATGGGAGTTGTGATGAATCAACCCTAAAACAAAGAAGTTGAACCATCACCCCTTTTTCTTTTCAACAACGAGAATGCGAATATTCCACCATCTCTGTTTCGTCTCTATAAATCGAGACGTAAACACGTTCTATTCCACCCCTTATCTCCTCCCCATTTCTTCATGTCGATGGGTGACACGTTCTTCTACCAATCAGTGCGTTATATCGATAAAATATTTGAATGGTTGGTGTTGACTTTTGGTCTTTATAAAGGTTTGCATAGATCAATAACTTTAATCCCCCTCATAATTTTAAATGCTTAATACGATTTTACTCAAGTTTGGGGGAAGGGATATATTTTGGCTCTTGAAAGAAAATTTTTACAAAATTGTGAGCCAAAAATAAGTTTGGGGGAGGATTTCACTTTCATTATTTCTTATCCCTGTTACTTTTCCTCCCAAGTCTACAGTTTTTTTAAGCTTGACAGATGATATTAGTGAGGACACTGCTGCAAACAGGTTTAGGAGAGGTTTGCGCTTATTCACGCATTATTTTGCATCATACTATATATAAGCAAAAAAAATTGATAATGAAAGTTTGAAAGTGAAAATTTATATATGAAAGATAAGAATAGTATGAGAAAAGCAAGAAAATTAGATGTTTTCTTAAACGAAAATAGTAATAAATAGTTATGACCTGTTGTCCCAAGGGTTAGTAAGATGAAGGAAATTACTAATCTGAGGATAAAAATAAGTCTGAAAAATAGTTCATATTCTTAAGTCTAAACATTTGAATGTTGATACCCTACTATACGCACTTGCACACATCTTGAAATTTGGGATAGTAGAGGATACCTTGAAATGCACTTGTCTAAAAGTCTTGGTATGAAGAAAAAAATTATAAGTGGTGAAGAAAAAAATAAACACTGGTTTTATAATTACCAAGGCAGCATAAAAAAAATATAGCGAGGGTGCTTTATCACTTAGTGTCTTAGACCAACTGGTTTGGGAGCTACTGCTAAACCTTAGGTGTTGCAAGACGAAGAATTACGCCTTAATACGTGAGCACATTTTGTAATCGGTTGGTTAGTATCTCAAGAAGTATTAACGGTCGCATGAAGAATGTGTGAGCAATTCCATCTAAAATATTCACCAACTAAAAAGTACTAAGGAAGATGGAAAAGAGTATGATAGCTTGAATTGAATTCTCTAAGTGTAGGGATGTCTTTTACACACACGTAGAGGTATATGATCAATATTTGGAGGAAAGATAAGGAGGAAAACTGAAGACGGTGTTTTATTAAAGGATGGTGCGATTTCTAACATCTTTTCACGACCATTAAGATAGGGCTTATGACAACTGAAAAACTGGTGTTGTTGGAAACTCTTATTTTCAAGTTCTTTCTTTTATAGTTCTTATCTTTGTATGTAACTTTCACTATCTTTCTTTTATTATAGAATTTTGTGGGTGTAATCCGCTGAAAACCCTCAGGAGACAACACTCCTCCTACTAGGGACACCTAGAGGTTTAACGGCTTATTGCACGTGCTCAGTGCAATCGTGCTGCCTACGAAAGTGTGCTATTAGGTCTTCTTTCTTTTTCTCCTTCTCTTGAATAACTAGTTTGCTCAAAATTAAGTTTGGGGGTATTTGTTTAGTCGATAAAAGTGCACATTTGATATGACATTTTCCTTACTATTCTTAAATATCTAAAGGTGTTTATTATAAATATAACACATATGAGGGTTTATCTGTAAAAATACTATTTTCATATGTTTATATAGTATAATTAACATTATGAAGGAAAAGGTATGCATATAATATTTATATAATATTTTGATAATTTAAATATGCATATCATATCAAATATCCTTAACCAATATTCATAAAATATAATATCATATCAAATGGTTAGGATGATATCTCAAAAATACCAAATATTACTAATATTATTCTTTGAGATATGATGCAAACTTTGGCTCAGGTCAGGAGATCGAGATGTTGAGATGTCGGAAATCAAAAATCTGCTGAAATATTAAAGAAAATCGAAAAAATCAATACTGGCAGAGACTCAGGAGTTAGGATTTTCATGTTGGATTTGCTACAACTAACCCTAATTCTGGAGATCTTTGGTTTCTGGATTTGGGGCTATATAAAGGACCGAGGGCTAAACTTAAAAATCATCAATCTTTTACACAAGCTAATCACCGTCAAATAACAAGTGATGATAAAACGACGTGATAAACTGACGTGAGATTCGACGGAACATCTACATCCGACAAGGCAGAAATCGAGAGCAACTTCTTCTTCCTCTTGTAATCTAAACTTGAAGTTTGTACTTGTGAAGTTGATTAATAAAGGTAGATCTTTAGTTTAATTGGTTTAATTATTTAGTTACATTATGAATTTCATCTCTATCCATTCTTCTATCTCCATCATGCGCGAGTAATTCTCCGCTTGATAGGGTTCGTAAGATTAGGATAGATCAATGGATGAGAAAATATTTTAACTTCTTTTACGTCTTATGAAGTTTATAAACTTTAGCAAAAGAATCGTTAATATCCTTATCGGGCGCGCTACCAATTAATTGCTAGTCTCGACCGCGATTTGAGATCGGATTAACAAGTGTTTTGTTAAGGGCTAGACATGAATAGAGATCAATGAAAAGACAAGGGTCAATAGTGTGGAAACCCTAGTTTCTTCCAATAACCCTAATCCTCATTCATCACTATCAATTTAGTTTTAAATCTATCAAAAGATAAAAGGAGTCATCTTTATTAGTTATCCAGGATTACTAAATCCTAACAAACCCTACAAGCCCTCTTCTGATATAAAATCTACATCCGTCTTTAAACTAAATCTATATTCTACATCCGTGTTTAACGTAGATCTAGATTCTATAACTATTCTTCACTATTATCTATTCTTCTTACTCTTCCTAATCAACATGTCTAAAGAAAGATTAAAAGATTCCACATATCCCTGAGGACGACCCGTACTCATCTCGGTCTAGCTACACGTGACATCGTTATTGATTGCGGTTACTACACACACTTCTTTAAATACAGATCAATCAAATGGCGCCGTTGCTAGGGATACGTGCGTAATTTTTTATTCTTATTATTTGTGTTTAATTTTTATTCGATCTATATCATAAAACAAAACAAACCGCATCTTGCATATTTAACGATTAGTGTGCGATTTTTGCGAAGAAATCTGGAGTCTCTGTAGCGAGGAGATAAGGATTCAGAGACATTCATCAAGACCCAGAGAAGCAAGGGAGGCCACCATAGCAAAAAAATTTCAAAGAACTCTCAACTCCGCAGCGGAACCTCGGCAAGAAGTGTGTTTTGGCAGCGGAACCGCGGCAGTGTTGGTGAGTTAGGGCTTCAATTTTCTCTAGTATCTTTTTTATCTCTTTCTCTCTCCTCTGAAAAATCCAATAATATATTTTCTGCAGGATTCTTTGCAAAATATCGCTGCTCAAAAATCTTTTTGCGAGTTTTGTTTTGCGGTTTGTTTTTGCATATTTTAATACGGACATTAAGGGGTAAAGACCAAATTCAGATTAGGTGGGGATTTCATCACCCTTCCTAAGCCCCACAAATCACAAAACGAGCATCCACATCACCCTACATTAATTAAAAAATATCTAGACAAAAACTCTAAGGACCGTCGCGCTCAATTGCGTGGCTTCTTGGATCCGCTACGATGTTCTAGAACATCATTTTCGTTCTCCACCATGTTTTTGCCTCTACGTCGGACTTTTCCATTGCCACGAGAGCGCACAACGGGCTGAGGGTGAAGGGCATTGCGGTCTTTTCTCTCCGCGGACTGCTGAGCGAGACGCTGCATCCTGGCTTTCTCGTAAATGGCCATTTTGCGGCTATAGTCATCCCGAACCTTTTGACTGGCTTCTCTCATTAGCTAGTCAATTTGTTCTTTGAATGACGGACTTGGCATTCTTACGGCGGGGTCTCGCTCTGGTTCGATATCAGCGCTATCTGGAAAAGCATTTGCTTCCCCACCGGAGTTATTTATGACATGGCAGCCATGGAATCACTCCTGTTTCTTGGCCGAACGTATCCAAGCCCGGTCGTCTCCATCCTCCCGTTGGGATTCTTTCGCTGAGTCCCAGGAACGTCCCAAATCTTATGTTAGAACTGGACTTGTCGAGCGGTTTGTTTGAAGAGTACGCCTTGGCATTTTAATAGCCTCTTTAATCTCTCTGCGTAATATCTAGACAGATGGATCGGTTGAAGCCTGGCAAACGTAAAATCGGCACCATGCCAGAATTCTTTTTCCACATTAGTCTTTGTTGATTGGTAGAAGAGGATCGCCTTTTCACCTCTTCGCCTAAGAGGGACGTAGAAGGTCTGCAGCTCTTGCACGCCGTATATATCGAGTGCATCAAGTTCCCTGTAATGCTTCCGTGGAACTATGGTAATTTATAAACTCTGATCAGCTTCTGTGAAAGTCTGCATTGACGGGCGGACGGAGAACCCGTGTTGGCCTCGTCCTCAGAGTCACTACCGAGGACCAAAATAGGGGTAGATGGTTGTTCAGTCGATAAAAGTGCACATTTGATATGACATTTTCCTTACTATTCTTAAATATCTAAAGGTGTTTATTATAAATATAACACATATGAGGGTTTATCTGTAAAAATAATATGTTTATATGTTTATATATTATAATTAACATTATGAAGGAAAAGGTATGCATATAATATTTATATAATATTTTGATAATTTAAATATGCATATCATATCAAATATCCTTAACCAATATTCTTAAAATATAATATCATATCAAATGGTTAGGATAATATCTGAAAAAATACCAAATATTACTAACATTATTCTTTGAGATATGGTGCAAGTTTTGGCTCAGATCAGGAGATCGAGATGTTGAGATGTCGGAAATCAAAAATCTGCCGAAATATTAAAGAAAATCGAAGAATCAATACCGGCAGAGACTCGGGAAATATTTTCAAGTTCCAGACATCAACTAAATCTCCATGTGTCACAAGAATAAAGCCTCAAAAATTTGCACCCAAGATCTCACCAACAAACCGCGGATCCGCGGCCAAACCATGAAATATGCGGTGGATCCACGGCCGATTCACCGAGTCAAGAGTTAGGATTTTCAGGTTGGATTTGCTACAACTAACCCTAATTCTGGGGATCTTTGGTTTCTGGTTTTGGGGCTATATAAAGGACCGAGTGCTAAACTTGGAAATCATCAATCTTTTACACAACCTAATCACCGTCAAATAACAAGTGATCCAAGACAGGTCCTGTTTTCCCAATCAGAGCTAAGATCTGTTCAAATTTTAAAATTTGAAATGAAACAGCGCTTCATAGCAGCGCCAAGTGCGCTGTACTCTGAGTAGCGCACCACATGCAAAACATGTGAGCGCTGGCACAAAAAGCGCTGCACTCTAAGCAGCGCACCACGTACAAAGCACGTGAGCGCTGGCGCTAAGAGCGATGCACTCTAAACAGCGCACCATGTGCAAAGCACGTGAGCGCTGGTGCTAAGTGCGCTGCACTCTAAGCAGCGCACCATGTGCAAAGCACGTGAGCGCTGGTGCTAAGTGCGCTGCACTCTAAGCAGCGCACCATGTGCAAAGCACGTGAGCGCTGGCAATAGAATAAAATGTTCTCAGCCCTTAAATCAAAGATCCATCGAACATGATTAAAAATTATCAATTGACCAGAATAAAATTCTGTTGAGGAAACATTCCTCAGAATCTTTCCAAACAGGAAAGATTGTGCTCTGAAAATCAAAGCACCGTTGCAATGAATCAATGGTGATTAAAAATCACCAAATTACAGAATAAAATTCTGTATGGGAAAAGATTTCCCAATCATGTTAAAAACAAGAAGATTGCTTTCTGTAAAATAGAAGCCCTTGGACCAAATATCCAACAGGGGAAACATCCCCAAATCAATTAGAGAAAAGATCTCTTCAACTGATTCAACAAATCAGCCAGCCCTATATAAAGGCCCCAAGACTTCAAGTCTTATATATAGGAAACCCCCATAAACTTTGAGAAATTTCAAAGACAAAGAGCAAGCTCTCAGAAGAAGAAAATTTTCTTCAAGATAAAAAAAAAGAATAGAGAGATGAAATCATTTCATATAAAAAGAAGAATTTACTTTTTTTTCTAAGATCATAGATCTATAAGACCAAGGTCTTTCACAACAGAGATCAAAGTATCTCATCATAAAAAATAAGGGGAAGAACTTAATCTTCTTCAGATCATAGATCTATAAGACAAATTGTCTTTCAGAGATCATAATATCTCATTATAAAAGTGGGGAGAATAATTCAATTCTCTTAGAATCATAGATCCATAAAGGCAGAGCCTTTCACCAAAAATATAAGAGATTGAAACATCTCCTATAAAAAATAAAAACTTTTTTCTTAGATCCATGAGACAAAGTCTCTTATAAGATTAAAAATTTAATTCTCAGGGCGCAAACCTGCCTAAAAAGAGCCCTAGTGCTCCAATCAAAAGAAGCGCTTCAGCGCTCCAAAACTAACGCATAGCGTTGCAGAGCCTTAGCGCTCCAAATTTCATAAGAAGCATTCTGCGCTCATTATTTGGCGCACAGCGTCAAGCGCGCCATGAGCTCCCTACGTGTGTGCTATTTCACAAGAGCCATTCTGCGCTCTTTGTCTGGCGCACAACACCAAGCGTGCCACATGCTCCCCACGTGTGCATCCCTTATCAGAAGCGCCTTAGCGTTCTAAATCTGGTGACCAGCGCCAAGCGCGCCACGTGCTCCTCACGTGTGCGCTATTTCACAAAGAGCACTCTGCACTTATTTACTGGCGCTCAGAGCTAAGCGCGCCACATGCTCCTCATGTGTGCGCTATCTTACAGGAAGCACCTTAGCGCTCATTGACTGACGCACAGCACCAAGCGTACCACGTGCTCTTCACGTGTGCGCTAAAAGAACATAAACTGTTCTATAAATAAAAGCCCAGAGCTATGATGAGTGCTCAACATTCAATAAAAGACAAAAAAATTGTCAGAACTCAAACCAATGCTCAGCATTGTTAAATGTTTAATATTTTAACTGAATGGGCCAAGCCTAAAGTGGCTACAGAACCCTACCTCAGATTAATTGAGCCCATATGCTCATAAATATTTGATCTTAGTCCCAAATTAGACTACAGATCTCCCAACCAATATTGGTTCAAGGGTACATCTCTTCACTCCTCTGATATTTGTTGTTGTAATCCTTCAACGTCTTCAGAGAGGTGCCGGGTCCCGAAAACCAGACATTCCATGGACTGTGGGGTCCTTAAACTCATGGACTATGATGTCCTTAAACTTTACGGATTGTGGGATCCTTAAACTCATGGACTATGATGTCCTTAAACTTTACAGACTATAACGTCTATAAACTGGACTATGATATCTTTAAACTCCATGGACTATGATGTCCTTAAACTTCTGGACCGCAATGTCCCTAAACTAAACAATAGAACCCAAATGCTCTCTTGTTGGATCTAAATGATCCTGTTAAGTAGATCTTAGTCTAAAATTAGACTAACGTATCCTTAACAAACGTTTAAATTGATCTTAGTCTCAAATGAGATTAATGATCCTTAAAACCAAACCAAACCCAAATCTAAGAAAATACGGATTTGGACTAATCTACGCCCTACGGGCGACAACATAAATTAGTCTCCGTATACAATCCACGGGCAACCAAAAACAAAACAAACACACACGAAACGAAGTGATCATCTGGAGAAGGAGAAAGTGGTTACCGCGATGCGGTAACGTAATTAACTGCAGGGGCTTGCGCCTGCAAGGAAAAGCGTCCCCACAATCAAAACCCTTCAACGAGGGGGAATCTGATGAAGTCTGCTATATCGGCCATATCCGTTTAAATCTTCGATACATGGTGTCATAAATCAACTTGGCTGTTCCCCTCCGAATCATGGAGACGCGATAAACGTCTTGCCTAAAATTTGGGGCAGATGCTAATTGGTGCTATCCGTCCACCTCTCCGAAGATGCCAAGTTGATTTATAGCACCATGTATCGAAGGTTTAAACGGATGCGGCCGATGTAGCAGACTTCGTCAGATTTCCCCTCGTCTGAGGGGTTTTTGATTGTGGGGACGCTCTTCCCTGCAGGCGCAAGCCCCTGCAGTTAATTACGCTACAGTATCGCGGTAACAACTTTCTCCTTCTCTATATGGTCACTTCGTGTCCTGGGTGTTTGTTTTGTTTGTGGTTGCCCGTGGATTGTATACGGAGACTAATTTATGTTGTCGCTCGTAGGACGTAGATTAGTCCAAATCCGTATCTTCTTAGATTTGGGTTTGGGGGTTTGGTTTAAGAATACGTTAGCCTCATTTGAGACTAAGATCAACTTAAACATTTGCTAAGGATATGTTAGTCTAATTTCTAGACTAAGATCAACATAAGAGGATCGTTTAGATCCAACAAAAGAGCATTTAGACTCTATTGTTTAGTTTACGGACATTTCGGTCGATTACCAGTTTAAGGACATGATGGTCCAATGTTAGTTTAAAGACATCCCGGTCAAGGTTAAGGACATCATAGTCCGTGAGTTTAAAGACCTCACAGTTAAGGTTAAGGACATCATAGTCCGTGAGTTTAAATGCCTCACAGTCAAGGTTAAGGACATCATAGTCCGTGGGTTTAAGGACTCCACAGTCCAATGTTAGTTTTAAGACATCACGGTCAAGGTTAAGGATATCATAGTCCATGAGTTTAAAGACCTCACAGTCAAGGTTAAGGACATCATAGTCCGTGGGTTTAATGACTCCACAGTCCAATGTTAGTTTTAAGACATCACGGTCAAGGTTAAGGACATCATAGTCCATGAGTTTAAAGACCCCACAGTCCAGTTTAAGGACATCATAGTCCGTAGAATATATGGTTGTTGGGACCCGTCACCTCTCTGAAAACGTTGAAGGATTACAACGACAAATATCAGAGGAGTTCAGAGATGTACCCTTGAACCAATGTTAGTTAGGAGATCTATAGTCCAATTTGGGTGTCGAAGGCATGGGGCTTTTCTCTGGCCTTCTCCTATTATGAGCGGTCGAAATTGAGGGGGTCGTTGCAGTGGGCACCCAAGTAGCCATCGTCTTTTGTGGCTTAACAGGACGGTTTTCTTCCTGTCGGACATTCAACTTCTTCTGCCGGCGGGGATAGTCTTGATCAACCACCGACTCTCGGACTTGTCGCCAGATTTTGTAAACTTTAGAAGACAGTCGTTGAGGGGACTATTCCGGCTTCATTTTTATGACAGTCTCTACCGGCGGCGGAGATCTTTTTAATACGGCGGTAGGCGAATTTCTGCGCACCTTGTTCAGCAGTTCAAAGTTGTTCCCAGTTGGAACAGCATCATTAATTTCCACCGTTGGAGCCGATGGAGTTAGCCCATAGGGGGAGTTGCCCCCGGCCTTCCTTACTCGGCGCCAGTGGCGACGTCGAGCGTGTCGAGCTGTTGGGGCTGGTTCGGTGATGGGGATGGCTTTGTCTTGCCCCCTGTCTAGATGAGGCACCGCTGGTGCCAGCCTCTTGAAGACTGACGTCTTTTGAGTAGCGGTATCCAATATGTTAAAGACAGACCTTCGAGCATGAACGGGAACCGGAATAGTCAGTCTTGTAAAGACCGACTCTTTGGCAGGAGAAGCCGCCTTGACGATTTCAGGATCAGAGATGGCTATCTTCTTTGGGATGGCCACTTCAGGTGTCATGGGCTTCTTGGCAGGCCTATCGGAGTTCAGGCTCAGTCTGGCGAAGACTGAGGAGTTAGAGCTGGACGGCCCGTTGAGAGGGGCCGTGGTAGTAGCAAGCCGATCGAAGACCGACTTCTTGGGAGCTTCCGGTGCTGGCATAGGAGCGCTGAAACTCGTTGGCGGGAGCATGGTCCCGAAAAACAATCCCGTGGTGGCCTGGGTGACCTGTTCCACTGGCATCGTGAACAGGGAAGCTGCTTGGGGCCCGTAAGCTATGCCTCCAGTTGAGGCAGAACGTGGGTTGCAGTTGCATGTGGAACACTTTGAGCAGGTGAACGCCATTAATTCTTTGCTTTCTTTACCAAGAAAAACGCCAAATCTTAGTACTTCGAAACCCACGGGAAACCATTAGCAAACCGCGATTCGTTCGCGAACACGACACATGAAGTGTGGAGTGGAAAGAGGAAAAGGTCCCACTGGGCGTGCCAGAATCTATTCCCCTCCGAATCACGGAGACGCGATAAACGTCTTGCCTGAAATTTAGGGCAGATGCTAATTGGTGCTATCCGTCCACCTCTTCGAAGATGCCAAGTTGATTTATGGCACCATGTATCGAAGGTTTAAACGGATGCGGCCGATGTAGCAGACTTCGTCATATTCCCCCTCGTCTAAGGGGTTTTTTATTGTGGGGACGCTCTTCCCTGCAGGCGCAAGCCCCTGCAGTTAATTACGCTCCGCATCGCGGTAACAACTTTCTCCTTCTCCAGATGGTTACTTCGTGTCGTAGGTGTTTGTTTTGTTTGTGGTTGCCCGTGGATTGTATACGGAGACTAATTTATGTTGTCGCCCATAGGGCGTGGATTAGTCCAAATCCGTATCTTCTTAGATTTGGGTTTGGGGGTTTGGTTTAGGGATACGTTAGCCTCATTTGAGACTAAGATCAACTTAAACGTTTGTTAAGAATACGTCAGTCTAATTTTGAGACTAAGATCAACTCAACATTTGTTAAGGACACGTCTGTCTAACTTTAGACTGAGATCAACTTAACGGGATCGTTTAGATCCAACAAAAGAGCATTTGGACTCTATTGTTTAGTTTAAGGACATTGCGATCGATTACCAGTTTAAGGACATGGTCGTCCATTACCAGTTTAAGGACATAGTGGTCCAGGTTAAGGACATCGTAGTCCATGAGTTTAAGGACCCCACAGTCCGGTTTAGAGACATTGTAGTCTATGAGTTTAAGGACCCCACAGTCCGTAGAAATGTGTGGTTTTCGGGACCCGTCATCTCTCTGAAGACGTTGAAGGATTACAACGACAGATATCAGAGGAGTAAAGAGATGTACCCTCGAACCGGATGTAGATTGATTGGAAAATCTATAGCCCAGTTTGGGACTAAGATTTGTTGAATATTCGTGAGCAGATGGGCTCAGTTCAATATAAGTTGAGGACTTATGGCCAGAGTTGGGCTAAGTTCAATTAAAATGTTTAACATTTTTCATTGTTCTGGCTGTTAAGCCTTTATTTGGGCTCGGCCCTTTTAATAATGCTAAGCATTGAGTTCTGACATCTTTTGTCTTCATCAGAACATATTGTGTTCTGACAATACGCCACGTGGCGCGCCAGGCGCTTTGCGCCAGCTAAAGAGCGCATTGCGCTTCTGTCAGGTAGCGCACATGAAGAGGACACGTGTCGCGCTTAGCGCTAAGCGCTAGTTTATTAGTGCATTGCGCTTTTAATTTATGAGTGTTTTGCGCTA
Organism: Agapanthus africanus; assembly: GCA_030015575.1. Classification (NCBI taxonomy): domain Eukaryota; kingdom Viridiplantae; phylum Streptophyta; class Magnoliopsida; order Asparagales; family Amaryllidaceae; genus Agapanthus; species Agapanthus africanus. Next base: position 365,260,057 of record CM057351.1, on the reverse strand, counting down.
GTCTGTTGGCGCGCCAGTGAGTGACACGTGGCGCACTTGGCGCTGAGCGCCAGCCCATGAGCGCAGTGCACTGTTTCAGAAGCGCAAAGCACAGGTTGTGTCTTTGGTTGACACGTGGCGCGTTTTGGCGCTGAGCACCGGTCAAAGGAGCGTAAAAGCACAGTTCAAGAGTGCGAGGAACTTTCAAGATCAAAGAATAAATTTATGTTCTTCTTAAAGGAGGCTTTGCCTCAAGATTCAAGAACAAAAGTTTTTGTTTTATAAAAGGGCTCTGCCTTTATAGATCAAAAATCTGTGAATGAAGTAAAATACTTCTTTTAGTTTTATGATTAGATCTTTTGATCTTTTTACGAGAGACCTTGGTCTGTTGTAGATCTATGATCTTTTTAGAAGATGGTTCTTATTTTTTATGAGATGGATTCATCTCTGTTATTCAAGAACATAGTTCTTTACCTTTAAGATGAAGAAAAATCTTCTTCTTCTAAAGGCTTGCCTTTCTTTCTCTTTGAGTTTTCTCAAAGTTTGCAGAGGGTTTTCTCTATCTCTTTGCTTTTGTATATCTGTTTCTTTTTCTTTTTTTTTTATTGAAAAGAAGGATTATTGGTCGTTGGGACCCACAACCTCTCCGACGACACTAAGAGATTACAGCGTCATATATCGAAGGTGTGGAGGGATGTACCCTTTGAACCATGTCCCACTCATTAGGGGGAAAGAACAGGTTGGAGCTTAAGTTTCTCGCTGCTGAAAAAGGCTTCTTTGCGTTCGCGCGCGTGCGTCGCACGTGTTGGGCGCACATATTTGCACGTAGCGCACATGGAGCTTGCGCATATGCGCATTATGGGGGGAGCAAGCTCCTATGGAGAACGTATCTCCTTTTAATATTGTTAAATGTTCTTATGTAGTGCGCACGTGGTGCGCGCATGGCAGGCATATGTGCGTTGCACGTAGCGCACATGGCGCTTGCACATATGCGCATTATGGGGAGGGGCATGCTCCTAACTTGGAGAACTAAGCTCCTATGGAGAACTAAGCTCCTTTTAATATTATTGAATATTCTCATGTAATGCGCACGTGTCACGCCCCGCTTCCCAGTGTACGGCGAAGCGGACGCGACGAGGTCCGCTACGTATGTACTCAGAAGTACATACGCTAAGCGTAGCTAAGCAATATAAATACACAAGAGACAAGAGTATAAAAAGAACAGCAACTTTTATTTATTAACATTTTTTGTACAATACATGGAAAGGAAAATGCAACTGAAATAAAGATGCCTAAACAATGGCATAACAGGAAAAGGAAAGTACTGAAAAGAAAAGTGTACAATGAAATTATACTGCTGGGTCGTCGGCAAATTGCTCCAAGTCTTCTTTTGTTGGCTCTACTTCTGCCGGGTCCAAGTCACCTGACGACATTCAAAGAAGAGAGAACAGAATGTCGTCAGCGAACAGATCGCTCGGTAAGTCCCAAAGGTAAGAGGGAAGTAGAGAAGACAGAATAAGAAGATACATTTTTACAGTGTAAACTATTGTTGTAATGTTAAGTAACGCTGTTGTTTGTAGCTTGGTACAGAAGAATGCCAGTGTATACGAGGGGAGTCTCACTTGCCAGAGACTAGGGCACGTGTAGTACAAGGAACCGTTATGCCACTGTACAACAGCAATAGGATTCAGGTTAGGTGTCTTAATCTGACCACCTCGTGCCACCTTTAACACCTTCCGTACCAATCTACCCCTTAAACCCCGTAGTGTTTTTAACAGTGTTGTTATCTTGTAAAATTGTATTGATTGTAAGATTGATTAACCGACTGTCCGAAACCATGATATCAGGAAACGGTTATAACCGTAGAGTCATGTAACTGGAATACTGGGAAACATGTAAAAGGAATATGTCCATGGTTCGGTTCAGTCAGGTTATATAGATTGTTAACTGGATCCTGGGATTCATGTATTCATCTTGAGTTGAAATATACAGAATATAGATTGACTTGAATCATATTCAAGTCAGAAATAGTCAGACTCTAACCCGAGTCAGACTAAAAGAAAGATAATTTGAAGTTCTATATTTGTTAGGGGCCTTATTGTAATTTATAAAACTTGAGAGAGTTTATTGTAAAAAGTAATATTGTATAGTTTTCAAAATACACCTCAAGTAATTATTATTCGTCTTTATAGTTATATTGAGTGTAAATTTTATTTGTGTTATTCTAGTGAATATATCCTAATAAAAGTATTAATTTATTTATTTGAAATTCATGGTATTTTAATGTAACTTTTAATCTTGTAATTTTTAGAAAAAAGTGGAAACTTTATCTTATGATAAAATAGGTGTTTAAATGATAATTATATATATATTAACACATGAATAATTTTAAATAAATATTTTATTTTCCCAAAATCTCATTTTTCTTAAATGCCGTATTTTAAACCTTTCGAGACCGAATGCTCTTTGCGGAGGTCTGAATCTCGCACTACTAGCCCGCGGGTGCACGATGAACCGTACTATCCCTAACGGGTTCCCCAAAATGGGTTGTAGTGGCACTTTGCTTAGGTTTAACAAATACTATTCATTTAGGAAAACGGTTTTATAAATAAAAGGTATTTATTTGTAAAAGAGTATAATTTTCTGTATTTTAGTTTCTAGGGTTTCCTAAGCCAACTAGCCTATTTCTAAGGGTCTAAACGACAAGTCATTAGAAGCCTCAAATCGCCTCTTCACCGCCAATTGTGGCCAGGTAAGTACAAGTGAGGAGGGAGGGATCCGCTCACGAATCGTGAGACGGGCCTTTTAAAGTTACCCAAGCTCACTTGCCTAGCCTAGACACCACAAAGTCAGTTTAGATAAACGATCGATATCCATTACATATCGTATTTTCCTATTAAAAGATATTGTTTTAAAAATTGTAAACAACTTAGAACTTTTTAGAAAAGGTTTATAAAGAAAAGGGTATTTTAGTGAAAAGTCTTGTATTTTCGTATTCTATGTTTTGACGTTTATCAATTAAGCTTATATTTGTGTGTGTGTAGAGGTAGGTCATTATCTCGTGACTTATTTTAAGTTCTGATGAAGTTTAGAGGTAAAACATGATATATTAAACTTAAAGGTATTAAAGCGCAAGAATACGGTATTTGAAAACGTTATCATTTTATGTGTGAAATTTCATTGAAATTGATTTCTACAAGTTTAGTGATCAAGATAAACATATTTAGGAGTGAGGGATTTATTTAGAACAATAAAAACAAACTTTATGGTATTTTTATGAAAAGAATACGGTTTTACAAGAAAGCTATCATTTCATGTGAGAAACTTTGTTTAAATTGGTTTCTATGTGATTAATAGTCATCATGTATATGGGTAGGTATCATGGATTAGGTGACAAGTGGAATTTTGTAGAAAAACCGAATCGGAAATTGGTTTGTTCCGATTTCCGTCGGGTTTCATATTTCCGTATTTTAAGAAATAGAAAAGAGAGAGAGGGATGGGACTTACAGGTTTTAAGCTCTTCTAAAGAGTAAAGAGAACAAGGGAGAAAGATCGGGGGGGGGGGGGGGGGTTCGTCGCCGGTTGCTTCAAAGCACGTCGCCGGAATTCCGTCAGAATCTCGTCGGAGCTTCGCCGCGAACTTGTTTTCAAAGCATACACTTCTTGGAAAACTTTTGAGAGAGTGGCTCAAGATTTTGGGGGTGAGAGGGTAGTGTGTAGGGTTGGTATTTATAGGGTTAGGCTAGGGTTAGGGTAGATGAAAAGTTAAAAATAAAAATGTGATAAAATGTAATAAAAAATATATTAAAAGTGGAGTAATTGGGGTTTTTAAAGAGCTCTGGAAGTGGTATGAGGCTGAAACTTTGCATGTGCGTAGGGAATATGAAAAGACACAACTTTCATGTTGTGACCATCACCGGAATCGGCCGAATCGGGGGTGACTCGGCCGTGACTCGGTCGGATCACTGAGTCGGCCGAGTCAAGGCCGAGTTGGCCGATTCCCGACCGAGTCCGGTGGCCTGGATCCCCCCGACGGTTCATCTAACTCCTGCAAGTGTTACATGTTTGGGTGTAGTGGGGTTTTTGTGAGATATGCACGTGTAAACTCATGGTATTCTAAAGGTTTTAAAAAAATCAATATTAAAAATAATGTGGGGTATGGGATTTGAACTCTGATGGCTTGGTTCAGCAGTGCAAGGTATTACCAATGAGCTACAAGCTCCTTCTTGTAATTATTGTAGAGAAATAGATACTTAAAGTGTTATCAGCAACATTAATACTCCAAGTATACTTCAAATTTAATTCAAATTTAAGTATACAAAAATTGGAGTTGTTACAGCACGTGCATTGCACGTGGTGCGCGCATGGCAGGCACATGTGTGCTGCACGTAGCACATGTGGCGCTTGCGCATATGCGCATTATGGGGAGGAGCATGTTCCTATCTTGGAGAACTAAGCTCCAATGGAGAACTAAGCTCCTTTTAATATTATTAAATGTTCTCATATGGTACGCACGTACGTTGCACATGGTGCGCGCATGGCGGGTACACGTGCATTGCACGTAGCGCACATAGCGCTTGCGCATATGCACATTATGGAGAGGAGCAGGCTCCTATCTTGGAGAACTAAGCTCCTTTGAGAATTGAATCCTTTGAGAATTGAACTCTACCCTTTCTAAGAGGTATCCACTCTTATTTATATGGGAGTGGTAGAGAAGCCATCTCTCCTTTTCCCGATGTGGGACTAAAAATGTATTCCCCATGTAGTAGCGCATTACTTTAGATTACACGTGTACAGCACATTTGCTCATAACTTTTGATCTCGGATGAATTATGAGACCCATAATATATCAAATCGAAGGATTTTTCGAGTCACTTTAGATACCATCAGAACTTAGCTGTATCTCATTCCAGAGTTTGTCAAAATAAAGCTCGGAAAATACTGGTTCGCATCTTCTTCCTTAGATCACATGTGCATAGACATTTGCTCATAACTTTTGATCCCGGATAAATTATGAGGCCCATAATATATCAAATCGAAGGTTTTTTCGAGATGCTTTCAATACCATCAGAATTTAGCTATTTCTCTTTCGGTATTTTGTCAAAATACAGCCCGGAAAATACAGGTTCACATTTTCTTAAGCGTATCGCTACCATTTGATGCCTTGGGCTCTTTTGTGCAGAAATTTTTGGCGGGAACATCCTTATTCCTTAACATCGTTAAGATATAAATTGATTCTATATATATCTAATATAGAAACAAAAACACTAATTTAATTGGAATCAGATTCAAAATCATGCAGCCGTCTACAGTGCTTATCAACCAAATGGAAAAAGGCCAATCGGTATTACTCATCTAGGAGTGCATCCAGATATGAGTGACCTGAAAGAGAAGCAAGTTCTCAAAACCATTACTATCAATGGAATATTAAACACAAGTATCTACATGTTCGACTTCCACGAAGAATCCTGATATTTCCAACAAATGGTTCTCTTCTTTATTCTTATACCTATAACTTCTCAAATTCTGAACCTTGTATTTCAACGAAATACTTGTCTAGAACTAGAGAAGTTATGAGTAAACAGAATATAGTACGAGTACCAACCCCGTTGTCCTAATGGACACTGGACAATATACAATACTTTGTATAAGTCCCGTAAGTTCAATAACTCAAACCCTGTGCATCGTAGGTTGAAAAACTGTACTATGGTTAAGAAGAATTACATCGCTGTTGAATGCATCTTACCTAATCACCAACTGATATAGGTAAAGGTCACAGACATAATATCAAAAAGTTATATCTCACTTTATAAAATAAACGTATAAATATATCAGTTTGAAATTGGTGCGTAATAACGGATATTCTAAACCAAATATTTGCCATCCAGCAAAATCCGGATGACTTCCACAAATATCATCAATTACAACGAATTCCGATATAATGAGGATCTAATCACCTAATTCATAATATCTTACTCCCACTCACCATCCGTAATAACATACATATGTGAGAAAATGATCTGGTAAACACATACCCTGGAGTTAGATTCCAATTGAGAAAACAGTTTTCAATTAACATCGCACCGTAAAACTGAAACATGAAAATGTTTCAAAAAGGGGTTAACTGGTATTCCTAGTAACGCCTCTTCCACTATCCCGATTCATGACTGTAACCGTATAGTTTCATGCCCTCACTCCAATCCCTTTATTATGTCTTTACTTATTACCTTATGTACACCACCTTTAGGCTAATTGGTTTTCTTCCTTCCCTACCCTTCGGCTGCAGCCTAAGGTTTGGAAGAAGACTATCCAATAAGCGTAATAGGTGTACTCTCCTTATGCCAGGAGCCCTCGCAACCTGAGAGAAGGTAATGGGAAGAAGACACCTGAATAATCGCATTCTATTTCTCCTGAACCGGAAACCATCCTCGAATCCGGAATAAATTCCTTCGAGTTCGTATGTAACTATACGATGGCATATCCAATAGGAGTGGATATCCATAATGATACGGAGTATTCTGGAGAAATCCAAAGTGGATGTGGGAGTGGCAGGGGTATACACGGTTTTGTCGTGAATGATAGCAGTCGCAATTTTCTTTGCCGTTATTCTAATCCCTTTATATGTCTTTACTTATTACCTTCTGTACACCACCTTTAGGCTAATTGGTTTTCTTCCTTCCCTACCTTTCGGTAGCTGTCTATGGTCTGGAGGAAAACTATCCAATAAGCTCAATAGGTGTACTCTCTCCTAATCGTAGGAACCCTCACAACCTGAGAGAAGGTAAAGAGAAAAGACAACCGAATAATCCTATTCAATCTCTCCAGAACAAGAATCCATCCTCAAATCTGGAACAAGTTCCTTTGAGTTCATATGTAACTATACGATGGATTTATCCAATAGGAGTGGATGTTCGTAGTGATACGGGGTGTTCTGAAGAAATGCAAAGGTGATATAGAAGTGGCAATGATATATGCGACACTGTGACATTCCAAAAGCCAAAATGTTTTAAGAAGGTTCGGTTAAATTGGTTCATGAGTTTTAGTCAAGGGTCGGGCCACGGTCGCTGCCAAAGAGAGAGAGAGAAAAGAAACACTCAGTGTGCACTCTAACCTGAATCAGAATGGTTAATCACTTTATCTAATCAGGATGTCTCCCACTGTTTCCTCGAATTCTCCTCCAAACCCAAAAGGAGAATTAGTCGGGATCATCTAAAATCACCCGAGGAGTAATCCTACTCATCAGTGGGAATCAGGATCCAACTATCATCGCATGATAACTTGATGAAAGCCACTCAAGTCACCACACTCTAGAAGGTATGCGCAAGCCTGGCAAGTTTCCTGTATGTTTAAAACTCCCGATGTGATTTTTACCCCTAGCGGTTTATGACCTTGACTAGGTCAAAAAAACCATAAACCGCTAGTCAAGTTCAACGTCATTATCCTGGATTGCATTAAACCCACCCGCACGTGCCCTTGACTAGGTCAACAAGGCCGCATAACTGTCCTAACCAATCGCATTTAAAATGCAACAAACAAGTACCACTTAGCTACCGAATACTACGTCTTGACTAGGTCAACAAACGCAGCACGAATACTAAATAATACTCGTAAGAAATGACGGAGGGCTACTGCTGGTTTTTGGCAAAAAACCTTTAACGTAATGAACTTGATATCGTTGAAGAAACCGAGTGGTTTTACAAATATATAGTGGCGAAAACTTTTGCTAAAGAGGTCACTCCCGGTGAAGGGATCTTACCTCTTTCCTCGTCGAATGAGGTACAGGATATTTCAAACTGAATACCATGATGCAAAGCAAAAGAATCGACTATAGTAAAGTTATTACGTTGATGCAAACTTTTACTCAAGGGGTCACTCCTGATGAAGGGATCTCGGCCCTTGCCTCGTCGAATGAGGTGCTGGATATTCATAACCGAATACCATTGTGTAAAGTAAAAGAGAACGTCTGTAATGTCAGTTTTTAAAAACTTGGTTCCAACAACATCATATAGGTTTGTTTTATCCTAGCATTGATAAGAATCAATGCAGTCCCATCAATTAATCACACCAGAAAAGAACGAAAATATATGATATACGTATATGACATCCGCATTCGCCACTGGTCCCATCATCACTCGTTAGGTTACTTAACTAACGACAGAGCGGGGACTGGACTAGCGCGGGTGCAAAACATATACAACTGTTTCCCCAATCAGAGCAAAGCTCTGTTCAAATTCCAAGATTTGAAATGAAGCGACGCTTCCTTTTCCCAATAAGAGAAAAGCTCTGTATTAAAAATCTAAAGTAAAAATTGAAACAACGTTTCAGATTCTGCGCGCTGCGTGTCAAAAGCAGACATGCCAGCGCCAGGAGCGCTACACCCTAGGCAGCGCACCCCCAATCAGAGCAAAGCTCTGTTCAAATTCCAAAATTTAAATTGAAGCAACGCTTCAGATCCAGCGCTCTGCACTGCGTGCCACGTGTCAAACACGGGGGCGCTAGCACAGTTGCGCTGCGTTCTGCGCTGCGCGCCACGTGTCAAGCGCGGGTGCGCCAGCGCACGGTGCGCCAGCGTACGGTGCGCCAGCGCTGGAAATAAAATTCCCACACCGTCAGATCAAAAAATCTATTAATAATAAATTATTAATTAATCAGAACTAAAATTCTGTTATGGAAAGATCTTTCCAATCTTGTTAAAAACAAGAAGATTATCTTCTATAAAACAGAAGCCTTAGGATCAAAGATCCAACGGTGGGAAATATTCCCAAATCAATCAGAGAAAGATCTCTCTAACCAATTCAACAAATCATTTGGCCCTATGTAAAGGACCCTAGACTTCAAGTCTAAAATATAAAGAGAGACACATACAGAAAAAGAGAGAAAAAACCCTCTGCAAAAAAAGCAAACTCTTAAGAAAAAGAAGATTTTTCTTCATCTTAAAGGTAAAGAACTATGTTATTGAATAACAGAGATGATTCCATCTCATAAAAAAGAAGAACCATCTTCTAAAAAGATCTTAGATCTATAAAAAGACCAAGGTCTTTTGATTTAAAAGAAAAGATCAAAAAGATCTAATCATAAAAAGACTAAAAGAAGTATTTTACTTCATTCATAGATCTTTTGATCTATAAGGCAGAGCCTTTTATAAAAAACAAGAACTTATGTTCATTGATCTTGAGGCAAATCCTCCTTTGAAAAACCTAAATTTGTTCTTTGATCTTAAAATTTATCAGATGCGCTTTGCGCTACTGAAAAGTGCCTTGCACTCATGAACTGCGCTTTTGCGCTTCTTGGACCGGCGTTCAGCGCCAAAACGTGCCGCGTGTCAACCATAGACACCGCTTGCGCTTTGCGCTTCTGAAACAGAGCTTTGCGCTCCTTGGACCGGCGCTCAATGCCAAAACGCGCCACGTGTCAACCATAAACACTACTTGCGCTTTTGTAGGGCACCAAGGCACACTAATGAGGTCTCACAAGTGATCAAATATGGCTAATTCAAAATTTTCCATGTGCCTACAAACCCTAATACGGATCGTTAACTAGATGTATAGACGATGCAATGCAAGTTAACGACTTTAACTAAAAGGGAAGGGGCTACAACCTTTGTAGATCCGGTCCTCCACCTCCATAGCTCCGTGATGAAGTCCCTCCGCTGTACCCATCGGATCTCGGACTCTCGCGGTGGTTTCATCGAAGAATTGATCGGGCTAGGTCGTCGACTTCGATGCCGAAGATGATCTACGTCGAGGCAACACAAGATCAAGCTCCAACTTCACCAAGCCATGAAACTTGTGAAGAAAACACCCTATACTACTTGGCAAGTGGTAGAGGATGAAGAAATAGGAAGTTGGTTCACTTTAGAATTGGATTTCTCACTCTTTTTCTCATGTTGCCATTAAAGGATGCAAGCTTTCTTCTTTGTTGAAGATGAAGAAGAAGAAGAAGAAAGAATATGATAAGTATATTTAAAATAGAAAACAAAATGAATACTTATCATATAGCAACCATAGTTAGGTGTAGAGACTAAACTAGGGTTAGGTTAAATGGTTAGGTTAAGGAAAAGAACAAGAATGGTCAAGCTTTCAACACTTCAAGAAGTTTCAACAAAACAACAAAATAAGCCACCATTCTTTTTATCTTTTCAAAATGAATAAATAAATAAATGAATAAGTAAATAAAAACCCTAACCATTAACATAATCATGGTTTAAACTAAACATACACCCAAACATTCATGTATCATCAAGCATGATACAATCAAGTGCACAAAAATATATCACATATACAATGTGCACATCAAGTGAGAAAATCCTTTTAAAGTGAACAAATACTAGTTAATGCAAAGTAATATATCAAATATATAATTATGCATTAAATCATTAAATCAACACTTGATTTAACGATCCGGTCATATCGCATATGACCGACTAATATTCAATGTATCGGCTTATCGAACCAATCCTTGATTCGATAACTAGGTTATATCGCATACAACCAATTGATACATTCATTGCGAGAATAGAATACGGTATCACATACACGCATTATTCTCGGTCCCGCACATATATCATATGCGCTCCTATTTCGTTTTGCTTGAGCCAGGAAACCTCTGTGTAGGACTCTAAAGACTCGTCAATACGCCGGCAGCAGATGATGATCATATCAAACACCCACAAGCCGCAAGCGGTCTGCTAAACGTAACGGCCACCCGGGTATTGAGCCGTCAGAAGATCGACGAGCAAGCCCGCTCACACTCCTGTGAATCCAACCAGTAACACTTACCGTACAGTCCGGTCTGTTCGTCTGATATGTCGCATATCTCGCCTAGGGGTGGTAAACGTCAGACCCCAATAGCTCGATAAGTCATGCCGACGTGAGGTCCATAACATTCGTGAAACTACTGATAACTCTTACCAGTATATCACTGCAACCCTGGCCAGGGATTTCCTGTTATGGCCAGTCGAGCATTGCGCAACATCAACCCCCAATACCGGGAGAGACGAATCCCCTCCTATCGCTCATTGCCTCCATGTGAATCGGGACTGTACCCAAAAACCACCTGTTTGCACGATTCAGTAGAGCCGTGGTAGGGTGGAAATCAAAGCACAGTGGGAGACACACAAGTCTCTATGACGATCTCGGGTCAACAGACTAAGCTGTACCAGTGTCACCAGAGAACTGCCATCTGACGTAAGGTATAATACCATCTGGGAGTTCTCGGCGAGTCCGTTCAGTGTACCCAGTCTTCACTGAGCACCCGCATACCATCTCTGATGTCAAACACCAATGGATATGGGATCATCCATCGCCCATCACATAAGTCGAGAAGATATACGCTAGTCTACTCTGGAATATCGATGCCCCGTCTCGATATTCCCACGACTAGGAACATTGAAGGATGTACTCATAGACTACCCAGGCCCCACTAGTATGATCTACATCATAGTCCTGGAAGTCGAGTACACATCCTAAGGGCTTTATCAACATGTAATTAGAGAGACAGAAAGTATACATGTTAAGATAAAGAGCAACCAGATAGCGTACTATTATGTCGAGCAAGAAAGTCCTACCTATATATGTCCGAGCATCCACTACAATATACATCCAATGTACAGTAATGGCCTCTAGGGCATACATATAACTAACAATCTCCCACTTGCACTAGGGCCATCTGTAGCAGTGGTTGCAGCATCACATACTCAACCATCCTATAATAGTCTCTCTCTGGGAAAAAGCCTTTGTGAGTGGATCCGCCGTATTGTCCTCTGACTCTACTCTCCTAACCTCGATCACCCTGGAGATCATCTATCTCCATGATCAAGTTATGCAGCCTCAGAATATGTCTGGGTCACTGATGGGACCGGGGTTCCTGGGCCAAAGCCACTCTTCCATTGTCACACAATGGTGGGAACCTAGTTCATCTTATGAACCAAGATACACCCAAACTGCCTCTTTGGTAGTATCTTTAATAGCGATGTTACCAGCCTTTATCGTCTAGTTTGCCACGGTATCTAGTTTGGAACTCTTCCAACATACCGTCCCTTTACCGAGGGTAAAGATAATGCCTGCGACTGACATTCAGTCGTCCTTATCACCCTGGAACTTTTCCAGTGATTCACCTTTATCCCATTTGGAGAAACCTTGTGATAAGAGGAGATTGACCGTGCGTAGCATAAGAAACTCCTTCCCTATCAAGAGTATGTCATCCACGTACTCTACGAGGATCACTACCATACTCCCTACTACCTTTTTGTATATACAAGGTTCATCTACCATTTTGATGATGTCAAACTGTTTGACTAACTCATCAAAACAGATGTTCCAACTCCGCGATGCCTGCTTCATCACATAAAACATCTTGCATACGTTTCCGCTGCTCCCACTGTTTACGAAGCCCTCTGGCTGTGTTCTTATAGACGTTCTCTTCTAAATCACTATTTAGAAAAGTAGTCATGGCACCCAACCACCAGATATCGTAGTCATGGTATGTAGCAATGGCAAGTAGGATCTGGATGGACTTGAGCATAGTCCCTAGAAAAGGTTTCATCATTATCCACACCTGGTTGATGACTAAAACCTTTAACAAGTCTAGCTTTGAAAGTCTCAACTTTTCCATCTACACCAAGTAATCTTCTCAAGATATACTTGCTCCTGATGGGGATTTAACCCTTCAGATATAGCAGCTAAAGTCCATACTTTGCTGGTGTACATGGATTCTATCTCAGATCGCTAAGCATCCAGCCATTCTTACAGAGTCCCTATTCTTGATGACCTGCTCGAATCTAGTTGGGTCATCATCTCATGATGCAGTCCTCGCTCCCACTGTCATCGAGAAACCGAAGTATCTCTCAGGCAGGTGAGGAACCCTACCAGATCGGCGGAGAGGCTGAGGTTCGTCAGGAGCTATTGAATCCTTTGGTTCTGTCAAATCATCAGCTGCAGTTTTGTATAGCTGGAACCTTTCCAGTTCTACAGAACTGACCTTGCCTCGATCTTGTCCGGATTTTGCTTTTGACATAGGCCGGACAATCCCAAATCTTAACTTACTCAAGAGATAGGCTCTTCCCATTCCATATCACATATGAAGTGGTAGGCAACTGATTTGATTTGAACCCTATTCAATAGGTATGCAACTTCATAAGTGCATAACTCCCTAAAAGGAAATAGGAAACTCAGTTGTACTCATCATAGAGCGCACCATATCATATAGGGTGTGATTGCTCCGCCCCGATATACCATCGTGCTATGGTGTATACGGAGGAGTAATGCCAAGAGAGAATCCCATTCTCCTTTAGAATAGTCCAGGAATTTTATGCACAAGTATTCTCCTCCCTGATCTCATCATAGGATATAATACTTATACCCGTATTTTGGTTCTCTACTTCTAACTTATATTCTGTGAATATCTCAAAAGCTTCGGACTTGTGTTTCAACAGGAACATATGTCTGAATCTTGAGAGATCATCAGAGAACGTAATGAAGTAAAAAGAACCGGTCCTGGCATGTGTAGACAGGAGACCTTACATACATCATCATGTATCAGTCCCAAGAGTTCACTAACTCTTTCTCTGTTTCCAATAAACAGAGCTATGATCATCTTATCTTTGTGACATGACTGGCAAGTTTCACAAGATGTAAATTCAAACTGATTTAAATATGCATCTAAAATGTAACTTCAGCCAGTCGGGTCACATTGATATGACCTAGTCTACAATGCCTCAAGAATGATTCGTTCATTTCTGAACTCTTCCTCTTGTGTGTGTTCTATATACTAGGAACTGTAGTTTGATTTAGAACGTCAATACTGTTAGATAACGTGCCTGAACCGATCAACTTTTGATATAAGAAATGTTCAAAATATTATCCATCAATACAAAATTTTATCATTTCTTTACTAATAAAGAGACTGATATGATTTTGTATATCAGGTTCGGTATCTAATAGCATTTGTTCAGAATCAATGTATTGGTAATACAGGGTGACAGTGACCAACAGACTTGGCTGCAACACTTGCCCCGTTTTCTGTCTCATGAAACTTATCACCCGTTCTCAGTTTTTCTACCTTTTTGTAGCCCTATGTAACAGATTACATATCTGGGATCCTGATCCTGTATCAAATACCCAGGATGCAGAGGATACTGAGAAACAGTTCTTTGTAATGAACACACCCGAAGGAGATGCATCTCATGCACTTTCTTCATTTGGGCGGCATGGGAATCCTGGTATTTCCCTAATTCCTGCTCGGTCTTATAACAATTATAAGTTGGAGCGGGACCAACGTTCCCCGGCACAGTATAACAAGCGGGTTCAGTCAATACATCCATATTATTATCTTGATTAAGGCGTGATATGGTCGCTACCTGGAGAGAGAGAGAAGAAAACACTCTGCGTGCGCTCTTGCAAGATCAGATTGGTTATAGATTTTATCTAATCAGGATGGCTCCCACTGTTTTTATCAAATCTTCCTTCAAACCTTAAAAGGAAAGACTAGCCGGGATTAATTACACTCTACAAGTTCGCCAATCTTTCAGCCAGGCCAGTGTCGGTACTTTGAGGGAGGTTCCCCGTGCTTTAGCACGGACCTAATTACAGTAAACCTCGTTTTCCCAGAGGCGTAACCCCGTTGACACCTTTCTAGACACCTACTTGATCGGCTAATTGCAAAGTGCAAAACACTCCCAGGAGTAACAATTACTCGCAGTGGGTATCGGGATCCAACTATCACATAGAAGGTATGCAATCTCATTGCAAGTTTCAACACTTGAAACTCCCGATAATGGTTTTTACCCCTAGCACCTATGACCCTGGCTAAGGTCAACAAATCATAGGTACTAGTCAAGTTCTACCCGTCATTTCGTGATTAGTTCGACCCACCCACATGACCCTTGGCTAAGATCAACAAAGCCACATGACTGTCCTAACTAATCGCATTATATGCGGTGTAGGAAGATATCACTTAGCTACCGTATACTACGCCTCGGCTATGGTCGACAAACGTAGCACGAATATTAAGTACTCTACTTCCTAAAATGACGGAGGGTTGCGAATGGTTTTTATGAAAACCTTTAACGCTTTGAACTTGATCTCGTTGTGGAATCAAACGGTTTTTAAATGGAATGTTTTTGAGGCTTTTCTAGTTTTGCTAAAGGGGTCACTCCCGGTGAAGGGATCGTCGGCCCTTTCCTCGTCGAATGAGGTGCGGGATATATCATATATATCACTGTGCAAAGCGGAAACTATAGAAGCGATCAAAAGACAAACTGAGGGTTGTAGTATCTGCCAGTTATTGCTAAAGGAGTCACTCCCGGTGAAGGGATCTCGGTCCTTTCCTCATCGAATAAGGTGCAGGATGTTCTACAAGGAACACCGCGATGCAAAGCAAGAACTGTAGCTACCTGTTTTTATTTTGAAATTCGATTCCACAACATCAATTAGGTTTATTTTCTTTCATTAATCTCATTAATGAATATCCCATCATTTAAGTCCACCTAAACATCACAGATAAATATAACTTACGCTTATGCCATCCGCATTCGCCTCGATGTCCCGTCTGCACCGTTAAGTTAGGTAACTAACGCCAGAATGAGGCAGGGCTAGCGCGGGTGTAAAACATAAGCAACGTCTATATAATATATCATATATACTATATACCATATCTATCTGAACAAATCACATGATCACATCACAGATAACGCAGCAGAAAATATCATATGAAATATTGGATATACTAGGACGTCCGTATTTTTAATACGAGCCAGTATAAAACACGGATTCCACGGTCGTGATGAATAGCCAATCCCACACCCCTAGACCCCTACGAGAGCGGCAAGCAACCCTACCAATTCTAGGGTTAGGAGACCCGGACTCGACTCCTCGAGTTGGTCTCCCACTGGACCCTAGAACCCGGTTACTTGTGCCCTCCTCCTTAGGTCTATCCTAGTACAGAAAAGTAAATAATATACAAATGGTGACATCATCCGCAACCTGGAAGTGCCCCAATAAAAGAATATTACATACAAGTTTTTACATGAATGAAAATGAAAAACACTCATCTCACATAAAAAAAAACCCCGGCAATTCAAACACGACGATCCAATATAACATATCCAGCAACACATAACATCACATGTCATCAACGTAAGTAAATATGCGCATCCCAATTGTCGTTGACATATAGCAACGAAACCGGCGATATCACATATTACACTTACGGTCACAGAAAAGAAAGTGTAAAACTACAACAGTTGGAATCCGCAATACCTTTAGACATCGCATGTCTAATCAAATGAATTCCTTAGACATCGCATGCCTAACGATTATAAACCCCGCATTTTAGTCTCATTGTCGAAAACTCTTTTCAATATCAAGTCGGGCAATTCAACAAGATTCCCGACATCCTGATCGAATGCTCGTCGCAAACTTTAGTAGGCGGCCGCACCCCCGACGCCGTCGACGAAGTGCACCAAGGAGGAACACCGCTGCCGCGAGCACCCAAACGGATGCTTTCGGCGACGGGGTTCTCCTACAGTCACTTGGTCGGGGCTATGGGGTGAGGCTGTCTATTAAGTTTACCCGACGAGTATCCGCGTACGCTACGTGATTGCGACGGACTTTTGATCACATCAAAATTCCGTGGCAACCGATCAAGTGAGACTAAACTGCTATGTTTATAGCATTCATTCAGTTATCGCATAACTACTTCTGAATACCAAATATTGTATCACATTCCGGATAAATAGAAAATGTTAAACTTTCCGATCGAACAATTGAACACCCAAGTTATCCCGAAACAGCTCAACACATGAAATAAGTTTAAAAAACATTCACTTCTTGCCTCAGTACCAACGGTCCAGCCGTAGAAGGGTCAAGCCAACGCCTCACATGTGGCACGCCGTACTGCCCCAAACCCTAAGGTTCAAAGAGCAGTTCAAGACGGTCACATAATCGAGTTAAGGTTTGTTGTCTTCTAGAGGGACCATCGCGTTACTTGCACTACTTGGAACGTCATTAAACTATGGAAAAATCCAACAATTGGAAATTTCCCGGCAGGGGAAAAAGTGGGTATTTATATCTGGTCGAACTTTTTAACATATTCTAAAATTATCCAGAAAAGCACACAGACAAAATTAGACAATCCGATCGAAACACCGAGTCCCCAATACAACCCAGAAAACTCAACTCTTGAGTCAGATTTAAAAATTCCCAGAAAATACAGCAACAAAATATAAGAATTACTGTGCAGAAATAATTGTCTGAAGAGACTAAGTGGTCGCGGAACCGCCGCATTAGGCTTGCTAATGCCGCGGTTCCGCCGCGCTTTTATCGAATCAGGGGTCCCGTTTTGTACAGTAATTCTTAGAATCTCCTGCTGAGTTTTCAGCATATTTTTAATCCTCAAAAATCCCCGATTTCAAAAAATGTACAGAGAGCAATTTGGGATTAGGGTTTCGGTTCGATCGGACTTCTAACTCCGTCTACACATCGCCTACGGCTCTAGCTAGGCTCTGATACCACTGTAGGGGACCTAGGCACACTAATAAGGTCTCACAAGTGATCAAACATGGCTAATTCAAAATTTTCCATGTGCCTACAAACCCTAATACGGATCGTTAACTAGATGTATAGACGATGCAATGCAAGTTAACGACTTTAACTAAAAGGGAAAGGGCTACAACCTTTGTAGATCCGGTCCTCCACCTCCATAGCTCCGTGATGAAGTCCCTCCGCTGTACCCATCGGATCTCGGACTCTCCCGGTGGTTTCATCGTAGAATTGATCGGGCTAGGTCGTCGACTTCGATGCCTAAGATGATCTACGTCGAGACGACACAAGATCAAGCTCCAACTTCACCAAGCCATGAAACTTATGAAGAAAACACCCTATACTACTTGGCAAGTGGTAGAGGATGAAGAAATAGGAAGTGGGTTCACTTTAGAATTGGATTTCTCACTCTTTTTCTCATGTTGCCATTAAAGGATGCAAGCTTTCTTCTTTGTTGAAGATGAAGAAGAAGAAGAAGAAAGAATATGATAAATATATTTAAAATAGACAATAAAACGAATACTTATCATATAGCAACCATGGTTAGGTGTAGAGACTAAACTAGGGTTAGGTTAAATGGTTAGGTTAAGGAAAAGAACAAGAATGGTCAAGCTTTCAACACTTCAAGAAGTTTCAACAAAACAACAAAATAAGCCACCATTCTTTTTATCTTTTCAAAATGAATAAATAAATAAATGAATAAGTAAATAAAAACCCTAACCATTAAAATAAGCCACCATTCATGTATCATCAAGCATGATACAATCAAGTGCACAAAAATATATCACATATACAATGTGCACATCAAGTGAGAAAATCCTTTTAAAGTGAACAAATACTAGTTAATGCAAAGTAATATATCAAATATATAATTATGCATTAAATCATTAAATCAACACTTGATTTAACGATCCGGTCATATCGCATATGACCGACTAATATTCAATGTATCGGCTTATCGAACCAATCCTTGATTCGATAACTAGGTTATATCGCATACAACCAATCGATACATTCATCGCGAGAATAGAATACGGTATCACATACACGCATTATTCTCGGTCCCGCACATATATCATATGCGCTCCTATTTCGTTTTGCTTGAGCCAGGAAACCTCTGTGTAGGACTCTAAAGACTCGTCAATACGCCGGCAGCAGATGATGATCATATCAAACACCCACAAGCCGCAAGCGGTCTGCTAAACGTAACGGCCACCCGGGTATTGAGCCGTCAGAAGATCGACGAGCAAGCCCGCTCACACTCCTGTGAATCCAACCAGTAACACTTACCGTACAGTCCGGTCTGTTCGTCTGATATGTCGCATATCTCGCCTAGGGGTGGTAAACGTCAGACCCCAATAGCTCGATAAGTCATGCCGACGTGAGGTCCATAACATTCGTGAAACTACTGATAACTCTTACCAGTATATCACTGCAACCCTGGTCAGGGATTTCCTGCTATGGCCAGTCGAGCATTGCGCAACATCAACCCCCAATACCGGGAGAGACGAATCCCCTCCTATCGCTCATTGCCTCCATGTGAATCGGGACTGTACCCAAAAACCACCTGTTTGCACGATTCAGTAGAGCCGTGGTAGGGTGGAAATCGAAGCACAGTGGGAGACACACAAGACTCTATGACGATCTCAGGTCAACAGACTAAGCTGTACCAGTGTCACCAGAGAACTGCCATCTGACGTAAGGTATAATACCATCTGGGAGTTCTCGGCGAGTCCGTTCAGTGTACCCAGTCTTCACTGAGCACCCGCATACCATCTCTGATGTCAAACACCAATGGATATGGGATCATCCATCGCCCATCACATGGGTCGAGAAGATATACGCTAGTCTACTCTGGAATATCGATGCCCCGTCTCGATATTCCCACGACTAGGAACATTGAAGGATGTACTCATAGACTACCCAGGCCCCACTAGTATGATCTACATCATAGTCCTGGAAGTCGAGTACACATCCAAAGGCCTTTATCAACATGTAATCAGAGAGACAGAAAGTATACATGTTAAGATAAAGAGCAACTAGATAGCGTACTATCATGTCGAGCAAGAAAGTCCTACCTATATATGTCCCAGCATCCACTACAATATACATCCAATGTACAGTAATGGCCTCTAGGGCATACATATAACTAACAGCTTTGCACTTTTAAAACAGAGCAGTGCGCTCTTGGGCTGGCGCTCAGCGCCACGCGCGCCACGTGTCACTCACTGGTGCGCCAACAGACTAGCGCAACGCGCTCATACACTAAAAGCGCAATGCGCCAATAAACTAGCGCTAAGCACGACACGTGTCTTCCTCGTGTGCGCTATCCAACAGAAACGCAATGCGCTCTTTCCTTGGCGCAAAGCACCTGACGCGCCACGTGGCGCATTGTCAGAACATACTTTGTTCTGATAAATGCTTAGCATTATTAAAAGGGCCAAGCCCAAATAAAGGCTCAATAGCCAGAACAATAAAATGTTCGACTCATATCAACTGAGCCCATATGCTCATAAACCTTCAAACAGACTTTTGTCCCAAATTGGACTATAGATCTCCCAACCAACATTGGTTGAAGGGCACATCTCTGAACTCCTCTGATATTTTTCGTTGTAATCCTTCAACGTCTTCAGAGAGGTGACGGGTCCTGACAGCCATACATTCCACGGACTATGATGTCTTTAAACTGGACTGTGGGGTCTTTAAACTCATGGACTATGATGTCCTTAACCTTAACCGTGATGTCTTAAAACTAACATTGGACTGTTGAGTCCTTAAACCCACGGACTATGATGTCCTTAACCTTGACTGTGAAGTCTTTAAACTCATGGACTATGATGTCCTTAACCTTGACCGTGATGTCTTAAAACTAACATTGGACTGTGGAGTCCTTAAACCCACGGACTATGATGTCCTTAACCTTGACTGTGAGGCCTTTAAACTCACGGACTATGATGTCCTTAACCTTGACTGTGAGGTCTTTAAACTCACGGACTATGATGTCCTTAACCTTGACCGGGATGTCTTTAAACTAACATTGGACCACCATGTCCTTAAACTGGTAATCGACCGAAATGTCCGTAAACTAAACAACAGAGTCTAAATGCTCTTTTGTTGGATCTAAACAATCCTGTTAAGTTGATCTTAGTCTAGAAATTAGACTAACGTATCCTTAACAAACGTTTAAGTTGATCTTAGTCTCAAATGAGGCTAACGTATCCCTAAACCAAACCCCCAAACCCAAATCTAAGAAGATACGGATTTAGACTAATCAACGTCTTACGGGCGACAATATAAATTAGTCTCCGTATACAATCCACAGACAACCACAAACAAAACAAACACCCACGACACGAAGTGACCATATGGAGAAGGAGAAAGTTGTTACCGCGATGCGGTAGCGTAATTAACTGCAGGGGCTTGCGCCTGCAGGGAAGAGCGTCCCCACAATCAAAAACCCCTCAGACGAGGAGGAATCTGACGAAGTCTGCTATATCGGCCGCATCCGTTTAAACCTTCGATACATGGTGCCATAAATCAACTTGGCATCTTCGGAGAGGTGGACGGATAGCACCAATTAGCAACTGCCCCGAATTTCAGGCAAGACGTTCATCGCGTCTCCGTGATTCGGAGGGGAACAACAACATCTACTAGTATATATATAAGTATATATAACAATCATCCCAGGCATGATATAAAGTAATATCACAGAACCATCACAGAAGTAACACAGAATGGTGGATAATCTTGGAGCCCCGGGTTTCATTTGAGCCGCAAATGAGACCCGACGTTCCCTGTCGTGTGGATAGCATGTGCAATGAAAACCTATACCCCTACTAGCGCGGCAAGTTACCCGCAAAAACCATAAGTGAGGCAACCCCCTTCAACAATGTGAATGGGCCACCCAGCACTTCATGAAATCCGGTAACTTGGGCACCCTTCCGTGGGTCAACCTATACCCCCTACGAGTGCGGTGAATAGCCCGCCAATTCTAGAGTAAGGTCCCCTCCGTCTCAACGCCACTAGATGCGGACCCGCTGCCCTCTAGAACCCGACTATTTGTGCACTCCACCGCGGGGTAATCCTAGTACAGAAAAGAAGACCTCAACCCGGTCATGCTCCAAACTAATAATATACAAACTGGCAGTGACGGCAGTCCACATGTCGGACGCTCTCCCCGCAATATCAAATATACAAATGAAACTAAACTGTACTAACATTGTACCCAAGCTATCCACCACGACGATCCAACCACAACACAGCACAACACAGAATATCAACGTGAATGTCACGTTCGCAAACCCGTCTAAAAGAACTGTAGCAATTAGACAAGTTTTACCGATCTAATGACATTCACGGTCGCAACATTCACGGTCGCAGATAGTAATGTAAGTACCGTAAACATTTAAACAGTGTTAAATTATCAATTTCAAAACACCCTGGAATGCCCCTGAATAAAAGACAACACTATATCCAAACTGGGCAAAACAAGCAATACCACTGAACCAATATTCCAGAGATCGGACAACACCTAAAATACGAAGCCCAAACTCCTCACAATGGTCGGCCGGCTCGGAAATTTTGAGCATGTGCTCAGGCGAAAACAGGTGAATTGGGTTCGTATTTGGGGTATGTTCTAGTTGTCACCTAAATAGGCTTCTGCAGTTGCTTAAAAATTTTTTTTGAGGACTTTAAAAATCGACAGGGACTAGAATGTGCAGTGCACTGTTTCAGAGTTGTTTTGGTTTCGATACTTTAATATTGTCTAAACAAGCTAGCTTAGGGTTTAAAAGCTGGCTCTGATACAATGTTGGGTTACGGCAGCGTCCCGGCCATCAAACCGTGGCCAAATGCGGAACAAAATTTCTCTAAACTGGCTCTACCATTACCCGATGCCCGGAACTACCCTAAACCCTATACAAGCAAGCTATAAAAAGAAGTTAGAATAGTTATACCGAGTTGATCCGTGTCCTTCGGTCTTCAACCATCATCCCCAAGCTCCTACTGGCTCCTTGATCGAATTTGGCTACCGGTCTTCCTCCATCTACGATGATCCACCTGATGGAAACGGCGCAAGTTTCAGCCTCGTCGAGCGAGGCAACCGACGCTCCAAGGTTGCTAGCAATGGAGAGTGGAGGTGTAGGAATGTGTCACTATAATTTTCTCTCATCAAATATGCTCAATGAGCAACCATAGAAGATGAAGAAGGAGGTAAGGAAACATGTGGCATGAGCAACTCAAGAAATGCACTAAGTCTCCAAGTGAGAATGAGTAAGTCAAGTGAGCAAGTGAAGAATCAAGTGAAGAAAAAGGAAATGAGCAAGGCTCAATTCAAGAATAATGGTGGCTGCCTCTCTCTCTCTCTTTCTCAATCATGCACATACAAAATATCTCATCTCAATTTCCAAATAAACAATTCCAAGCCATACCACTCTACATGCCATGACCAATGCTCATGCCACCTCACTCCTCCACCTCATTTGTGAAACAAATGATTTTCTAAAAATAAAATCATACAAATGAGGTGTCCATCATCTAGAAGCAATTCCGAATAAATATGGAATTCAACCTGGTATACGTATCGAAATACATATACACGTATTCGTACAAAAATACGAATAGCCAAGAGAGAAAATGAATAGTGAACAATAATACTAGAATACATATATATAAATTATTAAATCAAAACCTAATTTAATAATCCGTCTTAAACCTAAGCCGCTAGTATTATCAATCATCCGATTAAAGTCTGCGCAGCATGTACACATATTTAATCGGATACCTGTATGTACCAACATACGTCATCTACACCATATCGCCTGAGCCGTGAAAACCCTATGTACGGGACTCTAAAGATTCGTCAATACGCTGGTAGTGAGTTTAACCACAAGCACGTCAGCGGCACTAGCTGTACGTAACGGCTACCCAGGTATTGAGCGAAAGGGAGGCCGACGAGCAAACTCATCCTGAACCCTACTGAACCTGACAGTGACAATATCCGTACAGTCCGGTCTGTTCGTCTAAGAGTATCGCATATCGAGTCTGGGGGGTGGATAAAGTCAGACCCCTAACAACGCGACATTTAGTGTCGGCATGAAACCCATCACCATTTGAGAAACTATGGATCCTGGATCGGTAATTCTCGTCCACCGTAGCCACGGATTTCTAGTGATGGCCATCCGTGCACAACGCGACATCAACCCCCAATACCGGGAGACAAGAATCCCCGACGCTCCGATCACTACCTCCATATGGCTCGGGACTGTACCCAACTAAAACCTGTTTGCACGACTCCTTTGAACCGTGGTAGGGTAGTAATCAAAGCACAGTGGGAACTCACACGAAATAAATGATGATCTCAGATCGACAGACTAACCTGTACACATGTTACCTGGGAACTGCTATCTGACAATATGTATAATACCAACTAGCAGGTTCCCGGCGAGTCCGTCCAGTGTACTCATAACCCAATGAGCACCTGTATACTATTTTAGGTGAACAAACTAACACCAGTGGCTTGTGAGACCTGGCCACCGCCCCTCGTCGGGGTCTTGATTAGTATACACTAGTCTACATTGGAGTATCGATGCCTAGTCTCGATACTCCCACGACTAGGGACATTTAAGGATGTGCTTATAGACCCCCAGCTCCCACGTATATGATCGCTATCATAATACTGGTAGTCAGGCAAGAATCCTATGGGCTCTATCAACATGTACATGATGATAAAAAAAACCAGATAGCATATTATCATCTCGAGTAAGACTGTTCTACCGGTATAGGTCCTCCCTCAATCATCATAATCACCTGCCTGCAATTACGATAATTACCTTGAGGGCACTATAGCCAACAAAGGAAACACATCACAAGTTTATTACATCAATTTTCATTGTTCACAGTTTACAATAGTTCGAAAGAAAAGGAAACTACTAACCAAGTAAGAATACAAGGTTGATTTATAGAAAGCGGTAAAAGTATTGAAGGTACGACCATCTAGATCTCTACGACCTCGAATGGTAGGTTTGACTCCTGAACCGGGTCCTCTCCAAGCTCTGAGCATGCATACTCAGGTCGTCAGGGCTATGCAATAGCAATATTATGATAACAATAATGAGGCAAGAAATGAAAGTAATAACAGTGGAGACAATAAAGATATGTCAATAATCAATGCAATGTATGACCTGTGTTCCTGCCGGTTCTAAGTCAATTTTGAAATCGAGTTTGCAGAAAGGAGTGATTATGTTTGTTCCCTTATACAAAAGGATGAGGGAAAGTTCCCCACTAAAAGAGCCCCCTACGTGTTTAACACGTGAGTGCCTATATGCAATACATATAGGCACTGCAATTAAAACAATTGCTAGGCTAAAACAGCCCTACGTGTTTAACACGCGAGTGCCTATATGCAACGCATATAGGCACTGCAATTAAAACAATTGCTAAAAGAGCCCCACGTGTTTAACACGTGAGTGCCTATATGCAATGCATATAGGCACTGCAATCAAAATAATTACTAGGCCAAAAGAGCCCCACGTGTTTAACACGTGAGTGCCTATTTGCAACACATATAGGCACTGCAATCAAAATAATTGCTAAGCCAAAAGAGCCCCACGTGTTTAACACGTGAGTGTCTATATGCAACGCATATAGGCACTGCAAGTAAAACAATCGCTAGGCCAAATGAGCCCCACGTTTTTAACACATGAGTGACTATATGCAACACATATAGGCACTGCAATTAAAACAATTGATCGGCCAAAAGAGCCCTACGTGTTTAACATGTGAGGGTACATCCCTACGTAGAATTAAAATTCTATCCAAAAAGGAACCGTTGGATCAAAGATCCAATGATGATTAAACATTGAATTAAATTCTATTGAACTTTTAAATGGGAAATGATATTTTCTGTTAAACAGAAAGTTGGCGGATCAAAGAACCCATGAGTTAGAAAATATTTTTCATATCTCTTTAAAACAAAGAAAAATTGTGCTCCGTTAAACCAAGCACCCTTGGATTAAAAATCCAACGGTGATTAAAAATCACTAATCTACAGAATAAATTCTGTACGGGAAAATATTTTCCTAACTTTCTTTAAGAAACAAGAAAATATGTTCTTTAAGATAGAAACCCTTGGATCAAAGATCCAACAGCGGGTAAAACCCCCAAATCAATTGAAGTCTCTCAATGAGAGATTTCCTAAAACTAATTAACAAACTTCTTTCCACTATATAAAGAACACAAGACCTCAAGTTAAAAAAAGGAAGATACGAAAAAATTACTCAAGAAGGGAAAAAAAGAGATGAAGAGAATTCAATGCTCTAAAAGAAGAAAATCCCTTTCTTAAACATAAAAACCCTAGGTAAGAAGAAAGTATAGAGATTATCTTATCCCTTCTTCGTCTCTTTAAGGGTTTAACCCTTCATACAAGAACTTAGTTCTTCTTCTGGTTGAGGTCTGCAGAAGCAGATCTCCCCACAAGTTGAGAATTTAATTCTCATCGGGGAGATTCTGTTATGCAGATTCAAAACTTAGGGAAAAAAACTAAGTTCAAAGAATTTAATTCTTATAAAAGTATATATTAGAATTTAATTCCTCTGATAAAACTAGGGTTTAACCCTGTAAAAAGAATTCAATTCTTATAAAACAAGAGACTTGAAATTCTCTAAACTCAGATCCAGCATCGCTAATATGAGATCAAAATATTCATGCACATAGAAGGAAAGACTGGTGATTCATTAGTGTTCAATACTATAACCAAACCTCGCGTGTTTCCCCATGTGAGTACCTCCGATGAACAAAAAAGAATGGCTGAGACCGAGTCACGTGTTTTACACGCGAGCATTTAAAAAGAACAAGAAGTGCCTCCTAGGGTAGTCACATGTTTCCCACGCGAGCGCCTAAAAGAAGAATAAGAGGTGCCTCCTAGGGCAATCAAGTGTTTTCCACGCGACCCCCAATCAAGTGCTTAGCACTTATATGAAAAAAGGAATAGACCTAAAAACAACGCTCACATTTTGAAGGCGCCTCACGTGTTCGCACGTGAGCACCACAGGGTCCAAGTGCTTAGCACTTATAAAAGAAAGAGGAATAAAATCCAGAGAACAATTCCCATTTCGGACGCCTCACGTGCTCACATGTGAGCCAAATGCTTAGCACTTTATAAAAGAAGAGGGAAGTAAAACCCAAAAGACAATACTCAACTTTGGGGTGCCTCACGTGCTCACACGTAAGTACCACAAGAATTAAGTGTATAACACTTATATATAAACGGGGATTTGAACTCAATGTATAGCGCCAGCTTTGAGGTGCCTCACATGAGCGCCCCCGAAATCCAGTGTTTAACACTGCTTTGGAACCTCACGTGGGAACACGTGAGTGCTGAACGTATACTAGTGCTTAACACTATGGGAAGTCAACTCCAGCCTCAAGTTAGCTAAGTCTTCTTGAGATTAAAACATCTTCGATCTCTAAATAGACAGAGCCTCTATACTCATGACTTCCCAAACTAATTCCAGTTTCAAACTCGACTGATGACTCCTCAATTGATGATGACCAAAACGATATTCGTCTCACATTCCCCCGAGGAAATCTTAGTCTTAAAATAAGACTAATGATTTTTGGGTTGACCACCAACTCCTTTTTTTCTTCAAATAGGGGAATTGGTTCAAGAGTACATCTCTTCACATTTCTGATACATGCCGTTGTAATTCCTCAACGTCTTCAGAGAGGTGGCGGGTCCCGACAACCAACTGCTTTTGGGTGCACTTCCCAAAATGGCGACAACGGACCGTAACGTCCATAAACTAAAATCTCACCTCAAAACTGGTTATCTACAGACCGAAACGTTCTTAAACTAACAACGGACCGAAACTTCCTTAAACTAGAGGAATATAGCCCAAATGATCTTTCGTTGGGTCTGAATGATCCCAAAATCCTATTGAGTAGATCTCCGTCTCAAGTTGGACTAACGTATCCTCAACAAACATTAAAGTTGATCTTAATCTCAAACGAGATTAACGATCCTTAAATCAAACCAAACCCAAATCTAAGAATATATGGATTTGGACTAATCCATGCCCTACGGACGACAACATAAATTAGTCTCCGTATACAATCCACGGGCAACCAAAAATAAAACAAACACACACGACACGAAGTGATCCTCTGAAGAAGGAGAAAGTGGTTATCGCGATGCGATTGTAGGATTACTTGGCACGACAGCAAGGGTTCGAGAGGCATCGTCCATGCCATTTTCAAAATTTTGCCATGCTAAACAATACTAACCCTAGAATCTTAACTAGTGATTTAGACAAAATATAGTGTAAACTACTTTACAACTAAGTGAACTAGGAATACAACCTTTGTAGACCGGTCCTTCACTTCAATAGCTCTGTGTAGTAGTCCTTTCGCTCTAACTAGTGATCTTGCGGACTCTAGAGTGGCTCCACAAGAAGAAAGCAACGAGCTTGCACGAAATCTTCGAAGCCGAAAATGATCCACGTCAAGGAGACACTAACCCAAGCTACCTCTTCACTAATGTGGGAATAGTGAAGCTAACAACCTAAACTAAATTGCTAATCTAGTAAATTATAATGAAGTAGGATTTTTGCTCACTTTAGAATTACTTTTCTCACTAATTTTATGCTCCTCTCAAAAACCTAGAGAGCCCTCTCTTGAGCTTGAGGAAGATGAAGCAAATAATGGATGAGAGAGTGAATGGCAACCATGGGTGAGAAATATCTCATATCGCTCATGTAGAGACTTAACCATAAGTTTAGATAATGATTGGGTTAACAAATATCTAGTGTAAGACAAAACTAGTGGACTAAGTCAATGGATCTCCAAGCTTTTACAGGCTTCATGCCATGTGACCAATTTCCAACTAATAATTGATTTACTCTAAATAAATAAACCCTTCATTATCATTAGCATGGTGTAAGTCTCATACACCCATTTTGCATGTGGTATCAAGCATGGCACAAAAAGAAAACACAATTAACATATATCACATATATATTAAGTGTGCACATGTGAGAAAAAGAAATGCTTAAGTGAGCTAATATTAGTTAATGTAAATTAATATATCAAATATATAATTATACATTAAATCATTAAATAAACACTTGATTTAATAATCCGGCTATATATCATATGACTGACTAATATTATTTGTATCAACCTATCGAATCAACACTTGATTCGATAACCCGGTTATATATCTCATATAACCGACCGATACAGTATCGACTTATCGAATCAACATTTGATTCGATAACCCGGCTATATCTCATATAACCGATCGATATCTTATATCGCGAGAATAGAATACGGTATCATATACTATTATTAATCTCGGTCCTGCACATATCACATATGTGCTCCTACTTCATTTTGCCTGAGCCAGTGAAACCTCTGTGTAGGACTCTAAAGACTCGTCAATACGCCGGCAGTAGGTGATGATCACATCAAGCACCCACAAGCCGTCAGCGGTACTGGCTGGACGTAACGGCTACCCGGGTATTGAGCGATCAGAAGATCAACAAGCAAGCCTGCTCCTACTCCTGAAAAGCCTGTCAGTAACACTACCGTACAGTCCGGTCTTTTCGTCTTATATGTCACATATACTTATGGGTGGTCAACGTCAGACACCAGTAACCGATAAGTCGTGCCGATGTAAAGCTCATAACGGGTCGAGAAACTACTGATAACATTTATCAGTAAATCTCCATAGCAACCCTAGTTAGGGACTTCCGGTTATAACCAATCGAGCACAGCGCAACATCAACCCCCAATACCAGGAGAGACGAATCCTCTCCTATCGCTCATTGCCTCCATATGATTCGGGACTGTACCCAAAAGCCACCGTTTTGCACGTTCTCTTGAACGTGGTAAGGTGGAAATCAAAGCACAGTGGGAATTACACAAGACTCTATGACGATCTCGAGTCTACAGACTAACCTGTACCAGTATCACCAGAGAACTGCTATCTGACGATAGGTATAATACCAGCTAGGAGTTCTCGACGAGTCCGTTCAGTGTACCCAGTCTCCAATGAGCACCCGTATACCATCTTTGAAGTCAAACACCAATGGATGTGGGATCATCTATCGACCATCATATGGGTCAAGATGCATATACGCTAGTCCACTCTGGAATATCGATTCCCTGCCTCGATACACTCTCGACTAGGAACAATTATATGGTGTACTTATGGACTATCCTTAGCCCCACTAGTATGGTCTCCATCATAGTCCTGGTAGTCAAGTACACATCCTAAGGGGTTTATCAATATGTGAGAGCAAGACAGCATCACTTATACAAATCAACATGTTAACACAAAGAGCAACCAGATAGCATACTATCATGTCGAGCAAGAAAGTCCTCTCTCTATATATATCGAAGCATCCACTATAATATACATCACATGTACAATAACGGCCTCTAGGACATACATATAACTAATAGAGATAACGTAATTAACTGCAGGGGCTTACGCCTGCAGGGAAAAGCGTCCCCACAATAAAAAAAACCTCTCACTAACGAGGGGAATCTGACGAAGTCTGCTACAATGGCCGCATCTGCCCAAACCTCCGATACACGGTGCCATAAATCAGCTTGGTATCTTCGGAGAGGTGGACGGATAAACCCAGATAGCATCTGCCCCTAAATTCAGGCAAGACGACCCATCCCGGTTCGTCTCTGTTTTCGGCGGTAAACAGATTCTGGCACGCCCGGTGGGACCTTTTTCTCTTTCCACTCCACACTCCGTGTGTCGTGTTCGTGAACAAATCATGGTTTACTATGGTTTACCCTAAATTCGAGGTACTAATGTTAGTTATATGTATGCCCTAGAGGCCATTATTGTACATATGATGTATATTATAGTGGATGCTTGGACATATATAGGGAGGACTTTCTTGCTCGACATGATAGTATGCTATCTGGTTACTCTTTATCTTAACATGTACACTTATTGTCTCTTTGTTACATGTTGATAAAGTCTTTAGGATGTGTACTTGACTACCAGGATTATGATACAGATCATACTAGTGGGGCCAGGGTAGTCGGTAAGTACATCCTTCAATTGTTCCTAGTTGTAGGAGTATCGAGACGGGGCATCGATATTCCAGAGTAGACTAGCGTATATGCTTCTTGGCCCATATGATAGGCGATGGATGATCCTACATCCGTTGGTATTTGACATCAAAGATAGTATACGAGTGCTCAGTGGAGACTGGGTACACTAAACAGGACTCGCCAAGAACTCCCAGATGGTATTATACCTCACGTCAGATAGCAGTTCTCTGGTGACACTGGTACATGTTAGTCTGTAGACCCAAGATCGTCATAGAGTCTTGTGTGATTCCCACTGTGCTTTGATTTCCACCTTACCACGTTCAAGAGAACGTGCAAAACGGTGGTTTTTGGGTACAGTCCTGAGTTACATGGGGGCAATGAGCGATAGGAGGGGATTTCGTCTCTCCCGGTATTGGGGGTTGATGTTGCGCTATGCTTGATTGGCCATAACATAAAATCCCTGGTCAGAATTGCTGAGATTTACTGGTAAGTGTTATCATTAGTTTCTCGAATTGTTATGGGCCTCACATCCGCATGACTTATCAGGCTATTGGGGTCTGACGTTTACCACCCCAGGCTGGATATGCGACATATCAGACGAAGAGACCGGACTGTACGGTAGTATTACTTATTGGATTCGCAGGAGTATGGGCAAGCTTGCTTGTTGATCTTCTGATCGCTCAATACCCGGGTGGTCGTTACGTCTAACAGTACCGCTGACAGATTGTGGGTGACTGATATGATCATCACCTACTGCCGGCGTATTGATGGGTCTTTAGAGTCCTACATAGAGGTTTCCTGGCTCAGGTGAAATGAAGTAGGAGCACATATGTGATATGTGCGGGACCGAGATTAATACGTGTATGTGATACCGTATTCTATTCTCGCGATATGTGATATCGGTCGGTTATATGTGATATAGCCGGGTTATCGAATCAAGTGTTGATTCGATAAGTTGATACATATGATATTAGTCGGTTATGTGTGATATAGCCGGATTATTAAACCAAGTGTTGATTTAATAATTTAATGTATAATTATATATTTGATATATTAATTTACATTAACTAATATTAGCTCACTTAAGCATTTCTTTTTCTCACTTGTGTGCACTTAATATATATGTGATATATATTATTGTGTCATCCTAGTTGCTACATGCTACATGGGTGTATGATACTCATACCATACAAATATTAATATGGGGTTTTATTTATTAAGAGTAAAAGAAAATTAGTTGGAAATTAGTCAAGGTTAGAAGCTTGGAGAAGCTTTGTGCCAACCTTTGACTTAGTCCACTAATTTTGTCTCACTCTTGATATTTATTAACCTAACCATTATTGTTAGCCATGGTTTAGTCTCTACAAGAGTTATATGAGATATTTCTCACCCATGGTTGCCATTCTACACCTGCTTCTCTCCATGGTTGCGTTTCTTCATCTCCTTCCTCAAGCTCTCCAGCCTTTTGGGTGGTGAAGAAAATTAGTGAGAAAAATTATTGTAACGTGAGCAAAATTTCGACTTCATCAACCTACACTAGACTAGCCATTTAGTTTAGATTGTTTGCTTCACTAATTCCTAATTAGCGAAGAGCTAGCTTGAGTTAGTATCTCATCGACGTAGATCATCTTCGGCCTTGAAGACTTCAAGCAAGCTTGTTCATTT
The DNA here is from genome assembly GCA_030015575.1 of Agapanthus africanus. Classification (NCBI taxonomy): domain Eukaryota; kingdom Viridiplantae; phylum Streptophyta; class Magnoliopsida; order Asparagales; family Amaryllidaceae; genus Agapanthus; species Agapanthus africanus. The sequence continues at coordinate 365,227,802 of CM057351.1, read as the reverse complement.
TTCTTTGTAGAGCCTTACTTGAGTCCGGGAGATCACTACTTAGAGCGAAGAGACTACTACATGGAGCTTTTGAAGTGAAGGACCGGTATACAAAGGTTGTATTCCTTATTCACTTAGATGTAAAGATATTTACATGCATGTTTCGTCTAATTCTCTAGTTAAGATTCTATGTTAGGGTTCTTTAGCGTGCCAAATTTTTGAAAACGGCATGGTTGATGCCTCCCGAAACCCAGTGGCGGTGCTACGGAACCCAGCAGTGGTATCAGACCCATTCTAGAGAATTAGACAATGTTTGTAAAATTATAAAACCAAAACAACTCCGAAACACTCGAAACAAAAAGCCTAGTTTCTGTCGAAAGCATATAAATTTTTTTTAAGCAATTGCAGAATGTTACATGAGATGTGACATGAACAATAGAGAAAAACGAGCCATTTTCTCTTGTTGTTCTGGCTTCGTTTTGGTATGGTGTTCCAGTCTCTGGGTTTTGGTGTTTCAGGTGTTGCATGTTTTACTGAGATTGCATGTGATGTTATCTTTATGTAAAGGCAATTCGGAGTGCTTCGTAGTCGTAATTCTAGCATTGTTTCGGGTAATCTTGACGACGTTAAAAAGTTCGAACGAATATCAATAACCCATTTTCTCCCATGCTGGAAATTTTCCAAAAGTTGGATTTTTCCAAGTTTAAAATCTTCAGAAAAACATGCAGGTGATTGTATGGACCCTCTAGAAGAATGAAACCCTAACTCGATTCTATGACCGCTGGAACCGCCGCCAAACCCTAGGGTTTGCGGTAGTTCCGCGGCGCCATAGGTGAGGCAAGGGTTCGCACTTCTACGTTTGGTCCATAGGTGCGGTGGCATGTTCTGGGTATTTTTAAACTGTGCTCAAGCGTTCAGCTCTCTGGGAAATTCTGAGTGTTTGTTGATTCGATCGAAATGTTTAACATCGTCTTGTTATCTGTGATTGTGATACAATATTTGGAATCCACAAAAATTAGTTTTGTGAAAACTAATTTGAATTTTATAAATCTGGTAATTTAGTCTCATTTGATCGGTTGCCACAGGATTTTGATTCGGATCAAAACTCCGTCGCAATTACGTAGTGTACGCGGATACTCGCCGGGTAACCTTACTAGATAGCCAAGCCCCATCGCCCCGACCAAGTGACATTAGGAGAACCTCGTTGCCAAAAGCATCCCCCCGGGTGCTCGCGGCCGCGGTGTTCCATCTAAGTGCACTTTGTCAACGGCATTAGGGGTGCGACCGTCTACTAAAGTTTCCAACGAGCATTCGATCAGGTTGTCGGGAATCTTGTTGAATTACTCGACAGGTTATTGAAAAGTGTTTTCAATATTGAGACTAAAATGCGGGGTTTATAGTTGTTAGGCATGCGATGTCTAAGGAATTCATTTGGTTAGGCATGAAATCCAAAGTATGTGATACATTATGTTTATGATGTCTAAGGCGGTTGCGGATTCCAATTGTTGTAGTTTTCACTTTCTTTTCTGCGACCGTAAGTGTAATATATGGTGTATCGCCGATTTCGTTGCTATATGTCAACGAAAATTGGGATACGCATATTTACTTACGTTGATGGCATGTAATATTATGTGTTGTTGTGATATATTATATTGGATCATCGTGTTTTGAATAGCCGGGGGTTTTTATATGAGATAAGAGTTTTTCATTTTCATTCATATAAAAACTTGTAAGTGATGTTCTTTTATTGGGGCACTTCCGGGTTGAGGATGATGCCAACATTGATGTATATTATTTATTTTTTCGCATTAGGATAGACCCAATGCAGGGAGCACAAGTAACCGGGTTCTAGAGTCCAGTGGGAGACCATCTCGAGGAGTCGAGACCGGGTCTCCTAACTCTAGAATTGGGAGGGTTTCTTGCTGCTCTCGTAGGGGTCTGGGGATGTGGGTTTGGCTATTCATCGTGACCGTGGTATCCGTGTTTTTTACTGGCTTAATTTAAAACACAGAATTCCTAGTATATCCAATATTTCATATGTTAACTTCTGTTGTTGATATTCTGTGATGTGATCACTTTATATGCTGAGACGAATGTTGTTATCATATATATGATATATAATAAGCGTTGCTTATGTTTTGCATCCGTGCTAGTCCCACCCCGCTGTGTCGTTAGTTAAGTAACCTAACGGTGCATAACGGGATACTATGGCGAATACGGATGGCATAAGCGTACGTTCTATTTTCGTTTCTTCTGTGATGCTTAAGAAGTATAAATGATGGGACTTCATTAATGAGATTACTAAAAAGAAAGAAATCTAAAGATATTGTAGAATCTTGTTTTCAAAAAGTGTTGCTCTAGTTCTTGCTTTGCATAGTGGTATTCCTTGTAGAATATCCAGCACCTTATTCGATAAGGAAAGTGCCGAGATCCCTTCACCGGGAGTGACCTCTTTAGCGAAACTTGCAGATGCTACAACCCACTCGGTTTTGTTTTTGATTGCTTTTTTACTTCATGCTTTGCATAGTGATATTCCTTGATGGATATCCAGCACCTCATTCGATGAGGAAAGAGCCGAGATCCCTTCACCGGGAGTGACCTCTTTAGCAAAACCAGTAAAAGCCTAAAAAACTCTCCTTTTCAAAAATCACTCGATTCTACAACGATATCAAGTTCATTACGCAAAAGTTTTTCTTAAAACCTGTCGTAGCCCTCCGTCATTTCAGATAAAGACTATTTAGTATTCGTGCTACGTTTGTTGGCCTTCGTCAAGGCGTAGTGTGTTGTACCTGATTAGTGCTTATCTGCTTAAAGCATGTGATGCGATTAGATTAGGGTAGTCGTGCGACTTTGTTGGCCTTCGTCAAGGATCGTGTGGGTGGGTTTAATTTAATCATGAAATGTACGGGTTGAACTTAACTAGCACGGCCTATGATTTGTTGTCCTTCGTCAAGGTCATAGGAAGTTAGGGGTAAAATTTTATCGGGAATTTCAAGTGTTGAAATTTGCAATGAGATTGCATACCTTCTATGAGATAGTTGGATCCCGATACCCGCTGCGAGTAAGAGTTACTCCTGGAAGAGTTTTGCACATTACAATTAACTGATCAAGTAGGTGTCTAGAAAGGTGTTAATGGGGTTACGCCCCTGGGAAAACGAGGTTTATTTTAATTAGGTCCGTGCGAAAGCACGAGAAACCTCCCTCAAAGTACCGACACTGGCTTGGCCGAAAGATTGGCGAACTTGTAAGGTGTAATTAATCCCGGCTAGTCTTACCTTTTAGGGTGTGAAGGAAGATTTGATAAAAACAGTTGGATCCATCCTGATTAGATAAAACAATAACCAATTTGATCTTGCAAGAGCATACGCAGAGTGTTTTCTTCTCTCTTTCTCCTGGTAGCGACCGTGACATGCCTTAATCAAGATAATAATATGGATGTATTGACCGAACATGCTTATTATACTGAGCTGGGGAACGTTGGTTCCGCTCTATCTTATAATTGTTATAAGTCCGAGCAGGAAATAGGGGAATACCAGGATTCCTATGTTACCCATTCGAAGAAAGAGCATGTTGATGCATATTCTTCGGGTATGTTCGTTACCGAGAACCGTTTCTCAGTATCCTCTATGTCCTAGGTATGAGATAGATGTTCCATCGAATCTCGCATCGCTTTATCACGTCGAATCTTGGACCTGTTCGCCGCCGAATGACGCGACCGGGACGTTGAGACGTCCGGCCTGAATTTCTAGGGCAGATGCTATTTGGTGCTATCCGTCCACCTCTCCGAAGATGCCAATGTTTCCCCAATCAGAGCAAAGCTCTGTTCAAATTCCAAGATTTGAAATAAAGCGATGCTTCTTTTTCCCAATAAGAGCAAAGCTCTGTATTAAAAATCTAAAGTAAAAATTGAAGCAACACTTCAGATTCTGCACGCTACGCGCTGCGTATCAAAAGCAGACACGCCAACGCCAGGAGCGCTGCGCCCTAGGCAGCGCACCCCTAATCAGAGCAAAGCTTTGTTCAAATTCCAAAATTTAAATTGAAACAACGCTTCAGATCCAACACTCTGCGCTGTGCGCCACGTGTCAAACACGGGTGCGCTAGAGCAGTTGCGCTACGCTCTGCGCTGCATGCCACGTGTCAAACACGAGCGCGCTAGCACAGTTGCGCTGCGCTCTGCGCTGCACGCCACGTGTCAAGTGCGGGCGCGCTCGCGCAAGGTGCGCCAGCGCTGGAATTAAAATTCCCCCACCGTCAGATCAAAAGATCAATTAATAATAAATTATTAATTAATCAGAACTAAAATTCTGTTATGGAAAGATCTTTCCAATCTTGTTAAAAACAAGAAGATTATCTTCTGTAAAACAGAAGCCTTAGGATCAAAGATCCAACGGTGGGAAATATTCCCAAATCAATCAGAAAAGATCTCTCTAACCAATTCAACAAATCATTTGGCCCTATATAAAGGACCCTAGACTTCAAGTCTAAAATATAGAGAGAGACACATACAGAAAAAGAGAGAGAAAACCCTCTGCAAAAAGAGCAAACTCTTAAGAAAAAGAAGATTTTTCTTCATCTTAAAGGTAAAGAACTATGTTCTTGAATAACAGAGATGAATCCATCTCATAAAAAAGAAGAACCTGTTAGTGTATATGCCCTAGAGGCCATTACTGTATCATACTGGTTTGTATATTACTTAATGGATGCTTGGGATATTCACCTTGTATATACAATCTTGCTCAAAATAGTAGTATGCTACTTGGTTTGTTTCTACTTCAATGTGTACATGTGTTTATATTTTGTATATCGCCTATACACATTAGTGGAGCCCTTAGGATCTTTGCTTGATTACCAGCGATGTGATGGCCGTCACACTAGTGGGGCTGGGTAATCTATAAGCACATCCTTATGCAGGTCCCTGGTCGCAGGACTATCGAGACAGGGCATCGATACTCCGGAGTAGACCAGCGCATGCGCTTCTCATCCCAGTGTGGGAGACGGTCTGTCCCACAGCCGTCAGTACGTCGTACTTGAGATAGTATGCGGGTGCTCGTTAGGTTACGGGTACACTGGACAGGACTCGTCGGGAACTGACTAGTTGGTATTATACCTATCGTCAGTTATCAGTTCCCAGGTGACATGAGTACAGCTTAGTCCGCTGACTTGACACTGTCACTTCGCCTCGAGTGTGTTCCCACTGTACTTTGATCACTACCCTACCACGGCTCAAAGGAGTCGTGCAAACAGGTAGTGGTTGGGTGCAGTCCCGAAGCACTTGGAGGCAGTGACGGTTAGACAGGATTCGTCTCTCCCGGTATTGGGGGTTGACATCGCGCTGTGTCTAGGAGAGCCATTACACGAGTAGTCCCTGGCCAGGGCAAACGAGATATACTGGTAGGTTTCCAGTGTTATCTTAGGGTGTTTTGGGCTTCGCTCCGGCACGACTTGTACCGCTATTGGGGGACTGACGTTTACCGCCCCCTAGGCCCGCCATGCGATGTATCAGACGAACAGACCGGACTGTACGGAGAATGTCACACTCAGGCTCAGTAGGAGTTCAGATGGGTTTCGCCTCGTCGGTCTTCTTATCGGCATTACCTGGGGACCGTTACGCACAGCTAGTGCCGCTTGCGGTCTGTGGTTAAACCCACTGCCAGCGTAGTGTCGAGTCTTTAGAGTCCCACACAGAAAGCTTTTCGCCTTTAGACAAAAGAGTAGAGGTCGCATGGTATTGCGACAGGTCGCATGGTTTTGCGACAGGGTTCGGTCACATCCGTGCACTTGTGCGCGTACAGTGTCCGGACAGTTTACACTAGCGGGCTTTGGTTTAAGCCAGATCCTAGTGTACCTTATGGGATTGGATTTATCCAGTTTGCATTCGTGTTCCTCGGAACGCGGATGCGGGTGTGTATGCACAGTTGACAGGGAGACAGAGGCAGTGGATTCTCATTAGGGTTGTTGACAGTTGACCGTTGACTATTGACCTTTTGATCAACCCTAATGAGAATATGATATGTGATTAACTATTATATTAATTAAGTATTATGGTGACATGGTTGTTGACTTTTGTTGACTTTGTTGACTTGTTGACTTTTGTTGACTTGTTTACTTTGTTGACCGGTTGACTAGGCTTGACTAGTTGACCATCATGATAACCATAGCCATCATTTCATGGCAAAGACTTTTACTTGCTTGCTCATTTGTGTAAAATGAGTGCATGAAATGATATGGTTATGGTTGCTTCAACCATCACATAAGACTTTTGTTAGTATGATGAGTTATGATTGCTTTGGATTATGAGAGGGTGAAAGACAAAAGAGAGCCTCATTCTTTCTTGCTCATTCTCTCTCTTGTTCTTGAGCTCTCCTTTTGCTCTCACCCTTTTGCTCTTGCTCCCTCTCTTTAATCTATGGTTCTCTTGTCTCATGAGTTGAGAATCAAGAACCATAGATAAAATCCCATTCTAATTCTTCTCTACTCATTCTAGTTCACTAGGTTTAGCAAACCAAGTGAACTAGTTTCTTCAAAGAACGAAGAAGGAGCTAAAGGTTGGAGCTTTCAGGTGGATCTATCTTCGGCGTACGGAGACGACGGGAAGAAGCCATTCCGGACCACCATCGGAGCTTGAAGACGAAGGAGTTCAAGACAAGCAAGGTATAACCCCCTAACCGAGTAGCTAGAAACTCGTAGTTAGGTTGCTAGATAGATGTTTAACCAAGATCCGGGTTTTAGGTCCATGTTACCACCTCCGTAAAAATCGTTTTTTACCAAATTCCGCATTCCCGAAACTACCGGGAGAGGTAGCATGGACTTACAGTGGTATCAGAGCCTAGTTAAACTCTATCTAACATGTTAGCAAGTAACTAGAAGATCGATCAACGAAAAAGTCCCGAAACGAACCCCGGAATTTTAAACTTTCTGTCGATTTTAAAAGTGCTGGAAAACCTTTTTGAAATACACCTAAAATCGACTCAGGCTTTTTTAAAGAAACTGCAAAATTTTGGGCCCCTGACTCGATCAAAGCGCCGCGTTTCCGCGGCGGGAGCACGCTCCCGCCGCGGAAACGCGGCCGAGTTGACTCGGTCAGGGGTTTTCTTTTTTGCAGTTTACTCATTGGGGTATTTTGGGATTTTTGGAATATATATTTTCTGCCCAGATTTTCCAGAACGAATATTTTCTTTTGGGGTCCCGAAAATCCGTATTTTTGATCGAACTTCTAAAAGACTTAAGCTAACGGGTTTTCTGTAATGTGATATTTGTATTGAACGTCTACTAATCGCTATATGTCGATTAGTGGGGGTTATACAAATCTGTGATCTGTAATGTTGCTGGAATGTGTATATGAATATGTTGGATTGTCGCGGGTGAATAGCCGGGGGTTGTGAGACGAGAGTTTTCTTTTCTTTCAATTCATGTAAATTTGTAAATTGATGTAATAATTATTTGTATGGCCGCACAACCGGGTCGGGGTTGTTGCCGTCATTGTATAATTTCTTTTTACTGTTTTTGCTCCTAGGATAGACCCATGGAGGGGGTGCACAAACTACCGGGTATGCCGAAGTGTCGAGTGGCCTACTCATGGAGATGAGGGAGGTTGCTACGCTTCGGGTACTTGGCGGGTAGTTTGCCGCACCCGTAGGGGTCTTGGGTGGGGTTTTGGCTATTCACCGCGACCGTGTAATCTGTTTTTGTTACAGGCTCGTGCAAATTACAGATTCCTAGTATATCCAATGTATTCATCTGTGATCTGAAATGTTTATCATTGCAGTATATCTATATATGATATTATTTAGGCGTTGCTTATGTTTTACAGACGCGCTAGCCCAGCCCCCGCTCTGTCGTTAGTTAAGTAACCTAACGGGTAATGACGGGGCCCCGTGGCGAATGCGAATGGCATAAGCGTACGTCATATTTTGGTTGTTTTCTGCAATGGTAGGATTAAATGATGGGACGCATTAAAAGAACTAATGCAAGAATATCACGCATTAAAAGAACTAATGCAAGATAATAAACCAAGTTAAAGTCGTTGGAACACTTTCGAAAAACCACTCGGTTCTTTTCAAAACAAACTTTTAAAATACGGAGTTTGAGCCACTCCATTTAAAAGCTATCTCGTTCCATCGACCAAATCAAGTTCACTACGTTCACGGTTTTGCCAAAACCATCCGTAGCCCTCCATCATTTCAGTTAAATATTTGGTAGTATTCAAGCTATGTATTTTGACCTCATGCCAAGGCATAGTGATTGGTAGCTGCCGGATATTTATCTGTTGCATAGATAGAATGCGTTGGTTTGAGACAGTCGTACTGCCATTTTGGCCTACGTCAAGGGTATGTACGGGTGGGTTCAAATTAACCTGGATAATGATGGGACGAACTTGACATGTGACTTATGACATTTTGACCTCACGCCAAGGTCATAAGAGCATGGGGCAAAAATCCACATCGGGAGTTTCATAAGTAATGAAACTTGCTAGATTTGCATACCATTTGGAGTATGATGATTCTGGTAGGATTCCTTCAGTTTCGTCACGCAATGATATTTGGATCCCGATCCTACTGTGAGTATATGCTACTCCTCGGGAAATTTCTCACTTAACGATCAATGCTATAAACCTAGTAGGTGCCTAGAAAGGTGTTAGCGGGGCTACGCCCCCAGGGAAAAGAGGTTCTTTAATTAAGGAACTTCGCGAAAGCGTTGGAAAACCTCCCTCGAAGTACCGACACCGGCCTGGCTGAACGGTTAAGCAAGTATTGTACGGTGGGATTGATCCTGACTAATTCTTCCTTTATGGTTTGAGGAGGGATTCGAGAAACAGTGGGAGCCATCCTGTTTAGACAAACTAAAAACCACTCTAAACTTGCAAGAGCATCATGCTGAGTGTTTCTTCTTCTCTCTCCTAATTGCAGCGACCAATCAACATGACTGGACTTAAGTTACTCCTAGATAAAAACAAACTGACAGGGCCAAACTACAAAGATTGGCTCAGGAATGTCAAGATAGCAATCACTTACGACAAGCTGGGGTATCTTCTTACCACCAAAGCTCCCCCTGTCCCTGGTCCAACTTCCAGCGTCGCGGATAAGGAAATCCGCAAGTCTTGGGAGATTGATAGCGCGAAGGCCAAATGCCTCCTGCTTGCCTCGATGGACAACGAACATCAGAGGAGGCACGAGAATATGGACATGGAATCCATATTGCTTCATACAAAAGAACTGTATGGAGAGCAATCTCGTATCGCAAGATACGAAGCGTCGAAAAAGTTATTTTCGACAAGAATGGCCGTCGGATCATCAGTAGCCGAGCACGTGCTAAAGATGATCGGCTACATTGAGGAGCTCGCGGACCTAGGGATCACATTGGAGAGTGAGCTATATACGGATATAGTTCTCCAGTCCCTTCCTTTTACTTACGCCCAGTTTATACTGAACTTCAACTTACAAGAAAAAGAGGTTGAACTTTCAGAGCTCCTCAACATGCTGAGGAGCGCAGAGGGCACCCTACAGAAAGGTAGGGATACATCCACTTTGTTTGTAGGAGGATCATCTTCTTCTAGGTCCAAGGCGAAAGCCAAGGGAAAGAAGAAGAAGGCCCCCGCCAAACCAAGGGGCGGTGTTAGTAAAGTGGATACGAAGGGAAAAGCTAAAGCAACAAAGATAGCGGGGAAGCTTGTGGATAAGGAAGAATGCTTCTATTGTCATAAGAAAGGACACTGGAAGAATGATTGCAGGGCCTGGAAGGCCAGAACACAGGAATTGAAGCAGGTTGCAGCTTCAGCTTCAGGTGTGTATGTTATTGAAAACTGTCTTTCAATAAACTCTACTTCCTGGGTATTGGATACCGGATCAGGATCTCATATCTGTAATTCTTTGCAGGCGTTGAGAAACCGTAGGGTTTTGAAGGCAGGTGACATGACCCTCAGAGTTGCGAACGGAGCTAGCATGGATGCTAAAGCCGTGGGGGACTATCACCTGGGAATGTCAGATGGACATGTTTTGGTTTTGCGTAATTGCTTTTTTGTACCCAACGCAACTTGTAATATCATTTCTGTATCTTTAGTTTCTAAAGAAGGTTATGAATTTGCGTTTGTAAGTAATGTTGTAAACATTCACCTTAATCAAGTTTTGATTGGGTCAGGTACATTGAGTAATGGTATATACGTGTTAAACCAACCACAGATTTTTAATGTCCAGAATACACACAAAAGAAAGTCTCCAGAAATAAATCAGACTTTCTTATGGCATTGTAGATTGGGTCACATCAATGAGAGAAGGTTGACGAAGTTACATACAGAAGGGTATTTGAATGCGTTCGAATATCAGTCGTATGCCACTTGTCAATCCTGTCTCAAAGGAAAGATGACAAAGACTCCGTTTACTGGACATGGAGTAAGAGCGAGCGAGCTCTTGGGACTCGTACACAGTGACGTGTGCGGTCCAATGTCTACACATGCCCGAAGCGGACATTCTTACTTCATTACTTTTACGGATGACTTCTCAAGGTACGGTTATGTCTTCTTAATGAAACATAAGTCCGAAGCCTTTGGAAAATTCCAGGAGTATAAGAATGAAGTAGAGAAACAGACCGGCAAAAGTCTTAAGATTCTAAGATCGGATCGAGGTGGAGAATACTTAAGTGCCGAGTTCCTGGACTATTTAAAAGAGAACGGAATTCTCTCTCAGCTTACTCCTCCATACACCCCGCAACATAACGGTGTATCGGAGAGACGGAACCGCACCCTATTGGATATGGTGCGGTCCATGATGAGTAACGCTGAGTTACCGCGATCATTCTGGGGATATGCGCTAGAATCAGCAGCATACCTTTTGAACCGAGTTCCGACTAAGACTGTGCCTACCACCCCATATGAAATGTGGAGTGGGAAGAAACCCTATCTTCAATATCTGAAGATCTGGGGATGTCCAGCTTTTGTCAAAAAGCAGCATGCGGACAAACTCGAGGCACGCTCAGTACTGTGTAAGTTTGTGGGATACCCAAAGAACACCAGGGGGTAACTTTTCTACTACGCAGAGGAACAAAAAGTCCTTGTTTCTCGTAATGCCCACTTTCTAGAACATCAGTTCTTGGAAAAGGAAATTAGTGGGAGCGCAGTAGAACTGGAAGAAATTCCAGAACCGCAGACTATTACTGAAAGGTTAGTGGAACCAGAGGGTTCAACAGAACAAGACATTCCTACGCCGCTCCGCAGGAGTAGTAGGCAGTCTCATCCGCCCGAGAGATACTGCGGTTTTCTCATAGACGGGGATAGAGAGGATTGCATCATAGATTATGATGAGCCTACTAGCTTCCAGCAGGCCGTTCGGAGCGTTGACTCAGTGAAATGGCTGGATGCAATGCGGACCGAAATGGAGTCCATGTACACCAACAAGGTATGGACGTTGGACATTGCTCCAGACGGGGTAAAACCCGTAGGATGCAAGTGGATCTTCAAGAGGAAGATTGGTGTAGATGGGCAGGTTGAGACCTATAAAGCTAGGCTGGTAGCAAAGGGTTTCCGTCAAAGACCTGGCTTGGACTATGACGAAACCTTTTCTCCAGTAGCCATGCTGAAATCCATTCGGATCCTTCTTGCCATTGCTGCCTTCCACGATTATGAGATCTGGCAAATGGACGTAAAGACAGCTTTTCTAAATGGAAATTTAGAGGAGTGTGTCTATATGGACCAGCCAGAGGGTTTCATTCAGAGTGGGAGCAGCGGAAAGGTGTGCAAGTTGCTTAAGTCCATCTATGGACTAAAGCAGGCATCGCGGAGTTGGAACATCTGCTTTGATGAGACGGTCAAAGAATTTGGCTTTATCAAAAATCCAGATGAACCATGCATCTATAGTAGATTTGTAGCGAGAACTGTAGTATTCCTCGTTTTATACGTGGATGACATTCTCTTAATAGGAAATGACATTCCTATGCTACAATCTGTCAAGGGGTTCTTGTCACACAAGTTCTCCATGAAAGACCTGGGTGATGCCTCGTACATTCTGGGTATCCGGATCTACCGTGACAGATCCAAGAGGATATTAGGACTTTCTCAGTCCAGGTACATCGACACCATACTGAAGAGATTCAGTATGGAAGATTCCAAGCGCTGTAACCTACCGGCTTGTCACGGGATCACCCTCTCTAAAGAGATGTCTCCCAAGACTGATTTGGAGAGGGATCGCATGTCTATTATACCCTACGCTTCTGCGGTAGGCTCTATAATGTATGCGATGTTGTGTACCAGACCGGATGTAGCTTATGCACTGAGTGTGGTAAGCCAGTATCAGTCAAACCCTGGGGAGAAACACTGGATAGCGGTAAAGAACATTCTCAAGTACCTGAGAAGGACTAAGGAGATATTCTTGGTGTATGGCGGAAAAGACCTCCAGATCGAGGCCTTTGCTGACTCCAGCTTCCAGAGTGACAAGGATGATTCCAAGTCCATGTCGGGTTTTGTCTTTACCCTCAATGGAGGGGCGGTGTGTTGGAAGAGTTCCAAACAAGAAACCGTTGCAGACTCGACGATGGAAGCGGAATACATCGCTGCATCTGATGCCGCAAAAGAAGCTGTCTGGATGAGGAAGTTCTTGAAAGAACTTCAAGTGGTTCCGTCCATTGTTGATCCAATACCTCTGTATTGCGACAACAACGGGGCTATAGCTTTAGCGAAGGAACCCAGGTCCCATCAGAGATCCAGGCACATCTTGAGGCGGTATCACCTGATCAGGGAGATCATAGATCGCCAGGAGATCGAGGTTCGGAGAGTCGCTTCAGAAGATAACACTGCAGATCCATTCACCAAGGCCCTGCCCCAGACTCAGTTCGAGCGGCTGATCGAGATGATAGGTCTTCGATACGCCAGTACATGGCCTTAGTGCAAGTGGGAGATTGTTAGTGTATATGCCCTAGAGGCCATTACTGTATCATACCGGTTTGTATATTACTTAATGGATGCTTGGGATATTCACCTTGTATATACAATCTTGCTCAAAATAGTAGTATGCTACTTGGTTTGTTTCTACTTCAATGTGTACATGTGTTTATATTTTGTATATCGCCTATACACATTAGTGGAGCCCTTAGGATCTTTGCTTGATTACCAGCGATGTGATGGCCGTCACACTAGTGGGGCTGGGTAATCTATAAGCACATCCTTATGCAGGTCCCTGGTCGCAGGACTATCGAGACAGGGCATCGATACTCCGGAGTAGACCAGCGCATGCGCTTCTCATCCCAGTGTGGGAGACGGTCTGTCCCACAGCCGTCAGTACGTCGTACTTGAGATAGTATGCGGGTGCTCGTTAGGTTACGGGTACACTGGACAGGACTCGTCGGGAACTGACTAGTTGGTATTATACCTATCGTCAGTTATCAGTTCCCAGGTGACATGAGTACAGCTTAGTCCGCTGACTTGACACTGTCACTTCGCCTCGAGTGTGTTCCCACTGTACTTTGATCACTACCCTACCACGGCTCAAAGGAGTCGTGCAAACAGGTAGTGGTTGGGTGCAGTCCCGAAGCACTTGGAGGCAGTGACGGTTAGACAGGATTCGTCTCTCCCGGTATTGGGGGTTGACATCGCGCTGTGTCTAGGAGAGCCATTACACGAGTAGTCCCTGGCCAGGGCAAACGAGATATACTGGTAGGTTTCCAGTGTTATCTCAGGGTGTTTTGGGCTTCGCTCCGGCACGACTTGTACCGCTATTGGGGGACTGACGTTTACCGCCCCCTAGGCCCGCCATGCGATGTATCAGACGAACAGACCGGACTGTACGGAGAATGTCACACTCAGGCTCAGTAGGAGTTCAGATGGGTTTCGCCTCGTCGGTCTTCTTGTCGGCATTACCTGGGGACCGTTACGCACAGCTAGTGCCGCTTGCGGTCTGTGGTTAAACCCACTGCCAGCGTAGTGTCGAGTCTTTAGAGTCCCACACAGAAAGCTTTTCGCCTTTAGGCAAAAGAGTAGAGGTCGCATGGTATTGCGACAGGTCGCATGGTTTTGCGACAGGGTTCGGTCACATCCGTGCACTTGTGCGCGTACAGTGTCCGGACAGTTTACACTAGCGGGCTTTGGTTTAAGCCAGATCCTAGTGTACCTTATGGGATTGGATTTATCCAGTTTGCATTCGTGTTCCTCGGAACGCGGATGCGGGTGTGTATGCACAGTTGACAGGGAGACAGAGGCAGTGGATTCTCATTAGGGTTGTTGACAGTTGACCGTTGACTATTGACCTTTTGATCAACCCTAATGAGAATATGATATGTGATTAACTATTATATTAATTAAGTATTATGGTGACATGGTTGTTGACTTTTGTTGACTTTGTTGACTTTTGTTGACTTGTTTACTTTGTTGACCGATTGACTAGGCTTGACTAGTTGACCATCATGATAACCATAGCCATCATTTCATGGCAAAGACTTTTACTTGCTTGCTCATTTGTGTAAAATGAGTGCATGAAATGATATGGTTATGGTTGCTTCAACCATCACATAAGACTTTTGTTAGTATGATGAGTTATGATTGCTTTGGATTATGAGAAGGTGAAAGACAAAAGAGAGCCTCATTCTTTCTTGCTCATTCTCTTTCTTGTTCTTGAGCTCTCCTTTTGCTCTCACCCTTTTGCTCTTGCTCCCTCTCTTTAATCTATGGTTCTCTTGTCTCATGAGTTGAGAATCAAGAACCATAGATAAAATCCCATTCTAATTCTTCTCTACTCATTCTAGTTCACTAGGTTTAGCAAACCAAGTGAACTAGTTTCTTCAAAGAACGAAGAAGGAGCTAAAGGTTGGAGCTTTCAGGTGGATCTATCTTCGGCGTACGGAGACGACGGGAAGAAGCCATTCCGGACCACCATCGGAGCTTGAAGACGAAGGAGTTCAAGACAAGCAAGGTATAACCCCCTAACCGAGTAGCTAGAAACTCGTAGTTAGGTTGCTAGATAGATGTTTAACCAAGATCCGGGTTTTAGGTCCATGTTACCACCTCCGTAAAAATCGTTTTTTACCAAATTCCGCATTCCCGAAACTACCGGGAGAGGTAGCATGGACTTACAGAACCATCTTCTAAAAAGATCTTAGATCTATAAAAAGACCAAGGTCTTTTGATTTAAAAGAAAAGATCAAAACGATCTAATCATAAAAAGACTAAAAGAAGTATTTTACTTCATTCATAGATCTTTTGATCTATAAAGGCAGAGCCTTTTATAAAAGACAAGAACTTTTGTTCTTTGATCTTGAGGCAAAGCCTCCTTTGAAAAACATAAATTTGTTTTTTTGATCTTAATATTGATCAGATGCGCTTTGCGCTACTGAAAAGTGCCTTGCACTCATGAACTGCGCTTTTGCGCTCCTTGGACCAGCGCTCCACGCCAAAACGTGCCATATGTCAACCACAGACACCGGTTGCGCTTTGCGTTTTTGAAATAGAGCTTTGCGCTCCTTGGACCGGCGCTCAACGCCAAAACGCGCCACGTGTCAACCATAGACACTACTTACGATTTGCGCTTTTAAAACAGAGCACTGCGCTCATGGGCTGACGATCAGCGCCAAGCGCGCCACGTGTCACTCACTGGTGCGCCAACAAACTAGCACAACGCGCTCATACACTAAAAGCGCAATGCGCCAATAAACTAGCGCTCAGCGCTAAGCGCGACACGTGTCATCCTCGTGTGCGCTATCCAACAGAAGCGCAATGCGCTCTTTCCTTGGCGCAAAGCGCCTGACGCGCCACGTGGCGCATTGTCAGAACATACTTTGTTCTGATAAATGCTTAGCATTATTAAAAGGGCCAAGCCCAAATAAAAGCTCAATAGCCAGAACAATAAAATGTTCAACTCATATCAACTGAGCCCATATGCTCATAAACCTTCAAACAGACTTTAGTCCCAAATTGGACTATAGATCTCCCAACCAACATTGGTTCAAGGGTACATCTCTGAACTCCTCTGATATTTGTTGTTGTAATCCTTCAACGTCTTCAGAGAGGTGACGGGTCCTGACAGCCATACATTCCACGGACTATGATATCTTTAAACTGGACTGTGGGGTCTTTAAACTCATGGACTATGATGTCCTTAACCTTGACCGTGATGTCTTAAAACTAACATTGGATTGTGGAGTCCTTAAACCCACGGACTATGATGTCCTTAACCTTGACTGTGAGGTCTTTAAACTCATGGACTATGATGTCCTTAACCTTGACCGTGATGTCTTAAAACTAACATTGGATTGTGGAGTCCTTAAACCCACGGACTATGATGTCCTTAACCTTGACTGTGAGGTCTTTAAACTCAAGGACTATGATGTCCTTAACCTTGACTGTGAGGGTTTTAAACCCACGGACTATGATGTCCTTAACCTTGACCGGGATGTCTTTAAACTAACATTGGACCACCATGTCCTTAAACTGGTAATCGACCGAAATGTCCGTAAACTAAACAATAGAGTCTAAATGCTCTTTTGTTGGATCTAAACGATCCTGTTAAGTTGATCTTAGTCTAGAAATTAGAATAACGTATCCTTAACAAACGTTTAAGTTGATCTTAGTCTTAAATGAGGCTAACGTATCCCTAAACCAAACCCCCAAACCCAAATCTAAGAAGATACGGATTTAGACTAATCCACGTCCTACGGGCGACAACATAAATTAGTCTCCATATACAATCCACAGGCAACCACAAACAAAACAAACACCCACGACACGAAGTGACCATATGGAGAAGGAGAAAGTTGTTACCGCGATGCGGTAGTGTAATTAACTGCAGGGGCTTGCGCCTGCAGGGAAGAGCATCCCCACAATCAAAAACCCTTCAGACGAGTGAGAATCTGACGAAGTCTGCTACATCGGCCGCATCCGTTTAAACCTTCGATACATGGTGCCATAAATCAACTTGGCATCTTCGGAGAGGTGGACGGATAGCACCAATTAGCATATGCCCTGAATTTCAGGCAAGACGTTTATCGTGTCTCCGTGATTCGGAGGGGAACAAATTCTGGCACGCCCGGTGGGACCTTTTCCTCTTTCCACTCCACACTTCGTGTGTCGTGTTCGTGAACGAATAGCGGTTTGCTAATGGTTGCCCGTGGGTTTCGAGGTACTAAGATTTGGCGTTTTGCTTGGTAAAGAAAGCAAAGGATCAATGGCGTTCACCTGCTCAAAGTGTTCCACATGCAACTGCAACCCACGTTCTGCCTCAACTGGAGGCATAGCTTACGGGCCCCAAGCGGCTTCCCTGTTCAGGATGCCAGTAGAACAGGTCACCCAGGCCACCACGGGATTGTTTTTCGGGATCATGCTCCCGCCAACGAGTTTCAGCGCTCCTATGCCAGCACCGGAAGCTCCCAAGAAGTCGGTCTTCGATCGGCTTGCTACTACTACGGCCCCTCTCAACGGGTCGTCTAGCTCCAACTCCTCGGTCTTCGCCAGACTGAGCCTGAACTCCGATGGGCCTGCCAAGAAGCCCATGACACCTGAAGTGGCCATCCCAAAGAAGATAGCCATCTCTGCTCCTGAAGTCGTCAAGGCGGCTTCTCCTGCCAAAGAGTCGGTCTTTACAAGACTGACTATTCCGGCTCCCGTTCCTAGTCGAAGGTCTGTCTTTGACAGATTGGACACCGCTACTCAAAAGACGTCAGTCTTCAAAAGGCTGGCACCAGCGGCGCCTCATCTGGACAGGGGGCAAGATAAAGCCATCCCTATCGCCGAACCAGCCCCAACAACTCGACACGCTCGACATCGCCACTGGCGCCCAGTAAGGAAGGCCGGGGGCAACTCCCCCTCTGGGCTAACTCCACCGGCTCCAACGGTGAAAATTAATGTTGCTGTTCCAACTGGGAACAGTTTTGAGCTGCTGAACAAGGTGCGCAGGAATTCGCCTACCGCCATATTAAAAAGATCTCCGCCGCAGGTGGAGACTGTCACAGAAATGAAGCCGGAACAGTCCCCTCAACGACTGTCTTCTAAAGTTTACAAAATCTGACAACAAGTCCGAGAGTCGGTGGTTGATCAAGACTATCCCCGCCGGCAGAAGAAGTTAAAGGTCCGACAGGAAGAAAACCGTCCTGTTAAGCCATAAAAGACGACGGCTACTTGGGTGCCCACTGCAACGGCCCCCTCAACTTCGACCGCTCATAAGAGGAGAAGGCCGGAGAAAATCCCCATTTCTTCGACACCCAAATTGGACTATAGATCTCCCAACCAACATTGGTTCAAGCGTACATCTCTGAACTCCTCTGATATTTGTCGTTGTAATCCTTCAACGTCTTCAGAGAGGTGACGGGTCCCGACAGCCATACATTCTACGGACTATGATGTCCTTAAACTGAACTGTGGGGTCTTTAAACTCATGGACTATGATGTCCTTAACCTTGACCGTGATGTCTTAAAACTAACATTGGACTGTGGAGTTCTTAAACCCACGGACTATGATGTCCTTAACCTTGACTGTGAGGTCTTTAAACTCATGGACTATGATGTCCTTAACCTTGACCGTGATGTCTTAAATCTAACATTGGACTGTGGAGTCCTTAAACCCACGGACTATGATGTCCTTAACCTTGACTGTGAGGTCTTTAAACTTACGGACTATGATGTCCTTAACCTTGACTGTGAGGTCTTTAAACTCACGGACTATGATGTCCTTAACCTTGACCGGGATGTCTTTAAACTAACATTGGACCACCATGTCCTTAAACTGGTAATCGACCGAAATGTCCGTAAACTAAACAATAGAGTCTAAATGCTCTTTTGTTGGATCTAAACGATCCTATTAAGTTGATCTTAGTCTAGAAATTAGACTAACGTATCCTTAACAAACGTTTAAGTTGATCTTAGTCTCAAATGAGGCTAACGTATCCTTAAACCAAACCCCCAAACCTAAATCTAAGAAGATACGGATTTGGACTAATCCACGTCCTACGGGCGACAACATAAATTAGTCTCCGTATACAATCCACGGGCAACCACAAACAAAACAAACACCCACGACACGAAGTGACCATATGGAGAAGGAGAAAGTTGTTACCGCGATGCGGTAGCATAATTAACTGCAGGGGCTTGCGCCTGCAGGGAAGAGCGTCCCCATAATCAAAAACCCCTCAGACGAGGGGGAATCTGATGAAGTCCGCTACATCGGCCGCATCTGTTTAAACCTTCGATACATGGTGCCATAAATCAACTTGGCATCTTCGGAGAGGTGGACGGATAGCACCAATTAGCATCTGCCCCAAATTTCAAGCAAGACGTTTATCGCGTCTCCGTGATTCGGAGGGGAACAGATTCTGGTACGCCCGGTGGGACCTTTTCCTCTTTCCACTCCACACTTCGTGTGTCATGTTCGCGAAAGAATCGCGGTTTGCTATGGTTGCCTGTGGATTCGAGGTACTTAGATTTGGTGTTTTGCTCTGTGCAGAAAATAGAAGATCAATGGTTTCAAACTGCACTAACTACAATTTCAACTCACGCTCCGCCTCATCTGGAGGCATAGCTTACGTGCCCCAAGTGGCCTCCCTGTTCACGATGCCGGTGGACCAGGTGACTCAGGCCACCACTGGATTGTTCTTTGGGAACATGCTCCCACCGATGAGCTTCAGCACCCCTGTACCATCACAGGAAGCTCCCAAAAAGTCGGTCTTTGATCGGCTTGCTACTACCGCGGCCCCTCTTAACGGGTCGTCCAGCTCCAGCGCCTCGGTCTTTGCCAGATTGGGCCAAAGTTCATCTGGGCCCGTGATGAAGCCTGCAATTCAAGAAAACGCTGTTCCGAAAAGGATAACCATCCCCGCTCCCGAAGTCGTCAAGACGGCTTCTCCTGCCAAAGGGTCGGTCTTCACAAGACTGACTGTTCCGGCCCCCACTCCGGCTCTCGTTCCTACTCAAAAGTCTGTCTGTGATAGATTAGATGCTGCTACTCAACGGACATCAGTCTTCAAGAGGCTAATGCCGGCAACAGCCCTTCTCCAAAACAAGGGGCAAGACAAAGCCATCCCCATCACCGAACCAACTCCATCAGCTCAACACGCTCAACGTCGCCACTGGCGCCGAGTAAGGAAGGCCGGGGGCAACTCCCTTTCTGGGCTAACGCCACCAGCTCCAACGGTGGAAGTCAATGCTGCTGTCCCAACCGGGAACAGTTTTGAGCTGCTGAACAGAATACGCAAGAATTCTCCTACCGCCGTACTGAAAAGATCTCCTCCACCGGTGGATACTGTCATGGAAATAAAGCCGAAGCAGTCCCCTCAACGGCTGTCTTCGAAAGTTTACAAAATCTGGCAACAAGTCCGAGAGTCGGTGGTGGATCAGGACTATCTCCGCCGACAGAAGAAGCCGAAGGCTCAGAAGGAAGAGCACCGTCCTGTCAAAACACAACGGACGACAACCACTTGGGTGCCCACTGTAACGACCCCCCCAACTTCGACCGCTCATAAAAGAAGGAGGCCGGAGAAAGTCCCCATGCCTGTGGCAAATGTCAAAGGCACTGAGCCCAAACGCCCTAAGTCTGGGGGCATGGTGGTGCATACCGTCTATATGGCATCCGGAAAAGAGGATAGCCGTATCTCCACAGGTCATCGACCGCTTACGCGATCCGTGACAAAAGCCCAAAAGCAGCAGCAGAAGTTTCAGGAGATGCTGACTGTGATGGCCGCACTCACCGGACCAAAAGAAAGCCCGGAAACATCCGCGGAGCAGTGTCACGAACAAGAAACTGATGCTGACTTCCTTCGCAGAGTCCTCGAAAAGAAGGACAAAGAAGCCGCAGAGCAAGCGGCTAACATAAAGCGAATGGCACTTCTCTTCCAAGACATGGTCAGGATGATGTTACAGCCGAATCCTCCAGCCGAAGATCCTCCAGTGATAATTGAAAATGATAGAGGAGAAACATCAAACCCTCTGCCGGCTTTGTCGACAGCCAAAGAAGAGGCAATCTCCAAAGCTGCACTGGATGACTATATTAATCAGCAAATAAGAGTTCACCAGGCAAATGAAGCGGCCGGCCAAGTTGTTAAAACTGGGCGACCGTATCCAGGATGGTATGATTAGATAAAGTACCCGCTGGGCTAGACAATCCCCAAATTCCATGTGTACAAAGGGACAGGCAATCCACATCAGCATGTCGCCCAATTCAGGGCTCTTTGTGGTAACACCGGAGGCGATGATAAACTGCTACTTCGCCAGTTCGTCGGCAGCTTGTCGGACACAGTTTTCGAATGGTATTCAGAGCTTCCCAACGATTCTGTCAAAACTTTTGCAGAGATAGAGTTGTTTTTCACTCAGCGTTTTTCGAGCACTAGCGGACGCACCCCGATCACAGCATTGATCAACGCCAGAGTAAAGCCGGGAGAGACGTGGGTGCAGTATGCAATCCGGTGGCGGAACCTATGGTCGAAATGCGAACAGCGCATCGAAGAAGCGCCGGCAGTGGGCATGTTCGTGGGCACTCTAGACCCTCAAGCAACCATCTCGCAATTCATGATGTTTTTTAAGCCAACTACTTTCCAGGCCTTGATTGACAAGTTGGCCCAAATGGATCAGATGGGTCATAGACCATCTCCTTCAAAGACGGATCCTCGGAATGAAAAGGGGAAAGGAAAAGCAACTTTCATCGCCAATACTCAACAACAGCCGAGTAACTTAAAACCGGTTGTTCGCCAAAGCAATATGCGTCCACGCCCATCCCTCGAGGAAAGGCTAAGACGTCCTTACTCGTTTCCTCAAGCCAAAACGAGAAGACTGTTTGAGCTGGCAGTGCGCAACAGGCTCATAAATTTGCCGGATCCAAAACTTCCGTTGCAGCCAGACGATCTCAACAATCCTAATTACTGCCCTTACCATCAAGCAGTAAGCCATCCAATCGAAGATTGCTTCGTTTTCAAAGGCTGGACTGAGGACCAATACCAACAAGGCAAGTTCACATTATCCGAAAACTGGAAGGTGAACCCGCCACAACCTCATGCTCCTAAAACGGTGGACACGCCGGGGGCATCGTGCTCTTTTATAGAAGAAACTCCGTGGGAGGTTGCCCTGTAGGGTTCCTAGGCACGCTAAAGAGGTCCCACAAGGCATCAACCATGCCAATTTCAAATTTTACGGTGCCGAGAAACCCTAGACTAGATCGTTAACTAGAATTTTAGGCGAAATATGAAACTAGTTAACAACTTAACTACAAGAATGGAAATACAACCTTTGTAGATCCGGTTCTCCACCTCCATAGCTCCGCAATGAAGTCTCCTCGCTGTCCAAATCGAATCCCGGGCTCTAGCGTCGGCTTCATCGGAAAAATGGGCGGGCTAGGTCATCGACTACGATGCCGAAGATGATCTACGTCGAGGCATCACAAGATCAAGCTCCCACTTCACCAAGTCATGAAACTTGTGAAGATAACACCCTATACTATTTGGCAAGAGGTAGAGGATAAAGAAATAGGAAGTGGGTTCACTTTAGAATTGGATTTCTCACTCTTTTTCTCCACTTGCCATTGATGAGGCAAGCTTTTCTTCTTCTTGTTCAAGTGAAGAAGAAGATGAAAAGAATATGATAAGTTAATTAAATTTGAAAAGAAAATCAATTCTTATAATATAATGAACTATGGTCAAGTGTAGAGAGCTAACTATAGTTAGGTGAATGGTTAGGTTAGGCATGAAACAAAAATGGTGGACTTTTTCAAAGGTTCAAGAAGTTTCAACAAAGAAACAAATATAGCCACCATTTTCCTTTTGCCAAAATGAAATAAATAAATCAATAAATAAATCAATAAATGAATCAAATGAAACCCTAACCATTAACTAACCATGGTTTAATCATACACTTAACCAAGTTAGCATGTATCATCAAACATGATACAATCAAGTGCACAAAACTATATCGAATATACAATGTGCACATCCGAGCGAGAAAATCCATTTAAAGTGAACCGATACTAGTTAATGCAAAGTAATATATCAAATATATAATTATACATTAAATCATTAAATCAATACTTGATTTAACGATCCGGTCATATCGCATATAACCGACTAGTATCTTATGTATCGGCTTATCGAATCAGTCTTCGATTCGATAACTAGGTTATATCGCATACAACCAATCGATACATTCATCGCGAGAATAGAATACGGTATCACATACACGCATTATTCTCGGTCCCGCACATATCTCATATGCGCTCCTATTTCGTTTCGCTTGAGCCAGGAAACCTCTGTGTAGGACTCTAAAGACTCGTCAATACGCCGGCAGCAGGTGATGATCATATCAAACACCCACAAGCCGCAAGCGGTCTGCTAAACGTAACGACCATCCGAGTATTGAGCGATCAGAAGATCGACGAGCAAGCCCGCTCACACTCCTGTGAATCCAACCAGTAACACTTACCGTACAGTCCGGTCTGTTCGTCTGATCTATCGCATATCTCGCCTAGGGGTGGTAAACGTCAGACCCCAATAGCTTGATAAGTCATGCCGACGTGAGGTCCATAACATGTGTGAAACTACTGATAACACTTACCAGTAGATCACTGCAACCCTGGCCAGGGATTTCCTGTTATGGCCAGTCAAGCATAGCGCAACATCAACTCCCTATACCGGGAGAGACGAATCCCCTCCTATCGCTCATTGCCTCCATGTGATTCGGGACTGTACCCAAAAACCACCGTTTTGCACGCCCTCTTGGACGTGGTAAGGTGGAAATCAAAGCACAGTGGGAACCACACAAGACTCTATGACGATCGCGGGTCAACAGACTACTCTGTACTAGTGTCACCAGAGAACTGCCATCTGACGTAAGGTATAATACCATCTGGGAGTTCTCGGCGAGTCCGTCCAGTATACCCAGTCTTCACTGAGCACCCGTATATCATCTCTGATGTCAAACACCAATGGATATGGGATCATCCATCGCCCATCTGTATGGGTCGAGAAGGTATACGCTAGTCTACTTTGGTATATCGATGCCCCGTCTCGATATACCCACGACTAGGGACATTGAAGGATGTACTTATGGACTACCATGTCCCCACTAGTATGATCCGCATCACAGTCCAGGTAGTCAAGTACACATCCTAAGGGCTTTACCAACATGTATCAGAGAGACAATCAGTATACACGTTAAGGTAAAGAGTAACCAGATAGCATACTATCATGTCGAGCGAGAAAGTCCTCCCTATATATGTCCGAGCATCCACTACAATATACATCCGATGTATAGTAATGGCCTCTAGGGCATACATATAACTAACAATCTCCCACTTGCACTAGGGCCATCTGATAGCAGTGGTTGAAGTATCTCATACTCAACCATCCCATAATAGTCTCTCTCTGGGAAAAGGCCTTTGTGAGTGGATCCGCCGTGTTGTCCTCCGAGTCTACTCTCCTAACCTCGATCACCTTGGAGATCAACTATCTCCATGATCAGGTGACACTGCTTTAGAATATGTCTGGATCACTGATGGGACGGACGTTCCTTGGCATAAGCCACAACTCCATTGTCACACAATGGGAGGAACTAAGTTCATCTCATGAACAAATATACACCCAGACTGCCTCTTTGGTAGCATCTTAAGTAGCGATGTATCCAGCCTTAATCGTCTAGTATGCCACGGTATCTAGCTTGGAACTCTTCCAACATACCGTCCCTTCACTGAGGGTAAAGACAATGCATGTGACTGACTTTCAGTCGTTCTTGTCACCCTGGAACCCTTCCAGTGATTCTCCCTAGGATCGTTTGATACCATCTCACTACAACTAGTGAGAATCCTAACATCCAATTAAATCTATCTCATAGATCCAAAACCCAGGATTTAGGAGGTATCACTTTGATCCTATATGGAGAATCAATGTGATAAGCGGAGATTGATCGAGCGTAGCATAGGAAACTCCTTCCCTATCAAGAGTATATTATCCACGTACTCTACGAGGATCATTACTATACTCCCTACTACCTTTTTGTTTATACAAGGTTCATCTACCATTTTGATGATGTCAAACTCTTTGACTAACACATCAAAACAGATGTTCCAACTCCGCGATGCCTGCTTTATCCTATAAAGCATCTTGTACACGTTTCTGCTGCTCCCACTGTCTACGAAGCCCTCTGGCTGTGTACTTATAGACGTTCTCTTCTAAAACATCATTTAGAAAAGCAGTCATGGCACCCAACCGCCAGATATCGTAGTCATGGTATGTAGCCGTGGCAAGTAGGATCTGGATGGACTTAAGCATAGCCACTTGAAAAGGTTTCATCATTATCCACGCCTGGTCGATGACGAAAAGCTTTAACAAGTCTAGCTTTGAAAGTCTCAACTTTTCCATCTACACCAAGTAATCTTCTCAAGATATACTTGCTCCTGACGGGGATTTAACCCTTCAGATATAGCATCCAAAGTCTATACTTTGTTGGTGTATAAGGATTCCATCTCAGATCGCTAAGCATCCAGCCATTCTTACAGAGTCCCACTCCTGATGGCCAGCTCGAAACTAGTTGGGTCATCATCTCATGATGCAATCCTTGCTCCCACTGTCATAGAGTAACTGAAGTATCTCTCAGGTGGGTGAGGAACCCTACTAGATTGGCGGAGAGGCTGAGGTTCGTTGGTCTCTACTGAATCCTTTGGTTCTATCAAATCATCAGCTGTAGTTTGTATAGCTGGAACCTTTCCAGTTCTACATAACAGACCTTGCCTCGAGCTTGTCCGGATTTTGCTTTTAGACATAGCCCGGACAACCCCAAATCTTAACTAACTTAAGACATGGGCTCTTCCCTTTCCATATCACATTTGAAGTGGTAGGCAACTGATTTGATTCGAACCCTATTCAATAGGTATGCATCTTCTCAAGTGCATAACTCCAAGAAAAGAAATAGGTAACTCAGTAGTACTCATCATAGAGCATACCTTATCATATAGGGTGTGATGGCTCCGCTCCGATATACCATCGTGTCATGGTATATTCGGAGGAGTAATGCTGAGAGAGAATCTCATTCTCCTTTAGAATAGTCCAAGAATTTCGTGCTCAAGTATTCTCCTCCTTGATCTCATCAAAGGACATAATACTTATACCAACGTTGGTTCTCTACTTCTAACTTATATTCTGTGAATATCTCAGAAGGTTCGGACTTGTGTTTCAACAAGAACATATGTCTGAATCTAAAGAAATTATCAGAGAATGTAATGAAGTATAAGGAACCGGTCTTGGCATGTGTAGACAGGGGACCTTGCATACATCAACATGTATCATCCCAAGAGTTTACTAACTCTTTCTCTGTTTCCAGTAAACAGAGCTATGGTCATCGTATCTCTGTGACATGACTGGCAAGTTTCATAAGATGTAAATTCAAACAGATTTAAATATGTATCTAAATGTAACTCCAGCTAGTCAGGTCGCATTGATATGACCTAGTCTACAATACCTCAAGAAGGATTTGTTCATTTCTGAACTCTTCCTCTTGTGTGTGTTCCGTATACTAAAGAACTGTAGTTTGATTTAGAACATCAATGTTTTTAGATAACGTGCCTGAACCGATCAACTTTTGATATAGGAAATGTTCAAAACATTATCCAACAATACAAAATTATATCCTTTCTTTACTAATAAAGAGATTGATATGATTTTGTATATCAGGTTCGGTATCTAATAACATTCGTTCAGAATCAATGTATTGGTAATACAGGGTGACAGTGACCAACAGACTTGGCTGCAACACTTGCCCCGTTTTCTGCCTCATGAAACTTATCACCCGTTCTCAGTCCTCTACCTATCTGTAGCCCTATGTAACAGATTACATATCTGGGATCCTGATCCGGTATCATATACCCAGGATGCGGAGGATACTGAGAAACAGTTCTTTGTAACGAACACACCCGAAGATGATGCATCAGCATGCACTCTCTTCGTTTGGGCGGCACGGGAAATCTGGTATTCTCCAATTTCCTACTCTGTCTTATAACAATTATAAGTTGGAGCGGGACCAACGTTCCCCAACTCAGTATAACAAGCGGGTTCGGTCAATATTCCGTATTATTATCTTGATTAAGGCGTGATATGGTCGCTACCTGGAGAGAGAGAGAAGAAAACACTCAGCGTGCGCTCTTTCAAGAATAGATTGGTTATAATTTATCTAATCAGGACGGCTCCCACTGCTTTTTATCAAATCTTCCTTCAAACCCTAAAAGGAAAGACTAGCCGGGATTAATTACACACTACAAGTTCGCCAATCTTTCAGCCAGGCCAGTGTCGGTACTTTGAGAGAGGTCCCCCGTGCTTTCGCACGAACCTAATTAATGTAAACCTCGTTTTCCCAGAGGCGTAACCCCGTTGACACCTTTCTAGACACCTACTTGATCGGCTAATTGTAATGTATAAAACTCTCCCAGGAGTAACTCTTACTCGCAGCGGGTATCGGGATCCAACTATCTCATAGAAGGTATGCAATCTCATTGCAAATTTCAACACTTGAAATTCCCGATAATATTTTGCCCCTAGCGTGCTATGACCTTGACGCATGCCAAACAACCCATAGTCCGCTAGTCAAGTTCAACCCGTACATTTCTTGATTGAATTAAACCCACCCGCATGACCCTTGACGCATACCAAACAACGCCGTACGAATACCCTAATCCAATCGCATCATATGCTAGCAGATAAGCACTAGTTAGCTACCGTACACTACGCCTTGACGCATGCCAAACAACCGCAGCACGAATACTAACTAGTACTTATCTGAAATGACGGAGGGCTACGACAGGTTTTTCTGAAAACCTATTGCGTAATGAACTTGAAATCGTTGTAGAATCAAATGATTTTAAAATTGAGTGTTTTTTAGGCTTTTGTAGTTTTGCTAAAGGAGTCACTCCCGGTGAAGGGATCGTCGGTCCTTTCCTCTTCGAATGAGGTGCGGGATATATCATATATATCGCTGTGCAAAGCAAAAACTCTTAAAAGCAATCAAAAGACAAACCGAGTGTGTAGCATCTGCCAGTTATTGCTAAAGGAGTCACTCCCGGTGAAGGGATCTCGGTCCTTTCCTCATCGAATAAGGTGCAGGATATATCATATATACCGCTGTGCAAAGCAAGAACTGTAGCTACCTGTTTTATTTTTGAAATTCGACTCTACAACATCTTAGGTTTCTTTTCTTTCATTAATCACATTAATGAAGTCCCATCATTTAAGTTACCTAAACATCACAGATAAATACGACGTACACTTATGCCATCCGCATTCGCCTCGATGTCCCCTCGTGCACCGTTAGGTTAGGTAACTAACGGCAGAGCGGGGCAGGGCTAGCGCGGGTGTAAAACATAAGTAACGCCTATATAATATATCATATATACTATATACTGTATCTATCACAGAACATCACATGATCACATCACAGATATCGCAGCAGAAGAATCATATGAAATATTGGATATACTAGGACGTCCGTGTTTTCAATACGAGCCAGTATAAAACACGGATTCCACGGTCGCGATGAATAGCCAAACCCACAACCGTAGACCCCTACGAGAGCGGCAAGCAACCCTACCAATTCTGCAGTTAGGAGACCCGGACTCGACTCCTCGAGTTGGTCTCCCACTGGACCCCAGAACCCGGTTACTTGTGCCCTCCTCCTTGGGTCTATCCTAGTGCGGAAAAGTAAATAATATACAAAGGGTGACATCTTCCGCAACCTGGAAGTGCCCCCAAAAAAAAAAGAAAATTACATACAAGTTTTTACATGAATGAAAATGAAAAACACTCATCTCACATAAAAAAAAACCGGCTATTCAAACACGACGATCCAATATAACATATCCAGCAACACATAACATCACATGTCATCAACGTAAGTAAATATGCGCATCCCAATTGTCGTTGACATATGGTAACGAAACCGGCAATGTCACATATTACATTTACGGTCACAGAAAATAAAGTGTAAAACTACAACAGTTGGAATCCGCAACCTCCATAGACATCGCATGCCTAATCAAATGAATACCTTAGACATCACATGCCTAACAATTATAAACCCCGCATTTTAGTCTCAAAATCGAAAACACTTTTCAATATCAAGTCGGGCAATTCAACAGGATTCCCGACATTCTGATCGAATGCTCGTCGCAAACTTCAGTAGACGGCCGCACCCCCGACGACGTCGACGAAGTGCACCAAGGCGGAACACCGCTGCCGCGAGCACCCGAACGGATGCTTTCGGCGACGGGGTTCTCCTACAGTCACTTGGTCGGGGCTATGGAGCGAAGCTGTCTATTAAGTTTACCCGGCGAGTATCCGCGTACGCTACGTGATTGCGACGGACTTTTGATCACATCAAAATTCCGTGGCAACCGATCAAGTGAGACTAAACTGCTATGTTTATAACATTCATTCAGTTATCTCATAACTACTTGTGAATTCCAATTATTGTATCACAATCCGGATAAGATAGAAAATGTTAAACTTTCCGATCGAACAATCGAACACCCAAGTTTTCCCGATACAGCTCAACACATGAAATAAGTCTAAAAACATTCAGTTCGTGCCTCAGTACCGACGGTCCAGCCGTAGAAGGGTCAAGCCAACGCCTCACATGTGGCACGCCGTACTGCCCCAAACCCTAAGGTTCAAAGGGCAGTTCAAGACGGTCACATAATCGAGTTAAGGTTTGTTGTCTTCTAGAGGGACCATCGCGTTACTTGCACTACTTAGAACGTTATTAAACCACGGAAAGATCCAACACTTGGAAATTTCCCGACAGGGGAAAAGTTGGGTATTTATATCCGGTCAAACTTTTTAACATATTCTAAAATTTCCGGAAAGCCACATAAACAAAGTTAGACAATCCGATCGAAACACCGAGTCCCCAATACAACCCAGAAAACTCAACTCTTGAGTTCAGAAAAAAAAATATATCCCAGAAAAACCAGCACTGCAAAATAGGAATTACTATGCAAAATTCAATGGGAGAAGAGACAAAATGGCCGCGGAACAGCCGCATTAGCACGCTAATGCCGCGGTTCCGCCGCACTTTAGAAAGATCATTAGATAATTTTTGCACCGTAATTCTTAGAATTTCCTGCTGAATTTTCTGCATATTTTTAATCTGGAAAAAACCCAATTTTTGGAAAAAGTCCAGAGAACAAATTTGTGTTAGGGTTTCGGTTTAATCGGACTTCAAACTCCGTCTACGCATCGCCTAAGGCTCTAGCTAGGCTCTGATACCACTGTAGGGTTCCTAGGCATACTAAGGAGGTCACACAAGGCATCAACCATGCCAATTTCAAATTTTACAGGTGCCGAGAAACCCTAATACGGATCGTTAACTAGAAGTCTAGGCGATAAATGAAACTAGTTAACAACTTAACTACAAGAATGGAAATACAACCTTTGTAGATCCGGTTCTCCACCTCCATAGCTCCGCAATGAAGTCTCCTCGCTGTCCAAATCGAATCCCGGGCTCTAGCGTCGGCTTCATCGGAAAAATGGGCGGGCTAGGTCATCGACTACGATGCCGAAGATGATCTACGTCGAGGCATCACAAGATCAAGCTCCCACTTCACCAAGTCATGAAACTTGTGAAGATAACACCCTATACTACTTGGCAAGAGGTAGAGGATGAAGAAATAGGAAGTGGGTTCACTTTAGAATTGGATTTCTCACTCTTTTTCTCCACTTGCCATTGATGAGGCAAGCTTTTCTTCTTCTTGTTCAAGTGAAGAAGAAGATGAAAAGAATATGATAAGTTAATTAAATTTGAAAAGAAAATCAATTCTTATAATATAATGAACCATGGTCAAGTGTAGAGAGCTAACTATAGTTAGGTGAATGGTTAGGTTAGGCATGAAACAAAAATGGTGGACTTTTTCAAAGGTTCAAGAAGTTTCAACAAAGAAACAAATATAGCCACCATTTTCCTTTTGCCAAAATGAAATAAATAAATCAATAAATAAATCAATAAATGAATCAAATGAAACCCTAACCATTAACTAACCATGGTTTAATCATACACTTAACCAAGTTAGCATGTATCATCAAACATGATACAATCAAGTGCACAAAACTATATCGAATATACAATGTGCACATCCGAGCGAGAAAATCCATTTAAAGTGAACCGATACTAGTTAATGCAAAGTAATATATCAAATATATAATTATACATTAAATCATTAAATCAACACTTGATTTAACGATCCGGTCATATCGCATATAACCGACTAGTATCTTATGTATCGGCTTATCGAATCAGTCTTCGATTCGATAACTAGGTTATATCGCATACAACCAATCGATACATTCATCACGAGAATAGAATACGGTATCACATACACGCATTATTCTCGGTCCCGCACATATCTCATATGCGCTCCTATTTCGTTTCGCTTGAGCCAGGAAACCTCTGTGTAGGACTCTAAAGACTCGTCAATACGCCGGCAGCAGGTGATGATCATATCAAACACCCACAAGCCGCAAGCGGTCTGCTAAACGTAACGGCCACCCGGGTATTGAGCGATCAGAAGATCGACGAGCAAGCCTGCTCACACTCCTGTGAATCCAATCAGTAACACTTACCGTACAGTCCGGTCTGTTCGTCTGATCTGTCGCATATCTCGCCTATGGGTGGTAAACGTCAGACCCCAATAGCTTGATAAGTCATGCCGACGTGAGGTCCATAACATGTGTGAAACTACTGATAACACTTACCAGTAGATTACTGCAACCCTGGCCAGGGATTTCCTGTTATGGCCAGTCAAGCATAGCGCAACATCAACTCCCTATACCGGGAGAGACGAATCCCCTCCTATCGCTCATTGCCTCCATGTGATTCGGGACTGTACCCAAAAACCACCGTTTTGCACGCCCTCTTAGACGTGGTAAGGTGGAAATCAAAGCACAGTGGGAACCACACAAGACTCTATGACGATCTCGGGTCAACAGACTACTCTGTACCAGTGTCACCAGAGAACTGCCATCTGACGTAAGGTATAATACCATCTGGGAGTTCTCGGCGAGTCCGTCCAGTGTACCCAGTCTTCACTGAGCACCCGTATATCATCTCTGATGTCAAACACCAATGGATATGGGATCATCCATCGCCCATCTGTATGGGTCGAGAAGGTATACGCTAGTCTACTCTGGTATATCGATGCCCCGTCTCGATATACCCACGACTAGGGACATTGAAGGATGTACTTATGGACTACCATGTCCCCACTAGTATGATCCGCATCACAGTCCAGGTAGTCAAGTACACATCCTAAGGGCTTTACCAACATGTATCAGAGAGACAATCAGTATACACGTTAAGGTAAAGAGTAACCAGATAGCATACTATCATGTCGAGCGAGAAAGTCCTCCCTATATATGTCCAAGCATCCACTACAATATACATCCGATGTATAGTAATGGCCTTTAGGGCATACATATAACTAACATGCCCTTTCAGCCAAAACTAAAAGAATGCTGAAGAATCTTCACACATGCCCAGCCGTCAGGTGGAAAAGTCCGCCAGAGCCCGAGGTCATTGATGGGATGCTGAAACCACGCCTAACACCGAGAATTGATAGCAGTGGGCAAAACACCCAGGCACAGCCGTCAAAGTCTTCAAAGAAAAAGAAGAAGACCAAAAATCTCGCGCAGTTTGATGACAAGCACACGAATCTGCGAAAACATATTGACGCGCTGGAAGAATATAATCAGAAGGTGCGGACCCCAGTCACACTCCAAGAATTCCTCAGCCACGTCCTTGAGGACGGAGATGATGACAAAGAATCGTCGGATGAACCTGAGGATTATGTGGCAAGCTGCCATATGATCTCTCACTTGTCAATAGACAGTGAAGAAGCTCCTGACGCAGAGAATCCGGGGGCAGATCCCGAGCCGGAACTTCTAGGGCTATCAGACGAAACAATTGACGCATTCCTGAACGAAGCCCGTCTAAAAAGCAAAGCTGATCGGGAGCGCGAGATGGCTATATTTGAAAAGGCCAAACGCCGGCGACTAGACAAAAGAGTCGAAACACTCCCACCAGATCAAAGTACATCGGCCGCAAATAAAAGCAGGATCAAAACAAGGAAGCGAATCGCCAAAGCCATATCGATGGGGATGAAGCTGCCCTCTTTCAGAGAAAATTCTCCTGGTGGTATATATCTTGATGAAGCGGACGTACATCCTAACTTCTGCTTGTATCATCAGAAGATCGCACACCCTACTGAAGACTGCAACTCCTTTAAGTGTTGGTGGCAAGGGTATGTCGCTTACAGGCAACACTTCAAGAGGACAAAGCGTGAAGCTCGTAGACAGCGGAAAAATGTGACAGATGAGCGTAAAAGAATTGCCGGCAATTGTCATAGGGTTGATCCCAGGGGATCGCGAGTTCTTACCTTCGGGAGCGACTCCGACGAAGAAGTAGCCCTAGGCCCCTTCTTCAAGGAATCCATCTCTGAAACAAAAGAACTGAGGAGTTGCGAGAACATTAAGCCGTGCAATCGCACGCTACCCGGAAAGAATCTCGGACCCGCAAACAAGAGATCGAACAAAAAGAATAAGGGGAAGGGAAAAATGGCCTTCGTCGCCAACGCTCAACAACAATCGAGTGGCCCTATACCGGTTGTTCGACAAAGCAACAAGTGGCAACCCTCTATGAGAAGTTGAAACGTCCTTACTCATTTCCCCGAGATGAAACAAGGAGACTATTCGAACTAGCAGTCCGCAACAGGCTTATCACTCTACCGGAGCCAAAACACCCACTACAACTGAACGATGTCAACAATCTTAATTACTGCCCTTACCACCGAGTATTGGGCCATCCGATCGAAAACTGCTACGTCTTCAAAAACTGGGTTGAAGACCAATACCAACAGAGCAAGTTCGCGCTGTCCGAAAATTGGAAGGTGAGCCCGCCATAACCACATGCTCCGAAAAAGATGGATATGCTGAGGGCATTATGTTCATTCATAGGGAAAGCCCCATGGACCGAAAAGTCCGTAAACTAGAAATTCGCCTCAAATACGGCAACGGCGGACCACAATGTCCTAAAACTTGCAGATGACCGAAACGTCGTTAAACTACTACCAACCCGCGGCATCCTCAGACTGACGTGGTAAAAAAAATGGTATGTCCATAAGCGAAATGGGCACGGATGAAAACCCGAAAGGGCTCCGTGAGTAAAAACAGCAGGGCTACCGGCGAGTTTTGTGAAAACCCGAAAGGGCGCAATCTCGTTAAAAGACGCTTGCAAGGTCCTCTCGACCCTGTAAGGAGAAACCACCTGCGTGAGATCCTTACGACTCACAAGGGAGCAACACACTTAGGGATCCCCATGATCCCTAGGGAGAAATTACACTTGCGAGATCCTCACGACTCGTAAGGAGAACCATCTTATGAGACCCTCGCAGCTCATAAGATTCAAAAGCCTCAAGTTACAGGGATCTGAACCTGTTCTTAAGCAGTCATACCGTCCGATTTTGCCCTACAAGCGGCTCAATATTGACCCTTGTATACAATCCATGGGCGTGAATAAACATCTCCCTAACAAAGTCCCATTCGCGACTAGGGATATGTTTGCATGGTGAACAACCCTTGTGAGTCCTCTTGACTTATAAGGAGAAAACACTCTTGTAAGATCCTTACGACTTATAAGAGAACATACACTTAGGAGTCCTCACGATTCCTAAGGAGAAAACGCATCTACGAGATCCTCACGACTCGTAGGGAGAAATACTTTTATGAGACCCTTACGGCTCATGAAGTCAAAAGCCTTAGTCGACAGGATCCTAACCCTGTTCGCTAAGCCAACTTTGTTTGACATCGGCAGAGGCAAATGATGATTCGCTTCTGGCTATATTCCAGTTGTAGTGGTGCTGATGCCGAAATCGGTTTCTAATCCCAAGCTTGCAGTAAGAAGCTAGCGAGCCACACATGCGTATGAAACAGCCGAAATGATGGGGCAACTTGCAAACAAAATCAGCAAGTAAAAATGTATGCATACCAAATAGCCGAAATGATTGGGCAACTAGCAATAAAAAGCAGTGAGTAAAAATGAAATAAATAGCCGAAACGATTGGGCACCGCGAAAAATAGCCGAAATGATTGGGCAATCGCGACATTCGCAATATAAAAGCTGAAATGATAGAGCATCGCGGAAAAAATTAAAAAAAATGAAATGAAATTTATGCCCTAGAGGTGATATCATATCAATCCCTGTATACAATCCAGGGGCACAAACAAAGAAGGAAGCACACCTTCCCTCCCCAGGCTCCATCAGAAAGAGAGCCAAGTCTCGACGGTCACATCTGCATCCCAGAAGACCAACAACAGCGTTCCTCCTTATGCCAGCAAGGCACGGAAGCAACACAACGAAACCGAGCCACGGCATAGTCCCCGATTCCAAATCTTAACGGCAATATCTGCAAGCTAAAAAAATCAGCAACGGTGTTCCTTTGCAGTCCAGCAGAACGCAGACACAACGTCAACAAAAGACCTCACGTCAAAACAAAGCAGAGTGATGGAAAAATCCCAACTCTACCTCAGCATTCGTCTCGTTACACCAGACACAATGTCAACAACGGCGTTCCTTCGCAGTCCAGCAGGAGGCAGATGCAACGTCAACGAAAGACCTCATGGTCGAAACAAAGCGGAGTGATGGCAAAATCCCAGCTCCACCGCAGCATTCGTCTCGTTACACCAGACGCAATGTCAATAACGGCGTTCCTTCGTAGTCCAGCAGGATGCAGATGCAACGTTAACGAAAGACCTCATGGTCGAAACAAAACGGAGTGACGGAAAAATCCCAACTCCACCTCAGCATTCGTCTCATTACACCAGACGCAGTGTCAACAACGACGTTCCTTCGTAGTCCAGCAGGATGCAGATGCAACGTCAACAAAAGACCCCATGGTCGAAACAAAGCAGAGTGATGGAAAAATCCCAACTCCACCGCGACGTTCGTCTCAATACAGCAGACGAGATGTCACCACAGCGTTCTTCCTCCAACAGGATTCGGACATGCCAAAGCAAACGAAGCAAAGGCCAAATTCCTAGCTTCAGGGTCTTGACAGCAACTCATATAAAACCTGAAAGACCATCGAAGATCATCTCACACCAGCGCAGAGTGGTCACCAGCTCGACGTTCGTCTCGATACAGCAAACGAGATGTCACCACAGCGTTCTTCCTCCAGCAAGATTCAGACGCGATAATCAAACAACGGAGCTACGACAAAATCCCTAGTTCCAAACATCGACGGTTCACCAGCAACCTAGAGACAACCAAGACATTCGTCTCGATACAGCAGACGCAATGCCAACAAACGAAGCAAAGGCCAAATTCCTAGCTTCAGGGTCTTGACGGTAACTCAAATAAAACCTGAAAGACCACCAGAGATCATCTCACACCAGCACGGAGTGGTCACCACCTCAACGTTCGTCTCGATACAGCAGACGAAATGTCACCACAGCGTTCTTCCTCCAGCAGGACTCAGACGCCACATCACCAAGCGGAGCCACGGAAAAATCCCTAGTTCCAAACCTTAACGGTTCACCAGCAACCTAGAGACAACCGCGACATTCGTCTCGATACAGCAGACACGATGCCAGCAAACGAAGCAAAGGCCAAATTCCTAGCTTCAGGGTCTTGACGGTAACTCATATAAAACCTGAAAGACTATCGAAAATCATCCCACATCAGCGTGGAATGGTCACCACCTCGACGTTCGTCTCGACACAGCAAACGAGATGTCACCATAGCGTTCTTCCAGCAGGATTCATACGCGACAATCAAACAACGGAGCCACGGCAAAATCCCTAGTTCCAAACCTCGACGGTTCACCAACAACATAGAGACAACTGCGACATTCGTCTCGATACAGCAGACACAATGCCAACAAACGAAGTGAAGGCCAAATTCCTAGCTTCAGGGTCTTGAAGGCAACTCATATAAAACCTGAAAGATTATCGGAGATCATCCCACGCCAGCGCAGAGTGGTTATGACTCATCGGGGCTCTCCAAAATGAGCCTAACCTCAAGTAAAAAGCGGCATGGCAAAATTCCTAACGCTTGCTCTTCCGATGGTCAAACTGCCTAAGAGGATTGCTTGAAGACGTCTTGTCCAGCCCCCGAAGGGATCAGATACACGACAATCGCAAGGCTACTCGAACAGCAAGATTGCCTATCGAGGAATATATCAGCCAAAGCGACGGTACGACAGACAAAACCCTAGTACCACAGACCCTAACGGGCCTTTGTCGTAAAGAGCAGAGGTTAACTGTGACGTTAGGATATCCTTGCGAGAAATGCTCGATTCGTCTCGACTCGTAGGGAAAAGCCTTAGGCAATCGGGATAAGAACCGGTTTCCTAAGCACTGAGGCCTTTCAAGTCGGTCCAAAATGGACTTTTGCATACTATTCACGGGCCACACTCTCTAAAGTCGAATCTCGACAAGGAGGGAAACAACCGCTTACGGGTCCTCTCGACTTGTAAGAGGGAAAATTCTCTTGTGAGATCCTTACGAATCTTAAGAGAAAACGCACTTAGGAATCCTCACGATTCCTAAGGAGAAAATACACCTACGAGATCCTCTCGACTCGTAGGGAGAAAAATCTTTATGAGACCCTCACGGCTCATAAAGTTGAAAAGTATTAGGTGACAGATCCTACCCCTGTCTTCTAAGCTATCACTATGTTATAAAGAGTTCAAGATTAACTGTTATCTACCATCTATGGGCCACACTTGCCAAAACTACATACCACTGAAATGGAGAAGTTACTCATGAACATATAAACTACTTCACGCTAGAGTAAAACATAAAGGAATAGAAGGGTAGGCTCATGGAGCTGAGGGTTTGGGACTATATCCCTTAAGAGTAGAGATTTGAGTCAATGATAAATGACGACGCTTGTGTCCGCTCGTTATCTTCTCAGATCAAGATTCTGAAAATTATATACCAACCCAAAACTAGTCATACACTATGAATTACTCTGCACAACTTCACCCACGTATATACTTATGTGGGCAAACTAGTGTGGGGCATTTGTTCCCGCCAAAAATTTCTGCACAAAAGAGCCCAAGGCATCAAATGGCAGCGATACGCTTAAGAAAATGTGAACTTGTATTTTCCGAGCTGTATTTTGACAAACTCCCGAATGAGAAACAGCTAAATTCTGAAGGTATTGAAAGCATCTTAAAAAACCTTCGATTTGATATA
Source organism: Agapanthus africanus (assembly GCA_030015575.1). NCBI lineage: Eukaryota > Viridiplantae > Streptophyta > Magnoliopsida > Asparagales > Amaryllidaceae > Agapanthus > Agapanthus africanus. Next base: position 365,189,654 of record CM057351.1, on the reverse strand, counting down.
TTATGGGCCTCATAATTTATCCGGGATAAAAAATTATGAGCAAATGTCTATGCACATGTGATCTAAGAAAGAAGATGCGAACCAGTATTTTCCGAGCTGTATTTTGACAACTACGGAATGAGAAACAGCTAAATTCTGATGGTATTGAAAGTTTCTCGAAAAATCCTTCGATTTGATATATTATGGGCCTCATAATTCATCCAAAATCAAAAGTTATGAGCAAATGTGCTATGCACGTGTAATCTAAAGTAATGCTCTACTATATGGGAAATGCATTTTTAGTCCCACATCGGAAAAAAGAGAGAAGGCTTCTCTACCACTCCCATATAAATAAGAGGGGATACCTCTTAGAAAGGGTAGAGTTCAATCCTCAAAGGATTCAATTCTCAAAGGAGCTTAGTTCTCCATAGGAGCTTAGTTCTCCAAGATAGGAGCCTGCTCCTCCCTATAATGCGCATATGCACAAGCGCCATGTACGCTACGTGCAACGCACGTGTGCCCGCCATGCGCGCACCACGTGCAACGCACGTGCGCACCACATGAGAACATTTAATAATATTAAAAGGAGCTTAGCTCTCCATAGGAGCTTAGTTCTCCAAGATAGGAACATGCTCCTCCCCATAATGCGCATATGCGCAAGCGCCACGTGTGCTACGTGCAACGCACGTGTGCCCGCCATGCGCGCACCACATGCAATGCACATGCGCACCATATGAGAATATTCAATAATATTAGAAGGAGCTTAGTTCTCCATAGGAGCTTCGTTCTCCAAGTTAGGAGCATGCTCCTCCCCATAATGCGCATATGTGCAAGCGCCATGTGCGCTACGTGCAACGCACGCATGCCCGCCATGCGCGCACCACGTGCGCACTATATGAGAATATTTAATAATATTAAAAGGAGATACGTTCTCCATAGGAGCTTGCTCCCCCCATAATGCGCATATGCGCAAGCTCCATGTGCGCTACGTGCAAATATGTGTGCCCAACACGTGCGACGCACGTGCGCCCAACACGTGCGACGCACGTGCGCGAACGCAAAGAAGCCTTTTCAGCAGCGAGAAGCTTAAGCTCCAGCCTGTTCTTTCCCTCTAATGAGTGGGACATGGTTCAAAAGGTACATCCCTCCATACCTTCGATATATGGCGCTGTAATCTCTCAGTGTCGTCGGAGAGGTGGTGGGTCCCAACGACCAACGATCCTTCTTTTCAATAAAAAAAAGGAAAAGAAACAGATATACAGAAGCAAAGAGATAGAGAAAACCCTCTGCAAAGTTTGAGAAAACTCAAAGAGAAAGAAAGGCAAGCCTTTAGAAGAAGAAGATTTTTCTTCATCTTAAAGGTAAAGAACTATGTTCTTGAATAACAGAGATGAATCCATCTCATAAAAAAGAAGAATCATCTTCTAAAAAGATCATAGATCTACAACAGACCAAAGTCTCTCGTAAAAAGATCAAAAGATCTAATCATAAAACTAAAAGATGTATTTTACTTCATTCACAGATCTTTGATCTATAAAGGCAGAGCCCTTTTATAAAACAAAAACTTTTGTTCTTGAATCTTGAGGCAAAACCTCCTTTAAGAAGAACATAAATTTATTCTTTGATCTTGAAAGTGCCTCGCACTCTTGAACTGCGCTTTTGCGCTCCTTTGACCGGCGCTCAGCGCCAAAACGCGCCACGTGTCAACCAAAGACACAACCTGCGCTTTGCACTTCTAAAAGAGCGCACTGCGCTCATAGGCTGGCGCTCAGCGCCAAGTGCGCCACGTGTCACTCACTAGCGCGCCAACAGACTAGCGCAAAGCGTCATAAATTAAAAGCGCAATGCGCTAATAAACTAGCGCTAAGCGCGACACGTGTCCTCTTCGTGTGTGCTACCTGACAGAAGCGCAATATGCTCTTTAGCTGGCGCAAAGCGCCTGGCGTGCCACGTGGCGCATTGTCAGAACACAATCTGTTCTGATGAAGACAAAACATGTCAGAACTCAATACTTAGCATTATTAAAAGGGCCGAGCCCAAATAAAGGCTTAACAGCCAAAACAACGAAAAATGTTAAACATTTTAATTGGACTTAGCCCAACTCTGGCCATAAGTCCTCAACTTATTTTGAACTGAGCCCATCTGCTCATAAATATTCAACAAATCTTAGTCCTAAACTGGGCTATTGATTTTCCAATCAATCTACATCCGGTTCGAGGGTGCATCTCTTTACTCCTCTGATATCTGTCGTTGTAATCCTTCAACGTTTTCAGAGAGATGACGGGTCCCGACAACCACACATTTCTACGGACTGTGGGGTCCTTAAACTTATAGACTACGATGTCTCTAAACCGGACTGTAGGGTCCTTAAACTCATGGACTACGATATCCTTAACCTGGACCACTATGTCCTTAAACTGGTAATGGACCACCATGTCCTTAAACTGGTAATCGACCGCAATGTCCCTAAACTAAACAATAGAGTCCAAATGCTCTTTTGTTGGATCTAAACGATCCCGTTAAGTTGATTTCAGTCTAAAATTAGACTGACGTGTCCTTAACAAACGTTGAGTTGATCTTAGTCTCAAAATTAGACTGACGTATCCTTAACAAACGTTAAAGTTGATCTTAGTCTCAAATGAGGCTAACGTATCCCTAAACCAAACCTCCGAACCCAAATCTAAGAAGATACGGATTTGGACTAATCCACGCCCCACGGGCGACAACATAAATTAGTCTCCGTATACAATTCACGGGCAACCACAAACAAAACAAACACCCACGATACGAAGTGACCATCTGGAGAAGGAGAAAATTGTTACCGCGATGCGGTAGCGTAATTAACTGCAGGGGCTTGCGCCTGCAGGGAAGAGCGTCCCCACAATCAAAAACCCCTCAGACGAGGGGGAATCTGACGAAGTCTGCTATATCGGCCGCATCCGTTTAAACCTTCGATACATGGTGCCATAAATCAACTTGGTATTTTCGGAGAGGTGGACGGATAGCACCAATTAGCATCTGCCCCGAATTTCAGGCAACACGTTTACCGCGTCTCCGTGATTCGGAGGGGAACAAGGGAGTTGTCCGGCTGATGCTTAAAACCAGAATTCGGATAAATTCGAGGCACGTTTCAGTAATGGCTGTTTGTGGGTTATCCCGGGCTTTGACGAGGGTTAACTTTCTACCATTAGGAAGATCAATATTTATATTGTTCTTGACTCACCACAGTTTTTGTAAAATGGATTTTTTCAAAAAAACAGAAGTGGGAGTATGGTAGAACTGGAAGTGATTCCAGAACCACAAACAATCAGTGAAGATTTAATATAACCTAAAGATTCAATTAGTTTCGACATTCCATTAGCCACTCCGCAGATTTGGTGGATAATCTCAGGCACCCGAGAGGTACTTCGGTATTCTCAGAGATGGTGATAGGGAGGTTCTTGTTTACCTAGACTTGCCATTGTTGCTGTTCTAGACTATAAGACCCAGAAGGAGGATAAGTATAACGTCGTTCTAAACTAGTTTTGGAAGTGCACGTGTATATGACTCTGCCAGAGGGCTGTTGTAGTCAGTGGGAGCAGCGAAAGCATAGTGGGCAAGTAGCTTATGTCTATTTATAGACTAAAGCAGGTATAGCAGAAATAGATCATCTATTTTTGATGTGACGGTCATAGGCTTTGACTTCATCAAAATAGGAGATGGATCTGCTAAGAAGCTAGTAGAGAGTGATGTTCAGGTATTAGGATGACATGCACTTGATAGGAAGAGACATTCCTATACAATGATCGGTTATATTGTGGTTGTCACAAAGTTGTTTCTCCACATAGGATATTCATATAATATCAGGGTTTCTGGTTACTAGATCTATGGTTTTATATCTAGATTTGGGAAGTATCCTAATCTGAGTACTTTGACATTATTCTAAAGTTATTTTAGAATGGAAGACTCCTGGCATGGTGGTGTACCTGCAGGTGATGGAGTCACCCTCTCTAAAGGTATCTTACAGACTAAAGTGGGGAAGGATTTGCATGATTGGCATATCACTTGCATAGGCAATTGAGTCAACCATGAGATGTCAAGTACAACACCAGATATTGTTTTTGCACTAACTGCAATAAGCAGATATATTAATCCAATCCTAGAGAAACATTGGGAAGCAGTATTATGAACAAAAATGGATGTTCTAGGGATATGGTAATGGCAACCTCCTTCGAGAGACAGTTATCATTTCAGACTTCTAAGCTGACCTGGATGATAGAGTGACTGTCAGAGTTATAGTTTTCCCTCTTTTGAGAGCCAGTATGTTGGACAGGTAGTCCAAGCGGATACTGCGGAAGGTATGGCGCAGGATACTGATTAGATTCAGTGGATGATACAGTCTAAGAAGTTTGTTAGATTTGGAATTCTTTGTGAACTGGGTCCCATCAGATATCCGGACAAATTCTAAGACAGGTATTGCTCATTTCGGAAGATAGCTTTCTCCGCGAAGTTGAGATATATAAAGATACAGAAAGAAATATTGGAGCGGATCCACTCACTGAGGCTATTTCTCGAACGCAATAGTTTCGCAAACGGGCTTTGCGAAACTGATTAGTAGAGAAGTTGGGTGTTCGGTATCACACGAGCTGTGAGTATGCGACACCGCAATAATTGGCCTTAAGTGCAAGTGGGAGATTGTTTGCTATAGTGCCCTCAAGGAAATTATCATAATCGCAGGCATGTGATTATGATGATTGAAGGGGGACCTATACTGGTAGAACAGTCTTACTCGAGATGATAGTATGCTATCTGGTTTGTTTCTATCATCATGTACATGTTGATAGAGCCCATAAGATTCTTGCCTGACTACCAGCATTATTATGGCAATCATATACGTGGGAGTTGGGGGTCTATAAGCATATCCTTAAATGTCCCTAGTCGTAGGAGTATCGAGACTGGGCATCGATACTCCAATGTAGACTAGTGTATACTGATCGAGACCCCGACGAGGGGCGGTGGTCAGGTCTCACAAGCCACTGGTGTTAGTTTGATCACCTAAGATAGTATACAGGTGCTCATTGGGTTATGAGTACACTGGACGGACTCGCCAGGAACCTGCTAGTTGGTATTATACCTATTGTCGGATAGTAGTTCCCAGGTGACATGTGTACATGTTAGTCTGTCGACCTGAGATAGTCATTTGTCTCGTGTGAGTTCCCACTGTGCTTTGATTACTACCCTACCACTGCTCAAAGGAGTCGTGCAAACAGGTTTTAGTTAGGTACAGTCCCGAGCCACATGGAGGCAGTGATCGGATCGTCGGGGATTCGTCTCTCCCGGTATTGGGGGTTGATGTCGCGTTTTGAACGGGTGGCCATCACCAGAAATCCGTGGCCACGGTGGACGAGAATTACTGATCCAGGATCGATAGTTTCTCAGATGGTGATGGGTTTCATGCCGACACTAAATGTCGCGTTGTTAGGGGTCTGACTTTATCCACCCCTGGACTCGATATGCGATACTCTTAGACGAACAGACCGGACTGTATGGATATTGTCACTGTCAGGCTCAGTAGGGGTTCTGGATGAGTTTGCTCGTCTCGCGACCGGTAGGATAATTGACCAAATCCCAGACTTGATCCTATAATGTTGACACTTACACTTTTTCCATTGTCATTATTCATTCCTTCACAGTAGCTCAGAAATAGCGTCCTCAAATGATTTGGGTTCTGCAACCAATGCAAAGTTACCATATATATCTCCCCTTCGATATCAAAATATCGTCGGGGTGTCAATCCACGGCACTATCTTCAAGTCTCTTGAGAACTCATGACTAACTCTGAGCAATAAATGGAAATATCGCTCCCACTATTACCAGCCGCTAAAGGAACTAATTCCTTCTGCTCCGCTGATTGAATAGGAGTCCCCTCAATCTCGTAGAATTCTAAATCCTGATCTAGTTCTGCCTTTTGCGAAAGTGCTCCCCCGAGGAAATCACTCGATGTTTTCTCCCCGAGGAAATCGCTCGTTGTATCCTCTCTGAGGAAATCAACGTCGTACAACCAAATATCAATCACGGTCCTATCACATACTCATGGACACAAGTGATCTCCTACGTTTCTCATTCGTCCACTATACATAGAGTGTTAATTGTACTGACTTTGAAAAGTACAGGATCAAGAACATAACTCGCTTCCAACAGCGCATCTTCCAAACGATATGTAAGATCGGCCCTTGCCATCATGTTCTTTAACATCTTTAGTGGTTTCCTAATTCTCATCTCCACAACATTATTTTATTGTAAAGTTTACGGTGGCATCAATTGTCTAGTGACTCCTTTTTCTTCATTCAATTTCCTGAACTGCTAAAATAAATACGCATGACTTGCTTACAATTTTCAAAACTGCTCTACGAAATACGCATAACCATGTTTGCATGAACTGACTCTACACTTTATTGATATAGTGCTTGATATAAATCAACGTTTCAGTTTCATGTGAGATCAGTAGCCATATCGAGTAATTATTAATGAAAGTGTTGAATTAGGAAACTCCACTACATGTCTTCACGTTTATTGGCCCGTATTTATTGGATTGAATTATCTGCAACGGATATCCAAATGGTTTGCTTCTGGTAATTTTACCTCCAAGGCAGCTCTCATGAGTAGATGGTTTGACTTTGGCTCAAATGCCAAATAATCCATCCCGGATGGTTAAGTCATCTTATCTACCTGTTGACCTAATCTATCATGTCACTCATGGCATTCATAGAAGGGTCAATCCTCAAAACCATAAGGAACTCATAAGACAGATCGTCCCATTAAGCTAACCAAATGCCCTAAACCGAGACTGAAATTGTAACTGACGGGAAGATGATTTATGGATTGTTATCTGTATCCCCGATACAGAATTGACTCATATGACATCGACACATTATTTGCTTCCACAAACTTTTTTGCTCCAAGCAGAAAGCCTACTTCCACTTAGTACCATGGAAAATGGAGCAGTTCAAATTCCCACGGTCAAACGTTGGGCTTATTATATTCGTTATTGACAGCATATTTCTCCATGTCAGATCACTTAATTTATTGGTGCGTTATTCCTGTTTTCGTTGCTCGATTGAACACTTCTTGCGCTAGGACACCTGCCCCTGCGTACTGTTGACCTCAACATATCAGCATCGCACTTGGTTCTATCTCCCCTAACGATTAAACTTTAAGCCTAAGTTATCCAAACGTATCAGCAAATGTCATCACATTCGCTTTCCATATAACTAATTACTTCATATATCAAGTAGAAAACATGTACCCGCCTACTGCTGTCGCTCTACAGTCTAACTGGAGCAGCACTCTTCAGATCCCGGATCAATGAAAATATAACTCTTAAGTGTGTCCACATTACGTTATTCGACTCATTATGTGAAAATAAGATCAAATCGAGAAATAATGTAACGTTGTCACGTCGCATAGATTACCCCGTAATCATCGCACAACTTATCTCTTAGCACGTAGATACCATATAACTATCGCTCAGCATAAATTACGAGTGCTCGAAAATAAATCATATGATCACTAATGACATCGCTCTTCATCACGTCCAACGCGTAGAGTGATCCTAGATGCGCTAATCCTCCGAATATCGCTACATCTCGATGGTGTTGCGTCGTGTAGCCCCACTACATTACTGCCATCTCGATGGTGTCGCGTCGTGTAGCACTGCTACATCGCTGCCACCTGGTTGCTAGCATCCAAGTCTTTGTAACACCGTAGTACGGTTATATGACATTAATTGGTATTTTAACACTTACTTTATATTTCTTATATTCTATCTATTGGGTCGTGAATGATTCGAATAGTAGTAGTCGTTATCCGACCTAACCCGCAAGTTTATAACCCAATATGGTGCAAAATTGTATCTGAGATTTAGCAGCAAAGCGTATCTATGTGAATCTAGTATAATACCTACATTATATTTTTAGATCTTTATATATCATATATCTAGATCATCATATATCTTTTAATAGCCACAAGTTAAGAATAAGCTATATTTTTAACTGTCATTATATAGTTGCCATCCCATATCTTATTTTGTTTTTATCTTTTACGTTTAAATCTCAAGATATCTAATATCAAATATTTACTAAATGTAGATATATTTTTATAACCCTTTTAAATCTTAAATTAGGGGTATGAGTTATTCAAAATATATTCTTACATTATGGTTGAAAAGTTTACATATGTGAATTATTTTCCAAAATATATTTTTGATGAGATTTTGGTGAAGATTGGTTGTATTTTAATATTATCTATATACATTAAAACTAATACATATTTATAACCTAATTTAAACTATACTATATATATTTATATTAAACACAAAACCTCTCTCTCTCTCTCTCCACATAACATATCTCTCCCTTATCAATTTATATATTCTCCTTCTTCATTCTTCAAGCCCATATCCATTCTCGCCGACGCAACTCCAGCCGCATCCTAGAACCTTAATCGAGTCATCAAAACTTGGTGTTGATTTGTATAGCGTCATGTTGCTTCCGTTCATCGCTTTTATTTCGAGGAAAGTTTACAACTTGCTACATTCTATACTTTATATAATTTACTTATATGTTGCCGTACTAATATTATTATTATCATCATACAGTTATATATATATATATATATAATTTATACACCGTAGTTATTTAACGTTAATCAGTTTTATAATATACAATGTATGCAAGTTTACAACTTGCGACATGCTATAATTATATCTATAAATATATATATCGTCGAAATATTTCTTAATATTATCATTAATTAGTTTATAATCTGTATTTTATAATGTTATACAAAATATAGTTTTAAAATAGTATAGTTTACACATGAAACGTCGTCGCAAAGCGGATACGACAAATATGAAATTTACTGTACACATTACCTTATAAAATTCATTATAAATCATAGAAAAATCATTAGAACACGTTTTTTAGTTCGTTACGAAGATAACTCAAAACACTATAACCCTGTGAAATATTTACTCACAAAATAAATTTTTTAAATAACGTAAATTGTAAATGAAAGTATCTCTGAACTGCTGTCCAGGGAAATTCCAGCAGCAAACTTTCAAGTTCGAACGTTCATAACTTTTTGTAGAAACAACATGACATACTTTAACTTATAAAAATGAAAACCTTATTGAATTATATTTGTTTTGGTATATGACACGTCTCTTTTGGAGAACGTTTGTTATTTTTTAGCTATTTTACAAATCAGGATGACGCTGAATTTCTAAACGGAACTTTCTTGTTCATGGTTAATCAGTACCACTTTTATAGTTATTAAACGGATTGAATATGTTATCCCTGTTAACGTTATTATATCAATATCTATTTAATAAATAATAGTGCGTGTGTTTTAATATTCAGCAAATATTACCGATTTACAGTTTTATAGTATCCGTCCGTATCCATACTCATAATCGCATATCTAATTGCATGCCGGAACATCATGATATCATTATACTATTATATTAATACAACGTGTTATCTAGTGTGAATCATATATAGTCATGGACGTATAAAAGGTTATTATAGATAGATACATATGCATCCGTGCATTAACCATGTTCCGATATTGATTGCAGTTCACATTTGGATATCTATTTGATGCATATACATCACATGACATGTTCACGACACACTACGTGACTATTTATTTGGATCTTTTTACTAATGCCAACAATATTGATATGTTGTCCTGATGGACGTGACTTGTTGTCTGCATAGACAAGAACTGTACATACTTGATCCTGTGTTGGTATTAGATCTATATTGGTAATGCCTGACTTGAACACAAACCTGGGGGTAAAGGGGAATCAAGAATGTAACCGAAACGTAACTCGAGAGGATATTATTACTTGTTTGCCATTTTTCCGGGCGTTGCGGAATAATTACATGTTTGTCGTTTTTCCGAACGTTACGGAATAATTACTTCTTTGCCGTTTTTCCGGGCGTTACGGAATAAATCCTGTTACCATGATCTCGTGGGGAATGAACGGGATATATTCTGTTGGGTTACGATGAGGATTACATTAATTGATTTCAAAAACTTTAGAATAAATAACCTAGAAGCACAGTTTTAGGTTACACATCACACATCACATACATACACATACCTCACTGTTTATATCTATGTTATTCAGTTATATTCATATTTACCTATATCGTTACATCCTGGTTATTGCTGTTATTTTTATATTATTATGCACTGACGTCTGGGTTTTGCATGGCCCAGTTCCTCTACCTTTATTGCAGGCTGAACAGGAGTATTTTACCCATCAAGCCGAGCAGTGAGGAATTGAACATGTGTTATTTAGAGATGTTTAGTTTAGTTTAGTTTCCGCAGTTTTATTTCCGTGATGTGAGCCCATATTGGTACAAGTTTTAGATGTTGTTTATTGGATTTAATTCGTTTCCGCTTATGCATTTTCTTTACTTTATTTACTGTGGCAAATGGGCATGTACTAGCTAGTTTTATATATTTTCTGTTCTTGATATTCTATAGACAACCGTAATGTGACTGTGGAGGGATGTTTCCTAGCTACAGGTAGCATGGTTGGCTCTGTCACATGCCGTAGTTTGCGCACTCTGGGAAGCGGGGCATGATAGGGTTTGTTTGGTATCAGAACCCTAGGATAGGGTTAGTCGGGTTTGGTTCTTTTATAATTGGGTACTGAACCCAATACACTAACCAGGAAACCCGGAATTAGGAACATGTCCTGCCACATTATTGTCTTGTCATTCAAATTCTTGAATCTTATCTTTCCCTTAACTCTTTTATCTTGACCATATGGAAATGATATTGCATCTCGGCTTAGAATCCTTTTGGTTCCTTATTGTTTCTCTCTTCTTATTCCTTCGATTCTGATAGTAGGATTTGGGCAACTTGAATGGAGTTATGTAGTTGTAACTATGTACCATGGTATGGTTACAATGCGGTACTCTATTTAGGTAACCTAGAGTCCTATTTTGATTCATTTTCTTGACTTATGGTCGTTGTATTACCTTGTTTCCTCTCGGCGTCATTGCTTACGAGTTTATATCTTATCGCGAGTTTGAATCCAGCAACCACGTTATATCTATCCTCTCGTCCCGTAAGAACCAATCCGTTTGCGTTTCGAAGAACATGAAGAAACACATGAGAACATATGATGCTTGCAGTAGTTCGAGATCATCCCCAGCGGGAGCTGGTACAAACTGTTTCAAGGCCGATCAGATGTAAGATGTTTGATTGAAGAAGTTCTAACGAACCTGCCTCAGTTTATCAGAGTGACGCGGCGGAAGTGCGATTGGCTAATAACCCATAAGTCTTAGTGAAAACTTGCAAATTCATCATGAAGGAAACCGTTCACTAAAAGGTGAAGTTCGTAAACAAGTTGCAGATGAAGCGCTGATAGCAGCTCGGGATTTCATGGATGTGTTCAAAAACGTCTCGGGTTTACCGCCAAATCAGGATGTGGAGTTCGTGATTGATCTTATTCCTGGAGCAACACCAATTTCAAAGGCTTCTATCCGATGTCACCAGTGGAACTGGAAGAGATAAAGAAACAAGTTACCGAATTGCTAGAGAAAGAATGGATTCGTAGCAACGGTTCATCGTGGGAAGCTCCAGTTCTTCTACTCAGGAAGAAGGATGCCACACGACGGATGTACATCGATTATCGAGAATTAAATCGGGTGACTATTAAGAACAAGTACCCAATCTCTCGCATCGGCAAATTATTTAATCAATTTAACGGCGCGGGGGTATTCTCGAAGTTAGATTTGCGATCCGGATATCATCAAATTCGGGTGAAATCAGAACATATTTGCAAAACAGCGTTCTGAACTCGATATGGGCATTATGAGTACTTAGTGATGTCTTTTGGAGTTACTAACATATCGGCAATATTTATGGACTTGATGAACCGAATCTTTTCACCGTATCTGGACCAGTTCGTAGTGGTGTTCATTGATGATATTCTGGTCTATTCGATGAGCAAAGAAGAGCATGAAGAACATTTGAGGATCACACTGCAAATATTGAGACAAGAAAAGTTATATTCTAAGATGAGCAAGTGCGAGTTTTGACTCGAAGAAGTAAAGTTCTTGGGTTATGTTGTATCCAGAGATGGAATTGCCGTTGACCCTGAAAAGATTGCAGCTATTCACGATTGGCCGATTCCAAAGAATGTAGGAGAGATCAAAAATTTCCTTGGGCTTACCGGATATTATAGAAGGTTTGTGGAGAACTTCGCTCGAATAACTGAACCATTAACCAAGCCAACATGAAAAGAGGTACCATTCGTATGGACCGAGAAATGTGCATCAGCTTTTGAAGCGTTGAAGTAAAAATTGACCACCGCTCCTGTTTTGACAGTGCCAGATGGTTTCGGAGAGTTGGTTATTCACAACGACGCGTCTGGAAAAGGCTTGGGATGTGTTCTAATACAGCATGGGAAGGTTATAGCCTATGCGTCAAGACAATTAAAGACTCATGAGAAAAACTACCCAACTCATGATTTGGAGCTAGCAGCCGTGATTTTTGCTTTGAAGATTTGGAGACACTACTTATTGGGCGAAAGGGTAGAAGTATTTACCAATCACAAAAACCTAAAATATATGTTCACACAAAAAGAGCTCAACATAAGGTAGCGTAGATGGTTAGAGCTGATGGCTGACTATGATCTTGATAAAATACCATCCGGGGAAAGTTAATGTGGTGCCGGTGTAACGTTTTAGAAAATAAAATATTATTTTTGGGAAATTAGATAATTAAATAATGAATTATTATAAATATTTTAAGGTATGGAGATTAGTTTTAACGAAAGGGGTATAATTATATACCGATAGTTTGGAAAACATTCGGAGAATTCATAAGAACTATTGATTTTGAAAGGGATTATAAGAATGGAGCATTCATAGATTTTCTTATAATTAATTATATTCTATGTTAATACTAAACTCGATAAATTTTCACTAATCTTGCATTAATCTCGATTATACATCCTGGCATGCAACAAACCATGTTACAAACCTTATTACACTTTTATGTGACCATGGTTTCATTTGCAATGAAATGGTTTTTGATTTTTGTTTTAAAAAGAAAAGATTAATAAAAGAAAAGAAAAAGAATAAAGAATGTGTAGCATGGCATGGATGTATGAGCAAGAGAGAGGAGAGAGAGAGGGTGAGGGGCTTCTTTGACCTTCGCTCATTTTTCCTCACTTCATCATTTCTTCATCTTCATCATTCTCTCCTCTTCCTCCTCTTCATGGCTGCCCTCTTTCCCCCACCTCCTCTACCTCCTCAGAACACCACCAAAACCACCTCAAAACACCTTGTTGCCTTCATAAAAATTGTGCACTAGCTCACTACAAGCATGGAGGACTAAGCAAGTTAAGATTTTGAGCACTTGGGGCAACTCAAGAAAATTCTTGAGTTGCCAAATGAGATATTTCTTTCACCATTAGTGTAGTAATTGTTTTCCTTTAGCTTCTATTTTAGTTTAGAAGAGATTAAGTGAGGTTTAGTGATCATGGAAAATTCCAAGATGAAGTTTAGGGAATTCTTGAGTTGTGATGGTGCAAGTGGGTGTAATTGGTCACTAACCCCCCCCCCCCCCATAGTGTTAAAAACATAGAGCAAACAGAGCTGAGACCCTGAAACTTGAATTTTGAAACTTTCCGTGTCGGTTTTTGTGGTTTGTGATGCCTACAGGGAATCTGGAGTGATCTGAGACCTTTGCAGGAAAAACACGAACCCAAACCAAGAAGGTAAAACCGGCATCGCCGGATTTTAGGTTGATGTCGCCGGGAAAATTGTGGGTAATGGTGTCTAGGTTGATTCTGTAGCTCACATACCCCATATACTACCCCACTGTACTACTTGTTTATCCCTATTTCACCTGACCAAAAATCTGGAGCTAGATTTCTGAGTGGATGCTTTTGAGTGTCATGGTTTTCAATAACTTGGTTTTGGTATTCGAACTGTGGATACGATCATTAGACATTTGTACGTCAACGACGAGAGATTTATGATTGTTTTCATATGCGTAGGCTATAGGTTCTAACCTATAAGCACCTCGCGTGTCGTATTGGTTTTGAATTGGATGTTTTGATGCGATACGATATATGTAATATGTAGGTACTTCACATGGATTTCGTACGACAAGGGAAGAGCATAGCGACATTGACTTTGGCAAATAAGGATCAAGGTGAGTAGATGTATATCTATAGAGGAAGTTGGGTGGATGGCGTATAGCACCCCGCAGTTTCATAGCATAGCATGCGAATATATATATATATATATATATATTGTGAGATATGAATAATTAGCAAGAAAGGCTTTAGGAGATCATGAGTTAGTTTTAGCGTAATTGGAAGTTAGTGCTTTTATTTTAATTTCTTAGTTGCGAAACCCTAAAGTAAAGGTTCACACACACACATGCACACACGTGATATGTTGGGTGTATATGTTTATATGTATATGTATATGTATGTGTGTGTGTGTGTGTGTGTGTGTGGATGCGTTGGTGTAGGGTTCCTAGGCACACTAATGAAGTCTCACAAGTGATCAAGCATGGCTAATTCAAATTTTACAAGTGCCTACAAACCCTAATACGGATCGTTAACTAGATAATGAGGCGATGCAAGCATGTAAACGAATTTATAGCTAAAGGAAAGTGGCTACAACCTTTGTAGATCCGGTCCTCCACCTCCATAGCTCCGCAATGAAGTCTCCTCGCTGTCCAAACGGAATCTCGGGCTCTAGCGTCGGCTTCATCGGAGAAAAAGCGGGCTAGGTCATCGACGACGATGCCGAAGATGATCTACGTCGAGGCATCGCTAGATCAAGCTCCAACTTCACCAAGTCAAGAAAACTTGTGAAGGAAACACCCTATACTACTTGGCAAGAGGTAGAGGATGAAGAAATAAGAAGTGGGTAGACTTTAGATTTGGATTTCTCACACTTTTTTCATCAATCACCATTGATGTAGCAAGCTTTCTTCATGGAAGAAGAAGATGAAGAAGAAGAAGATGATATATATCATAAGTATTTTAAAATAAAAACAATATGATACTTATCATAATCTCAACCATGGTTTAATGTAGAGATTTAACTAAGGTTAGATGAGTGGTTAGGGTTAAAGAAGAGACAAGAATGGTGGACTTGTTCAAAACTTCAAGAAGCTTCAACAAAAAACAAACTAAGCCACCATTTCTTTTTCTCTTTATCATTTTCCTTTTCCAAAATAAACAAAAAGAATAAATAAATGAATAAGTAAATAAAATGAAACCCTAACCATTCATATAACCATGGTCAATTCTTTACACAAACCCAAGTTTGCATGTATCATCAAACATGATACAATCTTGTGCACAAAAAAATATATCACATATACAATATGCACATCAAGTGAGAAAATCCATTTAAAGTGAACCAATACTAGTTGATGCAAAGTAATATATCAAATATATAATTATACATTAAATCATTAAATCAACACTTGATTCAATGATCCGGTCATGTCGCATATAACCGGCTAGTATCCAATGTATCGGCTTATCGAATCAATCCTTGATTCGATAACTAGGTTATATCGCATATAACCATTCGATACATTGATCGCGAGAATAGAATACGGTATCACATACACGCATTATTCTCGGTCCCGCACATGTCTCATATGCGCTCCTATTTCGTTTCGCTTGAGCCAGAAAACCTCTGTGTAGGACTCTAAAGACTCGTCAATACGCCGGTAGCAGATGATGATCATATCAAACACCCACAAGCCGCAAGCGGTCTGCTAAACGTAATGGCCACCCGGGTATTGAGCGATCAGAAGATCGACGAGCAAGCCCGCTCACACTCCTGTGAATCCAACCAGTAACACTTACCGTACAGTCCGGTCTGTTCGTCTGATATGTCGCATATCTCGCCTAGGGGTGGTAAACGTCAGACCCCAGTAGCTCGATAAGTCATGCCGACGTGAAGTCCATGACATGTGTGAAACTACTGATAACACTTACCAGTAGGTCACTGCAACCCTGGCCAGGGATTTCCTGTTATGGCCAGTCGAGCATAGCGCAACATCAACCCCCAATACCGGGAGAGACGAATCCCCTCCTATCGCTCATTGCCTCCATGTGAATCGGGACTGTACCCAAAAACCACCTGTTTGCACGACTCAGTAGAGCCGTGGTAGGGTGGAAATCAAAGCACAGTGGGAGACACACAAGACTCCATGACGATCTCGGGTCAACAGACTAAGCTGTACCAGTGTCACCAGAGAACTGCCATCTGACGTGAGGTATAATACCATCTGGGAGTTCTCGGCGAGTCCGTTCAGTGTACCCAGTCTCCACTGAGCACCCGTATACCATCTCTGATGTCAAACACCAATGGATATGGGATCATCCATCGCCCATCGCATGGGTCGAGAAGATATACGCTAGTCTACTCTGGAATATCGATGCCCCGTCTCGATATTCCCTCGACTAGGAACATTGAAGGATGTACTCATGGACTATCCAGGCCCCACTAGTATGATCTGCATCACAGTCCTGGAAGTCTAGTACACATCCTAAGGGCTTTATCAACATGTAACAGAGAGACAGAAAGTATACACGTTAAGATAAAGAGCAACCAGATAGCGTACTATCATGTCGAGCAAGAAAGTCCTACCTATATATGTCCCAGCATCCACTACAATATACATCCAATGCACAGTAATGGCCTCTAGGGCATACATATAACTAACAATCTCCCACTTGCACTAGGGCCATCTGTAGCAGTGGTTGCAGTATCACATACTCAACCATCCCTAAAAGTCTCTCTTTAGGAAAAGGCCTTCGTGAGTGGATCCGCCGTGTTTTCCTCTGAGTCTACTCTCCTTGCCTCGATCACCCTGGAGATCAACTATCTCCATGATCAGGTGATGCTGCCTTAGATTATGTCTGGGTCACTGATGGGACCAGGGTTCCTAGGCCAAAGCCACACTTCCATTGTCACACAATGGTAGGAACCTAGTTCATCCTATGAACCAATATACACCCAAAATGCCTCTTTGGTAGTATCTTTAATAGCGATGTTACCAGCCTTTATCGTCTAGTTTGTCACGGTATCTAGCTTGGAAATCTTCCAACATACCGTCCCTTTACTGAGGGTAAAGACAATGCCTGTGACTGACATTCAGTCGTCTTTATCACTCTGGAACCCTTCCAGTGATTCTCCCCAGGATCGATTGATACCATCTCACTACAACTAGTGAGTATCCTAACATCCAATTAGATCTATCTCATAGATCCAAAGCTTAGGATTTAGTATGTATCACTTTGATCCTATATGGAAAATCATTGTGATAAGCGGAGATTGATCGAGCGTAGCATAGGAAACTCCTTCCCTAACAAGAGTATGTCATCCACGTACTCTACGAGGATCGTCACCATACTCCCTACTACCTTTTTGTTTATACAAGGTTCATCTACCATTTTGATGATGTCAACTTCTTTGACTAATCCATCAAAACAGATGTTCCAACTCCGCGATGCCTGCTTTATCCTATAAAGCATCTTGCACACGTGTATGCTGCTCCCACTGTCTACGAGGCCCTCTGGCTGTGTACTTATAGACGTACTCTTCTAAAACATCATTTAGAAAAGTAGTCATGGCACCCAACCACCAGATATCGTAGTCATGGTATGTAGCCGTGGCAAGTAGGATCTGGATGGACTCAAGCATAGTCCCTAGAAAAGGTTTCATTATTATCCACACCTGGTTGATGACTAAAACCTTTAACAAGTCTAGCTTTGAAAGTCTCAACTTTTCCATCTACACCAAGTAATCTTCTCAAGATATACTTGCTCCTGATGGGGATTTAACCCTTCAGATATCGCAACCAAAGTCCATACTTTGTTGGTGTATATGGATTCCATCTCAGATGGCTAAGCATCCAGCCATTCTTACAGAGTCCCTACTCTTGATGGCCTGCTCGAATCTAGTTGGGTCATCATCTCATGATGCAATCCTTGCTCCCACTGTCATCGAGAAACCGAAGTATCTCTCAAGCAGGTGAGGAACCCTGCTAGATCGGCGGAGAGGCTGAGGTTCGTCGGGAACTATTGCATTCTTTGGTTCTGTCAAATCATTAGCAGTTTTGTACAGCTGGAACCTTTCCAGTTCTACAGAACTGACCTTGCCTCGATCTTGTCCGGATTTTGCTTTTGACATAGGCCGGACAATCCCAAATCTTAACTTACTTAAGAGATAGGTTCTTCCCATACCATATCTCATATGGAATGGTAGGCAGTGATCTGATTCGAACCTAATTCAATAGGTACGCAGCTTCTCAAGCGCATAACCTCAAAAGGAAATAGGTAACTCAGTAATACTCATCATAGAGCACACCATATCTAATATTGTGCGATTGCTCCGCCCTGATACACCGTTGTGCTGTGGTGTATTCAGAGGAGTAATACGGAGAGAGAATCTCATTTTCTTTTAGAATAGTCCAGGAATGCCATGCACAAGTATTCTCCTCCCTGATCTTATCATAGGACATAATACTTATACCCGTATTTTGGTTCTCTACTTCCTACTTATATTCTGTGAATACCTCAAAGGGTTCGGACTTATATTTCAACAGGAATATATAACTGAATCTTGAGAGATTATCAGAGAATATAATGAAGTATAAAGAACCAGTCCTGGCATGTGTAGACAGGAGACCTTACATACATCATTATGTATCAGTCCCAAAAGTTCATTAACTCTTTCTCTGCTTCCAGTAAACAGAGCTGGTGTCATTATATCTTTGTGACATGACTGGCAAGATTCACAAGATGTAAATTGAAACTGATTTAAATATGCATCTAAAATGTAACTTCAGCCAGTCTGGTCGCATTGATATGACCTAGTCTACAATACCTCAAGAATGATTCGTTCATTTCTGAACTCTTCCTCTTGTGTGTGTTCTGCATACTAGCAACTGCAGTTTGATTTAGAACGTCAATGCTTTTAGATAACGTGCCTGAACCGATCAACTTTTGATATAGGAAATGTTCAAAACATTATCCAGCAATACAAAATTTTATCATTTCTTTACTAATAAAGAGACTGATATGATTTTGTATATCAGGTTCGGTATCTAATAGCATTTGTTCAGAATCAATGTATTGGTAATACAGGGTGACAGTGACCAACAGACTTGGTTGCAACACTTGCCCCGTTTTCTGCCTCATGAAACTTATCACCCGTTCTCAGTTTTTCTACCTTTTTGTAGCCCTATGTAACAGATTACATATCTGGGATCCTGATCCGGTATCATATACCCAGAATGCAGAGGATACTGAGAAATAGTTCTGTATAATGAACACACCCGAAGGAGATGCATCATATGCACTTTCTTCGTTTGGGCGGCATAGGAATTCTGGTATTCCCCTATTTCCTGCTCTGTCTTATAACAATTATAAGTTGGAGCGGGACCAACGTTCCCCAGCTCAGTATAACAAGCGGGTTCGGTCAATACATCCATATTATTATCTTGATTAAGGCGTGATATGGTCGCTACCTGGAGAGAGAGAGAAGAAAACACTCTGCGTGCGCTCTTGCAAGATTAGATTGGTTATGTATTTTATCTAATCAGGATGGTTCCCACTGCTTTTTATCAAATCTTCCTTCAAACCCTAAAAGGAAAGACTAGCCGGGATTAATTACACTCTACAAGTTCGCCAATCTTTCAGCCAGGCCAGTGTCGGTACTTTGAGGGAGGTTCCCCGTGCTTTCGCACGGACCTAATTACTGTAAACCTCGTTTTCCCAGAGGCGTAACCCCGTTGACACCTTTCTAGACACCTACTTGATCGGCTAATTGTAAAGTGCAAAACTCTCCCAGGAGTAACAATTACTCGCAGTGGGTATCGGGATCCAACTATCATATAGAAGGTATGCAATCTCATTGTAAATTTCAACACTTGAAACTCTCGATAAAGGTTTTTACCCCTAGCACCTATGACCTTAACTATGGTCAACAAATCATAAGTACTAGTCAAGTTCTACCCGTCATTTCGTGATTAATTAGACCCACCCACATGACCCTTAACTAAGGTCAACAAAGTCAAGCGACTGTCCTAACTAATCGCATCATATGCGGGGTAGGAAGACATCACTTAGCTACCGTACACTGTGCCTTGACTATGGTCAACAAACACAGCACGAATACTAAGTACTCTACTTCCTAAAATGACGGAGGGTTGCGAATGGTTTTTGTGAAAACCTTTAACGCTTTGAACTTGATCTCGTTGCGGAATCAAATGGTTTTTAAATGGAATGTTTTCGAGGCTTTTCTAGTTTTGCTAAAGGGGTCACTCCCGGTGAAGGGATCGTCGGCCCTTTCCTCGTCGAATGAGGTGCGGGATATATCATATATATCACTGTGCAAAGAGGAAACTATAGAAGCGATCAAATGACAAACCGAGGGTTGTAGCATCTGTCAGTTCTTGCTAAAGGAGTCACTCCCGGTGAAGGGATCTCGGTCCTTTCCTCATCGAATAAGGTGCAGGATGTTCTATAATGAACACCGCGATGCAAAGCAAGAACTGTAGCTACCTGTTTTTATTTTGAAATTCGATTCCACAACATCAATTAGGTTTATTTTCTTTCATTAATCTCATTAATGAATATCCCATCATTTAAGCCCACCTAAACATCACAGATAAATATAACGTACGCTTATGCCATCCGCATTCGCCTCGATGTCCCGTCTGCACCGTTAGGTTAGGTAACTAACGGCAGAGCGGGGCAGGGCTAGCGCGGGTGTAAAACATAAGCAACGTCTATATAATATATCATATATACTATATACTATATCTGTCACAGAACATCACATGATCACATCACAGATAACGCAGCAGAAAATATCATATGAAATATTGGATATACTAGGACGTCCGTGTTTTCAATACGAGCCTGTATAAAACACGGATTCCATGGTCATGATGAATAGCCAATCCCACACCCCTAGACCCCTACGAGAGCGGCAAGGAACCCTACCAATTCTAGGGTTAGGAGACCCGGACTCGACTCCTCGAGTTGGTCTCCCACTGGACCCCAGAACCCGGTTACTTGTGCTCCCCTCCTTGGGTCTATCCTAATGCGGAAAAGTAAATAATATACACCAACGGTGACATCTTCCACAACCTGGAAGTGCCCCAATAAAAGAATATTACATACAAGTTTTTACATGAATGAAAATGAAAAACACTCATCTCACATAAAAAAACCCCGGCTATTCAAACACGACGATCCAATATAACATATCCAGCA
Source organism: Agapanthus africanus (assembly GCA_030015575.1). Lineage (NCBI taxonomy): Eukaryota > Viridiplantae > Streptophyta > Magnoliopsida > Asparagales > Amaryllidaceae > Agapanthus > Agapanthus africanus. Next base: position 365,168,341 of record CM057351.1, on the reverse strand, counting down.
ACACATAACATCACATGTCATCAACGTAAGCAAACATGCGTATCCCAATTGTCGTTGACATATAGCAACGAAACCGGCGATATCACATATTACACTTACGGTCACAGAAAAGAAAGTGTAAAACTACAACAGTTGGAATCCGCAACCTCTTTAGACATCGCATGCCTAATCAAATGAAATACTTAGACATCCCATGCCTAACAATTATAAACCCCGCATTTTAGTCTCATTATCGAAAACTCTTTTCAATATCAAGTCGGGCAATTCAAAAAGATTCCCGACATCCTGATCAAATGCTCGTCGCAAACTTCAGTAGACGGCCGCACCCCCGATGCCATCAACGAAGTGCACCAAGGCGGAACACTGCTACCGCGAGCACCCGAACGAATGCTTTCGGCGACGGGGTTCTCCTACAGTCACTTGGTTGGGGATATGGAGTGAGGCTGTCTATTAAGTTTACCCGGCGAGTATCCGCGTACGCTACGTGATTGCGACGGACTTTTGATCTCATCAAAATTCCGTGGCAACCGATCAAGTGAGACTAAACTGCTATGTTTATAATATTCATTCCGTTATCTCATAACTACTTGTGAATTCCAATTATTGTATCACATTCCGGATAAACAGAAAATGTTAAACTTTCCGATCGAACATTCGAACACCCAAGTTTTCCCGAAACAGCTCAACACATGAAATAAGTCTAACAACATTCAGTTCGTGCCTCAGTACCAACGGTCCAGCCATAGAAGGGTCAAGCCAACGCCTCACATGTGGCACGCCGTACTGCCCCAAACCCGAAGGATCAAAGGGCAGTTCAAGACGGTCACATAATCGAGTTAAGGTTTGTTGTCTTCTAGAGGGTCCATCGCGTTACTTGCACTACTTAGAACGTCGTTAAACTACGGAAAAATCCAACAATTGGAAATTTCCCGGCAGGGGAAAAAGTGGGTATTTATATCCGGTCAAACTTTTTAACATATTCTAAAATACCCGGAAAAACACACTGACAAAATTAGACAATCCGATCGATACACTGAGTTCCCAATACAACCCAGAAAATAAAACTCTGGAATAAATATTAAAATATTCCCAGGAAAACCAGCACTAAAAACTAGGAGTTACTGTGAAAATTTAAACAGATGATGGGACAACTTGGCCGCGGAACCGCCGCACAAGCCATGCTTGTGCCGCGGTTCCGCCGCACTCTTGAGGAATCATGCTCTCGAATTTCACAGTAATTCTTAGGAATACCTGCTGATTTTTCTGCATATTTTTAATCTACAAAAAACCACATTTTACAGAATTGTCCAGAGAGCATTTTAAAGTCGGGGTTTTGGGTCGATCGGACTTCAAACTCCGTCTACGCATCGCCTAAGGCTCTAGCTAGGCTCTGATAGCACTGTAGGGTTCCTAGGCACACTAATGAAGTCTCACAAGTGATCAAGCATGGCTAATTCAAATTTTACAAGTGCCTACAAACCCTAATACGGATCGTTAACTAGATAATGAGGCGATGCAAGCATGTAAACGAATTTATAGCTAAAGGAAAGTGGCTACAACCTTTGTAGATCCGGTCCTCCACCTCCATAGCTCCGCAATGAAGTCTCCTCGCTGTCCAAACGGAATCCCGGGCTCTAGCGTCGGCTTCATCGGAGAAAAAGCGGGCTAGGTCATCGACGACGATGCCGAAGATGATCTACGTCGAGGCATCGCTAGATCAAGCTCCAACTTCACCAAGTCAAGAAAACTTGTGAAGGAAACACCCTATACTACTTGGCAAGAGGTAGAGGATGAAGAAATAGGAAGTGGGTAGACTTTAGATTTGGATTTCTCACACTTTTTTCATCAATCACCATTGATGTAGCAAGCTTTCTTCATGGAAGAAGAAGATGAAGAAGAAGAAGATGATATATATCATAAGTATTTTAAAATAAAAACAATATGATACTTATCATAATCTCAACCATGGTTTAGTGTAGAGATTTAACTAAGGTTAGATGAGTGGTTAGGGTTAAAGAAGAGACAAGAATGGTGGACTTGTTCAAAACTTCAAGAAGCTTCAACAAAAAACAAACTAAGCCACCATTTCTTTTTCTCTTTATCATTTTCCTTTTCCAAAATAAACAAAAAGAATAAATAAATGAATAAGTAAATAAAATGAAACCCTAACCATTCATATAACCATGGTCAATTCTTTAAACAAACCCAAGTTTGCATGTATCATCAAACATGATACAATCTTGTGCACAAAAAAATATATCACATATACAATATGCACATCAAGTGAGAAAATTCATTTAAAGTGAACCAATACTAGTTGATGCAAAGTAATATATCAAATATATAATTATACATTAAATCATTAAATCAACACTTGATTCAATGATCCGGTCATGTCGCATATAACCGGCTAGTATCCAATGTATCGGCTTATCGAATCAATCCTTGATTCGATAACTAGGTTATATCGCATATAACCATTCGATACATTGATCACGAGAATAGAATACGGTATCACATACACGCATTATTCTCGGTCCCGCACATGTCTCATATGCGCTCCTATTTCGTTTCGCTTGAGCCAGGAAACCTCTGTGTAGGACTCTAAAGACTCGTCAATACGCCGGTAGCAGATGATGATCATATCAAACAACCACAAGCCGCAAGCGGTCTGCTAAACGTAACGGCCACCCGGGTATTGAGTGATCAGAAGATCGACGAGCAAGCCCGCTCACACTCCTGTGAATCCAACCAGTAACACTTACCGTACAGTCCGGTCTGTTCGTCTGATATGTCGCATATCTCGCCTAGGGGTGGTAAACGTCAGACCCTAGTAGCTCGATAAGTCATGCCGACGTGAAGTCAATGACATGTGTGAAACTACTGATAACACTTACCAGTAGGTCACTGCAACCCTGGCCAGGGATTTCCTGTTATGGCCAGTCAAGCATAGCGCAACATCAACCCCCAATACCGGGAGAGACGAATCCCCTCCTATCGCTCATTGCCTCCATGTGAATCGGGACTGTACCCAAAAACCACCTGTTTGCACGACTCAGTAGAGTCGTGGTAGGGTGGAAATCAAAGCACAGTGGGAGACACACAAGACTCCATGACGATCTCGGGTCAACAGACTAAGCTGTACCAGTGTCACCAGAGAACTGCCATCTGACGTGAGGTATAATACCATCTGGGAGTTCTCGGCGAGTCCGTTCAGTGTACCCAGTCTCCACTGAGCACCCGTATACCATCTCTGATGTCAAACACCAATGGATATGGGATCATCCATTGCCCATCGCATGGGTCGAGAAGATATACGCTAGTCTACTCTGGAACATCGATGCCCCGTCTCGATATTCCCTCGACTAGGAACATTGAAGGATGTACTCATGGACTATCCAGGCCCCACTAGTATGATCTGCATCACAGTCCTGGAAGTCGAGTACACATCCTAAGGGCTTTATCAACATGTAACAGAGAGACAGAAAGTATACACGTTAAGATAAAGAGCAACCAGATAGCGTACTATCATGTCGAGCAAGAAAGTCCTATCTATATATGTCCCAGCATCCACTACAATATACATCCAATGCACAGTAATGGCCTCTAGGGCATACATATAACTAACAGTTGGTATATATATATACATACATATATGTATACACGGATGATGAGGATAATATATGATACTTGGAGGTGAGTCGATGTGATCGGGCATGATGCCGTAAGATCGGTTATGTGATTTGGGTCATGTTATGATATACGACATGATATTATAGTGGATCGTTGGGCGATGTGTTTTCATACACACGAGGATATATGTTTGATGGTATTGGAATGTACTAGACCTTAGAACGGTACCCCTAATTCAGGATATTATGATAATGATACCATATGAATAATGAGGTATATGTGATATTTGACCCGTACCCCGATTTTGGGATGCCGTACGATTGATTTTATCGTACAAGATATAAATATGATGATTTATCCGCACTCTTGACTCGAGGATGTCGTATTATATAGTTTACCGTATGTGACGCTATTGAGGCGGGATCGCCGACTACTAGATATATCGACTCGGACTTTAGGTGAATTTCCTTACCCTTTCGACTAGTCTCTTAGTTTAGTCATGTAGTTTATTAGGTAGATGTTAGACTGGGTTCAGGTCATACTTATTTTCAAAACTAACGAATCGTGAGTATTTTTAAAGACAGGCCGAGAGATACTACAAATTTTTCAAAGGACGTATCTTTTCTCAAAGACCCTATAGCCCCTATTTTTCTAAAACCACGATTCGTGCGATTTCAAACACCAAAAACTGTATGACTCGTATATAGAAATGTATATTCTTCAATGTTGTGTTTACTTTTCATTCTCCGTTATATTCATGTTCTCATTGCATTGCATGTTTATACAAGTGTTTCCTTAACTAATATGATCTCGTTTGTTAGGACACCAGCACCATTACCGATGATGCGTATGTCCACTTGCTTGCCGGCTCACATACATCATCATCGGTAATTGCCATGTCACGTACATTTTAGAGAATATTACTTCATTGCTATAACTTGCTAGCTGATAGTTCCAATATATCATTACTATGCTAGTTTAGATATTGTATTCCTTACTTAGATACCCATGCATGTATATATTCATTTGTCATGCAATATTATGGGGCTTTATGCCCGTAATGCACTGTTTATTTACTCTCGAGTTTGGGATTTTGGATTTCCATGAGTTTCTGGATTTGGAAAAACTGCAAGGATTTTATAAACTCATTTTCATTTCTAAAGATAGAAATTTGCGGTTTTCTCGTGATATGATGTGAGAGGTGTCCACCATGAGTTTTCTCGGTTCTTGAGCGGTATCATACACCCGATTCGAAGAGGAAGATGAACCGTCTGCGGGTGCATGGTGGATCCGGTGCGGTACCCCGGGGCAAGATTGTCACAGATGATGGCACTGAGCCCGGCAGGGGAGCACTACCGACCGGTAATTTGTGACGCGGCGGATATCCGGAGGATACCGACGTAGTCTTGAGATTTGATGATATGGGCCAGTCCGGATTTCCGAAGCCCGAGATATTGAGATATTGAGACATTGAGACATTGAGATATTGAGATATATGTTTTGTATCAATGCATGACACGGATTCTCTGTTGATTTCATTGATGATACTTCGGGTTTTACACAAAAATCTCACTGAGATAAGAAAACAGTTTTCTCGTACAAGATGTATTCTTCTTTCATTCTTAATACATTCGTACATCATATATGTGACATGTTGCTACCTGAGTCACTGACACAAGCATTTGGTATTTTACTTATGTTTAGATGATTACCCTTGCCACTATTAGATGTTTTAGGGTATATTATGAGGACATTACTGTATGACCTAGGAGATAGTCATACTTTCGATTTCTGCTCGGTAATGTTTTATACTCACGAGTTGGCAACTCACCCCCATCGTGCCACAGTTTCTTGTAGGTTTTGCCGTACAGGTTTCCTTAGCGGCTTTGTTGGCACACCACATCATTCCGGGTGATTGCTTGGGTAGGTGGGTTCACTTGCATCGTGACCACCGTTGTACTTTTATTTATTTCAGTTGTATCTAGTAAACTCCATCAACCAGATTTGTATTATTTGATAGACTTAGAAAACCAGTTGTTATTCTTTCGACCTTAAAGTCGCTCGCTTGTATTATTATGATTCTCTGGCTTTCTTGAGGATGTTGGTTTCTTTCTGAGTTTTGATCCTCGCCTTTGGCGTTGTCTATTATATTGCTTGCGTGGTTGTTTCCGCCAATTGGCGAAAATCTAGCTCCCACTTGGGGATGCCTTTATTCATTATTTATGTATATTCCTGTTTGTACCCGTTTGGGGCCAGTATTTACAAAGGAAACTCTGCCAAATTTTTTGGGAAAAATTTGATGCTTTTAAAAATACTTACTACGACTTTCAAAGTGACTTTTTATGTTAACTTTTAAATAAGTATTCCTTCACTCTCTTTTTAAATGGTTTAGATTTCTGGGCTTTTGGCTTACTTGAATTAGGTGGGGTCCTATAGACTTCACATGATTCAAGTGCCAGTCACGTGCCATTTCGGGTCGTAACAGTCGGATGCTCTAAGTTGGTTGCTAGCGATACGGATGTTGAATGCACAAAAGAAGATTATAGATGATTTTCAGAGATTCGAATTGGAGATTGTACTACCGAATTCTTCGGGACAATTGATGCAGTTGAAAGTACAGTCATCCTTGATCGATAACATTATGTAATGCGGTCGCATGATCCAAGATTGCAAAAGTTTTGAGAACAAATAGAAGCGTGACTTCGAACGGACTTGTTAATTCATAAAGATTGTTCGTTACGATATAGTAGTCGTTTATGTGTACCCAAAGGAGATGTTCGAGAAGAAGTCAAGAAAGAGGCTCATAGTTCCGCGTATTCAGTACACCTGGGAGGCACAAAAATGTACAGATATCTGCGACAACATTTCTGGTGGAAAGGCAAGAAAAGAGAGATTGCTTACTAGATATAGAAGTGCTTGGTGTGTCAGCAAGTCAAGGCTGAACATCAAAGGGTAGCCGGTTTGTTGCAACCACTTCCGATTCCTCGATGGAAGTGGGAACATATAACTATGAATTTCGTGACAGCTTTACCACGGAGTCCAAGGGGCAATAATGCAATTTGGGTTATTGTCGATCAATTGACCAAGGCAACTCGCTTTATACCGTTTTGAGTTAGTCAGTCGACGGAAAGTTTGGCAGAGCAGTACATGCAGGAGATTGTGAGATTGCATGAAGTTCCCGTGAGCATCATTTCCGATCGTGATACTCAATTTCTATCACACTTTTGGAGAAGTCTACAGGAAAATTTAGGAACTCGCTTAAAATTTAGCATGGCCTATCATTCTCAGACAGATGACCGGTCTGAAAGAACGATCCAAACTCTTGAAAATATGTTGAGGGCATGCATGTTAAACTCCAAGGGTTCATAGAAGGATCATTTTCACTTGGTGGAGTTTTCTTATAACAACAGTTTTCAGGCGACCATACAGATGGCTCCATTCGAAGCATTGTACGGTCGTAAGTACCACTCGCCCGTCTGTTGGGACGATATAGAAGAAAGAAAATTATTGGGACCGGATCTTATTGTGCAGACGGTAGAGAAAGTTAACGTGCTCTGAAATCATATGAAGGCGGCACAGGATCAACAGAAAAGTTGGGTTGATACAGGACGAAGACCTCTGGAGTTTGCAGTTGGTGATCTTGTATTCTTGAAAATATCACTGACCAGAGCAGTGATTCGATTTGGTAGTCGAAGCAAGCTTAGTCCTCGATTCGTGGGGCCTTTCGGTATTATCGAGCGTGTTGGAGAAGTAGCTTATCGATTGGCTTTATCACCATCCTTGGTGAGTGTTCATGACGTATTTCATATATCTCAACTCCGCAAGTATGTTCCAGATGAGACGCACGTCCTAGATCACTCAGAATTGACAGTGAAAGAAGATTTGACTTATAAAGAGCAACTGATGACGATTGTGGATCAACGAGAAAAGGTTCTCAAGAATATGGTGATCCCTCTAGTGCTTATTTCATGGGGAAATCGGTCGCATGAAGAATCTATTTGGGAACGTGAATACGAGATTCGACAAAAGTCTCCTGCTCTCTTTACTTAGATCCGTATCTTCTTATCTTTTCCTATTTCGTGAATTTCGATGACGAAATTCTTTTATAGTTGGGTATAATGTAACACCCTAGTATTGTTATACGGCATTAATTAGTATTTTAACACTTACTTTATATTTCTTCTATTCTATCTATTGGGTCGCGAATGATTTGAATAGTAGTAGTCGTTATCCGACCCGACCCGCAAATTTAGAACCCGATATGGTGTAACATTGTATATGAGATTTACCAGCAAATCGTATTTATGTGAATCTAGTATAATACCTACATTATATTTTTAGATCATTATATATCATATATCTCGATCATCATATATCTTTTAATAGCCACAAGTTAAAAATAAGTTATATTTTGTTAACTGTCATCATATGGTTGCCATCCCATATCTTATTTTGCTTTTATCTTTTACGTTTAAATCTCAAGATATCTAATATCAAATATTTACTAAATTTAGATATATTTTTAGAATCCTTTTAAATCTTAAATTGGGGGTATGAGTTATTTAAAATATATTCTTGTATTATGGTTGAGAAGTTTACATATGTGAATTATTTTCCAAAATATTTTTTTGATGAGATTTTGGTGGAGATTGGTTGTAGTTTGATATTATCTATATACATTAAAAATAATATATATTTATAACCTAATTTAAACTATACTATATATTTATATTAAACACAAAACCTCTCTTTCTCTCCCTACATAACATATCTCTCTCTCATTAATTTATATATTCTCCTTCTTCGTTCTTCAAGCCCACACCAATTCTCACCGACGCAACTCCAACCGCATCCTAGAATCTTAACCAAGCCATCAAAACTTGGTGTTGATTTGTATAGCGGCATGTTGTTTCCGTTCATCACGTTTGTTTCGAGACAAGTTTACAACTTGCTACATACTATACTTTATATAATTTACTTATATGTTGTCATACTATTATTATTATTATCATCATATAGCTATATCTATATAATTTATACACCATAATTATTTAACGTTAATCATTTTTATAATATACAATATATGCAAGTTTACAACTTGCGACATGCTATAATTATATCTATAAATATATATATCGTCATAATATTTCTTATTATTATCATTAATTAGTTTATAATCTATATTTTATAACGTTATACAAAATATAGTTTGAAAATAGTATAGTTTACACATGAAACGTCGTCGCAAAGCGGATACGGCAAATATGAAATTTACTGTACACCTTAACTTATAAAATTCATTATAAATCATTAAAAAATCATTAGCACATATTTTTTAGTTCGTTACGAAGCTAACTCAGAATAATATAATCCTGTGAAATACTTACTTGCAAAATAAATTGTTTAAATAACATAAATTATAAATGAAAGTACCTCTGAACTGCTGTCCAGGAAAATTCCAGCAGCAAACTTTCAATTTCGAATGTTCATAACTTTTTGTAGAAAAAACCTGAGATACTTTAACTTATAAAAATGAAAACTTTATTGAATTAGTTTTGTTTTGGTATATGACACGTCCCTTTTGGAGAACGTTTGTTATTTTTAACCTATTTTACAAATCAGAGTGACGCTGAATTTCTAAACGGAACTTTCTTGTTCATGGTTAATCAATACCACTTTTATAGTTATTAATCGGATTGAATATGTTATCCATGTTAACGTTATTATATCAATATCTATTTAATAAATAATAGTGCATGTGTTTTAATATTCAGCAAATATTACCGATTTACAGTTTTATAGTATCCGTCTGTATCCGTACTGATAATCGCATATCAAATTGCATGCTGGAATATCATGATATCATTATACTATTATATTAGTACAACGTGTTATCTAGTGTGCATCATACGTAGTCATGGACGTATAAAAGGTTATTATAGATAGATACATATGCATCCGTGCATTAACCGTATTCCGATATTGATTACAGTTTACATTTGGATATTTATTTGTTGCATATACATCACATAACATGTTCACGACACACTACTTGACTAGTTATTTGGATCTTATTATTAATGCCAACAATATTGACGTGTTGTCCTGACGGACGTGACTTGTTGTCTGCATAGACAAGAACTGTACATACTTGATCATGTGTTGGCAATAGATCTATATTGGTAATACCTGACTTGAACACAAACCTGAGGGTAAAGGGGAAATTAAGAATGTAACCGAAACGTAACTCGAGAGGATATTATTACATGTTTGCCGTTTTTCCGGGCATTACGGAATAATTACCGGTTTGTCGTTTTTCCAGGCGTTACGGAATAATTACATGTTTGCCGTTTTTCCGGACGTTACAGAATAAATCTTGTTACCGTGATCCCGTAGGGAATGAAAGGGATATATTCTGTTGGGTTACAATGAGGATTCATTAATTGAATTCAAAGACTTTAGAATAGATAACTTAGAAGCACGGTTTTAGGTTACACATCACACATCACATACATACACATACCTCACTGTTTATATCCATGTTATTCATTTGTATTCATGTTTACCTATATCGTTACATCCTGGTTATCACTGTTATTTTAATATTATGACACACCGACGTCTGGGTTTTACATGGCCCAGTTCCTCTACCTTTCGTACAGGCTGAACAGGAGTATTTTACCCATCAAGCCGAGCAATGAGGAATTGAACATGTGTTATTTAGAGATATTTAATTTAGTTTATTTTCTGCGGTTTTATTTCCGTGATGTGAACCCATATTGGGACAAATTTCAGATGGTGTTTATTGGATTTAATTCGTTTCCGCTTATGCATTTTCTTGACTCTATTTACTGTGGCAAATGGACATGTACTAGCTAGTTTTATATATTTTCTGTTCTTGATATTCTATAAATAGTCGTAATGTGATTGTGGAGGGATGTTTCCTAGCCACAGGTAGCATGGTTAGCTCTATCACATGCCGTAGTTTGCGCACTCTGGGAAGCGGAGCGTGACATCTTTCGGCTTGTTCATATAACATTAAACTAATGTTTCTATTTTTTTATATTATCGGTATCTATCATCTACCCCTGTTCTCCTCCGAAACACGGAGACGCGACCGCGGAGGTCCGTCTTGCTTGAATTTGGGGGCAGATACTAATTGGTGCTATCCGTCCACCTCTCTGAAGATGCCAAGTTGATTTATGACACCATACATCGAAGGTTTAAACGAATGCAGCCGATGTAGCAGACTTCGTCAGATTCCCCCTCGTTGAGGGATTTTTGATTATGGGGACGCTCTTCCCTGCAGGTGCAAGCCCCTACAGTTAATTACGCTACCGCATCGTGGTAACAACTTTCTCTTTCTCCAGATGGTCACTTCGTGTCGTGTGTGTTTGTTTTGTTTTTGGTTGCCCGTGGATTGTATACGGAGACTAATTTATGTCGTCACTCGTAGGGCGTGGATTAGTCCAAATCCGTATTTTCTTAGATTTGGGTTTGGGGGTTGGGTTTAAGGATACGTTAGTCTCATTTGAGACTATGATCAACTTAAACGTATGTTAAGGATACATTAGTCTAATTTTAGACTAAGATCAACTTAACGGGATCGTTTAGATCCAACAAAAGAGCATTTGGACTCTATTTTTTAGTTTAGGGACATTGCGGTCGATTACCAGTTTAAGGACATGGTGGTCCAATGTTAGTTTAAGGACATCTCGGTCCAGTTTAAAGACATCATAGTCTGTAAAGGTTAAGGACATCATAGTCCATGGGCTTAAAGAGACCCCACAGTCCGAGGTTTAAGGACATCATAGTCTGTGGGTTTAAAGGGACCCCACAGTCCGAGGTTAAGGACATCATAGTCCGTGGGTTTAAAGGGACCCCACAGTCCGAGGTTAAGGACATCATAATCCATGGGCTTAAGGACCCCACGGTCCAGTTTACAGACGTCATAGTCTATGAAATGTATGGTTGTCGGGACCCGTCACCTCTCTGAAGACGTTGAAGGATTACAACGACAAATATAAGAGGGGTTCAGAGATGTACCCTTGAACCAATTTTGAATGGGAAACCTGTAGTCCAATTTAGGACTAAGATCAATTAATTCGATTATGAGCACATTGGCTCAGTTAAATCTGAATTGAGGACTTATGGCCAACTTGGACTAAGTCCAATTAAGTTTGAAATGTTGGCCCTTTGTTGGACTGTTGAACATTTGTCTGGGTTTAGCCCTCCCATTATTTAGCAATGCTAAACAGGGGTTTGGGGGCTCTGACAACATTTTGTCTTTGGCTGAGCACTAACCATTCATTATAGCTCTGGAATTTACTTTGCATATCATATGAACTGATTAATTTTGAGGTTCAGTTGAAGGGGAGTTTTGTCTCTGGAAAACATAGTCAATTTGGGTCAAGCTTGGCTTTAGAATAGTGTTAAACACTAGAGGATACTTGGCGACGTGCTCCCACGTGATGTGCTGAAAACAGTGTTAAACACTGAGGACAAAGCGCTTAAAGTAGTGTTAAACACTAAAATTGAATTGGTCACGTGGGGTCACGTGAGACATCTGAAGATGGGGCCAGACTTCCTTTATTTTGTTCTCAGAATATTCAAATAATTGTTAAACACTTTTGGTCTTTGAAATCATCACGTGTGGACATGTGACGATGCCTCTGCGTTGGGCATCAATTCCTCTGTCTTCCCCTATTTTATTCTTTTGAAAAGGGTGTTTGTCAGGGGTCACGTGGGGACACGTGAGGCGCCCTAGATCAGTACTGCCTTTGGCTTTGTTCTCTTTTATTTTGAGGGTCACATGGGAGCACGTGAGGCATTGCCTCTGGGCTAATTCCTTCTTATTTTGAGGAGCCCATTAAAGGGTCACGTGGGGGCACGTGAGCATGCCTTATTCATTCCTTTTTGTTCGTTGGGATGAAGGGTCACGTGTTACCACATGATCATGTTGGGTACTTAATCTTTACGTGCATGGAGAGCTTCAAATCTCTTGTTTTAAGAATTAAATTCTTTGTATGGTTAAACCCTAATTCTATTTAGAGGAATTAAATTCCCATGTATATGGAAGAATTAAATTCTTATGTAGGGTTAAACTCTAGTTTCATTTGAAGGAATTAAATTCCTATAAATTTGGAAGAATTAAATTCTTATGTAGGGTTAAACTCTAGTTTCATTTGGAGGAATTAAATTCCTATGAATTTGGAAGAATTAAATTCTTTAAACTTAATTCTCCCTCTAAGTTTTGGATCTGCATGGCAGAATCTCCCCGATGAGAATTAAATTCTCAACTTGTGGGGAGATCTGCTTCTACAGATCTTCAACCAAAGGAAGAACTAAGTTCTTATTCAGAAGAGTTAAACTCTTAAATTGAGAATTAAATTCTCTTTTGTTTTATGGAGCTTAGATCTCTCACCTATGATTTCTTTCTTTTCTCAAGAAACCTTCTTTCTCTTTGGAGAATTAAATTCTCTACTTTTTTCTCTCCCTGTTGTATCTCTCTAAAAAAAATCCAAGGATCTTTCTGTTCTCTTCTTGGCTCCTATTTATAGGAGAAAGAAAAGAATCAGTTTGTTTAGTAAATCTTTCATTGAAAGATTTTAATTGATTTTGTAACCAACATGATTTTTTAGATTACTCAGTGAATTTTATTCACCATTGGATTTTTAATCCAAAAGATCTTTTATCTGTTATTCCTGGTGAATTTCAGGGAAATCTTTCCTTATATAGAATCTTTCTATAAATTGGTGATTTTTAATCACCATTGGATTTTTAATCCAACGGTGCCCCACTTTACAGAGCACAATCTTTTTGTTTTGGAAAGATCTAAGGAAATATTTTTCTAGTTAGGGTTTTTGATTTCCCTGAATTAGAATTTAATTCTATTAGTTTAGAAGGCTTTAAGAGCCTATCACATGTTGGCACGTGATCCTACTGTTTGATCATTTAAATAGAATTTAATTCTATTAATTAAAGAGTTTAGGAACCCATCACATGTCTGCACGTGACCCCCTGATTAAATATTTTATCCAGAATTTAATTCTGCCATTTTACAGAACTAAGGAATCATCACGTGTCGCACGTGACCTTTGGTCACGTGTAGACACGTGATGCCCTATTGGGATCTTTCCTTGCTGTTTTGTTATACCTTTTAATTCCTTCAGTAGGTTTTTAAAGGCCCATCACATGTGGGCACATGACTCCTGTTGATTAGAATTCAATTCTCTTATAACAGAGTCCCCAGGAAACCATCACGTGTCAGCACATGACCCTTGGTCATGTGTGAGCACGTGATGCCCCATTGGGGTTTTTCCTTATAGTTTATGAGAGAACAAATGCCCCCACAGCGTTGTTCTCACGTGTTTGCACATGAGTGCAATGCTATCATCTTTTGAGGCCGTTGGATCTGCCTAGGGAAGGGGGTAGATGAACCGTTTCCCATCACATCCTATAAATGCAGGGGTCCCTTCAGAAGCGCCTCCACCTTTTCCATCTTCTTCCTTGCTCATTTTCTTCTGAGAATTTAATTCTCTTTCCCAGAGCTCAGTTCTCTGTTTCAAAAATTTTCAGAGTTTAACTCTGTCAACAAAAGATTTCTTTTTTCAAGTAAGGATCTTGAACGGCTGAAGAACTTCTTGTAGGAATTTTCTTTAGATTTTAAATCCACACTAAGGGTTTTTCCCTTTAACAAGAACCCATCTTTCCAAGTTCTCTAAAATAATGTCCAACCTTTAAATAATAAACTCCTTAGGGCTTCTCTGATCTCAAGGATCGATGGTGATACTTGTCCTCTCTCTTGGAATTTAATTCCATTCCAAAGAGCTTTAGCTCTGAAAAATATTTTCTGGGAATTTAATTCCTCTATTCAAAAGGAATTTAATTCCTTTAAAGAACTTAGTTCTTCACAGAGAACTTCTTGGGATTTTCTTGCCCTGAGTTATTCTTTGCAAAAAAAAATGCTTCCATAAAAACCCTTCATGATTTGCATAGAGTTCTTGCAGTGGGTTTTCTCCCTGTGGAATGTGTAGAGTTGTTTGCAATCCACTGTTCATTTATTGAGAATCTTCCTTTTATTCCCACAATGATTACCCTGCCTCATCATTAGTGAGCCGCCATTTTGATTTCGTGGGGCCCCTGTGTTTTGTAACCAATGGTCCCATAAAATAAGTTGTTTATCGTTTTCTTCCACTGTCCTTATATATATATATATATATATATTTATAAAAAATATATATGCATGTGTGGGATTCATTAACAGTTTCCTTTCATCTGTTTCAGGAATAATGGCTTCTCTTCCGTACTTCCCTTTCACCAGCTCGGAGGCTGTCTTTTCTCAGTCACCGTCTGATGAAGAGGTGATGGCGATGATTAGAGCTCACGACCCTAATTGCAGCAACTTGCTTTTATGGGGGACCTGGTACGGTCATATCATCCGTGGTCGCCACAGCTTTCTTTGCGAGATACCAACGGAGCCTACCTGCCCATTTTTGCCGATGGAGCGTCCACGGACCGCCTTTGCTGTGGAGATGTTGAACTGGACCCCTACGGGACGACTCGAGCCGTCAACAATTGGGATTCCAAACCACCCTGTGCCAGCTATAGACATCTTAGGGTGTCGTATCTGCCAAGGTGAAGCCCAGCCCTGGGGACAGGTTTACAAAATAGGGCTTACTCCTCGACAACCCACGGGTTACCTTCTCTGGGCTCGTTACATCCTGTCCGCCCATCGTGCATGACTGCAGAGGGTCGGGCTCTATCAGGTGGTGTACGCGTCTCTCTTCCACTATCAGTCCCTTCATGTCTGGTGGGTTAAAACTTTCTTAAATCAATGGAATCTTCCCACCAATACCTTCTTGCTAGGGGACCGCGAATTTTCAATTTCTCTGGAAGAGTTTCGCGAGATCTCGGGAATGCCGATCAAGGGGACGCTCTATGAAGAACTGCTGCCTCCTAATGAGTATGTTTTCGAAACTGAGCCTGCTATGCTTGACGGCCTGTCGACTGAAAATGCCGTCCGCCACAAGCACCCAAGTCTAATCAAGACTCTGGGCATTTTTGAAAAGCTATTCACAGAGTCAGAGGAGCAAAGCGTCACTTTTAAAAGCTTTATCGCTTGCTTCCTTCGCGGAGACGTTCTATCAAAGACGGCTCCAAAGTTCGGGAGTATCAACGACCCCTTCGGGTTCGGTTTAAATAAGCTACCGGCTAAAGAAAAGGATTTGCCGCAGTTCTACATTCCAATCCTGTCGGCTGTACCTTTTGAGTCGATCGTAGCTCCTGGCATAGACGAAGAGATTTTCTTCGTGGGTTTTATCAGCGTCTGGCTCAGCTGGTTCATCATTCCAACGCACCGTCAATTCATGAGAGCTTCGGTCATTTACGCTACTCATCGCATTGCTGAATGGACGCGACAAGCCGTGGGCATTGCGGGGCTAGCGCATCTGTATCATGGGCTAAGCACTGCCGCCAATACCTCAACACCAGGCGTGAACGTAGTGAGTTTCTCTCTTCATTACTTTATGTCATGGATTGAGATGCATGTGCTAGGGGCATTTACTGCGCATCAGAGACCCATCTTTTATGATGCTTACACTTTTCCACGGCCCATGAGGTTGGTGGACGCTTCGGCTCCTGATCCGACTCAGTACGGAGCCATTCGTGTGCTGCTCAATCCCTATGCCAATTCGGGAGGGATGGTTTTTAATGATCGAGTCCTCTCTGCTCCTTCAGGAACGATTCAACAGCTTTGTGACTCGTTGAAAGAAGGAGTACCCTCCTTGAAGCCCAAGGAAGCCATGCACTTATATTCGATCAGATCGGGTTATCTGGTATTTCGTCGAAACGGTGCGGCCCTTTTTATGCGGTACAACCCACACCGCTTTGCTCGGCAACTTCGTGTCGTGGGTGTTTGTTTTGTTTGTGGTTGTCCGTTGATGAGGGGTTTTTGATTGTGGGGACGCTCTTCCCTGCAGGCGCATGCTCCTGTAGTTAATTACGCTACCGCATCGCGGTAACAACTTTCTCCTTCTCCAGATGGTCACTTCGTGTCGTGGGTGTTTGTTTTGTTTGTGGTTGCCCGTAGATTGTATACGGAGACTAATTTATGTTGTCGCCCGTAGGGCGTGGACTAGTCCAAATCCGTATCTTCTTAGATTTGGGTTTGGGGGTTGGGTTTAAGGATACGTTAGTCTCATTTGAGACTAAGATCAACTTAAACGTTTGTTAAGAATACGTTAGTCTCATTTTAGACTAAGATCGACTTAACGGGATCATTTAGATTCAACAAGAGTGCAATTAGGCTCTATTGTCTAGTTTAGAGACATTGCGGTCAATTAGTTTAAGGACATTACGGTCCATTGTTAGTTTAAGGACATCTCGGTCCATTGTTAGTTTAAAGACATCGCGGTCGAGGTTAAGGATATCATAGTCCGTGAGTTTAAGGACCCCACAGTCCAATGTTAATTTAAAGACATCACGGTCGAGGTTAAGGACATCATAGTCCATAGGTTAAAGGACCCCACAGTCCAATGTTTAGAGACGTCATAGTCTGTGAAGTGTGTGGTTGTCGGGACCCGTCACCTCTTTGAAGACGTTAAGGGATTACAACGACAAATATCAAAGGAGTGAAGAGATGTACCCTTGAACTAAGGTTGATTGGGGATCTCTAGTCCAATTTGGAACTAAGATCAATTAATTAGATTATGAGTTCATTGGCTCAGTTAAATCTGAATTGAGAACTTATGGCCAGTTTGGGCTAAGTCCAATTAGATTAGAAATATTGGCTCTTTGTTGGACCATTAAACATTTTTCTAGGTTCAAGCCCACATTATTTTGCAATGCTGTACCAGAGTTTGAAGGCTCTGATACATTTTTGTCTTTGACTGAGCATTAAACATTGTAGTTATGAGTTTTACTCAACTTTGGGATTTAGTCAAAGGGGGAGTTTTTGCCTCTGGAAACTTAGCCAATTTGGCTAAAAAAAATAGTGTTAAACACTAAAGGACAACAGTGTTAAACACTGGAAATAAAACTCTCAAATTAGCGTTAAACACTAGAGGACAACAGTGTTAAACACTGGAAATAAAACTCTCAAATTAGTGTTAAACACTGGAGAGGAAGGGGTTACGTGGGGACACGTGAGGGCACCCAAAGGTGGGGCCAGATCTCCTCTATTTTATTCTCAAATCTGCGAATAAGTGTTAAACACTTTTAATTTCCTGGCCATCACGTGTGGGCACGTAATAGGCACTCATGCACTGATTTGTTAAGGCTTTTATTAGGGGTCACGTGAGGACACGTGAGGGCGCCCAAATTAGAATCTGCCTTTGCTTTTATTCTTGTTGTTTTGGAGGTCACGTAGGAGCACGTGAGGCATTGCCTCTAAGCTGTTTCCTTTATTTTCGGAGGATATTTTCAAGAGTCACGTGGGGACACGTGACCTAATTCTTTATATGCATGGGGATCTTTCAAGTCTCTTTATTTTTTAAGAATTAAATTCTCTGTAAGGTTAAACCCTAATTACGTTTTAGAGGAATTAAATTCCCATGTATGTGAAAGAATTAAGTTTTTATATAGGGTTAAACCTTAGTTCTGTCTTGGAGGAATTAAATTCCTATAACTTTAAGAGAATTAAATTCTCATATAGGGTTAAACCCTAATTTAATCTTGAAGGAATTAAATTCCTGTGAGTTTGAGAGAATTAAATTCTCATATAGGGTTAAACCCTAGTTTTATCTTGAAGGAATTAAATTCCTGTGAGTTTGAGATAATTAAATTCTCATATAGGGTAAAAGCCTAGTTTTATCTTGGAGGAATTAAATTCCTATGAATTTGGGAGAATTAAATTCTCTAAATTCAATTCTCCCTCTAAGTCTTGGATCTGCATGGCAGAATCTCAACCCGATGAGAATTAAATTCTCAACCTATGGGGAGATTTGCTTCTGCAGATCTTCAACCAGAGGAAGAACTAAGTTCTTTTGCAGAAGAGTTAAACTCTTAGATTAAGAATTAGATTCTCTTTTTGAAGTTTTGATCCTTTTCCCCTTTCTCACCTAAGGTTTTCTTTCTTGAGAATTAAATTCTCCTTTCTTTTCTCTCTGCTATTTGCCCTTTAGAAAATTTCAAGATCCCAAAATTCTATTTCCCCCCAAAAATTCTATCACTTTCTTCTTCTCTTGGCTCCTATTTATAGGAGAAGGAAGAGAATCAATTATTTTAGTAAATCTCTCATTGAAAGATTTTGTTTGTTTTTCATAACTAATATGATCTTTTAGATCTCTCAGTGAATTTTATTCACCATTGGATTTTTAATCCAAAAGATATTCTGTTTGTTATTTTTGGTGAAATTTAGGGAAATCTTTCCTTGTCTAAAATCATTCCATAAATTGGTGATTTTTAATCACCCTTGGATTTTTAATCCAACGGTCCCCCATAATCCTTTTTGTTTGGAAAGATTTGGAGAAATACTTTTCCAGTTAGGGTCTTTGATTTCCCTTACTTAGAATTTAATTCTATCAATTCAGAAGGCTTTTAAAGCCTATCACGTGTTGGCACGTGACTCCTCTTCATTAAGAATTTAATTCTGTATTTTACCTGGGCTAAAGACCATCACGTGTCAGCACGTGATCCTTGGTCACGTGTCAGCACGTGACCCTTGGTCACGTGTGAGCACGTGACGCCCCATTGGAGTCTTTCCTTAGCAATTTGTTTACACTTCTGCTTGCTTAGAATTCAATTCTGTAAAAGAGATCACGTGTCAACACGTGACTCTTGGTCACGTGTGAACACGTGATACCTCATTGAAGTAATTCCTGATTTTTAATCAGGGAACAAATGCCCCCATAGCGTTGCTCTCACGTGTCTCCACATGAGTGCAACGCTGTCACCTTTGTGACCGTTGGATCTATCTAGGGATTAGGGGAGATAAAACGTTTCCCATCACATCCTATAAATGCAGGGGTCTCTTCAGAAGCGCCTCCACTCTTTCATCTTCTTCCTTGTTAACTTTTTCCCTTTGAGAATTTAATTCTCTTTTCCAGAGCTTAGTTCTCTGCTTTTAAAATTTCCAGAGTTTAACTCTGTCAAAAGATTCCTTTTCTCAGATAATGATCTTGAACGGTTGAAGAACTTTGCAGAAATTTTCATTGGATTTTAAATCCACATCAAGGGTTTTTCCCTTTAACAAGAACCCATTTTTTTTAAGTTCTTTAAAAAAGAAAACTATCCAATCCTTAAACAATAGACCTCGCTAGGGTTTCTCTGGTCTTCAAGGGTCAATGGTGGTGTTTGTCTTTTCCATGGAATTTAATTCCATCTCAAAGAGCTTTAGCTCTGAAGAAATGTCTTCTGGGAATTTAATTCCCCTTTTTCAAAAGGAATTTAATTCCTATGAAGAACTTAGTTCTTCCCAGGGGGCTTCTTGGGGTTTCCTTGCCCTGAGTTGTCTCTTTGCAACCAAGAAGAAGAGGTTTGC
Source organism: Agapanthus africanus (assembly GCA_030015575.1). Lineage (NCBI taxonomy): Eukaryota > Viridiplantae > Streptophyta > Magnoliopsida > Asparagales > Amaryllidaceae > Agapanthus > Agapanthus africanus. The sequence goes on along the minus strand of CM057351.1, from coordinate 365,148,228 downwards.
AGTGGTGCTTTCTGGGAATTTAATTCCCTAACTTCTGCTTGATTTGTTGCAGAGTCCAAGATGAATTTCTTTTTGAGGAATGTGTAGGGTCATTTAAAATCCACTGCTCATTTATTGAGAATCTTCTTTTTGTCTCATTGTAATTGCTTTGCCTCATCATTAGCAAGCCGCCATCTCGATTTTGTGGGACCCATGTGTTTTGTAACTAATGGTCCCATAAGATGAGTCCCCTGTCACTTTCTTCCACTGTCTTTTTATATATATACATTTATAAACATATATATATATACACTGTTGGCTTCGCTTTAACAGTTTCCTCTTCTTTTATTTCAGGTACAATGACTTCTGTTCCATACTTCCCTTTCACTCGCTCGGAAGCTGCTTCCCCAGTCACCTTCTGACGAGGAAGTAATGGCTATGATCAGGGCTCATGACCCGAATCGCACCAACTTGCTCTTATGGGGGACCTGGTACGGTCACATCATCCGCGGTCGCCGAAGTTTTCTTTGCGAGATACCGACGGAGCCTGCTTATCCATTCCTGCCGATGGATCCTCCACGGACTGTCTTTGCCGTGGAGATGCCGAATTGGACCCCTATGGGACGGCTTGAGCCTTCAACGACTGGTATTCCAAACCATCCGATGCCGGCTATAGATATTTTGGGGCACCGTATTTGTCAGGGCGAAGCCCAGCCGTGGGGGCAGATTTATAAGATAGGGCTTACCCCTCGACACCCCACGGGCTACCTTCTTTGGGCTCGTTACATCTTGTCCGCCCATCGCGCGCGACTGCAGAGAGTTGGGCTTTATCAGGCGATATATGCATCCCTCTTCCACTACCAATCTCCTCATGTCTGGTGGGTCAAGGCCTTCTTGAACCAATGGAATCTCCCCACCAACACCTTCCTCCTAGGGGACCGCGAAGTTTCGATTTCCTTGGAAGAATTTCGCGAGATCTCGGGGCTGCCGATCAGGGGGACACTTTATGAAGAATTGCTGTCTCCCGATGAGTATGTCTTTGAAACCAAGCCTGCAATGCTTGACGGCCTGTCTACCGAGAACGCCGTCCGTCACAAGCGCTCGAGTTTGATCAAGACCTTGGGCATTTTTGACAAATTGTTCACAGAGTCAGAAGAGCAAGGCGTCACTTTTAAAAGTTTTATCGCTTGCTTCCTTCGCGAGGGTGTCCTATCGAAGACGGCTTCAAAGTTCACGAACATTAATGACCCTTTTGGGCTTGGTTTAAATAAGCAGCCGATTAAAGAAGAGGACCTGCCGCAGTACTACATTCCTATCATGTCAGCGGTATCTTTCGAGTCGATTGCAGCTCCTGGTATGGATGAGGAGACTTTCTTTGTAGGCTTCATCAGCGTTTGGCTTAGCTGGTTCGTCATTCCCATGCATCGCCGTTTCATGAGAGCCTCGGTTATCTACCCTGCTCATCGTATTGCTGAGGAAACACGGCTAGCTGTGGGCATTCCGGGGCTAGCGCATCTATATCATGGGTTAGGCGCTGCGGCTAATACCTCAACTCTAGGTGTAGATGTGGTAAATTTCTCTCTTCATTACTTCACATCTTGGATTGAAATGCACGTGTTGGGGGTCTTTGCTGCGCACCAGAGACCCAAATTTTATGACGCTTACACTTTTCCGCGACTGATGCGGCTGGTGGACGCTTCTGCTCCTGACCCGACTCAGTTTGGGGCTATTCATGTGCTGATTGCTCCCTATGCTAATACGGGCGGAATGGTATTCATCAATCGAACCCTATCTGCTCCTTCAGGACCGATTCAACAGCTCCACGACTCGTCGAAAGAGGGGGTACCTTCTCTGAAGCCCAGGGAGGCCATGCACCTGTACGCGATCAGACCAGGTTATCTGGTATTTTGTCAGAACAGTGCGGCCCTCTTTATGCGGTACAACCCACACCGCTTTGCTCGACAACTTGGATATGATCAGGGCGTCCCCTTCGAGGCATTTACAGTGGCGCCTAGCCCATCGCCTGAAGCTGTTCGTGACGTCGCTCATCACTTTATGCGGCTGAACACTGGTTCTTACTTCATGATCCCTGAAGCTGATCATGTTCCTCGATGTGTGGGGTCTTTCACAGGATGGTACCTCCATTGGGTCAGTCCAATTATTGCTGAGGAAAAGAGGGTGCTTCTTGGATACAGTGCTCCCATTCCGGTTCAAGCCACGGGAGTTCCGTCACGACCGCGTGCACCGGTTCGCTTTCCTCTGAGGGACACCAGTGTTGCGCTCATTCTGGGGTCGGCGAAAGTGGACTTCACTCCCACAGCTGGTATGCCACTGGGTACTCGGGCTCAATCGAGGGCTAATAGGGCGCCGGTAGCAGCATCATCGTCCGCGGCGTCGACAATGGTCGTGTCGTCCTCGGTAGCACCGCCAAGCGAGGGCGTTGGAAGCGAGGGCGTTGAAGGTGAAATGGGTCAGCACCGTGCCAAAGCTCCACGGGGGAGGAAACGGTCGTCTTCAGGGGTCGGTTCTGGATCCAAGCGGCGGAGGAAGACGGCTACCAATCTGCTCAACTCTTTAATAGAGTCTGAGCCTATTCTTCAGGATGAACCGTCGGCTATGCAAGAATCGAACGTTGGCCTACTTTTCCCGAGTTCATCTGCCGAGGAAGCCGCACAATTGGCTGAGGCTATAAGACGTTCGTAAGATGAATCGGAGAACGTAAGGATTCCGAAGAAGCCTTACCCTGCCGTCATCTTTTACGAAGACCCTCCGTGGATCCGGCGACGATTCATCGGCCCTTTGGAAGAATGGGGCGAAAGGGCCCTTAAACAGGCTGTTTCGGCCGACGCCGAGGACGCGCTTTCACTGTGGACCGATGGCCACGAGTCCACCCTCGGACCTCGGCGAGCACATCTCCTTAGGAAGGAGCATCGGCTTGAACAAGCCATACTGGAAGCTCCCTTGCACATCGGTATGTTCCTGTATTTCTTTGTAATATTTCATATTGTTTGCATACATATATATGTATCCTTATCTTTGTACAAACTTTGCAGGGACTTCGGTGGCGGCGGAGGCTTTAAGTCGTGCTTTGACCGTAGAGTCTGCTAATATCCCCAATGAAGCACCAATCAGTGTGGAGGGGGTTGATGCAACTGTTGCTCTTGCGATAGAGTCTCCCTCGGTGGTTTCCGCTTCCCAAGCGCTTGCTCCCTCGGAGGAGGCATCTTCGTCGGTCGCCGTTCCGATGGATCTTTCTAGGGGCGGCTCGGAGACTAGGGGGCAGGTAGTCGAGGCTAGCATCCTTCCGCTGGAGCCTGCGGTGGCAGCTGCTGCTCCTTGCTTAGAGGCCGCTACACTAGTCTGCGTCCCCGATGATATGCCCGAGGCCACGGAGGAGGCCGTTGAAGCTGTTATCCCTCCGGCTCAGAATGGGAGGAGCGTCGAAGGTAGCTTTCTATATTTTTTCATTAATAACTTCTCCATTATCTAAACCTTTCTTTCTTTTCAGAATTGCGCGGATTGGAGGCATCTATTGCCGATCTATCTCCCAGGCAGTCTTTTCAGCGCTTGTTGGAGATAGCTGCTCCACGGACGATATCTCCTCAGCGTATCATACTATCTTCCGGACAAGGTTAGTGTTGTTTTACCCTCTTTTCACAGCATTATCACTGTTTTGTAAAATGACACCAGCGTCTTTTACTGTCACGACCCGAAAGTACGGAACATGACCGGCACTTAAACTACGAACGTCTCGAGGCGTACGTAATCTAAGTAAACCGAAAACCCAGAAATACAAACCAAGAAAATAGTAGAGTGCAGGAAAAACAACTTAAAGCAAGTAATTTCAATAGCATAAGCCGAATTATGCGGTTTTTAAAACATCAAAAATTTACTGAAAATTTCGGCAGAGTCTCCTTTATAAAAACTGGCCCCCAAACGGGATACAACATGAATAGTATACGAAATCAAGAAAAGGAAATCCCCAAGCGGGAGCTAGCTCTTCGTCAATCGACGGTCACAACCATACAAACAATATAATATACAACGCCAACGGCGAGGATCAAAACTCAAAAGGAAACTCAAAACCACCAGAAAAATAATGAGCGACTCTAAGGTCGAAAGAATAACCAACACTGGTCTCTATCTCAATAAATACATGTTTGGTTGATGGAATTCTAGATACAACAGAATGATGATATACAAGATAAATAATAGGGGTATGATACAAGTAAACCCACCTACTAGCAAATCACCCGAATGAAACTATGCCCGCAAAGCCGTAAGGAACCTGTACGGCAACCTGCAAGAAACTGGGGCACAACGGGGGTGAGTTGCCAACTCGTGAATAGAAAAACATCTACGCACAGAAATCGCATAAATAACGCAATCCTAGGTCAATGATCATAATATATACTCAAATATATATAACATGCAGCCTATAACAATGGCTAGGGTAAATATCTAACCCGAGTGTAAACTCATGTGCCCGTGTCAGTGCCTCAGGTAGTAATATATCATATGAATGAGGTATGAATGCATGAAAACAGAATACATGTAAATGAAGAAACTGTTTTCATAAATTAGTGAGATTTCCTTCATATTTTAAACTGAGGTATCATAATTAAAATCAGTATCAAAAGTGTCTAGCATCGACACAAAACATAAATCTCACTGTCTCGAAATATCAATGTCTCAATCTCAATATCTAGGACGCCGTCAGTCCGGACCGGCCCCTACCATCCATCTCAAGACCACGACGGTATCCTCCGGATATCCGACGCGTCGGGTAATATCACCGGTAGGTAGTGCTCCCCAGCCAGGCTCAACGTCAACACCACATTCCTCTTGCCCCGGGGTACCATACCGGGCCCACCATGTACCCGTGACGGTTCCTCCACTCCTCGACACGGATCTCCAAAACCACAGCAAACTCATGGTGGACGACACTTTACATCACTAGAAAACCGCAACATTTTATATTTTAAAAGATCATAAGTTGTAAATTTTGCGGCTTTCCCCGAAATCCAGAAATATCATAAATCTCAAGAAATCATCACAAGTGCATATGTCAATGATAATGAACTAGGCATGAACAACTGAATAACAGTATGCATGAAGTGGTAGGTAATAACTACAATGTCTAATATGGCATATAAGGGAAGTACACTAATATCATGTCAACACTACTAGCTAACAATCTAAGTCAAGCAATTATATTCTCTAAAGTGTACGTGACATGGCAATTACCGATGAAGATGTGTGTGAGCCGGCAAGTAGGTGTACGTGGTACATACGCATCATCGGTAATGGTGCTGGTGTCCTAACAGCATGATATCAATAATGGAATATGCAGCAAAATAAATATGCGAGGCAGAGCGAACAGCAATAGTGTGCGGGAGCTGAATACTAGACACAACGATAACTAATCTGCAATAATCTAATATAAGTCCTACAAATGGTGCCTTTTGAAATAACACGAATCATGGGGTTTTGAAAATAGGGGCTACGGTGTTTTTTATGAAAAGATACGTCGTTTTTGAAATATCCGTAGATTCCCTTGAGCTGTCTTTAAAAATGCCCACGATTCGTTAGTTTTTGAAATAGGTAAGAAGTCTAATCTAATCTAACAACTACACTAAACTATACGGCTGAACTACAAGCTGAACTACAGGTAAGGAAACCGCCTATCATCTGAGTCGATACATATACATACCTGTATATGTATAGTCGGTGATCTCGCCTCAATAATATCATATCCGATACCATATCTATAATCAGGCATCCCAAGTCAAGAGTGCGGATCAATCATCAATATAGCTCGTACGTAAATCCGTCGTACGGCATCCCAATCTGGGTACGGGTCAATATCACATTCATCATACTATTCACCTGGTATCCTCTTTATCAAATATCATGATCGGGGTACTGATCTACGTCTAGTACCATACTGATACCGCCTACGTATGCATGGACGTGTGTGAAACACTACGTCAAGGACCCGCTACAACGTCATGTCGTATCTAAGATACGAACCCTGCTATATCACCGATCTCACGGCCTCAAATCAAATCTCATCGACTCATCATAAATCCCAAGTACTATCATCCTCAATCCGTATGTGAACACATAGTCCTATACCCATGTGAACACATAACTATATAATCCCGTATAAGCGCAAATGAAAGAAGAAAGTATGCAAGTGTGGGTGTGTGTGTGCATGTGTGGTGCGACCACTACTCTAGGATTTCGCGACACTAAATCATCCAAGAACACCAAATATCTATATCATCGATAATATCAAACAAATTATAGTCAAAATATATATATGTGTGTGTATACGTATTCGTATACATCACCACGAACTGCGGGGGTGCTATACGCCATCCACCCGACTTCTCCCCGTAGATATAAATCTACTCACCTGGTCCTCGCTCGCCGGTGCCGACGTCGCCACGCGCTTGCTTGTCGTCTCGAAGTCCACGTGGGGGTACCTACATATCATAACGCACCATATCGCATTAAAACTAAATTCGAGATCGAAACGGCATACGCAAATCAAATCGGCACGCGTATCACGCATAGGTCCAAACCTATCGCCTACGCATGCAAGAATAGTAAAACCAACCCTCGATGTCGATGTACAAACGTCAAACCATCGAGAACAATCCAATCACACTCATTTGCACATTCACGAACACTAATTTTAATATAAACTAGGTTAAAACTCACAAAAACCCCATTTTCACTTAAAAAGTCATTTTTCCGAAAATCTAGCAAGCACAATTCGCCGTTTTTGTACAAAACATGATGTTTAAATGAAAGTAGCGGCCAATATACTTATTAAATATCTTAAATAAGTCATATAAACAATTTCCGGAATTTAATCTCATTAAATTCCAAAAATCCTAATATTCTAGTTTACAAAAATACCCTTTTTTAACAATTTCAAAGCAAAAATGCACAAACTACAATCTAGCTTAGATTTGCATGATCCAAAGCATTAAACCACACTTAATAAAGTTAATGAAGCCAAGAAAACCCTAATCACATTTTTAATCCCAAGAATTTAACAAATTTCAAAAACCTAGTAAGCAATTAGCAAATTAACACAATTTTTCAAGTAACAACTTGTAATTAACAACTAGATTAGTTTTCTACAAAACTAATTATGTTAAACCACTTCACTAAACCATGCACAATCAAACACAACTCATTTCCACAACAAACCCTAACTTGAAATCCAAAACTTGCAATTAAACTCACATATCCAAGTTAACACTTAATTTAAATTAGCTTTAAGAAACAAGTAACAATTTAAGCAAAAAGTTTTAGAATTATACCCAAAAATATATGAAGGTCCACAAGCATCCATGGCCTCCCAAAATGCTCTCTTTTCACAAGGATCCATGCTATACGGGCTAAGCTAAAATGGGTAGGAGTCGGATTTGGGTTTTGGGATTTTTTTGATGGATTTAGAAGCAATTTTTCATGAAGTTTGAAGAGAAAAGAGAAGGGAAATTGGGGGGGGGGCTGTTGCTGCAGTAGGGGAGGGAAATTTCGGCTGGAATTGTGAGTGGGAGAGGAGAGAGAGGGAGGTAGAGAAAGTGGGGCAAAGTCAAGGTCAAAGCAAGTCAAAAGTCTAACTACTTATCCATTTTCTATTCTTTTCTTTCATTTCCTTTCATTTGAAAATCAAGTGGGGAAAAATTAGGGTGGCTGCTGAATTCAGCCATGGGGAGGAGTAAGTGGGGGGGTGTGGGTCTGGGTACGGGTGTGGGATGATGAAAAATAATAAATACAATACCCCAAACATCCATTTACGCTAAAAAAAAACCTTTTTTCTTCAATAATTTCTAAACCGTTTTGGCAAATGATTTCGTTCCAAAAACTACATGATAAATTTTTATTTAATGTTTTATGATGCACAAAATTTGTTTCAACTCATTCCAATTTGTAATTTTTCCTAATTAAATGTATTAGTGACGGCTTAAAATAATAATAAAATAATAATTTTTTCAGAAAATTTGAAATTTCACCAGCGGCTCAATAAACACCAAATAATAGCAATTACATAGCTAGAATATGTATATTTAATTTTTATAATAAGATATTTGTATTTTGACTTTTTACAGAAAACCCCCTCATTTTACCGATATTTCCGAAATTTCACCGAAACGATTTTCAAAACGCTACATTTACAGTCATGGAGGCCGACGACGAGATTGAGGTTCTTGATGGGCCTGGGGAGCCTCCAGATCCCTCTTGCATGACCGTGGGTAAGTAAAGTCCCAACATTGTTTCATTCGTTCTTTTGCTTACACGTTCAGCTGACTGTTTATAAATCTGAACCGCCCTGCCAGTTCTCACCGCGCTGGAGTCACGCATCGCTATGCCTCCCGGCCCTTATGCTCTGCGTGCCTCAGAGTGGATGGCCAAGCTAAGTCTCGTCACTCTGTCATCTCTAATCGAGGAACTTCGCGCTGGCAGTCTAATCACGGCCGAAGCGTTTGCTGCTGAAACTAACGGCTCTCTTCCCTTTCTTGCCACCTATTATAGTGAAGCAGTGGTGCAAGTCTGGGTTGAGTTTTGTTGGCAGGTGGAGGCTTGCTTGCATGTGCTAGAATGTACACGCCTTTCTTCGGAGGTTGTGGCCGCGAAAGCGAGTTTACGGGGCCTAATTGAGCGGTGAGCGGCGAATATAATATCATGTGAGAAGAGGCTCGGCCGCAAGTTTTCAGAGAGGGAGCTGGCTTCTAAGGCGCTGAGGGAGCTTCAAGCCAGCCTTACGGCCAAGGCCAATAAAGCGTATGAACTATGGCGAGTGCTTCAAGAGGCCATCAAGGAGGTGGTAGCCATCTATAAAGCCGTTGTTTTCACTCGTGAAATAGTTGAGGCCCATAAGACTACTGAAAAAGAGCTCGAAGGCCGGCTTGCCTCATACCAGGCCCAACAAGCTCAGGCGGAGGCCCGTCTTTTGGCGATACTGAATCATGAAGGCAAGGCCCAGTGAAAGAGGGATGAACTGGCAAATCTGCTAAATCGCCCGCCGACTTGAAGAATTATATACATATTTTTTATTCTTCCTTTGTACATACTCCTGAATAAGAGTATATTTTTTGTTCTTTCACGAATTGTACTTTGTACTCATTTTGATTCATGAATAAAAGACATATTTTTCTTCACGATGGTGTGTCCCTTTTTATTGAATGTATTCTGTGGGTAGTCTATCTCGATTTCTTTGCAGGACAACGATGGCTTCGGATTCAGGGTTAAGATCTGCCTCCTAAGACTTTTCAACTTTATGAACCGTGAGGGTCTCATGAAGAATTTTCCCCCTACCGGTCGAGAGGATCCCGTAGGTGTAATTTCTCCTTAAGAATTGTGAGGATTCCTAAGTGTGTTTTCTCTTGAAAGTCGTAAGGATCTCACAAGAGAATTTTCTCCCTTACGAGTCATGAGGACCCGCAAGTGATGGGTGAGGTTGCCTTTATCCGCATTTCACGGAATGGGGAGTTGCTCTGGATGCTTCCCACGGGGTCATAGCCGTGTTCTGCGAGGACCAGACTCCGCTCTGGATGCTTCACACTGGGTCATTGCCGTGCTTTATAAGGACCAGGATCCACTCTGGACGTTTCCCACGGGGTCAGGATTGACATAAGCCGTGTTCCACGTCACCAGGAATTTTGCTCTGGATGCTTCCCACGGGGTCACTGCCGTGCTCTGCGAGGACCAGGCTCCACTCTGGATGCTTCACATGGGGTCATTGCCGTGCTCTGCGAGGACCAGGATCCGCTCTGGACGTTTCCTACGGGGTCATGATTTACATAAGCCGCGTTCTACATAGCCAGGAATTTTGCTCTGGATGCTTCCCACGGGTTTACTGCCGTGTTCTACGAGGACCAGGCTCCGCTCTGGATGCTTCACACGGGGTCATTTCCGTGCTCTGCGAGGACCAGGATTTTCTCTAGACGTTTCCCACGGGGTCAGGATTGACATAAGTCGCGTTCCACGTAACCAGGAATTTTGCTCTGGATGCTTCCCACGGGGTCATTGCCGTGTTCTGCGAGGACCAGGCTCCACTCTGGATGCTTCACACTGGGTCATTGCCGTGCTCTACAAGGACCAGGATCCACTCTGGACATTTCCCACGGGGTCAGGATTGACATAAGCCGCGTTCCACGTAACCAGGAATTTTGCTCTGGATGCTTCCCACGGGGTCACTGTCGTGCTCTACGAGGACCAGGCTCCGCTCTGGATGCTTCACACGGGGTCATTGCCGTGCTCTGCGAGGACCAGGATCCGCTCTGGACGTTTCCCACGGGGTCATGATTTACATAAGCCGCGTTCTACGTAGCCAGAAATTTTGCTCTGGATGCTTCCCACGGGTTTACTGCCGTGTTCTGCGAGGACCAGGCTCCGCTCTGGATGCTTCACACGGGGTCATTTCCATGCTCTGCGAGGACCAGGATTTGCTCTGGACGTTTCCCACTGGGTCAGGATTGACATAAGTCGTGTTCCACGTAACCAGGAATTTTGCTCTGGATGCTTCCCACGGGGTCATTGCCGTGTTCTGCGAGGACCAGGCTCCGCTCTGGATACTTCACATGGGGTCATTGCCGTGCTCTGCGAGGACCAGGATCCGCTCTGGACGTTTCCCACGGGGTCAGGATTGACATAAGCCGCGTTCCACGTAGCCAGGAATTTTGCTCTGGATGCTTCCCACGGGTTCACTGCCGTATTCTGCGAGGACCGGGCTCCGCTCTGGATGCTTCACACGGGATCATTGTCGTGCTCTGCAAGGACCAGGATTCTCTCTGGACGTTTCCCACGGGGTCAGGATTGACATAAGCCGCGTTCCACGTAACCAGGAATTTTGCTCTGGATGCTTCCCGCGGGGTCATTGCCGTGTTCTGCGAAGACCAGGCTCCGCTCTAGATGCTTCACACGGGGTCATTGCCGTGCTCTGCGAGGACCAGGATCTGCTCTGGACATTTTCGACGGGGTCAGGATTGACATAAGCTGCGTTCCACGTAACCAGGAAGAGTTGACTTTATCCGCATTTCACGGAGTCGAGGTTTGACTCTCGGTCATCTGTGCACCGCCGAGTCATGGAACTGGGGGTTGCCACTGTTCCGCTTTACTTGATGTTGTGTTTGTTGTAATGAGACGGATGTTGAGATGATCTCCAGGCTATCTGTGAACTGTTGGGATTTGGCTTCTTCTTCTGATGAAACCTGGGGAGGAAAGGTGTGATTCCTTCTTTGTTTGCACCCCTGGATTGTATACAGAGATTGATGTGATATCATCTATAGGGCAAGAATTTCATCATTTTTTTTATTTTATTCCGCGATGCTCTATCATTTCAGCTTTTATATCGCGAAGGTCGCGATTGCCCAATCATTTCGGCTATTTTTCGCGGTGCCCAATCATTTCGGCTATATTTTTTTTTTACTCGCTACTTTTTATTGTAAGCTGCCCAATCATTTCGGCTATTTTGCATGCATACATTTTTACTTGCTGATTTTGTTTGCAAGTTGCCCCATCATTTCGGCTATTTCGTATGCATGTGTGGTTTGCTAGCTTTTTTCGCTGTAAGCTTGGAATTGGGCACCGATTTCGGCATCAGCACCGCTACAACTGGGATATTTCCAGGAGTGAATCATCATTTGCCTCTGTCGATGACGAACAAAGGTGTCTTAGTAAACAGGGTTAAGATCCTGTCGATTAAGGTTTTTGACTTCATGAGCCGTAAGGGTCTCATAAAGGTATTTCTCCCTGCGAGTCGTGAGGATCTCGTAGGTATGTTTTCTCCTTAGGAATCATGAGGACTCCTAAGTGTATGGCTTCTCGTAAGTCGTAAGGATCTTACAAGAGTATTTTCTCCTTCTAAGTCGAGAGGACTTACAAGGGCTGTTCACTGTGTAAACATATCTCTAGTCACGGATGGGACTTCGTTAGGGAAATGTTTATTCGCGCCCGTGGATTGTATACAAGGGTCAGCATTGAGCCGCTTGTAGGGCAGTATTGGAGGTTATGGGGGCTGCTTAAGAACAAATTCAGATCCCTGTAGCTTAAAACTTTTGAATCTTATGAGCCATGAGGATCTCATAAGAGGGTTCTCCTTACGAGTCGTGAGGATCTCCCAAGTGTAATTTCTCCCTAGGGATCGTGGGGATTCCTAAGTGTGTTGCTCCCTTGTGAGTCGTAAGGATCTCACGCAGGTGGTTTCTCTTTACAAAGTCGAGAGGACCTTGCAAGTGTCTTTTAACGAGATTGCGCCCTTTCGGGTTTTCACAAAACTCGCCGGTAGCCCTGCTGTTTTTACTCACGGAGCCCTTTCGGATTTTCATCCGTGCCCATTTTGCTAATGGACATACCGTTTTCTTTTTTCTCTTTTTTTTATTCTAACGAGGTTGTGCCCTTTCGGGTTTTCACAAAACTCGCCGGTAGCCCTGCTGTTTTTACTCGCGAAGCCCTTTCGGGTTTTCATCCGTGCCCATTTTGCTTATGGACATACCGTTTTCTTTTTTCTCTTTTTTTTTATTCTTTCTTTTCTTTTTTTTTTATATCAGCTTTAGGATGCTGCAATCCACCGTAGTTTATCGACATCTCGGTCAACGGCTATTTTTAGGACATAGTGGTCCGTTGTTAGTTTGAGAACGTTTCGGTCCGTTGTTAGTTTAAGGACATTTCGGTCCGTTGTTAGTTTAAGGACGTTTCAGTCCGTAGTAAAGGAAGCCGGTTACTACTTATAGAGTTTGGGCTTAGGAAGATAGCGAGTGGACATAGTCATCGTCATCTATCATTGACCTAGGCCGTGGCTCGTTAAGCGTAGTATTTCTTCAGGAAGCGACCGTTTATTGGCCTGAAAAGTCTTTCACCATGCATGTCCATGAGTAGATAGGCCCCACCCTGGTAGACATTGTCTATGATATACGGGCCTTCATAGTTTGGCTTGAATTTTCCCCGTTTGGCACAATTGGGGATCATAAGTCTTTTGTACACTAGCACGAGTTCGCCTTGGCGGAAGGTCCTCGGCCTAGTCAATCTTTCGTATGAGCGCGTCATATTTACTTTATAAGCCTCCAGATTTTGTTGCGCTATGAGCCGGGTTTCATCAAGAGCATCGAGAGCCGAAGGTGAGCATTCTCTTCGTCCGTTAGCTCGTAATGAACTGCCACTCGTAAAGAGGGTAGCTCTATCTCGAGGGGAAGTACTACTTCTGTACCGAATACCAATGCGTACGGCGGTGTGTTCGTGGCCGTTTTGAACGTAGTCCGATACGCCCAGAGAGCTTCATGCAGTCTCTCGTGCCAGTCCTTCTTATTTCGGGACACCGTCTTTTCACGATCTTCGTCAAGGTCTTGTTGAAGGCCTCAGCTAGACCGTTAGCTCGGGGATTATAAACTGAGGAGTATCTCCAGTCTATGTTGTGCTGTTGTGCGAAGCGGCTGATCTTTTGGCTTCTGTAGGCCGGCCCGTTATCGGAGATAATCCGTTGCGGAGTGCCAAACCGATAAATGACGTGTGTCTTGAAGAAATGTAGGATATTCTCTGTCTTCACTTCCCTCAGCGGTACTGCTTCTGCCCATTTGGAGAAGTAATCAGTTGTCGCCAAAATGAATCGATGTCCTCTGGACGATGCTGGCTCAATGGGGCCGATAATGTCAGTTCCCCACATTTCAAACGGCCAGCTAGCCACCGTCGGATGTAGTGGATTTGGATGTTGATGGATGAAGTCCCCGTGAATCTGGCACGAATGGCACTGCTTCGCGTATTCAAGGCAGTCTTGGATCATCATGGGCCAATAATAACCCATCCGTTTGATCTTCAGCTTCATCTTCGGCCTGGCTTGGTGAGAACCACAGAGTCCGCCGTGAGTTTCTTGGACGACTCTTTTTGCTTCTTCAGGTCCCAGGAATCTTAACCACAGAGAATCAAATGACCTCTTGTACAGAGTATTATTGATGAAGGCAAAAGATAGGGCTCGTTTCATGAGCTGATGTTTTGAGGACGCATCTTCAGGTGTTCGACGGGATTTGAAGTAGTCTATAAAGACTTCTCTCCAATCCTTAGCCTTTTCCTGGTCTTTTATTTATAGAGTCGTTTGCTCGGTCGCTCCCCTTTCTTCGGATGACTCCGGGGATACTTCTGCTGGAGCAAGAACCCGACGGTTTTGCACAACGATCCTCACGTCATCGAGGTTCTCGTCAGCCAGTTCCTTAGCAAGCTTGGCTAATGCATCTGCCTTGCTATTTTTCGCACGCGATATGCTTTCCAAGGTGTAGGAAGGAATTTGAGTCAGCAGCTGCTGTACTCTCTCACCGTACATTACCAACTCTGGCTTGCACGTTTGATAGTCACCGTTTACTTGACTAACGACCAGTTGAGAGTCTCCGTATATAAGGAGGTTTCCAATTCCCATGTCGATGGCGATCTCGAGACCTGCTATCAAAGCTTCATATTCGACTTCATTGTTTGTCCTCGACTCTGTCAAGGAGAAGGCGAAGCGCATTATCCCTCCGTGTGGAGTTACGAAGATGAGGCCTACCCCTGATTTGATTATGGGCGTGCTTTGTTTGCGCTTCTTCATGGAAGATGCCCCATCAAAATAGAGTTCCCATCAGGTATCATCCCCGTCGATCGTGTCAAACGCATGTTCGTTTGGCAGTTCGCAATTCAAAGGAGAATCGGCAGGTATCGGATGCTCAACGAGGAAGTCGGCGATGGCCTGGCCTTTCACTGCCTTAAGAGGTCGATAAGTTATCGAGAACTCCATCAAGAGCAGGGCCCATTTAGCAAGCCGTCCTGTCAGTATGGCCTTTAACATCAAATACTTGAGAGGATCCACCTTCGATATGAGGCGGACTTCATGCGCCAACGCATAGTGCCTGAGCTTCGTTATCGCGAAGATCAATGCCAGGCAGTGTTTTTCGATGGGGGAATAATTGCTTTCTGCCCCCAGTAGAACTCGACTCAAATAGTAGAGAGCTCTCTCCTTCCCTTGGTCGTTCTCTTGTGCCCATAGCGCGCCTAAGGAACCTTCAAGGGTGGTTGTATACAGAATGAGAGCTTTTCCCTTAACGGGAGCGGTCAATACTGGCAGATTCTACAGGTATTGCTTGATTTCGTCCAGTGCGTTTTGGCATTTGCGATCCCAGACAAAAGGGGTTCCCTTTTTCATCAGGTGACTGTAAGTACGGCACTTGCCGGAGAGATTGGCTATAAATCGCCGGATATACGCGAGCTTTCCTTGGAGAGACCGCAGTTGCTTGAGAGTCCTTGGCGGGGGCATTTCTATAATCGCCTTGATCTTTGACGGATCTATCTCAATACCTCGGTGTCGGATGATGAATCCTAGGAACTTGCCTAAGGAAACTCCAAACGCGCATTTGAGAGGGTTCATCTTTAAGTTGTATTGCCGAAGGCGTTGAAATACGATCTTCAGATGCTCTAAATGTTCCTCGTATGATTTGCTTTTAACTATGAGGTCGTCGATATAACATTCGACGATTTCATGTATGAGGTCATCGAAAATCTTCGTCATGGCCCTCTGATAGGTGGCACCGGCGTTCTTTAGACCGAAAGGCATCACCTTGTAGCAGAATATACCCAAAAGGGTCCGGAAAGCGGTGTGCTTCTGGTCTTCGGGATGCATCTTTATCTGATTATATCCTAATGAGCCGTCCATGAAGGAGAAAACTTCGTGAGTGGACGTGTTATCTATCATCGGCTCAGTAACTGGTATTGGGAAGTCATCCTTCGGGCAGGCTTTATTGAGATCCCGAAAGTCCACACATATGCACACCGTTCCATTTTTCTTTATCACCGGGACGATGTTAGCGATCCAGTCAGGGTACTGAACCTCTTAGATGAAGCCAGAGTCGACCAGCTTTTTGACCTCGGCGTTGACGCTCATCTCAAGCTCGAGCCGTATTCTTCTCGGTGCTTGTTTGATTGGCTTGGCGTCCGGAGATATTTCCAATTTGTGGAGAGCAATCTCTGGATCTAGTCCTGGCATCTCAGAATAGTTCCATGCGAAGCAATCTTTATGCTGCATGAGCACATCCTTTAGTGTAGCCACCCTTTCATCAGATAGTAACTCACTAACGAATGTCGGTCACGGGTCACTTGCCGTACCCAGATCAATTTTCTTGAAGTTATCTGCAGTAATGTGTATTCCATCTTCTAGCTCTTTCGGCGCCGGTGGAAACTCTGAGATCACCTCATCATTATTGTTTTCGAAGCACCAGAGAAGGTCATCCATATTCTCGGGCTCTTCTTCTAATAGCGTTATCATATGACAAGTACGAGTTCGCTTCCAAGACCGATGTTGATTTGTTTCTACTCTCGCTGTATGCGTGGCTTTCGGTTCATGCTTCTGTGGTGGAGTTACCCTCCGACTGCTGGATAGAGCAAACCTGCCGAGCTGATATTAGTCTTCGACCCTGTTCTTGAAGGTGAAGCAGTCTTCGAGAGGATGTCCTATTGCTCGGTGATAGGAGCAATAATCTGGGTGATTGACTTCGCCTGCTTGATCGAGGTGTTTGGACTCCGGGAGTGTAATCATTTGATGTTTTATAGCAAGATCAAGTATCTTCCGTGTTTTGTTCTGGGGAAAAGAGTATGCTCGACCCATCTTCTTTATAAGAGACGAATCCGGATTGTTCGATTTCCGATCGCGTGGCTTGCTGGTCTCGCTTTGTCGCTGTCGAACGCCTTTCACGCTCCTTTATTTATTTTTGCCTCTGCGTCGGGCCTTTTGTATGACGGGTTGATGAGGAAGAGCATTGTCATTCTCCGCGGCCTATTGAAGGAGGCGCTGCGTCCTGGCTTTTACGTAAATGGCCATCTCACGGTTATGGTCATCCCGGACCCTTCGACCCGCATCCCTTATGAGCTTGTCCATTCGTTCTTCAAACGACGGACTCGGCATTTTTATGGTAGGATTTTGTTTTGGTTCAGGATCGGCCTCTCTTAACAGAATGTCTCCTTCTTCATCGAAGTCATGTATAACGTAGCTGCCATGGACTCGCTCCCGTTTTCTGGATTGCACATATCCAAGCCTGATCATTTCCATTCTCCCTTTGGGCAACTTGCGCTGAGTTCCAGGGACATCCCAAATCCTATTGTAGAATCGAGCTTGTCGAGTAGTCTGTCTGAAGGGTACCCATTGACGCTTCAATAGCCTTTTCAAGCTTTCCGTGTAATATCTAGGCAGACGGATGAGTTGGAGCCTGTCGAGCGTAGAATCCGCGCCATGCCAGATTTCTTTTTCCACTTTGGTTTCCCCGGATCGGTAGAATAGGATCGCCTCTTCACCTTTTCGCCTGGGAGGGACGTAAAATGTTTGCAATTCTTGCAAACTATAAGTTTTAAGTGCATCGAGCTCTTTGTAATGCTCTTGTGGAACCATGGTAATTTGCAAATTCTGATTATCACTAGCGAAGGCTTGTATTGATGGCCGAGCGGAAAATATAGCATTAACCTCGTCTTCCGAGTCGCTGCCGAAGATCAACATGGGGGCGGACGGTCCCGGGTTGTTGCGTTGTGGCGGCCCTGAATAAACTATCTTTTCTTCCTCCTCGGTATCACTCCCAAAGACTAGAATAGTGGTGATAGCTTTGTTCTTCGGTTTGTGACACCTCTCCGTGTCCTCGAAATCTGGTAAGAAGTATTTCGCATCTTCGTACTTTTGGACTTCGTTTACAGAGAATGGGTTCAGCTCTCCTGTTACGGTATACTCGAGACTATCCTTGAAGTATTTCATACACTGATATTGTGTAGAAGGGATGATGTTATACTCATGTAACCAAGGCCAGCCGAGCAAAGCATTGTAGCATGTCTTGGCGTCAATGATGTGAAATTTAATATCCGTGACAAGTAGCCCGAAGCGCAGCGTCAGTATCACAGACCCGAGAGTTCATGATGACTGGGAGCTGAAACCGGAGGTGGTGATTTTATCACGAGCGAGGTGCTGAACGCTCATGCAGATTTCCTTCAACACTCGCACGTTGAGGAGATTGATAGAAGACCCATTGTCAATCAGGATTTTGCCTATCTTGATATCATGACAGTATCCAGAGACATAAAGGAGACGGTTGTGCTCGCACGTCCCAAAGAGGAGATCTTCATCGCCGAAGGTGATATCGGCTGTGTGCACTTCTTCCAGCTCGTCCTTCATCTTTTCTTCGACGAGGAAAGCTTGGAATTGCTCTGGCTCTTGTAGTGCCTTGATCAATGAATCTCTCGCCTCTTTGGATAGCAGAAGGGCGTCGAGAATGCTGAGCTGCGAGGGTAGCTTCCTCAAGTGTGCCAGAACGTTGTAGTCCACCTTACTTTTCTTTGGTGGGTCCTTGGCGGTCAGCTCTTTGATGACTTGATCATCTAGGGCGATATTCTCAGGGACTTTTTCTTTTCCCTTATCTCTTTTATTCGTGGGTCCGAGATTCTTTTCGGACAGCGTACGATTGCGCAGCTGAATATTTTCACAGCTCTTCTGTTCCTCCTCTTTCCCCGAAGTGGATTCTTTGAAGAGAGGGCCAAGAGTCATTTCTTCGTCGGAGTTACTCCCGAAGGTGAGAACTTGCGATCCCCCGGCGTTAACTATGCGACAGTTGCCGGTAGTTCTTCTAAGCTCCTCGGTCGTACTTCTTCGCTCCCGCCGAGTTTTGCATTTCATCCGCTTAAAATGTTGCCGGTGAGCAACATATCCCTGCCACCATCTTTTAAAGGCGTTGCACTCTTCGGTGAGGTGCGCAATCTTTCGATGATACGAGCAGTAGCTAGGATGCGTTTCTGCTTTACCAAGAATGTTTCCTTCGGAGGGCGGTAGCTTCATCCCCATTGATATGGCTTTAGCAAACATTTTCCTCATCCTGAACCTGCTTTTATTCGCGGTGGATGCACTTTGATTTGGCGGGAGCGTTTCAACCCTTTCGTCCAGTCGCCGGCGCTTGGCTTTTTCAAATATGGCCATCTCATGCCCTCGAGCAGCTTTGCTTTTAAGAAGAGCTTCATTCAGGAATGCATCAATCATTTCGTCTGATGGCCCTAGAAGTTCCGGCTCAGGATTTGCCCCCAGTTTCTCGGTGCAAGGAGCTTCTTCATCGTCTATTGACGAGTGAGAGATCGCATGGCAGCTTGCTACGTAACCTTCAGATTCATCCGACGAGTCTTCTCCATCGTCTTCGTCCTCAAGGACGTGGCTGAGAAATTCTTGAAGTGTGACTGGAGTTCGCGCTTTCTGGTTATACTCTTCCAGCGCGTCAATCTGGTTTTGCAGGTCTGTGCGCTTGTCACCAGGCTTCACGGGCTTTCTGGTCTTCTTTTTCTTCTTCTAAGACTTTGACGGCTAGGTGTGAGTGTTTTGAATATCACCACCAATCTTTGGAGTCGGGTGCGGTTTCAGCATCCCTTCGATGATCTCAGGTTCCAACGGATTCTTCCACTTGATCGACGGGCATGTCTGGAGATCGTTCAGCATACTTTTAGTTTTGGCTGAAAGAGCAACCTCCCATGGAGCTTCTTCAACAAAAGAGCACGATGCCCCCGGTGTGTCCGTCTTCTTAGGAGTGTGTGGTTGTGGTGGGCTTACTTTCCACTTCTCAGACAGCGCAAACTTGCCTTGTTGGTATTGATCCTCGATCCATCCCTTAAAGACGAAGCAATCTTCGATTGGATGGCTTACCGTTTGGTGGTAAGGGCAATAATTTGGGACTATTAGCTTCGCCGGGTTGCAGTGGTCGCTTAGGATTTGGCAGATTGATGAGCCTGTTGCGCATCACCAGTTCGAATAGTCTCTTCGTTTTGTCCCGTGGGAACGAGTAAGGACGCTTCATTTTCTCATTATAATAGCGTCGTCTCTCTTCCAGTTGATCCGTTAGTTTTGGGGCACTGGGCTGTTGTTGGGTATTTGCAACGAAGGTCGCCTTCCCTTTACCCTTTTCGTTCCGCGGCTCCGGCTTCGGAGGAGATGGTCTATGACCCATCTGGTCCATCTGGGCTAGCTTGTCGATTAAAGCTTGGAACGTGGTCGGTTTGAAGAACTTCATGAATTGTGAAATAGTTCATGAGGGTCTAAGGTGCCCATGAACATGCCCACTGCTGGTGCTTCTTCGATGCGCTGTTCGAATTTCAACCACAGATTCCGCCATCGGATTGCGTATTGAACCCACGTCTCGCCTGGCTTCACCCTGGCATTGATCAATGTCGTTATTGGGGTGCGTTCACTAGCACTTGCGCATCGCTGGGTGAATAACAACTCCATTTCTGCGAAGATCTTAACGGAGTCGTTTGGAAGTTCGGAGTACCACTCAAATGCCGTCTCCAACAAGCTGCCGACGAATTGGCGGAGCAAAAGCTTATCATCACCCCCGGTGTTGCCGCAAAGAGCCCTGAACTGAGCTACATGTTGATGGGGATTGCCTGTCCCCTTGTACACATGGAATTTGGGGATTATGTATCCCGGCGGGTACTTTATTTGGTTATACCAGCCTAGATACGGTCGCCCAGTTTTAACGACTTGGCCAACTGCTTCATTTGCCTGGCGAGCTCGTATTTGCTGAGCAATATAATCATCCAGAGCGGCCTTGGAAATGGTTTCCTCTTTGGCTGCTGAAAGAGCCGGAGGAAGATTCGACGTCTCCCCTCTGTCGTCTTCAATAATGATCGGAGGGTCTTCAGCTGGAGGATCCGGCCGTAACATCATTTCAACCATGTCTTGGAAGAGAAGTGTCATTCGTTTTATGTTGGCAGCTTGTTCCGCAGCTTCTCTGTCCTTCTTTTCGAGGACTCTGCGTAGGAGGTCAGCATCGGTTTTTTGTTCGTGACGCTGCTCCGATGACGCCTCCAGGCTTTCTTTGGTCCGATGAGTGCGGCCATTGCAGTCAGTATCTCCTGAAGCTTCTGCTGTTGTTGTTTATGAGCCCTTGTTATTGATCGGGTGAGCGGTCGGTGGCCCGTCGAAGTGCGGCTTTCCTCTTTTCCCGAAGCCATGTAAACAGTATGCACCGTTATACCCCCACACTTGGGGCGTTTGGGCTCAGCGTCTTTGCGATCTGCCGTAGTCATAGGGGCTTTCTCTGGCCTCCTTCTCTTTTGAGCAGTTGACGTTGAGGGGGCCGATGTAGCGGGCACCCAGGTGGTTGTCGTCTTTCGTGGCTTGCCAGGACGGTTCTCTTCCTGCTGGACCTTCAGCTTCTTCTGTCGACGGGGATAGTCTTGATCAATCACCAACTCTTGGACCCGTCGCCAGACTTTATAAACTTTGGAGGACAGCCGTTGAGGGGGCTGATCTGGCTTTATTTCTGTAACATTCTCCACCGGTGGAGGAGATCTTTTCAGTACGGCGGTAGGAGAGTTCCTGGGCACCTTGTTCAGCAGTTCGAAGCTGTTTCCGGTTGGAACAGTAGCATTGACTTCCACCATTGGGGCTGGCAGAGTTAGCCCAGAAGGGGAGTTGCCCCCAGCTTTCCTTACTCGGCGACGTCGAGCGTGTCGAGCTGCTGAGATTGTTTCAGCTTGAGGGGTGACTTCATCATGCCCCCTGTTTTGGTGAGGCGCCGCTGGTACCAGCCTCTTGAAGACCGATGTCCGTTGAGTTACAGTATCAAATCTGTCAAAGACAGACTTTTGAGCAGGGACAGGAGCCGGAACAGTCAGTCTTGTGAAGACCGACCCTTTGGCAGGAGAAGCCGCCTTGACGACTTCGGGAGCAGGGATGGCCACTCTCTTCGGAATAACCTTTTCTTGAATTGCAGGCTTCATCATAGGCCCACTGGAACTTTGGCCCAATCTGGTGAAGACCGAGGCGCTGGAACTGGACGACCCGTTGAAAGGGACCGCCGTAGTTATAAGCCGATCAAAGTCCGACTTCTTGGGATCTTCTTATGTTGGTACAGAAGCGCTGAAGCTCGTTGACGGGAGCATGGTCCCGAAAAACAATCCAGTGGTGGCCTGAGTGACCTGTTCCACCGGCATCGTGAACAAGGAAGCCGCTTGGGGCCCGTAAGCTAAGCCTCCAGATGAGGCGGAACGTGAGTTGCAGTTGCAGCTGGAACACTTCACGCAAGTGGACACCATTGATCCTTCGCTTTCTGCACCAAGCAAAATGCCAAATCTTAGTACCTCGAACCCAAGGGCAACCATTAGCAAACCGCGATCCATTCGCGAACACGACACACGAAGTGTGGAGTGGAAAGAGGAAAAAGTCCCACCGGGCGTGTTAGAATCTGTTCCCCTCCGAAAGACGCGGCAAGAGACGCGGTGAACGTCTAGCCTGGATTTCGGGGCAGATGCTAATTGGTGCTATCCGTCCACCTCTCCGAAGATGCCAAGTTGATTTATGGCACCATGTATCGAAGGTTTAAACGGATGCGGACAATGTAGCAGACTTCGTCAGATTCCCCCTCGTTGATGAGGGGTTTTTGATTGTGGGGATGCTCTTCCCTGCAGGCGCAAGCCTCTGCAGTTAATTACACTACCGTATCGCGGTAACAACTTTCTCCTTCTCCAGATGGTCACTTCGTGTCGTGGGTGTTTGTTTTGTTTGTGGTTGCCCGTGGATTGTATACGGAGACTAATTTATGTTGTCGCCCGTAGGGCATGGACTAGTCCAAATCTGTATCTTCTTAGATTTGGGTTTAAGGATACGTTAGCCTCATTTGAGACTAAGATCAACTTAAACGTTTGTTAAGGATACGTTAGTCTCATTTTAGACTAAGATCGACTTAACGGGATCATTTAGATCCAACAAAAGAGCAATTGGGCTCTATTGTCAAGTTTAGGGACATTGCGGTCGATTAGTTTAAGGACATTACGGTCCATTGTTAGTTTAAGGACATCTCGGTCCATTGTTAGTTTAAAGACATCGCGATCGAGGTTAAGGACATCATAGTCCGTGAGTTTAAGGACCCCACAGTCCAATGTTAGTTTAAAGACATCACGGTCGAGGTTAAGGACATAATAGTCCATGGGTTTAAGGACCCCACAGTCCAATGTTTAGAGACGTCATGGTCTGTGAAGTGTGTGGTTATCGGGACCCGTCACCTCTTTGAAGACGTTGAGGGATTATAACGACAAATATCAAAAGAGTGAAGAGATGTACCCTTGAACCAAGGTTGATTGGGGATCTGTAGTCCAATTTGGAACTAAGATCAATTAATTAGATTATGAGCTCATTGGCTCAGTTAAATCTGAATTGAGGACTTATGGCCAGTTTGGGCTAAGTCCAATTAGATTAGAAATATTGGCTCTTTGTTGGACCATTAAACATATGTCTAGGTTCAAACCCACATTATTTAGCAATGCTGAACCAGAGTTTGAGGGCTCTGATACATTTTTGTCTTTGACTGAGCATTAAATATTGTAGTTATGAGTTTTACTCAACTTTGGGATTTAGTCAAAGGGGGAGTTTTTGCCTCTGGAAACTTAGCCAATTTGGCTAAAAAAATAGTGTTAAACACTAAAGGACAACAGTGTTAAACACTGGAAATAAAACTCTCAAATTAGTGTTAAACACTAGAGGACAACAGTGTTAAACACTGGAAATAAAACTCTCAAATTAGTGTTAAACACTGGAGAGGAAGGGGTCACGTGGGGACACGTGAGGGCACCCAAAGGTGGGGCCAGATCTCCTTTGTTTTATTTTCAAATCTGCGAATAAGTGTTAAACACTTTTAATTTCCTGGCCATCACGTGTGGGCACGTGATAGGCACTCATGCACTGATTTGTTAAGGCTTTTATTATGGGTCACGTGAGGGCGCCCAAATTAGAATCTGCCTTTGCTTTTATTCTTGTTGTTTTGGAGGTCACGTGGGAGCACGTGAGGCATTGCCTCTAAGCTGTTTCCTTTATTTTCGGAGGATCTTTTCAGGAGTCACGTGGGGACACGTGACCTAATCTTTATATGCATGGGGATCTTTCATGTCTTTTTATTTTTTAAGAATTAAATTTTCTGTAAGGTTAAACCCTAATTACGTTTTAGAGGAATTAAATTCCCATGTACGTAAAAGAATTAAGTTTTTATATAGGGTTAAACTTTAGTTCTGTCTTGGAGGAATTAAATTCCTATAACTTTAAGAGAATTAAATTCTCATATAGGGTTAAACCCTAATTTTATCTTGAAGGAATTAAATTCCTGTGAGTTTGAGAGAATTAAATTCTCATATAGGGTTAAACCCTAGTTTTATCTTGAAGGAATTAAATTCCTGTGAGTTTGAGAGAATTAAATTCTCAT
Organism: Agapanthus africanus; assembly: GCA_030015575.1. NCBI lineage: Eukaryota > Viridiplantae > Streptophyta > Magnoliopsida > Asparagales > Amaryllidaceae > Agapanthus > Agapanthus africanus. The sequence continues at coordinate 365,124,010 of CM057351.1, read as the reverse complement.
ATAGGGTAAAAGCCTAGTTTTGTCTTGGAGGAATTAAATTCCTGTGAATTTGGGAGAATTAAATTCTCTAAACTCAATTCTCCCTCTAAGTCTTGGATCTGCATGGCAGAGTCTCAACCCGATGAAAATTAAATTCTCAACCTATGGAGAGATTTGCTACTGCAGATTTTCAACCAGAGGAAAAACTAAGTTCTTTTTGAAGAAGAGTTAAACTCTTAGATTGAGAATTAAATTCTCTTTTTGAAGTTTTGATCCTTTTCCCCTTTCTCACCTAGGGTTTTCTTTCTTGAGAATTAAATTCTCCTTTCTTTTCTCTCTGCTATTTGCCCTTTAGAAAATTTCAAGATTCCAAAATTCTATCTCCCCCCAAAAATTCTATCTCTTTCTTCTCCACTTGGCTCCTATTTATAGGAGAAGGAAAAGAATCAATTTGTTTAGTAAATCTCTTATTGAAAGATTTTGTTTGTTTTTCATAACTAATATGATCTTTTAGATCTCTCAGTGAATTTTATTCACCATTGGATTTTTAATCCAAAAGATATTCTGTTTGTTATTTTTGGTGAAATTTAGGGAAATCTTTCCTTATCTAAAATCTTTCCATAAATTGGTGATTTTTAATCACCCTTGGATTTTTAATCCAACGGTCCCCCATAATCCTTTTTGTTTGGAAAGATTTGGAGAAATACTTTCCCAGTTAGGGTCTTTGATTTCCCTTACTTAGAATTTAATTCAATCAATTCAGAAGGTTTTTAAAACCTATCACGTGTTGGCACGTGACTCCTCTTCATTCAGAATTTAATTCTGTATTTTACCTGTGCTAAAGATCATCACGTGTGAGCACGTGACCCTTGGTCACGTGTGAGCACGTGACACCCCATTGGAGTCTTTCCTTAGCCATTTGTTTACACTTCTGCTTGCTTAGAATTCAATTCTGTAAAAGAGATCACGTGTCAACACGTGACCCTTGGTCATGTGTGAACACGTGATACCTCATTGAGGTAATTCCTGATTTTTAATCAGGGAACAGGGTTCCCGCTCCGATCCAGACTACAGGAGTCCCGCCGCGACCGCGGGCAGTGGTTCGCCCTCCCCTGAGAGATGCTGGTGTTGTGCTTATTCCTGAGACGGCAGAAGTGGGTCTAACTCCCACAGCTGATATGCCGCCGTGCACTAGAGCTCAAGCAAGGGCCAATAAGGCGCCAGTAGCAGTATCATCAACTGCGGCATCAGCAATGGCAGTGTCGTCATCGGTAGCACCGTCGAGTGAGGATATTGAAGGCGAAGTGGGTCAACGTCGCACTAAAGCACCGAGGGGAAAGAGACGATCGTCTTCTGCAGTTAGTTCTGGATCCAAGAGGCGAAAGAAGATGGTCACCAATCTGCTCGACTTTTTAGTGGAATCAAAGCCTATCCTTCAAGATGAACCACTAGCCATGCAAGAATCGGATGGTGGTCTACTGTTCCCGGGTTCATCTGCCGAGGAAGCTGCACAATTGGCTGAGGCTATAAGACGCTCACAGGATGAATCTGAGAATGTAAGGATCCCGAAGAGGCCTTATCCTGCCATCATCTTTTACGAAGATCCTTCATCGATACGGCGGATATTTATAGGTCCTTTGGAGGAGGGAGGCGAGAAAGCCCTTAAGCAGCCTATCTCGGCCGATGCCGAAGATGAGTTGTCATTGTAGACCGACGGCCACGAGTCTACCCTCGAACCCCGGCGAGCATACCTCCTCAGGAAGGAACGTCGGCTTGAAAAATCCATATTAGAAGCTCCTTTGCGCATTGGTATACTCATATATCTTTTTGTAATATTTTGTACTGCTCATATACATATATATATCCTTATCTTCGTGAGAACTTTGCAGGGACTTCGGCAATGGCAGAGGATCTGATTTCGAGTCGCGCCTTGACTATGGACTCCACAAATATCCCCGATGAGACACTAGTAAGTATGGAGGGGGTCGATACAACTGTTGTTCCTGCCATGGAGCTCCCCTTGGTGACTCCCGTTCCTCCGGTGCTTGCTCCCCCGGAAGAGGCATCTTCATCGGCCGTGGATTCAATGGATCTTTCTGGGGATGGCCTGGAGGCTAGGGGACAGGTAGTCGAGGCTACCGTCCTTTCGTTAGAGCCCGCAGTGATGGCCGCCGCTCCTCAGTTGGAAGTTGTTATACCGGCCCATGTTCCCGATGATGTGCCTGGGGGCATGGAGGAGGCCACCGAAACTGCTATCTCTCCAGTCCAGAGTGGGAGGAGTATCGAAGGTAGCCTTCTATATTTTATATTAATAATCTCTCCATTATCTGACCCTTTCTCTTTCTTTTTTTAGAATTGCGCGGATTGGCGGCGTCCATCGTGGACTTGTCCCCCAGGAAGTCTTTTCAGCGTCTGTTAGAGATGGCTACCCCGCAGGCGATATCCCCTCAACGCATCGTCCTCTCTTCCGGGAAGGGTTAGTGTTATTTGCCTACTGCTCAAGGCATTATCATTATTTTGTATAACGATATTGATGCCTTATGCAGTTCTGGAGGCCGATAACGAAGTTGAGATTCTTGACGGGCCTGGAGAGCCTTCAGACCCTTCTTGCATGACTGTGGGTAAGTAAAGTTTCGACACTGTTCCACCTGCTCTTTGCCTGCAAGTTTTGCTGATTTCTTTTTATGAATCTTAACAGCTTTGCCAGTTCTTACCACGCTAGAATCTCACATCGTCATGCCGCTTGGCCCCTACGCTCTACGTGCCTCGGAACGGATGGCAAAGCTAAGCCTTCACTCCTTGTCAGCTCTGATTGAAGACCTTCGTGCTGGCAGTCTGATCACGGCCGAAGTGTTTGCCGCTGAAGCCAACGGTTCCCTTCCCTTTCTTGCTACTTACCATAGTGAAACATTGGTGCAAGTTTGGGTTGAGTTATGTCGTCAGGTGGAGTCTTGCTTGCATAGTCTTGAATGTACAAGCCTTCCTTCAGAGGTTGTGGCTGCAAAGGCGAGCTTAGGGGGCTGATTGAGTGGTGTGCTGCGAATATACTGTCATGCGAGAAGAAGCTCAGCCGAAAGTTTTCGGAAAGGGAGCTGGCTTCCAAAACGCTGAGGGAACTTCAAGCTAATCTTACAGCCAAGACCACTCAGGCATATGAACTTTGGCGGGTGCTTCAAGAAGCTATCAGGGAGGTGGTAGCCATTGATAAAGCCGTCATTTTCACTCGTGAAATGGTCGAAGCTCGTAAGGTTACCGAAAAGGAGCTTGAAAGTCAGCTTGCCTCGTACCAGGCCCAACAGGCTCAAGCGGAGGCCCGACTCTTGACGATAATAAATCATGAAGCCGAGGCCCAGCGGAAAAAGGATAAACTGGCAAACCTATTAAATCGTCCGTCGGCTTGTAGAATTGTATATTTTTTCTATTCTTCTTTTGTACATACTCCTGAATGAGAGTATTTTTTTTATTCTTTCATAAATTGTACTTTGTATTCATTTTGATTCATGAATAAAATACATATTTTGTTTCATGATGGTGTGTCCCTTTTAGTAAATGCATTTTGTAGATAATCTATTTTGATCTCCTTGCAGGACAGCGATGGCTTAGGAGTCAGGGTTAGGATCTGCCTCCAAAGACTTTTCAATTTTATGAGTCGTGAGGGTCTCATAAAGAATTTTCTCCCCACAGGTCGAGAGGATCCCGTAGGTGTAATTTCTCCTTAAGAATCGTGAGAATTCCTAAGTGCGTTTTCTCTTGAGAGTCGTAAGGATCTCACAAAAGAGTTTTCTCCCTTACGAGTCGAGAGGACCCGTAAGTGATGGATGAGGTTGACATTATCCACATTTCACGGGGTCAGGGGTTGCGCTGGCCATTTCCCACGGGGTCAAGGTTGACTTTAACCGTGTTCTATGGGACCAAGATTTGCTCTGGATGCTTCCCACGGGGTCAGGGTTGACATAAGCCGTGTTCCGTAAGGACCAGGCTCCGCTCTGGATGCTTCTCATGGGGTCAGGATTGGCATAAGCCATGTTCCACGAAACCAGGATTTGCTCTGGATGCTTCCCACGGGGTCAGGATTGACATAAGCCGTGTTCCGCAAGGACCAGGATCCGCTCTGGACGCTTCTCATGGGGTCAGGATTGACATAAGCCGTGTTCCACGTGACCAGGATTTGCTTTAGATGCTTCCCACGGGGTCAGGATTGACATAAACCGTGTTCCACGAAACCAAGATTTGCTCTGGATGCTTCCCACGGGGTCAGGATTGACATAGGCCGTGTTCCGCAAGGACTAGGCTCCGCTCTGGACGCTTCTCACGGGGTCAGGATTGACATAAGCCGTGTTCCACGAAACCAGGATTTGCTCTGAATGCTTCCCACGGGGTCAGGATTGACATAAGCCGTGTTCCGCAAGGACCAGGATCTGCTCTGGACGCTTCCCACAGGGTCAGGATTGACATAGGCCATGTTCCACGTGACCAGGATAGATTGACTTTATCCACTTTTCACGGAGTCGGGGGTTGACTCTCGGTTTTCTGTGCACCGCCGAGTCATGGAACTGGGAATTTTGTCGCGGTTCCGATTTGCTGATGTTACGTCTGTGGTAATGAGACGAATGTTGAGATGATCTCCAGGCTGTCTGTGAACCGTCGAGACTTGGCTCTCTTTCGGACGGAGCCTAAGGGGAAAGTATGGCTCCCTCTTTGTTTGTGCCCCTGAATTGTATACAGGGATCGATGTGATCTCACCTGTAGGGCAAAAAAGTTTCATTTTGTATGTATATTTTTTTCGCGATGCTCTATCATTTCAGCTTTTATATCGCGAAAGTCGCGATTGCCCTATCATTTCGGCTATTTGTTTTATTTACTCGCTGCTTTTTATTGCGAGTTGCTCAATCATTTCGACTATTTTGTATGCATACATTTTTACTTGCTGATTTTGTTGCAAGTTGCCCCATCATTTCGGCTATTTCATATGCATTTGTGGATTGCCGGCTTTTCGCTGCGAATTTGGGATTTGATACCGATTTAGGCATCAGCATCGCTACAACTGGGATATTGCCAAGAGCGAATCATCATTTTCCTTTATCGATGTCGAACAAAGATGGCTTAGTAAACAGGGTTAGGATCCTGTCGACTAAGGCTTTTGACTTCATGAGCCGTAAGGGTCTCATGAAGGTATTTCTTCCTACAAGTCGTGAGGATCTCGTAAGCGCGTTTTCTCCTTAGGGATCGTAAGGATTCCTAGGTGTGTGTTCTCTTATAAGTCGTAAAGATCTTACAAGAATGTTTTCTCCTTATAAGTCGAGAGGACTTCCAAGGGCTGTTCACTGTGTAAATATATCCCCAGTCGCGGGTGGGACTTTGTTAGGGAAATTTTTATTCGCGCCCGTAGATTGTATACAAGGGTCAATACTGAACCGCTTGTAGGGATATACTGGAGGTTGTAATGGCTTAAAAACAGGTTTAGATCCCTATAGCTTAAGGCTTTTGAATCCTATGAGCCGTGAGGGTCTCAAAGGGGAATTCTCCTTACGAGTCGTGAGGATCTCGTAAGTGTAACTTCTCCTTAGAAATCGTGGGGATCCCTAAGTGTGTTACTCCCTTGTGAGTCGTAAGGATCTCACGCAGGTGGTTTCTCCTCACAAGGTCGAGAGGGCCTTGCGAGTGTCTTTTAACGAGATTGCGTCCTTTCGGGTTTTCACAAAACTCGCCGGTAGCCCTGCTGTTTTTACTCACGGAGCCCTTTCGGGTTTTCATCCATGCCCATTTTGCTTATGGACATACCGTTTTTTTTTGTGTCAGCCTTGGGATGCTGCGGTCCGTAGTAGTTTATCGACGTCTCGGTCAACAGCCAGTTTTAAGACATAGGGGTACATCGTTAGTTTAAGGACGTTTCGGTCCGACGCCAGTTTTAGGACATAGTGGTCCATAATTAGTTTAAGGACATTACGGTCCGACGCCAGTTTTAGGACATAGTGGTCTATTGTTAGTTTAAGGACGTTTCGGTCCGACACCAGTTTTAGGACATAGTGGTCCATAATTAGTTTAAGGACATTACGGTCCGACGCCGGTTTTAGGACATAGTGGTCCATCATTAGTTTAGGGACGTTTCGGTCCGACGCCAGTTTCAGGACATAGTAGTCCATAATTAGTTTAAGGACATTACGGTCCGACGCCAGTTTTAGGACATAGTGGTCCATCGTTAGTTTAAGGACATTACGGTCTGACGCCAGTTTTAGGACATAGTGGTCCATTATTAGTTTAAGGACGTTTCGGTCCGATAGCCGGCTACTAGTTATAGAGTTTGGGCTTAAGAAGATAGCGAGCAGACATAGGCATCGTCATCTATCGTTGACCTAGGTCGTGACTCGTCAGGCGTAGTATTTTTTTAGAAAGCGACCGTTTATTGGCCTGAAAGATCTTTCACCATGCATGTCCATGAGTAGATAGGCTCCATCTTGGTAAACTTTGTCTATGATATATGGGTGTTTCCCCCAATCAGAGCAAAGCTCTGTTCAAATTCCAAGGCGGGAAATGAAGCAACGCTTCTGTTTCTCCCAATCAGAGCAAAGCTCTGTATTAAAAATTCAAATAATAATAAAGGAAGCAACGCTTCAGATGACTTGCGCTCTGCGCTGCGCGACACGTGTCAGCGCAGTTGCGCTGCCCTCTGCGCTGCGCGACACGTGTCAGCGCAGTTGCGCTGCGTTCTGCGCTGCGCGACACGTGTCAAGCGCAGGTGCGCTTGCGCCAACTGTGCCAGCACTAAATCAGAATTAAAATTCTAGAAAGATCTTTTTAATCTTTTTAAAACAAGAAAATTATCTTCTGTAAAACAGAGCCCTTGGATCAAAGATCCAACGGTGGGGAAATATCCCCAGATCAATCAGAGAAAGATCTCTTTAACTGATTTAACAAACTAATTGGCCCTATATAAAGGCCCCTAGACCCCAAGTCTCAGATATACAGAGCTCCTCTAAAAACTTTGAGAAGAACTCGAAGAGAAAAAGGTAAACTTTTGAAAAAAAGAAGAATTTCTTCTAAAAAGATCAAAAATCTAAGAACAAGATCGAGATCTTCAATAAAAAGAAAAATATCAAAGAAGATCCAAAAAAGAGAAGTAATTTACTTCATTGATTAGATCTTTTGATCTATATATAAAGGCATTGCCTTTTGATGAGAATCTGAACCATTGGTCCTTGAAAACTTGAGGTAGAACCTCTTTGGAACAAGAAAAACTTGTTTCTTTAATCTAAATTGGATCAAGATGCGCTTTGCGCTATTGTACAGTGCCTTGCACTCTTGATTTGCGCTGTTACGCTCCTTGGATTGGCGCAAGTCACCAGAGAGCGCTACGTGTCAATCTGCGTCTTGCGCTCCTAAAAACAGAGCGTTGCGCTCTTTGATTGGAGCACTACACCAGAGCGCGCCACGTGTCTGCAACGCACTAACGCAGCGCACTGCGCTAACAGACTTGCGCTCACCAAAGCGTGACACGTGTCACCTCCACATGCGCTGGCGCCTTGCGCTCATTAATTGACGCAAAGCGCCTGACAAGCCACGTGGCGCACTGTCAGAACTTTAAATGCTCTGCATTATTAAAAAAGGGCAGAGCCCAATTAAAGTTCTAATAGACCAAAGAGAAATGCTGTGCATTATAATAAAAGAAAAAAGAGGGCAGAGCCCAGTCAAAGGCCTAACAGGCCTAATGTGAACAAAATGTTGGACATTTTTCTAACTGGACTTAACCTAATTCTAGCCATAAGTTCTCAAATTAAATTGAACCGAGCACAACTGATCTTTCAAATCAATTTACACTCGGTTCAAGGGTACATCTCTGAACTCCTCTGATATTTGTCGTTGTAATCCTTCAACGTCGTCAGAGAGGTGACGGGTCCCGACAACCATATATTGCTACGGACTGTGGGGTCCTTAAACTCATGGACTATAATGTCCTTAAACCAATATTCGTCCCCAAAATGGGAATGTTGGACCACCATGTCCCTAAACTGGCAATGGACCACCATGTCCTCAAACTGGCAATGGACCACTATGTCCCTAAACTGGAACAATAGAGCCCAAATGCTCTTTTGTCGGATCTAAAAGATCCTGTTAAGTTGATCTTAGTCTCAAATTAGACTAACGTATCCTTAACAAATGTTTAAGTTGATTTTAGCCTCAAATATGGCTAACGTATCCTTAAACCAAAACCCCAAACCCAAATCTAAGAAAATAAGGATTTGGACTAATCCACGTCCTACGGGCGACAACATAAATTAGTCTCCGTATACAATCCACGGGCAACCACAAACAAAACAAACACCCACGACACGAAGTGACCAGCTGGAGAAGGAGAAAGTTGTTACCGCGATGCGGTAGCGTAATTAACTGCAGGGGCTTGCGCCTGCAGGGAAGAGCGTCCCCACAATCAAAAACCCCTCGAACGAGGGGGAATCTGACGAAGTCTGCTACATCGGCCGCATCCGTTTAAACCTTCGATACACGGTGCCATAAATCAACTTGGCATCTTCGGAGAGGTGGACGGATAAAACCAAATAGCATCTGCCCCGAATCTCAGGCAAGACATCTCTCGTCGTGCCATCATTCGAAGGGGAACAGATTCTGGCACGCCCGGTGGGACCTCTTCCTCTTTCCACTCCACACTTCGTGTGTCGTGTTCGTGAACGAATCGCGGTTTGCTGTGGTTGCCTATGGATTTGAGGTACTTAGATTTGGTGTCTTGCTCCGTGCAGAAAACAGAAGATCAATGGTTTTAAACTGCACTAACTGCAACCGCAACTCTCGCTCCGTCCTTGCTGGAGGAGTGACTTATGGGCCCCAAGCGGCCTCCCTTTTCAAGATGCCAGTGGAGCAGGTAACTCAAACCACCACTGGACTATTCTTCGGGACCATGATCCCACCCATGAGCTTCAATGCCCCAATGACGTCGCAAGAAGCTCCAAGGAAGTCGGTCTTTGATCGGCTTACAACTACCGCGGCCCCTCTCAACGGGTCGCCCAACTCTACTGCCTCGGTTTTTAACAGACTAGGCCAAAGCTCCAACGGGCCCATAAAGAAGCCTGCAATACCAGAAGGCGTTATCCCGAAGCGGATAGCCATCCCTACTCCCGTTCCAGGCGAAATCATCAAGGTTGCTTCCCCTACTCGGAAGTCTGCTCTTGATAGGTTGACCGTCCCCATTCAACGGACGTCGGTCTTTAAAAGGCTGATACCAGCAAATTTTGACCAACACAAGGGGCATAAGGAGGTCACCCCTATGGCTAAACCAACTCCAATCGCACGACATGCTCGCCGTCGTCACTGGCGCCGGGTAAGGAAAGCTGGGGGCAACTCCCCCTCTGGGATAACTCCGCCAGCTCCGATGGTGGAAATCAATGCTACTGTTCCGACCGGGAATAGCTTTGAACCGCTAAGAAAGGTGCGCAAAAACTCGCCAGCTGCCGTATTGGAAAGATCTCCTCCACCTCTGGATAATGCCCCAAAGGTGAAGCTGGAACAGCCCCCTCAACGGCTATCCTCTAAAATTTACAAGGTCTGGCGTCAAGTCCAAGACTCGGCGATTGACCCAAATTACTCTCGCCGAAAGAAAAAGATAAGGTTAGGCAAGAGAAGGATCACCCTGTCAAGCCACAAAAAGCAACAGCTAACTGGGTGCCCACTGCAACGGCTCCCTCAACGTCAATCACTCAAAAGAAAAGGGGGCCGCAAAAAACCCCTGTGAACATGGTGAGCCGTAAAAGCACTGAGCACAAACGCCCTAAGTCTGGGGGCATGGTGGTCCATACTATTTACATGGCATCCGGGAAGGAGGATAACCATGCTTCGACGGATCACCGACCGCTCACTCGATCCGTGACCAAAGCCCAAGAGCAATAATAGAAGCTTCAGGAAATGATGACTGCAATGGCCGCACTTACCGGGCCAAAAGAAAGCTCGGAGGCATCATCAGAGCAGCATCACGAACAAGAAACCAATGCTGACTTCTTACGCAGAGTCCTCGAAAATAAGGACAAAGAAGCCGCAGAGCAAGCGGCTAACATAAAACAAATGGTGCTCCTCTTCCAAGACATGGTAGGAATGATGTTACAGCCGGACCCTCCAGCTGAAGACCCTCCGATCATTGTTGGAGACGACGGAGGGGAGATATCTAATCCTCCTCCGGCCCTTTCAGCAGCCAAGGAGGAAACCGTTTCCAAAGCTGCACTAGACGACTATATAGCTCAGCAGATACGAGTTCATCAGGCGAATGAAGCGGCTGGGCAAATTGTTAGAACTGGACGACCCTATCCGGGCTGGTATGACCAAATCAGTTACCCGACGGGATATACGATCCCTAAGTTCCACGTATATAAAGGAACAGGGAATCCCCACCAGCATGTCGCTCAATTCAGGGCCTTATACGGCAACACTGGAGGTGACGACAAACTGCTGCTTCGCCAATTCGTCGGCAGCTTAGCAGAAATAGCCTTTGAATGGTATTCGAAGCTACCTAATGACTCTGTCAAAACATTTGTGGAGATGGAGCTACTGTTTACACAAAGATTCGCGAGTGCTAGTGAACGCACCCCGATAACAGCACTGATTAATGCCAGGGTATGGCCAGGCGAAACGTGGGTTCAATACGCAATGCGGTGGCGAAACTTATGGTCGAAGTGCGAACAACGCATCAAAGAAGCACCTGCGGTAGGCATGTTTGTGGGCACTCTTGATTCGGAAGCGACCATCTCACAATTCATGATGTTCTTCAAGCCAACTGCTTTCCAGGCCTTGATCGACAAGTTGGCCCAAATGGAGCAGATGGGATATAAACCGTCTCCTCCAAAGCCGGACTCTCGAAATGAGAAAGGAAAAGGGAAAGCGATCGTCGTCGCCAATACTCAACAACAGCCAAGCAACTCAAAGCCGGTTATTCGCCAAAACAACGTGCGTCCATGCCCATCCCTCGAGGAGAGACTGGGACGTCCTTACTCGTTTCCTCAGAATAAAACAAGGAGACTGTTCGAGCTGGCAGTGCGCAACAGCCTCATCAATCTGCCGAGTCCAAAACGTCCGTTGCAGCCAGGCGATGTCAACGATCTTAATTACTGCCCTTACCACCAAGCGGTAAGCCATCCAATCGAAGATTGCTTCGTTTTCAAGGGATGGATCGAGGATCAGTACCTACAAGGCAAGTTTGCGCTGTCTGAAAAGTGGAAAGTAAACCCACCACAGCCGCACACTCCAAAGAAGACGGGCACGCCGGGGGCAACTTGTTCTTTTGTTGAAGAAGCTCCATGGGAGGTCGTGCTTTCCGCCAAAACCAAAAAGATGCTGAATGATCTCCAGACATGCCCGGCGATCAGATGGAAGAACCCGTTGGAACCTGAGATCATCAAGGGGATGCTGAAGCCGCGCCCAACTCCAAAAATTGGTGATAGCCAAAATGCTCACACTCAGCCGTCAAAATCTTCGAAAAAGAAGAAGAAGTCCAAAAAGGTCATGAAGCCTGGTAACAAGAGCACGAGCCTGCAAAAACAGATCGACGTGCTGGAGGAATATAATCAGAAGGCACGGACTCCAGTCACACTCCGAGAATTCCTCAGCCACGTCCATGAGGACGGAGATGATGACAAAGACTCGTCGGATGAACCTGAGGATTATGTGGCAAGCTGCCATGTGATCTCTCACTCGTTGATAGACGATAAAGAAGCCCCTTGCACCGAGAGACGGGGGGCAGGTCCTGAACAAGAACTTCTGGGACCGTCAGATGAAATGATCAACGCATTCCTAAACGAATCTCTCCTGAGAAGTAAAGCTGATCGGGAGCGTGAGATGGCCATATTTGAAAAGGCCAAACGCCGGCGACTGGACAAAAGGGTCGAAACATTTCCACCAGATCAAAGTACATCCGCCGTAAATGAAAGCAGGATCAAGACAAAGAAACGATTCGCCAAAGCCATATCGATGGGGATGAGGCTACCCTCTTTCAGAGAAAATTCTCCTGGAGGTATACATCTTGATGAAGCGGATATACATCCTAACTTCTGTTTATACCGTCAGAGGATTGCACACCCTACCGAGGAGTGCATAGCCTTTAAAAAACTGGTGGCAGGGATATGTTGCTCATCGACAACACGTTCAACGAATGAAGCGCAAGGCTCGTCGGGAACAGAGAAGCATGACAGATGAGCATGAAAGAGCTACCGGCAACTGTCACATAGCCGACACCAAGGGATCGCAAGTTATCACCTTTGGAAACGACTCTGACGAAGAAGTCGCCCTCAGCCCTCTCTTCAAGGAATCCACCTCCGACAAAAGACATGCGAAAATTTGCGACAAAATCTAGCTGCGTAATCGTGCGTTGACTTAAGACCGAAACGTCGTTAAACTACTACCAACCCGCGGCATCCCCCAGGCTGACGTGTTGATAAAAAAACAAAAAAATAATAAAAAAACGGTATGTCCATAAGCAAAATGGGCACGGGTGAAAACCCGAAAGGGCTCCGTGAGTAAAAACAGAAGGGCTACCGGCGAGTCTTGTGAAAACCCGAAAGGGTGCGACCTCGTTATATAAAAAGAATAATAAAAAAAAGAATAAAAAAAACAAAGAAGACGGTATGTCCATAAGCAAAATGGGCACGGATGAAAACCCAAAAGGGCTCCGTGAGTAAAAACAGCAGGGCTACCGGCGAGTGTTTGTGAAAACCCGAAAGGGCGCAACCTCGTTAAAAAACACTTACAGGGTCCTCTCGACCTTGTGAGGAGAAACCGCCCGCGTAAGATCCTTACGACTCACAAGGGAGCAACACACTTGGGGATCCTCACGATTCCTAAGGAGAAATTACACTTGCGAGATCCTCACGACTCGTAGGGAGAACTCTCTTATGGGACCCTCACGGCTCATAAGATTTAAAAGTCTTAAGTTACAGAGATCTGAACCTGTTCTTAAGCAACCCCCACAACCTTCGATATTGCCCTACAAGTGGCTCAATACTGACCCTTGTATACAATCCACGGGCGCGAATAAACATTTCCCTAACCAAGTCCCACCCGTGACTAGGGATATGTCCATATGGTGAACAACCCTTGTAAGTCCTCTCGATTTATAAGGAGAAAACCCTTTGGTAAGATCCTTACGACTTATAAGAGAACATACACTTAGGAATCCCCACGATTCCTAAGGAGAAAACATACCTACGAGATTCTCACGACTTGTAGGGAGAAATACCTTTGTGAGACCCATACGGCTCATGAAGTCAAAAGCCTTAGTCGACAGGATCCTAACCCTGTTTACTAAGCCACTTTTGTTCAATATCGACAAAGGCAAATAATGATTCGCTCCTGGCAATATTCCAGTTGTAGCGATGCTGATGCTGAGATTGGCACCAGATTCCAAGTTCCACACCCGCGATAAAAAATCAGCGGGTTAAAAATGCATATGAAATAGCCGAAATGATTGGGCAACTCGCAATAAAAAGCAGCGAGTAAAATAAAAAAACAGCCGAAATGATTGGGCAAGTCACAATAAAAAGCAGCGAGTAAAAAGAAAAATAGCCGAAATGATTGGGCACCGCGAAAAATAGCCGAAATGATTGGGCAATCGCGACCTTCGCGATATAAAAGCTGAAATGATAGAGCATCGCGGAAATAAAATAATAATATAAAAAAATGAATAAAACTTTTGCCCTACAGGTAAGATCACATCGATCCCTGTATACAATCCAGGGGCACAAACAAAGAGGGAACCATACCTTCCCAACAGGCTCCACCAGAAAGCGAAGCCAAATCTCGACGGTTCATAGACAACCTAGAGACAATCTCGACATTTGTCGCAATATTGCAGACACAATGTCAACAAACGAAGCGAAGGAAGATCCCTAGCTTCGGGTCTCGACGTCGATGTCGACAACTTAGAGATCACCAACGGCGTTTCTCCTCACTCCAACCAGATGCAGACATGACGTCAACAACCGACCACGGAGTCGCAACGAAACGGAGCCATGGCATAGTCCCTAGTTCTAAATCTTAACAGCAATATCTACAGCCTAAGAATCAGCAACGGCGTTCCTTCGTAGTCCAGCAGGATACAGATGCAACGTCAACGAAAGACCCCACGGTCGAAACAAAATGAAGCGACGGCAAAATCCCAGCTTCACCGCAACATTCGTCTCGATACAGCAGACGAGATGTCAACAACGGCGTTCCTTCGCAGTCCAGCAGGATGCAAATACAACGCCGACAAAAGACCCCACGATCGAAACAAAACGAAGCGACGGCAAAATCCCAGCTTCACCTCCACATTTGTCTCGATACAGCAGACGAGATGTCACCCCAGCGTTCTTCCCCCAGCAGGATTCAGATGCGCTAAAGTAAATGAAGCAAAGGCCAAATTCCTAGCTTCAGAGTCTTGACGGCAACTCATATAAAGCCTGAAAGACAATCGGAGATCATCTCACACCAGCGCGGAGTGGTCACCACCTCGACGATCGTCTCGATACAGCAGACGAGATGTCACCCCAGCGTTCTTCCTCCAGCAGGATTCGGACACGCCAGCAAATGAAGCGAAGGCCAAATTCCTAGCTTCAGCGTCTTGACGGTAACTCATATAAAACCGGAAAGACAATCGGTGATCATCTCGCACCAGCGCGGAGTGGTCACCACCTCGACGTTCGTCTCAATACAACAGACGAGATGTCACAACAGCGTTCTTCCTCCAACAGGATTCGGACGTAACAAAGCAAACGAAGCGAAGGCCAAATTCCTAGCTTCAGGGTCTTGACGGTAACTCATATAAAACCTGAAAGACCATCGGAGATCATCTCACACCAGCATAGAGTGATCACTACCTCTACATTCGTCTCGATACAGCAGACGAGATGTCACCACAACGTTCTTCCTCCAGCAGGGTTTAACGCGACAACAACAACGGAGCCACGGCAAAATCCCTAGTTCCATACCTCGACGGTTCACCAAAAACCTAGAGACAACTGCGACATTCGTCTCAATACAGCAGACGCAATGCCAGCAAACGAAGCGAAGGCTAAATTCCAAGCTTCAGGGTCTTAACGGCAAGTCATATAAAGCCTGAAAGACAATCGGAGATCATCTCGCACCAGTGCGGAGTGGTCACCACCTCGACGTTCGTCTCGACACAGCAGACGCAACATCACCAAAAGGAGCCACGGCAAAATCCCTAGTTCCAAACCTCGACGTTCACCAGCAACCTAGAGACAACCGCGATATTCGTCTCGATACAACAGACGCAATGCCAGCAAACAAAGCAAAGGCCAAATTCCTAGATTCAGGGTCTTAACGGCAAGTTATATAAAGCCTGAAAGACTATCAAAGATCATCCCACACTAGCGCGGAGTGGCTATGACTCATAGGGGCTCTCCAAAATGAGCCTAATCTCAAGTAAAAAGCGGCATGGCAAAATTCCTAACGCTTGCTCTTCCGACGGTCAAACTGCCTAGGAGGATTGCTTGAAGACGTCTTGTCCAGCCCCCGAAGGGATCAGAGACACGACAGTCGCAAGGCTACTCGAACAGCAAGATTGCCTATCGAGAAATACATCAGCCAACGCAACGGTACGACGGACAAAACCCTAAGTACCACAGACCCTAACGGACCTCTGTCGTAAAGAGCAGAGGTTAACTGTGACGTTAGGATATTCTTGGGAGAACTGCTCGATTCGTCTCGACTCGTGAGGAAATTAGTATCTTTGCGAGAACTTCTCGATTCGTCTCGACTCGTGAGGAAAAGCCTTAGGCAGCGGAGATTAAAAAACCTGTTTCCTAAGCACTGGGGTCCTACAAGTCGGTCCAAAACGGACTCTTGCATACTATTCACGGACCACACTCTCCAAAGTCGAATCTCGACAAGGAGGGAAACAACCACTTACGAGTCCTCTCGACTTGTAAGAGGGAAAATTCTCTAGTGAGGTCCTTACGACTCTCAAGAGAAAACACACTTAGGAGTCCTCACGACCCCTAAAGAGAAAATACACCTACGAGATCCTCTCGACTCGTAGGGAGAAAAGTCTTTATGAGACCCTCACGGCTCATAAAGTTGAAAAGCCTTAGGTAGCAGATCTGAACCTGCTTCCTAAGCCATCACTACTCCCCAAAGTATTCAAAACGGAATGTTCTATATCACCTATAGGCTACGCTTACTTAAGGAATATACCAATAACAAAGCGGAAAATGAAAGGAAGGAGGCAAAAGATTTGTCATTCATACTTGGAAAATTCTTACATCAATAAAGACAATAAACAAAAAAACAACACTGTTGAAATGCTATTATAATGGCAAAACCTCAGATCCAGGACATGGATTGAGGAAGTCGAAAGTGACCTTGTCCAGGACTTTCCAAGCCTGGCGAACCATCCTAGTGTGCTTTCTTTCGTGAGCACGAGCGTCGGGATCCCCACTGATGTCCTCCACCCTCCGATAAGCAGCAAATATGGCGGACTGTTGAAAGGCCTGGTGCAGGAGGTCGACAAGATTGTCTCGCCGTCTCTTCGAGATCAGGTTCATCAGATACACCGAGTGCATCTTATCCTCGGCGGCATCTAATGCCCTGAGCGGCACTCCGGTAAAGAATAGTGGAAGCGCTTCCCAAATTGCTCCCACAATAAGCTTCAGGAGAGGAGAACGTCGAGGAAGCGGTTGACCGTTATATGCGTCGAAGCGACTCATAATTTCTGCACACTCGGCGTTTGTGAGTTCTCGGTTCTGAGAACGGCCGAGTCGGCGAATGTCTCCATAGGAGATGATCTCATCAAGGTCATACATGTGAGCGTCCATTACTCCTGTAAAAGAAAATCAGCAAAATTAGCAGACGGACTGATTAAGCGAGATGATACAATTCATAAATAAATAAAATGCCGTCTTTAACCTCCAAGATCCATGAAAAACTCTTAAGAGTTCTTCTATATGATTTGGAAGGAGCAAAGCTCCATTAATGAATTAAGAAAATACAAGGAAAATCTTTTAGAGAGCAGAGCTCTATTAATGGAATCCTAATAGGGTTCTCTTTAGTCCCCTTTAGACCTATAGAGCAAACCTCTGCTAAGTGAAGCCTTAAATGGATATTCTTTAGATCAGGGATCTATTGAGAGCAAGGCTCTTAAAATTAATTTAATTTAATCTAATTTAATTTTTACCTAAAAATTTTCTAGAGTTTTAACTCTTAAAAGTGCTTAAACAAAAGAGTAAGGCTCTGAATAAAAATTCTTTTGAAGAGATGAAAATCATCTAAGGGACCAAAGGTCCTATTTATATGCATTGAGAGCCGTTTCAACTTCCCCAACGGTTGGAATTCTGCCACCGCTACGCTCACGTCTGGGGCCACGTAAGCACAACGGTAGGGGGGCATTTGTTTCCCCCAATCAGAGCAAAGCTCTGTTCAAATTTCAAGACGGGAAATGAAGCAACGCTTCTGTTTCCCCCAATCAGAGCAAAGCTCTGTGTTAAAAATTCAAATAATAATAAAGGAAGCAACGCTTCAGATAACTTGCGCTCTGCGCTGCGCGACACGTATCAGCGCAGTTGCGCTGCGCTCTGCGCTGCGCGACACGTGTCAGCGCAGTTGCGCTGTGCGACACGTGTCAAGCGCAGGTGCGCTTGCGCCAACTGTGCCAGCACTAAATTAGAATTAAAATTCTAGAAAGATCTTTTTAATCTTGTTAAAACAAGAAGATTATCTTCTGTAAAATAGAGCCCTTGGATCAAAGATCCGACGGCAGGGAAATATCCCCAGATCAATCAGAAAAAGATCTCTTTAACTGATTTAACAAACTAATTGGCCCTATATAAAGGCCCCTAGACCCCAAGTCTCAGATATACAGAGCTCCTCTAAAAACTTTGAGAAGAACTCGAAGAGAAAAAGGTAAACTTTTGAAAAAAAGAAGAATTTCTTCTAAAAAGATCAAAGATCTAAGAACAAGATTGAGATCTTCAATAAAAAGAAAAAGATCAAAGAAGATCCAAAAAAGAGAAGTAATTTACTTCATTGATTAGATCTTTTGATCTATATATAAAGGCATTGCCTTTTGATGAGAATCTGAACCGTTGGTTCTTGAAAACTTGGGATAGAACCTCTTTGGAACAAGAAAAACTTATTTCTTTAATCTAAATTGGATCAAGATGCGCTTTGCGCTATTGTACAGTGCCTTACACTCTTGATTTGCGCTGTTGCGCTCCTTGGATTGGCACAAGTCACCAGAGAGCGCCACGTGTCAATCTACGTCTTGCGTTCCTAAAAACAGAGCGCTGCGCTCTTTGATTGGCGCACTGCACCAGAGCCCGACACGTGTCTGCAGCGCACTAGCGCAGCGCACTGCACTAACAGACTTGCGCTCACCAGAGCGTGACACGTGTCACCAACTCTGGCTTGCACGTTTGATAGTCGCCATTTACTTGACTAACGACCAGCTGGGAGTCTCTGTATATAAGAAGGTTCTCGATTCCCATGTCCACAGCGATCTCAAGACCTACTATCAAAGTTTCATATTCGGCTTCATTATTAGTCCTCGGCTCTGTTAAGGAGAAGGCAAAGCGCATTATCCCTCCTTGTGGAGTCACGAAGATGAGGCCTACCTCAGATTTGATTATGGGGGTGCTTTGTTTGCGCTTCTTCATGGAAAATACTCCATCGAAGTAGAGTTCCCACCGGGTATCATTCTCTCTTCTCTTCCCGTCGATCGTGTCAAACGCGTACTCATCGGGCAATTCGCAGTTCAAAGGAGAATCGGAAGGTATTGGATGCTCAGCGAGGAAGTCGGCGATGGCCTGGCCTTTCACTGCCTTGAGAGGTCGATAAATTATCGAGAACTCCATCAAGAGTAGGGCCCACTTAGCGAGCCGTCCTGTTAATATGGCCTTTGACATCAAATATTAGAGGGGATCCACCTTTGATATGAGATGGACCTCGTGTGCCAACGCATAGTGTCTAAGCTTCGTTATCGCGAAGATCAACGCCAGGCAGTGTTTTTCAATGGGGGAGTAATTGTTTTCTGCCCCCAGGAGAACTTGACTCAAATAGTAAAGAGCTCTTTCCTTCCCTTGGTCGTTCTCTTGTGCCCATAGCGCGCCTAAGGAACCTTCGAGGGCTGTTGTATACAGGACGAGAGTTTTTCTTTAACGGGAGCGGCCAATACTGGCGGATTCTGCAGGTATTGCTTGATTTCGTCCAGTGTGCTTTGGCATTTGGGATCCCAGAAGAACGGGGTTCCCTTCTTCATTAGATGACTGTAAGGACGGCACTTGCCGGAAAGATTGGCTATAAATCGCCGGATATACGCAAGCTTCCCTTGGAGAGACCGCAGTTGCTTGAGAGTCTTTGGCGGAGGCATTTCCATGATCGCCTTGATCCTCGAGGGGTCTATCTCGATGCCTCGGTGTCGGACAACGAATCCTAGGAACTTGCCCGAGGAAACTCCGAACGCGCATTTAAGAGGGTTCATTTTCAAGTTGTATTCCGAAGGCGATGAAACACGATCTTCAGACGTTCTAAATGTTTCTCGTATGATTTGCTTTTAACTATGAGGTCGTCGATATAACATTCAACGATTTCGTGTATGAGGTCATCGAAAATCTTCGTCATGGCCCTCTGATAGGTGGCACCAGCGTTCTTTAGACCAAAAGGCATCACCTTGTAGCAGAATATGCCCAAAGGGGTCCGGAAAGCGGTATGCTTCTGGTCCCCAGGATACATCTTTATCTGATTGTATCCTGATGAGCCGTTCATGAAGGAGAAAATTTCATGAGTGGATGTATTATCTATCATTAGCTCAGTGACTGGTACTGAAAAGTCGTCCTTTGGGCAAGCTTTGTTGAGATCCCGAAAGTCCACACATATGCGCACTGTCCCATTTTTCTTCATCACCAGGACGATGTTGACGATCCAGTCAGGATACTGAACCTCTTGGATAAAACCGGAGTCGATTAGTTTCTTGACCTCGACATTGATGCTCATCTCAAGCTCGAGCCGCATTCTTCTCGGTGCTTATTTGATCGGCTTGATGTCCGGAGATATCGCCAATTTGTGCACAGCAATCTCTGGATCTAGTCCCGGCATCTCGGAATAGTTCCATGCGAAGCAATCTTTATACTGTATGAGCACGTCTTTTAGCGTAGCCACCCTTTCTTCAGACAACATCTCACTGACGAATGTCGGCCGCGGGTCACTTGCCGTCCCCAAGTCAATTTTCTTGAGGTTATCTACAGTAGTATGTATTCCATCTTCCAGCTCTTTTGGCGCCGGTGGAAACTCTGAGATCACTTCGTCACTATCGTTTTCGAAGCACTAGGGGAGGTCATCCATATTCTCGGATTCTACTTCTGACAGCGGTATCACGTGACAGGTACGAGATCATTTTCAAGACCGATGTTGATCTGGTTCTATTCTCGCTATACACATCGCTTTCGGTTCATGCTTCTGTGGCGGGCTTACCCTCCAACTGCTGGATAGAGTGAACCTGCCCTGTTGATATTGGTCTTCGACCCAGTTCTTGAAGGTGAAGCAGTTTTCGAGAGGATGTCCTATTGCTCGGTGATAGGAACAATAGTCTAGGTAAGAGACCTCGTCTGCTTGCTCGGGGTGCTTGGACTCCGAGAGTGTCATCATTTGATATTTCATGACAAGATCGAATATCTTCTTTGTCTTGTCTTGGGGAAAAGAATATGTTCGACCCATCTTCTTTATAAGAGACGGATACTGGCTGCTCGATTCTTGATCGTGTGGCTTCTTAAACCCGCTTGGCCGCTGTCGAACGTTTTTTCCGTTCTTTGGTTTATTTTTGCCTCTGCGCCGGGTCTTTTGTATAACGGGCTGGTAACGAAGAGCAGTGTCATTCTTCACGGCCTGCTGAAGGAGGCGCTGCTTCCTAGCTTTCTCATAAATGGCCATTTCGCGGCTATAGTCATCCCGAACCTTTTGACTCGCTTCCCTTATTAGCTTGTCCTTCTTTTCTTCAAACGACGGACTCGGCATTGTCACGACGGGACCTCATTTTGGTTCGGGGTTAGCGTATTTTAACAGAACATCTCCTTCTTCATCAAAGTCATGTATAACGCAACTGTCATGGAGTCGTTCCCGTCTTTTGGATTGAACATATCCAAGCCCGATCGTTTTCATTCTCCCGTTGGGCAACTTTCGTTGAGTTCCAGAGATGTTCCAAATCCTGTTATAGAACTGTGCTTGTCGAGCAGTTTGCTTAAGGGGTACACATTGGCTCCTCAATAGCCTTTTTAAGCCTTCTGTGTAGTATCTAGGCAGACGGATGGGCTGGAACTTGTCAAGTGTAGAATCGGCACCATGCCAAATTTCTTTTTCCACTTTGGTTTCCATGGATTGATAAAAGAGGATCGCCTTTTCATCTCTTTACCTGGGAGGGACGTAGAATGTCTGCAGTTCCTGCATATTATAGGTATTAAGTGCGTCAAGCTCTTTGTAATGCTCTTGCGGAACCATGGCAATTCGCAAACTCTGATCATTGCCAGCAAATACTTGTATTGATGGCCGAACGGAAAATACGGCATTGACCTCATCTTCCGAGTCGCTGCCGAAGATCAACATAGGGGTGGACGGTCCCGGCTTGTTGCATTGGGGCGGCCCTGAATAAACTATTTCTTCTTCCTCCTCGGTATCAATCCCGAAGATCGGAATAGTAGTGATAGCTTTGTTCTTCGGTTTATGACATCTCTCCATGTCTTCGAAATCTGGTAAGAAGTATTTTGCATCTTCGTACTTTCGGACTTCATTCACGGAGAATGGGTTTAGCTCCCCCGTCACAGTGTACTTGTTCATATCAGAATTTTGCATTATTATATTCCCCGTTCTTAATCATATTGTAAAGAAATAGGTGCTTTTGATCCATGTCTGCTAAATAGTTGCAGGTTACAGGTTCTCAGAATAATACAGTGAAATTCAGAAAAAGACACTACAAATGTGAGACTACGACCAACAAATAGATGAATCTGCAAGATGACGCTTACCAGTTTAAGGAACAAACGAAGATCAATGAACAGTTCGATTGCACAAAGTACGAGGGCAGCACAAGATTCAAGACTTCAACGCGAAGCTTATGGTAAAAGTCCACAAATTCTGCACTGTTGGAAATCTGGAAGAAAATAGAAAAGATTCTAAAGAACCAAGAGAAGAAAACAGAAGAAAATAGCAACATGAAGCAACCCTGAGAGAATGAACTCAAGACCCCACTATATGGCCGTGGAACCGCGGCCAAATAGGGCATTCTGCCGCGGATCCGCGGCTGAAGTGCACGTGTCGGTGCACGTGTCGGTGGGTGTCGGTGCTTTGACCCGGCTTTCTTAGGGTAGTCTTGTAATTTCAGATGTGGATGAGATGTAAACTCTAGGGTTTCTCCTATCTATAAATAGGAAAGCCTATAGCCTCTTTTGGGGCATGCCTCTTTTTAATTCTAGATTAAATTTCAATTCCTTTGTAATCGTCAAGAGTGCATCAATAAAGTAAGTTTTTTTTTTTTATCTTGTGTTCTTCTTAATTGCAATTTTATTTATCTGCATTTTTTACCTGTCTATATTTATCTGCAAGGTCATTAGTTAATTAAAAAGAAAATTTATAAAAATGAATTTTGTCGCAATTTCCCTAATGAGTGAGTAGTTCCTCACTTGTTAGGGTTAGGATTGGGTAGGTTTGAGAGATGGAAATCTCTCGCTCCTTTCTTGCCTCATAACTTTATAAATTAGGACTCTATGTAAAACAAACACCCACCGCTCACTACGGCACCCTATCCTACGAGATAGCGGCGATTCCCTAGTTAGACCGGTAGTGGTTGATTTACATAGAGGTTAGGGATAAAAGTTAAGAAAGGACGGATAAGGACCAAAAGGAAGAAACTATGTTTCTTCCTGGTCGTGCTAATCCCTTTTGTTAATTATTACCCTAACACCTATGTTCTTAATTAGGGAAAAAGAAGCAGTGAGTAGAATTAACTTTCCAAACTAACCTAATCCCAACCCTAGCAAGGTTTTAATCCAAATTAAATTCAATCGTAGTTTTTTATAAAATTCAAAACCTACCAAAAATAGGAATTAACTCGTTAGAACAATTAGAAAAGAACACGTTTTCCCTGTGGACCGACCCGTACTCAATCGGCTAGCTACCAAGCGACACTGTTATTGATTGCGGTATTCTATTCTTTGATTTTAAAACACATACGCACGAAAAAGACGATCAATCAGTACTCGAGACCATCTTTGAAGTATTTCATACACTGATGTTGTGTAGAAGGGATAATGTTGTACTCGTGTAGCCAAGGCCTGCCGAGCAAAGCATTGTAGCAAGTCTTCGGTCAATGACGTGGAACTTGATGTCCGCGACGAGCTGCCGAAAGCGTAATGTCAATATCACAGACCCGAGCGTCCGTGATGACTGGGAGTCAAACCCAGAAATAGTGATTTAATCACGAGCGAGGTGCTGAACGCTCATGCAGATTTCCTTCAACACTCTTACATTGAGAAGGTTGACGGAAGACCCATTATCGACCAGGATTTTGCCTATCTTGATATCATGACAGTATCCGGAGACATAAAGGGGACAGTTATTCTCACACGTCCCGAGGAAGAGATCTTCATCGCCGAAGGTGATATCGGCTGTGTGCACCTCTTCCAGTTCGTCCTTCATCTTTTCTTCGGCGAGGAAAGCTTGGAATTGCTCGGGCTCTTGTAGTGCCTTAATCAAAGAATCTCTCGCCTCTTTAGATAGCAGAAGGGCATCGAGAATGCTTAGATGCGAAGGTAGCTTTCTCAAGTGTGCCAGAACGTTATAGTCCACCTTATTTTTCTTTGGCGGGTCCTTGGCTGTCAGCTCTTCGACGGCTCGGTCTTCGAGTGTGATATCCTCAGGGACCTTTTCTTTCCCCTTATCCTTTCTGTTCGAGCCCTTATTTGCAGGTCCGAGGTTCTTTTCCGATAGCATGCGATTGCGCAGCTGAATGTTTTCACAGCTCTTTGGTTCTTCTTCTTTTCCTGAGGTGGATTCTTTGAAGAGAAAGCCGAGGGTCATTTCTTCTTCAGAATCGCTCCCAAAGGTGAGAACTTGCAATCCCCTAGCATCGACCATGTGACAGTTGCCAGCCGTTCTTTTGCATTCATCTGTCACGCTTTTCTGCTGTCGACGAGCTTCACGCTTCATCCTTTTGAAGTGTTGCCTGTGAGCGACATATCCCTGCCACCATCTTTTAAGAGCGTTGCACTCTTCAGTAGGGTGTGTAACCTTTCGGTGATATAGGCAGTAGCTAGGATGTACATCCGCTTTATCAGGAGTATTTTCTTCGGAGGGTGGTAGCTTCATTCCCATCGATATGGTTTTAGCGAACCTCTTCCTCGTCTTGACCCTGCTTTTATTTGCGGCGGATGTATTTTGATCTGGTGGGAGTGTTTTAACCCTTTCGTCCAGTCATCGGCATTTGGCCTTTTCAAATATGGCCATCTCGTGCTCTCGATCAACTTTGCTTTTCAAAAGAGTTTCGTTTAGGAATGCATCAATCATCTCGTCTGGTCCTAAGAGCTCCGTTTCAGGATCTGCCCCCAGTTTCTCTGTGTCAGGAGCCTCTTCACTGTCTATCGATGAGTGAGAGATCACATGGCAGCTTGCCACATAATCCTCAGGCTCATTCGACGAGTCTTCTCCATTGTCATCATTTCCGTCTTCAAGGACGTGGCTGAGAAATTCTTGGAGTGTGACTGGGGTCCACGCCTTCTAGTTATATTCTTCCAGCGCGTCGATATATTTTTGCTGCTCCGTGCGCTTGTCTTCAGGCTTCACGGGCTTTTTGGTCTTCTTCTTCTTCTTCGAAGATTTTGACGGCTGGGTGCGAGCGCTTTGAATATCACCACCAATTTTTAAAGTTGGGCGCGGTTTCAGCATTCCCTAGATGATCTCGGGTTCTAGTGGATTTTTCCACCTGATTGCCGGGCATACTTGGAGATCGTTCAACATTCTTTTAGTCTTGGCTGAAAGAACGACCTCCCATGGAGTTTCTTCTACAAAAGAGCATGATGCCCCCGGTGTGTCCGTCTTTTTAAGAGTGTGCGGCTGCGGCGGGCTTACTTTCCAATTCTCGGACAGGGCGAATTTTCCATGTAGGTATTGATCTTCAATCTAGCCCTTAAAGACGAAACAATCTTCAATTGGGTGGCCTATCGCTTGGTGATAGGGGCAATAATTGGGATTATTAGCCTCACAGGGTTGCAATGGGCGTTTTGGATTCGGTAGATTGATGAGCCTGTTGCGCACCAATAGTTCGAACAACCTCCTCGTTTTGTCCCGGGGAAACGAATAAAGGCGCTTTATTTTCTCATTATAGAATCGCCGTCTCTCGTCTAGGCGATCAGTTAATTTCGGACCACTGGGCTGCTGTTGAGCATTGGCGACGAAGGTCGCTTTCCCTTTCCCTTTTTCATTCCACGGCTCCGGCTTCGAAGAGGAAGGCCTGTGGCCCATCTGGTCCATTTGGGCCAGTTTATCAATCAAGGACTGGAAAATGGTCAGCTTGAAAAACATCATGAACTGGGAGATGGTCGCCTGCGGATCAAGAGTACCCATGAACATGCCCACTGCTGGCGTTTCTTCGATGCGCTGCTCACATTTTGACCACAAATTCCGCCATCGTATTGCGTATTGAACCTATGTCTCGCCTGGCTTCACCCTGGCATTGATCAATGTCGTTATTGGGGTGCGTTCACTAGCGCTCGCGAATCGCTGGGTGAATAACAGCTCCATTTCTGCAAAGGACTGGACAGAGTCGTTCGGGAGTTCAGAGTACCATTCGAACGCTGTCTCCGACAAGCTGCTGACGAACTGACGAAATAGCAGTTTATCGTCACCTCCAGTGTTGCCACATAGAGCCCTGAACTGGGCGACATGCTGGTGGGGATTGCCCGTCCCTTTATATACATGGAATTTAGGGATCGTATATCCCGGTGGGTACCTTATTTGGTCATACCAGTCTGGATAGGGTCGTCCAGTCTTAACAATTTGCCCGGCCGTTTCGCTCAGATAATGAGCTCGTATTTGCTGAGCGATGTAATCATACAGAGCGGCCTTGGAGATGGCCTCCTCCTTGGCTGCTGAAAGAGCCGGAGAAGGGTTCGATGTCTCCTCTCTGTCGTCTTCAATGATAATTGGGGGGTCTTCAGCTGGAGGTTCCGGCTGTAACATCATCCCGGCCATGTCTTGGAACAAAAGAGCCATTCATTTTATGTTGGCCGTCTGTTCCGCGGCCTCTTTTTCTTTCCTCTCGAGCATTCTTCGGAGGAATTCAACATTAGTTTCTTATTCCTGACGTTGTTCTGAGGTCTCTGGATTTTCTTTCGGCCCAGTAAGTACGGACATTGCAGTCAGCATCTCCTGAAGTTTTTGTTGTTGTTGCTCCTGAGCCTTTGTTATCAATCGGGTAAGTAGTCGATGACCCGTAGAAGCACGGCTTTCCTCTTTTCCGGAAGCCATATAAACGGTATGTCTTACCATGCCCCGGACTTAGGGCGTTTAGATTCAGTGTCCTTGCGGTTCGCCACGGTCACAGGGGTTTTCTCCGGCCTCCTTCTCTTGTGAGCGGTTGAAGTTGAGGGAGCCGTTGCAGCGGGCACCCAGACGGATGACATCTTCTGTGGTACCACGGGATGGCTCTTTTCTTGCCGAGCTTTAATCTTCTTTGGTCAGCGAGAGTAGTCCTGGTCAATCACCGATTCCTGGACCTGTCGCCAAACTTTGTAAATTTTGGAAGACAATCGCTGAGGTGGATGCTCCGATTTCTTTTCTGTAGCATTCTCCACAGGTGGGGGAGATCTTTTCAGCACGGCGGTCGGAGAGTTTTTGCGCACCCTCCTTAGCGGTTCAAACCTGTTCCCAGTTGGAACAGCAGCATCGATTTCCACCGTTGGAGCCGGCGGAGTAGTCCAGAAGGGGAGTTGCCCCCGGTCTTTCTCACTTAGCGCCAGTGGCGACATCAAGCGTGTCTTGCAGATGGAGTTGGTTCAGCTATAGGGGTGACTTCCTCATTCCCCCTATATTGGTCAGAAGTTATCGTTGTCAGCCTCTTGAAAACCGACGTCCGTTGAGAAGCAGTGTCCAATCTGTCAAAGACGGACCTCAGGGCAGGGAAGCAGCTTTGAGGACTTCGTCTGGAGCGAGAGCCGGAACAGTCAGTCTTGTGAAGACCGACCCTTTGGCGGGAGAAGCCGCTTTGACGACTTCATGAGCAGGAATGGCTATCCGCTTAGGGATAACTCTTTCCGGTATCGCGGGCTTCTTCATGGGCCCGTTGGAGCTTTGGCCCAGTCTGTCAAAGACTGAGGCGTTAGAGCTGAACGACCCATTGAGAGGGGCCGCAGTAGTGGTGAGTCGATCAAAGACCGACTTTTTGGGGGGCTTCCTGCAACGGCAGCGGGGCATTGAAGTTCATAGGTGGGAGCATGGTCCCGAAGAATAGCCCAGTGGTGGCCTGAGTAACCTGGTCCACCGGCATTGTAAAAACAGAGGCCGCCTGAGGCCCGTAGGTCACTCCTCCTGCGAGGACGGAGTGAGAGTTATTGCTATTGTTGCAGCTTGTGCAGTTAGAGGCCATTGATGTTCTTCTTTCTGCACGAGAGCAAAACCAAATCTTAGTACCTTGAACCCAAGGGCAGCCATATTAAACTGTGATTCGTTCGCGAACACGACACACGAAGTATGGAGTGGAAAGAGGAAGAGGTCCCACCGGGGTGTCAGAATCTGTTCTCCTCTGAAACACGGAGACACGACCGCGAAGGTCCGTCTTGCCTGAATTTGGGGGCAGATGCTAATTGGTGCTATCCGTCCACCTCTCCGAAGATGCCAAGTTGATTTATGACACCATGCATCGAAAGTTTGAACGGATGCGGCCGATATAGTAGACTTCATCAGATTCCCCCTCGTTGAGGAGTTTTTGATTGTGAGGACGTTCTTCCCGGCAGGCGCAAGCCCCTGCAGTTAATTACGCTACCGTATCGCGGTAACAACTTTCTCCTTCTCCAGATGGTCACTTCGTGTCGTGTGTGTTTATTTTGTTTTTGATTGCCCGTGGATTGTATACGGAGACTAATTTATGTCGTCGTCCCTAGGGCGTGGATTAGTCCAAATCCGTATTTTCTTAGATTTGGGTTTGGGGGTTGGGTTTAAGGATACGTTAGTCTCATTTGAGACTAAGATCAACTTAAACGTATGTTAAGGATACATTAGTCTAATTTTAGACTAAGATCAACTTAACGGGATCGTTTAGATCCAACAAAAGAGCATTTGGACTCTATTGTTTAGTTTAGGGACATTGCGGTCGATTACCAGTTTAAGAATATGGTGGTCCAATGTTAGTTTAAAGACATCTCGGTCCAGTTTAAAGACATCATAGTCTGTAAAGGTTAAGGACATCATAGTCCATGGGCTTAAAGGGACCCCACAGTCCGAGGTTTAAGGACATTACAGTCCGTGGGTTTAAAGGGACCCCACAGTCCGAGGTTAAGGACATCATAGTCCATGGGTTTAAAGGGACCCCACAGTCCGAGGTTAAGGACATCATAGTCCGTGGGTTTAAAGGGACCCCACAGTCCAAGGTTAAGGACATCATAGTCCATGGGCTTAAGGACCCCACGGTCCAATTTACAGACGTCATAGTCTATGAAATGTATGGTTGTCGGGACCCATCACCTCTCTGAAGACGTTGAAGGATTACAACGACAAATATCAGAGGGGTTCAGAGATGTACCCTTGAATCAATTTTGATTGGGAAACCTACAATCCAA
Organism: Agapanthus africanus; assembly: GCA_030015575.1. Classification (NCBI taxonomy): domain Eukaryota; kingdom Viridiplantae; phylum Streptophyta; class Magnoliopsida; order Asparagales; family Amaryllidaceae; genus Agapanthus; species Agapanthus africanus. The sequence goes on along the minus strand of CM057351.1, from coordinate 365,095,235 downwards.
TTTAGGACTAAGATCAATTAATTCGATTATGAGCACATTGGCTCAGTTAAATCTGAATTGGGGACTTATGGCCAACTTGGGCTAAGTCTAATTAAGTTTGAAATGTTGGCCCTTTGTTGGACTGTTGGACATTTGTCTGGGTTCAGCCCTCCCATTATTTAGCAATGCTAAACAGGGGTTTGGGGGCTCTAACAACATTTTGTCTTTGGCTGAGCACTAACCATTCATTATAGCTCTGGACTTTACTTTGCATATCATATGAACTGATTAATTTTGAGGTTCAGTTAAAGGGGAGTTTTGCCTCTAGAAAACTTAGTCAATTTGGGCTAAGCTTGGCTTTAGAATAGTGTTAAACACTAGAGGATACTTGGCGATCACGTGATCCCACATGATGTGCTGAAAACAGTGTTAAACACTAAGGACAAAGCGCTTAAAGTAGTGTTAAACACTAAAATTGAATTGGTCACGTGGGGTCACGTGAGGCATCTGAAGATGGGGCCAGACTTCCTTTATTTTGTTCTCAGAATATTCAAATAAGTGTTAAACACTTTTGGTCTTTGAAATCATCACGTGTGGACACGTGACAATGCCTCTTTATTGGGCATCAACTCCTCTGTCTTCCCCTATTTTATTCTTTTGAAAATGGTGTTTGTCAGGGGTCACATGGGGACACGTGAGACGCCCTAAATCAGTACTGCCTTTGGTTTTTTTCTCTTTTATTTTGAGGCTCACGTGGGAGCACGTGAGGTATTGCCTCTGGGCTAATTCCTTCTTATTTTGAGGAGTCCATTAAAAGGGCACGTGGGGGCACGTGAGCATGCCTTATTCATTCCTTTTTGTTCGTTGGGATGAAGGGTCACGTGTTACCACGTGATCATGTTGGGTACTTAATCTTTACGTGCATGGAGAGCTTCAAGTCTCTTGTTTTAAGAATTAAATTCTTTGTAGGGTTAAATCCTAATTCTGTTTAGAGGAATTAAATTCCCATGTATATGGAAGAATTAAATTCTTATGTAGGGTTAAACCCTAGTTTCATTTGGAGGAATTAAATTCCTATGAATTTGGAAGAATTAAATTCTTATGTAGGGTTAAACCCTAGTTTCATTTGGAGGAATTAAATTCCTATGAATTTGGAAGAATTAAATTCTTTAAACTTAATTCTCCCGCTATGTTTTGGATCTGCATGGCAGAATCTCCCCGATAAGAATTAAATTCTCAATTTGTGGGGATATCTGCTTCTGCAGATCTTCAACCAAAAGAAAAACTAGGTTTTTATTCAGAAGAGTTAAACTCTTAAATTGAGAATTAAATTCTCTTTTGTTTTATGGAGCTTAGATCTCTCACTTAGAATTTCTTTCTTTTCTCAAGAAACCTTCTTTCTCTCTGGAGAATTAAATTCTCTTCTTTTTTTCTCTCCCTGTTGTATCTCTCTAAAAAAAAATCCAAGGATCTTTCTCTTCTCTTCTTGGCTCCAATTTATAGGAGAAAGAAAAGAATCAGTTTGTTTAGTATTGAAAGATTTTAATTGATTTTGTAACCAACATGATCTGTAACAACCCAAAATTTCCTATACAAGTTTTTACAAAAAAAAATTCAAAAATCCATAAAGGGGTATTTATTGCCTGAGCACAAGTTATAAGTAATTATTTTGCATTTTAATTACAAGTTAAAATAATCTAACAACTCCATTTTTAGTGTACAAAAATTTGCTTTAAAATTAATGTATACTTGGGGTATTTACATTTACTGTTATTACTTTAAATAATTAATTAGCTCCATAATTACAAAAAGGAGCTTGTAGCTCATTGGTAATACCTTGTACTGTTGAACCAAGCCACTAGAGTTCAAATCCCATACCCCACATTATTTTTAATATTGATTTTTTTAAAATCTTTAGAATACCAAGAGTTTACACGTGCATATCTCACAAAAACCCCACTACACCAAAAAATATAACATTTCCAGGAGTTAGATGAACCGTCGGGGGGGATCCCGGCCGCCTGACTCGGCCGGGAATCGGCCAAATCGGCCTTGACTCGGTCTGACTCGGTCCTCAGACCGAGTCACGGCCGAATCAGCCGATTCCGGCGACGGCCCCAACATGAAAATTGTGTCTTTTCATATTGCCTATGCACCTGCAAAATTTCAGCCTCAGACCATTTCCAGAGCTCTTTAAAAACACCAATTAGTCCATTTTTAATACATTTTTATCACATTTTATCATATTTTTATTTTAAACTTTTCATCTACCCTAACCCTAGCACAACCCTATAAATACCAACCCTACACACTACCCTCTCACCCAAAAATCCTGAGCCCACTCTCTCAAAAATTTTCCAAAGATCGTGTACTTTGAAAACAAGCTCAAGGCGAAACTCCGACGAAATTCCGGCGGAACTTCCGGCGATCATCTTAGGAACTATCGGCGACGACGCAACACACCGACGATCTCTCTAGTTCCCTCTCACTCTCTTGAGTAATCTAAAACCCGTAAATCCCATTCTATCTCTCTTTTCCATTCTCAAAATACGAAATTACAAAACCCGACGGAATCGGAACAAATCCGATTTCCGATTCGGTTTTCTATAAAATTTCACTTCTCACTAATACAATCATACCTAAACTTCCTCATGTTGACTATTAAACACTAATCAAACAATTTGATCAAGTTTCGTCACATGAAATGATAGCTTTTTCAATTTATCGTATTTTTCACTTAAATACCACATTGTTTCAATCCTTCATTTAACCCCATCAAACTTGCTATACATTTAAACTAGATCACGAAGTAATGACCTACCTCCTCACACACTTACATACAACCTAACACGATACTATTGAAACCTTAGAATACGAGAAAACAAGCATTTACATTTAAGTACCATGTACTTAATAAAACTATTTCTAAAAAAGTTAGAGTTGATACACTTTTAAATAAATACATCTTATTATGAAAATACGATAAGTTGTAGACATCGGTTGTTTATCTAAACCTGACTTTGTGGTGTCTAGGCTAGGCAAGTGAGAAAGGTAACTTTAAAAGGCCCGTTTCACGGTGATTCATGAGCGGATCCCTCCTTTCCTCACTTGTACTTACCTGGCCACAATTGGTGGTGAAAAGACGATTTGAGGCATCTAACGACTTGTTGTTTGGACCATTAGAAATAGTCTAGTTGACTTAGGATACCCTAGAACATAGAATACGGAAAATTAACATTTTTACAAATAAATACATTTTACTTTATAAAACTGTTTTCTAAAGGATTTAGTATTTTACAATCTTTGTAAAGCGCCACTACAACCCACTTTGGGGAATCTGTTCGGGATGGTGTGGTTACCGCACATTCTCAGACTTAGTAGTGCGAGATTCAGACCTCCGCAAGGAGTATTCGGTCTCGAAAGATTTAAAATACGATATCTTAAGAAAATGAGATTTCTAGAATATAAAATATTTATTAAAATTATTTTTGTATAAATATATGTATATTTATCATTAAAATATCTATTTTGTTAAGATATAAATATTCCACCTTTTTCTAAAAATCACAAGAATCAATTTTATATTAAAATACTATAAATTCCACACAAATCAATATTACAAATAAATACCTTTATTTATGAAACTAGGATATTTTCACTAGAAATATCCAAATATAAAATCCACCTTTATTACAACTCTAAAGACGAATAACGAATACTTGAGGTGTATTTTGAAAAGTATATAAAAAGTATTTTTACATAAAAAACCCTCAAGTTTTATAAATTTCCCTAAGGACCCTAGCAAATTATAGGTAAGAATTAATCAAGACTTCGATTTACATTTCTAATTGTCTGACTCAGGTTTGAATCTGATTATATTTGACTTGAATATGATTCAAGTACAATCTACAATTTTCAATATTACAATTCAACATGAATCCATGAATCCAATTATCAATCTATACAACTTGACTGAACCGAACCATGGATATACATTTCATTTACATGGTTCTTCAGTTATTCCATTTACATGATTCTACGGTTACATCCATTTACTGATATCATGGTTTCGGTCAGTCAACCAATTATACATTCAATACAATTTACAGTACAAACAATACAATTAAAATACTACGGGGTTTAAGGGGTAGATTGGTACGGAAGTTGTTAAAGGTGGCACGAGGCAGTAAGATTAAGACACCTAACATGAATCCAATTGCCGTTGTTCCGGGTTGTATAACGGAGCCTTGTTCTTCCATTTGCCCTGGTCTAGCATACTGAGACCCCTCTCGTATACACTGGCATTTTTCTGTACCAAGTTACAAAGAACAGCGTTAATACAACATTATAACAATATAATACAACATTAAAAGCTACTCTCTCTCTCTCTCTTCTTTTCTACTTCTCCCTTATCTTTGGGACTTACTGAGCGATCTATTCGCTGACAATATTTTATTTCTTTCTTCTTTGAATGTCGTCAGGTGGTTTGGACCCGACAGAGATCGAGCCATTTGAAGAAGACTTGGATCAGCTTGCTGAAGAACCAGAGCTCTAGTTTCATTGTACATTTTCCATTCAGTACTTTTCATTTCCTGTCATGCCATTGTTTAGACATCATTTTTATTTCAGTTGTATTTCCTTTTCATGCATTGTACAAAAAAATGTTAATAAATAAAAGTTGATGTTTTTATTATATCTTGTCTCTTGTGTATTTACTTTTATATTGCTTAGATACGCTTACCGTATGTACTTCTGAGTATATACGTAGCGGACCAGTCGCGTCCCCTTCGCCGTATACTGGGAAGCGGGGCGTGACATGATCTTTTAGATTACTCAATGAATTTTATTCACCATTGGATTTTTAATCCAAAAGATCTTTTATCTGTTATTCCTGATGAATTTCAGGGAAATGTTTCCTTATATAGAATCTTTCTATAAATTGGTAATTTTTAATCACCATTGGATTTTTAATCCAACGGTGCCCCACTTTACAGAGCGCGATCTTTTTGTTTTAGAAAGATCTAAGAAAATATTTTTCCAGTTAGGGTTTTTAATTGCCCTTAATTAGAATTTAATTCTATTAGTTCAGAAGGCTTTAAGAACCTATCACATATTGGCACGTGATCCCACTGTTTGATCATTTAAATAGAATTTAATTCTATTAATTAAAGAGTTTAGGAACCCATCACGTGTCTGCACGTGACCCCCCTGATTAAACATTTTATCCAGAATTTAATTCTGCCGTTTTACAGAACTAAGAAATCATCACGTGTCGCGTGTGACCCTTGGTCACGTGTAGACACGTGATGCCCCATTGGGATCTTTCCTTGCTGTTTTATTATGCCTTTTAATTCCTTCAGTGGGTTTTTAAAGGCCCATCACGTGTGGGCACGTGACTCCTGTTGATTAGAATTCAATTCTCTTATAACAGAATCCCCAGGAAACCATCACGTGTCAGCACGTGACCCTTGGTCATGTGTGAGCACGTGATGCCCCATTGGGTTTTTTCCTGATATTTATGAGAGAACAAACCCCTGAGTGAGAATGACGATGTCTTGACTTTATAGATGCGTTAAGACTACGGCATATAATAGAGTACTGTTCTTTTCCAAATAACGTTTCGTTTTCAACCCATTTTAACAAAAATAATAAATTTTACATTCCGAAGAAAGAGAAGAAGGCCCACGACCCCAACCACATCCTTCAAAAGCATAAAATTTAAAAATCTATTAAAATGATTGAATAACGGAAAACAGATTTCCAAGAAACGGAATTGATTAAGTAGTTGAATTTAGACTCCCGTCTTCTCTTAAAATATCCCACTTGAAATCTATTGAATTTATTAATGTAGCATGCGTCTTTATTCATTTAGTATGTCATGCAAATCACCAAATATAATAATCAATCTAACAAATTTCATTTTCATTAAACAATCATATCTAATCTTGTACATTTTATTAGGGTTTTCGTTTTTTACATGAAATTAACATGCGCCCCAAGCGTTCCCACAGGAACAACTACCCATAAAATCCCCAACATTTTATGAGAGGGTAAAAAATTTGAAATTTTTGGTGAGGAAACAAAATTTAAAAAAAAATATAAATCTCAGACTTAATAGTAAAACTCTCAACTAACCCAAAACTTGAAGGGGAAACTCCAAAAAATAAGAAAACTCAAAAAATAATTTTTAAGAATTTTTCTGGAAATTTCTGGATTTTTTTTTAAATTTAAAAAATGGACCCGGCTCGAGCCTCCGAGCCCGGCTCATCCTCTTTTCTTTTTCCTTTTTCTAAAAATTATTTTTTTTAAAAATCCAATAAAAACCTCAATAAAACTAGAAAAATCTTATCTGGATTTTTAAAAAAATCTTTCAGAATAAAAAATCTTTCAGAAAAATTATTTGGCCTTGCCAAATTAAAAAAGAATGATGAGAAGATTCTCTTTTCGTCCAAAAATATATATATTTTTTTTAAAAATATTTGTTCCCTCCCAAATCCAAAAAAAAATATCAATAAATTCAGGGGGAAAAATCTTATTTTGTTGGCATTACCAAATAAAAAAAATCTCAAGTAGATTCTTTTTCATCCAGAAAAAAAATAGTTTTTTTGTAAAAAAATATTTTGGTCCTGCCAAAATTTACAAAAATTCCAACAAGCTTATCCAAAACTCAGGTTAGGGTTTTGAAAAAATTTGCAACCTAGCCGTCACAAGACCTCACCAAAAGAGAAGAAAAATTAAATTCTTTGCATTTTACACAAAAAAATATCCAATCTTTTATTAAAAAAAAAATTATCTCACTATTTGTTTTTTGGGCAATTTTACATCAACAAACTAAAAAAACCTATATCAAAGTGTCAGAAAAAATCTAATCTATGATGGCAATATAATGCATAGTCGATAGATCTACGAATATCTTTCAAAATAACAGCCCTAAAAATATAGATCTTCCATTAAAATAATTTTTTTGAAATTCGATCTAAGTTTTGATTTAAGAAAACTCAACATTTTAGTTGTAAATGTTTTAAAAATTACAGATCTATAATTCTACGAACGTGGACATGTATGGCTCTAATACCAATGTTCAATTTAGGTGGCGTAGATATATAACATACAAATATACGCAGCAGAAATATATGTATCTACCCTGAATGGTTTACCGATATACCTGATTAGATTTGTATGATCATTTCTTGCACACGTCGCGTTGTTGATCCAATCGCTTTCGTCTCTACGCAACGGCCAGAGAGAAACCACACTTAGGAGAAACGAGAATCCCTCTCTTGATCACTCCGCAAGCCAATCTTGAGTAGAAGATGATGAAGGAGACGACGACTCTCTTGATATTTCTCTCTATAAATATTTTATCTATGTCTCATATGTCTCATGCATACTATTCATATGAAATCTTACTCTCCTAATATATGAAAATATATGAATATATAAAGTACTCACTCATATTGGTGGATATTGGGCCGGTTCAGACCCAATGACTAACAATTTCAATAGGTTTATTGGTCTAACCAGTTAAGAAAGAAAAAATATCATATATAAAAACACTCTATTTGTACACCCAGATAAAAAAGAAAGAGAAAGACAACATGGCAATTATTTTTTAATGGTTACTAATTTTGGCTCGGTTTTTCCTTATATATTCGCATTCAATTGAGAGTGGTCAATTAATTTACATTAATAAACATCATCTCCAACCACACACCCATACACTCATATTGTAATAAATAAATGAACAAGAGTCAACTAGCTATTTTAATAGATTATAGCTTAATGAGGACTACAACATGCATAAAATAACGATCATACTAACTTACCTAATAAATTTTATTACATTTTAAGCTTCCTACATAACCGAAGATACTACAGGCTATGTTTATTTGTATCTTGAGGGCTCTTATTCTCCCAAACTTGATTTGCATTTCGATCCCTTCAATGTTCACCCAGCACGCCTCCTCCTGGGCTTTGGCTCCTTCTGGGAATTGAAGTAGACGGTCGCCACGGGGAGTCCAAGATCGAACTGCTCAGCGAAGAAACGGGTATTGAAGTTGGCACGAGAGGCGAATGGGGCCATTGGAGGAAATGCCGCCTTCTGCTGGAACAACACAAACACGTACCGATGTATTCCTAGGGGTGGATGAGGTGCGACATACGGCAACACCTCTTGTCCTGCGCGTGCATTACATTAGAGAGCACCAAATTTTCAAGAGCATCCGGATTCGAAACTTATATTGTCGATTTTCTTTTCTAAATAAACACACATATTGCCCAATTTAGACGTAATGGCCGAGCTACACGTTGACGGTTTTAAATACTTTCTAGCTAAGCAATAAAGCGAATGTGTCTTTCGGTCAGTTACACTAGCAGCTTCAGGTTGTTACCTCGGGTGCATCTAAACACTGCTAAGAAGAAACAAAATACTTTGCTCACCACAGTTTTATACTCATTTCTCTACAAAAGAGTATAACAAGCTATCGGGATCCATAAATTTTATTATTATTTTTGTCATAAATAGGTCTCATTTGTCGTTCTTTTGAATAAAAAGAAGGATTAAGATATTAAATAAACTATTTTCCTAAACAACAACAAACCAATTTTAATTTTAGTGAGAGACGTTACATCATATTTCACGGGACTGAACACGATTTTCTTGTTTTTGTCTGGGAAAAAAAACTCCCCAAAAAAGCGAAATTAAATTCAAATCATATCGCCAAGATAAGGGTTTAGTAATGCTTTTAAATACCTACTCATAATTCTAAATAAATTAAAAAAGAAAACCAAATTTTTTTCAACCCATGGTAGGAAATATTTGCACATTTTACATAAGATATTTTTTTATTAGACACTTTTCTTACCTTTTGAAGGATCTGTCCCACCTGGAATATCCACCACAACCCTAATATAACATGCCCAAATAAAATAAAATTAAGCAAGTAAAAAATTATGTTTCATTAAAAAGTAATAATAAGCAAAAAAGAAAAATCTATTCACACAATTTTGTAGAGATATATTTGTTAGTTCTCACCAGTGGACCAACTCCCTCATTGTTGGCTCACTAGGGCTAGGTGCATCTGGATCAGTCATGACCTAAACATTTCACAATTAAACCCTCACTCATCAATAATGGAAAAAAAATTAAATTGAAGCCTAGCTAATTTCTAAAATAGAAGCTATATGTGTGGAATAAATTTATATGCATTGATGCAAGAGCGTATATAAGAATAAATATACCAGCGTATAAAGTTCGGTGCGTCGACCAGAGATCTGAATCATTGGTCGATCTGTGGCCATGGACGGCTTCACATCACAACCATTATTCACATGCTTCATTCCATAGTTCACTGACATGGCCACCGTCGGCACGAAAAGGTCGACCACCTCGCCGATGACTCTCCCAACAACCAAAGGATCGATAAAGCTGGTCATCATGATGAGGGTAAAGCCTAGTTTAGGAAAGAGACTCTAGTGACCAAAGGGTTTCGAGGTTGAAGGTATAGGGTGGAAAGGGGTAGTTTTTATAGGACAAGTTTGGTTGTTTTGCACAAAAAAACATTTTATTTTCCCATTTGTGATTTTGCACTAGTTTGCCCTTGGGTGGTTTTCCATTGGCTAAATTATGAGAAGGCTTTTTAATTATTTGTTGTGTTTTTTGGAACAGAAGAGATCAGTTCCATTATGAACCGTTGATCTATATATACATCTAATAGAGGTCCGATCACAGAGTGAATATCTACCATTGGAAAAGATCCAATTTTCTTATATAATTTAACAATTATGTGGACATTAATAAAATTATTTATATAAGAGTTTTATGTATAAAATCAATTCAAACCCAGTAAATATCGAACCCAAAATCAACATATTGTTGGGAAATCTTGCTATCAAAATACATTACACAGCATGGTATCAAACCCTTGCCCTACACTCTAAAAGAAAAGAAAGAATATAGAAAAATAAGATAATGGTCTCAAATCTCATATATCTATAAAAGAGCACTTATAAACGCTGATATGATGAAGATTAGCTGTACAAATGTTATATGATCCACATGAATTTTTTATAATAAAAAAAGATCATAATTGCGTGTGGGGGAAAGAGGAGTGTTGGAATAGTTTCAAATACAAAACAATAAAAGTATTAGGATAATTCACAATAGAAATAATGCATGCATTGGTAGAATATTGATGAGCACATCACTAATAGCCTTTAGGGGCTGTTTGGTTGCAGGATTATGGAATTTGGATTCCAAAAATAGTACGGTTGAAATTTCTGGATTTGGTAATTTGTTCTTTGATTGGTTTTGGATTCCTAGTATTGGATTTGTAGATTCTTATAATCTTTGTTTGGTTGGTGGAAAAAAATGGGATTTGGATTTGAGGGTTTTAGAGAGAGATAGAGAGAGAGAATTGTTAAATAAATAAAGTGCATGGGCCCCATCTAAAAGTACAATGAATAGTGTCAAATCCTTGAGAATCCTTGAAAATTTTTAGGATTCATGAATCCTTCTTTTGTGGTGGGCCCCCATACAAAACAAAGAAATCCTAGAAATCCTAATCTTGCAACCAAACACAAAATTGTGGAATACTTGGATTCCACAATCCAAAATCCAAATCCAAACCCATAATCCTGCAACCAAACAGGCCCTTATATTAAATGCCCGTGTGAAGCACAAAATTCTAAATATCAAAATTCCAACACTTACTCTTTTGATGGACATCAATCATATTCGCTCTTTTCAATTTTCTAGCTTAGCCTGAAAATTTTGTTGTTATTACTTTTTTCCCATTGAAATTGTTTGTTTAAATCTTTTAGATGCTTAGAACAACGGTATTTTGGGTATGAATAGTGTTTTGACCTAGAAAAAGCTAGCATTGTTACACGATAAAGCAAGTTACCAATGTAAATATTTCAAATGGAGATATAACTCGCTCCAATCAAATAGAAAAGCTCAACCTCTGTCTGGTAAAATAGCAAATTAACAAGCACTCTTTCAAAAATCCAATTCCTTCCACTGGTTTTTCTACAACGATAAATTCCAGTATACGGAAATCAGATGATCCACAATAATGGAAAACGGGTTGGCCATCTTGCAATTATTTTCCGGATTTGGAAAAGCCCCGGAACTTCATCATGCCGCATGGATTAACACCTCTCCTCCCAACTACCACTACCGCCGTTGGATTGGTATAATAGCAACGATGCAATCATTTTCTAATAGTAGGGATCCCAAATCCATGAAAAACAAGAGACCCTCGTGGTTTCGAACTGCGATGGTTCAGTGCACTGAAAACAAATGCTTAGTAAATCTAGGTTTCACACATATACAGATTTATTTGGTTACTCATAGCATTTCTAATTTGCAAAAAAAAAGAAGAGCGTTTTAATTTCCTTTTATGAATTTTAAATAGATTCTCAGGTAGGGGTATTTAGGTCAAGAAATATGGCTTTTGACCACAAGTTGCAAATAGGTTGAATTACAAGCTTAAAGTTGCAAAATTTCACTACCCACGAATCTTTTGCATGCAAGTTGGTGGAGTTGAGCTCTCATGCACCAGGTGTTGCCTCGATCAATGCTCCTGCCTTTGACACGTGTACGGCCAGCGATTGAAGATTAGGACAAGGGAAAAGTCTGGGCTTCAGCGTAATGGGCTAGATTGGGCTGGACCCGTTAACCTTACTCCAACCCGTTTAACTTTAATAAACATGCGAAGCTCTCTCTCTCACACTCTCAACGAACTCGCCGCCGCCGCCGCCGTCGAGAAACAACTTTTCCGGCGATAATAGGTAATTATATTCATTTTTTTCAAAATTTTATGCTCTAGTTTGAGTTCCTTTAATAATTTATGCCCCAAATTCAAAGCCCGAAGTTTTCCCGTAGAAATTGTGGGGTTTAAGGGTTTAGGGTTAGGGATTCGAGACAAACAGTGAGAAATGAAAGAGAGATTAGGGTTTTTGGAGGTCGAAGGAGAGATAAAGTGAATATTGATTTAGGGTTTTTGTATTGTTAGGGTCACTGGAGGTAGAAGATGAAATTAGGGTTTAGTGAATCCTCGAAACCCCGACATTTAGAACCTTGTTCTTGATCCTTTAGAATCAATTGAATGCCTTTACTTCCATATGAAAGCATGTGTTCAACGCCACCAGTAATGTTATTCATGTATTGCATTAATTTGCCTAGTGGTGATTGAATATATGTGACGATGGATTGAACTTAAGTTTTCTCCCCGTGATAATCTCTTACAACATGCCTGTTTGAATTATCCAATCCGACATAACTAAAATCGTGCTTTCCGAATTATTGTATGTAGGCTTGAAACAGAATCCGATTAGTTCATTGGCTTATTATAACATTATTGATTGACCGAAAAATTTATGATTGGCAGCAAGATATTGGCATTTCTCTTCCCCGGGACCTGTCTTCATCCTTCATTTCTAAACTCCGAGCATAGAAATGAATGGGGAGAATATTGGTCATGGAGGAGTGATGAATTTTGTGGATCAATGTAAAGGGATCCTAAAGATTCAAAAGTTTCGGAGGATGGTGTCGTACACTGGTTTCTACTGCTTCGTCACCCTCGTCACCTATGCCTACACCAGCAACACGTCTGTATCCCTTCTAGAACTTTCTAGAACCTTATATCTATCTTCCGGATTAGTCTCATTGGATTATTTGTCAATTGCAGGACTAGGGCAGGCATGTCGAGGGCTGATCAGTTTTATGCAGCATACCCTGCTGGCACTGAGCTTCTAGCTGACACTGCTAAGGTTTGTTTCAAATATTATTTATTCTTCTAGTTAATTGAAGTTTTGCTGCTTTAATTGCTTGTATTGTTTTATTTGAAAAACTGCATCAAAAGAATTCGTTTTGAATTGATTGTTTCTGTATTTTAAGAATTAGTTTGCAAATGGAGACCTGATGGCATCAATTCACTAGATCAATCAAATGAATAATTCCAAACTTCCAATTCGGTTATATAATAAAATATGAATCTTAACCTTGGCTACTTGCAAGGAGTATAGAATGCCCAAAGGTTTCACCTGAGATATGTGAGTTTTGTGATTGAGGGCAATGAAACTAAATACTAACTCATGATCTAGCAAAATTATCTCATGATCTAACAAAAATTATTATTGCTCGTGCCCTTTATGATCAAGTTTTTTTCCAAGTTGGTTTGCTGTTAAACTATGCATGAAGTTTGTCTCATTTGTGGTTATGTGATCATGAACGCCAATGCAAATAACTTTTCGTGGTGGAGTACAGTTGTCCCGGTGATGCCTAAGATCATGAGAGAAATGAGCAATGAGAACTAGGAAAAAGAAAGGGAAAAAGTCGCCATACTATAAATAAAAAAATTGGAAAATTTGCCCAATTGAAGGTTTTGTTCATGACTATATATGAATATTTAGTTGTTAGTAGAAGCTACTTAAAATCAAGGTAATGATTAATGAAGAAAGCACTGCAATGTACCCCACTGTCTACTATAACCAGAGCAGTCATAATTTGATAAAGAGATGAACCATCTCCTTGATTTCTTTTCTTTTTTCAATTATTTTTTAAATACCTTTAATGTTTCAAAAGACCTCATGCAGTCTTTTCTCAGCACATTCGGTGCTCTTCAACTATTCTTTCGGGAGTATTATTTTGTTTCTCGACTAAATTTAGGATCATAGATGGAGTTCTGTATTAAAGAATGTTAATGCCGATGACAGCTATACAAGGCGGCCCTTGGTAATTGTTTCGAAGAGGAGGACTGGGGACCGATAGAGTTCTCCATCATGGCAAAGCATTTTGAACGCCAAGGCAAACCTCCATATGCATATCATGCTGTAAGTTGAACTATGTCTTTGATTTTGTTCCCTTTATTTTGCACATCTAATATTTGTCGTAATTATTTATGCCAAGATTTTTAGAATACCGAGTCACTGACCAATCAACCAGCTGCTTAAAGATATTGTACTCGAATTCTTATATCACAACGAATTGGTTCTAGATGCACTGTGAAAGTTCTATTTTGGTCGCCGTTCTCTTAAGCTATAATAACTTGTTCTGTGTGGTTGGAAACTTGAAATATCTAAAATCAAGTCAAAGTGCATAAGCCACAGGTTCGCACTGTAGGGAGACTTGACTCAACCAAACTTTTTATCTATAGACAAGAAGGGGAGAAATTAATAATAAATTGATATTTACAAGGCAATACAAAGGAGAAAAAAGATAAAAATCGCACACTCAGATTCTAGTGTACTGCTTTTCAATTCGATTGCTTGATTGACCAAACATAGAGTCGACACCAATCTTGTATCCAACCATGAAACTCTAGTCAATCTATTTGTGAATGCTTTTTTATTAAAGATTTTTGGTGGAATTGTCCTCTCATTGTTGCTATATTATATCGATATGCAATTAGGGTGCCACTTTTAGTGCCACTAGTGTCATACTTGGTTCCTATGGTAACTTCATGTACTGTTCGGAAACGCAAGTATTAGGTAGCTAACTTGGTTTGGAGCTTGATCGGGGTATCTACTGTGTCCCTTGCTCTTCAAACATGATTACGTGCTAAAATGTGTTCTCAAAACAACAAAAATCCACATAATACATACTTCGTTCTGTGAACTGTTGAGATCATTAATACCTTTAATTTCTCTTTCACGCTTGTTTGAATTAATATACTTTTTCGATGCTCTTTGAGCAAAATCTGGAAGATATCTATCTAATGAGTTTTTTTTGGTGGTTTTATTGCCTATATGATATATAACAGCAATACATGGCACACCTTCTTTCTCATGGACAACTCGAAGATGGAAGCGGATAGAAATTACTGCCAATGTGATAAATTATTGTGCGAACTGCTGGAACTCCTCTGTTGTTTCAAGAAAATGAAGAATCTTCAAATTATGCATTTGCTGCACCAAACAAGCAGGCAGTTCAGAAAATACACAGAACTTATGGTCTTCAATTGTTCAAAAGCTTATGGCAGTTTTTACCTATCAGATGCACTATAAAAGCCTGAGTAGCATATATTTATAGGCAATGTTCATGATATGTCTCAAGAAAAGCTTAAGCCTTCGCTTTTCCTTGAATACTTTACTTCAATTTGAGAACAAGTTTGCATCTTCATTTGTTTGGAAAGCAACGCATTCTCTCCCAATGTGCCACACTCTCTCCCAATGTGCATAATCTGCCATCCTATTAAGCGTTCATATAGCTCAATATTAGTTTGGTATTATCTAACTAGTTAGGTGGTGGTAAAAAGTACACACTCCACCGTTTTATTCGATGATTGACACCGTCCATCAAGATCTTCATCGTCTAATTTGTCATTACACCAAATTTCATGTGATTCTAACACTTTTTCACCATCAATTTAGCGATGTAGAAAGTTCTATTGTCGGTAAACCGTTAATTTTACACCCACTAAATTAACGGTGAAAAAGTGTTTAAGATCACATGAAATTTGGTGTATCGATATATTAAACAATGAAGATCAAGATGGACGGTGCTGATCGTCGATTAAAATGGTGGAGGATGTACATTTTGCCGCCGCCTAACCAAAAAAAGCTTCCTAGGGTCTCAACTCTCATTCCTCCATTATTCTCTCTAACTAATTGTATTGTCAACTTTTTATCCTGAATATGATGATCTTATATGCAATTTGTTACATAACATCACCTGTATGTACACTTAAAAAAAGCATCTTACACAAACTATCAGCAAACAGATGCACAACAAGAGCATCGGAAGAGGTATTGATGGAGCTCCTTTTCGGGCCTCCGTCAGATGTTGTCTTCCGTTGATCTCGCGGTGAACTTAGCTGATTATCCTTCGTTGCGTGTGGGTCTCAATGGGTTTTTGGAGGAAGAGATGAGGTGAGGAAGCTATTGCCGAGTACCTGTAAAGAAGTCCCGGGGTGGTTTGGTACCACCAAAGACCCTCCGACGCTCAAGTTATTGATGAGATCCGAGCAAAGTAACGGCATAAAAGTGTAAAAAATGGTTTACTTGACCCCTCTGTGATGGGGTTTTTTATAGTGGCGGCAGCACGCAGTAGAAGGCGCGAGAATCTCGCCGGCGGTTATGCTCCCGACGTCACGCCCGCGTAAAGAGCGGATCGCCCATTAATGGGGATCGTGAAGGCGTGGAACGTGGGATGTTGCTGACGGAGAATCTGCGCATGGCGAGATTTGCGGAGCGGCGGTTGCGTCTGTGAGCGGTATTGTTGGTCGGTCGGTCGGAGGACCGAGAAAGATGGCCTCGGTTAGGGAGCTCGGGAACGAGCGAGAGAGCCGAGGAGTCTTGGTCCTGTGGCAGCTCGGGGCGAGCTGAAAGGCCGAGGAGGCCAATTTCCAGGGGCTCTGAGGAGAGCCAGCTTGCGCTTGCAGGTTGGGCACAGGGGTGGCCTGGTCGGCCCCTGTGGGCCCTTTCTTATGAGTTCTGGGACACTTCATCTGCCACGTGTCCTGATCTGAGACGTTGCCAATATAGAGCATCATCATTAGCCCCCCACTCTTGTCCCGACCAGCTGGCGGGTCGGGTCAAGAGTGGACTGTCGGGCCGCCCGGGGAGAGCTCCCTCCTAAGATTTCGTCGGGACGCATCCCCGGGCTGTCGGCTGCCTTTTCTGCCAGCAAATCAGGACGAAATCTCTGCATTTAAGGAAGGTGCGCCGGTTCGTGCATCCCGTCACTGAAGCGACGGTCTGCATGTTAAGCGTCGGTTGGCCGACACGACGTGTGTAGACCTGCGGCGTCTGTTGGGCAGGAGGATGCCCGCTGGGGATGCGCCTAGCAGGAAGGAACTCGACGGCCTCACGATGAGAGCTTGAGATCCTCAGCATCTGATGGGCAGGAGGATGCCCGCTGGGGATGCGCCGAGCAGAAAGGAACTCGGCGGCTTCACGATGAGGGCTTCAGACCATCAGCGTCTGTTGGGCAGGAAGATGCCCGTCGGGGATGCGCCGAGCAAGAAGGAACTCGACGGCCTCGCGATGAGGGCTTCAGACTATCAGCGTCTGATGGGCAGGAGGATGTCCGCTGGGATGCACCGAGCAGGAAGGAACTCGGCGGCCTCATGATGAGGGCTTGATATCCTCAGCATCTGATGGGCATGAGGATGCCCGCTGGGGATGCCGAGCAGGAAGGAACTCGGCGGCCTCACG
The DNA here is from genome assembly GCA_030015575.1 of Agapanthus africanus. Lineage (NCBI taxonomy): Eukaryota > Viridiplantae > Streptophyta > Magnoliopsida > Asparagales > Amaryllidaceae > Agapanthus > Agapanthus africanus. The sequence goes on along the minus strand of CM057351.1, from coordinate 365,078,096 downwards.
ATGAGGGCTTGAGATCCTCAGCATCTGATGGGTAGGAAGATGCCCGCTGGGGATGCGCCGAGCAGGAAGAAACTCGGCAGCCTCACGATGAGGGCTTTGATCCTTGACGCTGGAGGGGCCGTGAGAGGCCTGCGAAGAATGGCCGAGCAGGGTAGCTGCTCGGTGCCTCTTAGCGAGGGCATTGGTCCTTGACGCTGGAGTGGCCCTGAGAGGCCTGCGAAGGATGGCCGAGCAGGGTAGCTGCTCGGTGCCTCTTAGAGAGGGCTTTGATCCTTGACGCTGGAGGGTCCCTGAGAGGCTTGCGAAGGATGGCCGAGCAGGGTAGCTGCTCGGTGCCTCTTGGCGAGGGCATTGATCCTTGACGCTGGAGGGGCCCTGAGAGGCCTGCGAAGGATGGCCGAGCAGGGTAGCTGCTCGGTGCCTCTTGACGAGGGCTTTCTGATCCCCGGCGTTGCGGTAGGGAAGCTACCCGTCGGGGATAGCCGAGCGAGGGATCCTCGGGCTCGACTGCCTCTGGGAGGACTTTCTGATCCCTGGCGCTGCGGTAGGGATGCTACCCGCCAGGGATAGCCGAGCGAGGGATCCTCCGGCTCGACTGCCTCTGGGAGGACTTTTGATCCTTCAGGACGGGGACCGAGCAGGGTTACTGTCCAGTGCCTCTTGGCGAGAACTTTGATCCCTGTCGGTTGTGGTAGGAAGCTACCAGCCGGGGATAGCCGAGCAAGGACCCGACTGCCTCTGGGAGGACTATAGTTCTTGGCGCGGGAAGAGCTATAGGGCTGTAAGAAGCCTACCAAGGACCCTTGGCCGGGCAGGGTTACTGCCCGGCGCCTCTTGGAGAGGGCTTTTGTCCTGAAGGATAGCCGAGCGAGAGATTCTCGGGCTCGACTGCCTCTGGGAGAGCTTTCTGATTCCTGGCGTTGTGGTAGGGAAGCTACCCGCCAGGGATAGCCGAGCGAGGGATTTTCGGGCTCGACTGCCTCTGGGAGGACCTTCTGATCCCTGGCGTTGCGGTAGGGATGCTACCCGCCAGGGATAGCCGAGCGAGGGATCCTCGGGCTCGACTGCCTCTGGGAGGACTTTTGATCCTTCAGGATGGGGACCGAGCAGGGTTACTGTCCAGTGCCTCTTGGCGAGGACTTTGATCCATGTCGGTTGTGGTAGGAAGCTACCAGCCGGGGATAGCCGAGCAAGGACCCGACTGTAAGACTACGGTAGCGCCCCGGCCGTCTTTCCGAGGCTAAAACCGGTGCTACCGCAAACTTAAAACCCGGATCGTAACCATTAACCTAATACTAGCAAACTAGAGATGGGATAGAATGCTATACCGAGCGATCCGTGTCTTTCGATCTTCGGCCTCCACTCCGATCTCCTCGCGGAATCTCCGGTCTTCATCTCCTCGTCGGAACGGGCATCACATCGCCGGGTTCTTTTACGGGCTCCCACCTCTGGACCGAAGCAACTCGAGCACGAAGTTGGCGAGTCGACGTGTCCAAGAATACTCTCACAAAGAGTGGCCGGCTATGCAAAAATGGAGGAGGGAAAAAGCAAGGGAGGTGAGCACAAGAGAGTGTGTGGGTGAGCATAAGAAAATGGGTGATAACAAGGAAAAATAATCACATCAATTTCCAATCCAAAATCCTTTCATAATCCATCACATTTAATGCAAACCATGTGAAGAAAAGAATGGAATCAAAAGATACTAGATTATCATAATCCCTCATTTACAAGAAACCCCCTCCACAAATCTAATTTGCACACTTGCAAATAACCCCCTCCATCGGAAAAATCCGGCCAGGAAGGAACAAAGGAAAACTGGCCGAAACGGAATACAAACTGGCAACTTCAAAAAAAACTGATCCCGTAATAAATTACTGGAAAACTCCGCGACTGTATATACATACCCGCATTTGTATTCCTACTGAATACAAATGTAAAGAGACAAAATCTACACTGTACAATACTAGGATCCGGCTTAAACCAAAGCCCGCTAGTATTATCCGTCCGATCTTGATCCGTGCAATACCGCACGTATAAGATCGAACCCTGCCATATCTCCATACGGCCTCTACAGCGTTTCGCCCGAAACTTGAGAAAACAGTCTGTGGGGGACTCTAAAAACTCGTCAATACTTTGGTTGTGGATTTAACCACTAGCACGTCAGAGGTATTAGCCATACATAACGGGCTACCAGGTATTGACCAAAAGGGACGTCGATGAGCGAACTCATCCTGACACCCTACTGAGCCTGTCAGTGACAATATCCGTACAGTCCGGTCCGTTCGTCTATGAGCATTGCATGGTGGGCCTAGGGGGTTGGTAAAAGTCAGACCCCCAAAAGCGGTACAAGTCGTGTCGGAGTGTAGCCCAGAACACCGTGAGATACTACTGGAATACCTACCAGTAAATCTCCTGCCTCGGCCGAGGGCTTTGTGTAATGTCTCTCCTAGACACAGCGCGACCTCACCCCCAATACCGGGAGAGACGAACCCCTGCAGATCCGCTCACTGCCTCCATGTGGCTCGGGACTGTACCCAACTAAAACCTGTTTGCACGACTCCTTTGAGCCGTGGTAGGGTAGTAATCAAAGTACAGTGGGAACTCACACGAGACAAATGACGATCTCAGGTCGATGAACTAACCTGTATACATGTCACCAGGGAACTGCTATCTGACGTCTGGTATAAGACCAACTAGCATGTACCCGGCGAGTCCTGTCCGGTGTACTCATAACCCAATGAGCACCTGTATACATCTTAGGTGAACCAACTGACACCAGTGGCTTATGAGACCGGCCACCGCCCCTCGTCGGGGTCTCGACTGTATACACTAGTCTACTCTGGAGTATCGATGCCCTGTCTCGAAAACTCCCACGACTAGGGACCTTTTAAGGATGTGCTTATAGACCCCAGCTCCCACGTATATGATCGCCATCATACTGCTGGCCGTCAAGCAAGAATCCTAAGGGCTCTATCAACGTGCAATAGTGACCTGTAAGGTCACCTGAAACAGTACACGATTATAAAGATAAACCAGATAGCATACTATCATCTTGAGTAAGACTGTTCTAACGGCATAGGTTCTCTCTCAATCATTGCAATCACGTGCATGTGATCCAATAATTGACTCTGAGGGCACTATCTCCAACAATCTCCCACTTGCACTCAAGGCTAATTATTGCGATGTCGCATACTTACAGCCCGTGTGATACCGAACACCCAACTCCTCTACTAATCAGTCTCACAAAAAACCGCTTGCGAAACTAATGCGTTCGAGGAATGGCCTCAGTGAGTGGATCCGCTCTAATGTTTCTTTCTATGTCTCTCTTTATCTCAAGTTCGCGGAGAAAGCCATCTCCCGAAATGAGCAATACCTGTCTTAGAATATGTCTGGATATCTGATGGGACCTAGTTCATAAATGAACTTCAAATCCAAACCTTTTAGACTGTATCGTCAACTGAAACCAATCAGTATCCTGCGCCATGCCTCCCTCAGTATCCACCTAGACCATCTGTCCAAAATACTGCCCCTCGTCAGAAGGAAAACTATAACTCTGACAGTCACTCTGCCGTCTAGGTCACCTTGGAAGCCTGGAATGATAACCGTCTCCTGAATGAGGCTGATATTATCATATCCTTAGAACATCCACTTATGTTCTAAAACTGCTTCCGATCGTTTCTCCAGGACTGGATTAATATCCTATGTCGAGAAACCACTGTGTGACAACCAAAATATAACCGACCGTAGTATAGGAATTTCACTTCCTACTCGTAGTATAGGAATTTCATTTCCTATTCTGTGTATGTCATCCAAATACCAGGACATAACACCCTACTACCTTCTTAACAGATCCATCCCCTATTCTGATGAAGTCAAACCTATGACTGTGACATCAGAAATAGATGATCTATCTCCGCTATATCTGCTTTAGTCTAAAAATAGACATAAGCTACTTGTCTACTATACTTCCGCTGCTCCCACTGACTACGACAACCCTCTGGAAGAGTCATATAGACGTGCACTTCTAAAGCTAGTTCAGAACGACGCTATACTCATCCTCCTGCCGGGTCTCATAGTCTGGAACAACAGCAATGGCAAGTCTGGGTAAACAAGAACCTCCCTGTCACCGTCCTTGAGGCTACCGGAGTACCTCTCGGGTGCCTGAGGTTACCCACCATATCTGCGGAGTGGCCAATGGAATGTCAAACCAGATTGAAGGTTCTTATCAAATTTTCAGTAATCGTTTGCGGTTCTGGAATCACTTCCAGTTCTACCATACTCCCACTACTGTTTTCTGAAAAAATCCATTTTTATTAAAACTGTGGCGAGTCAAGAACAATATCACTATTGATCATCCAGATGGTAGAAAGTCAACCCTCGTCATAGCCCGGGTCAACCCACAAAAATCCATTACAGAAACGTGTAAGTCCATGCTACCTCTCCCGGTACTTTCGGGCATGCGGAATTTGGTGAAAAACAATTTTCTAGAGGTGGTAACATGGACTCAAAACCGGATTTTTGTTAAACATCTAACTAACAACCTAACTAGGAGTTGTTAACTACTCGGTTAGGGGGTTATACCTTTCTTTCTTGAACTCCTTCGTCTTCAAGCCTCGATGGTTGTCCGGATCGGCTTCACCCCGTCGTCTCCTTGCGCCGAAGATCGATCCACCTGAAAGCTTCTACCTTTGGCTTCTTCTTCGGTCTTTGAAGAAACTAGTTCATTCGGTTTGCTAAACCTTGTGAACTAGAGTGAGTAGAGGAGAGTGTGTTGGGATTTTCTCTATGGTTCTTGGTTCTCAACACATGAGGCAAGTGAACCATAGACTAAAGAGAGAGAGAGCAAGAGGGAGGAGATGAGAGCTCAAGAACAAGAGAGAGAATGAGAATGATAGAATGAGCAAGACTTTTCTCACTTGGCTCTCAAAATCCAAAATCATCATCACAAAAATAGTAATCAAGTATTGTGTAAATGGTTTAAGTCAAAATGGCTATATCATTTCATGCACTCATATTGCACAAGAGAATAAGCAAGTAAAAAGTCTTTGCCATGAAATGATAGCCATTGTCATCATGATGGTCAACTAGTCCAACCTAGTCAACCGGTCAACAAAGTCAACAAGTCAACAAAGTCAACCCCTCAACAACCATGTCACCACAATACTTAATTAATATTATTGTTAATTATATATCATATTCTCATTAGGGTTGAGCAAAAAGTCAATAGTCAACAGTCAACGGTCGACAACCCTAATGAGAATCCTCTGCCTCTGTCTCTCCGTCAACTGTGCATACACACCCGCATTTGCGTTCCGAGGAACACGAATACAAACTGGATAAAACCAATCCCAATACGTACACTAGGATCTGGCTTAAACCAAAACCCGCTAGTGTAAACTGTCCGGACACTAAACGTGCACAAGTGCACGGATGTGACTGAACCCTGTCGCAAAACCATGCGACCTGTCGCAAAACCATGCGACCTGTCGCAAAACCATGCGACCTCTACTCTTTTGCCAAAAGGCGAATAGCTTTCTGTGTGGGACTCTAAAGACTCGACACTACGCTGGCAGTGGGTTTAACCACAGACCGCAAGCGGCACTAGCTGTGCGTAACGGTCCCCAGGTAGATGCCGACAAGAAGACTGACGAGGTGAAACCCATCTGAACTCCTACTGAGCCTGAATGTGACAATCTCCGTACAGTCCGGTCTGTTCGTCTGATACATCGCATGGCGGGCCTAGGGGGGCGGTAAACGTCAGTCCCCTAATAGCGGTACAAGTCGTGTCGGAGTGAAGCCCAATACACCCTGAGATAACACTGGAAGCCTACCAGTATATCTCGCTTGCCCTGGCCAGGGACTACTCGTGTAATGGCTCTCCTAGACACAGCGCTATGTCAACCCCCAATACCGGGAGAGACGAATCCTGTCTAACCGTCACTGCCTCCAAGTGCTTCGGTACTGCACCCAACTACTACCTGTTTGCACGACTCCTTTGAGCCGTGGTAGGGTAGTAATCAAAGTACAGTAGGAACACACTCGAGGCGAAGTGACAGTGTCAAGTCAGCGGACTAAGCTGTACTCATGTCACCTGGGAACTGATAACTGACGATAGGTATACTACCAACCGGTCAGTTCCCGACGAGTCCTGTCCAGTGTACTCGTAACCTAACGAGTACCCGCATACTATCTCCAGTACGACGTACTGATGGCTGTAGGACTGACCATCTCCCACTCTGGGATGAGAAGCGCATGCGCAAGTCTACTCCGGAGTATCGATGCCCTGTCTCGATAGTCCTGCGACTAGGGACCTGCATAAGGATGTGCTTATAGATTACCCAGCCCCCACTAGTGTGACTGCCATCACAACGCTAGTAATCAAGCAAAGATCCTAAGGGCTCCACTAATGCGTATAGGTGATATAATAAAATAAACACATGTACACATTGAAGTAGAAACAAACTAAGTAGCATACTACTATTTTGAGCAAGATTGTATATACAAGGTGAATATCCCAAGCTTCCATTAAGTAATATACAAACTAGTATGATACAGTAATGGCCTCTAGGGCATATACACTAACAATACGTGCCTTGAGTTGTCCAGTGTCTGGTTTTAAGCATAAGCTGGACAACTCCCCGTACCTTAATAATGTCAAGATATGAACTGTTCTATATCCAATACAGAAACAGAAGCACTGATTTAATTGAACCAGATTCAAATCATGCAGCTGTCTCCAGTGCATGTCAACTAAATGGAAAGAGGCCGATCAGCATTACTCAACTTAGGAGTGCTTCCAATTATGAGTAACCTGAAAGAGAAGCAAGTTCTCTCAATCATTACTATCAACTGAACACCATACACAAGTATCTACATCTTTGATCACCTTGAAGAATCCCGATACTTACAACACCTGGTTCTCTACTCTATTCTTATACCTATAACTTCTCAAAACTTGGACATTGTGTTTCTACGAAACACATGTCTAAGACTCAGAGAAGTCACAAGTAAACAGAATCTAGTACGAGTACCAACCCCTCTGTCCTAATGGACACTGGACAACATACAATACTCTATATAAGTCCCTTGAGTCTAATAACTCATTCCCTGTGTGTCGTAGGTTGAAAACTGTACTTATGGTTAGGAAGAATTACACCGCTGTTTAATGCTCCTTACCTAACCATCCACTGATATAGGTAAATGTCATAGACATAATTTCAAAAAGGTATATCTCACTCTATAAAAATAGACGTACAGATATATCAATTTGAAATTGGTGCATTAAAACGGATATTCAAAACCAAATATTTGCCGTCCGGCAAACAACCCAGGTGATTTCCTCAAATATCACCAATTACAACGAATTCCGATATAATGAGGATGATCACCTAATTCCCAATAACTTACTCCCACTCATCATCTGCAAAAACCATACAGATGTGAGAATCATATCTGGTAAATACATACCCTGGAGCAAGTGTCTAATTGGAAAATCAGTTTTCTTTTAACAATACACGGTGAAACTGAAACATTGAAATGTTTCGAAGGGGTATCCGGGTATTCCTAGTAATGCCTCTTCCATTATCCAGATTCACAACTGTAACCGTATATTTTTTTGCCATCTCTCCAAATCCCTTCGTATGTCTTTAGTCATTACCTTCTGTACACCCCTTTAGGCCAAATGGTTTTCTTCCTTCCCTACCGTTTGGCCCCGACGACAGAAGTTAATGCTGCTGTTCCAACTGAGAACAGGTTTGAGATGCTAAATAAGGTGCGTAGGAATTCTCCTACCGCGGCGCTAAAGAGGTCTCCCCCTCCGCTGAAAAAGGCTGTGGAAGTAAAGCCAGAACATCCCTAATCTCCTCAACGGCTGTCCTCCAAAATCTATAAAGTCTGGCGGCAGACCCGAGACTCGGTGATCGATCCAAATTTCTCCCGTCGGCACAAGAAGCTAAAGATCCAACAGGAAGTCAGCCATCATGCTAAGCCACGAAAAGCTGTCTAGGTGCCCACCTCAACGGCCCCCTCAACTTCCACTGCTCATAAAAAGAGGAGGCCGGAGAAGATCCCCGGGCCTGCAACGAGAGCTAAAGGCGCTGAGCCCAGACGCCCTAAATCTGGGGGCATGATGGTCCATACTGTATACATGGTGTCAGGGAAGGAAGACAGCCGTGCGTCTACAGGTCATAGACCGCTTACACGGTCGGTGACCAAAGCTCAGGAGCAACAGCAGAAGCTCCAGGAAATGATGATCGCAATGGCCGCGCTTACTGGGCTAAAAGAAAGCCCCGAAGCATCCTCGGATCAGCGACAAGAGCAGGAAACTGACGCTGAGTTCCTTCGGAGGATATTGGAAAAGAAAGATAAAGAGGCTGCGGAACAAGCGGCCAATATAAAGCAAATAGCCCACTTATTTCAAGACATGGTTGGGATGATGATTCAACAAGATCCTCCCGCTGAAGATCCCCCGACCGTCCTCGAAGATGATAGAGAAGAAACGTCGAATCCACCACCGGCTCTTTCAACGGCCAAGGAGGAGACAATCTCCAAGGCTGACTTGGACGACTATATAGCCCAGCAGATCTGGGTTCATCAGGCGACTGAGGCAGCTGGTCAGGTCGTAAAAACGGGACGACCATATCCAAGCTGGTACGACCAGATCAAATACCCGCCGGGTTATACAATACTGAAATTCCATGTGTATAAGGGGACTGGCAATCCCCACCAACATGTTGCCCAGTTCAGGGCCCTTTGCGGTAACACCGGCGGTGATGATAAACTGTTGCTTCGCCAGTTCGTGGGCAGCTTATCAGAAACAACGTTCGAATGGTATTCGGAACTCCCGAACGATTCCGTCAAGACGTTCGCTGAAATGGAATTGCTATTCACTCAGCGATTCGCAAGCGCCAGCGAACGCACTCCGATAACGGCATTGATTAATGCCAGGGTGAAACCAGGCGAAACGTGGGTTCAGTACGCTATACGCTGGCGAAATTTGTGGTCGAAATGCGAACAACGCATTGAGGAAGCGCCCGCGGTGGGCATGTTCGTGGGAACCCTAGACCCTCATGCAACTATCTCCCAGTTCATGATGTTCTTTAAGCCAACCACGTTCCAGGCTTTAATCGACAAGTTGGCCCAGATGGACCAGATGGGTCATAGACCGTCTCCCCCGAAGCCAGAACCTCGGAATGACAAGGGTAAAGGGAAGGCAACCTTCGTCGCGAACGCTCAGCAGCAACCCAGTGCCCCAAAGCTGGCGGATCAACTGGAAGAAAGACGGCGGTATTATAATGAGAAGATGAAGCGCCCCTACTCGTTCTCACGGGACAAGACGAAACGGTTATTCGAGCTGGCCGTACGCAACAGGCTTATCAACTTGCCAAACCCAAGGCGACCGCCACAACCCACTGAGGTGAATAACCCCAATTATTGCCCTTACCATCAAACGGTAAGCCATCCGATTGAGGATTGCTTCGTCTTCAAAGGATGGATTGAAGATCAATACCTCCAGGGAAAGTTTGCGCTGTCCGAAAAGTGGAAGGTGAACCCGCCACAGCCGCATACTCCTAAGAAAACGGACGCACCGGGGGCAACTTGTTCCTTTGTTGAAGAAGCTCCATGGGAAATCGTGCTTTCAGCAAAAACCAAAAGGATGCTGAGTGATCTTCATACATGCCCGGCGGTCGAATGGAAGAACCCGCTTGAACCTCAAATCATCGAAGGGATGCTGAAGCCGCGTCCAACTACAAAGATCGGCGGTGATGGCCCAAGTACTCACACCCAACCGTCAAAATCTTCGAAGAAAAAGAAGAAGAAATCCAAAAAGCCAGTGAAGTCTGGAGACAAGCGCACGGACTTGTAGAAGCAGAGTGACGCGCTGGAAGAGTATAATCAAAAGGCGCGGACTCCCATCACGCTCCAAGAATTCCTCAACCATGTCTTTCGGGAGGAAGATAATGGAGAAAGCTCGTCGTATGAATCCGAGGGGTATGTGGCGAGTTGTCATGTGATCTCCCACTCGTTTACGGACGATGGAAAAACTCCTGGCACTGAGAAACTGGGGGCACACCCTGAGCCAGAACTTGTATGGCCGACAGATGAAATGATCGACGCCTTTCTAGACAAGATTCGTTTGAAAAGTAAAGCCGATCGGGAGAGTGAAATGGCCACATCGGGAGGAGCCAAACGCAAACGACTAAACGAAAGAGTCGAAGCACTCCCGCCAGATCAAAAGACATCCGATGCAGGTAAAAACATATTCAAGACGAGGAAAAGGTTTGCCAAAGCCATGTCGATGGGAATGAAGCTACCACCCTCGGAAGAAAACACGCTCAATGGGGCGGAGAGGCACCCTAATTATTGCTCATATCATCGGAAGATTTCACACCCTACGGAAGAGTGTGACGCTTTTAAGATATGGTGGCAAGGATATGTTGCTCACCGGCAACATTTTAAGCGCATGAAACGCAGAACTCGTCGGGAGCAGGGAAGAACTACCGGCGGGCACAAAAGAACTACCGGCAACTGTCGCACGGTTAACGCCGGAGGATCACAGGTTCTCACCTTTGGGAGCGACTCTGATGAGGAAATGGCTCTGGGCCCTCTCTTTAAAGAGTCCGTCTTAGGGAGAGAGGAAGAACCGGAGGCCTGCGAAAACATTCAGCTGCGCAATCGCACACTCCCGGAAAAGAATCTCGGACCTGCAACTAGAAAAGATAAGGGAAAGGAAAAGGTCGCTGAGGATATCGCCCTAGATGATCAAGTCATGAAAGAGCTGACTGCCAAGGACCCTCTCAGGAAGGGTAAGGTGGACTACAACATCCTGGCACACCTAAGGAAACTACCTTCACAGCTCAGCATTCTCGACGCCCTCTTATTATCAAAAGAAGCAAGAGATTCATTAATCAAGGCGTTACAAGAACCCGAGCAATTCCAAGCCTTCATCGCCGCAGAAAGGATGAAGGATGAGCGGGAAGAAGTGCACACGGCCTATATCACTTTCGGTGACGAAGACCTGCTCCTCGGGACGTGCGACCACAACCGTCCCCTATCTGTCTCTGGATACTGCCACGATATCAAGATAGGCAAGATCCTGGTGGATAATGGATCCTCCGTCAATCTCCTTAATGTTCAGGTGTTGAAGGAAATCTGCATGAGCGTGCAGCACCTCGCTCGTGACAAAATTATCATCTCCGGTTTTGACTCCCAGTCGTCACGGACCCTCGGATCTGTAATACTAACATTGCGCTTCGGACTGCTCGTCACGGACATTAAGTTTCACGTCATTGACGCCAAGACCTGCTACAACGCCTTACTCGGCCGACCATAGTTACACGAGTACAACATCATCCCTTCTACACAGTATCAGTGTATAAAGTACTTTAAGGATGGTTTTGAGTATACCGTAACAGGTGAGCTGAACCCATTCTCCGTGAACGAAGTCCGCAAGTACGAAGATGCAAAGTACTTTTTGCCAGACTTCGAGGATACAGAAAGGTGTCGCAAACCAGAAAACAAAGCTGCCGCCACCATCCCTGTTTTCGGGAGCGATACCGAAGAAGAAGAAGAGATAGTTTACGCTGGGCCGTCTCGACGCAACAACCCGGGACCGTCCACCCCCATATTGATCTTCGGAAGTGACTCGGAAGATGAGGTTAATGCCGTGTTCTCCTGTCGGCCGTCAATACAAGCATCCCCTGGCGATGATCAGAGTTTGCAAATCACCATGGTGCCACGGGAACACTACAAAGACCTGGATGCACTTGAAGCTCATAGCGTGCAAGAGTTGCGGACATTTTACGTCCCTCCCAGTCGAAAAGGCGAAAAGGCAATCATGTTCTATCGATCCGCAGAAACAAGGATGGAGAAAGAGATATGGCATGGCGTGGATGCTACACTTTACAGGCTCCAACCCATCCGTTTGCCCAGATACTACACAGACGGATTGAAAAGGCTATTGAAGCGCCAAGGGGTACCCTTAAAGCAGACTATTCGACAAGCTCGATTCTACAACAGGATTTGGGATGTCCTTGGGACTCAGCGCAAACTGCCCAACGGAAGGATGGAAACGCTTGGGCTTGGATATGTGAGATCCGGGAAACGGGAACGAGTCCACGATAGCTACGCCACATATAATTTCGATGAAGAAGAGGACGCCCTGTCGGGAAATGCCAATCCCTCATCAAAAATAGATCCCGCGATCGAAGCGCCGAGTCCGTCGTTTGAAGAACGAATGGACAAGCTTATCAGGAAAGCGAGTCAAAAAGCTCGGGACGACCATAATCGCGAGATGGCCATCTACGAGAAAGCCAGGACGCAACGTCTGTTTCATCAGGCTGTAAAAGACGACGATGCTCCCCCTTGTCGACCCATTGCGCAAAAGGCCCGACGTAGAGGTAGAAGTAAGTCAAAAAGCGGGAAAAAGAGTCGACAGCAACAACACAGGGTTAAAGAGTCATGTGATCGGATATTGCGCGGTCCGGATTTGTCTCTCGTGAAGAAGATGGGTCAAGCGTATTCCTTCCCTCAAGAAAAGACGAAGAAAATACTCGATCTCGCTATGAAGCACCAAATGATTACACTTCCGGAGTCTAAGCATCCTGAGCAGACTAACGATGTTTCTCATCCGGACTATTGCTCTTATCACCGAGCCATAGGACACTCGATCGAAGACTGTTTCACCTTTAAAAATTGGGTCGAAGACCAATACCAGCGGGGCAGGTTTGCCCTATCCAGCAGCTGGACGGTAGCGCCGCCACAAAAGCACGAACCCAAAGCCACAAGAGCAAAATCAGATCCACAACGGTCTTGGAAGCGAGCTCGTACCTGTCATATGATGACGATATCAAAAGAAGGGCCCGAGAATATGGACGACCTCCCTTGGTGCTTCGAAAACAATGACAATGAGGTGATCTCAGAATTTCCACCAGCTCCAAAAGAACTAGAAGATGGCACACATACTACTGGAATAACCTCAAGAAGATTGAGTTGGGGTCGGCAGATGATCCGCGACCGACATTCGTCAGCGAGCTGCTATCTGAAGAAAGGGTGGCTGCGTTAAAGGACGTGCTTCTACAGCATAGAGATTGCTTCGCGTAGAAGTATTTCGAAATGCCGGGACTAGATTCAGAAATTGCTGTGCACAGATTGGCGATATCTCCGGACGTCAAGCCGGTCAAACAGGCGCCGAGAAGGATGCGGCTCGAGCTTGAGATGAGCATTAACGCCGAAATCAAGAAGCTGATCGATTCTGGGTTTATCCAGGAGGTACAGTATCCTGACTGGGTCGCTAACATCGTCCCGGTAATGAAGAAAAAAGGGACAATACGCATATGTGTGGACTTCCGAGATCTCAATAAAGCCTGCCCGAAGGATGATTTCCCAGTGCCGGTCACCGAACTGATGATAGACAATACGTCCACTCATGAGGTTTTCTCCTTTATGGACGGCTCATCAGGGTATAATCAGATAAAGATGCATGCCGAAGACCAGAAGCACACGGCTTTCCGGACTCCTTTGGGTATATTCTGCTACAAAGTTATGCCTTTCGGTTTAAAGAATGCCAGTGCCACCTATCAGAGGGCCATGACAAAGATCTTCGATGATCTCATACATGAAATCATCGAATGCTATATCGACGACCTTGTAGTGAAGAGCATGTTATACGAAGAGCATTTAGAGCATCTGAAGACCGTATTTCAACGCCTTCGGCAATACAACTTGAAGATGAACCCTCTCAAATGCGCGTTCGGGGTGTCCTCAGGCAAATTCCTAGGATTCATTGTCCGGCACCGAGGCATTGAGATAGATCCGTCGAAGATCAAGGCGATCATGGAAATGCCACCGCCAAGGACTCTCAAACAATTGCGGTCTCTCCAGGGGAAGCTCGCGTACATCCGGCGATTTATAGCCAATCTTTCAGGCAAGTGCCGCCCTTACAGTCACCTGATGAAGAAGGGAACCCCGTTCGTCTGGGATCACAAATGCCAAGGCGCGCTGGACGAGATCAAGCAGTACCTGCAGAACCCACCGGTGTTAGCTGCTCCAGTCAAGGGAAAGCCCCTTATTCTTTATACAACAGCCCTTGAGGGTTTCTTAGGCGCATTATGGGCACAAGAGAACGACCAAGGGAAAGAGAGAGCGCTCTACTATTTAAGCCGAGTTCTTCTGGGGGCAGAAAGCAATTACTCCCCTATCGAAAAACATTGCCTGGCGTTAATCTTTGCGATAACAAAACTCCGGCACTATGCATTGGCACATGAAGTCCGTCTTATATCAAAAGTGGACCCCCTCAAATATCTAATGTCGAAGGCCATATAGACAGGGAGACTCGCTAAATGGGCCCTGCTCTTGATGGAGTTTTCAATAACCTATCAGCCTCTTAAAGCAGTGAAAGGTCAGGCCATAGCTGACTTTCTAGTGGAGCATCCAGTACCTGCCGGTTCTCCTCTGAATTGCGATCTACCAGACGAACATGCATTTGACGCGATCGACGGTGGTGATACCCGATGGGAGTTTTATTTCGATGGAGCATCTTCCGTGAAGAAGTGCAAACAAAGTACCCGTGTGAAGCATCTAGTGCAAAATTCCTGGTCACGTGGAACGCGGATAATGTCACTCTTTGACCCCGCGGAAAACGCCCAGAGCGGAGCCTGGTCCTCGCCAAGCACGGCAGTGAACCCGTGTGAAGCATCAAGAGCAAACACCGGACTGTGGAGTCCTTAAAATCCACGGACTATGATGTCCTTAACCTCGACCGTAATGTCTTAAAACTAACAATCAACCACCCTGATTCTGTATTGATTCCACTTTGGTTTAGGGGTACATCTCTTCGCTCCTTTGATACCTGGCGCTGTAATTCCTCAACGTCTTCAAAGAGATGACGGGTCCCCGCAACCACACATCGGACTGTGGAGTCCTTAAATCCACGGACTATGACGTCCTTAACCTTGACCGTGATGTCTTAAAACTAACATCAGACTGTGGAGCCCTTAAATCCATGGATTATGACATCCTTAACCTTGACCGTGATGTCTTAAAACTAACATCGGACTGTGGAGTCCTTAAATCCACGGACTATGACGTCCTTAACCTTGACCGCAACGTCTTTAAACTACGATACTTTGAGCAACCCCTGACCCCGTGAAACACGGATAAGGGCGACCACATCCAGCACTTGCAGGTCCTCACGACCTGTAAGGAAGAAAACTCTCTTGTGAGATCCTTACGACTCTCAAGGGAAAACCCGCTTAAGAGTCCTCACGATTCTTAAGAAGAACTTACACCTATGGGATCCTCTCGACCTGTAGGGAGAAAAACTCTTTATGAGACCCTCGTGGCTCATAAAGCGCAAAGTCTTAGGAAGCAGACCTTAACCCTGAATCCTAAGCCATCGCTGCCCTGCAAGGAGATCAAGATAAATTGTCCGCAAAACACATTCAATGAAAAGAGACACACCATTGAGAAGAAAAATGTATCTTTTATTCATAAACCAAAATGGATACAAAGTACAATTCATGAAAGAACAAAAAAGAAGACACTCTCATTCATGAATATGTACAAAAACAGAAAAGAAAGGAAAAGATACAATTCTTCAAGCCGGCGGGCGATGTAGCAATTTTACCAGCTCATCTTTCTGTTGCTGAATCACGGCTTCATGATTCAAGATCTCCAGAAGACGAGCCTCTGCCTGAGCCTGCTGGGCCTGATACGAAGCAAGCCGACCTTCAAGCTCTTTCTCGGTGGCCTTATGGGCTTCGACCCTTTCGCGAGTGAACGTGGCAGCTTTATCGAGAGCCACCACCTCTTTGATGGACTCCTGAAGCACCCGCCAGAGTTCATATGCTTTGTTGGCCTTGGCAGTAAGATTAGCTTGAAGCTCGCTCAGCGCCTTGGAAGCTAGCTCCCTCTCCGAGAATTTACGGCCGAGCCTCTTCTCGCACGACGTCATATTTGCCGCGCACCGTGCTATCAGACCCCGCAACTCTGCTTTTGCAGCCACGGCTTCTGAGGAATGGCGAGAACATTTAAGGGCATGCAAGCGAGCCTCCACCTACCGACAGAACTCCACCCAGACTCGCACCACCTCTTCGCTATGGTAGGTGGCAAGAAAAGGAAGAGAACTATTAGCTTCGGCGGCAAACGCTTCAGCTGTGGTCGCGCTGCCAGCACAGAGCTCCTCAATCAAAGATGATAAAGAGACAATGCTTAATTGGGCCAAGCGTTCTGAAACCCGCAAAGCATAAGGGCCGGGCGCATCACGATGCGCGATTCCAACGCCGAGGAGACTGGCAGGGCTGTTCAAATTTGAAAGATGTCAATAAAATTCTTAAGCAAAGAACGAATGGGATTATAATAAAATGTCGCTTACCGACAGTCATGCAAGTAGGAGCTGAAGGTTCCCCTGGCCCTTCAACGACCTCGACCTCGTCGTTAGCTTCCAAAACTATAAGAGGCATCAACGTCATTTCACAAAAATGGCAACAATGCTATGGTAAAAAATTGGCGAATGACGCTAACCTTTCCCAAAGGAAAGGACAATTCGCTGAGGGGAGATCGCCTGTGGAGCTGCCATCTCCAATAAACGCTGAAACGATTGCCGAGGCGACAAATCAGCGATAGAAGCCGCCAGCCCGCGCAACTCTGAGGAAAACAAAAGAGTTCAGACCACGGAAAGATTGCTAATTTAAAATACAGAAGGTTACCTTCAACACTCCTCCCGTTCTGAGTCGAGGGGAAAGCGGCTTCGACGGCCTCTGCCATGACCTCGGGCTCCAACAAAGGAAGGGTAGTCCCGACTACCTCCATCTCAGCCTCTGGGCCGCCTTTGGGAAGAGTCAGTGGGGCGGTGACCACCAAAGGAGCCTCCCCCAAAGGAGCGAGCGCTCCATGATCAAGAACTACCACCGGAAGCTCTATTGTAAGAGGAGCAGCCTCATCAGCCCCCTCCACATAGAGCAACGCTTCATCGGGAATTTCGACAGGCTTTAGCTTCAACGAGCCCGTAGGGAGCTCCCCCAGCGTCGAAGATTCTGCACAATTCACACAAGAATAAGGATACATATATACAGGCGTAAATAATCTGAAAAGCTACAAAGAAGAACAAAAACGTACCGATGCGCAGGGAGGCCTTCAATATGGCTTCTTCAAGCCGCTGCTCCTTCTCAAGGAAGCGTGCCCGCCGGGGTTCGAGGGTAGACTCATGGCCGCCGGTCCATAAAGAAAGCGCGTCTGCTGCGTCCTCTGAAGCGGCCTGCTTCAGGGCCCTTTCCCCCCATTCCTCCAAAGGACCGATAAACCGCCGCCGAATCCACGAAGGGTCTTCGTAAAAGATTATAGCGGGATAGGGCTTCTTCGGAACCCTGGCATTATGAGACGCATCTTTGGAACGCCGTATGGCCTCGGCCAACTGTGCGTCTTCCTCATCGGCCGAACTCGGGAAAAGAAGTCCAGCGTCTGACTCTTGCAAGGCCAATGGCTCATCTTCAAGAATGGGCTCGGACTCCGTTAAAGAGTCGAGCAAGTTAGTAGCCACTTTCCTTCGGCGCTTAGACCCAGAGCCTGTCACCGAGGACGACCGCTTCCTTCCTCGTTAAGCCTTAGGGCGACGCTGACCCACGTCACCCTCAGCACCCTCATCCCTGTTACCCTCGCTTAGTGCTACGGTTGAGGATGACACCGCCATTGTCAATGCCACGGGGGGCAGTGCTGCCGTGGGCCGTGGTACTGCTACTGGGGCCCGTCTACCCCGCGACCGGATACCTAGGAGCATGCCAGCTGTTGGAGTAAGGTCCACCCCCGACTCCCCCGGAATGAGCGCGGTGCCAATATCCCTCAGAGGGAAGCGGACCGGAGCTCGCGGTCACAGCGTAGCTCCCATGGCCGGAACCTGAGGAGGAGCATCATGACCAAGAAGCACCCTTCTCTCCTCAAGAATAATTGGGTTGAATCGATGGAGATACCAACCCGTGAACGATCCCATGCACCGGGGCATGTGCTCAGCTTCAGGGATCATGAAGTAGGAGCCGGTGTTCAATCTCACGAAATGATGAGCGGCATTGCGAACGGCGTCAAGTGAAGGGACCGGCGCAACTATGAAAGCCTCGAAAGGAACGCCCTGGTCGTACCCAAGCTGTCAAGCGAAGCGATGCGGATTGTACCGCATGAAAAGAGCCGCACCATCCTGGCGGAATACCAAATAGCCTGGTCTAATGGCATACAAGTGCACGGCCTCCCGAGGCCTCAAAGAGGGTACGTTGTCTTTTGACCGGTCCCAGAATTGTTGAACTGGACCTGAAGGAGAAGACAAGACCCGATCATTAAAAACCAGCCCGCCAACGGTAGCGTAGGGAGAAATCAGCACCCGAATAGCCCCGAATTGGGTCGGGTCGGCGGCAGAAGCATCCACCAATCGCATAAGTCGCGGGAAGGGGTAGACGTCGTAAAATGCGGGCCTCTGATGCATAGCGAAAGCCCCCAACACGTGCATCTCGATCCAAGACGTGAAGTAATGAAGCGCAAAGTTTACTACATCCACACCAGGAGTAGAAGTGTTAGCTGCGGTACCCAGCCCGTGATAAAGATTCGCCAGCGCCGGGACACCAATGGCCAACCGTGTCCCCTCAGCGATACAATGAGCTGGGTTGAAAACCGACGCCCTCATAAAGCGACGATGCATGGGAATAACAAACCAACTGAGCCAGACACTGACAAACCCCACGAAGAATGTCTCCTCATCCATGCCGGGAGCTGCATTGGATTCAAAAGACATCGGCGACATAATGGGGATGTAGTACTGCGGTAGATCTGATTCAGTGGTCGGCAGCTTCTTCGGACCAAAACCAAAGGGGTCTTTGATGTTAGCGAACTTCGGAGCTGTCTTCGACAAGACGTCATCACGAAGGAAGCAGGCAATGAAGCTCTTAAAAGTAACACCCTGCACCTCAGATTCGGCGAACAATCGGTCGAAGATACCTAGCGCCTTGATCAAGCTGGGACGCTTATGGCGGACAGCATTCTCAGTGGACAGGCCGTCAACCGGAGCGGGCTCGGGCTCAAAGACATACTCGTCAGGAGGCAACAACTCCTCATACAATGTACCCCTGATTGGCAATCCCGAGATTTCATAAAATTCCGCCAAAGAGATCGAGACATCGCGGTCCCCTAAAAGGAAAGTGTTGGTGGGGAGGTTCCACTGGTTCAAGAACGCCTTAACCCACCAGGCATGTGGGGATTGGTAGTGAAAGAGCGACGCATATATCGCTTGGTAAAGTCCGACCTTCTGCAGCCGCGCACGATGGGTAGCAAGGATATAGCGAGCCCAGAGGAGGTAGCCCGTAGGGTGCCGAGGAGTGAGCCCTATCTTATAAATTTGTCCCCATGGATGGGCATCACCCTGGCAAATGCGTCGTCCCAGGATATCTATAGCGGGGATTGGATGGTTCGGGATACCGGTCGTCGAAGGCTCAAGCCGTCCCGTCGGAGTCGAATTTGGCATCTCCACAGCAAAAACCGTCCTCGGAGGGTCCATCGGCAAGAACGGGAAAGTAGGCTCTGTCGATACTGCGCAGAGGAAACTCCGGCGACCCCGGATGATATGACTGTACCAAGATCCCCATAGAAGTAGCCTGGTACCGTTCGGGTCATGAGCCCGGATCATCGCCATCGCTTCCTCGTCAGATGGTGATTGAGGAAAAGCGGCCTCCGAACGAGTAAAGGGAAAACACGGAACAGAAGCCATCGCACCTGCAATCGAATAAAAGAAGACTGTCAAAAGCAAAGCCAGCAATATATATACATGCATGAACATGAAGACAAGTTGAAGAAAGCAACAACAGACTCTTTTTATGGGACCATTGGCTACAAAACACATGGGCCCCACAGAATCAGGATGACGGCTCATTAATAATGAGACTAAGCAGTTGTAATAAGACAAAGGGGATATCCTCATTAAATAGGAAGTGGGTTTCAAGTGGCCCTGCACATCCCCTAGAAGACAAATCTATCTTGGACTCTACAACAAATCAAACAGGATCAAGGGAATTAAATTCCCACAGAAGGCATCATTGCAAGCTTCTACTCCATTAATTATAGAAGGATAATCTAAGGCAAAGAGACCCTAAGAAGCCTCCATGCGAAAAAACTGAGTTCTTCATAGGAATTAAATTCCTTATCAAGAAAAGGGGAATTAAATTCCCAGAAACTTTTTTTGGGATGGAATTAAATTCCATAAATTTTAACCGCCACCATTATCTCCCTAAAGATCATATGAACCCTAAAAAGATCTACTGTTGAAGGATAAATGGTTACATACTTTGGTTGAAAAACTTTAAGAAAAAAATGGGTTCATATTCAAAAAGGGTAAAAACCCTTGTTTTGGATTTAAAATCCAGAGGAATGTGAGAGTTCATCGTTCATTCAAGAGCATTACCTGAAGAAAAGAGTCTTTTTGAACAGAGTTAAACTCTGAAAATGTTTCAAGGCAGAAAACTAAGCACTGGAAAAAGAGAATTAAATTCTCAGAAAAAGTGTGCAAGGAGGAAGATAAGCAAAAGTGGAGGCGCTTCTGAAATGACCCCTATATTTATAAGATATGATGGAGACGCTTCACCTCCCAAAATCCCTAGAGGAATCCAACGGTCACAAAAAGTGACAGCGTTGCACTCACGTGCAGACACGTGAGAACAACGCTGTGGGGGCATTTGTTTCCTGATTTAAAATCAGGAAAGCTTACGGAGGAGGCATCACGTGCTAGCACGTGACCAGCAGTCACGTGTTGGCACGTGACATTTAAAAGCAGCGACGAAGGCACGTCAGTTCCCTGATCAAGTCAAGGAAAAGGCTTCAGAAAAGGTCACGTGCTCACACGTGACCAAGGGTCACGTGTTGGCACGTGACGGTTGAACAGCTGCCAGAAAACAGAGTGCAGAAAGGAGAAGAAAGCTCGTTCCAGGGGGTCACGTGCCTACACGTGACCAAGGGTCACGTGGTCACACGTGACCGGCTTTCAAAGCCTCTCTATTTAACAGAATTAAATCCTGAAAGGCATTCAAATCTTTCCAAAGGAAAATGATTATTTGGAACCGATTGGGTTAAAGATTTAAAGGTGATTAAATATCACCTATTTATGGAAAAATCTTGAACTTGGAAAGATTTCCCCTTAAAATCTAACCGAAATAACAAAGGAATATTTTTGGATTTAAAATTCAATGGTGAATAAAATTCGCCTAATAATCCAAAGGTCCAAATGAATGATGAAGGCAAATCAAATCTCTAATGAATACAAATCAAATCCCTCAATGAATGATTCCCTAAAACTAGTTGATTCTGCTCCTTCTCCTATAAATAGGAGCCAACAGAGACGGAGATAGAGAGACAGAGAGAGAAGAAAAAATAGAGCCTTGAGACTCTAGAGGAATTTGATCTTCTGCAAAAGAAAACTTTAGGTAAGAAAGGAGAGGCTTTTAAAAAGAGAATTTAATTCTCAAAGAGTTTAACTCTTATATTAAAAAGAAGAACTTAGTTCTCTCTTTAGCAGAGGATCTGTAAAGTGCACATCTCCCCATGAATTGAAAATTTAATTCTCATTGGGTCGAGATCCTGCCATGCAGATCCAAAGTATAGAGAGGAAATGAAGCTTGAGAATTTAATTCTCACAGAATTATAGGAATTTAATTCCTTTGAAATAAAACTAGGGTTTAACCCTATGTTATAGGAATTCAATTCCTTCAAAATGAACAGAACCAGGGTTTAACCCTAGTTAAGAACTTAATTCTGTCAAAATAACAGGAATTTAATTCCCTTAAGAAAGAAGAAATTAGGGTTTAACCCTATGATAGAATTCAGTTCTTCACATACATCAGGAATTTAATTCTTACAGAAGAAATGCCGGGGTTTAACTCCATCTAAGAATATAATTCTTCAAAAAGAAAGTGGGAATTTAATTCCTCTAAAGTTATAGCTAGGATTTAACCCTATGAAGGATTTAATTCCTAAAAGATAAACAAACATGCAAAGAAGCAGGGTCACGTGCTACCACGTGACCCCTGAAAAGTTCCACAGAGAAGGGCTTTGAGGCAATGCCTCACGTGCCCCACGTGACCCCTTGGCAGAAGCTCTAACAGACAGACATTTAAATGCCCATCACGTGACAGCACGTGATGCTCCAAAGTATTCAATACTTTTGGCAGAATAAAATGAATTGAGGGCGCTCTCAAGTGCTACCACGTGACCCCTCTTGCCTTAGTGTTTAACACTAAAGTTGAAACCTCTATATCCAGTGTTCAACACTGATTTTCTTAGTGTTTAAACACTAATTTGGAAAACTCTATTTACAGTGTTTAACACTGACTTTCTTAGTGTTGAACACCAATTTGGAAAACCCTGTTTCCAGTGTTTAACACTGATCTGCCTTAGTGTTAAACACTAATTTGAAATCTCCACTGCCAGTGTTTAACACTGATTTGCGTTAGTGCATAAACACTAATTTGAAAGCCATGTTGCTGGTGTTTAACACTAACTATCTTTTAGTGTTAAACATTAACTTGTCAATCTCATTCTCAGTGTTCAACACTGATTGGTCTTTAGTGTTTAACACTAACTTTAGCCCCATTGGCTAAGTGTCTAGAGGCAAAGCCTCTCCTCTAATGGACCAACAGAAAGTCAATATGCTAAACATGATTGGACTCAGCCCAAAATGGCCATAAGTCCTCAATTCAAATTCAACTGGGCTAATGGGCTCATAACATAATTAATTGGTCTTGGTCCTAAACTGGGTCAGAGACTATTTAATCTACCTTGGTTCCAGGGTACATCTCTTCACTCCTTTGATACTTGGCGTTGTAATTCCTCAACGTCTTCAAAGAGGTGACGGGTCCCTATGACCACACATTGATACGGACTGTGGGGTCCTTAAACTCATGGACTATGAGGTCCTTAACCTTGACCGTGATGTCTTAAAACTAACGTCAGACTGTGGAGTCCTTAAATCCATGGACTATGAGGTCCTTAACCTTGACCGTGATGTCTTAAAACTAACGTCGGACTGTGGAGTCCTTAAATCCATGGACTATGAGGTCCTTAACCTTGACCGTGATGTCTTAAAACCAACGCCGGACTGTGGAGTCCTTAAATCCACGGACTATGAGGTCCTTAACCTTGACCGCAACGTCTTAAAACTAATATTGGACCGCAATGTCCTTAAACTACCTATTGACCGCAATGTCACTAAACTAAACAACAGGGCTCCCTTAATTGCCCTATTGTTGGATCTAAACGATCCCGTCAAGTCGATCTTAGTCTAAAAACTAGGCTAATGTATCCTTAACAAACGTTTAAGTTGATCTTAGTCCTCAATGAGGCTAACGTATCCTTAAACCCAAACCCCCAAACCCAAATCTAAGACAATAAGGATTTGGACTAGTCCACGCCCTACGGGCGACGACATAACTCAGTCTCCGTATACAATCCACGGGCAACTAAACACAAAATAAACACACACGACACGAAGTGACCATCCGGAGAAGGAGAAAATGGTTACCGCGATGCGGTAGCATAATTAACTGCAGGGGCTTGCGCCTGCAGGAAAGAGCGTCTCCATAATCAAAAACCCCTCAAGCGAGGGGGAATCTGACGAAGTCTGCTACATCGGACGCATCCGTTTAAACCTTCGATACACGGTGCCATAAATCAACTTGGCATCTTCGGAGAGGTGGACGGATAGCACCAATTAGCATCTGCCCCGAATCTCAGGCAAGACGTCCCTGTCGCGCCGTCATTCGGAGGGGAACAGATTCCGGCACCCCCGGTGGGACCTTTTCCTCTTTCCACTCCACATTTCGTGTGTCGTGTTCGCGAACCAAACACGGCTCGCTAATGGTTGCCCTTGGGTTTCAAGGTACTAAGATTTGGCGTTTTGCTTATTGCAGAAAGCAAAGAATCAATGGCTTCTACTTGTGCGAAATGCTCCAACTGCAACTGCAACCGGCGCTCCGCCTCGCCAGGAGGTATAGCCTACGGGCCCCAAGCTGCTTCGTTGTTCACAATGCCTGTGGAACAGGTCACTCAAGCCACCACAGGATTGTTTTTCGGGACCATGCTCCCGCCAATGAGCTTCACCGCTCCTGTGCCAACACCGGAAGCTCCTAAGAAGTCGGTCTTCGATCGGCTTACAGCTAATGCGGCCCCTCTCAACGGGTCGTTGAACTCCCGCTCATCGGTCTTCGCCAGACTGGGCCAAAACTCCTGTGGGCCCACAATGAAGCTTGCAATCCCAGAGAAGGTTATTCCGAAGAGGATAACCATCCCTGCTCCTGAAGTCGTCAAGGCGGCTTCTCCTACCAAAGGGTCAGTCTTTACGAGATTAACGGTTCTGGCTCCCGCTATGGTTCCTGTCCCTGCTCAGAAGACTGTTTTCAACCGATTGGATACTGCTTCTCAAAAGACATCAGTATTCAACAGGCTGACACCAGCAGCGATCCCCCACCTACACAGGGGGTAAGACGAGGCTATCGCCCTCACCGAACCGATTCGATCAGCACGACACGCTCGACGTCGCTACTGGCACCGAGTGAGGAAGGCCGGAGGCAACTCCCCTTCTGGGCTAACTCCTCCAGCCCCGACGACAGAAGTTAATGCTGCTTTTCCAACTAAGAACAGCTTTGAGATGCTGAATAAGGTGCGTAGGAATTCTCCTATCGCGGCGCTAAAGAGGTCTTCCCCTCCGCTAAAAAAGGCCGCGGAAATAAAGCCAGAACAGTCCCAATCTCCTCAACGGCTGTCTTCCAAAATCTATAAAGTCTGGCGGCAGACCCGAGACTCGGTGATCGATCCAAATTTCTCCCGCCAGCACAAGAAGCTAAAAATCCAACAGGAAGCCAGTCACCAGGCTAAGCCACGAAAAGCTGTCTGGATGCCCACCTCAATGGCCCCCTCAACTTCCACTGCTCATAAAAAGAGGAGGCCGGAGAAGATCCCCGGGCCTGCAACGAGAGCTAAAGGCGCTGAGCCCAGACGCCCTAAGTCTGGGGACATGATGGTCCATACCGTATACATGGCGTCGGGGAAGGAAGACAGCCGTGCGTCTACAGGTCATAGACCGCTTACACGGTCGGTGACCAAAGCTCAGGAGCAACAGCAGAAGCTCCAGGAAATGATGATCGCAATGGCCGCGCTTACTGGGCCGAAAGAAAGCCCCGAAGCGTCCTCGAATCAGCGGCAAGAACAGGAAACCGACGCTGAGTTCCTTCGGAGGATATTGGAAAAGAAAGATAAAGAGGCTGCGGAACAAGCGGCCAATATAAAGCAAATAGCCCACTTATTTCAAGACATGGTTGGGATGATGATTCAACAAGATCCTCCCGCTGAAGATCCCCCGACCGTCGTCGAAGATGATAGAGGAGAAACGTCGAATCCACCATCGGCTCTTTCAACGGCCAAGGAAGAGACAATCTCCAAGGCTGACTTGGACGACTATATAGCTCAGCAGATCCGGGTTTATCAGGCGACTAAGGCAGCTGGTCAGGTCGTAAAAACGGGGCGACCGTATCCAAGCTGGTACGACCAGATCAAATATCCGCCGGGTTATACAATACCGAAATTCCATGTGTATAAGGGGACTGGCAATCCCCATCAGCATGTGGCCCAGTTCAGGACGCTTTGTGGCAACACTGGTGGCGACGATAAACTGTTGCTTCGCCAGTTTGTGGACAGCTTATCAGAAACGGCGTTCGAATGGTATTCAGAACTCCCGAACGATTCCATCAAGACGTTCGCTGAAATGGAATTGCTATTCACTCAGCGATTCGCAAGCGCCAGCGAACGCACTCCGATAACAGCATTAATTAATGCCAGGGTGAAACCAGGCAAAACGTGGGTTCAGTACGCTATACGCTGGCGAAATTTGTGGTCGAAATGCGAACAACGCATTAAGGAAGCGCCCGCGGTGGGCATGTTCGTGGGTACACTAGATCCTCATGCAACCATCTCACAGTTCATGATGTTCTTTAAACCAACCACGTTCCAGGCTCTGATCGAGAAGTTGGCCCAGATGGACCAGATGGGTCACAGACCGCCTCCCCCGAAGCTAAAACCTCGGAATGACAAGGGTAAAGGGAAGGCAACCTTCGTTGCGAACGCACAGCAGCAACCCAGTGCCCCAAAGCTGGCAGATCAGCTGGAAGAAAGACGGCGGTATTACAACGAGAAAATGAAGCGCCCCTACTCATTCCCGCGGGATAAGACAAAGAGGCTATTTGAGCTGGCAATACGCAACAAGCTTATCAACTTGCCAAACCCGAGACGGCCGCCGCAACCCACTGAGGCGAATAACCCCAATTATTGCCCGTACCATCAAACGGTAAGCCATCCGATTGAGGATTGCTTCGTCTTCAAAGGATGGATTGAGGATCAATACCTCCAGGGAAAGTTTGCGCTGTCCGAAAAGTGGAAGGTAAACCCGCCACGGCCACATACTCCTAAGAAGGCGGATACACCGGGGGCAACCTGTTCTTTCATTGAAGAAGCGCCGTGGGAGGTCATGCTATCAGCTAAAACCAAAAAGATGCTGAATGATCTTCGTACGTGCCCGGCAGTCGAATGGAAGAACCCGCTCGAACCTCAAATCATTGAAGGGATGCTGAAACCGCGCCCAACTCCAAAGATCGGCGGTAATGGCCCAACTACTCACACCCAACCGTCAAAATCTTCGAAGAAAAAGAAGAAGAAATGCAAGAAGCCCGTGAAGCCTGGAGACAAGCGCACGGATTTGCAGAAACAGATTGACGCGCTGGAAGAGTACAATCAAAAGACGCGAACTCCCATCACACTCCAAGAGTTCCTCAACCACGTCTTTCAGGAGGAAGATAATGGAGAAAGCTCGTCAGATGAATCCGGGGGGAAATGTGGCGAGTTGTCATGTGGTTTCCCACTCGTTTACGGATGATGAGGAAACTCCTGGCACTGAGAAACTGGGGGCACACCCTGAGCCAGAACTTGTATGGCCGACAGATGAAATGATCGACGCCTTTCTAGACGAGATTCGTTTGAAAAGTAAAGCCGATCAGGAGCGTGAGATGGCTGCATCGGAAGGAGCGAAACGCAAGCGGCTAAACAAAAGAGTCAAAGCACTCCCGCCAGATCAAAAGACACCCGATGTGGATAAAAATATATTCAAGATGAGGAAAAGGTTTGCCAAAGCCATGTCGATAGGAATGAAGCTGCCACCCTCGGAAGAAAACACGTTCGATGGGGCAGAGAGGCACCCTAATTATTGCGCATATCATCGGAAGATTTCGCACCCCACTGAAGAGTGCGACACTTTTAAGATGTGGTGGCAGGGATATGTTGCTCACTGACAACATTTTAAGCGCATGAAACGCAAAACTCGCCGAGAACAAAGAAGTACTACCGACAGGTACAAAAGAACTACCGGCAACTGTTACATGGTCGACGCCGGAGGATCGCAAGTTCTCACCTTTGGGAGCGACTCTGATGAAGAAATGGCTCTGGGCCCTCTCTTTAAAGAATCCTTTTTAGGGAAAGAGGAAGAACCAGAGGCCTGCGAAAATATTCAGCTGCGCAATCGCACGCTCCCGGAAAAGAATCTCGGGCCCGCGAATAGAAAAGATAAGGGTAAGGAAAAGGTCACTGAGGATATCGCCATAGATGACCAAGTCATGAAAGAGCTGACTGCCAAGGACCCTCCCAGGAAGGATAAGGTGGACTACAACATCCTAGCGCACCTAAGGAAGCTACCTTCTCAGCTCAGCATTCTCGATGCCCTCCTATTATCAAAAGAAGCGCGAGATTCATTAATCAAGGCATTACAAGAACCCGAGCAGTTCCAAGCTTTCCTGGCTGAAGAAAAGATGAAGGATGAATTGGAGGAAGTGCACACGGCCGATATCACTTTCGGTGACGAAGACCTTCTCCTCGGGACGTGCGACCACAACCGTCCCCTGTACGTCTCCGGATATTGCCACGATATCAAGATAGGCAAGATCCTCGTGGATAATGGATCCTCCGTCAATCTCCTTAATGTTCGGGTGTTGAAGGAAATCTACATGAGCGTGCAGCACCTCGCCCGTGACAAAATTACCATCTCCGGTTTCGACTCCCAGTCATCACGGACTCTCGGATCTATGATATTAACACTACGCTTCGGGCTGCTTGTCACGGACATCAAGTTTCACGTCATTGACGCCAAGACCTGCTACGACGCCAAGACCTGCTACAACGCCTTGCTCGGTCGCCCTTGGTTACACGAGTACAACATCATCTCTTCTACACAGCATCAGTGTATGAAGTACTTTAAGGATGGTTTCGAGTATACCGTAACAGGTGAGCTGAATCCATTTTCCGTGAACGAAGTCCGCAAGTACGAAGATGCAAAGTACTTTTTGCCAGATTTCGAGGATACAGAAAGGTGTCGCAAGCCGGAGGACAAAGCCGCCGCCACCATCCCTGTTTTCGGGAGCGATACCGAAGAAGAAGAAGAGATAGTTTACGCTGGTCCGTCCCGACACAACAACCCGGGACCGTCCGCCCCTATGTTGATCTTCGGAAGTGACTCGGAAGATGAGGTTAATGCCGTGTTCTCCAGTCGGCCGTCAATACAAGCATCCCCTGGCGATGATCAGAATTTGCAAATCACCATGGTGCCGCGGGAACACTACAAGGATCTCGACACACTTCAAGCTTACAATGTGCAGGACCTGCAGACGTTTTACGTCCCTCCTAGGTGAAAGGGTGAGAAGGTGATCCTATTCTATCGATCCTCGGAAACGATAGTAGAGAAAGAGATTTGGCATGGCGCGGATTCTACACTCGACAGGCTCTGACCCATCCGTTTGCCCAGATATTACACAAATGGACTAAAGAGGCTATTGAAGCGCCAAGGGGTACCCTTAAAACAGACTGTTCTACAAGCTCGATTCTACAACAGGATTTGGGATGTCCCTGGAACTCAGCGAAAATTGCCCAACGGGAGAATGGAAACGCTCGGGCTTGGATATGAGAGATCCGGGGAACGGGGACGAGTCCATGGTAGCTACGTCATATATAACTTTGATGAGGAAGAGGATGCCCTGTCGAGAGATGCTAACCCCTCGTCAAAACTGGATCCCGCGAGCGAGGTGCCGAGTCCGTCGTTTGAAGAACGAATGGACAAGCTTATCAGGAAAGCGGGTCAGAAAGCTCGGGAAGACCATAATCGCGAGATGGCCATCTACGAGAGGGCCAGGATGCAACGTCTGTTTCAACAGACTGCAAAAGACGAAGATGCTCCTCCCTGTCAACCCGTTGTGCAAAAAGCCCGACGCAGAGGCAGAAGTAAGTCAAGAAGCGGAAAAAGGAGTCGACAACAACGACACAGGATTAAAGAATCATGTGATCGGGCATTGCACGGTCCGGATTTGTCCCTCATGAAGAAGATGAGTCGAGCGTATTCCTTCCCTCGAGACAAGACGAAGAAGTTACTCGAGCTCACTATAAAACATCAAATGATCGCACTTCCGGAGTCTAAGCACCCTGAGCAAGCTAACAAAGTTTCTCATCCGGACTATTGCTCTTATCACTGAGCCATAGGACACCCCCTCGAAGACTGTTTTACCTTCAAGAACTGGGTCGAAGACTAATACCAGCGAGGCAGATTTGCTCTATCCGACAGCTGGAGGGTGACGCCGCCGCAAAAGCACGAACCCAAAGTCACAAGAGCAAAATCAAATCTGCAACGGTCTTGGAAGAGAGCTCGTACCTGTCATATGATAACGATATCAAAAGAAGAGCCCGTGAACATGGATGACCTCCCTTGGTGCCTCGAAAACAATGACAATAAGGTAATCTCAGAATTTCCACCAGCTCCGAAAGAACTAGAGGATGGCATACATACTACGGCAGATAACCTCAAGAAGATTGAGTTGGGGTCGGCAGATGATCCACGACCGACATTCGTCAGCGAGCTGCTGTCTCAAGAAAGGGTGGCTGCGTTAAAGGACGTGCTTCTACAGCACAGAGACTGCTTCGCATGGAACTATTCCGAAATGCCGGGATTAGATCCAGAGATTGCTGTACATAAATTAGCAATATCCCCGGATATCAAGCCGGTCAAACAGGCGCCAAGAAGGACGCGGCTCGAGCTTGAGATGAGCATTAACGCCGAAGTCAAGAAGCTGATCGATTCTGGGTTTATCCAGGAAGTACAGTATCCTGACTGGGTCGCCAACATCGTCCCGGTAATGAAGAAAAATGGGATAGTACGCATATGTGTGGACTTCCAAGATCTCAATAAAGCCTGCCCGAAGGATGATTTCCCAGTGCCGGTCACCGAACTGATGATAGACAATACGTCCACTCATGAGGTTTTCTCCTTTATGGACGGTTCATCAGGGTATAATCAGATAAATATGCATCCCGAAGACCAGAAGCACACCGCTTTTCGGACTCCTTTGGGAATATTCTGTTATAAAGTAATGCCCTTCGGTCTGAAGAACGCCGGTGCCACCTATCAGAGGGCCATGACGAAGATCTTCGAAGACCTTATACATGAAATCGTCGAATGTTATATTGATGACCTCGTGGTGAAAAGCAAATCATACGAGGAGCATCTCGAGCACCTGAAGACCGTATTTCAACGCCTTCGGCAATACAATTTGAAGATGAACCCCCTCAAATGCGCATTCGGAGTTTCCTCGGGTAAATTCCTGGGATTCATCATCCGACACCGAGGCATCGAGATAGATCCGTCGAAGATCAAGGCGATCATGGAAATACCACCGCCGAGAACTCTCAAACAATTGCGGTCTCTCCAAGGGAAGCTCGCATACATCCGGCGATTTATAGCCAACCTGTCAGGCAAGTGCCGTCCTTACAGCCACCTGATGAAGAAGGGAACCCCGTTCGTCTGGGACCAAAAATGCCAGAGCGCACTAGATGAGATCAAGCAGTACCTGCAGAACCCGCCGGTGTTAGCTGCTCCAGTCAAGGGAAAGCCCCTTATTCTTTATACAACCGCCCTCGAAGGTTCCTTAGGCGCATTATGGGCATAAGAGAACGATCAAGGGAAAGAAAGAGCACTCTACTATTTAAGTCGAGTTCTTCTGGGGGCAGAAAGCAATTACTCCCCTATCGAAAAACATTGCCTAGCGTTAATCTTTGCGATAACAAAACTCCGGCACTATGCATTGGCACATGAAGTCCGTCTTATATCAAAGGAGGACCCCCTAAAATATCTAATGTCAAAGGCCATATTGACAGGAAGACTCGCTAAATGGGCCCTGCTCTTGATGGATTTTTCAATAACCTATCAGCCGCTTAAGGCAGTGAAAGGCCAAACCATCGCCGACTTCCTTACTGAGCATCCAGTACCTGCCGGTTCTCCTTTAAATTGCGACTTGCCGGACGAATATGCGTTTGATGCGATCGACGGTGGTGATACCCGATGGGAACTTTATTTCGATGGAGTGTCCTCCGTAAAGAAGCGCAAACAAAGTACCCCAATGATCAAATCGGGGGTAGGCCTCATCTTCATAACTCCACAAGGAGGGATATTGCGCTTCGCTTTCTCCTTAACAGAACCGAGGACGAACAATGAAGCCGAATACGAAGCTTTGATAGCAGGCCTCGAAATCGCCATCGACATGGGAATTGAAAACCTCCTCATATACGGGGATTCTCAACTGGTTGTTAGTCAAGTAAACGGCGACTACCAAATGTGCAAACCAGAGTTGGTGAAGTACGGTGAAAAGGTGCAACAACTGTTGACCCAAATTCCCTCCTATACTTTGGAAAGCATACCACGCGCGGAAAATAGCAAAGCGGACGCGTTAGCTAAGCTCGCTAAAGAACTAGCTGACGAGAACCTCGATGACGTCAGAATCGTGGTACAAAGCCGTCGAGTGCTCGCCCTAGCAAAACTATCTCCGGAATCATCCGAAGAAAAGGGGGCGACTGAGCAGACGGCCCTACAAATAAAAGACCGTGAGAAGGCCGAGGACTGGAGGGAAGTCTTCATAGACTACTTTAAGTCCCACCGAATGCCCGAAGAAGCGTCCTCAAGACATCAGCTCATGAAACGAGCTCTATCTTTCGCTTTCGTCAACGATACTCTATACAAGAGATCGTTTGATTCTCTATGGCTGAGATGCTTAGGACCTGACGAAGCAGAAAGAGTCGTTCAGGAAGTTCATGACGGAATCTATGGTTCTCATCAAGCAGGCCCGAAGATGAAGTTAAAAATTAAACGGATGGGTTACTACTGGCCCACGATGATCCAGGACTGCCTCGAATATGCGAAGCAATGCCACTCATGCCAAATCCATGGAGATTTCATCCATCAGCATCCGAATCCACTACATCCAACGGTGGCTAGCTGGCCATTCGAAATGTGGGGAACTGACATAGTCGGCCCCATCGAACCGGCATCGTTCAGAGGACATCGTTTCATCTTGGCGACGACTGATTACTTCTCCAAATAGGCAGAAGCAGTACCACTGAGGGAAGAGAAGACGGAGAATATCCTCCACTTTTTCAAGACGCACGTCATTTATCGGTTTGGAACTCCGCGACGGATCATTTCCGATAACGGGCCGGCTTACAGAAGCCATAAGATCAGCCGCTTCGCGCAACAGTATAATATAAACTGGAGATATTCCTCGGTTTATAATCCACGAGCTAACGGTCTAGCTGAAGCCTTCAACAAGACCTTGACAAAGATCATGAAGAAG
Organism: Agapanthus africanus; assembly: GCA_030015575.1. Classification (NCBI taxonomy): domain Eukaryota; kingdom Viridiplantae; phylum Streptophyta; class Magnoliopsida; order Asparagales; family Amaryllidaceae; genus Agapanthus; species Agapanthus africanus. Next base: position 365,045,376 of record CM057351.1, on the reverse strand, counting down.
ACGGTGTCCCGAAATAAGAAAGACTTGCACGAGAGACTGCAAGAAGCTCTCTAGGCATATCGAACTACGTTCAAGACGGACACGAACACGACGCCATATGCATTGGTATTCGGTACGGAAGCAGTACTCCCACTCGAGATAGAGCTACCTTCTCTACGAGTGGCAGTCCACTGCGAGTTGACGAGCGAAGAAAATGCTCACCTTCGGCTAGAAGAGCTTGATGCCCTTGATGAAACACGGCTCGTAGCACAACAAAACTTGGAGGCTTACAAAGCAAAAATGACACGCTTGTATGAAAGATTGACCAGGCCGAGGACATTCCACCAAGGCGAACTCGTGCTAGTGGTCAAAAGGCCTATGATCCCCAATCGCGCCAAGCGGGGAAAATTCGAGCCGAACTATGAAGGCCCGTACATCATAGACAAGGTCTACCAGGATGGAGCCTATCTACTCATGGATATGCACGGTGAAAGGCCTTTCAGGCCAATAAACGGCCGCTTCCTAAAGAAATACTACGCTTAATGAGCCACAGCCTAGGTCAATGATAGATGACGACGACTATGTCCGCTCGCTATCTTCCTAAGCGCAAGCTCTATAAGTAGTAGCCGGCCCTCTCCATGACGGACCGAAACGTCCTTAAACTAACGACGGACCGAAACGTCCTTAAACTAACGACGGAAACTAACGACGGACCGAAACGTCCTTAAACTAACGACGGACCGAAAAGTCCTTAAACTAAAGACGGACCGAAACGTCCTTAAACTAATGACGGACCGAAACGTCCTTAAAACTACTACCGCAGCATCCTTAGGCTGATGAGATGAATAAAAAATAAAATAAAATAAATAATAAAAAAAAACGGTATGTCCATAAGGAAAAAGGGCACGGATGAAAACCCGAAAGGGCTCCGTGAGTAAAAACAGCAGGGCTACCGGCGAGTGTTCGTGAAAACACGAAAGGGCGCGACCTCGTAAAAAAAATATATATATATATATAAATAAAAAACGGTATGTCCATAAGCAAAATGGGCACGGATGAAAACCCGAAAGGGCTCCGTGAGTAAAAACAGCAGGACTACCGGCGAGTGTTTGTGAAAACCCGAAAGGGCGCAACCTCGTTAAAGGACACTTGCAGGGTCCTCACGACCTTGTAAGGAGAAACCACCCGCGTGAGATCCTTACGACTCACAAGGGAGCAACACACTTAGGGATCCTCACGATTCCTAAGGAGAAAATACACTTGCGAAATCCTCACGACTAGCAAGGAGAACTCTCTTACGGGACCCTCACGGCTCATAAGACTTGAAAGTCTTAAGTTACAGAGACCTAAACCTGTGCTTAAGCAAAATCCTCCACAACCTTCGACAATGCCCTACAAGCAGCTCATACTGACCCTTGTATACAATCCACGGGCGCGAATAAACATTTCCCCAGCAAAGTCCCACCCGTGACTAGGGGTATGTCCATATGGTGAACAACCTTTATAAGTCCTCTCGACTTATAAGGAGAAAGCCCTCTTGTAGGATCATTACGACTTACAGAGGAACATACACTTAGGAATCCTCACGATTCCTAGGGAGAAAATACACCTACAAGATCCTCACGACTTGTAGGGAGAAATACCTTTGTGAGACCCTTACGGCTCATGAAGTCAAAAGCCTTAGTCGACAGGACCCTAACCCTGTTTGCTAAGCCACCTTTGTTCAATATCGACAGAGGCAGATGATGATTCGCTCCTGGCCATATCCCAGTTGTAGCGGTGCTGATGCCGTAATCGGTGTCTAATTTCAGGTTTATGGCGAAAAGCCAGTAGGCCGCACGTGCATACGAAATAGCCGAAATGATGGGGCAACTTGCAAACAAAAGCAGCAAGTAAAAATGTATGCACGCAAAATAGCCGAAATGATAGGGCAACTCGCAATAAAAAGTAGCGAGTAAAAAATGAAATAAATAGCCGAAATGATTGGGCACCGCGAAAAATAGCCGAAATGATAGGGCAATCGCGACCTCCGCGATATAAAAGCTGAAATGATAGAGCATCGCGGAAAAAGAAATAAAATAAAAAAAAGTTTTAATTTATGCCCTACAGGTGATGTTTCATCACACCCTGTATACAATCCAAGGGTGTAAACAAAGAAGTGATCATACTTCCCCCCAGGTTTCATCAAAGAAAGAAGCTAAGTCTCGACGGGCCGCAAGCGACCTAGAGATCATCTCAACACTCGTCTCGTAACAACGGACACAACTTCAGACAAAGCGGAGCAGCGGCAACCCCTAGCTCTATGGCTCGGCAATATACATATCACCAACAGCCAAACCTCCATTCCGTGAAATGCGGATACAATCAACAAAATTCCTGGTTACGTGGAACGCGGATAACGTCACTCTTTGACCCCGTGGAAAACATCCAGAGCAGATTCTGGTCCTCGCAGAGCACGGCAGTGAACCCGTGTGAAGCATCCAGAGCGGAGCCTAGTCCTCGCCGAACACGGCAGTGAACCCGTGTAAAGCATCTGGTGCAAAATTACTGGTTACGTGGAACGCGGATAACGTCACTCTTTGACCACGTAGAAAACGTCCAGAGCGGATCCTGGTCCTCGCAGAGCACGGCAGTGAACCCGTGTGAAGCATCCAGAGCGGAGCCTAGTCCTCGCCGAACACGGCAGTGAACCCGTGTGAAGCATCTAGTGCAAAATTCCTGGTCACGTGGAACGCGGATAACGTCACTCTTTGACCCCGTGGAAAACGTCCAGAGCGGATCCTGGTCCTCGCAGAGCACGGCAGTGAACCCGTGTGAAGCATCCAGAGCGGAGCCTAGTCCTCGCCGAACACGGCAGTGAACCCGTGTGAAGCATCTAGTGCAAAATTCCTGGTTACGTGGAACGCAGATAACGTCACTCTTTGACCCCGTGGAAAACGTCCAGAGCGGATCCTGGTCCTCGCAGAGCACGGCAGTGAACCCGTGTGAAGCATCCAGAGTGGAGCCTAGTCCTCGCCGAACACGGCAGTGAACTCGTGTGAAGCATCTAGTGCAAAATTCCTGGTTACGTGGAACGCGGATAACGTCACTCTTTGACCCCGTGGAAAATGTCCAGAGCGGATCCTGGTCCTCGCAGAGCACGGCAGTGAACCCGTGTGAAGCATCCAGAGCGGAGCCTAGTCCTCGCCGAACACGGCAGTGAACCCGTGTGAAGCATCTAGTGCAAAATTCCTGGTCGCGTGGAACGCGGATAATGTCACTCTTTGACCCCGCGGAAAACGCCCAGAGCGGAGCCTGGTCCTCGCCAAGCACGGCAGTGAACCCGTGTGAAGCATCCAGAGCAAACACCGGACTGTGGAGTCTTTAAAATCCACGGACTATGATGTCCTTAACCTCGACCGTAATGTCTTAAAACTAACAATCAACCATCCTGATTCTGTATTGATTCCACTTTGGTTTAGGGGTACATCTCTTCGCTCCTTTGATACCTGGTGCTGTAATTCCTCAACGTCTTCAAAGAGGTGACGGGTCCCCGCAACCACACATCGGACTGTGGAGTCCTTAAATCCACGGACTATGACGTCCTTAACCTTGACCGTGATGTCTTAAAACTAACATCAGACTGTGGAGCCCTTAAATCCACGGACTATGACGTCCTTAACCTTGACCGTGATGTCTTAAAACTAACATCGGACTGTGGAGTCCTTAAATCCACAGACTATGACGTCCTTAACCTTGTCCGCAACGTCTTTAAACTACGATACTTTGAGCAACCCCTGACCCCGTGAAACACGGATAAGGGCGACCACATCCAGCACTTGCAGGTCCTCACAACCTGTAAGGAAGAAAACTCTCTTGTGAGATCCTTACGACTCTCAAGGGAAAACCCGCTTAAGAGTCCTCACGATTCTTAAGAAGAACTTACACCTATGGGATCCTCTCGACCTGTAGGGAGAAAAACTCTTTATGAGACCCTCGTGGCTCATAAAGCGCAAAGTCTTAGGAAGCAGACCTTAACCCTGAATCCTAAGCCATCGCTGCCCTGCAAGGAGATCAAGATAAATTGTCCGCAAAACACATTCAATGAAAAGAGACACACCATTGAGAAGAAAAATGTATCTTTTATTCATAAACCAAAATGGATATAAAGTACAATTCATGAAAGAACAAAAAAGAAGAGACTCTCATTCATGAGTATGTACAAAAACAGAAAAGAAAGGAAAAGATACAATTCTTCAAGCCGGCGGGCGATGTAGCAATTTTACCAGCTCATCTTTCTGTTGCTGAGTCACGGCTTCATGATTCAAGATCTCCAGAAGACGAGCCTCCGCCTGAGCCTGCTGGGCCTGATACGAAGCAAGCCGACCTTCAAGCTCTTTCTCGGTGGCCTTATGGGCTTCGACCCTTTCGCGAGTGAACGTGGCAGCTTTATCGAGAGCCACCACCTCTTTGATGGACTCCTGAAGCACCCGCCAGAGTTCATATGCTTTGTTGGCCTTGGCAGTAAGATTAGCTTGAAGCTCACTCAGCGCCTTGGAAGCTAGCTCCCTCTCCGAGAATTTACGGCCGAGCCTCTTCTCGCACGACGTCATATTTGCCGCGCACCGTGCTATCAGACCCCGCAACTCCGCTTTTGCAGCCACGGCTTCTGAGGAAAGGCGAGAACATTCAAGGGCATGCAAGCGGGCCTCCACCTGCCGACAGAACTCCACCCAGACTCGCACCACCTCTTCGCTATGGTAGGTGGCAAGAAAAGGAAGAGAACCGTTAGTTTCGGCGGCAAACGCTTCAGCTGTGGTCGCGCTGCCAGCACGGAGCTCCTCAATCAAAGATGATAAAGAGACAAGGATTAATCGGGCCAAGCTTTCTGAAGCCCGCAAAGCATAAGGGCCGGGCAGCATCACGATGCCCGATTCCAACACCGAGGAGACTGGCAGGGCTGTTCAAATTTGAAAGATGTCAATAAAATTCTTAAGCAAAGAACGAATGGGATTATAATAAAATGTCGCTTACCGACAGTCATGCAAGTAGGAGCTAAAGGTTCCCCTGGCCCTTCAACGACCTCGACCTCGTCGTCAGCTTCCAAAACTATAAGAGGCATCAACGTCATTTCACAAAAATGGCAACAATGCTATGGTAAAAAAATGGCGAATGACGCTAATCTTGCCCAGAGGAAAGGACAATGCGCTGAGGGGAGATCGCCTGCGGAGCTGCCATCTCCAATAAACGCTGAAACGATTGCCGAGGCGACAAATCAGCGATAGAGGCCGCCAGCCCGCGCAACTCAGAGGAAAACAAAAGAGCTCAGACCACGGAAAGATTGCTAATTTAAAATGCAGAAGGTTACCTTCAACACTCCTCCTGTTCTGAGTCGAGGGGATAGCGGCTTCGACGGCCTCTGCCATGACCTCGGGCTCCAACAAAGGAAGGGTAGTCCCGACTACCTCCATCTCAGCCTCTGGGCCGCCTTCGGGAAGAGTCAGTGGGGCGGTAACCACCAAAGGAGCCTCCCCCAAAGGAGCGGGCGCTCCATGATCAAGAACTACCACCGGAAGCTCTATTGTAAGAGGAGCAGCCTCATCAGCTCCCTCCACATCGGGCAACGCTTCATCGGGAATTTCGACAGGCTTTAGCTTCAACGAGCCCGAAAGGAGCTCCCCCAGCGTCGAAAATTCTGCACAATTCACACAAGAATAAGGATACATATATACAGGCGTAAATAATCTGAAAAGCTACAAAGAAGAACAAAAACGTACCGATGCGCAGGGAGGCCTTCAATATGGCTTCTTCATGCCGCTGCTCCTTCTCAAGGAGGCGTGCCCGCCGGTGTTTGAGGATAGACTCGTGGCCGCCGGTCCATAAAGAAAGCGCGTCCGCTGCGTCCTCTGAAGCGGCCTGCTTCAGGGCCCTTTCCCCCCATTCCTCCAAAGGACCGATAAACCGCCGCCGAATCCACGAAGGGTCTTCGTAAAAGATTACAGCGGGATAGGGCTTCTTCGGAACCCTGGCATTATGAGACGTGTCTTTGGAACGCCGTATGGCCTCGGCCAACTGTGCGTCTTCCTCATCGGCCGAACTCGGGAAAAGAAGTCCAGCGTCTGACTCTTGCAAGGCCAATGGCTCATCTTCAAGAATGGGCTCGGACTCCGTTAAAGAGTCGAGCAAGTTAGTAGCCACTTTCCTTCGGCGCTTAAACCCAGAGCCTGTCACCGAGGATGACCGCTTCCTTCCTCGTGAAGCCTTAGGGCGACGCCGACCCACGTCACCCTCAGCACCCTCATCCCCGTTACCCTCGCTTAGTGCTACGGTTGAGGATGACACCGCCATTGTCGATGCCACGGGGGGCAGTGCTGCCGCGGGCGGTGGCACTGCTACTGGGGCCCGTCTACCCCGCGACCGGATACCTAAGGGCATGCCAGCTGTTGGAGTAAGGTCCACCCCCGACTCCCCCGGAATGAGCGCGGTGCCAATATCCCTCAGAGGGAAGCGGACCGGAGCTCGCGGTCGCAGCGTAGCTCCCATGGCCGGAACCTGAGGAGGAGCATCATGACCAAGAAGCACCCTTCTCTCCTCAAGAATAATTGGGTTGACTCGATGGAGATACCAACCCGTGAACGATCCCACGCACCGGGGCATGTGCTCAGCTTCAGGGATCATGAAGTAGGAGCCGGTGTTCAATCTCACGAAATGATGAGCGGCATCGCGAACGGCGTCAAGTGAAGGGACCGGCACAACTATGAAAGCCTCGAAAGGAACGCCCTGGTCGTACCCAAGCTGTCAAGCGAAGCGATGCGGATTGTACCGCATGAAAAGAGCCGCACCATCCTGGCGGAATACCAAATAGCCTGGTCTAATGGCATACAAGTGCGCGGCCTCCCGAGGCCTCAAAGAGGGTACGTTGTCTTTTGACCGGTCCCAGAATTGTTGAACTGGACCTGAAAGAGAAGACAAGACCCGATCATTAAAAACCAGCCCGCCAGCAGTAGCGTAGGGAGAAATCAGCACCCGAATAGCCCCGAATTGGGTCAGGTCGGCGGCAGAAGCATCCACCAATCGCATAAGTCGCGGGAAGGGGTAGGCGTCGTAAAATGCGGGCCTCTGATGCATAGCGAAAGCCCCCAACACGTGCATCTCGATCCAAGACGTGAAGTAATGAAGCGCAATGTTTACTACATCCACACCAGGAGTAGAAGTGTTAGCTGCGGTACCCAGCCCGTGATAAAGATGCGCCAGCGCCGGGACACCAATGGCCAACCGTGTCCCCTCAGCGATACAATGAGCTGGGTAGAAAACCGAAGCCCTCATAAAGCGACGATGCATGGGAATAACAAACCAACTGAGCCAGACACTGACAAACCCCACGAAGAACGTCTCCTCATCCATGCCGGGAGCTGCAATGGATTCAAAAGACATCGGCGACATAATGGGGATGTAGTACTGCGGTAAATCTGATTCAGTGGTCGGCAGCTTCTTCGGACCAAAACCAAAGGGGTCTTTGATGTTAGCGAACTTCGGAGCTGTATTTGACAAGACGTTCTCGCGAAGGAAGCAGGCAATGAAGCTCTTAAAAGTAACACCCTGCTCCTCAGATTCGGTGAACAATCGGTCGAAGATACCTAGCGTCTTGATCAAGCTGGGACGCTTATGGCGGACGGCATTCTCAGTGGACAGGCCGTCAGCCGGAGCGGGCTCAGGCTCAAAGACATACTCGTCAGGAGGCAGCAACTCCTCATACAATGTACCCCTGATTGGCAATCCCAAGATTTCATAAAATTCTGCCAAAGAGATCGAGACCTCGCGGTCCCCTAAAAGGAAAGTGTTGGTGGGGAGGTTCCACTGGTTCAAGAACGCCTTAACCCACCAGGCATGTGGGGATTGGTAGTGAAAGAGCGACGCATATATCGCTTGGTAAAGTCCGACCTACTGTAGCCGCGCACGATGGGTAGCAAGGATATAGCGAGCCCAGAGGAGGTAGCCCGTAAGGTGCCGAGGAATGAGCCCTATCTTATAAATTTGTCCCCATGGGTAGGCCTCGCCCTGGCAAATGCGTCGTCCCAGGATATCTATAGCGGGGATTGGATGGTTCGGGATACCGGTCGTCGAAGGCTCAAGCCGTCCCGTTGGAGTCCAATTTGGCATCTCCACAGCAAAAACCGTCCTCGGAGGGTCCATCGGCAAGAACGGGAAAGTAGGCTCTGTCGGTACTGCGCAGAGGAAACTCCGGCGACCCCGGATGATATGACTGTACCAAGATCCCCATAGAAGTAGCCTGGTACCGTTCGGGTCATGAGCCCGGATCATCGCCATCGCTTCCTCTCAGATGGTGATTGAGGAAAAGCGGCCTCCGAACGAGTAAAGGGAAAACACGGAACAGAAGCCATCGCACCTGCAATCGAATAAAAGAAGACTGTCAAAAGCAAAGCCAGCAATATATATACATGCATGAACATGAAGACAAGTTGAAGAAAGCAACAGCAGACTCTTTTTATGGGACCATTGGCTACAAAACACATGGGCCCCACAGAATCAGGATGACGGCTCATTAATAATGAGACTAAGCAGTTGTAATAAGACAAAGGGGATATCCTCATTAAATAGGAAGTGGGTTTCAAGTGGCCCTGCACATCCCCTAAAAGACAAATCTACCTTGGACTCTACAACAAATCAAACAGGATCAAGGGAATTAAATTCCCACAGAAGGCATCATTGCAAGCTTCTACTCCATTAATTATAGAAGGACAACCTAGGGCAAAGAGACCATACGAAGCCTCCATGCGAAGAAACTGAATTCTTCATAGGAATTAAATTCCTTATTAAGAAAAGGGGAATTAAATTCCCAGAAACTTTTTTTGGGATGGAATTAAATTCCATAAATTTTAACCGCCACCATTATCTCCCTAAAGATCATATGAACCCTAAAAAGATCTACTGTTGAAGGATAAATGGTTTCATACTTTGGTTGAAAAACTTGAAGAAAAAAATGGGTTCATATTCAAAAAGGGTAAAAACCCTTGTTTTGGATTTAAAATCCAGAGGAATGTGAGAGTTCATCGTTCATTCAAGAGCATTACCTGAAGAAAAGAGTCTTTTTGAACAGAGTTAAACTCTGAAAATGTTTTAAGGCAGAGAACTAAGCTCTGGAAAAAGAGAATTAAATTCTCAGAAAAAGTGTGCAAGGAGGAAGATAAGCAAAAGTGGAGGCGCTTCTGAAATGACCCCTATATTTATAAGATATGATGGAGACTCTTCACCTCCCCAAATCCCTAGAGGAATCCAACGGTCACAAAAAGTGACAGCGTTGCACTCACGTGCAGACACGTGAGAACAACGCTGTGGGGGCATTTGTTTCCTGATTTAAAATCAGGAAAGCTTATGGAGGAAGCATCACGTGCTAGCACGTGACCAGCAGTCACGTGTTGGCACGTGACATTTAAAAGCAGCGGCGAAGGCACATCAGTTCCCTCATCAAGTCAAGGAAAAGGCTTCAGAAAAGGTCACGTGCTCACACGTGACCAGGGGTCACGTGTTGGCACGTGACGGTTGAACAGCTGCCAGAAAACAGAGCGCTGAAAGGAGAAGAAAGCTCGTTCCAGGGGGTCACGTGCCTACACGTGACCAGGTATCACGTGCCTACACGTGACCAAGGGTCACGTGGTCACACGTGACCGGCTTTCAAAGCCTCTCTATTTAACAGAATTAAATACTGAAAGGCATTCAAATCTTTCCAAAGGAAAATGATTATTTGGAACCGATTGGGTTAAAGATTTAAAGGTGATTAAATATCACCTATTTATGGAAAAATATTGAACTTGGAAAGATTTCCCCTTAAAATCTAACCGAAATAACAAAGGAATATTTTTGGATTTAAAATCCAATGGTGAATAAAATTCACCTAATAATCCAAAGGTCCAAATGAATGATGAAGGCAAATCAAATCTCTAATGAATACAAATCAAATCCCTCAATGAATGATTCCCTAAAACTAATTGATTCTGCTCCTTCTCCTATAAATAGGAGCCAACAGAGACGGAGATAGAGAGACAGAGAGAGAAGAAAAAATAGAGCCTTGAGACTCTAGAGGAATTTGATCTTCTGCAAAAGAAAACCTTAGGTTAGTGTTCATACCAGAATATTGCATTTTATACCGCCCATTCTTACGCTCGTTTATTTATAGGCAGGTGCTTTTGATCAGTGTTTGCTACATATTTGCAGAATACTGGTTCTCAACTCTAAACAGTGAAATCCATGGAAAAGTACGACAAATTCCGGATTACTGCCAACAACAGATAAAGCACGGGTCTCCGCTCTCTATCCATGTGTTGCCACATACCAGTTTAAGGGACAAAATGGCAAATCGATTGTCATGTCATGCACAAAGCTCAATGTCAACACAAGATCCAAGAAATCTACGCGGAGCTCGAGGAAATCATGGCAAAACATCCACATCACATCACCTCTTGTTCTACTGAAATTCTGGAAGAATTGTGAAGAGTTTTTGAGAAAAGTCATATACCACATAGCAGACAACTACAAACCAGGGAAGTACACAAAATCCCATGACCCAACTCATCAAGTTGGCTGCGGTTCAGCGGCCAATAGGGGGTCTAGGCCGCGGAACCGCGGCCATATGGTGTCCTCTCTGTGTCGTTTTTCAGGGGTAGTTTGGGGAATTCATATTGAGCCAGATTCTTGCCCTAGGTTTCCAGTTCCCTTCCTATAAATACCCCATGATCTGAGCCAAGCCAAGGTGTGAATTTCTTTAGCCTCTTTTAGTGTAGTTTTGTTCTTCTTCTTCTTCTTCTTCATCTTTCCTCCATGAAAATGTAGTGAGAGCATTGAGTGGATGTTAAATGAAGATGAGGGTTTTTGTATCATTCTTGTTTGTTTAGCTTCCCCTTGAGATTTTTGCTTTCTCTTGATCTTTCAACCTCTTCATTGAGCTTGAAAGTTTAAGGGTTGGTTATTGATCTCAAGGGTTGTATCTTCTTATGGAATTAGTGCTTCATTTCACATGAGTTCTTTACCCTTCTCTTGATCTTGCAACCTCTTTATTGAGCTTGCAAGTTTAAGGGTTGGCTATTGATCCCATGCTTGTCTTGAGTTCTAGTTTCTAGTTCTTTTTCTTGCTTATTTATTTCTTGCTTTTTATTACCTTGCTTTACTTTCTTGCACTTTAAATTCCATGCCCTTACTTACTTGTAATCTTTTCTTTTCTTTGTTCTTTTTGTTCTCTCTTTTTGGTTCTTTTTGTGAATGGTTGTAATTATTGTCGTTGTTAAGAATCAATACGATATTGTAAGTTAACGTTTCTTTGCTCATTTCCTTTTCCCGTTATTTTCCATTGAACTCCGCCCAAACGATACGCAAGCGCTCCGTTAGGCACCCTACCCTAACAAGGTAACGGTGATTCCTAACCGCGACCGATTGCGTTCGGTTTGGCCGGAGGCGAAAGCAAGAGACAAGAACGGAAGGACAAGGGTAAATAAGCCGTATTCCATGAATACCGCGCTTAAATCCCCTAATCCACGTTGTTGCCGATTGCTCTAGCTTCAATTGGTCAAGACTCGGCTCAAAGGTTTTGAGAACAGATTTTTTTAGCTTACAATCTCGTATCTTTTTCTTAACAACTTTATACTTGCAAATAAAACACATAGGTTAGACTTGAACAAACATATACTCATTCTTTATTGACTCGTCTAAAACAAGAACGGACATACAACCATCTCCCTGTGGATCGACCCGTGCTCAACCGGCTAGCTGCATAGCGACACCGTCCTGATCGCGGTTATACTTTAGAACTTTGAACATCCGACACGCCAAAAGCGTGCGACCAAATGGCGCCGTTGCCGGGGAGACGGTAGCGTATTTTCTTTCTTGTTATTCGGGTTAATATTCTTTTTGTATATATTTATAAAAAAAATCTTTTTGTTTTTTTTGATAATTTTTGTGAGCAAGTCTGCAGATTTTTGCGGATTTGCAAACGGCGATTGTGGGGAGCAAAGCGTACGTTCAAGGCTAAGGTGATTACGAAGTACAGTGCCAAAGATCCGGGAAGTTTGACCCGTGCAAGCGAACTTTTCAAGCTTACCGGATTTGATTCAACGGGGGTTTCCTAACCCAAAAACTTAACGGTACGTACTTTACTAACACCTTCTTCTCAAATCCGACGCATCCAATATACTATTCTTTGCAGGATTCTTTGCAAGTTCGCTAGCAAACGCTAAAAATTGACTAACCCGTATTTGTTGCAGTGCCGTGCTTAAACTAAAAAACGATTTTTTGATTCTTTATAGAATTTTTATTGAATTACGCATTGCATACATTAATACGGATTTAAGGGCAAGCGAACCCCACAACATACGGTAAAGGATTTCATCACCTTTTCCGTAGCCCACAAATCACGAACTTGAGCATAACGTTTACCCGCACAAACTTTAAAAGAAACTAGACTTTAAGCCTTAAGGACTTCGCGCTCACTAGTAGAAGTTAACTGTGTTTAGAACCTCGCTTAACGGTACATTGTTTACGGGGTGTCTAGGAAAGTGTTAACGGCGAAACCGCCAAAAGAGAAAGGGTTATTTAATTAAGGAACTTCGCGAAATCGTTGGAAAACCTCCCCTTATCTCTGCACTTACCTGGCCTCGTGATCAGTGTATCTTGAGCCCGTTTCTCGACACAGTTTTACTTCGACAATCAAGTTCGGGAGCAGGTCTAGTTGACCTAGGTGAACCCTAGAACGATTAGGTGTGTGGTATTTTTGTGTCGTGATTGTTTTTGTCCAGATTCTTTTTGTGTGTATATTTCATTCTTTTGTTAATATCTAACTAAAAAAAAATTAAATTAAAAATATCACATTCTTTTTCCCCTCCTTTTCTTTGCCTTTCTTTCTTTCTCTCTTCATATCATGGGTACACCACCTCGCAAAACTCTTGCCGAACTTTGGTACCCACAACCAGACATTACTTCTTACGGTTCTTGCTTTGGCCAAACGTCGAACGATCCCTCCATGCCCAAAATCTCTTTGAAAGATCGGATAGACGCGTCTAGGACAAACACTTGCCCTCCGCAATCCACTTTGTATCAACCTTTTCAACCTCCCCCACCCTCTTATGTTGATACCCCTTTTGCAAGTTGTCCTTTGTCCATCTCTGAATATATTAAACAATCCTGTAGCCGATCTTTCACTCCTTTCACCACTACAGATTCTTGGGATCAACAATTACATTCACCTTCTTATCCAAATGTTGATCCTGTTCCTGTCCAGCCATTCAATTCCTACCCGTCCTACCCGACTTTTGCGCCTTCCCTAGACATTGTTTCTGAACCGTCATTTGGGAGTTTCCAGTACCAAAACAACTTTGAATCTTTTACAGAAACCCCTTCACAACCCATGTCTAGTCTGGAACAGTCTTTGGAAGACTTTAGGGTAGCGTCGTACCAACAGATGATGGATTTGAATGCGTCCATGGCCGCCCTCATACAACCTAGTGACCCGGTAGCTAGTTTTCAACTAGCTCCAAATTTTCCAATGTATGAAGAGGCAGTAGGACAGGTTGAGAATTTGAGCGAAGAGAGTGAGCTGTACACCCTTCCAAATCAGACCTACCCGTTTCAATTTGAATCCCACAACTCCAGTTTTGAATGTCTATCTAGTGTTCCAAACGATTCATTGATTAAAGATAGAACATATAATGAGTTGTGTGACTTTGTAGTGTTTGATTTGCCCGATTGTGAAGGGTCCCTTTCGAGTGAAACCACACCCAATCCTTTTGACCTCTATTCCTCCACTCTAGAACCTGAATTGATTAATATCCATGCTTTTGTTGAGGTGTCTGAGAATATTGATTTTCACTTGATTGAGGATATTGACGCCGGGAATATTTTGGATGATGAACCTGTAGATTTGGTAGAGTTTTTCTCTCCAATTCATCATCCCGAGTCATTAACTGTTTTTCCCGAACCCCATATGCGTCTTGATTTTGATGAAATTTGCATGGATAAGCTGAATTTTGAGGAAAATTTTGAGGATAGTTTTGAGGATGAACCAGTTTTGCTTGATGAGTCGGATTTTCCAATTCATCCTGTTCTTTTCATTGACTGTGTACACCTTCCTCAACCTTTAACCGATAACCTTCCTCAATCGCCTACCTCCATCCTTTCCATCGTTCCGACCTTACAAGAAACCGTATCACTTTCATTTCATATGTCTAGTTTACCAAGTTCGGCGTACCCATGGTTTTTCACGAATCTTGAGGGATTAGTGCTTATCTGTATAAGCATATGATGTGATTGATTTAGGGTAGTCATGCGACCTTGTTGACCTCTGTCAAGGGTCGTGCGGGTGGGTTTACTTCAATCAGGAAATGACGGGTTGAACTTGACTAGCAGCCTATGGTTTGTTGACCTCTGTCAAGGTCATAGGACGCTAGGGGCAAAATATTATTGGAAATTTCAAGTGTTGAAATTTGCAATGAGATTGCATACCTTCTATGAGATAGTTGGATCCCGATACCCACTGCGAGTAATTGTTACTCCTGGGAGAGTTTTACACATTACAATTAGCCGATCAAGTAGGTGTCTAGAAAGGTGTTAACGAGGTTACGCCTCTGGGAAAACGAAGTTTACATTAATTAGGTTCGTGCGAAAGCACGGGGGACCTCCCTCAAAGTACCGACACTGGCCTGGCTGAAAGATTGGCGAACTTGTAGTTTGTAATTAATCCCGGCTAGTCTTTCCTTTTAGGGTTTGAAGGAAGATTTGATAAAAAGCAGTGGGAGCCATCCTGATTAGATAAAATAATAACCAATCTATTCTTGCAAGAGCGCACGCTGAGTGTTTTCTTCTCTCTCTCTCCAGGTAGCGACCATATCACGCCTTAATCAAGATAATAATACGGATTATTGACCGAACCCGCTTGTTATACTGAGCTGGGGAACGTTGGTCCCGCTCCAACTTATAATTGTTATAAGACAGAGTAGGAAATTGGGGATTACCAGAATTCCCGTGCCGCCCAAACGAAGAGAGTGCATGCTGATGCATCATCTTCGGGTGTGTTCGTTACAAAGAACTGTTTCTGTATATCCTCTACGTCCTGGGTATGTGATACCAGATCAGGATCCCAGATATGTAATCTGTTACATAGGGCTACAGCTAGGTAGAGAACTGAGAACGGGTGATAGGTTTCATGAGGCAGAAAACGGGGCAAGTGTTGCAGCCAAGTCTGTTGGTCACTGTCACCCTGTATTCTAAATACATTGATTCTGAACGAATGTTATTAGATACCGAACCTGATATACAAAATAATATCCATCTCTTTATTAGTAAAGAAATGATAAAATTTTGTATAGTTGGATAATGTTTTGAACATTTCCTATATCAAAAGTTGATCAGTTCAGGCACGTTATCTAAAAGCATTAACGTTCTAAATCAAACTACAGTTCTTTAGTATACGGAACACACACAAGAGAAAGAGTTCAGAAATGAACGAATCCTTCTTGAGGTATTGTAGACTAGGTCAGATCAATGCGACCCGACTAGCTAAAGTTACATGTAGATGCATATTTAAATCAGTTTGAATTTACATCTTGTGAAACTTGCCAGTCATGTCACAGAGATAAGATGACCATAGCTCCGTTTATTGGAAACAGAGAAAGAGTTAGTGAACTCTAGGGATTGATACATGCTGATGTATGAAAGGTCCCCTGTCTACACATGCTAGGACCGGTTCTTTATACTTCATTAAATTCTCTGATGATCTCTTTTGATTCAGACATATGTTCCTGTTGAAACACAAGTCAGAACCTTTTGAGATATTCACAGAATATAAGTTAGAAGTAGAGAACCAAAATACAGGTATAAGTATTATGTCCTTTGATGTGATCAGGGAGGAGAATACTTGAGCACGGAATTCCTGGACTATTCTAAAGGGGAATGAGATTCTCTCTCAGCATTACTCCTCCGTATACACCATAGTACGATGGTATATCGGGGAGGAGCAATTACACCCTATGAGATAAGGTGTGCTCTATGATGAGTACTACTGAGTTACCTATTTCCTTTTTGGGAGTTATGCACTTGAGAAGCTGCATACCTATTGAATAGGGTTCAAATCAAATCAGTTACCTACCATTTCATATGTGATATGGAAAGGGAAGAGCCCATATCTTAAGTTAGTTAAGATTTGGGGTTGTCCGGGCTATGTCTAAAAGCAAAATCCGGACAAGCTCGAGGCAAGGTCTGTTATGTAGAACTGGAAAGGTTCCAGCTATACAAACTACAGCAGATGATTTGATAAAACCAAAGGATTCAGCAGATACCAACGAACCTCAGCCTCTCCGCCGATCTAGTAAGGTTCCTTACCCGCCTGAGAGATACTTCGGTTACTCTATGACAGTGGGAGCGAGGATTGCATCATGAGATGATGACCCAACTAGTTTCGAGCAGGCCATCGAGACTAGGGACTCTGTAAGAATGGCTGGATGCTTAGCGATCTGAGATGGAATCCTTATACACCAACAAAGTATGGACTTTGGTTGCTATATCTGAAGGGTTAAATCCCCATCAGGAGCAAGTATATCTTGAGAAGATTACTTGGTGTAGATGGAAAAGTTGAGACTTTCAAAGCTAGACTTGTTAAAGCTTTTCGTCATCGACCAGGCGTGGATAATGATGAAACCTTTTCAAGTGGCTATGCTTAAGTCCATCCAGATCCTACTTGCCACGGCTACATACCATGACTACGATATCTGGTGGTTGGGTGTCTTGACTACTTTTCTAAATGATGATTTGGAAGAGAGCGTCTATAAGTACATAGCCAGAAGGCTTCGTAAACAGTAGGAGTAGCGGAAACGTGTGCAAGATGTTTTGTAGGATAAAGCAGGCATCGCGGAGTTGGAACATCTGTTTTGATGATTTAGTCAAAGAGTTTGACATCATCAAAATGGTAGATGAACCTTGTATAAAAAAAAAGGTAGTAGGGAGTATAGTAATGATCCTCGTAGAGTACGTGGATAATATGCTCTTGATAGGGAAGGAGTTTCCTATGCTACGCTCGGTCAATCTCCGCTTATCACAATGATTCTCCATATAGGATCAAAGTTATACCTCCTAAATCCTGGGTTTTGGATCTATGAGATAGATCTAATTGGATGTTAGGATTCTCACTAGTTGTAGTGAGATGGTATCAATCGATCCTAGGGAGAATCACTGGAAGGGTTCCAGGGTGATAAAGACGACTGAGAGTCAGTCACAGGCATTGTCTTTACCCTCAGTAAAAGGGACGGTATATTGGAAGAGTTCCAAGCTAGATACCGTGGCAAACTAGACGATAAAGGCTCGATACATTGCTACTTAAGATACTACCAAAGAGGCAGTCTGGATGTATATTTGTTCATGAGATGAACTTAGTTCCTCCCATTGTGTGACAATGGAGTTGTGGCTTATGCCAAGGAACGTCCGTCCCATCAGTGATCCAGACATATTCTAAGGCAGTATCACCTGATCATGGAGATAGTTGATCTCCAGGGTGATCGAGGTTAGGAGAGTAGACTCAGAGGACAGCACGGCGGATCCACTCACAAAGGCCTTTTCCCAGAGAGAGACTTTTATGGGATGGTTGAGTATGAGATACTGCAACCACTGCTATCAGATAGCCCTAGTGCAAGTGGGAGATTGTTAGTTATATGTATGCCCTAGAGGCCATTACTATACATAGGATGTATATTGTAGTGGATGCTGGGACATATATAGGGAGGACTTTCTTGCTCGACATGATAGTATGCTATCTGGTTGATCTTTACCTTAACGTGTACACTGATTGTCTCTCTGTTGCATGTTGGTAAAGCCCTTAGGATGTGTACTTGACTACCTGGACTATGATGCGGATCATACTAGTGGGGACATGGTAGTCCAAAAGTACATCCTTCAAAGTCCCTGGTCGTGGGTATATCGAGACGGGGCATCGATATACCACAGTAGACTAGCGTATACCTTCTCGACCCATACAGATGGGCGATGGATGATCCCATATCCATTGGTGTTTGACATCAGAGATGATATACGGGTGCTCAGTGGAGACTGGGTACACTGGACGGACTCGCCGAGAACTCCCAGATGGTATTATACCTTACGTCAGATGGCAGTTCTCTGGTGACACTGGTACAGAGTAGTCTGTTGACCCGAGATCGTCATAGAGTCTTGTGTGGTTCCCACTGTGCTTTGATTTCCACCTTACCACGTCCAAGAGGGCGTGCAAAACGGTGGTTTTTGGGTACAGTCCCGAGTCACATGGAGGCAATGAGCGATAGGAGGGGATTCGTCTCTCCCGGTATAGGGGGTTGATGTTGCGCTGTGTTCGATTGGCTATAACCGGAAATCCCTGGCCAGGGTTGCTGAGATTTACTGGTAAGTGTTACCAGTAGTTTCTCGAACTGTTATAGACCTCATATCGACACGACTTATCGAGCTATTGGGGTCTGACGTTTACCACCCCTAGGCGAGATATGCGACATATCATACGATCAGACCGGACTGTACGGTAAGTGTTACTGGTTGGATTCACAGGAGTGTGAGCGGGCTTGCTCGTCGATCTTCTGATCGCTCAATACCCGGGTGGCCGTTACGTTTAGCAGACCGCTTGCGGCTTGTGGGTGTTTGATATGATCATCACCTGCTGCCGGCGTATTGACGAGTCTTTAGAGTCCTACACAGAGGTTTCCTGGCTCAAGCGAAACGAAATAGGAGCGCATATGAGATATGTGCAGGACCGAGAATAATGCGTGTATGTGATACCGTATTCCATTCTCGCGATGAATGTATCGAAAGGTTGTATGCGATATAACCTAGTTATCGAATCAAGGATTGATTCGGTAAGCCGATACATAGGATACTAGTCGGTTATATGCGATATGACCGGATCGTTAAATCAAGTGTTGATTTAATGATTTAATGTATAATTATATATTTGATATATTACTTTGCATTAATTAGTATTGGTTCACTTTAAATGGATTTTCTCACTTGTATTGTGCAAGTTGTATATGTGATATACTTTTATGCACATGATTGTATCATGTTTGATGATACATGCTAACTTGGTTAAGTGTATGATTCAACCATGGTTAGTTAATGGTTAGGGTTTCATTTGATTTATTTATGCCTTTATTTATTTTGTTTTGACAAAAGAAAAAGAGAAATGAAAACAAAAGGGTTGCTTTCAAAGATGAAGCTTGTTGAAGCTTCATGAAGGTTTGACCAAAGTGACCATTTTGTCTTCATGTTTAACCCTAGCCATTGACCTAACCCTAGTTTATTCTCTACACTTGACCATGGTTGGATTATGATAAGTATACATTTTATTTTCTTTTTAAGATATACTTATCATAACATTTTTAATCTTTTTCTTCTTCTTCTTCTTCTTCTTCAAGAAGAAGCTTGATTCCATCAATGGTGATTTGATGAAATGAGTGAGAAATCCAATTCTAAAGTGAACCCACTTCCTATTTCTTCATCCTCTACCTCTTGCCAAGTAGTATAGGGTGTTTTCTTCACAAGTTTCATGATTTGGTGAAGTGGGAGCTTGATCTCGTGATGCCTCGACGTAGATCATCTTCGGCATCGTAGTCGATGACCTAGCCCGCCCATTTCTCCGATGAAGCCGACGCTAGAGCCCGGGATTCGATTTGGACAGCGAGGAGACTTCATTGCGGAGCTATGGAGGTGGAGGACCGGATCTACAAAGGTTGTATTTTCGTTTTTGTAGTTAAGTTGTTAACTAGTTTGCATCTTTCGCCTAAAATCTAGTTAACGATCCGTATTAGGGTTTCTCGGCACCCGTAAAATTTGAAATTGGCATGGTTGATGCCTTGTGAGACCTCCTTAGTGTGCCCAGGAACCCTACACACTTAACAGTGAAAACACTGTTTTACTTAAGTTTGGGGGGGACTCCTTTTTTGTATATATTTTTTTGTTTTCCTTTTTGTTTTGTATATAATATGTTTCTAGGGAGCGCCGACATTTTTGACCCTCTTGGTGTAGCCTGACAGTGAGGGCACTGTCAAGTTTAAGTTTGGGGGTGTGCTCGGTAAGCTTTCTTCCTTCGCATTCATTTGTATATTTTGCATTTGCATACCTTATTAAAAACCCACAAAAATTGAAAATTTTCCAAAAAATATAAAAACTTTGTCGTCAAGTTAGCTAATAGGGTAACTTAGATCTTTATTTCGAAAGTTTAGTTGATATGATAGAAATAACTAAATTCTAGGCTTAGGGATTGAAAACCCTAAAAAAATAACCCTCATTCTGTCTAACTTTGGTAAGTATACGTCCTTACAGTTTTGTTTTTTTTGAGAAATAGGTAATCTTGAGTTCAGTTCTTGAGTCAAGTCAAGATGAAGGGAAAATATTGAAGCTTTACTGGAGGATAAGTCTGAAAAATAGTTTCTTTTCTCGAGTTCAAATTTAGAAAGTATATACCCTACAAACAGCACTTACTCGCACCTTGAACCTTGGGATAGTAGAGGATACCTTGAATTACTCTTGCCTGAAAGCCTAGTATGAAAGAAAAAACGGTATTTAAAGCTAAACACCAAAAGAACATATTGAAAAATATATCCGGTCTTGAAAAAGAAAAAGAAAAAGAAAAATAAAAAGAAAAATAGAATAAAGTCAAGACCTGGAAACTGCTATTTACGCTTTAAGCTCACACATTCAGTAATCGGCCGTTAGTGCCTCAAGAAGCATTAATAGTCGCATGAAAAGTGTGTGAGCAACACCGTCCAACATTAAATGAAAAGAAGTAGTATTAGGTATTAGGGCAAGGGTATTATAGCTTGAATTGAATTCTTGAGTGTAGGGGTGCAAATATACACACACGTGGGGGTATACAATTGATGTTTGGATAAGAGATAGAAATAAAGAATAAGACTTGTGTTTTCTGTAAAGTTGATAAAAATCCCTGATTTGAGGCCGCACTTTAGAAGGAAAACTCAGGAGAACCAACATCTTTCTAAACTTTTTTGGAACGTATAGGATCTAAAGTTAAACAGATAGGAGGTGTGAAACATAAGGGTTGGATATTTCTAACTTAGGATGATAGAATTTCTAACGTAAATACTAAATTGTAGGAGTAGAATCGATATTAACTTATAACACTAGCTTGACGGGATTTTGTGGGTGTAATCCGCTGAAAACCCTCAGGAGACAACACTCCTCCTACTAGGGACACCTAGAGATTTAACGGCTTGTTGCACATGCTCAGTGCAATCGCGTTCCCTGCGAAAGTGCGGTTAGGACTTTTTTGTGAATAATTGGTTTTGCTCGGGACGAGCAAAAGTTAAGTTTGGGGGTATTTGTTCATACCAGAATATTGCATTTTATACCGCCCATTCTTACGCTCGTTTATTTATAGGCAGGTGCTTTTGATCAGTGTTTGTTACATATTTGCAGAATACTGGTTCTCAACTCTAAACAGTGAAATCCATGGAAAAGTACGACAAATTCCGGATTACTGCCAACAACAGATAAAGCACGGGTCTCCGCTCTCTATCCGTGTGTTGCCACATACCAGTTTAAGGGACAAAATGGCAAATCGATTGTCATGTCATGCACAAAGCTCAATGTCAACACAAGATCCAAGAAATCTATGCGGAGCTCGAGGAAATCATGGCAAAACATCCACATCACATCACCTCTTGTTCTACTGAAATTCTGGAAGAATTGTGAAGAGTTTTTGAGAAAAGTCATATACCACATAGCAGACAACTACAAACCAGGGAAGTACACAAAATCCCATGACCCAACTCATCAAGATGGCCGCGGTTCCGCGGCCAATAGGGGGTCTAGGCCGCGGAACCGCGGCCATATGGTGTCCTCTCTGTGTCGTTTTTCAGGGGTAGTTTGGGGAATTCATATTGAGCCAGATTCTTGCCCTAGATTTCCAGTTCCCTTCCTATAAATACCTCAGATCTGAGCCAAGCCAAGGTGTGAATTTCTTTAGCCTCTTTTAGTGTAGTTTTGTTCTTCTTCTTCTTCTTCTTCTTCATCTTTCCTCCATGAAAATGTAGTGAGAGCATTGAGTGGATGTTAAATGAAGATGAGGGTTTTTGTATCATTCTTGTTTGTTTAGCTTCCCCTTGAGATTTTTGCTTTCTCTTTATCTTTCAACCTCTTCATTGAGCTTGAAAGTTTAAGGGTTGGTTATTGATCTCAAGGGTTGTATCTTCTTATGGAATTAGTGCTTCATTTCACATGAGTTCTTTACCCTTCTCTTGATCTTGCAACCTTTTTATTGAGCTTGCAAGTTTAAGGGTTGGCTATTGATCCCATGCTTGTCTTGAGTTCTAGTTTCTAGTTCTTTTTCTTGCTTATTTATTTCTTGCTTTTTATTACCTTGCTTTACTTTCTTGCACTTTAAATTCCATGCCCTTACTTACTTGTAATCTTTTCTTTTCTTTGTTCTTTTTGTTCTTTCTTTTTGGTTCTTTTTGTGAATGGTTGTAATTATTGTCGTTGTTAAGAATCAATACGATATTGTAAGTTAACGTTTCTTTGCTCATTTCCTTTTCCCGTTATTTTCCATTGAACTCCGCCCAAACGATACGCAAGCGCTCCGTTAGGCACCCTACCCTAACAAGGTAACGGTGATTCCTAACCGCGATCGATTGCGTTCGGTTTGGCCGGAGGCGAAAGCAAGAGACAAGAATGGAAGGACAAGGGTAAATAAGCCGTATTCCATGAATACCGCGCTTAAATCCCCTAATCCACGTTGTTGCCGATTGCTCTAGCTTCAATTGGTCAAGACTCGGCTCAAAGGTTTTGAGAACGGATTTCTTTAGCTTACAATCTCGTATCTTTTTCTTAATAACTTTATACCTGCAAATAAAACACATAAATTAGACTTGAATAAACATATACTCATTCTTTATTGACTCGTCTAAAACAAGAACGGACATACAACCATCTCCATGTGGATCGACCCGTGCTCAACCGGCTAGCTGCATAGCGACACCGTCCTGATCGCGGTTATACTTTAGAACTTTGAACATCCGACACGCTTTTGGCGTGCGATCAGTAAGAAAGGAGAGGCTTTTAAAAAGAGAATTTAATTCTCAAAGAGTTTAACTCTTATATTAAAAAGAAGAACTTAGTTCTCTCTTTAGCAGAGGATCTGCAAAGTGCACATCTCCCCATGAATTGAGAATTTAATTCTCATTGGGTCGAGATCCTGCCATGCAGATCCAAAGCATAGAGAGGGAATGGAAGCTTGAGAATTTAATTCTCACAGAATTATACGAATTTAATTCCTTTGAAATAAAATTAGGGTTTAACCCTATGTTATAGGAATTCAATTCATTCAAAATGAACAGAACCAGGGTTTAACCCTAGTTAAGAACTTAATTCTGTCAAAATAACATAAATTTAATTCCCTTAAGAAAGAAGAAATTAGGGTTTAACCCTATGATAGAATTCAGTTCTTCACATACATCAGGAATTTAATTCTTACAGAAGAAAAGCCGGGGTTTAACTCCATCTAAGAATATAATTCTTCAAAAAAAAAGTGGGAATTTAATTCCTCTAAAGTTATAGCTAGGGTTTAACCCTATGAAGGATTTAATTCCTAAAAGATAAACAAACATGCAAAGAAGCAGGGTCACGTGCTACCACGTGACCCCTGAAAAGTTCCACAGAGAAGGGCTTTGAGGCAATGCCTCACGTGCCCCACATGACCCCTTGGCAGAAGCTCTAACAGACAGACATTTAAATGCCCATCACGTGACAGCACGTGATGCTCCAAAGTATTCAATACTTTTGGCAGAATAAAATGAATTGAGGGCGTTCTCACGTGCTACCACGTGACCCCTCTTGCCTTAGTGTTTAACACTAAAGTTGAAATCTCTATATCCAGTGTTCAACACTGATTTTCTTAGTGTTTAAACACTAATTTGGAAAACTCTATTTACAGTGTTTAACACTGACTTTCTTAGTGTTGAACACCAATTTGGAAAACCCTGTTTCCAGTGTTTAACACTGATCTGCCTTAGTGTTAAACACTAATTTGAAATCTCCACTGCCAGTGTTTAACACTGATTTGCGTTAGTGCATAAACACTAATTTGAAAGCCATGTTGCTGGTGTTTAACACTAACTATCTTTTAGTGTTAAACATTAACTTGTCAATCTCATTCTCAGTGTTCAACACTGATTGGTCTTTAGTGTTTAACACTAACTTTATCCCCATTGGCTAAGTGTCTAGAGGCAAAGCCTCTCCTCTAATGGACCAACAGAAAGTCAATATGCTAAACATGATTGGACTCAGCCCAAAATGGCCATAAGTCCTCAATTCAAATTCAACTGGGCTAATGGGCTCATAACATAATTAATTGGTCTTGGTCCTAAACTGGGTCAGAGACTGTTTAATCTACCTTGGTTCCAGGGTACATCTCTTCACTCCTTTGATACTTGGCGTTGTAATTCCTCAACGTCTTCAAAGAGGTGACGGGTCCCTATGACCACACATTGATACGGACTGTGGGGTCCTTAAACTCATGGACTATGAGGTCCTTAACCTTGACCGTGATGTCTTAAAACTAACGTCGGACTGTGGAGTCCTTAAATCCATGAACTATGAGGTCCTTAACCTTGACCGTGATGTCTTAAAACTAACGTCGGACTGTGGAGTCCTTAAATCCATGGACTATGAGGTCCTTAACCTTGACCGTGATGTCTTAAAACTAACGTCGGACTGTGGAGTCCTTAAATCCATGGACTATGAGGTCCTTAACCTTGACCGTGATGTCTTAAAACGAACGCCGGACTGTGGAGTCCTTAAATCCACGGACTATGATGTCCTTAACCTTGACCGCAACGTCTTAAAACTAATATTGGACCGCAATGTCTTTAAACTACCTATTGACCGCAATGTCACTAAACTAAACAACAGGGCTCCCTTAATTGCCCTATTGTTGGATCTAAACGATTCCGTTAAGTCGATCTTAGTCTAAAAACTAGGCTAACGTATCCTTAACAAACGTTTAAGTTGATCTTAGTCCTCAATGAGGCTAACGTATCCTTAAACCCAAACCCCCAAACCCAAATCTAAGATAATACGGATTTGGACTAGTCCATGCCCTACGGGCGACGACATAACTCAGTCTCCGTATACAATCCACGGGCAACTAAACACAAAATAAACACACACGACACGAAGTGACCATCCGGAGAAGGAGAAAGTGGTTACCGCGATACGGTAGCGTAATTAACTGCAGGGGCTTGCGCCTGCAGGGAAGAGCGTCCCCACAATCAAAAACCCCTCAAGCGAGGGGGAATCTGACGAAGTCTGCTACATCGGAAGAATCCGTTTAAACCTTCGATACACGGTGCCATAAATCAAGTTGGCATCTTCGGAGAGGTAGACGGATAGCCCCAATTAGCATCTGCCCCGAATCTCTGGCAAGACATCCTTGTCGCGCCGTCATTCGGAGGGGAACAACTCCCCCTCGAGATAGAGCTACCCTCTCTACGAGTGGCAGTCCACTACGAGTTGACGAACGAAGAAAATGCTCACCTTCATCTTGAGGAGCTCGATGCCCTTGATGAAACACGGCTCATAGCGCAACAAAATCTGGAAGCTTATAAAGCAAAGATGACGCGCTCGTATGAAAGATTGACCCGACCGAGGGCATTCCACCAAGGCGAACTCGTGCTAGTGGTCTAAAGGCCTATGATCCCCAATCACGCCAAGCGGGGAAAATTCGAGCCAAACTATGAAGGCCCGTACATCATAGACAAGGTCTACCATGGTGGAGCCTATCTACTCATGGACATGCACGGTGAAAGGCCTTTCAGGCCAATAAACGGCCGCTTCCTAAAGAAATACCACGCTTAATAAGCCACAGCCTAGGTCAATGATAGATGACGACGACTATGTCCGCTCGCTATCTTCCTAAGCTCAAACTTTATAAGCAGTAGCCGGCCTTCCCCTGAATGGACCGAAACGTCCTTAAACTAACGACGGACCGAAACGTTTTTAAACTAATGACGGACCGAAACGTCCTTAAACTACTACCGCAGTATCCTTAGGTTGACGAGATGAATAAAAAAAAGAGAAAAAGAAAAATATATATATAAATATAATAAAAAATAATAATAATAACGGTATGTCCATAAGCAAAATGGGCACGGATGAAAACCCGAAAGGGCTCCGTGAGTAAAAACAGCAGGGCTACCGGCGAGTGTTCGTGAAAACCCGAAAGGGCGCGACCTTGTTAAAAAGAAGAAGAAGAAGAAAATAAAAAGAATAAAAAAAAACGGTATGTCCATGAGCAAAATGGGCACGGATGAAAACCCGAAAGGGCTCCGTGAGTAAAAACAGCAGGACTACCGGCGAGTGTTTGTGAAAACCCGAAAGGGCGCAACCTCGTTAAAAGACACTTACAGGATCCTCTCGACCTTGTAAGGAGAAACCACACGCGTGGGATCCTTACGACTCACAAAGGAGCGACACACTCAGGGATCCCTACGATTCCTAAGGAGAAAATACACTTGCGAGATCCTCACGACTCATAAGGAGAACTCTCTTATGGGACCCTCACGGCTCATAAGATTTGAAAGTCTTAAGTTACAGAAACCTAAACCTGTTCTTAAGCAAACCTCCCACAACCTTTGATATTGCCCTACAAGTGGCTCAATACTGACCCTTGTATACAATCCACGGGCGCGAATAAACATTTCCCCAGCAAAGTCCCACCCGTGACTAGGGATATGTCCAGATGGTGAGCAACCCTTGTAAGTCCTCTCGACTTATGAGGAGAAAACCCTCTTGTAGGATCCTTACGACTTACAGAGGAACATACACTTAGGAATCCTCACGATTCCTAAGGAGAAAATACACCTACAAGATACTCACGACTTGTAGGGAGAAATACCCTTGCGAGACCCTTACGGCTCATGAGGTCAAAAACCTTAGTCGACAGGACCCTAACCCTGTTCGCTAAGCCACCTTTGTTCGATATCGACAGAGGCAAATGATGATTCGCTCCTGGCAACATCCCAGTTGTAGCGGTGCTGATGCCGAAATCAGTGTCTAAATCCAAGCTTACAGCGAAAAGCCAACGAGCCACACATGCATACGAAACAGCCGAAATGATGGGGCAACTTGCAACAAAATCAGCAAGTAAAAATGTATGCATAAATATATATATATATATATATATATATATATATATATAAAAGCCGAAATGATTGGGCAACTCGCAATAAAAAGCAGCGAGTAGAAAATAAAATAAATAGCCGAAATGATTGGGCACCGCGAAAAATAGCCGAAATGATAGGGCAATCGCGACCTTCGCGATATAAAAGCTGAAATGATAGAGCATCGCGGAAAAAGAAATAAAATAAAAATGAAATTTATGCCCTACAGGTGATGTTACATCACTCCATGTATACAATCCAAGGGCGTAAACAAAGAAGTGACCATACTCCTCCCCCAGATTTCATCATAAGAAGAAGCCAAATCGCAACGGGCCGCAAGTGACCTAGAGATCGTCTCAACACTCGTCTCGTCACAACGGACACAACATCAAGCGAAACGGAACAGCGGCAACCCCCAGTTCCATGGCTCGACGATATACATATCACCAAGAGTCAAACCTCCATTCCGTGAAATGCGGATATAATCAGCAAAATTCCTGGTCACGTGGAACGCGGATAATGTCACTCTTTGACCCCGTGGAAAACGTCCAGAGCGGATCCTGGTCCTCGCAGAGCACGGCAGTGAACCCGTGTGAAGCATCCAGAGCGGAGCCTAGTCCTCGCCGAACACGGCAGTGAACCCGTGTGAAGCATCTAGTGCAAAATTCCTGGTCACGTGGAACGCGGATAATGTCACTCTTTGACCCCGTGGAAAACGCCCAGAGTGGATCCTGGTCCTCGCAGAGCACGGCAGTGAACCCGTGTGAAGCATCCAGAGCGGAGCCTAGTCCTCGCCAAACACGGCAGTGAACCCGTGTGAAGCATCTAGTGCAAAATTCCTGGTCACGTGGAACGCGGATAATGTCACTCTTTGACCCCATGGAAAACGTCCAGAGCGGATCTTGGTCCTCGCAGAGCACGGCAGTGAACCCATGTGAAGCATCCAGAGCGGAGCCTAGTCCTCGCTGAACACGGCAGTGAACCCGTGTGAAGCATCTAGTGCAAAATTCCTGGTTACGTGGAACGCGGATAATGTCACTCTTTGACCCCGTGGAAAACGTCCACAGTGGATCCTGGTCCTAGCAGAGCACGGCAGTGAACCCGTGTGAAGCATCCAGAGCGGAGCCTAGTCCTCGCTGAACACGGCAGTGAACCCGTGTGAAGCATCTAGTGCAAAATTCATGGTCACGTGGAACGCGGATAACGTCACTCTTTGACCCCGCGGAAAACGCCCAGAGCGGAGCCTGGTCCTCGCCGAACACGGCAGTGAACCCGTGTGAAGCATCCAGAGCAAACACTGGACTGTAGAGTCCTTAAAATCCATGGACTAAGATGTCCTTAACCTCGACCGTAATGTCTTAAAACTAACGATCAACCACCCTGATTCTGTACTGATTCTACCTTGGTTTAAGGGTACATCTCTTCACTCCTTTGATACCTGGCGTTGTAATTCCTCAACGTCTTCAAAGAGGTGACGGGTCCCTGCAACCACACATCGGACTGTGGAGTCCTTAAATCCACGGACTATGAAGTCCTTAACCTTGACCGGGATGTCTTAAAACTAATATTGGACTGTGGAGTCCTTAAATCCACGGACTATGAAGTCCTTAAGCTTGACCGGGATGTATTAAAACTAACATTGGATTGTGGAGTCCTTAAATCCACGGACTATGAAGTCCTTAACCTTGACCGGGATGTCTTAAAACTAACATTGGACTGTGGAGTCCTTAAACCTACGGACTATGAAGTCCTTAACCTTGACCGGGATGTCTTAAAACTAACATTGGTCTGTGGAGTCCTTAAATCCATGGACTATGATGTCCTTAACCTTGACCGTGATGTCTTAAAACTAACATTGGACTGTGGAGTCCTTAAACCCACGAACTATGAAGTCCTTAACCTTGACCGGGATGTCTTAAAACTAACATTGGACTGTGGAGTCCTTAAACCCACGGACTATGATGTCCTTAACCTTGACCGTGATGTCTTAAAACTAACATTGGACTGTGGAGTCCTTAAATCCACGGACTATGATATCCTTAACCTCGACCGGGATGTCTTAAAACTAACGTCGGACTGTGGAGTCCTTAAATCCACGGACTATGAGGTCCTTAACCTTGACCGCGACGTCTTTAAACTACGATACCTTGAGAAGTATCCCAGAGCAACCCCTGACCCCGTGAAACATGGATAAGGGTGACCACACCCAGCACTTGCAGGTCCTCACGACCTGTAAGGAAGAAAACTCTCTTATGAGATCCTTACGACTCCCAAGGGAAAACCCGCTTAAGAATCCTCACGATTCTTAAGGAGAAGTTACACCTACGGGATCCTCTCGACCTGTAGGGAGAAAAACTCTTTATGAGACCCTCACGGCTCACAAAGATCAAAAGTCTTAGGAGGCAGATCTTAACCCTGAATCCTAAGCCGTCGCTGCCCTGCAAAGAGACCAAGATAAAATTGTCCGCAGAGCACATTCAATAAAAAGAGACACATCATTGAGAAGAAAAATATGTCTTTTATTCATAACCAAAATGGATACAAAGTACAATTCATGAAAGAACAAAAAGAAAATACTCTCATTCAGGAGATGTACAAAAAGAAAGGAAAAGATACAAGTTTTCAAGCTGGAGGGCAATTTAGCAATTTTGCTAGCTCATTCTGCTTTTGCTGGGCCGCAGCTTCATGATCTAGGATCGCCAGGAGACGGGCCTCTGCCTGAGCCTGCTGGGCCTGATACGAGGCGAGCCTGCCTTCGAGCTCTTTCTCAGTGGCCTTGTGAGCCTCGACCCTTTCGCGAGTGAACACGGCAGCTTTATCAAGAGCCACCACCTCTTTGATAGACTCTTGAAGCACCCGCCAGAGTTCATACGCTTTGTTGGCCTTGGCTGTGAGGCTGGTCTGAAGCTCGCTCAATGCCTTGGAGGCCAGCTCCCTTTCCGAGAATTTGCGGCCGAGCCTCTTCTCGCATGATGCCATGTTTTCCGTGCACCGTGCTATCAGCCCCCGCAACTCCGCCTTTGCAGCCACGGCCTCCGAGGAAAGGCGGGAACACTCAAGGGCGTGCAAGCAAGCCTCCACCTGCCGACAGAACTCTACCCAGACTCGCACCACCTCTTCGCTATGGTAGGTGGCAAGAAAAGGAAGAGAACCGTTAGCTTCGGCGGCAAATGCTTCAGCTGTGGTCGCACTGCCAGCACGGAGCTCCTCAATCAAAGATGATAAGGAGACAAGGCTTAATTGGGCCAAGCGTTCTGAAGCCCGCAGAGCATAGGGGCCGGGCGGCGTAACGATACGCGATTCCAACGCTATGGAGGCTGGCAGGGCTGTTCAGATTTGAAAGATGTCAATAAAACTCTTAAGCAAAAGAACAAGTGGGACTGTAATGAAATGTCACTTACCTACGGTCATGCAAGTAGGAGTTGAAGGTTCCCCTGGCCCTTCAACGACCTCGACCTCGTCATCGGCTTCCAAAACTATAAGAGACATCAATGTCATTTCGCAAAATGGCGACAGTGCTATAATAGAATAAAAATGGCGAACGACGCTAACCTTGCCCAGAGGAAAGGACAATGCGCTGAGGGGAGATCGCCTGCGGAGCTGCCATCTCCAATAAGCGCTGAAACGATTGCCGAGGTGACAAATCAGTGATAGAGGTCGCCAGCCCGTGCAATTCTGGGGAAAGACAAAAGAGTTCAGACCACGGAGAGATTGCTAATTTAAAATGCAGAAGTTTACCTTCAACACTCCTCCCGTTCTGAGCCGAGGGGATAGCGGCTTCGACGGCCTCTGTCGTGACCTCGGACTCCAACAAAGGGAGGGTAGTCCCGACTACCTCCATCCCGGCCTCTGGGCCGCCTTCGGGGAGAGCCGTTGGAGCGGCAACCTCCAAAGGAGCCTCCCCCAAAGGAACAAGCGCTCCGTGATCAGGAACTGCCACTGGAGGCTCTATCGTAAGAAGAGCAGCCTCATCAGCCCCCTCCACATCGAGCAATGCTTCATCGGGAATGTCGATAGGCTTTAGCTTCAATAAGCCCGTAGGGACCTCCCCCATCGTCGAAGATTCTGCACAATTCACACAAGAAATAAGGATACATGCGCACAGGCGTAAACAATCTGAAAAGCAACAAAGAAGAACAAAAACGTACCGATGCGCAGGGAAGCCTTCAATATGGCTTCTTCAAGCCGATGCTCCTTCTCAAGGAGGCGTGCCCGCCGGGGTTCGAGGGTAGACTCGTGGCCGCCGGTCCATAAAGAAAGCGCGTCCACTGCGTCCTCTGAAGCAGCCTGCTTCAGGGCCCTTTCCCCCCATTCCTCCAAAGGGCCAATAAACCGCCGCCGAATCCACGAAGGGTCTTCGTAAAAGATTACAGCAGGATAGGGCTTCTTTGGAACCCTGACGTTCTGAGACGCATCTTTGGAACGTCTTATAGCCTCAGCTAATTGTGCGGCCTCCTCGGCAGCCGAACCCGGAAAAAGAAGACCAGAGTCCGACTCTTGCACGACCAACGACTCATCTGGAAGTATGGGCTCTGACTCCGTTAAAGAATTAAGTAGGTTGGTGGCCACCTTCTTCCGCCTCTTAGATCCAGAACCGGCCGCCGAAGACGACCGTTTCTTTCCCCGTGGAGCCTGGTGCGGTGGCGGCCCACGTCGCCTTCAACACCCTCATCCCTATTACCCTCGCTTGGTGCTACGGCCGAGGATGACACCGCCATTGTCGATGCCACGGGGGGCAGTGCTGCCGCGGGCGGTGGTACTGCTACTGGGGCCCGTCTACCCCGCGACCGGGTACCTAGGGGCATGCCAGCTGTTGGAGTAAGGTCCACCCCTGACTCCCCCGGAATGAGCGCGGTGCCAATATCCCTCAGAGGGAAGCGGACCGGAGCACGCGGTCGCAGCGTAGCTCCCATGGCCGGAACCTGAGGAGGGGCATCATGACCAAGAAGTACCCTTCTCTCCTCAAGAATAATTGGGTTGACTCGATGGAGATACCAACCCGTGAACGATCCCACGCACCGGGGCATGTGCTCAGCTTCAGGGATCATGAAGTGGGAGCCGGTGTTCAATCTCATGAAATGATGAGCGGCATCGCGAACGGCATCAAGTGAAGGGACCGGCGCAACTATGAAAGCCTCGAAAGGAACGCCCTGGTCGTACCCAAGCTGTCGAGCGAAGCGATGCGGATTGTACCGCATGAAAAGAGCCGCACTATCCTGGCGGAATACCAAATAGCCTGGTCTAATGGCATACAAGTGCACGGCCTCCCGGGGCCTCAAAGAGGGTACGTTGTCTTTTGACCGGTCCCAGAGTTGTTGAAATGGACCTGAAGGAGAAGACAAGACCCGATCATTAAAAACCAGTCCGCCAGCAGTAGCGTAAGGAGAAATCAGCACCCGAATAGCCCCAAATTGGGTCGGGTCAGCGGCAGAAGCATCCACCAATCGCATAAGTCGTGGGAAGGGGTAGGCGTCGTAAAATGCGGGCCTCTGATGCATAGCGAAAGCCCCCAACACGTGCATTTCGATCCAAGACGTGAAGTAATGAAGCGAAAAGTTTACTACATCCACGCCAGGAGTAGAAGTGTTAGCTGCGGTGCCCAGCCCGTGATAAAGATGCGCCAACGCCGGGACACCGATGGCCAACCGCGTCCCCTCAACGATACAATGAGCCGGGTAGATAACCGAAGCCCTCATAAAGCGACGATGCATGGGGATGACAAACCAACTGAGCCAGACACTGACAAACCCCTCGAAGAACGTCTCCTCATCCATGCCAGGAGCTGCAATGGATTCGAAAGACATCGGCGATATAATGGGGATGTAGTACTGTGGTAGATCCGATTCAGTAGTCGGCAACTTCTTCGGACCAAACCCAAAGGGGTCTTTGATGTTTGCGAACTTCGGAGCTGTCTTCGACAAGACGTCCTCGTGAAGGAAGCAGGCAATGAAGCTCTTAAAAGTAACACCCTGCTCCTCGGATTCGGTGAACAATCGGTCGAAGATACCTAGCGCCTTGATCAAGCTAGGACGCTTGTGGCGGACAGCATTCTCAGCAGACAGGCCGTCAACCGGAGCAGGCTCTGGCTCAAAGACATACTCGTCAGGAGGCAGCAACTCCTCATACAGTGTACCCCTGATTGGCAATCCTGAGATTTCATAAAATTCTGCCAGAGAGATCGAGACCTCGCGGTCCCCTAAAAGCAAAGTGTTGGTGGGGAGGTTCCACTGGTTCAAGAACCCCTTAACCCACCAGACATGCGGGGATTGGTAGTGAAAAAGCGACGCATATATCGCCTGATACAGCCCGACCTTCTGTAACCGCGCGCGATGGGCGGACAGGATGTAACGAGCCCAGAGAAGGTACTCCGTAGGGTGTCGAGGGGTGAGCCCTATCTTGTAGATTTGTCCCCATGGTTGGGCCTCACCCTGGCAAATAGCCGCCCCAGAATATCTATAGCCAGGATCGGATGGTTCGGGATACCGGTCATTGAAGGCTCGAGCCGTCCCGCTGGAGTCCAATTTGGCATCTCCACAGCAAAAACCGTCCTCGGAGGGTCCATCGGCAAGAATGGAAAAGTAGGCTTTGTCGATACTGCGCAGAGGAAACTCCAGCGACCCCGAATGATATGACTGTACCAAGATCCCTATAGAAGTAAACTGGTGCAGTTCAGGTCATGAGCCCGGATCATCGCCATCGCTTCCTCGTCGGATGGTGATTGAGAAAAAGCGGCCTCTGAGCGAGTGAAGGGAAAGCACGGAACAGAAGCCATTGCACCTGAAATAAAGTAAAAGAAAACTGTCAAAAGCAAAGCCAGCAATGTATATACATGCATGAACATGAAGACAGTTGAAGAAAGCGACAGCAGACTCTTTTTATGGGACCATTGGCTACAAAACACATGGGCCCCACAGAATCAGATTGACGGCTCGTTAATAATGAGACCAGGCAATTGTAATAAGACAAAGAGGATATCCTCATTAAATAGGCAGTGGGTTTCAAGTGGCCCTGCAAATCCCCTAGAAGACAAATCTACCTTGGACTCTACAACAAATCAAACAGGATCAAGGGAATTAAATTCCCATAAAAAACATCATTGCAAGCTGCTTCTTCATTGATTACAGAAGGACAACCCAGGGCAGGAAAACCCTAAGAAGCCCTCATGGGAAGAACTGAGTTCTTCGTAGGAATTAAATTCCTTTTTGAAAAAGGGGGAATTAAATTCCCGGAAACATTTTTGGGATGGAATTAAATTCCATGGATTTGAACCGCCACCATTATCTTCCTAAAGATCATATGAACCCTAAGAGATCTACTGTTGAAGATTAAATGGTTTCATATTTCGGTTGAAAAACTTAAAGAAAGAACGGGTTCTTGTTAAAAAGGGAAAAAAACCCTTGCTTTGGATTTAAAATCCAGAGGAATATGAAAGTTCATCGTTCGTTCAAGAGCATTACCTGAAGAAAAGAGTCTTTTTTGAACAGAGTTAAACTCTGAAAATGTTTCAAGGCAGAGAACTAAGCTCTGGAAGAAGAGAATTAAATTCTCAGAAAAAAGTTTGCAAGGAGGAAGATGAGAAAAGTGGAAGCTCTTCTGAAAGGACATGGACATTTATAGGATGGGATGGAAAACGTTTCATCTACCCTACCCCCAAGGCAGATCCGACGGTCACAAAAGTGACAGCGGTGCACTCACGCGCGGACACGTGAGAACAACGCTGTGGGGGAATTTGTTTCCTGATTTAAAATCAGGAAAACCTACGGAGGAGGCATCACGTGCTAGCACGTGACCAGCGATCACGTGTTGGCACGTGACATTTAAAAGCAGCGGCACAAGGCACATTCGTTCCCTGATTAAATCAAGGAAAAAGCATCAGAAAAAGCATCACGTGATCAGTGGTCACGTGTTGTCACGTGATGGCTAAGCAGCGGCAAAGAACAGAGCGCAGAAGGGAGCCCATTCCAGGAGTCACGTGCTCACACGTGACCAGGGGTCACGTGGTCACACGTGACCGGCTTTAAAAGCCCTATTTCTATGACAGAATTAAAATCCGAGGAAGATCTTTCAAATATTTCCAAAGTGGAAAAGAATTATTTGGAACCGTTGGATTAAAGATCTAAAGGTGATTAAATATCACCAATTTATGGAAAAATATCAGACTTGGAAAGATTTCCCCTTAAATCTAACCGAAATAACAAAGAGATATCTTTGGATTTAAAATCCAATGGTGAATAAAATTCACCTAATAATCCAAAGGTCCAGATGAATGATAAATATAAATCAAATCTCTCAATAAACAAATCAAATCTTTCAATTAAAGATTCACTAAAACTGATTGATTCTCTTCCTTCTCCTATAAATAGGAGCCAGAAAAGAGAGTTTGCGATATATACAGAGACATACACACACACACAGAGAGAGAGAGAGAGAGAGCTTTGAGATTTTGGAAGAAATTGATCATCTGCAAAAGAAAACCCTAGGTAAAAGAGGAGAGGCTTAAAAAGAGAATTTAATTCTCAAAAGAGTTTAACTCTTATATAAAGAAAAAAACTTAGTTCTTTCTCTGGTGGAGGATCTGCAAAGTGCACATCTCCCCATGAATTGAGAATTTAATTCTCATTGGGTTGAGATCCTGCCATGCAAATCCAAAACACAGAGGAGGAATTAAGTTGTGAGAATTTAATTCTCACAAAATTATAGGAATTTAATTCCTTTGGGATAAAATTAGGGTTTAACCCTATGTTAAATTTAATTCCTTCAAAAATGGACAGAACTAGGGTTTAACCCTAATTGAGAACTTAATTCCCTCAAACTCACAGGAATTTAATTCCTATGCCAGAACTTAATGGGAATTTAACTCCTACAGAAAAGAGATTAGGGTTTAACCCTATCTAAGAATAATTCTTTAAAAGAAAGTAGGAATTTAATTCCTCTAAAGTTATTATTAGGGTTTAACCCTATGAAGAATTTAATTCTTAAAAAAGATAAACAAACATGCAAAGAAACAGGGTCACGTGCTACCACGTGACCCCTGAAAAGATCCACAGAGAAGGGTTTTGAGGCAACGCCTCATGTGCCCCACGTGACCCCTGGCAGAAACTCTAACAGACAAACACTTAAATGCCTATCACGTGACGGCACGTGATGCTCCAAAGTATTCAATACTCTCGGCAGAACAAATAAAGAGAAGGAGGGCGCTCTCACGTGCTACCACGTGACCCCTCTTGCCTTAGTATTTAACACTAAATTGAAACCTCTGTATCCAGTGTTTAACACTGATTTGCTTTAGTGTTTAACACTAATTGAAAAACTCTATTTGCAGTGTTTAACACTAAATTTCTTAGTGTTTAACACTAAATTAAATTTCTGTTACCAGTGTTTAATACTGATTAACATTAATTTGGAATCTCTCTTTCCGGTGTTTAACACTGATTTGCTTTAGTGTTTAAACACTAATTTGAAATCTCTCTGGCCAGTGTTTGACACTGATTTGCTTTAGTGTTTAACACTAATTTGAAAGCCTTGTTGCTAGTATGTAACACTGATTATCTTTTGGCGTTTAATACCAGTTTGTCAATCTCATTCCCAGTGTTCAACACTGTTGCGTTCAACACTAGCTTTAGCCCAATTGGCTAAGTTTTTAGAGGCAAATCCTCTCCTTCAATGGACCAACAGAGGGCCAATATCCTAAACATGATTGGACTTAGCCCAAGCTGGCCATAAGTCCTCAATTCAGACTTAACTGAGCCAATGGGCTCATAATATAATTAATTGGTCTTGGTTCCAAATTAGGCCAAAGATTATTTAATCTACCTTGGTTCAAGGGTACATCTCTTCACTCCTTTGATACTTGGCGTTGTAATTCCTCAACGTCTTCAAAGAGGTGACGGGTCCCGATGACCACACATTGATATGGACTGTGGGGTTCTTAAACTCATGGACTATGATGTTTTTAACCTTGACCGGGATGTCTTAAAACTAACAACGGACTATGATGTCCTTAACCTTGACCGGGATGTCTTAAAACTAACAACGGACTATAATGTCCTTAACCTTGACCGGAATGTCTTAAAACTAACAACGGACTATGACGTCCTTAACCTTGACCGTGATGTCTTAAAACTAACGCCGGACTGTAGAGTCCTTAAATCCACGGACTATGATGTCCTTAACCTTGACCGCAACGTCTTAAAACTAACATTGGACCGCAATGTCCTTAAACTACCTATTGACCGCAATGTCACTAAACTAAACAACAGGGCTCCCGTAATTGCTCTCTTATTGGATCTAAAAGATCCCGTTAAGTTGATCTTAGTCTAAAATTAGACTAATGTATCCTTAACAACCGTTTAAGTCGATCTTAGTCTCAAACGAGACTAACGTATCCTTAAACCCAAACCCCCAAACCCAAATCTAAAGATAATACGGATTTGGACTAGTGCACGCCCTACGGGCGACGACATAACTCAGTCTCCGTATACAATCCACGGGCAACCAAACACAAAATAAGCACACACGACACGAAGTGAAATTTCTGGAGAAGGAGAAAGTGGTTACCGCAATGCGGTAGCGTAATTAACTGCAGGGGCTTGCGCCTGCAGGGAAGAGCGTCCCCACAATCAAAAACCCCTCAAGCGAGGGGGAATCTGACGAAGTCTGCTACATCGGACGCATCCGTTTAAACCTTCGATACATGGTGCCATAAATCAACTTGACATCTTCGGAGAGGTAGACGGGTAGCACCAATTAGCATCTGCCCCGAATCTCAGGCAAGACGTCCCTGCATTGCGCCGTCTTTCGGAGGGGAACACATCCCTCTTTGGGTCAACCTGTACCCCCTACGAGTGCGGCGAATAGCTCGCCAATTCTAGAGTGAAGCCCCCTCCGTCTCAAAGCCATGAGATGCGGGCCCGTTGCCCTCTAGAACCCGGCTACCCGTGCATCCCTCCGCGGGGTAATCCTAGTACAGAAAGTAAAATATACAACGGGTATATCGACCTCAGCCCGGTTGTCATGCCCCGCTTCCCAGAGTACGCTAGATTGGGCACGTGACATAGCCAACCATGCTACCTGTGGGTAGGAAGCATCCATCCACAGTCACATTACGGCTGTAAAGATATCAAGAACAAGATATAACTATCTAAAACATGTCCACAATCCAGAATAACCAGAGTCAATGATAAATAAGAGCGGAAGCAAATGATCCAATACAATAACGGAAAAGTATGTCCCATAATGCGGGCTCACATCTGGAAATAAGATGCAGGAAATAAAACTAACCACTACAGAGCTCACAACTCAGCCTGCTGGCTGAAGTACTCCTGCTCGGACAGCGACAGTGGTAAAGAATCTGGGCCATGCAAAACCCAGACGTCAGCGCGTCATGTCATCAAGTAGTATAATAGGAACAGTGTAACAGGCAATGCAAAATAAACATGAATAAAACGAGAGTAGCAAATAATGTGAATCAAGCAGTGCAGGGTAGTGTGCGGTGGGTAACTAAACTGTTCTATCAGGTTTTCTATTCTAAAGTCTTTGAAATCAATTTGAGTAATCCTCCATGTAACTCAAAGGATATGTCCCGTTACCCCCCCGGACCACGGATCAGGAATATGTGAACCAATAGTGGTTCTGTCCCGTTACCCCCCGGGACCACGGATCAGGAAAATGTAAGAGTCACGAATGGCTCTGTCCCGTTACCCCCCGGGACCACGGATCAAGTAATACCCTTTTAAGTTACACTTTAGTTTACACTTTTGATTTCCCCATACCCCCAAGTTATATGTGTCAGGTCAGGTATTCAGTAATCAAGAACTAATGCCAACACAGGATCAGGTAACAGCAGGTTTTGTCTGGATAGACAACAGGAATGGTCCATGAGGACTACATGTCGGGTTTGTTGGCATTAGGCACGAGATCAGGTAACAGGTCAGGTCATGGTACATCAGGTCAAGTCAACAGTAAACGGTACCATGTCAGGTGTATCAATATATATCATGTGTGACAAAGTCAAGTCAAGATGTAACAATATCGTGGGTGTGCTCACAACAGATATATAATCGAACAGGGGATTAACAGCAGGAAGTAAGCAATAAGTTTAAACAACAATAAGCAGTTTCATTCAATCACGAGAGTGCGTTAATACAGTGCAGCCATTTTAATATATTAACAGGTTTTGAGCACCCTTAGCGGTACAATAGTTTAAATGATGATGCAATACAGTTATATCAAGCCTTTGAATACGAATGTCCGAATGTGATAGAACTATATGGGTAAGTGCTACCATCTATTAAACAGTAAAATGTGATTAACGAATAAACTTGGTTATTAGGTTTAAACTGGCAAACTGTAGATTTTATGTTAACTGTAAAATGATATATGTCATATTGCAACCAAATGAGAAACGACTATACCAAGTTAAATTTTACAGATTTAATGTGTCAAACATATATAAATATATAGTATAGCATGTAGCAAGTGATACTTGCCTCGACGGGTCACGAACCGGGAAAAACGGAACGTAACGTCGGCGGGGAAACTCGCGACGGACGCACGGTTCACGGATTGAACCCAAACAACGAACAATGGGACCACGCGGATCGGGGTACCTCGCTGGAACGTCGGATCACGTCGTCGGCATCGCCGGATTCCAGCGAGAAAGAGAACAGTGAACGAAACATTAAGGTATGAAACAAGAAAGCAAGAAACGCAAGGAAAATACAAAGAAAGGGGGAGGAGGATCTGAGAGCGTGCTTACGATGATCAGCAGAGGGGTTGTGAAGGTTGACGACGTCACCGGAGCTCCGGCGGTGAACAGTGATCGCGGGGGAAAAACTGCCGATGAATGCATTAGCCGAGATAGAAAGAAGAAGGGAAAAGAGAAAGGAAGTATCTTACCGAGGAGCGTGCGAGGTCGGGGACAAGAGGACGGGGTCGTCGGCGGCGACAGACGGCGGTTCGACGGCGTGCAGGGGCTGCGGGTGGCTGCGGCTGGTGTGCAGGTGGTCGTGGGTCTGGTCGGGGTGCACCGGGAGAAGGAGGATGATGGTGAGGGAAGGACGACGAGGTGATCGTCGGCGGCGAGATGCTCGAACGGTTGCAGGTGGTTGCGGGTGGTGAGCAGGCGCTGTAGCGGCGAGGGTGAGGCCGCTGCGAGGGTGCAGGCGCACGGGAAGGAGGACGAGGGCTGTGGTTGAGACGAGGAGGTGCGGGCGCAGGCGACGGTGGTGCCGGTGACGGGGTTGCGGCGGCAACGAGGACGAGGCGGCCGGGGTTCGCTGGCTCGAGATGGGTTCTGCGTTCTCTGTTAAAAAAAAATGAAGGAGGGAAGATGATTTTAAATGAGAGAGAGAGAGATTTGAGAGGGGAGAGAGAGAGATAGAGAAAGAGAGAGATTGGGAGTGGGGCCCACGGGAGAGGATATGATTGGTTGAGGGAAAAGATTTGAGAGAGATTTTAAAATCTTAAAATCTCAAACAGTTAACGAAAAAATGAGATTGGTTAAAGAATGAAAAATATGAATGGTTTAGAATATATTAAAATTTGGGATTTTGGCGCAAAACAAAACATTTTCAAATTGCGCCCGGGTTGGGTCCAAAAATTTGAAATTGAAATAATAGGATTTTAAGCGGGTTCCAAATTTTAAAATTGAGTGTTTTATAATTAAAAAGCATACCCCCAAGACGGACACCTGTACGCGCGCATAGCCGTCCAAACTCGCCCGTTTCACCGAACGGGACGAGAACTCGATGCACGGACGCTACCACAAGGCTAGGGGTGTCCAGTAGGCCAAGAGGGATATTTTTAATTTTATTTTAGATGATAAAATTTGTTATGTGCAGAAATGACTTAGCCGGGTAAAATTTTACAGTAAGCCACAAACAAGTAAGATAAATGAAATGAGTACCACCCAATGCGCAAACAGTAACAGAAAAATGGTAGCATTGGGCTCGGGTGTTACATTATACCCAACTACAAAAGAATTTCGTCCTCGAAATTCCAAGAATATAAAGATAGAAACTACAGGAAAAGGTGAGGAAACTTCTGCCGGATCTCATCTTCTCGTTCCCAAGTGGACTCTCCATGCGATCGATTACCCCAAGAAACAAGCTCAAGGGGGATAACCTTGTTCTTGAGGACCTTTTCCCTTCGATCCACGATTTCAAACGGTCGCTCTTCGAAAGTCAGGTCTTCCCATACTGTTAACTCCGAATGATCCAAGGTGTGTGTTTCATCTCGAACATACCTTCGTAGTTGAGATACGTGAAACACATCGTGCACACCTGCCAAGGACTGCGGTAACGCCAAACGGTACGCTACATCTCCAACACGCTCCAATATCTCGAAGGGTCCAACGAATCGAGGACTAAGCTTTCCTCGACTCCCAAAATGAATCACCCCTCTAGTCGGTGATATCTTCAGGAAAACCAAATCACCCACGGCGAACTCTAGAGGTCTTCTTAACGTGTCTGCCCAACTCTTCTGTCGGTCTTGTGCTGCCTTCATATGATTTCTGATAGTGTTAACCTTCTCAACTGTCTGCACAATCAATCTGGTCCCAATAATCTTCGTTCACCGACATCGTCCCAGCAAACAGGTGAACGGCATTTACGACCATACAAAGCTTCAAATGGAGCCATCTGGATAGTTGCTTGGAAACTATTGTTGTAAGAAAACTCCACCAAGTGTAGGTGATCCTCCCATGAACCCTTGAAGTCCAACATGCATGCTCTCAACATGTCTTCAAGAGTTTGGATCGTTCTCTCCGACTGACCATCAGTTTGAGGATGATAAGCTGTGCTAAACTTCAATCGAGTCCCCAAACTTTCCTGTAAACTCCTCCAGAAGTGTGATAAGAACCGAGTGTCCCGATCGGACACGATGCTCACCGGTACGCCATGCAATCTTACAATCTCCTGCATGTACCGTTCTGCCAAAGCCTCCGTTGATTGACCAACCCGGAAAGGAATAAAGTGACCTGCCTTGGTCAATCGATCAACAATCGCCCATATTGCATTGTTGCCCTTTGGACTCCGCGGTAAAGCCGTCACGAAATCCATGGTTATATGTTCCCACTTCCACTGAGGAATCGGAAGTGGATGCAATAAACCAGCAACCCTTTGGTGTTCAGCCTTGACTTGCTGACACACCAAGCACTTAGCCACGAAGCGAGCAATCTCCCGTTTCATGCCTTCCCACCAGAAATGCTGTCGAATATCACGGTACATCTTTGTACCTCCTGGATGTATAGAATAAGCTGAACTGTGTGCCTCCTTCATAAGCTCTTCACGAACATCCCCCTTTGGCACACACAAACGGCTACCATACCTCAACGAACCATCTTCGTGGACCAGTAAATCTGTTCGTAGTCCAGCCTCAACCTGCTCTCGAAACTTTTGCAGTCTAGGATCCTGTGATTGTGCTGCTTTAATCTTCTCAATCAAGGACGACTGTACTTGCAACTGCATCAACTGTCCCGTAGAATGTGGTAGCACAACCTCCAAGTCAAATCTTCGAAGATCTGCAATGATCTCCTTCTGCGTAGTTAACACCTGAATTGCTGGTAACCGACTAAGCGCATCCGGCACGACGTTAACCTTCCCCGGATGGTACTTAAGATCAAGATCGTAGTCGGCCATCAGCTCCAACCATCTACGCTGCCTCATATTCAACTCCTTCTGAGTGAACACATACTTCAAACTCTTGTGATTTGTAAAAACTTCGACCCTCTCGCCCAAAAGGTAGTGTCTCCAAATCTTCAGAGCGAAAATCACAGCCGCAAGCTCCAAGTCATGAGTCGGATAATTCTTCTCATGGGTCTTCAGTTGTCTCGATGCGTATGCTACAACCTTCCCATGCTGCATCAAAACGCATCCCAATCGTTTCCCAGATGCGTCGCTGTGAATCACCAATCCTCCGGAATTATCTGGCACGGTCAGAATTGGGGCGGTTATCAACTTCTGCTTCAACGTCTCAAAAGCTAACGCACACTTATCCGTCCATACAAAAGGTACCTCCTTGCGTGTAAGCTTGGTCAACGGCTCTGCCAGACGAGCGAAGTTCTCCACAAATCTCCTGTAGTATCCGGCTAATCCAAGGAAACTTCTTATCTCAGCTATATTCCTTGGAATAGGCCAATCTCTAACTGCTGCAATCTTTTC
The DNA here is from genome assembly GCA_030015575.1 of Agapanthus africanus. Lineage (NCBI taxonomy): Eukaryota > Viridiplantae > Streptophyta > Magnoliopsida > Asparagales > Amaryllidaceae > Agapanthus > Agapanthus africanus. Next base: position 365,002,052 of record CM057351.1, on the reverse strand, counting down.
GGGATCGACGGCGATTCCGTCGCCCGGCACAACATGCCCCAGAAACTTCACTTTTTCCAGCCAAAATTCGCACTTACTCATCTTCGCATCCAATTTCTCCTGTCTCAAAGTCTGCAGTGCGATCTTCAGATGCTCAGCATGCTCCTCAAAACTCTTCGAGTAAACCAGAATATCGTCAATGAATACCACAATAAACTGGTCCAAGAACGGTGAAAAGATTCGGTTCATCAAGTCCATGAATACTGCCGGCGCATTCGTTACTCCGAAGGGCATCACTAGATACTCGTAATGTCCATACCGAGTTCGAAACGCCGTCTTGCAAATATCTTCTGCTTTCACTCGGACCTGATGATATCCTGATCGCAAATCCAGTTTCGAGAATACCCTCGCGCCACTAAGCTGCTCAAAAAGTTCTCCAATGCGAGGGATCGGGTACTTGTTCTTAATAGTTACCCGGTTTAATTCTCGATAATCGATGCACATCCTTCTCGTGCCATCCTTCTTCTTTACTAGAAGAACTGGAGCTCCCCAAGGCGAGTTACTGCTTCGAATCCAACCCCTCTCAAGAAATTCAGCAACCTGTTTCTTAACTTCTTCCAACTCTACTGGTGCCATTGGATAATACGCTTTAGATACTGGCGCTGCACCAGGAATAAGGTCAATTGCGAACTCCACGTCTCGCTTCGGCGGTAAACCCGATATATCTTCAAACACGTCCATAAAAATCACGAACAACAGCCGGCTCTTCACTATTATCAACTTACATAGATGCAATAATGTTGCTTGTCGGCTTAGTCCTAAACTTGACTGGCCCGACAGAACTGCTTCCTTACCGTAACTGCTGTCTGCTGTGAACTCCCAATTTTCTCGATGGGCTCTGCTGTTCTCGAGCTGCCTCAAGTACTTGTGAGGAAGTGGTCACACCCAGGGAGACACTCTGCCTCTAGATGTCCACGTCCAAGCTGCGCATGAACCCCCGTGCCCTGACTGCATCGTTGGCAACCAGAGGTCCATCGAATCTGCTGAGTCTCGTCCATTCTGCTGCATGCACATCCACGGTTGCTTCATTCTACCTTAGCCCCATAAACTTCTCTTCCATTTCCTCCCGTGCAGTCCACGGGAAGAACTTCTTCTGGAAACTCTTAGAAAAATCCGCCCACTTGATCGGCTTGGGCAAGCGGGTCTCCTCCACAAGCCACCATTCTCGAGCGTAGTCCAATAGCTGAATGCGTACCACATCAACTCTTTTGTTCTCTGGAATCTGTGCCGCAATCAGCAAATTCTTCGTGTCCACTAGCCACTGCTCGGCTGGCAACGGCTCCTCCAAACCAGTAAATGTAGACGGACCCAAACGCCTGAAATCTGCCACGGTCCCTACTCGGTCAACTGGTCTAGCTCCAACATTGTTCACAGACTGCTGAACGATCTGCAAACCTTCCTGAAACGATTTTGCTTGCTGCTGGATCAGCTCGGTCTGTTTCTTCTGATTCTCCAGCATTCATCTTATCACTCCAAGCATGGCGGCTTCGTCCACACGCCTCTGGTACGTCTTCAAAATTCTTACCTGCCATAATCCTGAACTCAAAACACCCAACATTAGCATGATGATAGATTCCGAATATAGATCAAGGCTAGAACTCCAAGATACTTAAATAGAGTACCGCATTGTAACTATGCCGCGGTTTCATATCCACAATTACTTAACTCCACCCAAGTCGCCTAAGTCCTAGGGATAACAAGAGATCAAGTTTTCAAGTCGACATGCAAAGTAAGTTTGCACGTCGTAAAAGATATAATCGGGAAGAATGCGATTCAAGAATGGTAGATGGCAAAGTGGCAGGACATGTTTCCTAAGCACGGGTATTCTGATTCGTGTATTGGGTACAATACCCAACTACAAAAGAATCAACCCAATTAACCTATGGCTCTGATACCAAAAGAACCATGTCACGCCCCGCTTCCCAGAGTACGCTAGATTGGGCACGTGACATAGCCAACCATGCTACCCGTGGGTAGGAAGCATCCATCCACAGTCATATTACGGCTGTAAAGATATCAAGAACAAGATATAACTATCTAAAACATGTCCACAATCCAGAATAACCAGAGTCAATGATAAATAAGAGCGGAAGCAAATGATCCAATACAATAACGGAAAAGTATGTCCCATAATGCGGGCTCACATCTGGAAATAAGATGCAGGAAATAAAACTAACCACTACAGAGCTCACAACTCAGCCTGCTAGCTGAAGTACACCTGCTCGGACAGCGACAGTGGTAAAGAATCTGGGCCATGAAAAACCCAGACGTCAGCGCGTCATGTCATCAAGTAGTATAATAGGAACAGTGTAACAGGCAATGCAAAATAAACATGAATAAAACGAGAGTAGCAAATAATGTGAATCAAGCAGTGCAGGGTAGTGTGCAGTGGGTAACTAAACTGTTCTATCAGGTTTTCTATTCTAAAGTCTTTGAAATCAATTTGAGTAATCCTCCATGTAACTCAAAGGATATGTCCCGTTACCCCCCCGGACCACGGATCAGGAATATGTGAACCAATAGTGGTTCTGTCCCGTTACCCCCCGGGACCACGGATCAGGAAAATGTAAGAGTCACGAATGGCTCTGTCCCGTTACCCCCCGGGACCACGGATCAAGTAATACCCTTTTAAGTTACACTTTAGTTTACACTCTTGATTTCCCCATACCCCCAAGTTATATGTGTCAGGTCAGGTATTCAGTAATCAAGAACTAATGCCAACACAGGATCAGGTAACAGCAGGTTTTGTCTGGATAGACAACAGGAATGGTCCATGAGGACTACATGTCGGGTTTGTTGGCATTAGGCACGAGATCAGGTAACAGGTCAGGTCATGGTATATCAGGTCAAGTCAACAGTAAACGGTACCATGTCAGGTGTATCAATATATATCATGTGTGACAAAGTCAAGTCAAGATGTAACAATATCGTGGGTGTGCTCACAACAGATATATAATCGAACAGGGGATTAACAGCAGGAAGTAAGCAATAAGTTTAAACAATAATAAGCAGTTTCATTCAATCACGAGAGTGCGTTAATACAGTGCAGCCATTTTAATATATTAACAGGTTTTGAGCACCCTTAGCGGTACAATAGTTTAAATGATGATGCAATACAGTTATATCAAGCCTTTGAATACGAATGTCCGAATGTGATAGAACTACATGGGTAAGTGCTACCATCTATTAAACAGTAAAATGTGATTAACGAACAAACTTGGTTATTAGGTTTAAACTGGCAAACTGTAGATTTTATGTTAACTGTAAAATGATATATGTCATATTGCAACCAAATGAGAAACGACTATACCAAGTTAAGTTTTACAGATTTAATGTGTCAAACATATATAAATATATAGTATAGCATGTAGCAAGTGATACTTGCCTCGACGGGTCGCGAACCGGGAAAAACGGAACGGAACGTCGGCAGGGAAACTCGCGACGGACGCACGGTTCACGGATTGAACCCAAACAACGAACAATGGGACCACGCGGATCGGGGTACCTCGCTGGAACGTCGGATCATGTCGTCGGCATCGCCGGATTCCGGCGAGAAAGAGAACAGTGAACGAAACATTAAGGTATGAAACAAGAAAGCAAGAAACGCAAGGAAAATACAAAGAAAGGGGGGAGGAGGATCTGAGAGCGTGCTTACGATGATCAGCAGAGGGGTTGCGAAGGTTGACGACGTCACCGGAGCTCCGGCGGTGAACAGTGATCGCGGGGGAAAAACTGCCGATGAATGCATTAGCCGAGATAGAAAGAAGAAGGGAAAAGAGAAAGGAAGTATCTTACCGAGGAGCGTGCGAGGTCGGGGACAAGAGGACGGGGTCGTCGGCGGCGACAGACGGCGGTTCGACGGCGTGCAGGGGCTGCGGGTGGCTGCGGCTGGTGTGCAGGTGGTCGTGGGTCTGGTCGGGGTGCACCGGGAGAAGGAGGATGATGGTGAGGGAAGGACGACGAGGTGATCGTCGGCGGCGAGATGCTCGAACGGTTGCAGGTGGTTGCGGGTGGTGAGCAGGCGCTGTAGCGGCGAGGGCGAGGCCGCTGCGAGGGTGAAGGCGCACGGGAAGGAGGACGAGGGCTGTGGTTGAGACGAGGAGGTGCGGGCGCAGGCGACGGTGGTGCCGGCGACGGGGTTGCGGCGGCAACGAGGACGAGGCGGCCGGGGTTCGCTGGCTCGAGATGGGTTCTGCGTTCTCTGTTAAAAAAAATTGAAGGAGGGAAGATGATTTTAAATGAGAGAGAGAGAGATTTGAGGGGGGAGAGAGAGAGATAGAGAAAGAGAGAGATTGGGAGTGGGGCCCACGGAAGAGGATATGATTGGTTGAGGGAAAAGATTTGAGAGAGATTTTAAAATCTTAAAATCTCAAACAGTTAACGAAAAAATGAGATTGGTTAAAGAATGAAAAATATGAATGGTTTAGAATATATTAAAATTTTGGATTTTGGCGCAAAACAAAACATTTCCAAATTGCGCCCGGATTGGGTCCAAAAATTTGAAATTGAAATAATAGGATTTTAAGCAGGTTCCAAATTTTAAAATTGAGTGTTTTATGATTAAAAAGCATACCCCCAAGACGGACACCTGTACGCGCGCATAGCCGTCCAAACTCGCCCGTTTCACCGAACGGGACGAGAACTCGATGCACGGACGCTACCACAAGGCTAGGGGTGTCCAGTAGGCCAAGAGGGATATTTTTAATTTTATTTTAGATGATAAAATTTGTTATGTGCAGAAATGACTTAGCCGGGTAAAATTTTACAGTAAGCCACAAACAAGTAAGATAAATGAAATGAGTACCACCCAATGCTCAAACAGTATCAGAAAAATAGTAGCATTGGGCTCGGGTGTTACACCGGTCGTGCCCCAAAAGAATAATATACAAACAGGCAGTGACGGCAGTCCACATGTCGGACGCTCGCCCCGCAATATCAAATGTACATAATAAACCAAACTGTACTACCATTGCATTCAGGCTATCCACCACGATAAATCCGCAACATCATAGCACAACACAGAACATCAACGTGAATGTCACGTTCGCAAATCCTTTTAAAAGAACTATAGCAATTAGACAGGATTTACCGATCAAATGACATTCACGGTCGCAGATATAATATAAATACTGTGAACTAACATGTTTAAAATTTTCGATCGACTAAATTTACCGAAGTGGGCCCCAAGCACAACTGTAGCACTCAAAGAAAATCTGGGCCCAAACAGTATATACCAAAAACCCTATTTCCAACTCAGAAGCCCACTGAAAAAATTTGGTGCTGTGAAGAGTTAAAGTGGCGGCGGAACCGCGGCCAATGCCTGGGTTTGGCCGCGATTCCGCGGTGGAACAGTGACGTCATGCGACCAAATTTTCACAGAATGCTTAAAAACCCCTGCTCGTATTTTTATAATGTACCAAATAATTTTTTGACAACTAAAAAATTTCGACAGAAACACAGAATTTGAAAACGCGGTTTCGGAATTTTCGTCCGATCGAACTTGTAAACACGTTAGAGCAAGCTAGATTAGGTTAATGGCATGGCTCTGATACCATGTAAGACTACGGTAGCACCCCGGCCGTCTTTCCGAGGCCAAAATGCGGAAACAAAAATTTTCTTGACTTTAAAACCGGCGCTACCGCAAACTTAAAATCCGGATCGTAACCATTAACCTAATGCTAGCAAACTAGAGATGGGATAGAATGCTATACCGAGCGATCCGTGTCCTTCGGTCTTTGGCCTCCACTCCGATCTCCTCGCGGAATCTCCGGTCTTCATCTCCTCGTCGGAACGGGCACCAGATCGCCGGGTTCTTTTACGGGCTCCCACCTCTGGACCGAGGCAACTCGAGCACGAAGTTGGCGAGTCGACGTGTCCAAGAATACTCCCACAAAGAGTGGCCGGCCATGCAAAAATGGAGGAGGGAAAAAGCAAGGGAGGTGAGCACAAGAGAGTGTGTGAGTGAGCATAAGAAAATGGGTGATAACAAGGAAAAATAATCACATCAATTTCCAATCCAAAATCCTTTCATAATCCATCACATTTAATGCAAACCATGTGAAGAAAAGAATGGAATCAAAAGATGCTAGATTATCATAATCCCTCATTTACAAGAAACCCCCTCCACAAATCTAATTTGCACACTTGCAAATAACCCCCTCCATCGGAAAAATCCGGCCAGGAAGGAATAAAGGAAAACTGGCCGAAACGGAATACAAACTGGCAACTTCAAAAAAAACTGATCCCGTAATAAATTACAGGAAAACCCCGCGACTGTATAGACATACCCGTATTTGTATTCCCGCTGAATACAAATGCAAAGAGACAAAATCTACACTGTACAATACTAGGATCCGGCTTAAACCAAAGCCCGCTAGTATTATCTGTTCGATCTTGATCCGTGCAATACCGCATGTATAAGATCGAACCCTGCCATATCTCCATACGGCCTCTACAGCGTTTCGCCCGAAACTTGAGAAAACGGTCTGTGGGAGACTCTAAAGACTCGTCAATATTTTGGTTGTGGATTTAACCACTAGCACGTCAGAGGTATTAGCCATACGTAACGGGCTACCAGGTATTGACCAAAAGGGACGTCGATGAGCGAACTCATCCTGACACCCTACTGAGCCTGTCAGTGACAATATCCGTACAGTCCGGTCCGTTCGTCTATGAGCATCGCATGGCGGGCCTAGGGGGTTGGTAAAAGTCAGACCCCCAAAAGCGGTACAAGTCGTGTCGGAGTGTAGCCCAGAACACCCTGAGATACTACTGGAATACCTACCAGTAAATCTCCTGCCTCGGCCGAGGGCTTTGTGTAATGGCTCTCCTAGACACAACGCGACCTCACCCCCAATACCGGGAGAGACGAACCCCTGCAGATCTGCTCACTGCCTCCATATGGCTCGGGACTGTACCCAACTAAAACCTGTTTGCACGACTCCTTTGAGCCATGGTAGGGTAGTAATCAAAGTACAGTGGGAACTCACACGAGACAAATGACGATCTCATGTCGATGAACTAACCTGTACACATGTCACCTGGGAACTGCTATCTGACGTCTGGTATAAGACCAACTAGCATGTTCCCGGCGAGTCCTGTCCGGTGTACTCATAACCCAATGAGCACCTATATACATCTTAGGTGAACCAACTGACACCAGTGGCTTGTGAGACCGGCCACCGCCCCTCGTCGGGGTCTCGACTGTATACACTAGTCTACTCTGGAGTATCGATACCCTGTCTCGAAAACTCCCACGACTAGGGACCTTTTAAGGATGTGCTTATAGACCCCAGCTCCCACGTATATGATCGCCATCATACCGCTGGCCGTCAAGCAAGAATCCTAAGGGCTCTATCAACGTGCAATAGTGACCTGTAAGGTCACCTGAAACAGTACACGATGATAAAGATAAACCAGATAGCATACTATCATCTTGAGTAAGACTGTTCTAACGGTATAGGTTCTCTCCCAATCATTGCAATCACGTGCCTATGATCCAATAATTGACTCTGAGTGAACTATCTCCAACACCGACTGCCTCTGGGAGGACTTTCTGATCCCTGGCGTTGTGGTAGAGATGCTACCCGCCAGGGATAGCCGAGCGAGAGATCCTCGGGCTCGACTGCCTCTGGGAGGACTTTCTGATCCCTGGCGTTGTGGTAGGGATGCTACCCGCCAGAGATAGCCGAGCGAGGGATCCTCGGGCTCGACTGCCTCTGGGAGGACTTTTGATCCTTCAGGAGGAAAACCGAGCAGGGTTACTGCCCAGTGCCTCTTGGCGAGGACTTTGATCCCTGTCGGTTGTGGTAGGAAGCTACCAGCCGGAGATAGCCGAGAAAGGACCCGACTGCCTCTGGGAGGACTTTGGTTCTTGGCGCGGGAAGAGCTATAGGGCTGTAAGAAGCCTACCAAGGACCCTTGGCCGGGCAGGGTTACTGCCCGGTGCCTCTTGGCGAGGGCTTTTGTCCTGAAGGATAGCCGAGCGAGGGATCCTCGGGCTCGACTGCCTCTAGGAGGGCTTTCTGATCCCTAGCGTTGCGGTAGGGAAGCTACCCACCAGGGATAGCCGAGCGAGGGATCCTCGGGCTCGACTGCCTCTGAGAGGACTTTCTGATCCCTGGCGTTGCGGTAGGGAAGCTACCCGCCAGGGATAGCCGAGCGAGGGATCCTCGGGCTCGACTGCCTCTGGGAGGGCTTTCTGATCCCTGGCGTTGCGGTAGGGAAGCTACCCGCCACGGATAGCCGAGCGAGGGATCCTCGGGCTCGACTGCCTCTGGGAGGGCTTTCTGATCCCTGGCGTTGCGGTAGGGAAGCTACCCGCTATGGATAGCCGAGCAGGGTAGCTGTTGGGCTGCCTCTTAGTGAGGGCTTATATCCTTGGGCGAGGTGGCCCTCGAGCCGCCGTGGTGAGCCCCCTCTGTGCGACCCCGTCAAGGGAGGGGGTGTCGGTCTATTCGGCCGGCGAGGACGTTGATGACGGTCGCCGGAGGAGGTTCACCCGCTTCTCCGGTGAGGGGAAGGCGGCGGCTGGTATCTGGATCTTCAAGATGATCGCTTGCCATGGGGATGGAGATCGGAATGCCAACTTTGTCTTTTGTGGAATTTCGCTTCCCACAGACGGCGCCAACTGATGGAGCTCCTTTTCGGGCCTCCGTCAGATGTTGTCTTCCGTTGATCTCGCGGTGAACTTAACTGATTATCCTTCGTTACGTGTGGGTCTCAATAGGTTTTTGGAGGAAGAGGTGAGGTGGGGAAGCTGTTGCCGAGTACCTGCAAAGAAGTCTCGGAATGGTTTGGTACCACCAAGGACCCTCCGACGCTCAAGTTAGTGATGAGATCTGAGCAAAGTAACTGCATAAAAGTGTAAAAAATGGCTTACTTGACCCCTCTGTGATGGGGGTTTTTATAGTGGCGGCAGCACGCAGTAGAAGGCGCGAGAATCTCGCCGGCGGTTACGTTCCCGACGTCACGTCCGCGTAAAGAGCGGATCGCCCATTAATGGGGATCGTGATGGCGTGGAACGTGGGATGTTGCTGGCGGAGAATCTGCGCATGGCGAGATTTGCGGAGCGGCGGTTGCGTCTGTGAGCGGTACTGTTGGTCGGTTGGAGGACCGAGGAAGATGGCCTCGGCTGGGGAGCTCGGGAACGAGCGAGAGGGCCGAGGAGTCTTGGTCCTGTGGCAGCTCGGGACGAGCTGAAAGGCCGAGGAGGGCAATTTCCTGAGGCTCTGAGGAGAGCCAGCTTGCGCTTGCAGGTTGGACACAGAGGTGGCCTGGTCGGCCCCTGTGGGCCCTTTCTTCTGAGTTCTGGGACACTTCATCTGCCACGTGTCCTGATCTGAAGCATCGCCAATATAGAGCATCATCAGGTATGAACAAATGTGACCTACTTAATCATGAAAATGTTAATCTTACGAACGAGAGGCTAGGTGCTAATTACATGAATGAATAATTAGTAAAGACTCAGAGGTGATCAAAGTTTTAAATTTCTGATTCATCAACTCAAACAGGAACGATTTGAGGTCATCATGTATTATCAGTTAAGAACTAGTTTCATTACAACCCAAAAAAACATCCACAGATCAGTTATGTACATTGGTTGATAATCGAAACTAGATCGAACAGCTTATAGAAAATTCAACAACGCTAAGTTTTTACAATAAACAACAAAAACTAATATTATTTATCCTGGTGCCATAATTTATATGCCTGCACTGCGAGCATGAAAATTCTTTAGCTAACCATTGGTGAACTCTGGGAACACGCAGATGGCGCCGGCCTCCTGAATTAGGAACAAATAATTAGTTAGAGATTATAGTATATAAACGGGGTGAGATATGAAGAAAAACTCTTCTTTCTTTTTGCACCTACACTTTGTATGGAACAAGTGAATGCACACGGTTCCCTGAAAGTAGTACAACAGAGGTCCCTGATACATCGGCAATACTACTGATTTGTTATATTCATGAGTGAACATCCACGTAAAGGCACAAGAATATGAAAATGGTCATACAAACGTTTATAATAATATAATAATCTACAAGGCTATACAGTTTATGTACATGCTAAAAGCTAACCCACTCATTTTCAATTTGTGTTGATAAATATGTCTTGGTTGTTCAATGTCCTTTGTAATAACTTCGATGTAGATATATTCATAAAGATATTTATTTTTATTCAAGTTGATATTTTAAAGCCCATTTTTACTTGAATTATGTCTTTTAATACATTATTGAACGGAAATGGAGATCTCAACCGGTGATTAATATTAAACAAGTAAAGAAAAATGTGAAAAAGTGCCTACATGTTTGAGAAGTAACCACTTCCAGAAGTGCGCAAAATTGAAATATAGCATAAAATCAAGAACATGTCTCCAAAATGTCAGCACGCCCAAACAGTGTCCTCATAGTATCATGTTTGGCCATAGATATACAAGTCTTCGAGCAGAGATACGAGGAGCGCTTTCTCTAGTATTATAGAACTTCTATGAATAATTTGTTCACAAGCTTCCAAGAAAATAAAAGGTCATTAACTAATCATTCATTAAAAAAAGGGTTGGTTCTTTGTCAAATAGAGTGGAAAAAACATGTAGATTTTAGATTAACTGAAAAATGCACAAACTAGAGGGTAATAAAAATAAAATTTAGGTCAGAATCATATTGTCATGCCCCACTTCCCAAAAACGAGAAACGAGGATGACAAATCCACGACGTATTCATACCGAGAAGCACCCCTTGCCGATATGAATACGCTAAAAGTCTGGATTAAGCAGGATAAATATAAAACCAACAAGAATTTAAAATAAATAAATATCATCCATCAACATTTATTATAAGTTTCAAATTCTCTAATAAAAGTCTAACGACTTCAAACAAATAAACAAGATTTGAAGGAAAACGTCTTAAACCTTTAGGCACACTACCTGTAAAGGAAAACTAGAGCTCGGCTTGACTAAAAAGATATTGGGTGTCCTCCTCAGTTGGTACCACCTTGTACCTAGCCTCTTCTGCCCAATATCGTCTGACGATATTCCCCAGAAAAGAAAACAGAAAACAGAATGCCGTCAGCGAACTAAAGTTCGGTAAGTCTCCATTTTATAAAAATATATTTGAAACAAAACATGGTATGCATAATACTAGACATGAGAATAACTGTGAACAGTAAACGGTAATGTACATGTCAAATAAATAGCATGTGTTAATCAGTGCAAGGTAACTAGAGTATCACGACATTCGATATATCAGTGTTATTAAGTATAAGTATAAGCTCGATTTGTGAGAGTTTTATTATGTAATTAGGGTATTCCGTAATTCTCACGGAACCACAGCAACACGAGATTCACGAAATTCAAGATTTATATATAATACAATGTATCGTATTCTCCAGTATCACGAGGAATAAGATATGATCCCCTGTGACATAAATACCTCCATTCTTCGAGCTACCACATGCCCATGATATATATATATATATATATATATATATATATATATATATTGTCTGTTATGCATGTCATGTTCATGAGATTCAAGATTTACAGATTCATGTATTCACGAATTCATGAGTTTCAAGTATTCAGGTGGTTCATGTCAGATTCATGTCAAGTTCAGGTCAAGATAGTATAATCTAACGCCGGTTAGAGTGTGAGCGTCAACCATCGCAGGAGTATTCTCAGATCCAAAGCTATCATTCAGGGACAAGAAAACACGAGCCCATTCATGAGTTAGTAATGGGTCTCCTGAGATTCCGTTGATCGAACCCACAACTCAAATTACCCCAATGTTCTTAACCACTGTCGGAGTATTCTCAGGACCCAAGTCTATCATCCAGGGGTAAGAAAACACTGGCTCATTCATAAGTTACTAATGAGACTCCTGAAATTCAGTTGATCGAACTTACAACTCAAATTACCCCAATGTTCCTAACCATCGCAGAAGTACTCTCAAACTCAAGACTATTATTCAGGGGCAAGGAAACACGACCTCATTCATGAGTTAGTAATGGGACTCCTGAGATTCAGTTGATCGAACTCACAACTCAAATTACCCTAATGTCCCCCATGTATGTTAAACTATACGTAATGGACAGAAAACAATACTGTAAAGAAGTGTTGTAAACTACTAATTATTTAAGTCAATTGAAATCATAAAATAAACAAGAAATATAGCCCTAGGTGTTATGCGGGTTCAAGTCTCGCATAATTACGACCACTGGTTTGGGAGATATACACATTATCGTATCGTTGGACAGAACATATCCAAATCTGTCCAGCCCCAACACATATTTTTAAAACACAATTTGCATTATTTTCCGTCTGTTTTTAGGTCTCGAAAATTATTAGAAACTTATAGATCTTTCGGTCTACTTATCCAAACAACTAGGTTCCGCACAATTTGGATTCCTGAAATTCTAGTTATGATCAGATTAATATCATGGTTTAAAATAGAAATTATAATTTCAGGACGGCAACTATGGGGTGTCTTGCAGGACATAAATCGGGTCGTTCTATACGTTTCGGAGTCACCAAATATATAGAAAAGTTATACGCCAATTAGGCATCTATATATGTCAGGTTTGTCACAAACTGACGTCGGGAACTCAAATTATATCATGTTTAAAAACAGTACGCGATTCAGGACATATTTTGTCCAGATTCGTCATATAATTTTTGAAGGCGGAATTTTATAAGTTATATCGGTTTTCAAGGAAAATATTAAAATTAGAAAAATCTAGATCTTACGATTTAGTTGTCCAAAACTTAAGCCTGCTCAAAGCGGATCTCGGAAGACGGAGTATGGGTCTCCGTAAGTGGCCGGGAAAAACAGGTTTCAGATTTATGAAAACGGTGAGTAAAATATTATAAAACATGATTCGTAGTTTTAAAATAATAGTGATCTATAACAATACAAGATAATCAATAGACACATTTGGATAAGTAGGGTTATGCAGACAATACAAGTAATTATGTATTGAATTATAGAATAAAGTTAGCAATAATTCACTATATGTGATAGTATTTATGTTAGCATTTTAGTGGACTATAAACAAATGTAAGTTAATAATACTTTTACATAAGCAACAATAGAAGAGTGAGTAGGGCACAATTGTGATGGATCAAAATAAAAAGTATAGTCGATAATCATATTGGTTTGAAATATGACAAGTTATAATTTATTATGTTAAACACATATATAGAAGTATAGTATTTAATTGATGAATATGATATAAAGTGAGAATGCAAGTGTAAATAAAATTAGCGCTATAATATAATTGAGTGGTTACATAATAGTACAACACAAGAATATAAATTGAATATTGTTTGATCTATATATAAAGAAATATTAGTAGATTACATTATAATTATATAGACATTTTTAGATGTGATTAAAAATCATATTTATATAGATTCATTATTACATAGCATTTGTTTTTAACCAATGATATAAGTATTTCATGCATCCATATTTATATATAGTATGTTTCTGGTAATAAATATGACGTTCATAGTAGTGCAATCATATATATGATAAAAAGATTTAAAAAATTAAACTTGTGATTGAGATCGATAGGAAAAAAGAAGATGGAACTTACAAATTGACAACTTGATTTTTGTATCAAGTTGTCGGTTTCATTATAAAAATAGTCTCGGGTCGGTTTCGAGTCTTCCGGCGTTTGATAAACGGTTTCTACTTCTTCTTTCATGGTCGTTTTTTTAGCTTTGGTGGAATATCAGATTGAGGATGAGAGAAAAATAAAGATGAGGGTTTCATTTCGGAGTTGAAGAGGAAAATAAAAAATTCGGCAGAAAAGAAATAGGGTTAAGGGGTTAAGATCTATTAAAATCCTATCAATCCCCCAAAATCAAAACAACCAAAAACAACAGTCAAAACAAATATATCCAAATAACAAGCCAATAATTTAAAACAATAATTAAATTTATTTTTTAATTAAGAGAAACTTTTATCTTTTTTGAAATAATAATAACTATGACCGAAAATGCTCATATAAAATAATATAAATAAATTTGTATAATATAACTATACTATATGAAAACTACATCAATAATTAAAACATACTGCTAACTAACAAAAATATAAATACAAAATAAAAATACAACAATAAAAAATATAATCATACAAAATAATATAATAAAATAATAATTATAATAAAGAAATAAATAATTTAGGGGGGTTGGGGTTTGAACTTGAGAGCTGTGGGATAGCAATACAACGTCTCAACCAATAGAATGCACGCAATAATCATACATATATTCAAATATAAATGAATATATACCGAATTTAAAAAGAAATTATCTTATTATAAAAAAAAGGGTATATGGATTTTGCGGTCGTTACACATATACCAACCTTTGAATATATAAAACTTGTTTGGAACAATATGCACTTTCCTTTTTACCGAGAAAATCTAGAATCATTGTATCATGCTAATTACACTCATTATTTTTTTGAACCCAGAGATATCAGATATGTTCAAGGCTACATACAGTTAAAGAAACGAATAAAAGAAGTTGCCTATGCAACCAACTCACAACAGAATCAGGACTCCGATAAGCAAAGATATTTAGAGGGGGGATACTAAATGCGGTGCCTACTTTCTATTATGCACCCAACAATACTGGAATCCGAACACCAAATTATTCTTAATGAGTAGAAGCTCGAGTACCAACCGAGATAAAGCCCATTATTATTATTGATGACAGCATAACATCGCACATAAAAATCCCTAATTAGACCTAAATAATACCTTAAAATTCAATGCAGTGTTCACTGTCCCAAGAAAGTAATACCAAAATTGACTCGTTATGGGTGTTCTTGTTGCTGCAATTACAGTTCAACTTTATGAACCTAAAGATTACGGGCACGGACAATTTTGAGGTGAACAATCTCTTTACAGCGGTTCGGCGTATAGCCAACTACCACTCCTTTGGAACTAATCCCTCCGTCCCTTTTTACTTATCATTTTGGAGAGAAAAATGTCCCACTTAACTTGACGTTTTTGGAATAACAAGGAAATCATTAATGATAAAGATATCAATAAATGATACAATACCAAAAATAGCCTAGAAAATTAATTGCTGATATTAAAAAATTGATAATGCTTTCCTTAATAGTTGAGGGTAGAATTGGTATGATTTTTTAGTGGTGATGTGGCAGTAGATTAATTGCTGATATTAAAAAAGTGATGATGCTTTCTTTAATCGGTGTGCATTCCTCTAAAATGACAAGTAAAAAGAGACGGAAGGAGTATGATAATAAGACAAACTTGTTTTGGGACCTGCAAATTCCTTTGGCCACTCTATGCACATAGGAGGTAATTCCGGAAAAGACCCTAGAGCTTCTTCTCCTCAAGATGCTTGTAAGGCACCGTCAAAGGAAAAGTACGTTAACAAGGTTCTTATCCTATCATTGACCCCGATATTAAATCAAGTGTCCAGAGGTCGATAACGAACCAATGTAAACCAAATAAAAGTCAGAATTTAAATAAGCATAGGTCAAAATAGATATTTATAGGTCAGGAATATCGAAATAAGGCTCTGTTCTCATCAACTAGTACAGAAAGATTTAGAAACTTGATGCAAGCAAAAGAGGTAAACAGAAATATAGTAAATAGATTTCATGAAAATAAACAAGAGATACTGACTATTCAACGGTTCGTGTTTTCTTAGACTCAGGTCCTTTCTCTATGGTATCCGACCGCTTCATCCCACTAGTAAGAACTACACCTGACAGGCCCTCAAGCCTAGTAGATGGCCCAATCTGCTTCACTCCATCATTATTCTGGGGCCCATCAGAGGAACTGGATGTGCCCAATGAGCCACACTGCAAGACAGTTGGTTGAGAACCGCCACTTCTATTAGTTCCGTAACCCGATTCATAAGAATGTCCTTCTTTGAATTCCTTAGCTGCACGAGTAGTTGTTTCTGCTGCAGTAGCTTTTGCAATTTGCTCATACTCTTGAGATATGCTCACAGGTAATGTATAATTCGTCAAATTTGCCGATGGTTCATTCCCATAAACAGCACCATTGGAATTGTTCTGCGAGTACCTAGTTAAGGGCAATGCATTGTACAGTTTTTGCTTGGATCTTACAATTTTGCTCATAACAGCCCGTGTATCAGAATAAGCTGCAAGATAATTTCAGGAAATAATAAGCATATTCTGAAAGCAAGACTAGTTACTTATATGGCTCCTAAAAGTTCACAACCATAAAACACAATTACACAAACCTAAAATGGACTGAATAACAGCACGTGCTGCCATCTGTTCTGCTTCTTTCTTGCTCTTAGCTGCGTTCCCAGAATAAGTTTGACCGTTGAAAATTGCAGCTGCAGTAAACACTGGAAGCTTCGCTCCTACTTGATAAGTTGTGTACGTCGGTTTTTCAAGATTCATCTTAATAGTGTACTCATGCAGGATAGATTTGCCAAATATTAAATCCTAGAAGGTGAACAAGTCAGAAGCTACAAAATAATAACGTTTAATACATGAATAAGTCCAAATTTAGAAATTGATAAGAACACAATTGAGAAGTGCATGATGGTGGAGTGTAGGGAGACTAGCAAAAGGGAGATCAGAATTGAATACCGGATGACACCAGGAGTTCATCTAGTCTCAAGGAGTTAATAAAAACACAACATACATGAAAATAATACCACAATTTATAAATTAATAACAAATGCATATGAATGAAAAGGAACTACAGCTTAAACTTCTGGACCTATGGGCTGGCATTGACACTGATATGGACATGCTACAAAAAAATGTTTATTTGGTGAAAATGTCGAGATACATATTCACAATTTATTAGAAGCTAACTGCATTGAATTCCATGTAAGCAATACAGATTGGCGAATAACCAACTCAATCATCAGTATAACAAGACATGAAATAAAATATTGGCAAATGTGTCTTGCACCCCTTAATTGTTAATATTTTGCAATTATTCAAAGTGAATTTTGATCATATACAAAAAGTTCAAGTTAAAAAGAGTTATTCAATGTGGACCACACTTTTTACATTTTTGTCATACTCATCAATCCAGTAATGTAATTCAGAATCTATAAGTTCGGAATTTATCGATGTTGTGCCTATTTCCTGTCAGCATTAACTACAATTTCGTAATTCTGATTTTAATAGTATGTATAGGAAATAAATTCTTAAGGGTTAAGGCTACACCTACATACGCTAGCCTTGCACTCATGGAAATAAGGACTAAAACATATTCATATGTATTAGAACCAATCTTGCATGACAAACACAATATATTTAAATTTACTGGCATTTGTAAGGAAGTTCAAGGCCCAAACCTTTTCGTATAAGTTATGTTGAAAGTAAAACCAAATGATGGGGAAACTTTAATGATAGTCCCACATTGGAAACAACAAAAAGAAACGCATGGGTATAAGATATAAGATGGGTCAAACCTCAACAAGGCTTGAGTCTTATTGTTGGAACCCACTTATATCAAAAGCTCATGTATACCCAGAAAAGCCCACCACTCCCTCAACTTTAAATACTCTCTTTAACAGGTTACAAACTTTTTCGAATTGCAGATGCCCATAGCACATGTGTAAACTTGTTGCTTAAGACACACCAGCCTCTAAGACGCATGCGACTACAATTCTTTAGCATCAGTAATGGGAGGCAGAAGAAAACTATTTCCTTCATACAGCTCCACTTGTTGATTTCTAGATGATTATCATTTTCCTTGGAAATACTATCAGATATAAATATATAATAAGAATAAGGAGAGCAAACAACATGATGCACTATTCTATTGAATTTGTATCATGTAGCACTCCAGAATAGCACTAGAATGAAACAGAAGTGTTTACTGAGCCAAGACTTGGCATACCTCAAAAATCAAAGGAATAGCTTGATCCTCGATCTTTCTAGATACGTTTTCAAGAGCAAGTTTTGCTACATCTTGCTCTGCTGCTTTTCGATTAATAAATGTATGAGAAGATGTGAATTTCATCCCATCAACCAAAACAGTAGACCTGAACCGTGGTGCATGTGCATTTCCTTCATTTGTTATCTCATACACCGGTAAGGGAATTGATGACTTTTGGGCGTACTCTTGCAATCGATTCTTATGCATGAACTGACCTGTAAAAGTATGGTAAAAACATGCAGACAAAAATACTCAGAATGTTTAAATAAAATACAAGGAAAGTTAGATAGCCAAGAAAAAAAATACACGATGTGACTTGCTATGTAGAAAAGGTCGCAAACTAGAATAGTTTTAAAAGGCAGGTAATGAGTGGAAAAGATTACGAAGATGTAGTTTTGGCAACCCGACATTTCGGTGAGCCAAACCTTGGTTTCACGGAGTTTGGATTCCAAACTCCAAAATCTAACTTTGTGTTTTGCTTGAAAACAAATTTTAGAGTTTTCCAAACTGGGATTTGGTGACCCCCAAAGTCAGTGAAGCCAAACATTGGGAAAACTCAATCAGAATGGATTTCCCAAAACTTGACATTAAACACCGAAAAAGAGTTAGCGAAACCTAGTTTTAGAAACTGAGATTTCTATAAACAAAACTAGGGATTCACTGGGGTAAGGTTGTAAGGTACAGAAATTTAATGAAAAAGCTAGCGATTTGGCAAATCTAGAAGCATAAACATATACTGGTCTTCATTCCCGACCCATTAAAATCCCAAAATCTTTAACTAAACCTTTGGGATTTCTATGTGATCCGATGATTATGATCAATGAGCTATGATATTCTATCAAAATGTCTAAAATCAAAATGGCAGCTGTGTATTTGTCCTCAACGAAACGATGGCTGCATCAACAATCAATTAACGAGACACAACGCTGACAATGATTGAATTAAACTACTAATTGCAATCAAATTCTCTTTACTCGAACAAATTTCGATGGGATTGGTGGGAAAATCGCACATTGTAACAACTAATTCCGATAAAAACCCTAGAAATGATAAGATTACCAGGATCCTTCGACGTCGCTGGGACTTCCATCGTGAGAAGAGAGACAGAGGAGGAGGAGGGATTAGGGCTTATTTGGATTTACTAATCGGGTTTTGCAAATTGGCCCCTCTATTTTTATTTTTTGGGTGTTTGTAAACAAACCCCCTATAATCTGTATAAAGTGGCTCAAGAAGGAGTGAAGGAGGTGTAGAAGAAGGTTCTTTGAGCAAATAGTTGGAGTGGAACATTTTTGTAGTTTTGAAAGAAGGAGAACAATGGTGCTGATGTTAGATGGAGGGAGCTAAAGAAAAGGACAAAATGATCATTTAAAGTCATGATGATGAAAAATATCTAAGTTTGATTACTCTAGGACCTGTGTTTTGTTGCAGGTCTTTCGATTTGTACGGTGATTACATAATTTTGTGTTTGGTTGGTGTTTGAATTTCTTGGATTCCTCTGTTTTTTGTGGGGAGTCCACCACAAAATATGGATTACTGAATCCTAAATTTTTTTAAGGATTTTCAAGAATTGGGTAATATTCATTGTACTTTTAGATAAGATCCGTGTACTTTATATATTTAATAATCCTCTCTCTCTCTATCTCTCTCTAAAATCCTCAAATCCAAATCCCAATTTCTTTTCACCAAACAAACAAAGATTACAAGGATCTGCAAATCCAATACTAGGAATTAAAAACCAACCAAACAACAAATTACCAAATCCAGAAATTTTCAAACTTGCAATTTTGGAATCCAAATTTCATAATCTTGCAACCAAAGAGATGGAGGATTTTGAAGAAATTGATTGCCTTTTTTTTGAAACACCACTAATTCGTACAACCTGTGTAAGAAAAAGCTTTTGATTTCCCCAAAAAAATATAATAAAAGGCTCTCTTTTATATAAACTCACATAAGGTAGTCCGTGTCTAATATCATATTGTAACATTTTAGAATTAAGCGATAATACGGGTTTTTAATGAAATTTAACAAATAAATATTTTCTTCACATTTTATTTAATTAATTAATATTTTTCTTAATTATTTTTATACGTGCACACACGTGTGCATGTTGAATTAGGGTTTAAGAGGTGTTAACCATGCTCATATAGTCATGGCACACTTAACCCTCTCTTTTTATCATGTTATGCAAAATTTAACACTTTATCTATTTAAATTATTCAAATAAAGATTATTGTTTTAAAATAAAGAGAAGAGAATAGAAGGGAACAGAAGGGTTGAATTCTAAGGAGACTAAGGGGGATGGCTGCCATTAATGGCTTTAACGGACACTCACCTCATTCACTTACCCTCACATACCCTCGCTTATACTCTCAATTCCTTCACAAAATATCTCATTCTCACCTCACTCTCTCTATGATTAATCCCAACTCGGTTGCTCCTCTCTCTTTCACTACACATCAAGTTCTCCATTGAAATTATATGTTTGCATCACAATCCAAATACTAAATCTTCATCAACCTCACTAAAATCTTCATTAATCTTGCTTGTGATGACTTGGAGCTTGGAAAACTAGGATTTTTCCCAAGTTTTGATGAGATGGTGATCTTTGATTCTTTATTAGGCTATATGAAGTTTGTATGCTTATTAGTTTCAGGTTCCAAACACTAAGTTATAGTTTTTGTGCAAATATCGTATTTTGAATAAGTTTTGCGTATCGTTGGAACCTGCTATCAAACCAGGTTTTTGTTTGAGAAGTTGCCATCACAGAGGCCTAGTTAGGAGACCTAGAAGCTGCCCTGAAAACTTGAGATCAACCCCTCATTTTTGAGCCGCAAATAAATTGCTTCTGGCCGCAATTTGCGGCTAGACTGGGGACCGGGGTCTCGAGTCTTGGTCGTGGAGTCTCTAGGGTTGTTTGTAGTCTCGTGAAACTTGCAATTTTCACCAATTTCTTGTGTAGAAAAATCTGGGGCCACTTAGCTAAATTTAGGTGTTTCGGCAAAGTGCGATACGATTGATCCGACGTAGTTTTAGTGTTTCGGGTATCTTGCTGTCGTGGGTCTTTTTTGGTGATGTCGACACACACGTTAGCCGCTAAGCGAACCCTTTTGTAGCTTAAGGGAACCGATACGTTAAAATTGGCGTTGTGTTCGTTATTGTGTAGTTTGCTAAATCCACGCGTTATTGTGTTTTATGTTAATAGGATCACAGGCAGGGGCTTTGGACGCTGCGAAAAAAAGGAAGCGGGTGGTCGGATTTACTTAGCTCGAGATCACCGGTGGGTAGATTTAATATCTACGGAGAAATCGCCCGTATGGCGTTATGCGTCGGGGCTTGATATGATATTATAGCCGCATGTTTATATGCATACATGTTGATTATGCATGAGCATCATTACATACCATTACTTTGTTGTGCCTTGACTTAGTACCTAGTGAACACTGCACCATTACTGACAGTTCATGTTGCACGAGCACTAAATTGAAAGCTACACCCACACCGTCGGTAATTTCCATGATACTCACAACCTATACGCATATGTTGTATTGTAATTGATATTGATATTGACACATGAATTATTGTTCTATTGTACATATGAGATACATCATGCATACATACTTGTTGGGGTCGAAATTTACACCCCGGTTGACCAAGTCAAAATCAAAGTCAGCCCCAAGCCAAGTGGGCCCAAGCCCAGGTCAAGTGGGCCAATGCCCGGGTCGAGCCCGAACATGGAGCGGCCGGCCTCCCCCCATGCCAAGATAAAAATTTTGTAATAAATAATTTTTGCTGTATTTATTTTATTTTATTTTACGAATAAATGTAAGGAAAATGGGCATAAAGCCAAATTTTTGTAAAGCCCATAGCTTATGTGCAAAAAGAAATGGCACATGAGCCATGGGATAGGCAAAATGCCATTTTGAAAAGCCCAAGGGGCTATATGTAAAGTGTATAGCCTATAAAGACAAACATAATGAAAATATCTCAACAACTTTGTCTCTCTCCAAAAAATCCAGATCTGTGATCTTCTTCTTCCTCAAGGTTCTAAAACCTTCTTTTTTTCTTTTGAATTAAATCAAGAGTTTTATTCTTCCTTTTATAAAACAAAATAGTTTTTCACCACAAAAACCATAAAGGGAAACTCAGATCTGCCATCAGATCTCAGAAAGGAGAGATTTTTAAAATCTCATACTTCTTGATCTTCAAGATCCGGCCAACAAAGGAAGAAGAAGGGAACCCATCTCCAGAAACCCCACTTTGGGGAAGAACTAGGGCTCAAGGGGAGAAGCCTTTCATCAGCTTCAAAACATCCTAGAAGTTTAACTCCTCATACACACACACAAAAAAAAAAAAATAAGTGCTCCTTTCTGGGAGTACAACCCCCATTGCAGGGACCGAGTCCCTTTTGGCGCCCAAGCGCCCACGTGCTGACACGTGGGGCGCCAGTGCTCAAAGCGCTAGCGCTCTTACGCTCAGAGCGCTAGCGCCCAAAGCGCTAGTGCCCGAGCGCCCACGTACTAACACGTGGGGCGCTAGCGCCCAAAGCGCTAGCACCCGAGCGTCCATGTACTGACACGTGGAGCGCTAGCGCTCTTGCGCTCGGAGCGCCAGCGGCCAAAGCGCTAGTGCCCGAGCGCCCACGTGCTGACACATGGGGCGCGAGCGTTCTTGCGCTTGGAGCGCTAGCGCCCACGTGCTGACACGTGGAGGCGCTAGCGCTCTTGCGCTCAGAGCGCTAGCACCCAAAGCGCTGGCGCTTTTTCCCACGCATCCTTTGGATGTCCTTTCCCTCTTTCACACACACACACACACACACACACACACACAAACACACACATACTCCACACTAAATACACCTCCTCCGTTAGAAAAAATTTCTAACTGGGCGTTGCCCCGCACCCCGCAAGGGGCTGTTAGCCCTCTTGACCCCCAGCCCGCTATCCGGATAGCGGAGCCCCCGTAAAAACTCTGCGGGGACCCGATATATCCAAAACCCCTTCAAAACACAACACTGCACATTGAGTTCGCATGACCAGTTTAACCCGTTAATCGGAGGTTCTCTCGCTCCAAATGCGAGGAGTAATTAATGGCAGCTTAGTCCGTGGCAGCCGGAGATTTGGATCCCCGCAATCAATAAACCCCAGCGTACCCTAGGCAGGGGGAATCTGTAATGCGCCTGACCAGCGCGCGCGTATTCCCATCTCAATGGGGTGACGAAAAACACCCTAAAGATTCTGGCATGCCCGGTGGGACCCATCTCTCCTCCCATATCTCGGGTGAAGCGTTCATGCGAACTCATTTAACATATATGCCGATGTTTGTACTGAAATAATGTTTTTTTTCCGTGCAGCAATCAACTTTCAACGACGATGTCTTCTAAGATGAATTCAGCTTCCGACGCGACCCCGATCTCGTACTTGGTCAAGATCAATGCCCGCGTGGTTCTTCCCGCCAATCTCAGCCGGCAATGGGAGGAGCCACCCCGTCAATTTGGTTCCGTCATCATCTACCCTGCTGGAAGCGCTCATCTGGCGGAGGTCACGGCAAACCAAGCGGCCAAACCGACCTCAAGGGGCGGGAGGCCGAACGTTGTGGTCGCCAGAGCATCCCACCCCAAAAGCAAATCTGTATTCGAGCGACTATCCACTGTTCCGACTGGGGGCAAGGCCGTCTACACCAATGGGGATACGAAGCATCTCTAGCAAGCTCAGATGGTGCCCTTGACAATCGCGCGAGCAGGAATCTTCTCTGGGCTCTCTGTCAACCGGCCTACGGCGTCTTCCCGAAGAGCCGAAGTCTGCCGAGTTCTTAAAACAGAAAAGTTAAGGCAGAAGCGGCTCAGGTATCGAGCCAACAAGAGGGCCAGGACTCCGGCCAAGTGGAATCTTGTGAGGTTCCAAGAGCAGGGTTACTCCGCGACAACGGCTGAGTCAGCCGTAAAAATCAGCAATTCCTTCGAACCTCTGAAGTGGGTTCAGAAAAATGCCATGACCGCCAGAATCAAGAAGACAGCGGTCCGAACGTCGCTACAAAGAGACATGTCCCGGCCCCAACAGAAAAAGTATGACACTGTCTCTTCAAGAGTCTATCAGGCGCTCTGTGCCGCGCGAAAGCAACGGGGCAAGACCAAAAAGGGAGCGTCAGCACCATTCAAGAATCCGGCCAGGCCAGTCTCCTTCAATCGACTGCCCGTTACCGAAATAGGGGGTCAAGACAGCGATCTGTGAAATCAGCCGCCGATAATAAAAAGACGGCTGGATATATTATCCATACGGTCTATATGGCGGGCGGGCGCCCCAGCGACAACCTTCGCAGCAAAAGCAAGGATGGGGCCACCACATCCCAAGTCCAATCTGGCTTGAATGTGCTTGCCGCTTCCTAAGAACAGCCGCCTCCGCTGGATGATGAAAACCCTCTTGATGAGGACGATAGGCAGAAGGACCCTTCGGTCCAGGCAGAGTCAAGCTCGGAGAGCGAGGAAGAACCGACTTTCTGCCCCAGGACCGCTGAGCAAGAGCTGCTCTAAGAGCTTCGGAAACAGCTCAAGAGCAAAGATAAAGAGATGGCCAAGCTCTATTCGAAGATCGACGACTTAACGAACGTTGTGATGCAGCTTACGGCTCAAATTGCTCGAGCGCCTCCCAATCAAGCACAAGTCGCAACTCATGAGCCGGATGATGACAATCCGAAGCAGCCGGTGCCTGTCCCTTTGGGTCCAAGATTCGTCGAGCCGCACGAAAGCCGACCACATTCCGCTTCTAGGGACGCCTTAGCCCCAGATAACACTATCCCGTTAACACAAGATCGGATAATGGATTTGGTCACCAGCAAGGTTAAAACATTGGTGGCTGAAGCTGAAGCTCAGAAAGAGATTGGCAGTAGTGGGCGGCCATATCCCGCACAGTACGATCTGATCGAGTTCCCGAGCAGCTACGTCATTCCTAAGTTCGGAAGATTTGACGGGACGGGAAATGCAAATCAGCACGTCGCCCACTTTAAAGCATCGTGCGGAAATACAGGGGGCAATGATACACTCCTTCTTCGTCAGTTTGTCAACGGCCTGACCGGTGTCGCTTTTGACTGGTATGCGAGTATACCAGACGGGTCCGTTATTACCTTTGCCCAAATGGAGTCTCTGTTTCGGCAAAGGTTCATGAGTGTCAGTGATAAAATCTCCATTGCTGACCTTGTGAGGACCAAGCCAGGGAAGAATGAAAGCAACACCGACTTTATCGCTCGATGGCGTAATCTCACGGTCAAGTGCGAACCGCCGCTGGAGCAGGACCAGTCCGTCAACCTTCTCATTGGGAACCTCAGCAATTGGATGGTCCCATTCTTGTGTACAGCGGGCCTCAAGACGTTTCAAGAGCTAACCAAGAAAGTCCAAATGCTGGAACGCTCGAAGCAAGATTCTACCCCGGACTCTCAGAGAGACAAGACTTGGAAAAGCAAACGGGACGACAATCGTAGAAGCGGGAGTTCCAGCAGTACCAATGTCTTCAATGCGTCCGACAATGAAGAAAAGCGAAGGGCGGGCGAATCCAAAACCAGCCGGTCTCGAAAGCCAGTGCTGGGAGGAGAAGGGCCTTCCCTAGAGGAGAAAAAGAACAAGGTTTACTCTTTCAGAAGGGACAAAGTCCGGAAGATATTTAAAGATGCCTTGAATAACGGTCTACAATTGCCGGAGTCGAAAAGACCTCAAGAAGCAAAAATGACCGACAATCCCCTGTATTGCCCGTACCACCGAGCAGTGAGCCATGCGATCGAGGATTGCTATATCTTCAAAGACTGGGTCGAGAAGCAGTACAAGGCTGGAGAGATCGAGCTGTCCAAAAGTGTGTTGGTGAACAATCAGGTTGCAACCACCAACTTTATACGGACAGAAGCTGAAGCCTTCTGGGATCAGACAGCCGAACCCGCTGCCCTGAGAAATGAAACCGACTCACCGCAGCCTCCTTGGAATAAGCACATATCTAATAAGACGAAGAAGATGCTAAAGCTGCTTCAAAAAGAGCCCAGGACGGAATGGGAAGGACAGAAGAAGCCTACCAGTCCAGCTGCCAATGCGGCTCCATCAGGCTCAAAATCCAAGAAGCTTAAGAAAAAGAAAAGTGCAGCTTGGCGCGAAAAAGAGTCTGCAGGGAGATCGACCATTCAAAAATATATCGATTCCCTCGAAGACCATAAACAGAAGGAAAGAACTCTGATTCAATTGAAAGAGTTCCTCCCTATAGAAGCGGCTGAAATTCTGGAGGAGTTAGAAGAAAACTCCAATGAAGAGATCCCTATAGTGACCTGCTACGCCATCCATCTGGGCAGCGACTCTGAGGAGGAACTCTGTTTTCCCGAAGAGGACGAGGAGCTCGCTACAAAGGCCAATCAAATCCAGCTCAGAAGCGGCAGGGCTCTACCGCTAAATCAGGGCAACACCCCAAAAGGTAAGGAAAAACAAGTGGCTAACGAGGAAGATGGCAGAGAACCGGCTGATGAAAACTCAAGTCCTTCCTCGGTAGACTATAATGTCTTGGCTCATCTCCGGAAGCTTCCGTCTCTCCTGAGCATCTACGATGCCTTGGTCCTATCTAAGGAGCTTAGAGATGTTCTCATTCACGCTCTACAAAACCCCGATCGGTATCAGGCTCGCTTTGCGGAAATTAATATGAAAGAAACCCGGTACGCTTTGCATGCCGCCGCAGTCATGTTTAAGGACGATGACTTACTACTGGGAACGGCTGAGCATAATCGGCCGCTTTACGTGACCGGGTATAGCGACGGAGATCGGATTAATCGCATATTGATTGATCCCTGGTCCTCAGTGAACATCATGAACTTGCGGACTCTGAAGAGTTTGTCAATGGACGTCTGACACCTGTCAAGGGAAAGGATTGTCATTCAAGGCTTCAATCAAAACTGCCAGCAAGTTCTGGGGTCCATAGCTCTGCCAATCAAATTTGGGGATCTGCAGACCGAAGCTAAGATATACGTGATCGACGCTGACACGTCTTATAAAATTCTCTTGGGGCGGCCGTGGCTCCACGACTAAGGCATCATTCCGTCAACTCTCTATCAATGCATGAAGTATACTAAAAATGGCGAAGAAAGACGCATTGACGGAGACATCCAGCCGTTCGGTGTGCATGAAGTCCGATATGAGGATTCTCGGTACTTTATGAACCACCAAAATACTAAGCTACAACCGATTAAGGATAGAGCGGCCCTAAGACTCAAAAGCAAATCTGAGCCAGCTGTCACTTTCAGAAGCAAAAACGCCCAAGTGCGCCCGTGTTTCGGTAGTGACACTGATGAGTCCGACGCTGGAAGTCCGTCCTTCCGTAAAACTCACCCCCGTTTCGGTAGTGATACGGACGAATCTAATACTGAGGGCCCATCTAGCAGCAAAGTCCGCCCTCATCTTGGCAGCGACACTGAAGAGTCGGAGGAAGAGGACCTGCCTTGCAACAGCTGCGCAGATTGGACCCTCATGCAACAAGCGAAATTACGAGAGACCTTCGAAATTGCAGAAGGGTCCCTGACCATCGCAAGGGTGCCGGAGCAGATGTGCAAAGAGCTCGATGCATTATCAGTCTCTATCGTGGACCAGCTGAAAACTTTCTACGTTCCCGGGAGGAAAAATGGACAGAAGGGCATCCTGTTTTATGGGTCAAATCCTGTTGTGCACCCGGACGATTTGTCTGTCACGTGCCTTCCCTATGAGAGGGGCATAAGGGCCATCCTCAATCCCAGATACTATGCGCCCGAGATGCGGGAATACTTTAAAAAGTGCGGATGCCGGTTATATCAAACGGAGTTCGAAGCAAAGTTTTATGAAGGGCTATGGCATCCGCCTTAGGTCCGAGCGCTCATCGATGGACGAATTCCAGATAGACGGGGTATAGGCTTCATTCAACCTGATTCCAAAGCATGCTACATGATCCATATTGGTGAAGCCAGCGAAAGGTCAAATGATGATGACGAGATAGCCGAGCCAGAAGGAGCTCCTCTAGAGCTCGAAGATGGCGGACAAGTAACCTTTGACGAGCTAACCGAGATTGACTTAGGAACGCCTAATAATCCGAGGCCGACCTACATCAGCTCACTCTTATCAGAGGGAATGAAAGAGCAGATAATCGCCCTGCTGCATGAGTTCATCGACTGCTTCGCTTGGACGTACAAAGAAATGCCTGGCCTTTCCCCTGAAGTGGCCATGCATAAGCTGGCTATATCTCCTGATGCTAAGCCAGTCAAACAAGCTCCTCGAAGAATGAGAAGGGAACTGGAAAAAAAGGTCATCGAGGAAACCAAGAAACTTATCGATGCCGGCTTCATCAGAGTGGAGAAATATGCGGACTGGATCGCATGCATAGTCCCAGTGAAGAAGAAAAATGGGCAGATCCGAGTTTGTGTCGATTTCAGAGACCTCAACAAGGCATGTCCTAAAGACGACTTCCCGCTACCGGTCATGGAAATGATGGTCGATGACACCTCAAATTACGAGCTGTTCACTTTTATGGATGGCTCGTCTGGATATAATCAGATCAAGATGTCGCCTGAGGATGAGAAACACACAACATTTCGAACCCCGATCAGAATATATTGCTACAAGGTAATGCCGTTCGGACTGAAGAACGCAGGGGCCACATACCAAAGGGCAATGACTAATATCTTTGATGACCTAATTCATAAAGTCGTCGAATGTTATGTTGATGATCTGGTCGTCAAGACTAAAGCCAAGGCCGATCACATCCAAGATCTAAGGACCGTTCTCACCAGACTGAGGGAGTACGATCTGAAAATGAATCTTCTGAAGTGCGCTTTTGGCGTGTCATCGGGAAAATTCCTGGGCTTCATAGTCCGACATCGAGGGATTGAAGTTGACCCATCTAAGATAAAGGCCATCATGGAGATGCCCCCTCCGAAGAGTCTGACACATCTAAGATCTTTTCAAGGCAAGCTTACTTATATACGGAGGTTTATCTCAAATTTATCGGGGAGATGTAGGCCCTTCTCAAAGCTCATGAAGAAAGGAGCTCCTTTTATCTGGGATGCTGAATGTCAAGAAGCGTTCGAAAGCATCAAACAGTACTTATTGCACCCTCCAATGCTGGCCGCTCCCGTTCCAAATAAACCGCGGATTCTCTACACTGCCGCGTTAGATGAGTCACTCGGTGCGCTCCTTGCCCAGAACAACGAGGAGGGGAAAGAGAATGCCTTCTACTACCTCAGTCGAACTTTATTCGGGGCGGAACACAACTATTCCCCGATCGAAAAGCAATGCCTGGCTTTGATGTTCGCTGTGAAGAAGCTGAGACACTATCTGCTCGCTTATCGGGTTATACCGATCTCTAGGGTCGACCCGCTCAAACACTTAATGACCAAAGCAAGACTAGCCGGTAGAATGTTAAGATGGGCTGTCATGCTACTTGAGTTTGACATAGTTTATAATCCTCAGAAAGCAGTGAAAGGGCAAGCTCTTGCAGACTTCCTCGCTGCTCATCCTATACCAGAAGGGTTGCCGCTAAATTGTGAGTTACCCGACGAACAAGTGCTGCACCTCGAGGAAGATGAGCCATGTTGGGAGCTCTACTTCGATGGAGCCTCATCAATAAGGACCTCCAGTAAATCAAGCATCCCGGAGATAAAAGCATGGATAGGATTGGTGTTCATCACGCCATCAATGGGAACCCTACGGTGTTCTTTCGCTCTCACCGAGCCTCGAACAAACAATGAAGCTGAGTATGAAGCTCTAATAGCTGGTCTGGAGCTCGCCATAGAAATGGAAATCCTTCGGCTACGGGTTTACGGTGACTCCCAGCTTGTCGTCAACCAAGTAAGCGGCGATTATAAAATATACAAACCCGAGTTAGCTCGGTACAGAAGCCGAGTGGTGGAACTCATGAAACGGTTCACTCATATTGAGCTGATGAGAATTCCTAGGGCGTTGAATGGAAATGCTGATATACTCGCTCGCTTAGCTAAGGAGCTGGCTGATCCTGACATGGACGAAATTCTGATCACAGTCAGGAGCCGGCAAATTCTGCCCCCAGTCTCTCTACGAGAAGAGGAAAGCGCGGAACAGAAGAGCAGTCCTGCCGAAGAAGCTTCGATCGTTCAAGACGAGCCAGATTGGAGAGAACCCTTCATAGAGCACTTCCGATACGACAAGCTGCCCGAAGAAAAATCTGCGAGGGTTCAGCTGAAGAAGAGAGCTCTCCGATACGTGTTTCTAAATGACACGCTATACCGCAGGTCATATGACCAACTCTGGTTCAGGTGTCTGTCATTGGCCGAAGCCCAAAAGGTCATGAAAGAAGTGTTAGTGTATATGCCCTAGAGGCCATTACTGTATCATACTAGTTTGTATATTACTTAATGGAAGCTTGGGATATTCACAGTTGTATAGACAATCTTGCTCAAAATGGTAGTATGCTACTTGGTTTGTTTCTACTTTAATATGTGCATTTGTTTTTTTTGGCATATCGCTTATACATATTAGTGGAGCCCTTAGGATCTTTGCTTGATTACCAGCGTTGTGATGGCAGTCACACTAGTTGGGGCTGGGTAATCTACAAGTACATCCTTATACAGGTCCCTAGTCATAGGATTATCGAGACGGGGCATCGATACTCCGGAGTAAACTAGAGCATGCGCTTCTTATCCCAGCAGGGGAGATGGTCTGTCCCACAGCCATTAGTACGTCGTACTGGAGATAGTATGCGGGTGCTCGTTAGGTTACGAGTACACTGGATAGGACTCGCTGGGAACTGTTGGTTGGTACTATACCTATCGTCAGATAACAGTTCCCAGGTGACAGGAGTACAGCTTAGTTCGTCGACTTGACACTGCTACTTCGCCTCGAGTGTATTCCCACTGTACTTTGATTACTACCCTACCACGGCTCAAAGGAGTCGTGCAAACAGGTAGTAGTTGGGTGCAGTCCCGAAGCACTTAGAGGCAGTAGCGGTTAGATAGGATTCGTCTCTCCCGGTATTGGGGGTTGATATCGCGCTGTGCCTAGAAGAGCCATTACACAAAGTCCCTGGCCAGGGCAAGTGAGATTTGCTGGTAGTGTTTCCAGTAGTTTCTCAGGGTGTTCTGGGCTACACTCCGGCACGACTTGTACCGCTATTAGGGGTATGACGTTTACCGCCCCCTAGGCCACATGCGATACTCTCAGACGAACAGACCGGATTGTATGAAGATTGTCACATTCAGGCTCAGTAGGAGTTCGGATGGGTTCGCCTCATCGGTCTTCTTATCGGCATCTACCTGGGGACCGTTACATACAGCTAGTACCACTTGCGGCCTGTGGTTTAACCCACTGCCAACGTAGTGTCGAGTCTTTAGAGTCCCACACAGAGGGTTGTTCGCTTTTGGGCAAAACAGAGTAGAGGTCGCATGGTTTTGCGACGGGGTTCGTTCACATCCGCGCACTTGTGCACGTTTGGTGTCCGGGCAGTTATTACTAGCGGGCTTTGGTTTAAACCAGATCCTAGTATTTGTTTTGGGATTGGTTTTGTCTCATTATATTCGTGTTCCTCGGAACACGGATGCGGGTGTGTATGCACAGGTGACAGAGGCAGAGGAATCTCATTAGGGTTTTTGACAGTTGACTTTTTCTAAACCCTAATGAGAATGAGAAATATGATTAATAATATTAATTAAGGATAATTGTGCCATGGTTAGGTTGACCATTTGACTTTTGTTGACCATTTGTCTTTTGTTGACCTTTTGACCATGATCATTTCTTTTGCAAGATGCTTCTTGATTCTTGCAAATTGCATTAAATGTGAAATGATAATGGTCATTTCAACTAACCATCACAATTTTCTTTAGTTGTTATTATTATTATTATTATTATTATTATTCTCATATGAGAGCATGGTTGTGTTTTTTTTCTTGCTCATTCTTTCTTGCTTTTTCTCTCTCATGCTAAGCTCTCCCTCTTCCTCTCTCAAAGCTCTCTTCTTTCATGTGTTGAAAACCATGAGCTTTGTGAGATAAAACCATCAAGACATCTCTCTACTCATTCTAGGGTTCTTAGTTTAGCAAGCCAAGCACTCTAGTTACCTCTTGGTTGAGGTAGGAGCTCAAGGTAGAGGCCTTCGGGTGGATCTTTCTTCGGCAAAGAGAAGACGAAGAGGAGGAGCCGTCTACACCACTCCAAGGAGCAAGCAAGAAGGAGGAGCACAACAAGAAGAGAAGGAGTTCAAGATCTAGGTATAACCATCTAACATAGTATCTAGAACTTATAGTTAGTTTGTTAGTTTTTGTTTAGCAAAGATCCTCATTTTTAGTCCATGTTACCTTGTGTCAAAAATCCGTCTTTTACCTATTCCGCCTTCCCGTAAGCACCGGGGTGGGTAACGTGGACTTACAGTGGTATCAGAGCCTAGCTAAACAACAACTAACATGTTAGCAAAATGTTTAGAACTTCGATCCGGAAAAAAATCGCAAAATACGTCAAAATCTTATGCTTTCTGTCGTTTTTAAAAACAGGTCTAAAAATATTTCCACACACCTGAAAGATACGTGCAAGGTTTTTTAGGAACACCCAAGAAAAACGAGCCCATGACTCGGTCAGACTGCCGCGGAAGCGCGGCGAAACCAAGCGTTTCGCCGTGGATCCGCGGCCGAGTCGACTCGGTCGCGACTCGTTTTTCCTGCAGTGTGTTCAGACTGATGTTTTGTGATTTTTAAGATGATTTGTTTCTGCCCAGATTCTTCAGAGAACAGTATTGTATTTGGGGTAGTTTCAAATTGGAATATTGATCGAAATTCTATAAACTTTAGCTAATTGGTTATATCTGTAATGTAATATATGTACTGAATGTTGACTAATCGCTATACGTCGATTAGTGGGAGTTGTGCATATCTGTGATCTGTGATGTTGGATTGTATATATGAACTTATTGGATTGTCGCGGATGAATAGCCGGGGTTGTGAGATGAGAGTTTATTTATCTTTCATTTGATATAAATTGTAAATTGATGTAATATTATTTTTATGGCCGCACATCCGGATTGAGGTTGTAGCCGCCATTGTATATTATTTTTTTTACTGTTTTTGCTCCTAGGATAGACCCAAGGAGGGGTGCACAAACTACCGGGTACTTTGAAGTGCCGAGTGGCCTACTCACATTGTTGAGGGAGGTTGCTTCACTTCGGGTACTTGGCGGGTAGTTTGCCGCACCCGTAGGGGTCTAGGGTGGGGTTTTGGCTATTCATCGCGACCGTGTAATCCGTCTTTCGTTGCAGGCTCGAACGAAACGCGGATTCCTAGCATATCCAATGTGTTCATCTGTGATCTGGAATGGCTATCATTGCATCTGACGAATGTATATATATCTATATATGATATCTAGTAGGCGTTGCTTATGTTTTGCATCCGCGCTAGTCCAGCCCCCGCTATGTCGTTAGTTAAGTAACCTAACGGGTGATGACGGGGCCCAGTGGCGAATGCGGATAGCATAAGCGTACGTCATATTTTCGTTGTTTTCTGCAATGGTAGGATTAATTGATGGGACGCATTAAATTAATGCAAAGAAAATAAACCAAAGTTAAATCGTTGGAACAATTTCAAAACCACTCGGTTTTTTCCAAAACAGAAAACTTTTAAAAACGCGGAGCTTAAACTACTCCTTTTAAAAGCTATCAGGTTTCTTCGATTATATCAAGTTCACTACGTTCACGGTTTCGCCAAAACTATTCGTAGCCCTCCGTCATTTCGTATGGATAGTCAATAGTATTCAAACTATGTTTGTTGGCCAAAGTCAAGGCATAGTGATTGGTAGCTATTGGATATTCATATCTAGTATAGATAGATGCGTTGGTTTGGGACAGTCGTACTGCCTTGTTGGCCAAAGTCAAGGGTAGGTACGGGTGGGTTCAAATTAACCTGGATAATGACGGGTAGAACTTGACATGTGACTTATGATTTGTTGGCCAAAGTCAAGGTCATAAGAGCATGGGGAAAAAATCCGCATCGGGAGTTTCAGAAGAAACTGAAACTTGCTAGTGTTGCATACCATTTGGAGTGTGATGATTTTGGTAGGATTCCTTCAGCTTTATCACACGATGATATTTGGATCCCGATCCTACTGTGAGTATATGCTACTCCTCGGAAAACCTTCTCACTTAACGATCAATGCTATAAACCAAGTAGGTGTCTAGAAAAGTGTTAGTAGGGCTACGCCCACAGGGAAAAGAGGTTATTTAATTAAGGAACTTCGCGAAAGCGTCGTAAAACCTCCCTCGAAGTACCGACACTGGCCTGGCTGAACGGTTAAGCAAGTATTGTACGGTGAGATTGATCCCGACTAATTTTTCTTTTATGGTTTAAGGAAGGATTCGAGAAACAGTGGGAGCCATCCTGTTTAGACAAACTAAAAACCACTCTAAACTTGCAAGAGCATCATGCTAAAGTGTTTCTTCTCTCTCCTAATTGCAGCGAACAAACATCATGACCGGCCTTAAGTTACTACTAGATAAGAATATACTGACAGGACCAAACTATAAAGATTGGCTCAGGAATATCAAAATGGTAATCACTTATGAGAAGTTGGGTATCTCCTTAACACTAAAGCCCCCGCCGTCCCAGATCCAAAATCCAGTGTCGCGGATAAGGAAATCCGTAAGACCTGGGAGATTGACTGCGCGAAGGCCAAGTGCCTCGTACTTGCCTCTATGGACAATGAACATCAGAGGAGGCACGAGAATATGGACCTTGAATCCATATTTCTCCATACTAAGGAACTATATGGTGAGCAATCCCGTATCGCCAGATACGAAGTCTCGAAAAAGTTGTTTTCAGCGAGATTGGCTGTCGGATCATCCATAGCGGAACACGTGCTTAAGATGATTGGCTATATTGAGGAGCTCGCGGACCTCGGGACCACGTTAGAGAACGAGCTCTACACTGACTTGATTCTCTGGTCCCTTCCTTCCACTTACGCCCAGTTTATCCTGAACTTCAACTTGCAAGGAAAAGAAGTTGAACTTCCGGAACTCCTCAACCTGTTGAGGAGTGCAGAGGGCACCCTACAGAAAGTTAGGGAAACACCCGCTTTGTCTGTTGAAGGAGCTTCCTCTTCTAGGTCCAAGGCGAAAGCCAAAGGAAAGAAGAAGAAGGACCCCACCAAACCAAGGGACTGTGTTAGTAAAGTGGAAGCCAAGGGAAAGGCAAAGGTAGCAAAGGTTGTTAGTGTATATGCCCTAGAGGCCATTACTGTATCATACTAGTTTGTATATTATTTGATGGAAGCTTGGGATATTCACAGTTGTATAGACAATCTTGCTCAAAATGGTAGTATGCTACTTGGTTTGTTTCTACTTTAATATGTGCATGTGTTTATTTTAGCATATCGCTTATACATATTAGTAGAGCCCTTAGGATCCTTGCTTGATTACCAGCGTTGTGATGGCAGTCACACTCGTGGGGGCTTGGTAATCCACAAGCACATCCTTATGCAGGTCCCTAGTCGTAGGACTATCGAGACAGGGCATCGATACTCCGGAGTAGACTAGCGTATGCGCTTCTCATCCCAGCGTGGGAGACGGTCTGTCCCACAGCCGTCAGTACGTCGTACTTGAGATAGCATGCGGGTGCTCGTTAGGTTACGAGTACACTGGACAGGACTCGTCGGGAACTGTTGGTTGGTACTATACCTATCGTCAGTTATCAGTTCCCAGGTGACATGAGTACAGCTTAGTCCGCTGACTTGACACTGTCACTTCGCCTCGAGTGTGTTCCCACTGTACTTTGATTACTACCCTACCACGGCTCAAAGGAGTCGTGCAAACAGGTAGTAGTTGGATGCAGTCCCGAAGCACTTGGAGGCAGTGACGGTTAGACAGGATTCGTCTCTCCCGGTATTGGGGGTTGATATCGTGCTGTGTCTAGGAGAGCCATTACACAAAGTCCCTGGCCAGGGCAAGCGAGATATACTGGTAGGTTTCCAGTGTTATCTCAGGGTGTTCTGGGATACACTCCGACACGACTTGTACCGCTATTAGGGGATTGACGTTTACCGCCCCCCTAGGCCCGCCATGCGATATTCTCAGACGAACAGACGGACTGTACGGAGATTGTCACATTCAGGCTCAGTAGGAGTTCAGATGGGTTTCACCTCGTCAGTCTTCTTATCGGCATCTACCTGGGGGCCGTTACGCACAGCTAGTGCCGCTTGCGGTCTGTGGTTAAACCCACTGCCAGCGTAGTGTCGAGTCTTTAGAGTCCCACACAGAAAGCTATTCGCCTTTAGGCAAAAGAGTAGAGGTCGCATGGTTTTGCGACAAGGTTCGGTCACATCCGTGCACTTGTGCATGTTTAGTGTCCGGGTAGTTATCACTAGCGGGTTTTGGTTTAAGCCAGATCCTAGTGTACGTTTTGGGATTGGTTTTATCTCGTTTGTATTCGTGTTCCTCGGAACGCGAATGCAGGTGTGTATGCACAGTTGACAGAGAGACAGAGGCAGAGGATTCTCATTAGGGTTGTTGACTGTTGACTTTTGCTAAACCCTAATGAGAATAAGAAATATGATTAATGATAATATTAATTAAGTATTATTGTGCCATGGTTGGGATGAAGGGTTGACTTTGTTGACCGGTTGACTAGGTTGGACTAGTTGACCATCATCATTACAATGGCTATCATTTCATGGCAAAGACTTTTGCTTGCTTGTTATTCTTTACAAAATGAGTGCATGAAATGATATTGCCATTTTGACTTGAACCATCACATAATACTCATTACTATTATGAGTTATGATTATTTTGGATTATGAGAGCAAGGGTGACAAAAGTCTTACTCACTTTTTTCATTTCCTTTCTCTCTCATGCTTGATCTCTCCCTCTTCCTCTTGCTCTCTCTCTAGTCCATAGTTCTACTTGTCTCATGTGTTGAGAAGCAAGAATCATAGAGATAAAACCCAACACACTCCTCTACTCATCCTAGTACACAAGGTTTAGCAAACCAAGTGTTCTAGTTTCCTCAAGATTGAGGTTGAAGCCAAAGGTAAAAGCTTTCAGGTGGATCCATCTTCGGCACAAAGAGACGACGAGGAGAGAACCATCCGACCACCACAAGGAGACCAAGAGAAGGAGTTCAAATTAAGGTATAACCCCTAACCGAGTAGGTAAAACTCTTGTTAGGTTTGTTAGATAGTTGTTTAACAAAGATCCGTATTTTGAGTCCATGTTACCACCAAAAGAAAAATCATTTTTCATCATTTCCGCAAGCCCGTAAGAACCGGGAGAGGTAACGTGGACTTACAGTGGTATCAGAGCCTAGTTAAATACTATCTAACATGTCAGCAAAGTAACTAGAAGTTCGATTGGAGAAACAGTCACGAAACACGCCCGAAAAATCAAGTTTCTGCCGATTCTGTTTTCTGTTCAAAAATTAATAAATCTTACACTAAAAATCGGCTCAGGCATTTTATAAGACACCCAAGAAAATTGGTCTACCGACTCGGTCAAAGCGCCGCGGAAACGCGGCAGGAGCATGCTCCCGCCGCGGATCCGCAGCCGAGTTGACTCGGCCGTGGCACAATTTTCATGCAGTGTGCTTCTGGCGTTGTTTTGGGATTTTTACAATATGTTTTTTCTGCCCAGATTTTCCAGAAAGCAAAATTTGTTTTTGGGGCCTAAAAATCCGTATTTTGATCGAACTTCTAAAGACTTTAGCTAACGAGTTATATCTGTGATGTGATATATGTATTGAACTTCTGCTAATCGCTATACGTCGATTAGTGGGGGTTATACATATCTGTGATCTGTAATGTTGATGGTATGTGTATATGAATTCATTGGATTGTCGCGAATGAATAGCCAGGGGGTTGTGAGATGAGAGTTTTCTTTTTCTTTCAATTCATGTAATTTGTAATTGATGTAATATTATTTATATGGCCGCACAACCGGGATGGGGTTGTAGCCGTCATTGTATAATTTCTTTTACTGTTTTTGCTCCTAGGATAGACCCAAGGTGGGGTGCACAAACTACCGGGTATCTCGAAATGCCGAGTGGCCTACTCACGGTGTTGAGGGAGGTTGCTTCGCTTCGAGTACTTGGCGAGTAGTTTGCCGCACCCGTAGGGGTCTAGGGTGGGGTCTTGGCTATTCATCGCAACCGTGTAATCCGCTCTTCGTTACAGGCTCGTACGGATTGCGGATTCCTAGTATATCCAATGTGTTCTTCTGTGATCTGGAATGGCTATCATTGCATGTGACGAATGTGTATATCTATATATGATATCTATTTAGGCGTTGCTTATGTTTTGCATCCGCGCTAGTCCAGCCCCGCTCTGTCGTTAGTTAAGTAACATAACGGGTAATGACGGGGCCCCGTGGCGAATGCGGATGGCATAAGCGTACGTCATATTTTCGTTGTTTTCTGCAATGGTAGGATTAAATTATGGGACGCATTAAAATTAATGCAAGAAAATAAACCAAGTAAAAGTCGTTGGAACAATTTCAAAAACCACTCGGTTTCTTTTCAAAAACAACTTTTAAACGCGGAGCTTAAGCCACTCCTTTTAAAAGCTATCAAGGTTCCTTCGATTATATCAAGTTCACTACGTTCACGGTTTCGCCAAAACCATTCGTAGCCCTCCGTCGTTTCGTATAAATATTCAATAGTATTCAAGCTATGTTTGTTGACCTTCGTCAAGGCATAGTGATTGGTAGCTGTTGGGTGTTCATATGTAGCATAGATAGATGCGTTGGTTTGGGACAGTCGTATTACCTTGTTGACCTTCGTCAAGGGTATATACGGGTGGGTTCAAATTAACCTGGACAATGACGGGTAGAACTTGACATGTGACTTATGATTTGTTGACCTTCATCAAGGTCATAAGAGCATGGGGCAAAAATCCACATCGGGAGTTTCAAAAGAACCTGAAACTTGCTAGCACTGCATACCATTTGGAGTGTGATGATTCTGGTAGGATTCCTTCAGTTTTATCACACGATGATATTTGGATCCCGATCCTACTGTGAGTATATGCTACTCCTCCGGAACTTTCTCACTTAACGATCAATACTATAAACCAAGTAGGTGTCTAGAAAGGTGTTAGCGGGGCTACGCCCCCAGGGAAAAGAGGTTATTTAATTAAGGAACTTCGCGAAAGCGTTGGAAAACCTCCCTCGAAGTACCGACACTAGCCTGGCTGAACGGTTAAGCAAGTATTGTACGGTGAGATTGATCCTGACTAATTCTTCCTTTTTGGTTTGAGGAGGGATTCGAGAGATAGTGGGAGCCATCCTGTTTAGATAAATTAAAAACTAATCTAAACTTGCAAGAGCATCATGCTGAGTGTTTTCTTCTCTCTCTCTCTTAATTGCAGCGACCCAGTGACCACATAGGTTACATCTAGATAATAAAATGACTGAACCTGACTGTTATGATTGGCAAAGGTCTGTCCAGATGTCCATTACCCATGACAAGCTGGGACACCTCTTAACTAATCAAACCCTTGCCGTCTCAGGACCAGTTTTCCCTGTCACGGACATTGACATCCGTATGACATCGGAAAAAGACTGTGCGAAAGCCAAGTGCCTCGTGTTAGCCTCAGTTGATGGTGCAAACCAGAGGCAGCACGAGAAGATGAACTCAGTTTCTATCTTCCTCCATAACAAAGATTTATATGGAGAGCAATCTCGTATCGCAAGATATGAGACCTCGAACGAATTGCTTCAAGCGGGGTTGGCTGTCGGGTCATCTGTAGGGGGCAACGTCCTTACAGAGACCAGCTATTTTGAGCTCACGGACCTGAAGACCACGTTGGAGAACGGGTCAAATACTGACTTGATCTACAGTCCCTGCCCTCTGCTTATACCCTGAAGGAAACCAGGGAAGAAGAAGGAAAGGGAAGGGCAAAAGTTTCGGGACTGGATGTAGTAAAAGAGGGAGGTTCCTATTGTTATAGGAATGAACATTGGCAGAAGGATTGCAGGGCTAGCAAAGCCAATTGCCAGAATTCGAAGCATGTTGTGGTTTCGGCTTCGGGTGTGTTTGTGATAGAGAACTGTATGTCAGTTAACCCTACTTCCTGGGTATTGGATACCGGATCAGGATCTCACATCTGTAATTCATTACAGGCTCTGAGAAACCGTAGGGTTATCAAGAAAGGTGATATAACTCTCAGGGTTGCTAACGGAATGAGCATGGATGCTGAATCCGTAGGGGAATATCATCTTGGACTGACAACTGGACAGATATTGATTCTGCGTAACTGTTTGTATGTACCAGGTGCGACTTGTAATATCATATCTGTATCCTTACTTTCTAAGGAAGGATATGATTTTACTTTTGTAAGCGATGTGGTCCACATCCACCTAAATCAAGTTATGATTGGGTCAGGTACATTAAATAACGGTATTTACGTATTGAATCAAGCTCAAATTTTCAGTGTCCAGAACACACTTAAAAGAAAGTCTCCGGAAACAAATCAGGCTTTCTTATGGCATTGTAGACTGGGTCACATTAGTGAGACACGATTAACTAAGTTACATAAAGAGGGATACTTGAATCCGTTCGAGTATCAGTCTTATGCCACTTGTGAATCTTGTTTCATGTGGAAGATGACAAAGACTTCGTTCACTGGACACGGAGTAAGAGCGAGCGAGCTCTTAGGACTCATACACAGTGATGTGTGTGATCCAATGTCTACACACACGCGAAGTGGTTATTCATACTTCATTACTTTCACAGATGATTTCTCTTGGTATGGACATGTCTTCTTAATGAAGCACAAATCCGAGGCCTTTGAGAAATTTTGGGAATACAAGAATGAAGTTGAAAAACAAATAGACAAAAGTATAAAGACACTAAGATCTGATCGAGGTGGTGAATACTTGAGTGCCGAGTTTCTGGACTACTTAAAAGAGAATGGAATTCTCTCTCAGCGTACTCCTCCATACACACCACAACATAACGGTGTATCTGAAAGGCGGAATCGAACCCTATTGGATATGGTTCGTTCCATGATGAGTAAGGCTGAGCTACCGCAATCTTTCTGGGGTTATGCATTAGAAACAGCTGCATATCTCTTGAACAAGGCTCCAACCAAGACGGTGCCTACCACCCCATATCAGATGTGGAGTGGGAAGAAACCATGTCTTAAGTATCTTAAGACATGGGGATGTCCATCTTTTGTAAAGAAGCAGCAAGCAGACAAGCTCGAGGCACGCTCAGTACTGTGTAAGTTTGTGGGATACCTAAAGAACTCCAAGGGGTATCTTTTCTATTCCGTAGAAGAACAAAAAGTTTTTGTTTCTCCGCATGCCCACTTCTTGGAAACTGAATTTTTGGAAAATCAGATAAGTGGGAGCGCAATAGAACTGGAAGAAATTCCAGAACCACAAGCTATTACTGAAAGCTTGGAAGAACCAGAAGTTTCAGGAGAACCGGACATTCCTGCGCCGCTCCGCAGGAGTAGTAGGCAGTCTCATCCGCCGGAGAGATACTACGGTTTTCTCATAGACGGGGATAGAGAAGATTACACTGTTGATTATGATGAGCCTACTAGCTTCCAGCAAGCCATTCAGAGCAGTGACTCGGTAAAATGGCTGGATGCAATGTGGACCGAAATGGAGTCCATGTACACCAACAAAGTATGGACGTTGGACGTTGCTCCAGATGGGGTAAAATCCGTAGGATGCAAGTGGATCTTCAAAAGGAAGATTGGTGTAGATGGACAGGTTGAGACCTATAAGGCTAGACTTGTTGCAAAGGGTTTTCGTCAAAGACCTGGTTTGGACTATGACGAAACCTTTTCTCCAGTGGCTATACTGAAATCCATTCGGATCCTTCTTGCCATTGCTGCCTTCCACGATTATGAAATCTGGCAGATGGACGTAAAGACGGCTTTCCTAAATGGATATTTGGAAGAGTGCGTCTATATGGATCAGCCAGAGGGATTCATTCAGAGTGGGAGCAGCGGTAAAGTGTGCAAGTTGCTCAAGTCCATCTATGGACTGAAGCAGGCATCGCGGAGTTGGAACATCTGCTTTGATGATACTGTCAAAGAATTCGACTTTGTCAAAAACCCAGATGAACCATGCATTTACAGTAAGATTGTAGGGAGAAATGTGGTATTCCTCATCTTGTACGTCGATGACATTCTCCTAATAGGAAATGATATTCCTATGTTACAGTCAGTCAAAGGATTCTTGTCACAGAGGTTCTCCATGAAAGACCTGGGCGATGCCAACTACATTCTGGGGATCCAGATCTATCGTGATAGATCTAAAAGGATGTTGGGACTTTCACAGTCCAGGTACATCGACACCATACTGAAATGATTCAGTATGGAAGATTCCAAGCGCGGTAATCTACCGGCTTGTCATGGAATCACCCTCTCCAAAGAGATGTCTCCCAAGACTGATTTGAAAAGGGCTCGCATGTCATCAATACCCTACGCATCTGCGGTAGGCTCTATTATGTATGCGATGTTGTGTACCAGACCAGATATAGCATACGCATTGAGCGTTGTAAGCCGGTATCAGTCTAACCCAGGAGAGAAACACTAGATAGCAGTAAAGAACATTCTCAAGTACCTGAGAAGGACTAAGGAGATGTTCTTGGTGTATGGCGGAAAAGACCTCCAGATCGAGGCCTTTGCTGACTCCAGCTTCCAGAGTGACAAGGATGACTCCAAGTCCATGTCGGGTTATGTCTTTACCCTCAATGGAAGGGCGGTTTGCTGGAAAAGCTCCAAGCAGGAAACCGTTGCTGACTCAACTATGGAAGCGGAGTACATAGCGGCTTGCGATGCCGCAAAGGAAGCTGTCTGGATGAAGAAGTTCTTCACGGAGCTTCATGTAATTCCTACCAGTGTTGATCCAATACCGCTGTATTGTGACAACAACGGCGCTATAGCTTTAGCGAAGGAACCCAGGTCCCATCAGAAGTCCAGGCACATTTTGAGGCGGTACCACCTGATCAGGGAGATCGTAGATCGCCGGGAGATCGAGGTGAAGAGAGTAAATACAGAAGATAACACTGCTGATCCACTCACGAAGGCCTTACCCTAGACTCAGTTCGAGCGGCTGATCGAGATGACAGGTCTTCGATACGCCAGTACATGGCCTTAGTGCAAGTGGGAGATTGTTAGTGTATATGCCCTCGAGGCCATTACTGTATCATACTAGTTTGTATATTACTTGATGGAAGCTTGGGATATTCACAGTTGTATAGACAATCTTGCTCAAAATGGTAGTATGCTACTTGGTTTGTTTCTACTTTAATATGTGCATGTGTTTATTTTAGCATATCGCTTATACATATTAGTAGAGCCCTTAGGATCCTTGCTTGATTACCAGCGTTGTGATGGCAGTCACACTCGTGAGGGCTTGGTAATCCACAAGCACATCCTTATGTAGGTCCCTAGTCGTAGGACTATCGAGACAAGGCATCGATACTCCGGAGTAGACTAGCGTATGCGCTTCTCATCCCAGCGTGGGAGACGGTCTATCCCACAGCCGTCAGTACGTCGTACTTGAGATAGCATGCGGGTGCTCGTTAGGTTACGAGTACACTGGACAGGACTCGTTGGGAACTGTTGGTTGGTACTATACCTATCGTCAGTTATCAGTTCCCAGGTGACATGAGTACAGCTTAGTCCGCTGACTTGACACTGTCACTTCGCCTCGAGTGTGTTCCCACTGTACTTTGATTACTACCCTACCACGGCTCAAAGGAGTCGTGCAAACAGGTAGTAGTTGGGTGCAGTCCCGAAGCACTTGGAGGCAGTGATGGTTAAACAGGATTCGTCTCTCCCGGTATTGGGGGTTGATATCGTGCTGTGTCTAGGAGAGCCATTACACAAAGTCCCTGGCCAGGGCAAGCGAGATATACTGGTAGGTTTCCAGTATTATCTCAGGG
Organism: Agapanthus africanus; assembly: GCA_030015575.1. Lineage (NCBI taxonomy): Eukaryota > Viridiplantae > Streptophyta > Magnoliopsida > Asparagales > Amaryllidaceae > Agapanthus > Agapanthus africanus. The sequence goes on along the minus strand of CM057351.1, from coordinate 364,958,216 downwards.
TGTTCTGGGCTACACTCCAAAACGACTTGTACCGCTATTAGGGGACTGACGTTTACCGCCCCCTAGGCCCGCCATGCGATATTCTCAGACGAACAGACCGGACTGTACGAAGATTGTCACATTCAGGCTCAGTAGGAGTTCAGATGGGTTTCACCTCGTCAGTCTTCTTATCGGTATCTACCTGGGGGCCGTTACGCACAGCTAGTGCCGCTTGCGGTCTGTGGTTAAACCCACTGCCAGCGTAGTGTCGAGTCTTTAGAGTCCCACACAGAAAGCTATTCACCTTTAGGCAAAAGAGTAGAGGTCACATGGTTTTGCGACAGGGTTCGGTCACATCCGTGCACTTGTGCATGTTTAGTGTCCGGGCAGTTATCACTAGCGGGCTTTGGTTTAAGCCAGATCCTAGTGTACATTTTGGGATTGGTTTTATCTCGTTTGTATTCGTGTTCCTCGGAACGCGGATGCGGGTGTGTATGCACAGTTGACAGAGAGACAGAGACAGAGGATTCTCATTAGGGTTGTTGACTGTTGACTTTTGCTAAACCCTAATGAGAATAAGAAATATGATTAATGATAATATTAATTAAGTATTATTGTGCCATGGTTGGGATGAAGGGTTGATTTTGTTGACTTGTTGACTTTGTTGACCGGTTGACTAGGTTGGACTAGTTGACCATTATCATTACAATGGCTATCATTTCATGGCAAAGACTTTTGCTTGCTTGTTATTCTTCACAAAATGAGTGCATGAAATGATATTGCCATTTTGACTTGAACCATCACATAATACTCAATTACTATTATGAGTTATGATTATTTTGGATTATGAGAGCAAGGGTGACAAAAGTCTTACTTACTTTTTTCATTTCCTTTATCTCTCATGCTTGATCTCTCCCTCTTCCTCTTGCTCTCTCTCTAGTCCATGGTTCTACTTGTCTCATGTGTTGAGAAGCAAGAATCATAAAGATAAAACCCAACACACTCCTCTACTCATCCTAGTACACAAGGTTTAGCAAACCAAGTGTTCTAGTTTCCTCAAGATTGAGGTTGAAGCCAAAGGTAGAAGCTTTCAGGTGGATCCATCTTCGGCACAAAGAGACGACGAGGAGAGAACCATACCACCACAAGGAGACCAAGAGAAGGAGTTCAAGTTAAGGTATAACCCCTAACCGAGTAGGTAAAACTCTTGTTAGGTTTGTTAGATAGTTGTTTAACAAAGATCCGTATTTTGAGTCCATGTTACCACCAAAAGAAAAATCGTTTTTCATCATTTCCACAAGCCCGTAAGAACCGGGAGAGGTAACGTGGACTTACAAAGGTAGCGGGACAGCTTGTGGGAACGGAAGAGTGCTTTTATTGTCACAAGAAAGGACACTGGAAGAAAGATTGCAGGGCTTGGAAGGCCAAGAACCAGGACCCGAAGCAAGTTGTGGCTTCGGCTTCAGGTGTGTATGTTATTGAAAACTGTCTATCAGTCAACTCTACTTCCTGGATATTGGATACCGGATTGGTATCTCATATCTGTAATTCTTTGCAGGAACTGAGAAGGCGTAGAGTTTTGAAGGCAGGTGATATGACCCTCAGAGTTGCAAACGGAGCAGGCATGGATACTGAGTCCGTGGGGGACTATCACTTGGGATTGACAGATGGACATGTTTTGGTTTTACGCGACTGTTATTTTGTACCCAGTGCGACTTGTAATATCATATCTGTATCTTTAATGTCTAAAGAAGGTTATGATTTTGCATTTGTAAGCAATGTTGTAAACATTCACCTTAATCATGTTTTGATTGGGTCGGGTACATTAAGCAACGGTATATACGTATTAAACCAATCACAGATTTTCAATATCCAGAATACACACAAAAGAAAGTCTCCAGAAATAAATCATGCTTTCTTATGGCATTGTAGACTGGGTCACATCAATGAGACAAGATTAACTAAGTTGCATAAAGAAGGATATTTGGACCCGTTCGAATATCAATCATATGCAACTTGTCAATCATGTCTCAAAGGAAAGATGACAAAGTCTCCGTTCACTGGACACGGAGTAAGAGCAAGCAAGCTTTTGGGACTCGTACACAGCGATGTATGTGGTCCAATGTCTACACATGCGCGAAGTGGCATTCTTACTTCATTACTTTTACGGATGATTTTTCAAGGTATGGACATGTCTTCTTAATGAAGCATAAATCTGAAGCCTTTGAAAAGTTCCAGGAATACAAGAATGAAGTAGAAAAACAAACAGACAAAAGTATAAAGACACTGAGATCTGATCGAGGTGGTGAATACTTAAGTGCCAAGTTCCTGGATTACTTAAAAGAGAATGGAATTCTCTCTCAGCTTACTCCTCCGTACACTCCACAACATAACGGTGTATCGGAGAGACGGAACCGAACCCTATTGGATATGGTGCGTTCCATGATGAGTAACGCTGAGTTACCGCGATCTTTCTGGGGATATGCACTAGAATCAGTTGCATATCTTTTGAACCGAGTTCCAACTAAGTCAGTGCCTACCACACCATATCAGATGTGGAGTGGGAAGAAACCCTATCTTAAACACATTAAGACATGGGGATGTCCAGCTTTTGTAAAAAAACAGCATGCGGACAAACTCGAGGCACGCTCAGTTCAGTGCAAGTTTGTGGGATATCCAAAGAACTCCAAGGGATATTTCTTCTATTACGCAGAGGAACAAAAGGTATTTGTTTCTCGTCATGCCTGCTTCTTGGAAACTGAATTTTTAGAAAATCAGATAAGTGGGGGCGCAATAGAACTGAAAGAAATTCCAGAACCACAAGCTATTACTGAAAGCTTAGCAGAACCAGAAGGTTCGAAAGAACAGGACATTCCTGCGCCACTCCGCAGGAATAGTAGGCAGTCTCATCCGCCCGAAAGATACTACGGTTTTCTCATAGACGGGGATAGAGAGGATTGCATCATTGATAATGATGAGCCGACTAGCTTCCAGCAGGCCATTCAGAGCACTGACTCGGTAAAATGGCTGGATGCAATGCGGACCGAGATGGAGTCTATGTACACCAACAAAGTATGGACGTTGGACGTAGTACCAGAAGGGGTAGAACCCGTAGGCTGCAAATGAATCTTCAAAAGGAAGATTGGTGTAGATGGACAGGTTGAAACCTATAAGTCTAGACTTGTTGCAAAGGGTTTTCGTCGAAGACCTGGTTTGGACTATGACGAAACCTTTTCTCCAGTGGCTATGCTCAAATCCATTCGGATCCTTCTTGCCATTGCTGCCTTCCACGATTATGAGATTTGGCAAATGGACGTAAAAACCGCTTTTCTGAATGGAAATTTAGAGGAGTGTGTCTATATGGACCAGCCAGAGGGTTTCATTCAGAGTGGGAGCAGCGGGAAGGTGTGCAAGTTGCTTAAGTCCATTTATGGACTGAAGCAGGCATCGCGGAGTTGGAACATCTGTTTTGATGAGACGGTCAAAGAATTTGGCTTTATCAAAAATCCAGATGAACCATGTATTTATAGTAAAATTGTAGCACGAACTGTCGTATTCCTCGTTTTATACGTGGATGGCATTCTCTTGATAGGAAATGACATTCCTATGCTACAATCTGTCAAAGGGTTCTTGTCACACATGTTCTCCATGAAAGACCTAGGTGATGCCTCTTACATTCTGGGGATCCGGATCTATCGTGATAGGTCCAAGAGGATATTAGGACTTTCACAGTCCAGGTACATCGACACCATACTGAAAAGATTCAGTATGGAAGATTCCAAGCGCGGTAATTTACCGGCTTGTCACGGGATCACCCTCTCCAAAGAGATGTCTCCCAAAACTGATTTAGAAAGGGATCGCATGTCTATTATACCCTACGCCTCTGCGGTAGGCTCTATAATGTATGCGATGTGTACCAGACCAGACGTAGCTTATGCGCTGAGTGTAGTAAGCCGGTATCAGTCAAACCCTGGGGAGAAGCACTGGATAGCGGTAAAGAACATTCTGAAGTACCTTAGAAGGACTAAGGATATGTTTTTGGTTTATGGCGGAAAAGACCTCCAGATCGAGGCCTTTGCTGACTCCAGCTTCCAGAGTGACAAGGACGACTCCAAATCCATGCCGGGTTATGTCTTTACCCTCAATAGAGGGACGGTGTGTTGGAAGAGTTCCAAACAGGAAACCGTTGCTGACTCGACGATGGAAGCGGAATATATCACAGCATCTGATGCCACAAAAGAAGCCGTATGGATAAAGAAGTTCTTGACAGAACTTCAGGTGGTTCCGTCCATTGTTGATCCAATACCTCTGTATTGTGACAACAACGGGGCTATAGCTTTAGCAAAGGAACCCAGGTCCCATCAGAAGTCCAGACACATCTTGAGGCGGTATCACCTGATCAGGGAGATCATGGATCGCCGGGAGATCGAGGTTCGAAGGGTTGCTACAGAAGATAACACTGCAGATCCATTCACGAAGGCCATACCCCAGACTCAGTTCGAGCGGCTGATCGAGATGATAGGTCTTCGATACGCCAGTACATGGCCCTAGTGCAAGTGGGAGATTGTTAGTGTATATGCCCTAGAGGCCATTACTGTATCATACTAGTTTGTATATTACTTAATGGAAGCTTGGGATATTCACAGTTGTATAGACAATCTTGCTCAAAATGGTAGTATGCTACTTGGTTTATTTCTACTTTAATATGTGTATGTGTTTCTTTTGGCATATCGCTTATACATATTAGTGAAGCCCTTAGGATCATTGCTTGATTACCAGTGTTGTGATGGCAGTCACACTAGTGGGGGCTGGGTAATCTATAAGCATATATGTTTCTCCCAATCAGAGCAAAACTCTGTTTTGAATTTCAAAATTCAAAAATTGAAGCAACGCTTCAAATCCCGTGCGCTGCGCATTGCGTGCCATGTGTCAAAAGCAGACGCGCTAGCGCCAGGTGCACTGCGCCCTAGACAGCGCACCCCCAATCAGAGCAAAACTCTGCTTTAAAATTCAAAATTTAAACTGAAGCAATGCTTCAGATTCTCCAGCGCTCTGCGCTGCGCGCCATGTGTCAAACACAGGCGCGCTAGCGCAGTTGCGCTGCGCTCTGCGCTGCGCGCCACGTGTCAAACATAGGCGCGCTAGCGCAGTTGCGCTGCGCTCTGCGCTGTGCGCATCTGTTTCCCCCAATCAGAGCAAAGCTCTGTTTTGAATTTCAAAATTCAAAAATTGAAGCAACACTTCAAATCCCGTGCGCTGTGCATTGCGTGCCATGTGTCAAAAGCAGACGCGCTAGCGCCAGGTGCGCTGCGCCCTAGGCAACGCACCCCCAATCAGAGCAAAGCTCTGCTTTAAAATTCAAAATTTAAACTGAAGCAACGCTTCAGATTCTCCAGCGCTCTGCGCTGTGCGCCACGTGTCAAACACAGGCGCGCTCGCGCCGAGTGCGCCAGCGCTGGAATTAAAAGAATTTCCCAGCGTTAGATCAAAAGATCCAATAATAATAAATTATTAATTAATCAGAATTAAAATTCTGTTATGGAAAGATTTTTCAATCTTATTAAAACAAGAAGATTATCTTCTGTAAAACAGATGCCTTAGAATCAAAGATCTAACGGTAGGAAATATTCCCAAATCAATCAGAGAAAGATCTCTTCAACTGATTTAACAAATCAATTGGCCCTATATAAAGGCCCCAAGACTTCAAGTCTCATATAGAAAAAACCCTCTGCAAGCTTTGAGAGAAAAAAACTCAAAGAGAAAGAAAGGCAAGCCTTTGAAGAAAGAAGATCATTTCTTCATCTTTAAAAGTAAAGACTTGAACAACAGAGATGAAATCATCTCGTAAAAGAAGAAACCTCTTCTAAAAAGATCTTAGATCTATAAAAAAAGACCAAGGTCTTTTGATTTAAAAGAAAAGATCAAAAAAGATCTAATCATAAAATAATAAAAAAAAGTAAAATACTTCACTCACAGATCTTTTGATCTATAAAGGCAGAGCCCTTTTTATTTAAACAAGAACTTTTGTTCTTGAATCTTGAGGCAAAGCCTCTTTTAAGAAGAACATAAATGTGTTCTTTGATCTTAAAATTGATCAAAATGCGCTTTGCGCTATTAGAAAGTGCCTTGCACTCATGAACTGCGCCCTTGCACTCCTTGGACCGGCGCTCAGCGCCAAAACCTGCCACGTGTCAATCAGAGACACAATCTGCGCTTTGCGCTTCTGAAACAATGCACTGCACTCATGAGCTGGCGCTCAGCGCCAAGTGCGCCACGTGTCACTCACTGGCGCGCCAACAGACTAGCGCAGAGCGCTCATAAATTAAAAGCGCAATGCGCTAACAAACTAGCGCTTAGCACTAAGCGCGACACGTGTCCTCCTCGTGTGCGTTAACCGACAGAAGCGCAATGCGCTCTTTGACTGGCGCAAAGCGCTTAGTGCGCCACGTGGCGCGCTGTCAGAACATGCTTTGTTCTGATAAATGCTATGCATTCAATATGAGACAAAAAATGTCAGAGCCCAATACTTGGCATTATTAAAAGGGCAGAGCCCAAACAAAGGCCTAACAGGCAGAACAAAAATAAAATGTTAAACATTTTTAACTGGACTTGGCCCAATTCTGGCCATAAGTCCTTAATTTAAATTGAACTGAGCCCATCTGCTCTCTCATCAATTTACACCCGGTTCGAGGGTACATCTCTTTACTCCTCTGATATCTGTCATTGTAACCCTTCAACGTCGTCAGAGAGGTGACAGGTCCCGACAACCACACATTACTACGGACTATGGGGTCCTTAAACTCATGGACTATAATGTCCTTAACCTTGACCATGATGTCTTAAAACTAACGTCGGACTGTAGAGTTCTTAAATCCATGGACTATGATGTCCTTAACCTTGACCGTAATGTCTTAAAACTAATGTCGGACTGTGGAGTCCTTAAATCCACGGACTATGATGTCCTTAACCTCGACCGTGATATCTTAAAACTAACATCGGACTGTGAGGTCCCTAAACTCACGGACTATGATGTCCTTAACCTCGACCGCGATGTCTTAAAACTAACAATGGACCGCAATGTCCTTAAACTAATTATCGACCGCAATGTCATTAAACTAAACAATAGAGCGCAATTGCTCTTTTGTTGGATCTAAACGATCCCGTTAAATTGATCTTAGTCTAGAATTAGACTAGCGTGTCCTTGACAAACGTTTAAGTTGATCTTAGCCCCAAATAAGGCTAACGTATCCTTAAACACAAACCCCCCAAACCCAAATCTAAGAAAGATACGGATTTGGACTAGTCCACGCCCTACGGGCGACAACATAACTTAGTCTCCGTATACAATCCACGGGCAACCAAACACAAAACAAACACCCATGACACGAAGTGACCATATGGAGAAGGAGAAAGTTGTTACCGTGATGCGGTAGCGTAATTAACTGCAGGGGCTTGCACATGCAGGGAAGAGCGTCCCCACAATCAAAAACCCCTCAAACAAGGGGGATCTGACGAAGTCTGCTACATCGGCTACATCCGTTTAAACCTTCGATACACGGTGCCATAAATCAACTTGGTATCTTCGGAGAGGTGGACGGATAGCACCAATTAGCATCTGCCCCCAGATTCAGGCAATACATCCAGTCTTCCCGGCTTCCGGCGGTAAACAGATTCTGGCACGACCGGTGGGACCTTTTCCTCTTTCCACTCCACACTTCAATCGCAGTTTACTAATGGTTGCCCTTGGGTTTCGAGATACTGAGATTTGACGTTTTGCTTGGTGCAGAAAGCAAAGATCAATGGCGTTCACCTGCTCAAAGTGTTCCACATGCAACTGCAACCCACGTTCTGCCTCAACTGGGAGTATATCTTACGGGCCCCAGGCGGCTTCCCTGTTCACGATGCCGGTGGAACAGGTCACCCAAGCCACCACAGGATTGTTTTTCGGGAACATGCTCCCGCCAATGAGCTTCAGCGCTCCTATGCCAGCACCGGAAGCTCCCAAGAAGTCGGTCTTCGATCGGCTTGCTACTACCGAAGCCCCTCTCAACGGGTCATCCAACTCCAACTCCTCGGTCCTCGCCAGACTGAGCTTGAACTCCGATGGGCCTGCTAAGAAGCCCATGACATCTGAAGTGGCCATCCCAAAGAAGATAGCCATCTCTGCTCTTGAAGTCGTCAAGGCGGCTTCTTCTGCCAAAGAGTCGGTCTTTACAAAACTGACTATTCCGGCTCCCGTTCCTGATCGAAGGTCTGTCTTTGACAGATTGGATACCGCTACTCAAAAGACATCAGTCTTCAAGAGGCTGGCACCAGCGGCGCCTCATCTGGACAGGGGGCAAGACAAAGCCATCCCCATCGCCGAACCAACACCGTCTGCTCGACACGCTCAACATCGCCGCTGGCGCCGAATAAGGAAGGCTGGGGGAAACTCCCCCTCTGGGCTAACTCCACCGGCTCCAACGGTGGAAATTAATGCTTCTGTTCCAACCGGGAACAGCTTTGAGCTACTGAATAAGGTGCGCAGGAATTCGCCTACCGCCGTATTGAAAAGATCTCTACCGCCGGTGGAGACTGTCACAGAAATAAAGCGGGAGCAGTCCCCTCAACGGCTGTCTTCCAAAGTTTACAAAATCTGGCGACAAGTCCGAGAGTAGGTGGTTGATCAAGACTATCCCCGCCGACAGAAGAAGCTGAAGGTCCGACAGGAAGAAAACCGTCCTATTAAGCCACAAAAGACGACGGCTACTTGGGTGCCCACTGCAGCAGCCCCCTCAACTTCGACCACTCATAAGAGGAGAAGGCCGGAGAAAATCCCCATGCCTGCGACAAATGTCAAAGGCACTGAGCCCAAAAGCCCTGAGTCTGGGGGCATGGTGGTACATACCGTCTACATGGCATCCGGGAAAGAGGACAGCCGCGCTTCTACGGACCACCGACCACTCACCCGATCCATCACGAGAGCTCAGGAACAGCACCAGCAGAAGCTTCAGGAGATGCTGACTGCAATGGCCGCACTTACCGGGCCAAAAGAAAGCCCGGAGGCGTCATCGGAACAACGTCACGAACACGAAACTGATGCTGAATTCCTTCGGAGGATGCTTGAGAAGAAGGATAAAGAGGCCGCGGAACAAGCGGCCAATATAAAGCAAATGGCCCTTCTATTCCAAGATATGGTGGGCATGATGATCCGGCCGGATCCCCCAGCTGAAGATCCTCCAGTAATAATTGAAGATAATAGAGGAGAAACATCAAACCCTCTGCCGGCTCTATCAACAGCCAAGGAGGAGACAATTTCTAAGGCCGCCCTGGACGATTATATCGCTCAGCAGATACGAGTTCACCAGGCAAATGAAGCGGCTGGGCAAATTGTTAGAACTGGGCGACCGTATCCAGGCTGGTATGATCAGATAAAGTACCCGCCGGGCTACACGATCCCGAAATTCCATGTGTACAAAGGGACAGGCAATCCCCATCAACATGTCGCCCAGTTCAGGGCTCTTTGTGGCAACACCGGTGGCGATGATAAACTTTTGCTCCGCTAATTCGTCGGCAGCTTATCGGAGACGACGTTTGAGCGGTACTCCGAACTTCCAAACGACTCCGTCAAAACTTTCGCAGAAATGGAGTTGTTGTTCACCTAGCGATTTGCAAGTGCTAGTGAACGCACCCCAATAACGACACTGATCAATGCCAAGGTGAAGCCGGGCGAGATGTGGGTTCAGTACGCAATCCGATGGCGGAATCTGTGGTCGAAATGCGAACAGCGCATGAAGAAGCACCAGCGGTGGGCATGTTCGTGGGCACCTTAGACCCTCATGCAACTATTTCACAGTTCATGATGTTCTTCAAACCGACCACATTCCAGGCTTTAATCGACAAACTAGCCCAGATGGATCAGATGGGTCATAGACCGTCTCCTCCGAAGCCGAAACCGCGGAATGAAAAAGGTAAAGGGAAGGCGATCTTCGTTGCGAACACCCAACAGCAGCCCAGTGCCCCAAAGCTGGCGATCAACTGGAAGAGAGACGGCGGTATTATAATGAGAAAATGAAGCGCCCTTACTCATTCCCGTGGGATAAAACAAAGAGGCTGTTCGAACTAGCAATGCGCAATAGACTTATCAATTTGCCGAATCCAAGGTGACCATCGCAACCCAGCGAAGTGAATAATCCCAATTATTGCCCTTACCACCAAACGGTAAGCCATCCGATCGAAAATTGCTTCGTCTTTAAGGGATGGATCGAGGATCAGTACCTACAAGGCAAGTTCGCGCTGTCCGAAAAGTGGAAAGTGAGCCCACCACAACCACACACTTCTAAGAAGATGGACACACCGGGGGCAACATGCTCTTTTGTTGAAGAAGCTCTATGGGAGGTGGATCTTTCGGCCAAAACCAAAAGGATGCTGAATGATCTCCAGACATGCCCGATGATCAGATGGAAGAATCCGTTGGAACCTGAGGTCATCGAGGGGATGCTGAAGCCGCGCCCAACTCCAAAGATTGGTGGTGATAGCCAAAGCGTTCATGCTCAGCCGTCGAAATCTTCGAAAAAGAAGAAGAAATCCAAAAAGCCCGTGAAGCCTGGCGACAAGCGCACGGACCTGCAGAAACAAATCGACGCGTTGGAAGAGTATAACCAGAAGGCGCGGACTCCAATCACGCTCCAAGAGTTCCTCAGCCACGTTCTTGAAGACGGAGATGATGGAGAAGAATCGTCGGACGAATCTGAGGACTACATAGCAAGTTGCCATGTGATCTCTCATTCATCGCTAGACAATGAAGAGGCTCCTTGCACAAAGAAACTAGGGGCAGAGCCTGAACCGGAACTTCTGGGGCCGTCAGATGAAATGATCGACGCATTCCTAAATGAAGCTCTCCTGAGAAGTAAAGTTGATCGGGAGCGTGAGATGACCATATTTGAAAAGGCCAAACGTCGGCGACTGGACGAGAGAGTCGAGACACTCCCGCCGAATCAAGGAACATCCGTCGCTGATAAAAACAAGTTCAAGACGAGGAAAAGGTTTGCTAAAGCCATATCAATGGGAATGAAGATACCACCCTCTGAAGGAAACACTCCCGGTAAAGCAGAAACACATCCTAGCTACTTCTTATATCATCGAAAGATTTCGCACCCTACCGAAGAGTGCGATGCTTTTAAAAGATGGTGGCAAGGGTATGTTGCTCACCGGCAACATTTTAAGCGGATGAAACGCAAAACTCGTCGGGAGCAAAGAAGTGTGACCGAGGAGCATAAAAGAAATACCGGTAACTGTCACATGGTCAACGCCGGAGGATCGCAGGTTCTCACCTTTAGGAGCGACTCTGACGAGGAAATGGCTCTAGGCCCTCTCTTTAAAGAATCCACCTTGGGGAAGGAGGAAGAACCGAAAGCCTGTGAAAACATTCAGCTGCGCAATCGCACGCTTTCAGAAAAGAATCTCGGACCCACGAGTAGAAAAGATAAGGGAAAAGAAAAGGTCTTTGAGGACATCGCCCTGGATGACCAAGTCATGAAAGAGCTGACTGCCAAGGACCCGCCAAAGAAGAACAAGGTGGACTATAACGTTCTGGCACACTTGAGGAAGTTACCCTCGCAACTCAGCATTCTCGACACCCTTTTACTATCTAAAGAAGTGAGAGATTCATTGATCAAGGTGCTACAAGAGCCAGAACAATTCCAAGCCTTTCTCGCCGAAGAAAAGATGAAGGACGAGCTGGAGGAAGTACACACGGCCGCGTGCGGAAAAGTACATCAACTGCTGACTCAAATTCCTTCCTACATCTTGGAAAGCATACCGCGTGCGGAAAATATCAAAGCGGATGCATTAGCCAAGCTTGCTAAAGAATTGGCCGATGAGAACCTCGATGACGTGAGAATCGTTGTGCGAAGCCGAAGCCGTCGGGTTCTTACACCGGCGGAAATATCTCCGGAGTCGTCCAAAGAAAAGGGAGCGACCGAGCAAACGGCACTACAAATAAAAGACCGAGAAAAGGTTGAGGATTGGAGAGAAGTCTTTATAGACTACTTCAAATCCCGTCGAACACCTGAAGATGCATCCTCAAAACATCAGCTCATGAAGCGAGCCTTATCTTTTGCCTTCGTCAATGACACTCTGTACAAGAGGTCATTTGATTCTCTGTGGTTGAGATGCCTGGGACCTGAAGAGGCGAAGAGAGTTGTTCAGGAAGTTCACGATGGACTCAGCGGTTCTCACCAAGCCGGGCCGAAGATGAAGCTGAAGATCAAACGGATGGGTTATTATTGGCCCACGATGATCCAAGACTGCCTCGAATACGCGAAGCAGTGCCACTCGTGCCAGATTCACGGGGACTTCATCCATCAGCATCCAAATCCGCTACACCCAACGATGGCTAGCTGGCCGTTCGAAATGTGGGGAACTGACATAATCGGGCCCATCGAACCAGTATCGTCCAGGAGACATCGATTCATTTTAGCGACAACTGATTATTTCTCCAAATGGGCAGAAGTAGTACCGCTGAGGGAAGTGAAGACGGAGAATATCCTCCATTTCTTTAAGACACACGTCATTTATAGGTTCGGCACTCCGAGACGGATCATCTCTGATAACGGGCCAGCCTACCGAAGCCATAAGATCAGCCGCTTCGCTCAACAACACAACATAGACTGGAGATACTCATCAGTCTATAATCCTCGAGCTAACGGTCTGGCTGAGACTTTTAACAAAACATTGACGAAGATTATAAAGAAGACGGTGTCCCGAAATAAGAAGGACTGGCATGAGAGACTGCAAGAAGCTCTCTGGGCGTATCGAACTACGTTCAAGACGGCCACGAACACAACGCCGTACGCGTTGGTATTCGGTACAGAAGCGGTACTCCCCCTCGAGATAGAGTTACCCTCTCTACGAGTGGCAGTCCATTATGAGCTAACGGATGAAGAGAATGCTCACCTTCGCCTCGAGGAGCTCGATGCCCTTGATGAAACCCGGCTCCTGGCGCAGCAAAATCTGGAAGCTTATAAAGCAAAGATGACGCGCTCATATGAAAGATTGACCAGGCCGAGGACATTCCACCAAGGCGAACTCGTGCTAGTGGTCAAAAGACCTATGATCCCCAATCGCGCTAAGCGGGGGAAATTCGAGCCGAACTATGAAGGCCCGTATATCATAGACAAGGTCTACCAGGGTGGAGCCTATCTACTCATGGACATGCATGGTGAAAGACCTTTCAGGACAATAAACGGTCGCTTCCTGAAGAAGTACTACGCTTGACGAGTCACGGCCTAGGTCAATGATAGATGACGACGACTATGTCCGCTCGCTATCTTCCTAAGCCCAAACTCTATAAGTAGTAACCGACTTACTTTACAATGGACTGAAACGTCCTTAAACTAACAGCGGACCGAAACGTCCTAAAACTAGCTGTTGACCGAGATGTCGATAAACTACGGTGGATTGCAGCATCCCAAAGCTGATACAAAAAAAAAGAAAGAAAAAAAAGAAAGAAAACGGTATGCTCATAAGCAAAATGGGCACGGATGAAAACCCGAAAGGGCTCCGTGAGTAAAAACAGCAGGGCTACCGGCGAGTCTTGTGAAAACCCGAAAGGGCGCAACCTCGTTTGAATAAAAAAAAGAGAGAGAAAAAAGAGAAAGAAAAAGAAAGAGGAAAAACGGTATGTCCATAAGCAAAATAGGCACGGATGAAAACCCGAAAGGGCTCCGTGGGTAAAAACAGCAGGGCTACCGGCGAGTGTTTGTGAAAACCCAAAAGGGCGCAACCTCGTTAACAGACACTTGCAGGGTCCTCTCGACCTTGTGAGGAGAAATCACCAGCGTGAGATCCTTACGACTCACAAGGGAGCAACACACTTAGGAATGCTCACGATTCTTAAGAAGAAATTACACCTACGGGATCCTCTCGACCCGTAGGGAGAACTCTCTTATGGGACCCTCACGGCTCATAAGATTCAAAAGTCTTAAGTTATAGAGACCTGAACCTGTTCTTAAGCAGCCCCCACAACCTCCAATACTGCCCTACAAGCGGGTCAATGCTGACCCTTGTATACAATCCACGGGGGCGAATAAACATTTCCCTAACGAAGTCCCACCCGTGACTAGGGATATGCTCGCACGGTGAACAACCTTTGTGAGTCCCCTCGACTTATAAGAAGAAAGCTCTCTTGTAAAATCCTTACGACTTACAAGAAGCCATACACTTAGGAGTCCTCACGATTCCTAAGGAGAAAGCGCACCTATGAGATCCTCACGACTTGTAGGGAGAAATACCTTTATGAGACCCTTACGGCTCATAAAGTCAAAAGCCTTAGTCGACAGGATCCTAACCCTGTTCGCTAAGCCACCATTGTTTGATATCGACAGGGGCAAATGATGATTCGCTCCTGGCAATATCCCATTCGTAGCGGTGCTGATGCCGAAATTGGTGTCCAATTCCAAGCTTGCAGCAAAAAGCCAGCAAGCCACACATGCATACGAAATAGCCGAAATGATGGGGCAACTTGCAAACAAAATCAGCAAGTAAAAATGTATGCATGCAAAATAGCCGAAATGATTGGGCAACTCGCAATAAAAAGCAGCGAGTAAAAATAAAATTAACAGCCGAAATGATTGGGCACCGCGAAAAACAGCCGAAATGGTTGGACAATCGCGACCTTCGCGATATAAAAGCTGAAATGATAGAGCATCACGGAAAGAATTGAAAAAATAGAATGAAATTTATGTCCTACAGGTGATATCACATCAATCCCTGTATACGATCCAGGGGCGCAAACAAAGAGGGAATCACACCCTTCCTCCCCAAGCTTCATCAGAAGGAGATGCCAAATCTCAATGGTTCATAGATAGCCTAAAGATCATCTCAACAAACGTCTTATTACAACAGACACAACATCAAGTAAAGCGGAACAGTGCCAACCCCCAGTTCCATGACTCGGCGGGGCACAGATGACCGAGAGTCAAATTCCGACTCCATGAAATGCGGATAAAGTCAACCTTTCCTGGCTACGTGGAACGCGGATTATGTCACTTCTGACCCCGTGGAAAACGTCCAGAGCGGATCCTGGTCCTCGCAGAGCACGGCAGTGAACCCGTGTGAAGCATCCAGAGCGGAGCCTAGTCCTCACCGAACACGGCAGTGAACCCGTGGAAAGCATCTAGAGCAAAATTCCTGGCTACGTGGAACGCGGATTATGTCACTTCTGACCCCGTGGAAAACGTCCAGAGCGGATCCTGATCCTCGCAGAGCACGGCAGTGAACCCGTGTGAAGCATCCAGAGTGGAGCCTAGTCCTCGCCGAACACGGCAGTGAACCCGTGGGAAGCATCTAGAGCAAAATTCCTGGCTACGTGGAACGCGGATTATGTCACTTCTGACCTCGTGGAAAACGTCCAGAGCGGATCCTGGTCCTCGCAGAGCACGGCAGTGAACCCGTGTGAAGCATCCAGAGCGGAGCCTAGTCCTCGCCGAACACGGCAGTGAACCCGTGGGAAGCATCTAGAGCAAAATTCCTGGTTACGTGGAACACGGATTATGCACTTCTGACCCCGTGGAAAACGTCCAGAGCAGATCCTGGTCCTCACAAAGCACGGCAGTGAACCCGTGTGAAGCATCCAGAGCGGAGCCTAGTCCTCGCCGAACACGGCAGTGAACCCGTGGGAAGCATCTAGAGCAAATTTCTGGCTACGTGGAACGCGGATTATGTCACTTCTGACCCCGTGGAAAACGACCAGAGCGAATCCTGGTTCTCGCAGAGCACGGCAGTGAACCAGTGAACCCATGTGAAGCATCCAGAGCGGAGCCTAGTCCTCGCCGAACACAGCAGTGAACCCGTGGGAAGTATCTAGAGCAAAATTCCTGGTTACGTGGAACGCGGATTATGTCACTTCTGACCCCGTGGAAAACGTCCAGAGCGGATCCTGGTCCTCGCAGAGCACGGCAGTGAACCCGTGTGAAGCATCCAGAGTGGAGCCTGGTCCTCGCCAAACACGGCAGTGAACCCGTGGGAAGCATCCAGAGCAAACATCGGACTGTGGAGTCCTTAAATCCACGGACTATGATGTCCTTAATCTCGACCGTGATGTCTTAAAACTAACATTGGACTGTGAGGTCCTTAAACTTATGGACTATGATGTCCTTAATCTCAACCGTAATGTCTTAAAACTAACATTGGACTGTGGAGTCCTTAAATCCACGGACTATGATGTCCTTAACCTCGACCGTGATGTCTTAAAACTAACATCAGACTGTGAGGTCCTTAAACTCACGGACTATGATGTCCTTAACCTCGACCGTGATGTCTTAAAACTAACAATGGACCGTAATGTCCTTAAACTAATTTTACCTTGGTTCAAGGGTACATCTTTTCACTCCTTTAATATTTGTCGTTGTAATTCCTCAACGTCTTCAAAGAGGTGACGGGTCCCAACAACCACACATTTCTTGGACTATGAGGTCCTTACACTCATGGACTATGATGTCCTTAATCTCGACCGTGATGTCTTAAAACTAACATCGGACGGTGAGGTCCTTAAACTCACGGACTATGATGTCCTTAACCTCGACCGTGATGTCTTTAAACTACAGTATCCTGGAAAACGTCCAGAGCGGAGCCTGGTCCTCGCCAAACACGGCAATGAACCCGTGGGAAGCATCCAGAGCAACCCCTGACTCCGTGAAACACGGATAAGGACAACTTCACCCATCACTTGCAGGTCCTTACGACTCGCAAGGGAGTAAATTCTCTTGTGAGATCCTTATGATTTTCAAGAGAAAACGCACTTAGGAATCCTCACGATTCTTAAGGAGAAATTACACCTACGGAATCCTCTCGACCGATAGGGAGAAAATTCTTTATGAGACCCTCATGGCTCATAAAGTTGAAAGGTCTTAGATGACAGATCCTAACCCTGTTTTCTAAGCCATCACCACTCTACAAAGAATCCAAGATTGACAACTATATGCTACCTACAGATCGCACTTGCTAAAATCACATTGCAACAACACAGTAAGGAGAAGAAAGCAACAGTATAACAAAAAGAATGTCTTTATTCATGAAACTCAATTGAATACAAGATACATCATATAAAGGAATAAAAAAAAAAGATACATATTATTCAGAGATTATAAGTGTATGATACAAAGGCAGCTACTGAGAAGGAAGCGTTTTCAACAAGTCCGCAAGCTGCTCTCGCACTCCTTTCAGTGCCTTCTCATGATCAGCCGCCGCGGCTAGCTCCGTTTCGATTCGAGTCCTTTGCTACAAGCATGATGAAATATTCTCATCAATTTCCCGTTGGGCAGCTTCGCGACTCTGCGTAACCCACTCGACAGAGTCGAGCTTCCGTCTCAATACAAGCCCGTCCGAGATATATCGTTGCAAGGTATCAAAGACGGCTCTCGGTTGTGCGAAGTTCGCTTCAACCTGGGCACGCAACTGGATAGACTCAGCGGAAGCCTCCTCGCATTCCTTCCGCCTCAAGGTCGCTTCTTGTTCGAAATGGCGGAGGAAGGACGCGCTCTGCTCGACCCATGCGGCCCGCTGGGAGTTTAAAGCTTGAGTCTCAGGGGCAAGATGCATAAGTTCAAGCTGATGCAGACAGGCCTCAATCTTCCTGCAGTGACTAGCCCAAGACTCGACGACGCCTTCATTATGGAAATTTACAAGCGTCGCCAGCATCGGATTGACCTCGGCAGGGAAATCTGCGGCAGATGTAGGAGCTTCCGCGTCAAGCTCCTCGACGTATTCGCTTAACATGCCCAGACTCGTCACAGCACCCTTTGAGGATGGACGTCTGGAGAAGGGGCCTGCCGGCATCATAATGCGAGATTCGAAAGAGGCCGAAGTCGAAGCGATCGCTGCAAAACAAGTCACAATCAGATGACGGATCTAGAAATATAAGAGATTCATGAACAATGGAATTTACTATACCAGCTGCAGCAGGTGGCAAAGCCGGGAGGACCGGTGGCGCAACTAATCTCTCATCTCCTCCTTCAATCTGTAGCACTGCAATCAAGGCAAAGAAGAATCGGAAATAATTTCATTATCGGTAAAAGAAAGAGCATTAATTGAAGGCTGTATTCACCAGCGCCACTGGATGAAGCAATCTCCGACGGGAAGGAGAAGTGGGGACGCAGCACCTGGTACAGGTGGTCAAAAAGGACTCTTGTAAAAACGCGATAATGCAACGTCAGTATCCGAATTATACAGTCTAGAGATAAGACTGGTGGGTCATAAATCCAAACCTTCCAGCATCTGAGACGGTGTGAGAGAAGGTAAAGAGGAGGTCACCGTCAGAGCGGTAACTAACGGCGCTGTCTCGGGTGGCGCGACATCAGCGCTAGCCGCACCTGCATTATAAATAAGATAAACGTTGTCAGAAAAGATTGGAAAAGATTACAGAATAAAAGAAGGGCGATGACCTAAAGTCTACCTAATGAGTCGCCAGCCGGAACCGAGACGAGGGCATTACTCGATCCAATAACGGCGTCTCCCTCCTCCATCGGGATGGTCTCACCTCCCGTCGCCTCGTCCCATGACTCCACTAGAGCCGTCGTCACGCTTGAGACGCCAGGAGACTGTAAACAACCGTAGGCGGGAAGGGCGATGATAGGGGCGGTGCCCGACTCTTAAGAGAGAGTGGCCATATCGGACCCAACAATTGCACCCGTTCCGCTCGCCACCACCTCGGGCTCAGTAATTGCAGCCGTCTTATCCACCGCTGCTTCAGGTTCAACCATGGTAGCCGTCTCGTCGGCCACTATCTCGAGCCCGGAAATTGCGACCACATCGCCTACCACCGCCCCGGATTCGGGAATAGCAGCTACCTCCTCCACCGCTCTGTCAGACTCAGTGGTCGCCGCCACTTCTTCGGGAAGACTCGGCTCTGCAAAGATAAGATATATGAGAACTGATGGTTTAAAGCTTTGACAACGAAGCCTCAAAACACATTACCTGGGGTTGATTTACCGTTGGCTTCCCGAGCTACACGTGCCGCCTGTCTATGAGCAGTAGACAAGGCAATCGGGAACTCCTCTGAAGGAATAGCAGCGGGAGTAATGGTGCTTGAACCTGCCCCCGTAGCCAGAGCAGCCCTTGCTGCGCGCTTCAGGTGCTTCCTTTCCTCCCGGGCCGTCACAACGGACCTCTTGGAGGCCCCCTTCAGCAAGACGTCGTCGTCTGCATTCAGGGTTACCTCTAGAGCCGTCAAGGCTTCCATCATCAGTTTTTTAAGTAGGGTCTCTTGCGGCAACGCCGAAGAGGCCGGGACTTCGGTACCTGGCCCGGGGAGAATTTCCGCATCAGCTTGTGGGATAGGTCTTGTAGTCGCTGCGATAAGACAAAGAGAGGGTCAGATTACTCATAAGAAATGGAAGCAGAAACATAGCGAACCGAAATGGACCAAGGCCTAAGGATGCTCTAAGTCGTTCCTCCTCCTCAAAAGTCTTGAGAGAAGCAGCGAGAGCTTCTTCGGTAGAAATACCTATTAAAGAAGGAAAAGCGTTAGTCAAAAAAAAATGATAGAGGTATGATGCAATGACAAAAAATACAACTAATGATTACCTGATCGCGCGAGTTTAGCCAACCACTCTTCGCGTCTGGCCAATCGCTCGGAAGCTGCAATGGCAGCCGCCAGATCAGTGTCATCTGGCGGCATAAATAGGCCGTCGTTGGTCCCGTACTCACTCAAGCCCTCGCTATAAGAAGCATGAGGTTTCTGACTAAATACAACATCAGCAGAGAGGATCGACTTCTTCTTCCTCTTCTGCGCGCGAACTCCGGTTGCAGCCGGCGCCAGCTTGCGTTTCGCAGGCACCTTGGGACGGCGAGTTCCAATATCCGAGCCCATGCCAGATTCGGGTGAAACCACGTTTACCGTCTCCACGGGGGCACGGGGCGCTGCTGGCACGTCCATAGGATCACGGGGCAATCCACGCGTGGGGCTTAGCACACGTGGAGACCCAACTACAGCATCTCCTCTTAGTGGAGGAGGGACAGGGGTCCTTCGCTTTAAAGGGATGTTGCGATCGATGGCAGGGCGCACTCCTGCGATCGAGCAGCAGCCGCCTCTCTTCCCTGATGACAGCGCCCATCGCGTGTTGATACCAGGCCCCGTATATGTTGAGGGCTCTTGGAATGCAACTCGGCTCGCTAATGAAGAAGTGGGAGCCCGTATTTAACTGCATAAAGTGATGCAGTGCACCTCGTATTCCCTCTCTGGTGGCAGCAGGCTCTTCTAAAAACGTCTCCAGTAGGACCCCCTGGTTATAACTTAGCTGCTGGGCAAAATGATGGGGGTTGTATCTCATAAAAAGTGCCGCATCATTTTGCCTGAATATGAGAAAGCCCGGCCTGATGGAGTATAGATGTAGAATCTCTCGAGCTTTCAACACGGAGGCCCCGTCCTTGAAATTGTCGCGCAACGCCAGCACAGTCTTGGAAGTTTCCTGGCCGATTGTCAGGACCTTGTCCGTGAAAGACATACCGACTCCGACCGTGCGCGGACGAAGAAGCAACCCCCTAGCCTCCCACTGAGACGGATTCACGATGGAAGCGTCAACCAGCCGCATAATTCTGGGAAATTTGCACTTCTCGAAAAACGAGGGTCTTTTATGAATACCAAACACCCCGAGCACGTGCATTTCCATCCAAGAAGTAAAGTAGTGCATCGGGAAGTTAGCAGCTTGCACCCTCGGCTCCATTGTATCCGCCGCCACGCTAAGACCATGGTACAGGTGGGCCAGCCCGGCAATCCCGATGGCCAATTGTATGCCAGCCACCATTCAATGTGCAGGGTAGAAGACGGACGGCCTCATATAGCGAGGGTGCATGGGGAGCGCGAACCAGCATAACCATAGCCCCAGAAACCCGAGAAAGAAAGTCTCCTCGTCGATACCCGGAGCAGCGATTTCTGACAGAGGGACGATCGCGGCATCGGGGAGATAAAAGCCTTTTTGATCATCTTCCAGTACTGGTCGACGATCTAAGCCAAAGCCGAAGGGATCGTCGAGCTTGGCAAATTTTTCGCCCCGTTGCGATAGAATCTCCGGTCGAAGAAAACGGGCAATGAAGTCCGCGAAACTAACTCCCCGACCTCCGGATTCCAAGAAAAGACTCCCGTACATATTCAGCACCTTTATCAAACTCGGAAACTGGTGCTGAATAGCGTTCTCTGGCGTTAGGTCCATCACCAACGGCTTGGTGGCAAAAACGTATTCATCCGGAGGAAGCAGCTCCTCATAGTGCTCCCCCTCACCGGCAGACCAGAAATCTCAGCAAATTCTTCTAGAGAGATGGAAACTTCTCTGTCCATTAGAAGAAAGGTATGGGTTGGGATGTTCCATTGCTCCACGAACGCCTTAATCCACCATGTCGGAGGAGCAGAATACTGGAACAGCAAGGCGTAAACCGCAGGGTACAGACCGATCTTCAGCAGGTGCGCCTTCTTCGCTGACAAAATATACCTGGCCCACTGCAAATACCCGGCCGAATGTCGAGGGGTCAACCTGATGTTGTAGGGTTATCCCCAAGGGCGCGACTCTCCCTGGCATATGCGCCGCCCTAAAATATCCAAAGCTGCCGGTAGCTGCATGGGTATGGCGGCAATCGAAGGTTGAAGAAGACCCTCCGAAGTCCAATTAACGACCTCCATGGCATAGTTCACCGGGGGTACATCTGCATACGAGATCGATAAGATCGGCTCTAACGGCGTCGCACGAGAAAAGCTTCGGCGACCTTTGATAATCTGGTCATACCACCTACCCCATAGGTGAAGGTTTTTGTATTCCGGGTCATAGTCTCTAATGAGCGCAAGAACCTCCCGGTCCACCGGTGCTTCAGGGAACCCTCCTTCTGAGCGGAAAAACGGGAAAGAAAGATCAGAAGACATGTCACATGCGAGAAAGAACAAAATTCAATTATCAGTGTCATAATTTAATTTTAAAAATCCCGGCGCTCGGTACTTTAAAATTTGTACCACACTGCAATGCAGTGGAGAGGGGACTAAAGGGGGACCCACAAAATCCAGATGACAATGCATCAATTAATAAGACCGCCTCATCATTGGATGAGATTGTCAATTAATGAGGAAATCCTCAAAGAATATTCTCATTGAATGAGAAATCCCTCGGGAGAAGGAGAAAATCTCCCTTTCAGAGCAAAGCTCTATAACAGAGTGACACTTGTCAAACTCTGGCAACGAGGGAATAAAATTCCTTAAAGAGTCTAGCTCTGTAATGATGGTGGAAAATCCATCAAAGATTAATGAAAATTAATTCCTGAGAATTAAAATTCTGGGATCTTAAAGATCCATGAAAAAACTCTTAAGAGTTCTTCATCAAAAGATCAAAAGATCTACATATTGTCAAAAGAGCAGAGCTCTGACTCATGGGCTAAGAAACCCTAAGAAAAGATCTGTTTAGATCTATGGGCTTATGAAGAGCAAGGCTCTGTTTATGAAACCCTAAAGGGGTTTTCTTTAGATCAAAAGATCTATGAAGAGCAAGGCTCTGTTAATGGGTAAAAACCCTAATATATTAGAATTAATTTAATTTAATTTTACCTAAATTCAGTAGAGTTTTAACTCTTGAAAGTTATTGAACAAAAGAGCAAGGCTCTGAATAAAATTCTTAAGAAGAAGATGAAAATAATCTGAGGACCAAAAGGTCCTATTTATAGGCGCTGAACCGCCTCCTCAATTTTTGAGTTGATCCAAAGGCTCAGATGTTGCCACCGCTGCACTCACGTGTACGCCACGTGAGCGCAACGGTGGGGGGCATTTGTTTCCCCCAATCAGAGCAAAGCACTGTTTTGAATTTCAAAATTCAAAAATTGAAGCAACGCTTCAGATCCCGTGCGCTGCGCGTTGCGTGCCACGTGTCAAAAGCAGACGCGCTAGCGCCAGGTGCGCTGCGCCCTAGGCAGCGCACCCCCAATCAGAGCAAAGCACTGCTTTAAAATTCAAAATTTAAACTGAAGCAACGCTTCAGATTCTCCAGCGCTCTGCGCTGCGCGCCACGTGTCAAACACATACGCGCTAGCGCAGTTGCGCTGCGCGCCACACGTCAAACACAGGTGCGCCAGCGCTGGAATTAAAAGAATTCCCCACCGTTAGATCAAAAGATCCAATAATAATAAATTATTAATTAATCAGAATTAAAATTCTGTTATGGAAAGATTTTTCAATCTTATTAAAACAAGAAGATTATCTTCTGTAAAACAGAAGCCTTAGGATCAAAGATCCAACGGTGGAAAATATTCCCAGATCAATCAGAGAAAGATCTCTTCAACTGATTTAACAAATCAATTGGCCCTATATAAAGGCCCCAAGACTTCAAGTCTCATATAGAAAAAACCCTCTGCAAGCTTTGAGAGAAAAAAAACTCAAAGAGAAAGAAAGGCAAGCCTTTGGAAGAAAGAAGATCATTTCTTCATCTTTAAAAGTAAAGAATTGATTCTTGAACAACAGAGATGAAATCATCTCGTAAAAAGAAAAAACCTCTTCTAAAAAGATCTTAGATCTATAAAAAAGACCAAGGTCTTTTGATTTAAAAGAAAAGATCAAAAAAGATCTAATCATAAAATAATAAAAAAAAAGTAAAATACTTCACTCACAGATCTTTTGATCTATAAAGGCAGAGCCCTTTTGTCACGGCCCGAAATTGGCACGTGACGGCCCTGATACTACGCAACGCCTAAAGACGTAACACAGTAAAAGAAAGCCAAAACCCAGAAATCTAAACCAAATAAAGACAAGGAAAGATAATAGCAGTTTTGAAACATTTGAAATCACAACCCAAATTCTTTTAAAAAAATTCAACTTGCTTTCTTAAAAAATTTGGCAGCACCCCCTTTATAAAAACTATCCCCGAAACGGATACAACAATTAAAGATAAATAAAGCATTCCCAAACGGGAGCAAATACACGCCCAAAGGCGGAAAACAATCACCACCACAAATATACGACGCCGTAGCGAAGAAATAAAGACAATAGAGAGAAAGCTGTATCAAAGACAACAAATCCACAATTTATACAATATCGTCCTCACCAAGTCTCTAAGTCAACAACAAAATAGTAGATGGAGAGTACAAGATACAACGAATATATAATACAAATACAGATAACCACCAAAACCCACCTGAACAAAACAGCACACTGTGAGCCGATGCGGATTCTGTAGCAAAAGATGATAGATGAATAGCCAGCCTCGACTACTCTGGGGAACACTCTGTAACACCTGTGGCACAACGGGGGTGAGTTGCCAACTCGTGAATAGTAAATAATATATGCAGGTAATCGCAAGAATGCACGTAAAGCGTGAATCTAAGATATGCAATTAACAGCAATAACATGTCATATGAATGCAGAATAATGGAAAGTACTCTAGCAGGTACAACCAATATATGAAGCAATAATAATATGACAATAGTATGCAATAATCATGCAATAAGGGTGTGAGAATATAAATATGCAACAATCGTGAAAGGTACACTAACAGGTACTACTAATACATGAAACAGTGCACAAACAGATAAAGGTGAGGTATGGAGTGAAATATGTTATTTCCACGGAATCCTGACATTGTGGTAGAATCACAATCCAGCAAGACAATTCAAATCCCAATTCCTCAAATCAGCCCCCAAATTGGCTCTCATATTATCTAAGTATCGCATCTCCTCAATTGCACAATATCAAGTATATCTCGTATATCCCGAATGTACAACATCAAGTATATCCCACATATATCGAATGTACAACATCAAGTATATCTCACATATATCGAATGTACAATCATCAAGTATATCTCGTATATATCGAATGTACAAAATCAAGTGGATCTCACATATCTCGTATGTACAATATCAAGTATATCTCACATATCTCAAATGTACAACAGCAAGTAGATCTCATATATCTCGAATGTACAATATCAAGTAGATCTCACATATCTCGTATGTACAATATCAAGTATATCTCACATATCTCGAATGTACATCAGTAAGTAGATCTCACATATCTATCCAGTATCCAATCTCAAATGAATCTCTTATATCCCGAGTCAAATCTCCAGCAAAATTCTAACATGCTAAATATAATGGCATAAATAAATATGATGAGGTCAATACACATATATTAGTGTCCCATTCCACTAATATTGGTGTAAGGGTATATATAACAGCGGATAAATCCCCTGTTATATATACAAATAGTAATTAGAAATATCATGAAACCAATGTGCCAAGCATCGACACAGAAATACTGATCTATCAGATGTCGTCTCCCAGACTAACATATTGATAGGTACGTATCATACGCTATCCCGAAAGCTCGAGTGCCTAGCTCTGACCCTCGCCTCTCGACGTATCCATACGTACATGACTCCCGTCGGTATCCACATGATAACCGCTGAGTCATTGGTCCTGTCACCGGGTAGTATGTTTCCCCTAAGCCTCATCGCCTGACACCACGACATCGTTCTTGCTTCGGGGTACCTCCGGGCCCCACCATGTACTCGCACGCGGACCCCTCCTTTCCTCACATGGGGTATACACATCGTAAACGACAAATCTCATGGTGGCTGCTGAAATATCATATCAAGGAAACCGGGTTTTTCAAATAATGCATAATTTCATGAACTCCCGCGGTCCCCAAATCCAAAAAACATCATGAAAAATCCATATAACAATGCGAAAATCCATGAATATAATATGTGCGACATATCTGAAATGCAAGCATATAAAGGAAAACCGCTAATTAACTGCATCAACTTAATACCAATATCATGCGGTTCCTATATTATCCGATTCTAAATAACATCAAGTAAAGATAAACATGTAGCTAACACCAGATGTATGTGTCTACCTATAAGTAAATGATGTAATATACCCTCTGGGTATACGAACAGGATGTGCAAGTTATACCTGTAGCTATGACAGGGAGTGTGTATGTACCTATCACTAATGGTACAATACTCTATAGGAATACAGGTATGATAAATGCCATATATGATAAGCAGTATGAATTAATGTCACAATGTCCCTAACCAAGCAATATAACATCTATAAGTGGTTTGTGTGTGACATGGCAATTATTGACGGTGTGTGTAGCATACAATCAGTGCCCGTGCAACATGAATCGTCAATAATATATGCAGTGTCCTACTACTACTAGTCCAGGCACAACTACATCTAAGTAATAGGGTAAAGGCGCAATTCTAACAATAACGTAGAATATGCGACAAGTAATAAAATCTCTAGCCCTGACGCATAACGCCATGCGGGCGATTCCCCTGTAGATGTTAAATCTACTCACCAACGTTCCTGGCTAAGTGAAGCATACCACCTGTTTTCCCTTGTCGTAGCGTCCGAAGTCCCCGCTTGCGAACCTAAATTTCACAAACACATCACATAAGCAAATATCCTACATCGACGACAAGACATGGAAACGCAAGAATAACGCCCTGAAAATTGTACTGCGCACTTGGCGCATCTATCGCGCACGACATCGGCCAAAAACCCTAATTGGGGTCGCTAAACAAAAAAAACTAAGTCTAGACCCCGATCGTCCCAATCGCGCAACACAACACAAAAATTACGAGGAATACAATAGATATAATCTCGCAACGACCAATCGAACCCACGTCGAAAAAACCCCAAAATCTAGTAAGCAACCTATCGCAATATTTCGCACTAGTTTCAAGCTAATGCAAATCTAGCGATTACAAACACCTTAAAATAGCTTAACTAAGCTATCTAAACAATTCCTATATTTTTAACACTTGCTAATTAAGTTTTAGCAAAAACCTAGTAAGCAAATTGCATAATTAAACAAAGTGTTCATTAGCAAAAATTAACATTTTCTACTAGGTTAATCTTCTCCAAAACACAAATTAACACTTCAAATGAACACTAAACACATAAACAAAATATAACCCTAACATGAATTTCTTAAACCAAATATAACTGAATTAATCATAATTTAAAAACTAAACTAAACACATAATTAGCTAACTAAATTAGCTAGAATAAGATTAAAGCAAATATAAAAGGATTAAGATAAGAATTATACCTCCCCAAGAACACAAAATGAAACTTAATCCAACATCTTAGCATCAAAAACCAAGCTTTATTGAAGATCCATGAAGGATTAGTGAAGGAAAAGAAGGAAAATGATTATATTTGAATTTGTATGAATTAAATTGGATTTTTCATGATTTATTTGATGAAAAATGAGTTGAAAATGGGTGGAAATGATGGAGGGCGGCAAGGGGAAGGGAAGGGCCGGCCAATGGAAGAATGGGGGGATTTTTGGTGAAGTGTGTGGAATTTTCTAGCAAAAGAAAACAATTAATGCATATTTAATGCAAAAATGCCACCTTTTATTCATTTTCTTTTCTTTTTCTTTTAAAAAATTAATTCCTTTGACCAAAAAAAATCTAGATATTTAAAAAGAAGGTTCTAAAATAATTGTAGTGATGATTTCCAAAAATTTTCATTTAGAAATTTTTTTCCCGATTTACGTACACCAAATACCGCTTAAAATAATATTTTATTTGGGAAAAATTCTATCTGAACCAAAACCTCCCAAATACCCCTAAAGTTCGCGCACAAGCTTTATTTTAGCTAAACTAGATGCCGGCAAGATTATACGGACGTTTGATCGAAATCGGATTAAAACGGGAAAAACCGACAATTTTGCCCTAAAACGGAAAAATTCGCAAAACGATTTCTGAAACGTTACAATCTTCCCCCCTTAAAGAAATTCGGTCCCCGAATTAAAATTCATCTACGCGTACCTTCAAGAAGATGAGTACAAAACTCCCAAATTTCGCTCGCAGCCTCCGAAGTGATCACTTCACAAAACGGCTACGTCCAAGAAAAACCCTCCATAGATAGTAAGACCCTTGACCGAAGTTTCCCCACCTGCCGAACCATTTACACCAATGGCTGCCGGTGAATGAAAAGATCGCGTCAAATCTAAATGGTCTGATGCTGAATCATGTGGGAAAGTCATGAAGGTAATTGCAAAGTATCAACACAAAGAAAACGGGGTGAATAGTCAATAATCTAGGCGGAAGTGCCAAATTATAGGCAACGGAACTAACTCGCATTAAGGATCTCAAAAGGACCTATGATCCTGGGATAAGCTTCCCAAAACTCAACACGTCATTCATCGGAAAGTCCATAGGAATACATGATTTCCCACTGCGAACCCAAATCTGCGACCACCATGGTCGGCATAAGACCTTTGTCTGCACTGGCTGTCATCATCCTAACCTGAACCAACTGGATCATCTCCGAAGTCTCTAGACTAGTTGGGGTCCAAAAATCTTACTTACGCAGAGTCATAAAAACAGACTGGAGATTGACACCACCTAACAAACAAAACTTAAAGGTTCCAATTGGAGTGTCTCCTGATAACAGCTATCGAAGGAGAATCCGAAC
Organism: Agapanthus africanus; assembly: GCA_030015575.1. Taxonomy (NCBI): domain Eukaryota; kingdom Viridiplantae; phylum Streptophyta; class Magnoliopsida; order Asparagales; family Amaryllidaceae; genus Agapanthus; species Agapanthus africanus. The sequence goes on along the minus strand of CM057351.1, from coordinate 364,929,794 downwards.
AATGGCAAGTGACGATCCCAACCGCCGACGACAATTAATATGTACGCACAAGCATATCCTCCAGAGTCGGTCTAGCCCGCTCTCACAAAACCGTCATGCTGCGGATGGAAGGAAAAAAAAACGGAGCTAAAGCTCAACCAGTACCCAAGGCTTCCTGAAGTTCCTGCCCAAGACGGCAAGCGAATAGGATGCCCTATTTGGATACGACCCACGAAGGAACTCCGTGCAACGCACAAACTTAACAAAGAACAACTGAGCAGACTGAGAAAAACCGGACAACAAGCATCCGAATGGAGTCACACCCTGACTAAACCTGGGTAGACACCATAACGAATTTCATGGAGATCTGCTCCCATTCCCACTTCGGAACAGTTAAAGATTGCAACTCTCCAGCCGGTCTCAGATGCTCAACCTTAGCTCACAACAACACAGACACCTTGAAACGAAACCCGAAACTGCTCTTTACATCCCTGCCCACCCGTAACTATCTCACCAGTTACGTCAATTGTTGGTGGAACTTGGATGTACACAGAGAGTGGACAGATGCGCCTGCTCTAGGATTTCGCGTCTACCCATCAACACCAGGTACACACAAACGCGTCCTTAAACGTAGCACACCCTAGTCACAAATCAAGGACTCTGAATCATTACCCAGCCAAGTATGCTCAAGAACCTTTGACGAACGAGCATTGGTGGGCAGTGCCTCACGAAAGAGATTAAGGAATAGTGGTCGGGCGCGGACATGAGCAAGTTGTCCCCTCAGTAGAGGCGAACCTAAGCTGTACTCCACGATCGCACAAGAACTGTAAATCTGCAAAAGACTGTCTCTGACTACGCACAACTGGAATAAACTAACCCTGGGCCTACGACTCCAGCATCAGCTACCACAATCGCCTTGCCAAGGGTAATAAAGGATCTCACAAACACAATCCTCCACACGTTCCATCCAACGGCGCTGTCTCAACAATCAAAACCCGCTGCAGGAAGATGTACATTAAGCACTGGTGGTCCGTGAAAATCTGACACGACTCTCGAACAAGTAGTGTCTCCAATCTCCAACGCACCACCACCGCGGCCATCTCCAGATCATGAGTGGGATATCCTGCTCGTACTTCCTCCAAATGTAAGGAAGCAAAAGCGATAACTCTATAGTGTCACCTCAGTACACAATCGAGCCCCACTCGCGAAACATCACAGTTAAAACAACAAAGTCGCCCGAACCAAAAAGCAAAAAAGAACTGGTGCAATTGTTAACCGAATCTTCGACTGCCGAAACTCCGCACACCTGCCTCAGTCCAAAGAAAGAAACCTCCACTCCGGTCAATTCAGTCGACGGTGCAGCACTACACTAATGATCCTTCACGAAACGGCGGTAGAAACTTGCTAAGCCCAAAAATCTGCGAACCTCCATCCTGCACACAAGTCTGGGCCTAAACTGCACGACGTCGATCTTCCTCGGAACCATACGAAAACCGTCTCCCGTAACTACAAGACCTAGGAGTCAACACAAACAAGCCTGAAGGAACACTCCGAGAATCTAACAAACAGCTGGCACTCTCCCAACATCTGCATAACAAATCCTCAAGTGCTACTCCTGTCCCTCAAGACACATTAAAATAGAACAGAATGTCGTCAATAACACAACAATAACTGGTCGAGAAACGGCCTGAAGAAATCTGGTTCATCATGTCTACGAATGCCGCTAGGGCATTGGTGAGTCCGACGACACCACCAAAACACACAAAGCCCGTAGCACGCACAAGGCAGTCTTCGGAATGTCATCACTCCGAACCCGCAACAATGATGACCTGATCCCGAACAAACTTAGAAAATGTCTCGCACACTAGAGCTGATCGAAGAAATCGTCAATGCGAGGTAAAGGATACCTATCCGCACCGTAAGCCGGTTCAATTGGCGATCCATCAATACACAACCTAAACTGCTGTCTTCCTCTTTGACGAACAGAAATAGGAGCTCCTCAATGTGAAACACTCAGACGCACTAGCCCCCCAAAAAACAACTCTGCAGCTGATCCTTAAGCTCCCTAAGCTCCGCCGGCTCATCTGGAACAACGTCGGAAAACTCTCGCACGATAAGAACCCGATCCAACAAACCCTCTGTGGCTCCAGTATCATGAATGAACGCCAAGAATCCTCGACATCCTCCCTTCAAAAGCCGACTAGCGAAAAAGGCTGAATTCGAGCTGTGAGAGGCGGCACCACTGTCCCCCTGCACAACAAGAACTGGCTTGCCGGGAAAACAAACCTGACTGTTTCCTCGCGGTAGTCCACAGACGCCTAGCACGTAACTAACCAGTCCGTGCCCAGGAGAACGTTAAATCCAACATCTCTAGAAGGATCAAGTGACGGATGAATCTCCTAACCGAATGGCATACGACTAAAATACGTGTCGCGCAACAAAAGAATCGCTGACAGAAGTTAACACAACAAACGGCTGATCTAGCTAACACAAATCCCCTCGTCCCAAACCTCTGCTACTCCCGCAACGGTCACGAAAGCTGTCTCGACGACTAAGCCTCTATCTCTGAGCTGATACCCCGGTACGAGTCCTCCACGGTTCCGGAACTCCCGAAGTCTCTGGAATACGTGTCTCGTCAGCTAGGGCTGCATCCACTGGTGCTATGTAAGTGACGGAAAGCTGTGTGCTGATCGTAAGGAACAACTGGGAAACAAGGGTGACAACCTCCTGTCGCTGCGCTCGAATGGTCTCCACCAAAGAACTCATCGTCTGGCGCATGTCCTGCATCTCTGCCCCAAGCCTAGCTATACTATCTGTCAAAGGCGGATCCGTCTGCACCTGTGCAACGAGCGTGCCATCCTGGTCAGTCCTTGACCCACCCGAGTCAACTCTGACCTCGGCCCTCGCTGCACCTCACTGAGTCCCCATAGTCGTCGGCGGCAAAGGCTAGAAATAGGGATAGGATTCGATATGAACACGGAAATCGAATCACAAGGATATGAATCAACAAGGAAGGAATTTCAAACAATTGTACTTAGGTCACTTTAGACGGAGTACCGCATCGTGAGTATACTACAGACATACACACACTACGTTACTCTACTTAAGCTACCTACTCCATCATACCAAGGTCATCCTACACTCCGTAAGGTAAAAACCTAGCGCTCTGATACCAACTTTGTCACGACCCGAAATTGGCATGTGACGGCCCTAATACTACGCAACGCCTAAAGACGTAACGCAGTAAAAGAAAACCAAAACCCAGAAATCTAAACCAAATAAAGACAAGGAAAGAATAGCAGTTTTGAAACATTTGAAATCACAACCCAAATTCTTTAAAAAAAATTCAACTTGCTTTCTTAAAAAATTTGGCAGCACCCCCTTTATAAAAACTAATCCCGAAACGGGTACAACAATTAAAGATAAATAAAGCATCCCCAAACGGGAGCAAATACACGCCCAAAGGCGGAAAACAATCACCACCACAAATATACGACGCCGTAGCGAAAAAATAAAGACAATAGAGAGAAAGCTGTATAAAAGACAACAAATCCACAATTTATACAATATCGTCATCACCAAGTCTCTAAGTCAACAACAAAATAGTAGATGGAGAGTACAAGATACAACGAATATACAATACAAATACAGATAACCACCAAAACCCACCTGAACAAAACAGCACACTGTGAGCCGATACGGATTCTGTAGCAAAAGATGATAGATGAATAGCCAGCCTCGACTACTCTGGGGAACACTCTGTAACACCTGTGGCACAACGGGGGTGAGTTGCCAACTCGTGAATAGTAAATAACATATGCAGGTAATCGCAAGAATGCACGTAAAGCGTGAATCTAAGATATGCAATTAACAGCAATAACATGTCATATGAATGCAGAATAATGGAAAGTACTCTAGCAGGTACAACCAATATATGAAGCAATAATAATATGACAATAGTATGCAATAATCATGCAATAAGGGTGTGAGAATATAAATATGCAACAATCGTGAAAGGTACACTAACAGGTACTACTAATACATGAAACAGTGCACAAACAGATAAAGGTGAGGTATGAAGTGAAATATGTTATTTCCACGGAATCCTGACATCGTGGTAGAATCACAATCCAGCAAGACAATTCAAATCCCAATTCCTCAAATCAGCCCCCAAATTGGCTCTCATATTATCTAAGTATCGCATCTCCTCAATTGCACAATATCAAGTATATATCGTATATCCCGAATGTACAACATCAAGTATATCTCACATATATCGAATGTACAACATCAAGTATATCTCACATATATCAAATGTACAATCATCAAGTATATCTCGTATATATCGAATGTACAAAATCAAGTCGATCTCACATATCTCGTATGTACAATATCAAGTATATCTCACATATCTCGAATGTACAACAGCAAGTAGATCTCATATATCTCGAATGTACAATATCAAGTAGATCTCACATATCTCGTATGTACAATATCAAGTATATCTCACATATCTCGAATGTACATCAGTAAGTAGATCTCACATATCTATCCAGTATCCAATCTCAAATGAATCTCTTATATCCCGAGTCAAATCTCCAGCAAAATTCTAACATGCTAAATATAATGGCATAAATAAATATGATGAGGTCAATACACATATATTAGTGTCCCATTCCACTAATATTGGTGTAAGGGTATATATAACAGCGGATAAATCCCCTGTTATATATACAAATAGTAATTAGAAATATCATGAAACCAATGTGCCAAGTACCGACACAGAAATACCGATCTATCAGATGTCGCCTCCCAGACTAACATATTGATAGGTACGTATCATACGCTATCCCGAAAGCTCGAGTGCCTAGCTCTGACCCTCGCCTCTCGACGTATCCATACGTACATGACTCCCGTCGGTATCCACATGATAGCCGCTGAGTCATTGGTCCTGTCACCGGGTAGTATGTTTCCCCTAAGCCTCATCGCCTGACACCACGACATCGTTCTTGCTTCGGGGTACCTCCGGGCCCCACCATGTACCCGCACGCGGACCCCTCCTTTCCTCGCATGGGGTATACACATCGTAAACGACAAATCTCATGGTGGCTGCTGAAATATCATATCAAGGAAACCGGGTTTTTCAAATAATGCATAATTTCATGAACTCCCGCTGTCCCCAAATCCAGAAAACATCATGAAAAATCCATATAACAATGCGAAAATACATGAATATAATATGTGCGACATATCTGAAATGCAAGCATATAAAGGAAAACCGCTAATTAACTGCATCAACTTAATACCAATATCATGCGGTTCCTATATTATCCGATTCTAAATAACATCAAGTAAAGGTAAACATATAGCTAACACCAGATGTATGTGTCTACCTATAAGTAAATGATGTAATATACCCTCTGTTAGTTATATGTATGCCCTAGAGGCCATTATTGTACATTGGATGTATATTGTAGTGGATGCTGGGACATATATAGGAAGGACTTTCTTGCTCGACATGATAGTACGCTATCTGGTTGCACTTTATCTTAACATGTATACTTTCTGTCTCTCTGATTACATGTTGATAAAGCCCATAGGATGTGTGCTCGACTTCCAGGACTATGATGTAGATCATACTAGTGGGGCCTGGGTAGTCCATGAGTACATCCTTAAAATGTTCCTAGTCGTGGGAATATCGAGACGGGGCATCGATATTCCAGAGTAGACTAGCGCATATCTTCTCGACCCATGCGATGGGCGATGGATGATCCCATATCCATTGGTGTTTGACATCGAAGATGGTATGCGGGTGCTCAGTGGAGACTGGGTACACTGAACGGACTCGCCGAGAACTCCCAGATGGTATTATACCTCACGTCAGATGGCAGTTCTCTGGTGACACTGGTACAGCTTAGTCTGTTGACCCGAGATCGTCATAGAGTCTTATGTGTCTCCCACTGTGCTTTGATTTCCACCCTACCACGGCTCTACTGAGTCGTGCAAACAGATGGTTTTTGGGTACAGTCCCGATTCACATGGAGGCAATGAGCGATAGGAGGGGATTCGTCTCTCCCGGTATTGGGGGTTGATGTTGTGCTATGCTCGACTAGCCATAACAGGAAATCCCTGGCCAGGGTTGCAGTGATATACTGGTAAGAGTTATCAGTAGTTTCACGAATGTTATGGACCTTACGTCGGCATGACTTATCGAGCTATTGGGGTCTGACGTTTACCACCCCTAGGCGAGATATGCGACATATCAGATGAACATACCGGACTGTACGGTAAGTGTTACTGGTTGGATTCGCAGGAGTGTGAGCGGGCTTGCTCGTCGATCTTCTGATCGCTCAATACCCGGGTGGCCGTTACTTTTAGCAGACCGCTTGCGGCTTGTGGGTGTTTGATATGATCATCATCCGCTGCCGGCGTATTGACGAGTCTTTAGAGTCCTACACAGAGGTTTCCTGGCTCAAGCGAAACGAAATAGGAGCGCATATGAGATATGTGCAGGACCGAGAATAATTCGAGTATGTGATACCGTATTCCATTCTCGCGATCAATGTATCGATTGGTTATATGCGATATAACCTAGTTATCGAATCAAGGATTGATTCGATAAGCCGATACATATGTTACTAGTCGGTTATATCCGATATGACCGGATCGTTAAATCAAGTGTTGATTTAATGATTTAGTGCATATTTATATATTTGATATATTACTTTGCGTTAACTAGTATTGGTTCACTTTAAAAGGATTTTCTCACTTGAATTGTGCACATTGTATATGCGATATAGTTTTGTGCACGTGTTTGTATCATGTTTGATGATACATGCTTACTTGGTTAAGTGTAAAGAATCAAACCATGATTTAAGTTAATGATTAGGGTTTTGATTATTTATTCATTTATCTTTCTTATTTATCCATTTTGGAAAAAGAAAAAGGATAAATGAATGGTTGTATTTTTTGTTTTTAGTTGAAGTTTCTTGAAACTTTGACTAAGTCTCTCTTTTGTTCTTATCCTTAACCCTAACCATTCCATTAACCATGGTCTTTTCTCTACACTCAACTAAGGTTTGATTATGATAAGTATTATATTTATTTTCTATTCTAATAAGACTTATCATATATCTTTTTTCATCTTCTTCTTCAAGAGCTAGAAAAAGAAAAGCTTTCTAGTTCAATGGCAACTAGCCAAATCAAGTGAGAAATCCAAAACTAAAGTTTACCCACTTCCTATTTCTTCATCCTCTACCTCTTGCCAAGTAGTATAGGGTGTTTCCTTCACAAGTTTTTCCGACTTGGTGAAGTTGGAGCTTGTTCTAGCGATGCCTCGACGTAGATCATCTTCGGCATCGAACCGACGATCAAGCCCGCCCATTCTTCGATGATGCCGACGCTAGAGCCCAAGACATGATTTGGACAGCGAGGGGACTTCATTGCGGAGCCGTAGAGGTGGTGGACCGGATCTACAAAGGTTGTATATCCGTTCCCTTAGTTAAAATGTTAACTAGTTTGCTTGTTTCGCCTAAATATCTAGTAAACGATCCGTAGTCGGGTTTGTAGGCACCCGTAAAATATTGATTTGTGCAATTGATCACTTGTGAGACTTCACTAGAGTGCCTAGGAACCCTACAGCCCTCTGGGTATAAGAACAGTATGTGCAAGTTATACCTGTAGCTATGACAGGGAGTGTGTATGTACCTATCACTAATGGTACAATACTCTATAGGAATACAGGTATGCTAAATGCCATATATGATAAGCAGTATGAATCAATGTCACAATGTCCCTAACCAAGCAATATAACATCTATAAGTGGGTTGTGTGTGACATGGCAATTATTGACGATGTGTGTAGCATACAATCAGTGCTCGTGCAACATGAATCGTCAATAATATATGCAGTGTCCTACTACTACTAGTCCAGGCACAACTACATCTAAGTAATAGGGTAAAGGCGAAATTCTAAGAATAACGTAGAATATGCGACAAGTAATAAAATCTCCAGCCCTGACGCATAACGCCATGCGGGCGATTCCCCTGTAGATGTTAAATCTACTCACCAACGCTCCTGGCTAAGTGAAGCCTACCACCTGTTTTCCCTTGTCGTAGCGTCCGAAGTCCCCGTTTGCGAACCTAAAATTTCACAAACATATCACATAAGCAAATATCCTACATCGACGAAAAGACATGGAAACGCAAGAATAACGCCCTGAAAATTGTACTGCGCATTTAGTGCATCTATCGCGCACGACATCGGCCAAAAACCCTAATCGGGGTCGCTAAACAAAAAAACACTAAGTCTAGACCCCGATCGTCCCGATCGCGCAACACAACACAAAAATTATGAGGAATACAATAGATATAATCTCGCAACGACCAATCGAACCCACGTCGGAAAAACCCCAAAATCTAGTAAGCAACCTATCGAAATATTTCGCACTAGTTTCAAGCTAATTCAAATCTAGCGATTACAAACACCTTAAAATAGATTAACTAAGCTATCTAAACCATTCCTATATTTTTAACACTTGCTAATTAAGTTTTAGCAAAACCTAGTAAGCAAATTGCATAATTAAATAAAGTGTTCATTAGCAAAAATTAACATTTTCTACTAGGTTAATCTTCTCCAAAACACAAATTAACACTTCAAATGAACACTAAACACATAAACAAAATATAACCCTAACATGAATTTCTTAAACCAAATATAAATGAATTAATCATAATTTAAAAACTAAACTAAACACATAATTAGCTAACTAAATTAGCTAGAATAAGATTAAAGCAAATATAAAAGGATTAAGGTAAGAATTATACCTCCTCAAGAACACAAAATGAAACTTAATCCAACATTTTAGCATCAAAAACCAAGCTTTATTGAAGATCCATGAAGGATTAGTGAAGGAAAAGAAGGAAAATGATTATATTTGAATTTGTATGAATTAAATTGGATTTTTCATGATTTATTTGATCAAAAATGAGTTGAAAATGGGTGGAAATGATGGAGGGCAGCAAGGGGAAGGGAAGGGCCGGCCAATGGAAGAATGGGGGGATTTCTGGTGAAGTGTGTGGAATTTTCTAGCAAAAGAAAACAATTAATGCACATTTAATGCAAAAATGCCACCTTTTATTCATTTTCTTTTCTTTTTCTTATAAAAAATTAATTCCTTTGACCAAAAAAAATCTAGATATTTAAAAAGAAGGTTCTAAAATAATTGTAGTGATGATTTCCAAAATTTTTCATTTAGAAATTTTTTCCCCGATTTACGTGCACCAAATACCGCTTAAAATAATATTTTATTTGGGAAAAATTCTATCTGAACCAAAACCTCCCAAATACCCCTAAAGTTCGCGCAAAAGCTTTATTTTAGCTAAACTAGGTGCCGGCAAGCTGATACGGACGTTTGATCGAAATCGGGTTAAAACGGGAAAAACCGACAATTTTGCCCTAAAACGGAAAAATTCGCAAAACGATTTCTGAAACGTTACACCTTTTTATTTAAACAAGAACTTTTGTTCTTGAATATTGAGGCAAAACCTCCTTTAAGAAGAATATAAATTTGTTCTTTGATCTTAAAATTGATCAAAATGCGCTTTGCGCTATTAGAAAGTGCCTTGCACTCATGAACTGCGCCCTTGCGCTCCTTGGACCGGCGCTCAGCGCCAAAACCTGCCATGTGTCAATCAGAGAAACAATCTGCACTTTACGCTTTTGAAACAGTGTACTGCACTCATGGGCGGGTGCTCTGCGCCACGTGTCACTCACTGGCACGCCAACAGACTAGCGCAGAGCGCTAATAAATTAAAAGCGCAATGCGCTAAAAAACTAGCGCTTAGCGCTAAACGTGACACGTGTCCTCCTCGTGTGCGCTAACCGACAGAAGCGCAATGCGCTCTTTAACTGGCGCAAAGCGCCTAGTGTGCCACGTGGCGCACTAGGCGCTTTGCATGCTTTGTTCGGATAAATGCTATGCATTCTATATGAGACAAAAAATGTCAGAGCCCAATGCTTAACATTATTAAAAGGGCAGAGCCCAAACTGTTGGATGTATATGCCCTAGAGGCCAGTATTGTATATGTATATATATGGATACTAGGGATATGTATGTACGGAACAATCTTGCTCAGTTTTATAGTATATTATTTGACTTGTCTTTATCGGGATATGTGTATTTATTGTTATTATATCTGGTTTGCACATATTGATAAAGGCTCAATACGGTATTATACTATTGTGGTCAGTCTTTATCTTAACATGGCATATGTCATACTCGTTATTACATATTGCGGTTACATGTTGATAAAGCCCCTAGGATCTTGCTTGACTAGCTGCGTTGTGATGGCGATCATACTTGTGGGAGCAGGGTAGTCCATAAGCACATCCTTAAATGGTCCCTAGTCGTGTGAGTATCGAGACTGGGCACTGATACTCCAGAGTAGACTGGTGTGTACGTTTCTTTCCTCGTCGGGGGGATGGTTGGTCCCGCAGCCATTGGTCTGATGCACCTAAGATCGTATACAGGTGCTCACTGGGTGTGAGTACACTGGACGGACTCGCCGAGAACTTCCATATGGTACTATACCTATCGACAGATGGAAGTTCTCAGGTGACATGTGTACAGGTTAGTCCTTGGACCTGAGATCGGCATTTGTCTCGTTTGAGTTCCCACTGAACTTTGATCACTACCCTACCACGACTCTACTGAGTCGTGCAAACAGGTTTTGGTTGGGTTCAGTCCCGAGCCACATGGAGGCGGTGAGCGATTGTCAGGGATTCGTCTCTCCCGGTATAGGGAGTCGATATCGCACTGTGATTTGATTGGTCAGGACCATAAGACCTTGGCCAAGGCACTTGGAATTTACTGATAGGTTGATCAGTAGTTTCCCGGATTGGTCCTGAGCCACATCGGCACGACTTATCGGGTTGTTAGGGTTTGACGTTCACCATCTCCTAGACCCGGTATGCGATACTCATTGACGAAGAGACCGGACTGTACGGATATTGTCACGGATAGGCTCAGTAGGAGATCCGGATGAGTTTGCTCGTCGGCCTTCCTTTTCGATAGGTACCTGGGCAGCCGTTACGTACAGCTAGTGCCGCTGACGTGCTTGTGGTTAAACCCACTGCCAGAGTACTGTCGAGTCTTTAGAGTCCCACACAGAGGGTTTCCCTGATCCAGCCAAAATGATGTAGTAGCAGTATTGGATACGTGCAGGGTTCGATCGATTTATGTACTTGGTACTCGGTTTTTCGATCGGACAGTTTGTAATACTAGCCAGCACGGGTTTGAGCTGGATTATTAAATCAGGTATTGATTTAATAATTTACATATATGTATTTCGAAATATATATATTCTAGTATTACGTTTTTCGTGTTATTCTATCTTTTTTGGGATTTCGGATTTTTATCTGATTGCCGGTATATTTGTACAGTAGTTGGAAATCCGTATTTATTACAGTTTTCCTTCTAGAAGGTGGCCACCTCATTATGTATTTTCCATTTTTTTGATAATTGGAAATGAGGTGGAAAGTGAAAGATATGGGAGGAATGGTGATGACCATGCTTTAATAATTCACAAATGAATTTATAATTCATTTGGAGTTACTATTGAAGCATGGTTGTTAATTGATTATTGAAAGAATTCACACACAAAACCAAGGTGTGTGATTTTCTCTCACTTCATGCTTCATAATTTCTTGAGCTCCCATTTTTCTCTCAAGTTCCTCCCTCCTCTTGCTTTGCTCCACCTTCATCTTCTTCCTCTTCACTAACATTCTCATGTGTTGAGAAACAAGTGAAGAGATTAGAAAAGAGATAGCTAACACTTAGACAATCCCACTACATCCTAGACCACTTGGACTAGCATCCCAAGTTCTCTAGTTGCTCTTTTGACATATTGCAAAGAGCTAGAGCCATGGATCATACTCCCCGGGTGGATCATCTACGACAAAAGGAGGCCGGAGAACAAGCTCGATCCCGGAGGACCGATGGAGCCGGAGTTGGAGTTCAAGCATGTTCAAGGTGGATGCAAGGAGCTAAGGATGAAGAAAGAAGACCGAAGGACATGGTTCGTTTGGTGAGGTTTCTATCATAGTAGATAGCTCTCTTAGTATAGCTAGTTAGTTTTATGGCAAGATCGGGTTTTAGGGTTTAGTCTAGCGCCAAGTTTTAATCGTAAGAAAAAATTTTGTTCCGCATTTGGCCACGTGAGATGGCCGGGGCGCTAGGGTAACCCTTCATGGTATCAGAGCCACCCATAAAACTTACACTAGCTAGTTCAAACGTGTTTAGAATAACGATCGACCGAAAATTCCAAAAACCGCGTTTCATTTTTGCAGTTTCTGTCGATTTTAAAAGTGCTCGAAAAATCAATATTTTGCTCCCAGAAAATCATGCAGGGTTTTTTATGAACCCAGAAAAAAATTGGTCATGTGACCCTTTCAAAACGCCGCGGATCCGCCGCGTAAACCCCACATTGGCGGCGGTTCCGCGGCACCTTTGGGGCCCACTTGTACCAAATTTCTTCTGGGCCTCATTTATTGAAAATTGTGGTTTCTGGAATTATTACTTTTTGGGCCCATTTTTTTACAGTGTTGGTTTAATACTTGGGGCCCATTGGAAAGTTTAGTCGATCTTAATTTTAAGATACGTGTTTTATTATCAGTACATTCACTTTTATCTGCGACCGGGAATGTCACTCGATCGGTAAAACTCGTCTGATTGCTATATGTTCTTTTAGACGGGTTTTGCGAACGTGACATTCGCGTTGATGTTGTGTGCTTGTGCTGTGATTGTGGTTGGATTGTCGTGGTGCATAGCATGTGGTGCAATGTTAGAAATACAGTTTATAATTCAATTGTGCATTTGTTATTGCGGGGCAAGCGTCCGACATGTGGACTGCCGTCTTTTCCGTTTGTATATTATTTTGGGGCACGACCGGGCTGAGGTCGATATCACCGGTTGTATATATTTTTTTAATATTCTGTACTAGGATTACCCCATGGAGGAGTGCACGAATAGCCGGGTTCTATAAGGCAACAAGCCCGCATCTCTGTAAGTGCACGGTAGCGCCCCGGCCGTCTAACAGACGCCAAATGCGGAACAAAAACTTTTACAACTGGCGCTATCGCATACTATTACCCGGATCTGCCATTAAAACTAAACTAACAAACTACAAAGTGGGTAGAAATGTTATACCGAACGATCCGAGTCCTTCGGTCTTCAACCATCATCCCACGCTTTGTTGCGGCTGCTCCGATCTCCTGAATCTCCAGTCTCCTCGTCCAGGTGGCACCACGTCGACGGATCTTTAAACGGGCTCCCGCCTCTGAACCGAGGCAACGCGATCTTCAAGTTTGCTAAAAGAGATGACCAAGATTGATGTAGAGAATGAGTAGAACACTTTGTCTCGTTACGTCCAAAGTCATGGACGAACGGTTAATGAAGTTGCCTTTTGAAGGAATCGGGTAAATGGGAAATGAGTAGATTAATTTCCATGAACCATAATCTTTTTTATCAAATGAACAACCATATCTTTTGCAAGAGGGGGCCGGCAAGGGAAGGAGGAGGGTGAGTGTAGGAGGATAAATGGTGACCATAAGAATAAATGAAGGAGTGAGTCATATTAACACATCATGAAACCATTAAATGCAAACATGAATCACTAACCTAGTCATTAACCTAGTCACCATTCAATTAATGCAACAAATGAGTCACTAGCCACCTCATCATCCTAGTCATCATCTAGAAACTTCTAGAACCATGAATCATCCAAGAAAAGATAAATCCGCATTTAACCGAATGTTAAATACGGGTGATAGAAAATTGGAAACTGGCAACTTCCAAAAAGCGATCCCGAAACGAATTTCAGGATAACCCCGTAACCCGCATTTGTATTACGACTGAATACAAATGCAACTGAGACAAAAATATTATATCTACACAGTATAATACTCGGATCCGGGTTAAACCAAAGCCGACCAGTATTATCTGCCTGAAATATGACACGTGCATAAACGCACGTGCATTTTCCGAACCCTGCCATAAAACCATACGGCCTCTACAACGTTTCGCCCGAACTAAGGAAACGGTCTGTGGGGAACTCTAATGACTCATCAACACACTGGCACTGGGTATAACCTCTAGCACGTCAGAGGTACAAGCTGTACGTAACGGTTGCCTATGTATTGATTGGAAGGGAAGCTGACGAGCGAACTCATCCAGAAATCCTACTGAGCCTGACAGTGACAATATCCGTATAGTCCGGTCCGTTCGTCTAAGAGTATCGCATATCGAGTCTAGGAAGGTGGATAAAGTCAGACGCCTAATAACGCGATAATTCATGTCGGTATGAAGCCCATCACCACCTGATAAACTACTGATCCAAATCAGTAATTCTCCACTACCTCGGCCGAGGATTTCTAGTGATGGCCACCCATGCACTGTGCGACATCAACCCCCAATACCGGGATAAACGAATCCCTGACGATCCGCTCACTGCCTCCATGTGGCTCGGGACTGTACCCAAAAAATACCTGTTTGCACGTCTCCTTTGAGCGTGGTAGGGTAGAAATCAAAGCACAGTGGGAACTCACACGAGACAAATGACGATCTCAGGTCGATAAACTAACCTGTACACATGTCACCAGGGAACTGCTATCTGACGATATATATAATACCAACTAGCATGTTCCCGGCGAGTCCTGTCCAGTGTACTCATAATGCAATGAGCACCTGTATACATCTTAGGTGAACCAACTTACACCAATGGCTTGTGAGACCGGCCATCGCCCCTCGTCGGGGTCTCGACTGTATACACTAGTCTACTCTGGAGTATCGATGCCCTGTCTCGAAACTCCTACGACTAGGGACACTTTAAGGATGTGCTTACAGACCCCAGCTCCCACGTATATGATCGCCATCATACTGCTGGCAGTCAAGCAAGAATCCTATGGGCTCTATCAACATGCAATAGTGAACTAAAGCATGTATACGATGATAAAGACAAACCAGATAGCATACTATCATCTCGAGTAAGACACTTATATCGGTATAGGTCCTCCCTCAATCATTGCAATCACGTACTTGCGATCCAATAATTGACTTAGAAGGCACTATATCCAACAATCTCCCACTTGCACTTAAGGCTATTATTGCGATGTCGCATACTCATAGCCTCAGTGAGTGGATCCGCCCTGATATTTCTTTCTATATCTCTCTTAATCTCAAGTTCGCGGAGAAAGCCATCTCCCGAATCGAGTAATACCTGTCTTAGAATATGTCTGGATATCTGATGGGACCTAGTTCATAAATGAACTCCAAATCCAAACTTCTTAGACTGTACCGTCAACTGAACCTAATCAGTATCCTGCACCATGCCTCCCACTGTATCCTCTTAGACCACCTGTCCAAAATACTGTCCCTCGTCAGAGAGAAAACTATCTCTGACAATCACTCTGTCATCCATGTCACCTTTGAAGCCTGGAATGATAACTGTCTCCCGAAGGAGGCTGCCATCATCAAATCCGTAGAACATGCACTTATGTTCTAAAACTGCTTCCTTATATTTCTTCAGGATTGGATTAATATAAACTTATCGCATCTAGTGCAAAAACAACATCTGGTGTGCTACTTGACATCTCACGATTGACTAAGCAAGTGATCTGCCAATCATGCACATCCCTCTCCCCTTTAGTCTATAAGACACCTTTAGAGAGGGTGACTCCGTCACCTGCAGGTACACCACCATGCCAGGAGTCATCTATTCTAAATACCTTTAGAATACTGTCAATGTACCTACATTGGGAAACTACCCAAATCAAGATATAAAACCATAGATCTAGAAACCAGAATGTCTGATATTATATTCATATCCTTTGTGGAGAAACAACTGTGTGTTGACCACAGTACAACCGATCGTAGTATAGAAATTTTACTTCCTACTCTGTGTATGTCATCCAAATACCAGGACATCACACCCTACTACCTTCTTAACAGATCCATCCCCTATTCTGATGAAGTCAAACCCATAACTGTCATATCAAAAATAGATGATCTTATCTCCGCTATCTATGCTCAAGTCTATAAATAGACATAAGCTACTTGCCCACTATGCTTCCGCTGCTCCCATTGACTACGACAACCCTCTGGCAGAATAATATATACGTACACTTCTAAAGCTAGTTTAGAACGACGCTATACTTATCCTCCTGCTGGGTCTCATAGTCGGGAACAACAGTAGTGTCAAGTCTGGGTAAACAAGAACCTCCCTGTCACCGTCCTTGAGGCTACCTGAGTACCTCTCGGGTGTCTGAGGTTACCCACCATTTCTGCGGAATGGCTAATGGAATGTCAAACCTGATTGAATATATAGGTCCTATTAAATTTTCCGTAATCGTTTGCGGTTCTGGAATCACTTCCAGTTCTACCATACTCCCACTACCGTTTTCTGAAAAAATCCATTTTACTAAAAATGTGGCGAGTCAAGAACAATATCACTATTGATCTTCCAGATGGTAGAAAATCAACCCTCGTCAAAGCCAGGGTCAACCCACAAACTGCTATTACAGAAACGTGCCTTGAGTTATCCAGTGTCTGGTTTTAAGCATAAGCTGGACAACTCCCCTTACCTTAACATCGTTAAGATCTGAAGCATTTTATATCCAATATAGAAACTTTGGCACTTATTTAATTGGAACCAGATTCAAATCATGCAGCTGTCTCCAGTGCATATCAACTTAATGGTGAGAGACTAATCAGCATTACTCAACTTAAGAATACATCCAACTATGAGTAATCTGAAAGAGAAACAAGTTTCTCAAAACCATTACTATCATCTGAATACCAATCACAAGAATCTACATCATCGATCTCTTTGAAGAATCCCGATACTTATGACACCTGGTTCTCTACTTTATTCTTATACCCACAACTTCTCAAAACTTAGACCTTGTATTTCTACGAAACACTTGTCTAAAATCTAGAGAAGTCATAAGTAAACTGAACATAGTATGAGGACCAACCCCTTTGTCCTGACGGACTCTGGACAACATACAATACTCTGTATAAGTCCACTAAGTCGAATAACTCAAAACCTGTGCATCGTAGGTTGAAAACTGTACTTATGGTTAAGAACTACTCCGTTGTTCAATGCTCCTTACCCAATCATCAACTGATATAGGTAAATGTCACGGACATAATTTCAAAAAGTTATATCTCACTTTAAAAATAAACGTACAGATATATCATTTGAAATTGGTGCACAACAACGGATATTCAAAACCAAATACATGCCGTCCGGCAAAAACTCAGGCGACTTCCTCAAATATCACCAATTACAATGAATTCCTATATAATGAGGATGATCACCTTTATTCCCAATAATCTACTCCCACTCATCATCTGTAAAACCATACAGATATGAGAATGAAACCTGGTAAATACATACCCTGGAGTAAGTATGTAATCGGGAAATCAGTTTTCTTTTAACAATGCACTGAAACATGAAAATGTTTCGTAAGGGTATCCTGGTATTCCTAGTAATGCCTCTTCCATCATCTAATTCATGACTTTAACCGTATATCTCTTTGCCATCTCTCCAAATCCCTTTATTTGTCTTTATTCATTACCTTCTGTACACCAACGTTAGGCTAAATGGTTTTCTTCCTTCCCTACCGTTCGGCACCAGCCTATGGTTTGGAAGAAGACTATCTAGTAAGCATAATAGGTGTACTCTCCTAATCCTAGGAGTACTCGCAACTTGAGAGAAGGTGATAATAAAAGACAACTGAATAATACCTTATTCTATTTCTCCCGAACTGGGGAAAAAGCAAAGGTGAAATAGGAGTGGCGATGAAGTACGTGTTTTGGTCGTGAATGAAAACAGTCGCAATTTACTTTGCCCTCTTTCTAATCCCTTTATTTTGTCTTTAGCTATTACCTTCTGTACACCCTACTTAGGCTAATTGGTTTTCTTCATTCCCTACCTTTCGGCACCAGCCTATGGTTTGGAAGAAGACTATCCAATAAGCGTAATAGGTGTACTCTCCTAAACCAAGGAGCCCTCGCAACCTGAGAGAAGGTGATAATAAAAGACAACTGAATAAACCAATTCTATTTCTCCTGAACCTGGATCCATCCTCGAAGTAGTACCTTCGAGTTCGTATATAACCATACGATGGATCTATCCAATGGAAGTGGATGTCCGTAGTAATACGGGGTGTTCTGAGAAATACAAAGGGTAAAAGAAGGAGCGGCAATGACTTATGCAACTCAGACAATCCAAAAGCCAGTATTTTAAGAAGGTTCGGTCAACTTGGTCACTGAGTCATAGTCTAGGGTCAGTCAATGGTCGCTGCCAGAGAGAGAGAGAGAAAAGAAACACTCTGCGTGCACTCTAACCTAGATCAGAATGGTTATCACTTTATCTAATCAGGAAACCTCCCACTGTAATCTCAAATTCTCCTCCAAACCTGAAAGAAGAATTAGTCGGGATCACCCGAAGAGTAAACTAACTCATCAGTGGGAATCGGGATCCAACTCTCATCGCATGATAACTCGATGGAAGCCACTCAAGTTATCACACTCCAGAAGGTATGCGCATACTTGGCAAGTTTCAGTTTCTTTAGAAACTCCCGATAAGAATTTTTGCCTCATGCTCTTATGACCTTGACTTTGGCCAACAAATCATAAGTCACATGTCAAGTTCTACCCGTCACTATCCAGGTCAATTTGAACCCACCCGCACATGCCCTTGACTTTGGCCAACAAAGCAGAACGACTGTCCCAAACCAACGCATCTATCTATGCAACAGATGAATATTCAGCAGCTACCAAGCACTATGCCTTGACTTTGGCTAACAAACATAGCTTGAATACTACTGACTATCCATAAGAAATGACGGAGGGCTACGGCTGGTTTTTGGCGAAAAACCTTTAACGTAATGAACTTGATCTCGTTGAAGGAACCTGATAGCTTTTTATAAAAATATCGTGGCGAAAACCTTTTGCTAAAGAGGTCACTCCCGGTGAAGGGATCTCGGCTCTTTCCTCGTGGAATGAGGTGCAGGATATTCCAACTGAATACCGCGATGCAAAGCAACTTGTAATCGACTATATTGAAGTTATTACCCTGACGCAAACTTCTGCCCAAGGGGTCTCTCCCGGTGAAGGGATATCAGCCCTTGCCGCGTCGAATGAAGTGCAGGATATTCCAACTGAATATCACTATGCAAAACAAAAGGAAACGTCTCTGTAATAACACTTTTTAAAACTGTTCCAACAACATCAAATATAAGTTTGTTTTATCCTTGCATTGATAAGAATCAATGCAGTCCCATCAATCAATCACACCAGAAAAGAACGAAAAATAAAATGTACGTATATGCCATCCGCATTCGCCACAGGGTCCCGTCATCACTCGTTAGGTTACTTAACTAACGACAGAGCGGGGACTGGACTAGCGCGGGTGTAAAACATATACAACATCTAATAGTATATATACCAATATACAATAATCGCTCCAGGCGTGATAATATGCAACATTACAAAAAAGTAATAAGCATCACAGAACAATACAGATAATCTGGGATCCCCGGATTTCACAGAGCCGCTACTGAAACCCGACGTTCCCCTGGTCGTGTGGATAGCCTGTGCAATGAAACCTAGACCTCTACGGGTGCGGCAAGTTACCCGCCAAAACCTGAAGCGAGGCAGCCCCTTACAGCAAAATGAATGGACCACCCGGCACTTCACGGAATCCGGTAACTTGAGCACCCCTCCTTAAGTCAACATGTACCCCCTATGAGTGCGGCGAATAGTCTGCCAATTCTAGAGTGAGGCCCCTTTGCCTCTCAAAACCAAGAAATACGGACCCGTTGCCCTCCAGAACCCGGCTATCCGTGCACTCCGTCGCGTGGTAAACCTAGTACAGAAATAAAAATATATACAACGGGTACATCGACCTCAGCCCGGTCGTGCCCCAAAAGAATATTATACAAATAGGCAGTGACGGTAGTCCACATGTTGGACGCTTGCCCCGCAATATCAAATGTACAAATAAAACCAAACTGCACTACCATTGCACACTGCTATCCACCACGACAAAACCGCAACATCACAGCACAACACAGAACATCAACGCGAATGTCACGTTCGCAAACCCGTCTAAAAGAACTATAGCAATCAGACGCGGTTTACCGCTCGAATGACATTCCCGGTCGGAGATATAATATAAGTACTGCATACTAACAAGTTTAAAATTTCGATCGACAAAACTTCCCGAAGTAGGCCCCACGTACATCTGCTGTACAGTAATAAAATCTGGGCCCAAAAGAACAGTACCAAAAACCACAATTCACTGTGTAGAACATACTGTAGAAAATTGGAGTACCACACTCACAAAACGGCGGCGGATCCGCGGCCAAACCCTTGTTTGGGCCGCGGATCCGCGGCGTTACTGTTGAGTTGGGCCACCAAATTTCACCAGTATTCTTATAAAAACCAACCTGCTTGTTTTTCTGTAATGCTCAAAATAATTTTTAGACCCGGTTTAAAATCAACGGAAACTTTTATACAGAAAAAATTAGTTTCGGAAATTCCGTTCGATCGATCTTTTAAACGCGTTAGCTCAAATTAGTAAAGCTTAATGGTGAGGCTCTAATACTACTGTAAGTGCATGGTAGCGCCCCGACTGTCTAACAGACGCCAAATGCGGAAAAAAAACTTTTACAACTGGCGCTATCGCATACTATTACCCGGATCTGCCATTAAAACTAAACTAACAAACTACAAAGTGGGTAGAAATGTTATACCGAACGATCCGAGTCCTTCGGTCTTTAACCATGATCCCACGCTTTGTTGCGGCTGCTCCGATCTCCTGAATCTCCAGTCTCCTCGTCCAGGTAGCACCACGTCGACGGATCTTTAAACGAACTCCCGCCTCTGAACCGAGGCAACTCGATCATCAAGTTTGCTAAAAGAGATGACCAAGATTGATGTAGAGAATGAGTAGAACACTTTGTCTCATTACGTCCAAAGTCATGGACGAACGGTTAATGAAGTTGCCTTTTGAAGGAATTGGGTAAATGGGAAATGAGTAGATTAATTTCCATGAACCATAATCTTTTTTATCAAATGAACAACCATATCTTTTGCAAGAGGGGGCCGGCCATATAAAGGGAAGGAGGAGGGTGAGTGTAGGAGGATAAATGGTGACCATAAGAATAAATGAAGGAGTGAGTCATATTAACACATCATGAAACCATTAAATGCAAACATGAATCACTAACCTAGTCATTAACCTATTCACCATTCAATTAATGCAACAAATGAGTCACTGGCCACCTCATCATCCTAGTCATCATCTAGAAACTTCTAGAACCATGACTCACCCAAGAAAAAATAAATCCGCATTTAACCGAATGTTAAATACGGGTGATAGAAAACTGGAAACTGGCAACTTCTAAAAAGCGATCCCGAAACAAATTTCAGGATAACCCCGTAACCCGCATTTGTATTACGACCGAATACAAATGCAACTGAGACAAAAATATTATATCTACACAGTATAATACTCGGATCCGGCTTAAACCAAAGCCGACCAGTATTATCTGCCTGAAATATGACACCTGCGTAAACGCACGTGCATTTTCCGAACCCTGCCATAAAACCATACGGCCTCTACAACGTTTCGCCCGAACTTGGGAAATGGTCTATGGGGGACTCTAATGACTCATCAACACACTGGCACTGGGTATAACCTCTAGCATGTCAGAGGTATAAGTTGTACCTAACGGTTGCCTATGTATTGATTGGAAGGGAAGCTGACGAGCGAACTCATCCAGAAACCCTACTGAGCCTGACAGTGACAATATCCGTACAGTCCGGTCCGTTCGTCTAAGAGTGTCGCATATCGAGTCTAGGGGGGTGGATAAAGTCAGACCCCTAATAACGCGATAATTCGTGTCGGTATGAAGCCCATCACCACCTGAGAAACTACTGATCCAAATCAGTAATTCTCCACTACCTCGGCCGAGGATTTCTAGTGATGGCCACCCGTGAACTGTGTGACATCAACCCCCAATACCGGGAGAGACGAATCCCTGACGATCCGCTCACTGCCTCCATGTGGCTCGGGACTGTACCCAAAAAATACCTGTTTGCACGTCTCCTTTGAGCGTGGTAGGGTAGAAATCAAAGCACAGTGGGAACTCACACGAGACAAATGACGATCTTAGGTCGACAAACTAACCTGTACACATGTCACCAGGGAACTGCTATCTGACGATATATATAATACCAACTAGCATGTTCCCGGCGAGTCCTGTCCGGTGTACTCATAATGCAATGAGCACCTGTATACATCTTAGGTGAACCAACTTACACCAATGGCTTGTGAGACCGGCCATCGCCCCTCGTCGGGGTCTCGACTGTATACACTAGTCTACTCTGGAGTATCGATGCCCTATTTCGAAAGTCCTACGACTAGGAACACTTTAAGGATGTGCTTACAGACCCCAGCTCCCACGTATATGATCGCCATCATACTGCTGGCATTCAAGCAAGAATCATATGGGCTCTATCAACATGCAATAGTGAACTAAAGCATGTATACGATGATAAAGACAAACCAGATAACATACTATCATCTCGAGTAAGACACTTATATCAGTATAGGTCCTCCCTCAATCATTGCAATCACGTACCTGTGATCCAATAATTGACTTAGAGGGCACTATATCCAACAATCTCAAGGCGCTGAGACGGGGGGGGCTTCGTTCTAGAACTGGCGGGCTATTCGCCGCACTCGTAGGGGGTACAGGTTTTCATTGCACAGGCTATCCACACGACAGGGAACGTTGGGTTTTATTTGCGGCTCAAATGAAACCCGGGGCTCCAAGACTATCCACCATTCTGTAATGTTATCTGTGATGTTTTTATTATCATTCCTGGGACAAATGTTATATATACTTATATATATACTAGTAAATGTTGTATATGTTTTGCACCCGCGCTAGTCCAGCCCCCGCTCTGTCGTTAGTTAGGTAACCTAACGGGTGATGACGGGGCCCCGTGGCGAATGCGGATGGAATATACATACATTTTATTTTCGTTCTTTTCTGGTGTGATAGGTTACAAATTTGATGGGGCCGCATTAATTTTAATTAATGCAAGATAAAAACCTAAAAGGATGTTGTTGGAACCAGATTTTAGAAACTGACATTACAGATGTTCTCTTTTGCTTTGCATAGCGGTATTCAGTTTAGAATATCCTGCACCGCATTCAATGAGGCAAGGGCCGAGATCCCTTCACCGGGAGTGACCCCTTGAGTAAAAGTTTGCGTCAGGGTAATAACTTTAATATAGTCGACTATTTTTGCTTTGCATCGTGGTATTCAGTTTGGAATATCCTGCACCTCATTCGACGAGGAAAGAGCCGAGATCCCTTCACAGGGAGTGACCTCTTTAGCAAAGGTTTTCGCCACTATATAAATTTACAAAACTACTCAGGTTCCTTCAACGATATCAAGTTCGTTACGTTAACGGGTTTTTCGCCAAAAACCCAGCCGTAGCCCTCCGTCGTTTCAGATAATTACTACTTAGTATTCGTGCTGTGTTTGTTGATTATTCGTCAAGGCACAGTGAACGGTAGCTGAGTAATAGTTCTCTGTTGAACAGATAGATGCGATTGGTTAGGACGGTCGCATGATTTTGTTGATCATTCGTCAAGGATCATGCGGGTGGGTCTAATGCAATCCAGGATAACGACGGGTTGAACTTGACTAGGACCTTTTGATTTGTTGATTATTCGTCAAGGTCACTTGGGTCCTAGGGGTAAAAACCACATCGGGAGTTTCAAACATACAGGAAACTTGCAGATTTAGCATACCTTCTGGAGTGTGGTAACTAGAGTGGATTCCATCTAGTACATCACACAATGATAGTTGGATCCTGATCCCACTGATGGGTAGGATTACTCTCGGGAGATTATCACACTTAACAATCAATGCTATAAACCAAGTAGGTGTCTAGAAAGGTGTTGGCGGGGCTACGCCTCCAGGGAAAAGAGGTTATTTAATTAAGGAACTTCGCGAAAGCGTTGGAAAACCTCCCTCGAAGTACCAACACCGGCCTGGCTGAAAGGTTAAGCAAGTATTGTGACGTGCGATTAATCCTGACTAGTTCTTCTTTTAGGTTTTGAAGAAGAATTTGAGGAAACAGTGGGAGCCATCCTGATTAGATAAATTAATAAACCAATCTATTCTTGCAAGAGCGCACGCTAAATGTTTTCCCCCTCTCTCTTTAGGTAGCAACCATTTCATGCTCTAATCAAGATAATAAAATGTATCACTTGACCGATCCGAATTCTTATTCGGGGCTGGGGAACGTCGGTTTGGTTCTAACTTACGACAACTGTCATAAGTATGAGCAAGGGAAAGAGGAAAGTTTGAATTCCTTGATAACCCTATCGAAGAAGAAACATGTTGTTACGTCTTCTTCAGGTGTTCTTGTTATTGTGAACTGTTTTTCGGTCAGTCCTACCTCCTGGGTACTCGATACCGGATCAGGATCTCATATTTGTAATTTATTTCAGGGACTGAGAAAAAGTAGGATAGTTAGACCTGGTGATATGTCCCTCAGAGTAGGGAACGGAGCACAAGTTAATGCTGCAGCCGTCGGTGAATATCACCTAGTATTGCCAAATGGCAATACTATGATTTTGAACAATTGCTACTATGTGCCTTCCATGCTTTGCAACATCATATCGGTTTATTTACTTGATAAAGATGGATATAACTTTGTTCTTGATAGAAATATCATGAACATTTACCTTGATAAGGTACTGGTTGCAGAAGGTACACTGTGTAATGGTATCTATGTTCTAAATCAGAACACAGTTCTTAATGTACAAAACACACGCAAGCGGAAGAGTTCATGTCACGCCCCGCTTCCCGGTGTACGGTGAAGTGGACACGACGAAGTCCGCTACGTATATACTTAGAAGTACATACGCTAAGCGTATCTAAGCAATATAAAGTAAATCACAAGAGACAAAAGATATAGAAATAACAGCAACTTTATTAATAACATTCTTTTGTACAATGCATGAAAAGTAAATACAACTGAAATGAAAAACGATGCCTAAACAGTGGCATAACAGGAAATGAAAATACTGAAAAGAACAAGTACAATATCTAAAGCTCGGGATCTTCGTGAACTACTCCAAGTCTTCACCGGTGGGCTCGATCTCTGCTGAGTCCAAAGCACCTGACGACATTCAAAGAAGAAAGAAATAGAATGTCGTCAGCGAACAGGTCGCTCGGTAAGTCCCAAAGGTAAGGAAGAATTAGATAGACAGAATAAAAGTATTTTCTAAAGTATTATGTTGCAGAATATTATGGAATATTATGTTAACGCCGTTGTTTGTAGCTTGGTACAGAAGGATGCCAGTGTATACGAGAGGGGTCTCTATATGCTAGAGACCAGGGTAAACGGAAAGTACAAGGAACCGTTAAGCCACGGTACAACAGCAACGGAATATAGGTTATGTGTCTTAATCTGACCACCTCGTGCCACCTTTAACACATTCCGTACCAATCTACCCCTTAAACCCCGTAGTGTTATCACAGTATTGTTGTATTGTATTGTGTAAGTTGGATGACTGACCAAAACCATGATATCAGTAAACGGATTGTATTAGGTAATTGGAATAACGGAATAATGGATGTATATCCATGGTTTGATTCAGTCAAGTTGAATAGATTGTTAACTGGATTCAGGAATTCATGTGTTCATATCGAGTTGGAATATCAAAGAATATAGATTGACTTGAATCATATTCAAGTCAGAAATAGTCAGACTCAAACTCGAGTCAGACTAAAAGAAAAGTAATTTGAAGTTCTATAATTGTTAGGGTCCTTATTGTCATTTATAGAACTTGAGGGGGTTTTATGTAAAAAGTACTTTTGTATAGTTTTCAAGATACGCCTCAAGTATTTATTATTCGTCTTTATAGTTATAATGAGTGTAAATTTTATTTGCGTTATTCTAGTGAATATATCCTAATAAAAGTATTAATTTATAATATTGATTTATTTGAAATTCATGGTATTTTAATGTAAATTTTAATCTTGTAATTTTTACGAAAAGGTGAAAACTTTATCTTATAATAAAATAGGTGTTCAAATGATAATTATATAAATACAAGAATAATTTTAAATAAGTATTTTATTTTCCAAAATCTCATTTTTCATAAATGTCGTATTCTAAACCTTTCGAGACCGAATGCTCCTTGCGGAGGTCTGAATCTCGCACTACTAAACTCGAGGGTGCATGATAAACCGTACTATCCCTAACGAGTTCCCCAAAGGTGGGTTGTAGTGGCACTTTACAAAGATTGAATAAATACTAATCATTTAGAAAACGGTTTTATAAAAATAAGGTATTTATTTGTAAAAGGTGTAAATTTCCGTATTTTAGATTCTAGGGTTTCCTAAGCCAACTAGCCTATTTCTAAATAGTCTAAACGACAAGTCATTAAAAGCCTCAAATCGCCTCTTCACCGCCAATTGTGGCCAGGTAAGTACAAGTGAGGAGGGAGGGATCCGCTCACGAATCGTGAGGCGGGCCTTTTAAAGTTACCCAAGCTCACTTGCCTAGCCTAGACACCACAAAGTCAGTTTAGATAAACGATCGATGTCCATGACATATCGTATTTTCCTATTAAAAGGTTTTGTTTTAAAATTGTAAACAACTTAGGACTTTTAGAAAAAGTTTATAAAGAAAATGGTATTTTAATGCAAAGTCTTGTATTATCGTATTTTAAGTTTTGATGATATCAATTAGGGTTGTAATTGCGTGTGTGAGGAGGTAGGTCATTACCTCGTGATCTACGTTAAGGTATAGCAATTGTTCAGGGTTAAATGTGATAACTAAATATTGTGGTATTTAAGTGAAAGAAATACGATAAATAGAAACGTTATCATTTCATGTGAAAAACTTTATCCAAATTGATTTTTAAGTGATTAATAGTCAACATGAATATGTTTAAGCATTATGTAATTTGTGACAAGTGAGTTTTGATAGAAAACCGAATCGGAAATCGGTTTGTTCTGATTTCCGTCGGGTTTTAAAAAGTCGTATTTTTCTTAAAAGAAAAGGAAGATAGAAAGAGGGGGACTTACGGGTTTGGACAAGTTAGAGAGTGCTAGGAAGATAGTGGGTTGTCGGGCGTCGAAACGTCGTGAAGGGTCCTAGTACGATCGCCGGAATTTGTCGTCGATTTCGGCAGCGCTTCGCCTTTAGGTCTTTTTCTAATGTACCGAGTTCTCTTGGGATTTTTTAGAGAGTGGACTTAAGAATGTAGGGTGAAAGGGTAGTGGGTAGGGGTGTTTATATAGGGCTAGGCTAGGGTTAGGGTTAGGGTTTTAATTAAAAAATATATAAAAATATATAAGAAAAACATTAAAAATCATTAAATTTTGAAATAAAAGTGAGTTATTGGAAATCTGATAACCGATCATGAGAATTAAAGTATGCAGGGAGAATGACCAGGTCAACATGGAGAAATTCCGTGTTGACGACTCGGCCGTCCGGCCGAGTCCGGCCGGTGGCGCCGGCCGAGTCGGGCCGAGTCGGGGGCTCGTTGGGTGGGGTTTCACATGGGGGGAATTTTGGTATATTTAACTTTTTATGTGCAGTATAAATTTTGAGAGTTATGGCTGTTTGACTGTTGACTTTCCAAAAAAATTAAAACAAAATAATATAAAAAATAATGTGAGGCATGGGATTCGAACTCTGGTGACTTGGTTCAGTAGTGCAAGGTGTTACCAATAAGCTACAAGCTCCTTCATGTAATTATGGAGTGAAATAAATACTTAAAGAGATATCAGCTGTAATAAATACTCCAAGTATACATTGAATTTAAATCAATTCTTTGTACATTAAAAATGGAGTTGTTACAGTCTACCCTCCTTACAAAAATTTCGTCCTCGAAATTTACAACTTTTATTTGAGAACTAGTTTACAAAGAGGTGTGGATATCTAGTACGCATTTCATCCTCCCTTTCCCAAGTGGACTCTCCTGGAGTGTCTTTCCTCCACATCACTCGAACCAAGTTAACTTTCTTGTTCCGAAGTGTCTTCACTTTCCTGTCCAGGATCTCCACGGGCTGTTGCTCACAAGACAAATCGGACTATATAGTGAGCTCGGAATGATCGAGAATATGGCTGGGGTCACTCACATACTTTCTGAGTTGGGATATATGGAACACATTATGCACTCCTTCCAATGAAGGTGGAAGCGCTAAGCGGTATGCCACTTCGCCGACTCGTTCGAGTATGTCGAACGGTCCAATGTATCTCGGACTCAACTTACCCCGTCTTCCAAATCAGATCACTCCGCGGTTCGGAGATATTTTCAGGAATACAAGATCTCCTGGCTGGAACTCCAAGTGTCGTCTCTTTGCATCAGCCCAGTGCTTCTGTCGATCTTGGGCTATGCGCATCCTTTCCCTGATAGTACGAACCACATCAACAGTTGCTACTATCATCTCTGGTCCAAGAAGTTCCCTATCTCCAATGTCGTCCCAACTTAATGGCGATCGACACTTCCTTCCATATAGTGCTGCAAAAGGTGCCATTCCTATGCTTGCTTGGTAGCTGTTGTTGTACGAAAACTCCACAAGATGTAGGTGATCTTCTCACGATCCTTTGAAGTCTAGCATACATGCTCTGAGCATATCCTCCAAGATCTGAATAGTTCGTTCCGACTGACCATCTGTTTGTGGATGATAAGCCGTGCTGAAGTTTAGACTTGTTCCCAAGCTTGCTTGCAGACTCTGCCAAAATTGCGATCAGAACCTGGTGTCACGATCGGAGACAATGCAGACCGGTACTCCATGAAGTCTCATAATTTCCTGTATGAGTTCATGGGTATCAGAGATAGTACATTATAAAGAGTTTAAATCTTTAATTAGATTATTACCTCCATGTACTTCTTAGCTAGTGTCTCAGTAGATTGGCCAACTCGAAATGGGATGAAGTGAGCCGACTTTGTGAGTCGATCCACAATGACCCATACAGCATCGTTACCCTTTATGCTGCGAGGAAGAGCAGTTACAAAGTCCATCGTGATGTGCTGCCACTTCCATTCTGGAATTGGTAACGGTTGAAGTAGTCCAGCTGTCCTGTGATGTTCAGCCTTTACTTGCTGACACACCAAACATTTTGCGACGCTTCTGGCTACTTCACGCTTCATTCCATGCCACCAATAATTCTGACGTAGATCTTTGTACATTTTGGTACCTCCAGGATGTACTGAATAGGGATAGCTGTGAGCTTCTTTCATTAACTCTTCCCGAACAGGACCTTTTGGTACACACAATCTGCTGTCGTATCTCAAAGATCCATCTTCATGGATGATGAAATCTGTTCTGAGTCCATTCTCCACTTGTTCTCTGATCTTTTGCAACTTAGCATCGCTGGCTTGAGCTGCTTTGACCTGATTGACAATGGTTGATTGAACTTGTAAGTTCATCAAACTTGAAGTATTACCTGGCATGACTACTTCAATCTCCATCTGATGCAAGTCTTATTGAAGCTTCCACTGAGCGGTGAGATTCATTGCTAACGGTTGGCGACTAAGAGCATCAGGTACTACATTCACCTTCCCTGGGTGATATTACAAGTTGATGTCAAAGTCCGCCATGAGTTCTAACCATCTTCTCTGCCGCATATTCAACTCCTTCTGAGTAACCACATACTTTAAGCTCTTATGATCCGTGTAGATGTTCACTCGTTCACCAAGTAGATAATGACGCCAAATCTTGAGAGCAAAGATGACGGCTGCCAACACCAAATCATGCGTCGGATAATTGCGCTCATGAATCTTCAGTTGTCTTGAAGCATAAGCCACAACCTTACCGTGCTGGTGTAGAACACATCCTAATCCCTTTCCGGATGCATCGCAATGCACTTCGAATCCTCCAGATTGATCCGGTATGACGAGAATAGGTGCTGATGTCAACCTTGACTTGAGTTCTACGAAAGCTTGTTCGCATGCTTCTGACCACACAAATTCTTCATCTTTACGTGTGAGCTTGGTCAGGGGCGTTGCTATCTTCGAAAAGCCTTCAATAAACCTTCTGTAATATCCAGCTAAACCCAAGAAACTTCGAACATCCTTCACTGACTTTGGTATAGGCCATTCACTAACTGCCGAAACTTTTGCTGGATCTACAGAGATTCCTTCTCCTGATACGATATGTCCAAGAAAACCAACTTGATTTAGCCAAAACTCGCACTTGCTGTACTTGGCATAAAGCTGATGTTGACGAAGAGTTTCCAGGACAATTCATAGATGTTCTGCATGCTCTTTCCGATTCTTAGAATACACCAGGATGTCGTCGATGAAGATGACAACAAACCTGTCTAAGAACTCCCGGAAAACTTGATTCATAAGGTTCATGAATATTGCAGGTGCGTTGGTCACTCCAAATGGCATCACTGGAAATTCGTAATGTCCATAGCGAGTCCTGAAAGCTGTTTTGTGAATATCAGCTTCCTTGACCTTCACTTGATGATAACCTGAACGAAGATCCAGTTTAGAGAAAACACAAGATCCACTTAGCTGATCGAATAAATCGTCGATGCGCGGGAGTGGATACTTGTTCTTTATAGTGACTTCGTTCAAGGCTCTGTAATCGATGCACATTCTGTATGAACCTTCCTTCTTCTTCACTAGTAGTACAGGTGATCCCCAACTTGAAGTGCTGGGACGAATCCATCCTTTCGCCAGTAATTCGTCCAACTGTGTTCGGACTTCCTTCAAACCTTCCAGACTTAAACGATAGGGTGCTTTGATCACCGGTTGTGCTCCTGGCACTAAATCAATACTGAATTCAAGAGCTCGATCGGGAGGCAAACCTGATATATCGTCAGGAAATACATCGTCGAACTCTCGAACCACATCTGGTCTTGATTCTTCCTCTGCTTGAGCTGCTGCAACTACTGCTTCTCTTGGCTTCGCTTTGTAGGTACTTGGCTCTAGTGTACGGTCTCCGCTTTTGAAATAGAAGACCGGATGGTCTGGAATCTCGAATACTACCCTCCTTTGACGACAGTCTATGGTAGCATAAAAAGTTCCAAGCCAATCCATTCTTAGAACCACATCGAAGTTCGGTATGTCCAGCACTTTGAAGTCAGCATAAAACTCTCGACTGCAGACGACAACTGGACACATGCTGTATCCCATAGTTGCCTTTAGAACGCCATTTCCTGAACTGACATTCCAGCTGGATACAAGCGGTGAAACTGGAATCGCATGGGTTCGGACAAACCGTTGCGACATAAAGCAATGTGATGCTCCAGTATCAAACAGTGCAAGTGCAGGGATTGAGGATACTAAAATTGTACCTAAGGTATGTGGGATTTGTTTTAGGTATAGGAAATATGTAACTAAGTAGTAGAAAGGCAAAGTTTGAAAAGAAAAATTTACCAGTGATGACTTGGCCAGTGGCCTCAACTTCTTCCACGGACATCATGAAAGCCTGGCGCCTAGGTACATTCCTCCTGGCCTGAGGAGCATTCCTCGGAACATTCCTTTGAGCTTGATGGAACTGACGAGGAGGTGGTGCAGCTTGTGGTCCTCTGGGTGGTGCAGGGAGTGCAGGTCTGGGAGCAGGTGCCTGAAGAGCTGGTCGCTGCGGATAAGTAATTGCTGGCCTGGGTGCAGCAACTGGGTTCTGTCTTTGGGGACAAGACCCAATATCGTGAGTAGCTGAGCCGCAGACTAAGCAAAGGCGGTTGGCTCGACGGCAGTCCTTCATCATATGTCCAGTTCTCTTACAGTAGGTGCAAAAGGCTGGGCTAGGACGATGGGTTGGTACTCCGGGTCGTCTTGGCACAAAAGGTGGCCTGGACGAGGCTCCACCTGCCATCTGGTTGGCAGGGCGTTTGACTCCTGCAGACTGAGGTCTGCCCCTTGCTTTTATTACTGCCTCATAGCTGCGGGCAGCTTCTAGAGCATCCTCATGAGTCAAAAACTTTCCTGTGGCTAGAGCAGCCTGAATCTCCGTGTCCAGTCCTTGTTGAAAGCGACGGGCTCTGATATCGTCCGTCGGTATCAAGTGTGCCGCGAATCTGTTTAAAGATTGTGTTAGCTGTGTAGTATGTGATATTTAAAAATTGAACTATTGTGACATATCTTACCGGCTTAACATGGTGAATTCAGCATCGTATTCATCTACTGATTTGTCCCATATTGAACACTGTTGTAGATGAATAAACTGTTGCTCCATTGCAAACCTGGCAGTCACAGGGAAGTATTTCGCGTCGAACTTCTCGCGAAAGGTCTTCCATTCAATCGGCTGTACCAGGCGGCTTTCTTCCGCCTTCCACCAGTTGCAAGCATTATCCGTGAGCTGTAGTTTTGCTACACGGACCCAAGCATTGTATGGCACTTGAGCTGCTGCCAGATCGTCCTCGATGCTTTGTGCCCATTCTTCCGCTTCAAGAGGGCTTCCTTTACCAGAGAATTGCTTGGGGTGTAAAGCCCTGAATTGCTTTACTCCCGGTGCATCGGTCTCAGGCCGGTTCAGAAGTTGTTGCTGTCCCTCGAGAAGACTGCGGATCGCCTCAAATAGCATTGTTTGCTCAGTGGGTGGTGCAGGAACAGCTGGTGTGAGAGGTAGTGCTGGAGGGGTGTTGTTGACGTTGGTGCTGGTGTTGTTCGGGGAATGCATAACCTTGAAGAAAAATTTGGGTTAGGACAGATTCAAATACATGAAATGATAAGATTCAAGGAATAGAAATTTGCAAGATTCAAGGAATATGAATTGTAAAGAATGTTTTAGTTGCTGGTTCTTGTGTTATATTGCTTAGGTTGTTCACGCAGACCAGAACTGCATGACAGGGATTCATACAGCTCTGACCTGCATGGGCCACCAACAAAACTTGTCACGCCCCGCTTCCCGGTGTACGGCGAAGTGGACGCTACGAAGTCCGCTACGTATATACTTAGAAGTACATACGCTAAGCGTATCTAAGCAATATAAAGTAAATCACAAGAGACAAAAGATATAGAAATAACAGCAACTTTATTAATAACATTCTTTTGTACAATGCATGAAAAGTAAATACAACTGAAATAAAAAACGATGCCTAAACAGTGGCATAACAGGAAATGAAAATACTGAAAAGGACAAGTACAATATCTAAAGCTCGGGATCTTCGTGAACTACTCCAAGTCTTCACCGGTGGGTTCGATCTCTGCTGAGTCCAAAGCACCTGACGACATTCAAAGAAGAAAGAAATAGAATGTCGTCAGCGAACAGGTCGCTCGGTATGTCCCAAAGGTAAGGAAGAATTAGATAGACAGAATAAAAGTATTTTCTAAAGTATTATGTTGCAGAATATTATGGAATATTATGTTAACGCCGTTGTTTGTAGCTTGGTACAGAAGGATGCCAGTGTATACGAGAGGGGTCTCTATATGCTAGAGATCAGGGCAACCGGAAAGTACAAGGAACCGTTAAGCCACGGTACAACAACAACGGAATATAGGTTAGGTGTCTTAATCTGACCACCTCGTGCCACCTTTAACACCTTCCGTACCAATCTACCCCTTAAACCCCGTAGTGTTATGACAGTATTGTTGTATTGTATTGTGTCAGTTGGATGACTGACCAAAACCATGATATCAGTAAACGGATTGTATCAGGTAATTGGAATAACGGAATAATGGATGTATATCCATTGTTTGATTCAGTCAAGTTGAATAGATTGTTAACTGGATTCAGGGATTCATGTGTTCATATCGAGTTGGAATATCAAAGAATATAGATTGACTTGAATCATATTCAAGTCAGAAATAGTCAGACTCAAACCCGAGTCAAACTAAAAGAAAAGTAATTTGAAGTTCTATAATTGTTAGGGTCCTTATTGTCATTTATAGAACTTGAGGGGGTTTTATGTAAAAAGTACTTTTGTATAGTTTTCAAGATACGCCTCAAGTATTTATTATTCGTCTTTATAGTTATAATGAGTGTAAATTTTATTTGCGTTATTCTAGTGAATATATCCTAATAAAAGTATTAATTTATAATATTGATTTATTTGAAATTCATGGTATTTTAATGTAAATTTTAATCTTGTAATTTTTACGAAAAGGTGAAAACTTTATCTTATAATAAAATAGGTGTTCAAATGATAATTATATAAATACAAGAATAATTTTAAATAAGTATTTTATTTTCCAAAATCTCATTTTTCATAAATGTCGTATTCTAAACCTTTCGAGACCGAATGCTCCTTGCGGAGGTCTGAATCTCGCACTACTAAGCTCGAGGGTGCATGATAAACCGTACTATCCCTAACGAGTTTCCCAAAGGTGGGTTGTAGTGGCGCTTTGCAAAGATTGAATAAATACTAATCATTTAGAAAACGGTTTTATAAAAATAAGGTATTTATTTGTAAAAGGTGTAAATTTCCGTATTTTAGATTCTAGGGTTTCCAAAGCCAACTAGCCTATTTCTAAATGGTCTAAACGACAAGTCATTAGAAACCTCAAATCGCCTCTTCACCGCCAATTGTGGCCAGGTAAGTACAAGTGAGGAGGGAGGGATCCGCTCACGAATCGTGAGGCGGGCCTTTTAAAGTTACCCAAGCTCACTTGCCTAGCCTAGACACCACAAAGTCAGTTTAGATAAACGATCGATGTCCATGACATATCGTATTTTCCTATTAAAAGGTTTTGTTTTAAAATTGTAAACAACTTAGGACTTTTAGAAAAGGTTTATAAAGAAAATGGTATTTTAATGCAAAGTCTTGTATTATCGTATTTTAAGTTTTGATGATATCAATTAGGGTTGTAATTGCGTGTGTGAGGAGGTAGGTCATTACCTCGTGATCTACGTTAAGGTATAGCAATTGTTCAGGGTTAAATGTGATAACTAAACATTGTGGTATTTAAGTGAAAGAAATACGATAAATAGAAACGTTATCATTTCATGTGAAAAACTTTATCCAAATTGATTTTTAAGTGATTAATAGTCAACATGAATATGTTTAAGCATTATGTAATTTGTGACAAGTGAGTTTTGATAGAAAACCGAATCGGAAATCGGTTTGTTCCGATTTCCGTCGGGTTTTAAAAAGTCGTATTTTTCTTAAAAGAAAAGGAAGATAGAAAGAGGGGGACTTACGGGTTTGGACAAGTTAGAGAGTGCTAGGAAGGTAGTGGGTTGTCGGGCGTCGAAACGTCGTGAAGGTTCCTAGTACGATCGCCGGAATTCGTCGTCGATTTCGGCAGCGCTTCGCCTTTAGCTCTTTTTCTAATGTACCGAGTTCTCTTGGGATTTTTTAGAAAGTGGACTTAGGAATGTAGGGTGAAAGGGTAGAGGGTAGGGGTGTTTATATAGGGTTAGGGTTTTAATTAAAAAAATATAAAAATATATAAGAAAAACATTAAAAATCATTAAATTTTGGAATAAAAGTGAGTTATTGGAAATCTGATAACCGATCATGAGAATTAAAGTATGCAGGGAGAATGACCAGGTCAACACGGAGAAATTCCGTGTTGACGACTCGGCCGTCCGGCCGAGTCGGGGGCTCGTTGGGTGGGGTTTCACATGGGGGGAATTTTGGTATATTTAACTTTTTATGTGCAGTATAAATTTTGAGAGTTATGGCTGTTTGACTGTTGACTTTCCAAAAAAATTAAAACAAAATAATATAAAAAATAATGTGAGGCATGGGATTCGAACTCTGGTGACTTGATTCAGTAGTGCAAGGTGTTACCAATGAGCTACAAGCTCCTTCATGTAATTATGGAGTGAAATAAATACTTAAAGAGATATCAGCTGTAATAAATAATCCAAGTATACATTGAATTTAAATCAATTCTTTGTACATTAAAAATGGAGTTGTTACAGTTCAGATATGAACAAATCCTACTTATGGCATTGTAGACTTGGTCATATCGGAGAGAAAAGACTAAGTAAATCCATTAGGATCCTGCTTGCCATTGCTGCCTTCCATGACTATGAGATCTGGCAGATGGACGTAAAAACGGCTTTTCTGAATGGAAGTTTAGAAGAGTGCGTTTATATGGATCAACCAGAAGGTTTTGTAGACAGTGGGAGCAGCGGGAAGGTGTGCAAGCTGCTCAAATCTAATTATGGATTGAAGCAAGCATCGCGGAGCTGGAATATCTGTTTTGATGAAACAGTCAAGGACTTTGACTTCATCAAGAACGAAGATGAGCCTTGTATTTATAAGAAGATTGTAGGACGAACTGTCGTGTTCCTAGTCTTGTACGTGGACGACATTCTTTTGATAGGAAATGACATTCCTATGCTACAATCGGTCAAGCTATTCTTATCACAAAGGTTCTCTATGAAAGACCTAGGTGATGCCTCGTACATTCTGGGGATCAAGATCTACAGAGATAGATCCAAGAGACTATTGGGACTTTCACAATCCTGGTACATAGAGACCGTACTAAAGAAATTTGGTATGGAAGATTCCAAGTGCGGTAACATACCCGCATTGCACGGAATCACCCTCTCCAAGGAGATGTCTCCCAAGACTGACGATGAGAGGGTTCGCATGAGCACTATACCCTACGCTTCGACGGTAGGATCTATAATGTATGCGATGCTATGTACAAGACCAGATGTAGCTTATGCACTAAACGTGGTGAGCCGGTGTCAGTCAGACCTAGGTGAGGACCACTGGACAGCAGTAAAGAACATTCTCAAGTACCTGAGAAGGACTAAGGAGATGTTCCTGATTTACGGTAATGGGACCTCAATGTCGAGTCCTTTACCGACTCAAGCTTCCAGAGTGACAAGGATGACAGTAAGTCTGTCTCGGGTTTTGTGTTTACCCTCAACGGAGGGACGGTATGTTGGAAGAGTTCCAAACAGGATACCGTCGCAGACTCGACGATGGAGGCTGAGTACATTGCTGTAAGCGATGCCGCAAAAAAGGCGGTCTGGATAAAGAAGTTCATAAATGAACTTCAGGTAGTTCCGTCCATTGTTGATCCAATACCAGTGTATTGTGATAACAATGGGGCTATAGCTTTAGCGAAGGAACCACGGTCTCATCAGAAATCCAGGCACATCTTAAGGCGGTATCACCTGATCAGGGAGATCGTAGATCGCCAGGAGATCGAGGTCCGGAGAGTGGATACGAAGGACAACACGGCGGATCCATTTACAAAGGCCTTCCCTCAAGCACAGTTCGAGCGACTTTTTGGGATGTTGGGTATGTGGTACGCCAGCAGCTGGCCTTAGAGCAGACGTTGGGTATTTGGTACGCCAATCACTGGCCTTTAGTGCAAGTGGGAGATTGTTGGATGTATATGCCCTGGAGGCCAGTATTTTATATGTATATATATGGATACTAGGGATATGTATGTACAGAACAATCTTGCTCAGTTTTACAGTATATTATTTGACTTGTCTTTATCGGGATATGTGTATTTATTGTTATTATATCTGGTTTGCACATATTGATAAAGGCTCGATACGGTATTATACTATTGTGGTTTGTCTTTATCTTAACATGGCATATGTCATACTCGTTATTACATATTGCGGCTACATGTTGATAAAGCCCCTAGGATCTTGCTTGACTACCTGCGTTGTGATGGCGATCATACTTGTGGGAGCAGGGTAGTCCATAAGCACATCCTTAAATGGTCCCTAGTCGTGTGAGTATCGAGACTGGGCATTGATACTCCAGAGTAGACTGGTGTGTACGTTTCTTTCCCCATCGGGGGGATGGTTGGTCCCGCAGCCATTGGTCTGATGCACCTAAGATCGTATACAGGTGCTCACTGGGTGTGAGTACACTGGACGGACTCGCCGAGAACTTCCATATGGTACTATACCTATCGTCAGATGGAAGTTCTCAGGTGACATGTGTACAGGTTAGTCCTTGGACCTGAGATCGGCATTTGTCTCGTGTGAGTTCCCACTGAACTTTGATCACTACCCTACCATGGCTCTACTGAGTCGTGCAAACAGGTTTTGGTTGGGTTCAGTCCCGAGCCACATGGAGGAAGTGAGCGATTGTCAGGGATTCGTCTCTCCCGGTATAGGGAGTCGATATCGCACTGTGATTCGATTGGTCAGGACCATAAGACCTTGGCCAAGACACTTGGGATTTACCGATAGGTTGATCAGTAGTTTCCCGGATTGGTCCTGAGCCACATCGGCACGACTTATCAGGTTGTTAGGGTCTGACGTTCACCATCTCCTAGACCCGGTATGCGATACTCTTTGACGAAGAGACCGGACTGTACGGATATTGTCACGGATAGGCTCAGTAGGAGATCCGGATGAGTTTGCTCGTCGACCTTCCTTTTCAACAGGTACCTGGGCAGCCGTTACGTACAGCTAGTGCCGCTGACGTGCTTGTGGTTAAACCCACTGCCAGAGTATTGTCGAGTCTTTAGAGTCCCACACAGAGGGTTTCCCTGATCCAGGCAAAATGATGTAGTAGCCGTATTGGATACGTGCAGGGTTCGATCGATTGATGTACTTGGTACTCGGTTTTTCGATCGGACAGTTTGTAATACTAGCCGGCTCGGGTTTGAGCTGGATTATTAAATCAGGTATTGATTTAATAATTTACATATATGTATTTCGATATATATATTCTAGTATTACGTTCTTCGTGTTATTCTATCTCTTTTGGGCGTTCGGATTTTTATCTAATTGCCGGTATATTTGTACAGTAGTTGGAAATCCGTATTTATTACAGTTTTCCTTCTAGAAGGTAGCCACCTCATTATGTATTTTCCATTTATTTGATAATTGGAAATGAGGTGGAAAGTGAAAGGTATGGGAGGAATGGTGATGACCATGTTTTAATAATTCACAAATGAATTTATAATTCATTTGGAGTTACTATTGAAGCATGGTTGTTAATTGATTATTGAAAGAATTCACACACAAAACCAAGGTGTGTGATTTTCTCTCACTTCATGCTTCATAATTTCTTGAGCTCCCATTTTTCTCTCAAGTTCCTCCCTCCTCTTTCTTTGCTCCACCTTCATCTTCTTCCTCTTCACTAACATTCTCATGTGTTGAGAAACAAGTGAAGATGTTAGAAAAGAGATAGCTAACACTTAGACAATCCCACTACATCCTAGACCACTTGGACTAGCATCCCAAGTTCTGTAGTTGCTCTTTTGACATATTGCAAAGAGCTAGAGCCATGGATCATACTCCCCGGGTGGATCATCTACGACAAAAGAAGGCCGGAGAACAAGCTCGATCCCGGAGGACCGATGGAGCCGGAGTTGGAGTTCAAGCATGTTCAAGGTGGATGCAAGGAGCTAAGGATGAAGAAAGAAAACCGAAGGACATGGTTCGTTTGGTGAGGTTTCTATCATAGTAGATAGCTCTCTTAGTATAGCTAGTTAGTTTTATGGCAAGATCGGGTTTTAGGGTTTAGTCTAGCGCCAAGTTTTAATCGTAAGAAAAAATTTTGTTCCGCATTTGGCCACGTGAGATGGCCGGGGCGCTAGGGTAACCCTTCATGGTATCAGAGCCACCCATAAAACTTACACTAGCTAGTTCAAACGTGTTTAGAATAACCGACCGAAAATTCCAAAAACCGCGTTCATTTTTGCAGTTTCTGTCGATTTTAAAAGTGCTCAAAAAATCAATATTTTGCTCCCAGAAAATCATGCAGGGTTTTTTATGAACCCAGAAAAAATTTGGTCACGTGACCCTTTCAAAGCGCCGCGGATCCGCCGCGTAAACCCCACATTGGCGGCGGTTCCGTGGCACCTTTAGGGCCCACTTGTACCAAATTTCTTCTGGGCCTCATTTATTGAAAATTGTGGTTTCTGGAATTATTACTTTTTGGGCCCAAATTTTTTTACAGTGTTGGTTTAATACTTAGGGCCCATTGGAAAGTTTAGCCGATCGTAATTTTAAGATACGTGTTTTATTATCAGTACATTCACTTTTATCTGCGACCGGAAATGTCACTCGATCGGTAAAACTCGTCTGATTGCTATATGTTCTTTTAGACGGGTTTTGCGAACGTGACATTCGCGTTGATGTTGTGTGCTTATACTGTGATTGTGGTTGGATTGTCGTGGTGGATAGCATGTGGTGCAATGTTAGAAATACAGTTTATAATTCAATTATGCATTTGTTATTGCGGGGCGAGCGTCCGACATGTGGACTGCCGTCTTTGCCGTTTGTATATTATTTTGGGGCACGACCGGGCTGAGGTCGATGTCACCGGTTGTATATATTTTTTTAATATTCTATACTAGGATTACCCCATGGAGGAGTGCACGAATAGCCGGGTTCTAGAAGGCAACAAGCCCGCACCTCAAGGCGCTGAGACGGGGGGGCTTCGTTCTAGAACTGGCGGGCTATTCGCCGCACTCGTAGGGGGTACAGGTTTTCATTGCACAGGCTATCCACACGACAGGGAACGTCGGGTTTTATTTGCGGCTCAAATGAAACCCGGGGCTCCAAGACTATCCACCATTCTGTAATGTTATCTGTGATGTTGTTTATTATTATGCATGGGACGAATGTTATATATACTTATATATATACTAGTAGATGTTGTATATGTTTTGCACCCGCGCTAGTCCGGCCCCCGCTCTGTCGTTAGTTAAGTAACCTAACGGGTAATTACGGGGTCCCGTGGCGAATGCGGATGGAATATACGTACATTTTATTTTCGTTCTTTTCTGGTGTGATAGGTTACAAATTTGATGGGGCCGCATTAATTTTAATTAATGCAAGATAAAAACCTAAAAAGATGTTGGAACCAGATTTTAAAAACTGACATTACAGATATTCTCTTTTGCTTTGCATAGTGGTATTCAGTTTAGAGTATCCTACACCTCATTCGATGAGGCAAGGGCCGAGATCCCTTCACCGGGTAGTATGCGGGTGCTCGTTAGGTTACGAGTACACTGGACAGGACTCGCTGGGAACTGTTGGTTGGTACTATACCTATCGTCAGATAACAGTTCCCAGGTGACAGGAGTACAGCTTAGTCCGTCGACTTGACACTGCTACTTCGCCTCGAGTGTGTTCCCACTGTACTTTGATTACTACCCTACCACGGCTCAAAGGAGTCATGCTAACAAGTAGTAGTTGAGTGCAGTCCCGAAGCACTTGGAGGCAGTAGCGGTTAGATAGGATTCGTCTCTCTCGGTATTGGGGGTTGATATCGCGCTGTGCCTAGGAGAGCCATTACACAAAGTCCCTGGCCAGGGCAAGTGAGATTTGCTGGTAGTGTTTCCAGTAGTTTCTGAGGCTGTTCTGGGCTACACTCCGGCACGACTTATACCGCTATTAGGGGTCTGACGTTTACCGCCCCCCTAGGCCCGACATGCGATACTCTCAGACGAACAGACCGGACTGTACGGAGATTGTCACATTCAGGCTCAGTAGGAGTTCAGATGGGTTCACCTCATCGGTCTTCTTATCGGCATCTACCTGGGGACCGTTACGTACAGCTAGTACCGCTTGCGGCCTGTGGTTTAACCCACTTCCAGCATAGTGTCGATTCTTTAGAGTCCCACACAGAGGGTTGTTCGCTTTTGGGCAAAACAGAGTAGAGGTCGCATGGTTTTGCGACGGGGTTCGTTCACATCCGCGCACTTGTGCACGTTTGGTGTCTGGGCAGTTATTACTAGCGGGCTTTGGTTTAAGCCAGATCCTAGTATTTGTTTTGGGATTGGTTTTGTCTCATTGTATTCATATTCCTTGGAACACGGATGCGGGTGTGTATGCACAGGTGACAGAGGCAGAGGAATCTCATTAGGGTTTTTGACAGTTGACTTTTTCTAAACCCTAATGAGAATGAGAAATATGATTAATAATATTAATTAAGGATAATTGTGCCATGGTTAGGTTGACCATTTGACTTTGGTTGACCTTTTGACTTTGGTTGACCATTTGACTTTTGTTGACCATTTGACCATGATCATTTCTTTTGCAAGATGTTTCTTGATTCTTGCAAATTGCATTAAATGTGAAATGATAATGGTCATTTCAACTAACCATCATAATTTTCTTTAGTTATTATTATTATTATTATTATTCTCATATGAGAGCATGGTTGTGTTTTTTTTCTTGCTCATTCTCTTTTGCTTTCTCTCTTTCATGCTAAGCTCTCCTTCTTTCTCTCTCAAAGCTTTCTTCTTTCATGTGTTGAAAACCATGAGCTTTGTGAGATAAAACCATCAAGACATCTCTCTACTCATTCTAGGGTTCTTAGTTTAGCAAGCCAAGCACTCTAGTTACCTCTTGATTGAGGTAAGAGCTCAAGGTAGAGGCCTTCGGGTGGATCTTTCTTCGGCAAAGAGAAGACGAAGAGGAGGAGCCGTCTACACCACTCTAAGGAGCAAGCAAGAAGGAGGACCACAACAAGAAGAGAAGGAGTTCAAGATCTAGGTATAACCATCTAACATAGTAGCTAGAACTTATAGTTAGTTTGTTGGTTTTTGTTTGGCAAATATCTTCCTTTTTAGTCCATGTTACCTTGTGTCAAAAATCCGTTTTTTACCTATTCCGCCTCCCCGTAAGCACCGGGGTGGGTAACGTGGACTTACAAGAAGTTCACTCGGGCATTTGCGGTGCTCACCAATCTGGCCCCAAGATGCGACTTCAAATCAAACGGCTTGGGTATTACTGGCCCGCCATGATACGTGATTGCGAAGAACATGCAAAGAAATGTCATATCTGCCAAATTCACGGTGATTTCATTCATAAGCATCCCAATCCATTGCATCCCACGGTGGCGTCGTGGCCCTTTGAAGACTGGGGCACCGACATAGTTGGCCCAATTGATCCTCCGTCATCCAAAGGCCACCGGTTCATATTGGCCGCAACTGACTATTTCTCCAGATGGGCTGAAGCTGACC
Source organism: Agapanthus africanus (assembly GCA_030015575.1). NCBI lineage: Eukaryota > Viridiplantae > Streptophyta > Magnoliopsida > Asparagales > Amaryllidaceae > Agapanthus > Agapanthus africanus. The sequence continues at coordinate 364,886,886 of CM057351.1, read as the reverse complement.
CGCTAAAAGAAGTCAAGACAGAAAATATTCTGATGTTCTTCCAGCATAATATTCTATACCGCTTTGGTACACCAAGAAGAATCATTTTTGACAACGGGCCTTCTTTCAAGAGCTTCAAAGTCTCAAGATTCGCTACTCAATACAAGATAGACTGGAGATATTCCTCCATCTATAATCCAAGAGCCAATGGGCTAGCCGAATCCTTCAATAAGACTCTATGCAAGCTCCTGAGGAAAAATGCTTCAGCCAACAAGAGAGACTGGAATCTCAAGCTTCATGAGGCGTTGTGGGCATATCGTACCACGCACCGTACCCCAACTCAATCCACTCCATACTCATTACTCTTCGGAGTGGAGGCGGTCCTCCCCCTCGAAGTCGAAGTTCCGAGCTTAAGAATGGCCGTTCAGTACGAATTAACGGAGGAGGAAAACGTGCTCCTTCGGCTGGAAGAGCTTGACGCCCTCGAAGAAAAGAGGCTCGCGGTGCAGCAAAATCTGGAGCTATACCGAACCCAAATGACATGGGCATATAACAAGATGACCCGTCTCCGCTCTTTCAAGAAAGGTGAATTGGTGTTGGTCCTCAAAAGACCAATCATCCCCAATCGACATGCCAAGGGAAAATTCGAGCCAAACTGGGAAGGACCATACGTCATCGAGAAAGTGTTCGACGGAGGATCCTACCAACTAATAAGTTCCGAGGGAGAAAAGCCCATGCCACCCATCAATGGCCGATATCTCAAGAAATACTACGCGTGAATGCTCCAAGTCGCAGGCGAATTGAGCACACCGGCCCTACGGTCTGGATCATACATCCTGCAAAGCCGTATACAATCCACGGGCGTAAACGACCCCTATCTCCCCCAAGTCCTGCCGGTGAGACTACTTTTAAAGTCCCACCAGCGACCAAAAAAAAAAGAAAAAAAAGGTATGTCCACAAGCAAAATGGGCACGGATGAAAGCCCGAAAGGGCTCCGTGAGTAAAAACAGCAGGACTGCCGGCGAGTTTGTGAAAACCCGAAAGCGCGCAAACTCATGAAAAGAGATAAAACACACTCGCAAAGTCCTCTCGACCTTGTGAGGAGAAAATCCCTGCGTGAGATCCTTACGACTCACAAAGGGGCAACACACTTAGGAATCCTCACGATTCCTAAGGAGAACATACACCTGCGAGATCCATTCGTAGGGAGAAAATTCTTTTATGAGACCCTTACGGCTCATAAAATTGAAAAGCCTTAGGTGATAGGGACTTAAACCTGTCTCCTAAGTCATCGTTCCCCAACGGGCAACGGCAAATGATGAGTCGCTCCTGGCATTTCGCTTCAGTGTTAGCGGTGCTGATGCCAACCAAAAACCCAAATCCTAAGTCCTCCCAAGGCAAATGATGAGATGCTCCTAGCATTATTCCAGTGCAACAATGCTGATGCCAAACCAAAACCAAAATCCAATTTCTCAAAATTCTCCCGGCCCTACGGTTAGTCCCCAAATTGACTACCGTATACAATCCACGGGCTCGAATAATTCTCATCATACTCATACCCCACCGCAATCACCAGTCCAGCGGTCGGTCTCCGCCCTTGGATTTATGCTCTGTTTGGGAAGACCCACTCATGTGTCCTCACGATACATGGGGAGAACAAGCTTACGAGATCCTCACGACTCGTAAGAAAACACCTTCGTGGGATCCTTACGACTCACAAAGGAAAAACACACTTGGGAGTCCCCACGACTCCTAAGGAGAAAGTACACCTACGAGATCCTTTCGACTCGTAGGGAGAAAATGCCTTTATGGGACCCTTACGGCTCATAAAATTGAAAAGCCTTAGGTGATAGGGACCTAAACCTGTCTCCTAAGCCATCGCTCCCCAACGGGAAAAGGCAAATGATGAATTGCTCCTGGCACATCTGCTTCAGTGTTAGCAATGTTGATGCCCACCCTAATCCCAAAATTCCAAACTCCAATCCAGTAGACCCCTAAGTCTTTAAACTGGGAACAGATGGCCTCTAAGTCGTTAAACTGGGAACAGATGACCCCTAAGTCGTTAAACTGGGAACGAGGGAAATCTCCTCATGGCAGATGATGATTCGCTCCTGGTACCATATTCCAGTGTAGCGGTGCTGATGTCAATCCAAGTCACATCAAATCAGCAAAACAACCAATGACCTCCTTGGCAGAATCAAATTCCACCTCGGAAACAAGTCAACTTCATCCCTGACACCGCAAGAAGCGGAGCAAGTCAAATCCAGAACCGACCGTCCATGTCGCAAAAAGGGCAGAACCGACCGTCCAAGTCGCAAAAAGGGCATAACCGACCGTCCATGTCGCAAAAAGGGCAGCACCGACCGTCCAAGTCGCAAAAAGGACAACACTGACCGTCCACGTCGCAAAAAGGGCAGCACCGGCCGTCCACGTCGGAAAAAGGGCAGCACCGACCGTCCACGTCGCTAAAAGGGCAGCACCGACCGTCCAAGTCACTAAAAGGGCAGAACCGACCGTCCAAGTAGCAAAAAGGGCAGAACCGACCGTCCAAGTCGCAAAAGGGGCAGCACCGACCGTCAAAGTCGCTAAAAGGGCAGCATCGACCGTCCAAGTCGCTGAAAGGGCAGCATCGACCGTCCAAGTCGCAAAAAGGGCAGTATCGACCGTCCAAGTCGCTAAAAGGGCAGCACCGACCGTCCACGTCGCTAAAAGGGCAGCATCGACCGTCCATGTCGCGAAAAGGGCAGTGCCAGCTTCCCAAAAAGCAGGAACCAAATCAAGTCGCCTCCACGTGAAAGAAGATCCATCAATTTCATGCACACGACCCACTTATGTTGTGTGCATGTATTGATGGGGGGGCACTTTGTTGGGGTCGCAATTTACACCCCGGTTGACCAAGTCAAAATCAAAGTCAACCCCAAGCCAAGTGGGCCAAGCCCAGGTTAAGTGGGCCAATACCCGGGTCGAGCCCGAACATGGAGCGGCCGGCCTCCCCCCATGCCAAGATAAAAATTTTGTAATAAATAATTTTTGCTGTATTTATTTTATTTTATTTTACGAATAAATGTAAGGAAAATGGGCATAAAGCCAAATTTTTGTAAAGCCCATGACTTATATGCAAAAAGAAATGGCACATGAGCCATGGGATAGGCAAAATGCCATTTTGAAAAGCCCAAGAGGATATATGTAAAGTGCATAGCCTATAAAGGCAAAGATAATGAAAATATCTCAACAACTTTGTCTCTCTCCAAAAAATCCAGATATGTGATCTTCTTCTTCCTCGAAGTTCTAAAACCTTCTTTTTTCTTTTGAATTAAATTAAGAGTTTTACTCTTCCTTTTATAAAACAAAATAGTTTTTCACCACAAAACCCACAAAGGGAAACTCAGATCTGCCATCAGATCTCAGAAATGAGAGATTTTTAAAATCTCATATTTCTTGATCTTCAAGATCCGGCCAACAAAGGAAGAAGAAGGAGACCCATCTCCAGAAACCCCACTTTGAAGAAGAACTATGGCTCAAGGGGAGAAGCCCTTCATCAGCTTCAAAACATCCTAGGAGTTTAACTCCTCACACACACACACACACACACACAAAAAATAATAATAAGTGCTCCTTTCTGGGAGTACAACTCCCATTGCAGGGACCGAGTCTCTTTTGGCGCCCGAGAGCCCACGTGCTGACACTTGGGGCGCTAGCGCTCTTGCGCTCAGAACGCCAGCGCCAGCGTACTGACACGTGGTGCGCTTGCACTCAGAGCGCTTGCGCCCAGAGCGCTAGCGCCCGAACGCCCACGTGCTGACACGTGGGGCGCTAGCGCTCTTGCTCTCAGAGCGCTAGCGTCCGAGCGTCCATGTGCTGATACGTGGGGACGCTAGCGCTCTTGCGCTCAGAGCGCTAGCACCCAAAGCACTGGCACTTTTTCCCATGCATCCTTTGGATGTCCTTTCCCTCTTCCATACACACACACACAAACATGTATATATACATATACACACAAACACACACATACTCCACACTAAATACACCACCACCCCCCGTTAGAATAAAATTCTAATGGGGCGCTGCCCCGCACCCCGCAAAGGGGCTGCTAGCCCCCTTGTAAGTCTACGGTAGCGCCCCGGCAGTCTACAGACGCCAAATGCGGAACAAAAACTTTTTAACTGGCGCTATCGTATACTTTAACCCGGATCTGCCATTATTGCTAAACTAACAAACTGTAAAGAGCGTAAAAAGGTTATACCGAACGATCCGAGTCCTTCGTTCTTTAACCATCATCCTACGCTCCGTTGCGGCTGCTCCGATCTCGTCGATCTCTGATCTTCTCGTCCAGGTGGCACCACGTCAACGATTCTTTAAACTTGCTCCCGCCTCTGACTCGAGGCAACTCGGTCGTCAAGTTTGCTAAAAGAGACGACCAAGATTGATGTAGAGAATGAGTAGAAGACTTTGTCTCGTTCCGTCCAAAGTTATGGACGAACGGTTAATGAAGTTGCCGATTGGTCCGGGTGATGGAAAGAAATGAGCAATGATATTTCCATACACCCCAAAGGTATCATAATCTTTTTTCCAAAATGAAACAACAAGTAAGAGAGAGGAGAGGGGAGGGGGCCGGCCATATATAGGAGGAGGAGGGTGAGTGTAGGAGAGAGGGGGGTGACCTTATGAAAATATCATGTGTGAACACAAAACAAATATCTCAAGTGTGAACACAAAGTGTGAACACACCAAAAGCAACCAATGAAAATCCAACACCATTTAACCTAGTCACCTCTTCTAGAAACTTCTAGAAACTTCCACACTCATCTCAAGAAAAGATAAATCCGTCTTTAACCGAATGTTAAAAGACGGCTGATAGAAAACTGGAAACTGGCAACTTCCAAAAGTGACCCCGAAACGAATTTCAGGATAACCCCGAAACTGTATAAATATACCCGCATTTGTATTACGACCGAATACAAATGCAACTGAGACAAAGATATTATATCTACTCAATACAATACTCGGATCCGGCTTAAACCAAAGCCGACCAGTATCATCTGCCCGAAAAATAACACGTGCGGAAAACGCACGTGCATTTTCCGAACCCTGCCATAAAACCATACGGCCTCTACAACGTTTCGCCCGAACTTGGGAAACTGTCTGTGGGGGACTCTAATGACTCGTCAGTACCCTGGCAGTGGGTTTAACCACAAACCGTCAGCAGCACTAGCAATGCGTAACGGCTACCCACGGACTGACCTCAAGGGAGGCCGATGAGCGAACTCATCCGGAAACCCTACTGAGCCTAACAGTGACAATGTATATACAGTCCGGTCCGTTCGTCTATGAGTATCGCATATCTGCCTAGGGGGCTAGTAACGTCAGACCCCCAATAGCAGTATAAGTCGTGTCGGAGTGTAGCCCAATAACACCCTGAGATACTACTGGAGTACCTACCAGTAAATCTCCTGCCACGACCGTGGGCTTTGTGTAATGGCTCTCCTAGACACAGCACGATCTCGCCCCCAATACCGGGAGAGACGAATCCCCTGCCGATCCGCTCACGTGCCTCCATGTGGCTCGGGACTGTACCCAAAAACTACCTGTTTGCACGACTCCTTTGAGCCGTGGTAGGGTAGAAATCAAAGCACAGTGGGAACTCACACGAGACAAATGACGACCTCAGGTCGATGAACTAACCTGTACACATGTCACAGGTCTGAGGATATATATAATACCAACTAGCAGATTCCCGGCGAGTCCTGTCCGGTGTACTCATAACCCAATGAGCACCTATATACATCTTAGGTGATCCAACTGACACTAGTGGCTTGTGAGACCGGCCACCGCCCCTCGTCGGGGTCTCGACTGTATACACTAGTCTACTCCGGAGTATCGATGCCCTGTCTCGAAACTCCCACGACTAGGGACCACAATTAAGGATATGCATATAAACTACCCAACTCTCACGTATATGATCGCCATCATACTGTTGGTAGTAAAGCAAGATCCTAAGGGCTCTATCAAAGTGTAACATGTAATCAGTCACCTGAACATGTACACGACTGATAAAGGCAAACCAGATAGCATACTATCATCTCGAATAAGACTGTACTACTGGTATAGGTCCTCCGCAATCATTGCAATCACGTATCTGCGATCCAATAATTGACTATGAGGGCACTATCTCCAACAATCTCCCACTTGCACTCAAGGCTAATTATTGCGATGTCGACTACTCACAGCCCGTGTGAAACCGAACATCCAACTCCTCTACTAATCAGTTTCACAAAGCCCGTTTGTAAAACTATTGTGTTCGAGAAATAGCCTCAGTGAGTGGATCCGCCTAGATGTTTCTCTCTATATCTCTCTAAATCTCAAGTTCGCGGAGAAAACCATCTCCCGAATCGAGTAATACCTGTCTTAGAATATGTCTGGATATCTGATGGGACCTAGTTCATAAATGAACTCCAAATCCAAACTTCTTAGACTGTATCGATCACTGAACCTAATCAGTATCCGGCACCATGCCACCCACAGTATCCTCTTGGACCACCTGTCCATAATACTGTCCCTCGTCAGAGGGAAAACTAAAACTCTGACAATCACTCTGTCATCCACGTCACCTTTGAAGCCTGGAATGATAATCGTCTCCCGAAGGAGGCTGCCGTCATCAAATCCGTAGAACATCCACTTATGTTCTAAAACTGCTTCCTTATGTCTCTCTAGGATTGGATTAATATAAACTTATCGCATCTAGTGCAAAAACAACATCTGGTGTGGTACTTGACACCTCACGATTGACTTAATTGCCTAAGCAAGTGATCTGCCAATCATGCACAGCCCTCTCCCCTTTAGTCTATACGACACCTTTAGAGAGGGTGACTCCATCACCTGCAGGTACACCACCATGCTAGGAGTCAACTATTCTAAAAACCATTAGAATATCTGTCAAAGTACCCACATTGGGAAACTACCCAAATCTAGATCTAAAACCATAGATCCAGAAACCAGAATGTCGAATATTATATCCATATCCTGTCTGGAGAAACAACTGTGTGACGATCACAGTACAACCGATCGTAGTATAGGAATTTTACTTCCTACTCTGTGTATGTCATCCATATACCATGACATCACACCCTACTACCTTCTTAACAGATCCATCCCCTATTCTGATGAAGTCAAACCCATGACTGTCACATCAAAATTAGATGATCTATCTCCGCTATAACTGCTCAAGTCTATAAATAGATATAAGCATCTTGCCCACTATGCTTCCGCTGCTCCCACTGACTACGACAACCCTCCTACCGGGTCTCATAGCCTGGAACAACAGTAGTGTCAAGTCTGGGTAGATAAGAACCTCCCTGTCACCGTCCTTGAGGCTACCGAAGTACCTCTCGGGTGTCTGAGGTTATCCACCGTATCTGCGGAGTGGCTAATGGAATGTCAAACCTGATTGAATATATAGGTCCTATTAAATTTTCCGTAATCGTTTGCGGTTCTGGAATCACTTCCAGTTCTACCATACTCCCACTACTGTTTTCTGAAAAAGTCCATTTTACTAAAACTGTGGCGAGTCAAGAACAATATCACTATTGATCTTCCAAATGGTAGAATATCAACCCTCGTCATAGCCAGGGTCAACCCACAAGCAGCCATTACAGAAACGTGCCCTGAGTTATCCAGAGTCTGGTTTTAAGCATAAGCTGGACAACTCCACGTACCTTAATATCTTATAAGGTATGATCCATTCTATATCCAATATAGAAACTTTGGCACTTATTTAATTGGAACCATATTCTAATCATGCAGCTGTCTCCAGTGCATATCATCTTAATGGAGAGAGGCTGATCAGCATTACTCAACTTAGGAATCCTTCCAATTATGAGTAACCTGAAAGAGAAATAAGTTTCTCAAAATCATTACTATCATCTGAATACCAATCACAAGAATCTACATCTTCGATATCTTTGAAAAATCCCGATATTTATGACACCTGGTTCTCTACTTTATTCTTATACCCACAACTTCTCAAAACTTAGACCTTGTATTTCTACGAAACACTTGTCTAAAAACTAGAGAAGTTATAAGTAAACAGAACAAAGTATGAGGACCTACCCCTTTGTCCTGATGGACACTGGACAACATACAATACTCTGTATAAGTCCGCTGAGTTTAAGCAACTCAAAACTTGTGCTTCGTAGGTTGAAAACTGTACCTTGGCGATTTCCTCAAATATCACCAATTACAACGAATTCCGATATAATGAGGATAATCACCTAATTCCCAATAACTTACTCCCACTCATCATCCGTAAAACCATACAGATATGAGAATGAAACCTGGTAAATACATACCCTTGGAGTAAGTATCTAATCGGGAAAACAGTTTTCCTTTAACAATGCACTGAAACATGAAAATGTTTCGTAGGGGTATCCTGGTATTCCTAGTAATGCCTCTTCCATAATCCAATTCATGACTTTAACCGTATATTTCATTGCCATCTCTCCAAATCCCTTTATTTGTCTTTAGTCGTTACCTTCTGTACACCTTCGTTAGGTTAAATGGTTTTCTTCCTTCCCTACCGTTCGGCACCAGCCTATGGTTTGGAAGAAGACTATCCAGTAAGCATAATAGGTGTACCCTCCTAAACCAAGGAGTACTCGCATCTTGAGAGAAGGTGATGATAAAAGACAACTGAATAATACCTTATTCCTTTAAAGGTGAAATAGGAGTGGCGATGAAGTACGCGGTTTTGGTCGTGAATGATAACAGTCGCAATTTACTTTGCCCTCTTTCTAATCCCTTTATTTTGTCTTTACATATTACCTTCTGTACACCCTACTTAGGCTAATTGGTTTTCTTCATTCCCTACCTTTCGGCACCAGCCTATGGTTTGGAATAAGACTATCCAATAAGCGTAATAGGTGTACTCTCCTAAACCAAGGAGCTCTCGCAATCTGAGAGAAGGTGATAATAAAAGACAACTGAATAAACCAATTCTATTTCTCCTGAACCTTGATCCATCCTCGAAGAAGTCCCTTCGAGTTCGTATATAACCATACGATGGATCTATCCAATGAAAGTGGATGTCCGTAGTAATATGGGTGTTCTGAGAAATACAAAGGGTAGAAGAAGGAGTGGCAATGACTTATGCAACTCGGACAATCCAAAAGCCAGTATTTTAAGAAGGTTCGGTCAACCTGGTCACTGAGTCATAGTCTAGGGTCAGTCAAAGGTCGCTGCCAAAGAGAGAGAGAAAAGAAACACTCTGCGTGCACTCTAACCTAGATCAGAATGGTTATCACTTTATCTAATCCGGAAACCTCCCACTGTCCTGTCAAATTCTCCTCCAAACCTAAAAGAAGAATCAATCGGGATCACCCGAAGAGTAAACCAACTCATTAATGGGAATCGGGATCCAACTCTCATCGCATGATAACGTGATGGAATGCATCCACGTTACTCATACTCCAGAAGGTATGTGCATACTTGGCAAGTTTCAGTTTCTTTAGAAACTCCCGATAAGATTTTTGCCCCATGCTCTTATGACCTTGGCGTTGGTCAAAATATCATAAGTCACATGCCAAGTTCTACCCGTCACTATCTTGTCAATTTGAACCCACCCGCACATGCCCTTGACGTTGGCCAAAATGGCAGAACGACTGTCCCAAACCAACTCATCTATCTATGCAACAATTGAATACCCAGCAGCTACCAAACACTATGCCTTGGCGTTGGTCAAAATACATAGCTTGAATACTACTGAATACCCAAAAGAAGTGACGGAGGGCTACGGCTGGTTTTTGGCGAAAAACCTTTAACGTAACGAACTTGATATCGCTGAAGGAACCCGATAGCTTTTTTTAAAATATAGTGGCGAAAACCTTTTGCTAAAGAGGTCACTCCCGGTGAAGGGATCTCGGCTCTTTCCTCGTGGAATGAGGTGCAGGATATTCCACTGAATACCGCGGTGCAAAGCAACTTGTAATCGACTATAGTGAAGTTATTACCCTGACGCAAACTTCTGCCCAAGGGGTCAGTCCCGGTGAAGGGATATCGGCCCTTGCCCCGTCGAATCAGGTGCAGGATATTCCACTGAATACCGCTATGCATAACAAAAGGAAACATCTTTGCAATAACACTTTTTAAATTTTTTCCAACAACTGCAAATAGGTTTGTTTTACTTTGCATTGATCAGAATCAACGCAGTCCCATCAATAAATCACACCAGAAAAGAACGAAAATAAAATGTACGTATATGCCATCCGCATTCGTCACTGGGTCCCGTCATCACCCGTTAGGTTACTTAACTAACGACAGAGCGGGGACTGGACTAGCGCGGGTGTAAAACATATACAACATCTAATAGTATATAAACCAATATACAATAATCGCTCCAGGCGTGATAATATGCAACATTACAAAAAGTAATAAGCATCACAGAACAATACAGATAATCTGGGATCCCCGAGTTTCACAGAGCCGCTGCTGAAACCCGACGTTCCCCTGTCGTGTGGATAGCCTGTGCAATGAAACCTAGACCCCTACGGGTGCGGCAAGTTACCCGCCAAAACCTGAAGCGAGGCAGTCCCCCACAGCATAGTGAATGGAACACCCGGCACTTCACGGAATCCGGTAAATTGAGCACCCCTCCTTGGGTCAACCTGAACCCCCTACGAGTGCGGCGAATAGTCTGCCAATTCTAGAGTGAGGCCCCTCTGCCTCTCAAAGCCATGAGATGCGGACCCGTTGCCCCTCAGAACCCGGCTATCCGTGCACTCCGTCGTGGGGCAAAACCTAGTACAGTAATAAATAATAGTACAACAGGTACATCGACCGCAACCTGGTCGTGCCCCAAAAGAATATTATACAACAGGCAGTGACGGCAGTCCACATGTTGGACGCTCGTCCCGCAATATCAAATGTACAAATAAACTCAAACTGTACTACCATTGCACACTGCTATCCACCACGACAAATCCGCAACATCACAGCACAACACAGAACATCAACGCGAATGTCACGTTCGCAAACCCGTCTAAAAGAACTATAGCAATCAGACGCGGTTTACCGATCAAATGACATTCCCGGTCGGAGATATAATGTAAGCACTGTAAACTAACATGTTTAAATTTCGATCGACAAAATATCACGAAGTGGGCCCCACGAACATCTGTAGAACAGTAACAAAATCTGGGCCCAAAAGATATATACCAAAAACCCCAAATTCCAACAGAGAAGACACAGACCAAATTTGGTGCACTGATCCCATAGAATGGCCGCGGATGCACGGCCAAACCATGGGTTTGGCCGCGACTCCGCGGCGGTTTGGTGGGATCACGTGCTCAAATTTGGTCGGTGTACTTCTGAAACCCTGCACAACTTTCTGTGATATGTGGAATAATTTTAGGACATCATTTAAAATCGACAGAAACTGTGAAATGGAAAAATGCGGTTTTTGATTTCCGGTTCGATCGATATTTTAAACGTGTTAGCACAAGTTAGTAAAGCAAAATGGTGAGGCTCTGATACCACTGTAAGTCTACGGTAGCGCCCCGGCCGTCTACAGACGCCAAATGCGGAACAAAAACTTTTTAACTGGCGCTATCGTATACTTTAACCCAGATCTGCCATTATTGCTAAACTAACAAACTGTAAAGAGTGTAGAAAGGTTATACCGAACGATCCGAGTCCTTCGTTCTTTAACCATCATCCCACGCTCCGTTGCGGCTGCTCCGATCTCGTCGATCTCTGATCTTCTCGTCCAGGTGGCACCACGTCAATGATTCTTTAAACGGGCTCCCGCCTCTGACTCGAGGCAACTCGGTCGTCAAGTTTGCTAAAAGAGACGACCAAGATTGATGTAGAGAATGAGTAGAAGACTTTGTCTCGTTCCGTCCAAAGCTATGGACGAACGGTTAATGAAGTTGCCGATTGGTCCGGGTGATGGAAAGAAATGAGCAATGATATTTCCATACACCCCAAAGCTATCATAATCTTTTTTCCAAAATGAAACAACAAGTAAGTAAGAGAGAGGAGAGGGGAAGGGGCCGGCCATATATAGGAGGAGGAGGGTGAGTGTAGGAGAGAGGGGGGTGACCTTATGAAAATATCATGTGTGAACACAAAACAAATATCTCAAGTGTGAACACAAAGTGTGAACACACCAAAAGCAACCAATAAAAATCCAACACCATTTAACCTAGTCACCTCTTCTAGAAACTTCCACACTCATCTCAAGAAAAGATAAATCCGTCTTTAACCGAATGTTAAAAGACGGCTGATAGAAAACTGGAAACTGGCAACTTCCAAAAGTGACCTCGAAACGAATTTCAGGATAACCCCGAAACTGTATAAATATACCCGCATTTGTATTACTACCGAATACAAATGCAACTGAGACAAAGATATTATATCTACTCAATACAATACTCGGATCCGGCTTAAACCAAAGCCGACCAGTATCATCTGCCCGAAAAATAACACGTGCGGAAAACGCACGTGCATTTTCCGAACCCTGCCATAAAACCATACGGCCTTTACAACGTTTCGTCCGAACTTGGGAAACTGTCTGTGGGGGACTCTAATGACTCGTCAGTACCCTGGCAGTGGGTTTAACCACAAACCGTCAGCGGCACTAGCAATGCGTAACGGCTGCCCACGGACTGACCTCAAGGGAGGCCGATGAGCGAACTCATCCGGAAACCCTACTGAGCCTAACAGTGACAATGTATATACAGTCCGGTCCGTTCGTCTATGAGTATCGCATATCTGCCTAGGGGGCTAGTAACGTCAGACCCCCAATAGCAGTATAAGTCGTGTCGGAGTGTAGCCCAATAACACCCTGAGATACTACTGGAGTACCTACCAGTAAATCTCCTGCCACGGCCGTGGGCTTTGTGTAATGGCTCTCCTAGACACAGCACGATCTCGCCCCCAATACCGGGAGAGACGAATCCCCTGCCGATCCGCTCACGTGCCTCCATGTGGCTCGGGACTGTACCCAAAAACTACCTGTTTGCACGACTCCTTTGAGCCGTGGTAGGGTAGAAATCAAAGCACAGTGGGAACTCACACGAGACAAATGACGACCTCAGGTCGATGAACTAACCTGTACACATGTCACCAGAGAACTGCTATCTGACGATATGTATAATACCAACTAGCAGATTCCCGGCGAGTCCTGTCCGGTGTACTCATAACCCAATGAGCACCTGTATACATCTTAGGTGATCCAACTGACACCAGTGGCTTGTGAGACCGGCCACCGCCTCTCGTCGGGGTCTCGACTGTATACACTAGTCTACTCCGGAGTATCGATGCCTTGTCTCGAAACTCCCACGACTAGGGACCACAATTAAGGATATGCATATAAACTACCCAACTCTCACATATATGATCGCCATCATACTGTTGGTAGTAAAGCAAGATCCTAAGGGCTCTATCAAAGTGTAACATGTAATCAGTCACCTGAACATGTACACGACTGATAAAGGCAAACCAGATAGCATACTATCATCTCGAATAAGACTGTCCTACTGGTATAGGTCCTCCGCAATCATTGCAATCACGTACCTGCGATCCAATAATTGACTATGAGGGCACTATCTCCAACACCCCTTGCCCCCAACCCGCTATCCGGGTAGCGGGCCCTCCGTAAAAACTCTGCGGGGCCCCCGATATATCTAAAACCCCTTCAAAACAAAACACTGCACATTGAGTTCGCATGACCAGTTTAACCCGTTAATCGGAGGTTCTCTCGCTCCAAATGCGAGGGGTAATTAACGGCAGCTTAGTCCGCGGCTGCCGGAGATTTGGATCCCCGCAATCAATAAACCCCAGCGAACCCTAGACAGGGGGAATCTATAATGCGCCTGACCAGCTCGCGCGTATTCCCATCTCAATGGGGTGACGAAAAACACCCTACAATACTTACATGTACACCTTTATATGATGTTAGATTGATTTTGGAGAAATTTGGAACCGCATGATACATTTCAAAACTGGATTCATTTAAAAGAGCGGTTTTCCTTTGATATGCTCATATTACGATTTTATGTTGTATATATCATATTGCATGGATTTACGTATTGAGATATGGATTTCATGTGATTTATGGATTCGAGAACCGTGGTATTATTTCAAGAAAGTATGCATCGTTTTGAAAACCCGGTTCTCTTGATATGATATTTCAGTGCGTCCACCATGCGTTTTCTCGGTTCTGAGACGTGTGATAGAAACCCGATTCAAAGAGCTGGATGATCCGTTTGCGGGTTCATGGTGGACTCGGTATGGTACCCCGAGGTAAGAAAGGGATGTCGCGCAGTAGACGATGAGCCTGGCAGAGGGACTACTACCTACCGGTGATTGGTTATATCTGGCGGTTATCCGGAGGGTACCGACCGGAGTCGAGAGATGAATATGGGCCGATTCGTACTGCCGGAGCCCGAGGGCCGATTCGTACTGCCGGAGCCCGAGGGCCGATCCGGACAGACGGAGCCCGTGGGCCGATCTGGACTGACGGAGCCCGATATATGTGAATTTGCGTGTCGATGATGGACACGGGTATTTCATGATGTTTTCAAGTGCCGATATTGGGCGCTCAGGTTCCATGAGATTTACAGGATACGGAGGCCGATTAGAGTGACGGCGCCTGAGTTATTGAGATTTGGGGTGTCGTTGATGGACACCGGGGTTTTCCACGATGATGATTCGTGACGATGATATGTTTTATCCCATACTCGGCATTCATTGATATGTATTGCTTCATATATTTGTAGTACCTGATAGAGTACCTTTCATGATTGTTGCATGTCCATATTATCACATTGATACTATCAGATTGCGTGTGATAAAGTATCGCAGTACGTGCATACCTGCGATTATCTGTATGATATTACTTACTATTCACGAGTTGGCAACTCACCCCGTTGTGCCACAGTGTTTTGCAGGTTGATCCTCAGAGTAGTCGCAGCAGGCTGCTTATTATCTCTATTTTTCGGATACCGCTGCGATTGGCTGTGAGCCGTTTTGCTGTAGGTGGGTTGCGGTTATCCGACTTTATATTCATTGTATATTTTATTGTATCTAGTACTCTTCATCCACCACTTTCATGTATATTGACTTAGAGACGAGTTTGTGGGGATCAGTGTTGTATTATTTGCGACTTTGGGTGTCGAGCTCGTGTGAGCCGGCTTTCATTATGCAGTTTTTATGCTGCCTTTTTCACTTATATTGTCCATTTTTTCGCTACGGCATCGTATTTATGTTTGTGGTGGTTGTTTCCGCCTTTGGGCGTGATATGCTCCCGTTTGGGGATGCTTTACTTATATCTTATGTTTGTACCCGTTTCGGGGCTAGTTTTTACAAAGGATGTGTTGCCGAAATTTTAAAGAAAATAAACTTAAGTTTAAGAATTTTTACTTAAAATTTCCAAATGTTTTTAACAATGTCTTTATCATTTACTACTTTTGATGGTTTGGATTTCTAGGCTTCGGCTTACTTAAATTGCGTTGTGCTTGTAGACGTTCGTGCCAAATTTTGGATCATGACGCATATGCAGCCATGTGGTATATGAAACATGTGCGGCTCATTAAAAATCGATTGCAACCGTTCATCGATTATAAAATGGGCCATTTAATGGAAAGATGGATACGGCGTTTATTGAATAGAAAAGGCGTTGCTTCTTCTGTATGCCCTTTTGGAATTTTTTTTATCTTTGCATATATTTTTATCTTGAATCTAGAATTTTCTTGTGAACTAAAATTTTGTTGTTTTCGTTCTAATTTATCAATGTCTCCATTTGCTATATTGTCTATCTTCTGTATAATTAATTCTCAGACTAAAAATTATAAGGGTAAATTTGTGGACTAATTAACGGTAAAATTGTGGATTAATTAAGGCTGATCACAATAATTTAGCAACAATTATACAAAACTAAATCAGCATTACAAATTAACAAATTAGATTTAATCTATGTATAAGCCAAAATGCAGCTTAAATACATGCTTTTTTAGTGACCACCAAAAACATATAAATACCACAAGATACGTTTAAGATTTCAAGGGTATGGTGTGATTTTCATGGTCATTGCATGCCACCTGTATCAACAATAAAAACTAGCAATGTTGCGGCGGAAACTTATTTCTTAAACTCATTTATAATTCAAGTATCCGAGATTGTTAAGATATATGGATAACATAATCATATATTGAAAAAAATATTGGAGGTCCATTGGTATAAATCCCAACTACCGAGATAGGGGAGTGCCCTCCAAGCTTCCAAAAATCCTACGGAGCTATTATATCTTGCACCGTCCTGAAAAATCCGAAGTTCATGCATATCCAAATTTTATAGAGGAATTATCTCCTCAATTTAATGAAACATAACCATTATTTTGGAAGTGAAGCATAAATTTAGATTGTATTTATTATACATTCCAAAGTTATAGCAATGGCAATTATTTCCATTGCATTTTGCCTAACAAACCAAATATTCAATAGATATGTATCAGAATTTGTAAAGTAATTCTATTGAAATTGTTTTGTTCTTATGATAAAAAGTATATTTTTAAATTTAATACTAGTTAGCTTTAAGAATCCAAGTCTCTTTTAAAACGAACCATCATTTTAGTATAAACATTCTAATGCGAAACCTATAACAACATTGAATTTTTTATTTTGAGTCCTAAACAGAAAACTATTTATCAAAAAGGTATTGTTTGTATCTAATAAAAAGGAGATCGAAAGAAAATAAATATACAGTAGAGACCTATTTTATGTTTGCTTTTCTACCATGCATTTTGATCAAGGGCGAGAGTGAAAGAGAAGAAAATAAATAAATAGAAAAGACGTAGTTCTTATATTTGTTTTAATTCGAGTCTTTTGTCCAGACCTGCTAACTTGTTAATTTTTATAAGACTTGGTTTTAACATAATATGAAATCATATATATTTTAAAATTTTGTATGCTTGAACATGTCATTATAAAACATAAGATGATACAAACCTTTATAAGACTTGAGTCTTGTTGAATGAAACCCGTTTATGTTGAAAGACTGTATGTGTACCATCATATAAATAAATATATAATTGGTTTCCCTCGTTCCTGTATAATTAAAATATTTAATAAAGATGGATCATCAAACGCTTTCCAAATAATGAGTTTCCAATAGGCTTTACCACCGTAGTCTTGTGGTGAAGCATCCTGCCACTAAGCAAAACAAGAGGCGGAGGGTTTGAATTAGCATAAAACAATTTCAAGCCTATTAATATTAATAATAGAAAAAAGAGAGAGGAAGAAAACACCGACAATGAGCTATTCACAGAAAAAAGGGTGAAGATAAAACAACCATGAACCAATACTACGTAAATAAATGATATAAGAAAAAAATAAAATCAAGCAACCCGAGGGTGCATGAAAATTGTAAATCCAGAGGAACAACAACACACACATGCATGCAGGGGCCCATGAATTTCCGGATTAAAATTATGGCACATATCACACATGGCCACCCAGAAGCAAATTTGTGGCCATCTGGAGTCGAACCCTGACTTTTTCCAAAAGAGAAAGTGTCCACACCAATCGAACTATTGCTGATTGGCGATTCCGATATCTCTTGACCATTGAAATAGTGAAGTCAAGATCTGTTATTGAAAATCCGCTAATTTAACATCCCCTGAATCAAAAGAATGCATGAGAATGATAATAGAATCTCATGAAAATTATTTTATCCGCAACTAAGAGATAAAAATCAAAATGGTCAATATTGATGTTGCGGAGTTCATTTTTGATCACCGACATAACAGGGTTTCTCTCTTACTTACGGCCTTTCTTAAACCATTATCTTTTTTTGGGTGCAAAACGCTTAATACGATCTAACAAAGAAGAATCCTAGAGGTCATGTAGGGCTTTTGATCACCGATAAGAGGATTTCTCACGTACTACCTTTCTTAAACTATTATCCTTATAAAATTTAAACTGAAATATGTAACCTAAGGGTTAGCAGCAAAAGATATATACTTCAGAGGTTAATGTGGCTGGCCGTGAACATTCACGCCAAATGAGGGTAAATAGGAATCGATGAGGGTGTGCCTCCTGGTTTAAGTTAAATGAGAGATCCATAATAGGGCCGCGTATGCATTCATGACAACCTTATTTTTCCCTATAATTTATTCTCAGCTCCACTCCAGCTCACCAAAATTATTATAAACCTTTTCGGTAACTTTTATTTTGCACGGCTAGCGATTTTTATTGGATTGCAGTTCACAGCGGCATTTTTCATTAACTCAACGTTGTCTATATATGCTGTAGACCTCGTTAAGAAAAGGAGGCAAAATTGTACAAATGTATTTATCTAACGTTCACGTTTTTTGCGATTGCTGCCATGCATTTAGAAAATTAGAGATAGCATGAATTATACTTTTAGACAATACTATCATATATCATTGCATTTTGTTAAAACTGAACCAGAATACCCCTTCACTTTCTATTTATGCATACGCTAAGAGGGATAGTTCATGGTACTTATATGTAATTAAATTAGTTTATGATAGCTATTGCAAAAAATGTGAAAGTTTTTATTTTTACCGCTGCGAAGCCCACCAGCTTCGCATGACCCTTTTCGAAGCACTAAATGAGAAATTCCGGGTTCGATCTCGGGTCTTCCCCACAAACTCCTATTGCCCACCGCTGGGCTGCGTGTTCAAAAAACGTGAAAGTTGATAGATGCATTTATGCAATCTAGCCAGAAAAAGTTCGACCAAGACCTAAATATGAAGAATTAACCACATGGCCAGCGCCGTGTGTCTTCTAATCTAAATGCATACACCACTTGGTGAAAAACGCAACTTAAGAAGCATATATTTCCTAAGATTATTAACTTATTAAGAATTATTAATGAAACATGGGAGCGTTTAACCTTCATTTTGATCAAAATTTTATTTATTAAGAATTAGTGTAATTAAAAAATTGTAAATCGTGGGATTTAGATATTGATAGGTAATATAAAAGGACAACTTGTCTCGGCAATCCTTACAACTAGGATTTTTTTTAATGAGTTGATGGTAAGAAAAAACAGACAATCAACCTATTAAGCATCTACTGGATGACGAAGAATTGACAACATAGATTTATAATTATGGCTTTTGGCAGCGGCTATCGATTTTTGTAAAGGAGAATTTGATGGCCCGACAAACTCATGACAATAATGAAACTTTTTTATAATAATGATTTTGCAATTCACAATTACAAGATGCAGAAAAACAAAAATAAACATATGGACACCATGGCCCTAGGATTGAATCATAGATCGAAAGCTTCCATCCATTGTTGGAATAATGACTCTACATTCATTAGCTGTTTGAAGGATCTTAAAATGCTATCCAATGCGGTTGGTAAAAAAAGAGTTTTCAAGCCTCTCGCTCGCTTGGCAAAACATGTCATGCTACCCATGCCATAAAAACACGACAATGCAAATCCTCAGCCATTAATTGGCTTGTAAATTTACCATTATAATAACTCATTAATTAGTTGAAAAAAGCCAAAAAAAAATAACGGTCTATTTGACCTTTTTTTTGTCCAGTTACTTTTCCATATGAACCAAACAAAAAAAAACGACCACAATACAATTATTATGACCGTGATGCATGTTTCCTGTAAACCAAATAAAAGAAAGACACAAACAATGAAAAGAAAATGGTTTATTTACATTCCACACCTTTCATTAATTTTATATTAAAACAAATTATACAGCAAATCTAAAATAGCCAGAAATGACAGCCAGCCACAGAATTTCAAAAGAAAAAAAGGGCAAAGCAAAAAACATTGTTTCTGACCCCCGAAGGACGCTTGAGGTCAAAAAATAAGATATTGCCAAAATGAAATGTATACTTAAATAAGCAAGTCCATTAATTTTTCAAAGGCAATAACATTATTTCAGAAAAATCAATCAATAAAAACTATTTTGCAAATCTAGAATAAGACAGATTTTTCTGCAAAAAAGCCACCCAGGTACAGACACGTTGGCTTTCTCACTCAAATTTTCTAAAAGGGGCACTATAAAGTGTGAAGAGAGAAAGAGAGCAGAGATAGAAACAAGCCACCTTGAGTTTTTGGTGTTCTCTTCAGAAAAAAAAAATGGCGAAAATGAAGAAAAAAGATGAGTGGAAAAAAGAAGAAATCGCTGAGGATTTCTGCTTCAAATGTAAAGATGGAGGCCATATTCGTGTGTGCGATTTTCAGTAAGTTCTACCTTTTTTTTTTAATTATCTCATAGCCCTATGTTTTTCATTAATTTCCAAGATTGCTCTTTTATGAGTTTCTTGAATGTACACAGGCTACATTGCTTTTTGTTAGTCTCCAACTATTTGATTTTTTGGCTGATGATTCATGTAAGTGACCATTGTTGGGTAATTGGGTATAAATCAAAATTTCATTTTGATGATTTTTTTTTCTTTTTTCATTTTTGTTCCATCAGCTAAACCATCAGCTAAAAGATCAGTCTTTTAGCTTGCCTTTTTTGTGGGTGATGTTTGTGTATGAACTTTCTGAATGATTGATGAGGAGTTATCTTTTTACTAGATTTCTAAAAATTAATTTATAAGGTTATGTTTGGGTTTGGAGTTAGGATAACTGGAGTTTATTTTTAAGCGGGGTATAGATTATGCAAACTCTACTTTGATGGGTTGTTTGTCTTTGGGGTTATGTAAACTCCAAAACAGCGGCTTTGGAGCTGTCTATACTCCAAAATTGGTTTTTTTTTTGGCCCCGTTCACCTTTTGGGCCCTGTTTGGGAATGGAGTTAAGCTAGGATAATCGAAGTTTCATAAAGTAATTTAAACCTAAACCCAAAATCCTAGCTTTGCCATGTTTTGGCATGGATTTTGGAGTTTAGAAAACTCGAACTCCGATTATCTAAAGTCCAAAGCTGAGATAACTCTAGCTTGCAAGGTCCTACCTCCATTAAAAAACAACAACTTAACTTTGATGGGTGTTTGGCTTTGGAGTTTTCTAAACTCCAAAATGTTTTTTTAGTTATCTAAACTCCAAAATGGGCGGTTTCTTCAAAGGTTGGATTGGATTTGTCTAAATACGGTTATCTCAACTTTGGAGTTTACATATGATTACGTCTAAACCTTCAAAAATGAAAGCCAAACGGGATATAGTTAGGATTTAAAAGTTAAGTTAGGATAATTTTATGAAACTTTGGTTATCCTAACTTACATCGAAAGCCGAACAGGCCTGAGGGATTTGGGTACGCTAAGGGGAAGAGTTGAATTGTGGAAATTTTGGGTGAGTGATTGTGCACAATTTGATAAGCGGCGATTCTTACTCCATAATGTTTTGTTACTGTTTTCCATTAATTTTGTACTCAAGGGGCTCGTTTTCATTATTTATGACTTAAAAAGTTTTCAATTTGACACCTATTTCTAACTTTTAAGCCATCCTATTAAACACCTCATAACACTTGATGTTGGGCCCAGGTGTCATAGAGACACTCGAATTATATCATCAATCATCATAGTCCAAGCCTCTACCCATCGAAACGAGTTCAGCTACAAAACAAGGCTCTAGAAAAAGATTTGATAAAGTTTTTCGACCTGATGTCAACTTGATGCCAACTGTTTTGTAAATGTAATTACTGCCAAATTACTAGTCGAGTAAAAGATGTGCTAGAGAGAAGGTTAGGCTTATGATTATTTGGCATTCTCCAAATTCTCCTTGACCGGTGGAAAGAGTAGGAAAAAAGGGGAAATGATAGATTTGCTATGGAAAATTATGTTCAAAGGCATAAATAAAAGTGAAACATAACACATTCCCATGACATGTGATTGCGTAAAGTTCTCAGTAAAATGAACTTTATTTGACAAGCCGGTGCAATTTCTTCCCAAATTTTGTTCATAGATGAGAGTTGTTGTCTCTGCAACGAACCCATACAAACAAACCAGACAAATCAGTTGTTTTCAGTGTTAATGCATGTAAACATACTATTACATATGGTACGTTTGTTGATTATAGTTAACATTTGATATACTTAAAATCTTGATGTATGCTTCATCGGTTGTTTTAATTGCATTCAATTTGTTTAGATAAAAATTCACATCCTTAGGGAATTTTATACAACAATGATGTTGCTTGGTAGTAATTAATTATAAAACCAAGAAAAATTTGTAGACTTTTCAGCACACATTCTTACAGCCAGCCAATACAAACTTCCCAAAATTTACCCCTTTAGCTTCAGAGCCAAATAAAACCCTCTCTCTCTCTCTCTCTCTCTCTCTCCCTCCCTCTCTCCCCCCTCCCTCCCCCCCTCTAAATTTTTTGCCCTTTTGTTGATTGTATTTGTAGAGTGTAGCTAAAAGTACACTTGGGAGTGAGTATTACTCGTTATTATCTTATATCCTAAATTTGCACATGTTTCTTTTTGTAGAAAATGCCTTAAAGCTTATCATCCTCAATGTGTGGGCAAAGATAATTCATTTTTGGAGGCTGATGATCGTTGGACTTGTGGTAAGATATTATTCATGTATTTCCGAAAAATGCTAATTCATTTGTTCCAATTGTATGACTGTTTTTTTTTTTTTTATCTTATCAATTATTTAACAATGTCAGCTCATCTTTTTAGTTACTAAAACCAGCCGCTGCGAGACTTTTATTAATGTTTATATGGAAGTACTGGGAAGTGAAGTAATTGACATACACCATGAACTATTTGGACACCACTTTTCCATTAAAGGAAATTACTATTATATTCATGATTCAATGAACTGTTAATTTGGATCAACACATAAGACATAACTCATAATCATACGTGGTAAACATATATTACATGTGCAAGTGCAACCAAATATATAATGGTATACTATGGCATAAGTAATATTCAAAGGGTATTGGAAAGGAAGATAGAGGTATAATTGCAAATAGGAAGTTGTAAAGGATTTAACTTGCTTCAAAGATATATTATACACACCAGTCTATAATTTCTTTGCTATCGGCCTATTCAAATGCTGCTTGGTTCTTTATCAGGCCATGAAGTTAGACCAACTGCAAACTCTCTTGTGAGAGGATTTGCATTACAGTAGCAAAGATAAAGATATGTCCATCACTCGGTGGCAGGTGTCACCAATGGCTCACGCCTCACGCATGTTTAGGCTAAATGAATACTCTGGTGCATTCCTCTAGATTGTTTCTAGGTTTAATTGCAAAACCCTTTGTAGTTCACCCCGTATAGCATTCATCCCCCTCGAGTGTCTTGTTAGCAAACATCCCCTGTGTTCTTCGACCAAAACACTAAAAAACACTTGAATTCTACCATAAACAACGCTAACAAGTTCTAGAGTTAGATTAGAAATCACTAGAGTTGTTCTAAAGTTGATTTTGAGTAATTTTATGGGTTTTGGTCGATGTGCAGAGGGGGTATTTGTGCTCATAAACCACTTAAGTGGGGGGGGGGGGGGTACAAATGCAAAACGGGGTAAACTATGCCAGGGGGAAGGGGGAGGGGGCTTACTGCAATTAACCCATTTAAAAATTTCTACAGGACCATATCGTGGTTAATATTCCGTTATTGATCTTTTTCCTATTTCTGCAACTCTCTTTTGGGCTCTTATTTGATGTTAAATAATTAACTTTACAGATTGGCATACATGCAATTGTGGAAATAACTCCTCATTCAAATGCTATTGCTGCCCGATATCGTACTGTCAGCCATGTGTCAGATCTGCAGGTTTTGCAGAAGTGAGAAGGAAGAAAAAGGGGTTCTGCTTTAATTGCATAAGGCTGGTAAAAATGATCGAAGAAGACAGAAACGTCGATTCTGACGGGGTGTGTTAATACCTCTACAGATTTTTGCTTTGCTTTTTTCAATACATCCCGGCTATGCGTATTTATACTGAAGAAGTCCATTTACTGACTCAAAACCTTAATTTAGCACAAATAGTGTTGACCCATGGGCAACCA
Organism: Agapanthus africanus; assembly: GCA_030015575.1. Lineage (NCBI taxonomy): Eukaryota > Viridiplantae > Streptophyta > Magnoliopsida > Asparagales > Amaryllidaceae > Agapanthus > Agapanthus africanus. Next base: position 364,862,959 of record CM057351.1, on the reverse strand, counting down.
TCAATTTTGATAATCCACCCATTTTATCTATTGCTAAATTAGGAATTATTTTATTATATTTTATTTTTACTCCAGTGGCTCTACGTGTGTTGTGTCTGCAGTGCTGCATTTACTTTCAACGGACACTTGGTGTCTCATGTATACTTCTTCAAGAGTATAGGTTCGTTAGGAAAATATTGTTGCTGTATAATTGGTTTCAAAATGACCAAACTAAACTTAGTTTCTTTTTGAAAGTAGTGGGGTAATTTTAGGGGCAACAAATGCTTAAGTTATTTTTCAACTACTGTTTACATATGGTCCAAGTCCTTCCTATTGAAATCTGGTGTTGCACTATCCAAATTGTACATCCGTTTGTATCAACGTTGGATATACCATTCCATCGAGCACTAATATGATTGGTGTCAAGGGAAAACCTCTTGCAAGTAGGATGTCCAGAATTGTCGTGTAAATACCAGCTCGTGTCAGTTAATACTGAGGATAGGAAAAGGTAACAACAGGCACATTCCATAAGAATCCTAACTTGGACTTGGATGTAAAATTGGATACACCCCTCAACCATACCGATAAAGTAGGACACTCTGTGCCATGGATTCATGCTTGTGAGCTTTTTAATCCTATAATCCTTATATATTTATTTGTTTAACGAGCTTTTAAGTAGGAAATGTAGGATTGGGAATCAACAAATAGCTTACATTTAACAAACCACATGCAATTGATTACTTATGCGACTTTTACGAGCCTTTTTTCCATATATTATTTACAGCTGTTAGCATGTAGGAAAAATAGATATCAAACATATAGAGTCGTGTGCTGTCATCGCCTCATCTACAAGTTTCCTCTATAAACTGAAGAAACACATATTAACTGGATTCATTAGGGTCTCACTGAAACGGCCATTACTCTTGTTTCTTACATATGATGCTTGATTTCCTTCACTCGTTAACATTGTTCTTGTTGTTGCAGGATGAGGTGGATTTTAGTAACACCGAAACTGCAGAGTTTTTATTCAAGGACTATTGGGTGATAAAGAAGGACCAGGAAAAGTTGACCCTAGTGGATATTCAAGAAGCTGATGCAGTTTTGAAGAAATTTAGGAATGAACCAGATTCTGATGAATTGTTTGATGAAGAATCAACATCAGGATCTGATTCGGATGATTCACTTGCTTCGAACGATGGAAACTCAATATTTAAAGGTTCAAGAGGAAAAAGAGGCAGGAAGAGAACTTTTATAAAGAAGTCCAAGAAGGAAAGAGTTTTTATTGGCTGGGCTTCCAAGGATTTAATTAAATTTCTTTCATCTATTGGCAAAAGTACTGCTGAACCTCTTGATCAAGTAGGAGTTGCTGAAATTATAAAGGAATATGTCCAATCAAAAAGTCTTTTTGACCCTACAAAGAAAAGAAAAAATCATGTGATTCCCGACGAGAAGCTGCAAGCTCTGTTTAGGAAAAAGAAACTGAAATACCATCAAATTTCTGATTTTGTAAAGAACCATCTGGCAGAAGAACAAGCTGACGAGTTTTCTCTTAGCTCAGAGGAGGATGAGGGAACAATATTAAGTAAGAAGGGGCGGAGCACAAATTCAGAGAATAAAACACTTACAAGGGAAACAGTTCATTGCTCGAGGAAGGTTCCAGAACCACCTAGAAGCTTGTATGCTGCTATTATACCTGAGAATATCAGACTTGCATATATGAAAAGGTCTCTATTGCTTGTACTCCTAAAAAATCCGGAGACATTTGAGGAGAAAGTTGTGGGCAGCTTTGTGAGGATAAAAAACGACCCTAAAGATTTCTATTTCCCAGGGCAAAAATTATATCAGATCAGGAGGGTCACAGGTAAATAAATTTTGAACTTGTGCATGCCGGTTTTTCTTTAATCCTAAATTGGGGTTTTCGCTTGACGGAGATTTAAAAAAATAATTTATATGACGTCTACAGGTATATCAAAGACTGAAAAGGCCTACGAAATAGGAGAGACAAGCACGGATATTGTTCTAAGCATCTCCAATTTTCACAAAGCCTTTAAAATATCTATGTTATCGGATGATGATGTTGAGGAGGTATGTATAATAGCATGCTCTACAATTTTAATGGAAGTTTTACTGTAGAAATGACAAGGACATCTCTATTAAATTTATAAGGTAGATACATAATGTGTGGACTTGTCCGATTTGTTTTATAAACAATATTCTTGAATATTTTCATAAACAAATATGGATTTATGATGCTGCATTTTTTTTTAACTTGTAAGATTATATGCATTAATGCATGCATGTGTGTACAGGCGTGCGCCTGCATGTATATATCAAATTTATAATTTTTCTATTAGTTCCGATAGTGTAACTGCTTCATAACGTTATTTTAGTTTTCAATATGATGATTGATTGAATGCAAACTGACCTGCATGATGAGGTTCAGATCTATGGATATGAATTTGTGCACTGTAATACAAACTTTCTGTTAAAATAATAAAATTATAATCTTTGTCGCAGGGGAGAAAGAATTTAATACTGAAAACTGGTCTTTAGATAGGGGTACGAAGCTAAGCTGTACATAATTATGAAAAACCAACATAATCAACCAACCGAACCTTTTTCTTATTGGCTTTCTGACATCCTTGTTGGATCTTTTAAACAATTTGTCACACAATCCATTAAAATGCTGAGGCACTTTCAGATTTCTGAACATTAAAAAATAGCAGACTCCTTGTCTAAGAGTTTTTCTGCAAATTACGTCAATAGTTTAATACAGCATAAGAAAACACAAGAGCCATGGAAAAGAAATGCTTCCCGTCTAGTAAATCATAATCTTTTTAATAAAATGATGAGGTCTGATAAGACACTGAGGCTAGTTTCTAACTCTACTACCTGGGTTGTTCTATCCAAAATAAAAGAGAGAACTCAAGTAAACCGGAAGTAACACTAGTTTGGACGTGGCTAACAAAGGTTGAATTTGATCAGTTTGACCTAAATTGACTCTAAAGATTATTGCAAATAACAATTTTATAACTACGCTTTTCGCACCAAACACCTGAAGTATTGAAGTAATTGTAAAACCAGAAATCCCAAGTAGAACTAAAGACCTAAATTAATGAACAGGAGACGAGATACTTCAAACAAATTTAAGCACTCTAATTTGCTACACCATTTACTCAATGCAAGTGTACTTGATTGACTATATAACACAAAATAAACACTCTAATAAGCTTAAACATCTAAGCAATGGTTTGCAATTACTTATAAGAATCCAGTTGATTATATGAATAAATCAAAGTCTTGAAACCTTCTAATCTAATCATAGAATCGGATTGCTTGATACACTCCTTCTTCGACTCATGTACAATTGCACACTATTCATGAAGATGCTTTTCTTGATTTCCCCACTAAATGCAACTGAAGTTGAAGTGAATTACTCCTTGTTGTTTGTTTGCAGGAGGAATGCGAGGATCTTCGGCAACTAGTGAAGAAGGGCCAGTTTAAACAACCTACTATTGTATGCTCCTCTTCTTTTTCTTTTGATCTTGCAATGAGAAATACCTCAATGTTGGTCCTTGGTTACTTCTATGCATGACAAAATAAAAGAACCGCTACATTCTAAAATTGTGTAGGTGATATAGAAGCCTTCATATTGAGAAGGCCATGGGTATCTATTTATTTTGAATGAAATATCGTTTTATTTATGGAATCACATTCTTCAAGAATCAATTAAAGAAACAAGTCAACAACATTCGTCTAGATTACATATGAAACAATTTGGGAGCCCATCCTACACTTAAAAAATGAGAAAACAGGGCTTGCAGTGACCTTACAGGTCCAAAACTGCAGTGACCTCAACCATGAGTCGGTGGGGTCTAGGGGCCTAACTGCAAAATAGCTAGCGGGCCTCACTGGCCCATGTGAGAGGCCACTGCAGTTTTGGCCTGTAGGATCCCTGCAGGCTATGTTTCCTCATTTGTGTTTAGGTCCCTGGAAGTTAAAAGCAACATGCTTAATCCGTAGCCCCTCCCCCGCAAAGAGAAAACTTGCTTAGCCATTCATGTTTAAAAATACCTTTATAGGAGTCCTCCATATGCACCAACTACGTCTATACTCTTCTTCTACCATTACACATGAGCCTGAAGAGACATCTCTTAATGTTTTTAGCCAACAATGATTTATTTAGATAAACTTTTAAATTATGCTTATACCAGTACATTTAGTTGTAAACTGCTACAATTGTTGAATAACTGCTACGTTGCATTCTAAATAATTGCTTTGAGATTAGTACAGACTATACATTTATAAGTAAAACTGCAATACTTATCAATACAAGCTCTAAGTTTATCAATAAATTGCGACATCTATCTCACTTCTACTAATCATCTTCCTCTCTCCACTTCAATCTCACCTCCAAAATCACATTAAACTAAAACCCGTTTTCCCTTTATCAAATCCTCTCTTCTTCGAATCTCTGTTAACTCCAAAATCCATTTCACTCTCTCTCCAAGCCGCTTTCCTTAAGAATCTAATCAAACCTAAAACCATTTCCTATCGTCCTGCTTTAACACCCTATCAAATCCAAGACATATTTCCTCTATTCCAAATCTCCTTCAAAACCCATTAAACACATAACTTGTTCCCCTCATCTCCTTCTCCTCCTACCTCATATCCCTGTTTAAAACCCATTAAACCTAAAAGTTATTCCCCCTCACCCCCTCCTACCTTGTCCCGTTTACAAAACTCCATTAATACAATTAGGTTTTGGGCTAATGGATTTTTGGAGAAGACACCATGGGAAGAAGGAAGAAGCTGGGAAGAGATTTGAGAGTTTAGGGGGTGAGAGAGAAACGAGAGGGACAACATGGTCATATTTGAAATGCACATTTACCAAATACAAGGTTTGTATAGTTTAAGGGCCTACAAACTTGGAATTATTGCTTTTGGGTCGTAGAGTCGTAACATAATCTTTCGAAAAAATGACAAAAAGAACACAAAATGGAACAAGCCATATGCCCCCCCAAATTTTTGTGCATCATGATCGCATTTTCTAATTTTGCATAGATTGTAATTAATTGAATCGAGTTTTGATATCAATGCATAGTTATTAATTTGATCCTGTTATCTATTATGCCAATTTACTTTTGTGCAATTCCTTTCATAATATTTTTCAATGTTTTTTTGCAGACTTGGCTTGAGAGAAAGATGAGAAGCGTTCATGAGGATATAACTAACCATGTAAGCGCCTTAAATGATAATTGCTTACTTCATAGCATTTGGATGTTTTGCTATTTCTTGCGCAAGGCCTTTGGAAAGAGCAACTTCATGTTACAATTAGGGTGTGTTTGGTTGCTTGAAGTTGGTACTACAATGTATTTCCAACTACATGTTTTTCCAACTTCCTTAGTTGGATTTGCATTCTAATATTTGGTTGAATTGTATATTAAACTTCATGGTATAGAAAACCAATGTTTGGTTTGCTTGTAATAGAGAAGATTTGAGTAGCAACAATCAAATTTTCTCACGACCAATAAAAATAATTATCCTAAACCCATCATAACAACAAAATAGAATGACTATAATAGATAGTTAAAAAATGAATAGATATTTCTATACTGATCTTATAGAATCTCAATGAGTAGATATTTCTATATCGATCTCATAGAATCTCAAAGTGGCCATGAGTCACTTTTTCATCTTAATATGAGATGGATAAAAGGGAATTAATGCTCACCCATTATTCATAATGTGCTCAAACAAAAACCCCTAGTCAAAATAAATGCGCTGCTTGTTATCAAGTAGTTATCACCGCTTATTACAGGAAAATTGTGCAAGTGATATGGGACTTTGGGGTTAAGCAGTAATTGCTGCGTGTCGTTGGAACTGCGCTCGATTCCAGTGCAGTTCCAACTACATGCCATGTTATAATTTTTGGCCTCACAACTGCATGATGGTGAAACAACATCATGGAACCAAACACCATATTGTAATTTTTTTTGTGTAGTTGGAGCAACACACAACCTTAGTCGTTTTCAGAGTCTAGCAATATTTGGCATAAAACTCCTAAAACCTTCTTAAAATTTCATTGCTAGCAAATAGACTTTCATTGCTAGCAAATGGACTAACTTATCAGCATTACATTGTAGGACCCGTCATCGTAGTACTTATATGCTAGGGTTTTAAACTTTCTATGGAGTTAATAAGTGTCGAGGCCATAATATGTCGTGTCTAGAATTTGAATTTTTCTTCTTTCTTCACAATTTTTAACCAAGTTCGGTTTATCTCAGTGGATCGACAAGGAGATTGCAAAGTTGCAGAAGAAAATAGAACGAGCAAATGAAAAGGGGTGGCGTCTAGAATATCCTTTTACATGAGAACATCCATGCCTATTATGTAATTTTGATATTCTTTGCCTTGAAGATTGATGTCCATCCGTACATGTAGGGTTTAAATTAGGTCGCTGTAACTATTGTTACCGAAATGGATGCAGAAAATTCGCCGGGGACACTGTTGATTTAAGAAGATATTTACCTTTATAAGTTGATCTTTTATTGTTTTCTTCTTCTTTTTGTTATAATAATCAAAACGTTTTGGTATGAATACATCAGAACACAAAAAGGTTAATAAGAAGGTAAAAGAAATGAAAAGAACCGTGAACTGACACATACCTCTTGGCTTATAGCCCTCTTTTTCGTTCTCTTTAATTTAGTGTATATACCTAAAGAATGGAAATTAATAAGCCAACATAGCATCGGTTATGGAAATTTTGAAGAGAATGATGGAAGAATCTCCAGATCATGCTACCGAATGCGGAAATCACACAATAGGGGTTTTGCTCTTGTTTCTTATTACCTAAAATCTCTATTATTTTAACTCAAATGGGGAGGGGCCTCAAATTAAAACTCACTATTTTTTAGTATGACACGTGGTAAGAAAGATCCTCACAATTTTGAGGAAATAATATTTAATTTTTATTTTTAACTGTTTAAATCTTCTTAAATGTTCAGAATTTCAGCTAAATATGTTGAAAAACATCTACTGTTTTAAGTAAAAAATAAATTAAAAATCTTATCAAAGCATTTTCAATGATGTCCAAAATTTATGTGTGTAAGTTACGAGTAGCTATATATATGAAAGAGTTGAATCCACACAAATTAAGGGTCTGACAACATTGACCTTAACCTGTTTTGGATGTTACGCTTAATGAATATATCGATAGAAGAGAGCTGCTTTGTACGCGGGAGGAACGCACTCGACTTCTGAAGGAGATTCCAGAAGTAATTCCAGACACAAGCTATACTGAGACCATTGTGAATGGACTATTATTGCATCTTGATGGAGTAAATAAAGGTTTGCCTTTTTTAGTGCTTTCTATTAATAACTGAAAGAAAATTATATCAAAATTTATCCAAAGATAATTATTTCATCTAGTGAGGGACAATTGATTGGATTGGTATTAAAATCATCAATAACAGATTTTCCTTAATACTGCCTCTGAAATTTGCTTGATTGTTATTTTCTCCACTTTGCTTCTATTCTTTCATTCAGAAGCAAGGAAATATTGGCGAAGCCAAGTTTTGCTTATACCACATCATTTACTGCAGGTGAAAATGATGCCGGTGCTAAATGTTCAACAAAGGAAATTACAGGTTCGTTGGGTTATATTTGTTTCACTTTTGGTCATTGGTGGTGTAGTCACAAACCATCTTGCACTAATTCATAATTTGACGATATAAGCAACTAAACAAATATTTGCTTGCACTTGCACTTCTAAATATTGACATTATGATATAATAGCTGTGTGTATATATATTTCTTAAAATTGACACACATAATTATTTCAGAAAACTGCACACTATTCCAGTCACGCACCACGTAATGCCAGTTTTATGCCTGCAGTTATTGATTTCTTACAGTACATACCGAATTAGTTAATCATGGGAGGCGACCCAATTACTCATGAAATGTTACAAAAATTTTCTTGGGATTTCCCATATTCAATCAAGAACCGACAAAAATATACATGATGGATAATAAATGATATCCTTATTTAATAATAGTATGACAAAAGAAAGCTTCTCTCTATAACTTTTATATAGAAACATATTACCGATCATGTATCAAGTTAAAGAGGTATTAATCTTTATTTGTAATGTTTCGTTAAGCCTTTTTAAGGGGTTTGTGTGTGTGTGTGTGGGGGGGGGGGGGGTTAAAGAGGTATTAAAAATGGCTGTTGTGAAACTTATATCGGTGGACTTTACTTTACTTTAACCGCAAAAGCAATTTTTTCCTCCAAAATCTTGTGAGGTCGATGGGACAGATACTTATACACATCCATGCTATCTTTTTTTCCCTATATATATTTGAATGGAACAATGCATTTGGTAAAGAACCATCTGGCAGACGAACAATCTGATGAGTTTTAATAATATCTGGTGGCTAATTATCCACCTTTCTATTCAAAAAACAATCTGATGAGTTTTCTCTTAGCTCAGAGGAGGATGAGGGAACAATTTTAAGTATAAAGAGGCGGAGCACAAATTCAGAGAATAAAACACTTGTAAAGGAAACAGTTCATTGCTGGAGGAAGGTTCGAGGACCACCTAGAAGCTTGTATGCTGCTATTATACCTGAGAATATCAAACTTGCATACATGAAAAGGTCTCTATTGCTTGAACTCCTCAAATATCCTGAGAAATTTGAGGAGAAAGTTGTGGACTGCTTTGTGAGGATAGAAAATGACCCTAAAGTTTTATGCTACCCATGGCAAAAGGTATATCAACTCGGGTGCGTTACAGGTAAATATATTTTGAACTTGTGCATGTCAGTTTTTTTTCAGTTCTATATTTGGATTTTCATTTGATGGAGATTTTTTAAAAATTTATTTGATCGCTACAGGCATAAAAAAGACTGAACAGGCCTACAAAATAGGAGAGACGAGCACAGATATTGTTTTAAGCATCTCCAATTATTGCAAAACCTTTAAAATATCTATGTTATCAGATGATGATGTCGAGGAGGTACGTATAATAGCATGATCTACAATTTTAATGGAAGGTTTACTGTAGAAATGACAATGACATCTCGATTAAACTTATTAGGTGGATACATAATGTGTAGACTTATCCCATTTGTTTTATAAACAATGTTCTTGAATATTTTCATAAACAAAATACGGGTTTCTGATGCTGCATTTTTAAACTCTCAAGATTATATGCGTGCATGGGTGTATAGGTGTGCGCCTGCATGTATATGTCAATCTGTAAATTTTCTACTAGATCCGATGGTCGAAGTGCTTCATAACGTGATTTTAGTTATCAATATGATGATTGATTGGATGCAAACTGATCTGCATGAGGAGGTTCAAATCTATGGATATGAATTTGTGCAGCGTAATACACACTTTCTGTAAAAATAGAAATAAAATTATAATCACTATTGCGGAGAGAGAGAATTTAATTCTGAAAACTGGTCTTTAAATCGGGCTACAAAACCCAACCCATACATAATTGTGGAAAAGCCAACATAAACAACTAGCTGAACCTTTTCCTAATTGGCTTTTTGACATCCTTGTTGGATCTTTCAATCAATTTGTCACACAATCCATTTAAAAATGTTGAGTAACTTTCAAATTTCTGAACATAAAAAGTAACAGACTCCTTGTATAAGAGTTCTTTTGCTTGAAATCAGGTTAATAGTTTAATACAGCATAAGAAAAAGCGGGAGCCAAGTAAAAGAAATGCTTCCCGCTCTACTAAATCATTACATTTTTAATGAAATGATGAGGTTCAATAAGATGCAGTGGCTAATATCGAACTCTACACCTTGGTTATTCTATACCAAAATAAAAGAGATAACTCGTGTAAACTGATAGCAACACTGGTTTGGACTGGCTAACTAAAGGTTAATTTGATCAGTTCCCAAATCGACACCAAACTTCCAAGTAAAACTAAGGACCCAAATTAATTAACAGGAGACGAGTTACTGCAAACACAATTTAACCACTCTAATTTTCTACACTATTTACTCAATGCAATCTCACTTGATTGACTATATAACACAAAATAAACACTCTAATAAACTTAAACATCTAAGCAATGATTTGAAATTACTTATATGGATCCGGTTGATTATATGAATGTAAATTAAAATCTGAAACTTTCTTGTCTAATCATGGAATTGGATTGCTTTATACACTCTGTATTCGACTCATGTACAATGTGTATGCATTCACTATTCATTCAGATGCTTTTCATGATTTCCTTGATAAATGCCATTGAACTTGAAGTGAACTACTCGTTGATATTTGTTTGCAGGAGGAATGCGAGGATCTACGACGACTAGTGGACAATGGCCACTTTAAACAACCTCCTATTGTACACTCCTCTTCTTTTGCTTTTGATCTTGCAATAAGAAATACCTCAATATTGCTCTATGGCTACTTCTATACATTATAACATTAGAGAACCGGTACACTTTAAAATTGTGTAGCCATACAGAAGCCTTCATATTGGGAAAGCCATGTGTATCTATTTATTTTGAATGAAACATTCGTTTTATTTATGGAATCACATTCGCAAAAAATTTAATTAAAGAAACCATATTCGTCTAGATTACATATGAAACAGTTTGGGAGCCCATCCTACATGTAAATAAGTATGGAAACTTGTGTTTACGGCCTTATGAGCTGAAAGCAATAGACTTTGTCCCAATCCCAAAAAGAAGTTGCTAAGCCTTTCTTGTTTCAGAGATTCCTTTATAGGAGTCCTCCATATGAACCAACTCTTTCATAGTTTCCATGTCTATACTCTCCTTTTACCTTTACACATCATCCTGAAGATATCTGGTTTTGTTTTTAGCCAAATTTAGATAAACTTTTAGATTATGCTTATACTGCTACATTTAATTGTAAACTGCTACAATTGTTGAATAAATGCTACACTGAATTATAAATAAATGCTTTCAGGTCACATTTATTCGTACAAACGATACATTTATCGGTAGAACTGCTGTCAATACAATAGTTAAGTTTATCAATAAAACTGCGACATCTATCTCACTTCTACCCATCATCTTTCTCTCTCCTCTTCAATCTCACCTCCAAAACCACATCAAACCTAAAACCCATTTCCCTCTCCCAAATCCTCGGTAAAAACAGAGAATATAAATAACATGATACCTTATTTATACAAAGAGGAAGCAGAGTATACCGTGGCATGGTAGGAAATTTCCTACTGTGGCGCCTCTAAAAGTCAACCATCCATCGATTTTTTCGACGATCAGCTCCGGCCATGTTGATCTCCATGTCCTTAAACATATGTCTACCAATTTTCATGATATTTGGACACCATTCGTCCTTGTACCGGATGATTGCAAAATTAACGGTTTACCAAGAATAGAACATTTTGGAACGCTATATGAATGGTCAAAAAGTATCCAAATGACTTGAAAATTGATAGACATACATTTAAGGACACGGAGATCAACATGACCGGAGCCGATCGTGAAAAAATTAAACCGATGGTTGGCTTTTAGAGACGCCACGGTATACTCTGTTTCCTCTTATACAAATAAATCGGCACAAACTAGGAAATACATAATAGAAAAGTAAATACATTATTAAACAGTTGACATACAATAAAAGTAGGAGATATTTCTAGATAAGGCAATCTAATAAGTTATAATAAGAAACTTGTTGCTATATTTGACACCCTCCTGCAAACTCACGGTAGATCGTCTACCGTGAGTTTGAATAGAATATCGACACTATTTCGGAGTAATAATCCGCAAGATCATGATGACAAGAACAACATAATTATCGAAGCATCAAGCAAGGCAGACCGAAGCCTCTAATCTCTTTCGCATGATGCTAGGTGGACTGAAGCCTAGAGTATCTGGAGTTGAGGCGAACACTTACCATAAAGTACCTTTTGCTGAAAAGAAGATGCTGAATAGGAGAGAGTATGTTGCTAATTAAAGTCATAAGAAGACTTATGCGGACTTACAGTAGACGAAAAGAGTTCGTCTTGGGAGAGATCAATAACTTGAAGCTGGGGATGATTACCGAAGGATTGAAATAATTTAAAGAATGGCCGAGGTGGAGTAGCAGCATGATTTTTTTAGGAAGAAGGATCAGAAAAGTCATGGGCTCTGATACTAAGTAAAAATATCGAACTCACTTATCGAGCGCCACTGGTTTGTTGATCTTTTCCATCTCAGACCCGCTCGAGTTGACTCATTTCCTCCGGTCCTATTTATGCCTGATCCGGATAAGAGAACTAATCTGTCTCAAGCCCTATGGATCTCGGTTGGCTGCGAAAAACTTCTTAGTTGGCCGAAGGAAATGAAGCCGTCGGATTGGCCAATATTTTAAATAAAAATTCGAGCCATAGAATTCTCGATTCTGACACATGTTAGTTCTGAATTGAGTAAAAACATAGCCAAAAGCCTTTATCGGCTTAGCATGCAAAACAACTATTGTCTGCCTCTTTTCTTCTGGTCAAGAAGCAATTGTTCCATGGCTCCTCCCGTGCTTTGATGGTTTTATTAATAATGTTGAAAGTAAAAACCAAATGATGGGATTTTAAAGATAGTCCTACATTGGAAACAACAAAAGGAACACATGGGTATAAGATTTAAGACGGGTCAAATCTCAACAAGACTTAAGTCTTATTATTGGAACCCACTTATCATTAAAAGCCCATGTGTAAAAATCCATCACTCCAACTCTTCTTTAATTTTAAACTCTACTTTACTTTAAAATGACTTTAACATGGTATCAGAGCCAATGGCTCGATCCTCCGTGACAACACACCAAGAAAAAATGATGGTTGCACGTAACTCTACTCGTACTTTCCACATGACAACCATACCAATGAAAAAATGATGGTTGCCAATAACACTACACAAGCTAGGAAACAAATAACTTAGACAACGAATTACATTATTAAATATTTGACCTACAATAAAACTAGAAGATATTTCTAGATCAACCAACCTAATAAGTTATAGTAAGAAACACAATATTGTTGCTATATTTGACACTCTATTCTTCGAATCTCAATTAATTCCAAAATCAATTTCACTCTCTCAAAGCCTCTTTCCTTAAGGGTTTAATCAAAGCCAAAACCACTTACGGTTGTCCTGCTTTAAAACCCTACCAGATCCAAAACATATATCCACTATTTTAAGTCCTTGTATTCAAATTCATACCTTAAACAAAGATTTCGATTCAAATATCTTGTTCAAAATCTATTAAACCAATAACTTATTTTTCATCATCTCCCCCTTAAATCTTCCTCTTCAAAAGCCATTAAATCCAAAACTCTACCCCCACGCTGCCTCAATCTCTTTTTCAAAAACTCCAAATACAAACAAATGGGTTAAATGTATTTTTGGAGAAGACACCATTAGAAGTAATTTGCAGAAAGAAGTGGGGGAAGAGATTTGAAAACTTAGGGATTATCATGGCAAGGTGCGCGCGCGCGTGAGAGAGAGAACATAATATTTTAAAACCCATTAAACTCAACTCATTTTCCATCATCCCAAAAAAAATTCCCTTTTCAAAAAAGCCATTAAATCTAAAACTTATTTCCCCACGTCTCCATCTCTTTTCCAAAAACTCCATCAAATACAAACGGATTATAGATTAAATGGATTTTTGGAGAAACTATTGGAAGCGATCCGTAGAAAGAAGGGGGAAAGATTTGAGAGCTTAGGGATCATAATGGATAAGGGGATGTGTGTGTTTGGGGTGTGTGTGTGAGAGAGCATGGTCATATTTGAATTGTATAAATATCATATACATGGTTTGGATGCTTTAAGGGCCTACAAATTTGAAATTTGTGTAGTGGGGCGTTTCTAGCGACGTTTTTCACTTAAGGACCAAAGACCTATTGTTTTTGCGTCCTAGACTTTTAAACATTATTTTTCCAAAAAAGAAAAGAGAAAAAAAATGGAACCCACCAAAATTTGTGCATCGCAATCATATTTGCTTAATTTGCATCGATTGTAATTAATTGTGTCAAGTTTTGATATCAATCTGCATAGATTTTTACTTGATCTCGTTATCGATAAGGTCAATATAATTTTGTGCAATTCATATAATGATCTTTTTCAATATTCTTTTTTATAGACATGGTTTGAGAGAAAGATAAGAAGCGTACATGAGGATATAACTAACCATGTAAGTCCTTAAATGATAATTGCTTTCTTCATAGCATTTAAATGTTTTGCTATTTCTTGTGCAAGGCCTTAGGAAAGAGCAACTTCATGTTACGGTCACTTTTCAATTATACCACTGGATGGTCTTGGAAATTAGCAAAACTTGGCATAAAACTCCTAAATTTTTTAAAAATTTAATTATTAGCAAATGAACTAACTTTTTACCACTGCATAATAGGTCCCGGAAAATTGTAACTGTTGTAGTACTTATATGCTAGGGTTTTACTTTTCTATGGAGTTGAGAAATGTCGATGTCATAATGTCCGGTGACTAAAATTTGAAACTTTCTTTGTTTTTTACAATTATTAACCAAATTCAGTTTATCTCAGTGGATCGACATGGAGATTGCGAAGTTGCAGAAGAAAATAGAATGGGCAAAGGAAAAGGGGTGGCATACAAAATATCCTTTAGCATGAAAACATCATGCTTATCCTGTAATTTTAACATTCCTTGGTTAATAGATTGATGTCCAACCGTGCAACTACGGGTTTAAATTAGGTCACTTTTAACTACTGTCATCGAAAAGCAGAAAAGTCGCTGGGGACATTGTTAATTCAAGACGACATTTAGTTTTAAAACTATGCACACCTTTATAAGTTGATCTTTTATTATTTTTCCTTCTTTTTTTTATAATAATCAAACTGTTTTATATGAATACGTCAGACTAGAAAAGGTTAAATAAGAAGATAAAATAAATGGAAAGAATTGTGAATTGAAACTTACCTCTTTGCTTATATCCCGCTTTTTCGTTCTCAGTATTCAGTTGACATACCTAAAAGAATGGAAATAAGCCAACAAAATATCAACTATAAATTTTTTGAAGAGAATGGTGGAAAAATTCCAAATCATTCCACTGATTGCATAGACTCTCATAATTAAAAGATATCATAGGAAAAGGGGAGGGGTCTCAAATTAAAGTCTAAATCTAATTTGCAGTATAACTCATGGCCAGAAAGAATATCATAATTTTGAGTAAATGATGTTTAATTCTTACTTTTAACTGTTTAAATCTTCTTATATATTTAAAATGGGAAAATTGTTTCCGGGCTTGATTTGGAGAAGTGACTTATTTTTAAACCCACATATTTCTAAAATTGTCAAAAAACCTAATATTCCGAAAGTACAAAAGATTGAAACCCAAAATGACTTCTACATATAATAATTAGGATATTTTTCCAAAAATCTTAATTTTCCCCTTATTCTTATATGGCAAGTTATTTTTCAAAAAAGTACATATAATAAATGAGATCTCGTGCTCGTTCTTTTCTTCTCCTTCGTTGCTTCTTCATCCTCAAATCGCAAAAACGATCTCTTTTATTCGAGCTCCAATAGAAAAATTAAATATGGATTAAAGTTTGACCCTTAAATCCAATCTTCATTCTCCTAATTTTCAATAACCCTAACCTCAACCTTGGCTTCTATAGTCGGAGCCTGAGGTCGTAAAGATTTTGGTTAACCTGTAACTCATAGAATAATGAACATTAATCATATTTCGGAAATCATCCTCAATACCGAATATAACAAAAATACTTTTTCTTTAGAAACTTAAAGCATAATCCTTATTTTTCTGTAAACAGCCCAATATTCTAATTAATTGCCCATTAAATATCTTCCTAACTTATAGATCTGTTTATTGGGAATAGGGAAGAAGACCCTTTAAAATGATTGAGCCACAAAAAATTCAGAGTCCATCTATCCAAGTAAAACAATAGAAATTAATTATCAATTTTCGGAATATGAAGTCAATTATAAATATTCGGAATAGTAACATTGATTTGAAGTAATGATATGTTTTTATAAGTTAAAACGACTTCTTATCTTGAAAATAAAAAATATGACACTTAGGGTTATTTTTTCTGTGGAGGATTGATTTTTTGACAAGTTAGAATGCCTTCTTATCTTGAAAATCGAAATTATGACACTTTTAAGGGGGTTTTTGCTTTGAAGGATCAATGGAGAAGATGGGTGAGAGAAGATATAAGGGCTAGTAATAAAAGAAGGAAATAAAGAGACGCCAGAAATATTCACATGGAATTTTCACGTATGGATCCTACATCCTAATATTTATTAGAATCATAAAAGGGTATTATTGATAATATATACATAAATATGTATACAAATAAGAATAAGGGATTTGGTTATAAAAGCATTTTGATAGCATATTTTGGGGCTTTTGACGATTTAGGAAATTTTTGGGTATAAAAATAAAATATATCCCTTCTTCAAATTGGGCCTGGAAACACTTTTTCCATTTAAGTTTTTTAACTATATATCCATAAACAAATATATACTGTTTCAACGAAAAAATTAAAATATCTTATTGAATCATTTTCAATGATGTCCACGGTTTAAACGCGTATAGCATATGTAAATTACAAGTAGCTATATATTTGAAAGAGTTGAATCCATACAAATTAGGTTCTGACAACATTGACCTTAACCTGTTTTGGATGCCACGCTCAATGAATTTATCAATAGAAGAGAGCTGCTTTGTACACCAGAGGAACGGACTCGACTTCTGAAGGAGATTCCAGGAGTCATTCCAGATACAGACATCACTGAAACCAATGCGAACAGACAATTAAGTATTGATGGAGTAAATAAAGGTTTGCCTTTACTACTACTTTCTATTAATTATTCAAAGAAAATTATTTCATCTGGCGACAGATGATTGATTGGCTTGGTTTTAAAGTCATCAATAACTGGCTTTCCTCATCATTGCCTCTTAAACTTGCTTGATCGTTGGCACTTTGCTTCTATCCTTTCATTTAGAAGATAAGATATATCGGCGAAGCCAAGTTTTGCTTATATCCCATTATATACTCGTATAATACCACTGTTAAATATAATCACGCAAGTCAAAATGTCGTCGGCATGAAATGTTCAACAGAGGAAACTGAAGGTTCGTTGGATTATATTTGTTCCACTTTTGGTCATTGGTGACATTGTCTGAAACCATCTTGAACTAAATCGTAATTTGATGATATACCCCATTATATACTTATACAATACCGCTGTTAAATATAATTGCGCAGGTCAAAATGGCGCCGGCGTGAAATGTTCAACAGAGGAAGCTGAAGGTTGGTTTATTATATTTATTCCCCTTTTGGTCATTGTTGATTTAGTCTGAAACCATTTTGAACTAAATCGTAATTTGGTGATTTACCCTATTATATACTTTTACAATACCGCTGTTAAAATATAATTGCGCAGGTCAAAACGGCGGTGGCGTCCAATGTTCAACAGAGGAAACTGAAGGTTTGTTGAATTATATTTGTTCCACTTTTGGTCATTGGTGATGTAGTCTGAAACCATCTTGAACTAAATCGTCATTTGATGATATGAACAACTAATCAATTCGCTTGCACTTGAACTTCCAAATATTGACATTCTCATATAATAGCTGTGTGTGTGAATTCTTAAAATTGACATGCATAATTATTCGAGGAAACGGCACACTATTCCGTTAATGCACCACATAATGCCAATTTTAAGCCTGCAGTGTATTTGATTTCTTACAATACATACCGAATTAGTTACTCTTGTGAGACGACCCAACTACTCATATGTTACAAGAATTTTCTTGAGATATCCTACTTACAATAAGAACCACAAATATATATGGACAAGTGGATAATAAATGAAATCCTTATTGACAACCAGTATCATGAGTTCATGACAAAAGAAAACTTCTCTCTTTAACTTTGACAAAAAAAATCTTAACATGCAGTTATCAAGTTAGAGAGGTATTAAAAATGACTACTGCCAACTTAAATTGGCGGACTGTTCTTTACTTGAACCACAAAAACATTTTTAATTTTCTCCAAAACTCTTGTAAGCTCGATGAGACGGATATTGATGCACATCCCATGCTATCTTTTTTCCCTAAATATATTCAAATGGAACAATGCATTTTGTACTTACTTTAAAATTTTGTTGCTAACAAGCTATATTCATCGTACTCTCGCACTCACAATGCCCCTAAACTCTATTGCAGAAACTGCACCAAAGAGCAGGCTTACCAAAATCGAGGACAAAGAAGAACATCCAAATAACGAAAAGACATCAGAGATCGATATCATTGATTTGAACCATGTTGATGAAGATGATATTAATCCTGAAAACATGGCAAATGTCTCGACAGAAAACGAGCCAGCCAAGACTGATGCTGCCTTGGATATCAACAAAGCAATGTGGTGTTACAGGGATCCTTTGGGCAACAAACATGGCCCGTTTGCATTGTCGTTGCTGCGCGGATGGGAAAAGAAAGGCTTCTTTCCCAATGACTTCAGAGTTTGGAAAACTAGTCAATGCGAAGGAGATGCCATTTTGTTGACCGTAGCTCTTTCTTTGGCATTTCCTGATCCAGATTAGATATATATAAGTACCCTTGATGTCAATGTTATGCGTATGCAGATCAAGCGATACCGAGAAGGGCGTACTAGCAAAACATACAACGGTCGTGTAACTGGAAATAAGGAAATGCTTTCTTCTCTGTAATGAGCCGTGGCTCAGTTTCTAAAACTGCTAGTGTTTGGTCAACTGTAAAAGACTTAAATTGATGAACATTTAAGCCTATCAAATATAAAATTTTATTGAAAATTTTCATATATGTGTATTATATTAGTCCTGTGTGTAGTCACTGTAGAAAAAACATCAATTTTCAATAGCTGTCAAATTAAAGCATTACATACAGGATTGACAAGAATTAGTAGGAGCCTTAAATTTTTTGTTGTTGCAAATGTACAGTTGCATAAAATAGAATTATATGGATCAATTGCACAAAACCCTCCTGAAATTTATTTATCCCATATAGCTGTCATAGAAGTTTATACCCTCAATACCCTGAAAACCCCCCAATTCAACTCTGAAAGGTTAAAATATTTGTCTTAATGGGCCTATAACTTTTTATCTTTAGGGTAGAATTTGAGTATTTTTAGGATTTAGGTCCATGTACAGAGAGGGTGTTTGCACTAATAAATCACTTAAGGGGGGTACAAGTGCTATACGTGATCGATCGCTTCATGGACTGTGCTCATACTCTGCATTGTAAACTACATGGGTGTTTTGTGCAATCAAACTAACCTTTTATTGATGCATCATTGTTTGATCAGCATAATACATGTACAGCTCACCTAACAAACATGACCAGATAAAGGTAAAACCCAAAAGATCCCTTGCTGCGATTGAATCAATCCCAATCTTACTCTTTTGATGAGAAATAAAATCTTTTAGAATCAATAATCATAAAAGCATAAATAACAAAAACTATTTAAATAGATTATTTTAGTTTTAACAAATCCCAAACCTATGTTCATTAATAAAATATAAGAAACCAATACAAAAAAAAAAGAAAAAAAAGAAAATAATTTTTAAAAAAACATGACTAATTTCTAAATTCTTTGGATAAATTGCTTAATAATCCCTCTGTTAAACCATTTCTGTACTTTAATACATTATAATTTTTTTTATCAACATTTTAATTACCTAATGTATTAATCCATTAGCATTTTGCCACCTTTTTTTACCAACTTGTCTATTTACATCTGCCAACCGTCTCCACATTGCTCGTTTACAACATGATGTTAGAAATAAATCGACGCAAAAAAATAGACAACGGTAAAAACAGAAGGCAGCAAAATGCTAATGATGAAATACATTAGGATATTAAAGCGCTTGATAAAAAAAATATAAGGTATTAAGTACAAAAGTAATGAAACATTAACAAATTATAAAGCAATTTATTCAAAATCTTTTAAAGATGATTGATTAATAATTTGTTATTCTAACAAAGCATATATATATATTTACTTTACATAATTGAGAATTCCGTTTAAAACTAAATATTTTAAAACGTCTTAAACATAACTTATCTCAAAACTTATCACATGCATCGCCCGTGCAGCACAGATATGCATACCAGAGAAAGCCATGAACAACAGAATTACCAAGATAAAATATATAACTTAAACAAAAGGTACATAAATATTGAATACCACCCCGACTGATAATCTTTCTTTATCACAAATGCATCACTGTTTGTTTTAACAATTACAGACATCAGACCTTAAAAAAGGAATTTCATTAAATAATATAAATTACAAAAAGATCATCTGGACTTGTCTGATCCAATCATACATCAGAATTATCAACTAATACAACAACATTTAACTTGAAAGCTGCCCCGAAAGCAAAGCCCGATGTGAAATCTGGATCATTGAACCTATTTAGACCCCTTCGAAACGAAGAGAACAGAGACAAGATTCAGATTTTTGTCGAAATATGAAGCAATCCTAAAAAGTATCCCTATAGCTTTAAGTGTTATTAAGCCTATAATTCGGCTACTTTATTGGATAGCCCATCAACTGTATCTTCTGTGTGTTCTGCTATCGGTTCATCCTGTAGCACAATGCATACCTAAATATATTAGCAAACTAATGATTGCCAAAATGAAGAAAAAATAAGAAATTAGACAACAAAGACCTTATTTATAAATCATCTTTAAGTTTTTAAGTAGGTTATGCAATGGAAAAATTCGGGACATAACAAAAGTGTATGTATATATGGAAATGTTGCACTCGAAAGAACTCTCAGTGAAACACGTAAAAGATTATACCGATTTACTAAGAGCCCTTCGGGACACAGCAGGACATGCTAGCATAGTGAGGAGTAATTTAATAGACACAATCTTATGTGTATTATTTAATCAATAATACAAGTGCAAATAAGATGATAGCCTAAAGGTGCAGAATTCATTACCGACAGACAACTTCCAACTCAAAGCTCAAAAGCCGAAAGATATACTAATAAGCATGATGGTGAATATTAGTTCACCCAAAGAAAATTTGGACGATTAAAAACCATAGAAGCAAGAAAAAAGAGTGAAGCCAGCACCGATATCCTCAATAGCAAAAGTTTGCTGCTTAATTATAGTTTGTAACCTCCTTGTTGACAAGTTTCTAGTATATATTACAACGGATAGATTTTCCTTCATTAAGTTTGAAGTAAATACTTACTCCTGTTTCCTTCACTCCTTTGACAACTACACACTGTGAAGCGCTGATGCTAGCACTCTTCAACAAACTACGGGCGCTGCAGTTTGGTCTATTCAGCCCATTTTCTGTATCCTGCGCATTTTCGGAACTTTCTCCAAGCTGTGACTTTGTAGGTCCAGGAGCAGCAGAATCTTCAGAGGCTTCTTCTTTAGATGCAATTACCCTCTCCCTTAACAAGGATCATATAAAATACAACATGTCAATGAAAATTAACTTTCAAATCATTGCTGATTTTTAGCAAATTGTTCTTAATGGATAGACTTGTATCTTTCAAATTACAATTACCAACGTCTAGTTACAAGTAAAGCTTGTTTGTACAAATATAGAATTATCAACTTTTGAAAGCATTATGCATGCTTATTGTAATAAATATGAACATGCCGGTTGGGCACGGGTGTTGTGAGGTGTCCTACCACTTCACAGTGAGAGCCAAAAAGCATGGGGCCTGTTTACATTGTAATTATGCATGGTATGTATAGTAACAAATTAATCAAAGGTCAGCATGTATCAGATATTGTCTTCTCATAGTGAATCATTCATTCAATAAGCTAAGCATCACAAGGCAAAAACTCTTTGCTCAAAAGACATTTCCAGACTATTATGTCCTATTAGATAGCACCAAATGGCCTAGTCTGATGTAACGACTATTCGGTCAACATGTCTTGTAGGAAGCACCAAAACAAATTTCTATCTTTTTCAGTATTCTCAACATCAGGTAACAATATTGAACACCAGAGAAAATATCTAATTAGTTTATGCATGAAACTTATTACCTAGGCAAGGAGGCATTCTGCCGCAAAACTGGAGTCTTCCTGCCAGGTTGCTCTTCAAGATGAGCGAATTGTCTCTTAAAACGATCAACTCCGCTGCCAATAACTACTAGGTAAGGTACATTCTCAAAAAAATTCCACGAATACATACTAACCATTGAGTGCAAAATAGGAAAGACCATGATGGATATCTACGTTATCAAAAAGATGAGAATGATATCATAGTTTTTGATGAATAAAGCTGTTAAAATTTGGAAAATGTTTAAGATCCTAGGCCTAAAAAGGATTATTTGCGTCAAGTGCTTGCACACAAAGTTTGCAGCAATGCAATTGCATTGAGTTTAACATAAAGCAAAATCATATTTAAACAAACCGATCTTTCATCATTCTAAGCTGACTCGTTGCTCCATCTTCAACATTGTAAATTCAAGGAACAATCCTGAATCCTATATGATTGTATTCTTCAATCAAGAAAATAATTCATTTATTTTTTGAATTCCACTATGGTTCCACAGTATACACTTTACGGGAAGGGTAAAAGAGATAAAATGATATGATAAACTACAGTTGGTTCAAATTTTAATTGAATTTATAGATATCCCCTACAAACCAATTCGAAATCAACATATATCGATAACACTGAAACATGTGTGGCATGTGTGTACAACAGTACAAGCCTACAAATAATATCACTCCTATTTTTAGGAGTTAAAAGAATGTGACACAGACAGCACATAACAGTGTCAACAACACCCCTGTCCAAGCAACATAGGGTAATGGAAACAACAAATGGATATGATACCTTGGATACATAAAGCTAGTCTGATCTCCACCACGTAGATATTCATGACGCATTTGTGGATGATACTCCAGTATCTGTGTACTTTTACAAAATCCAGTCATTGCAAATAAATTGATAAAGGCAATTGATATACTAATATAAACATCATCAATTTGTGTGTTTCTACCTCACGATAAATTAACTCCCGCACGTCATTTTTTGTCAATTTTCTTCTTTCAAACTCAAATTCAAGTTTGGAGATTGGTTGTGTTGATGGTTCACGATCTACATTCGCCAAACCTTTAAAGTATGGCTCAGATAGTGACTGAATGAGAGATAAAGAAAATTACAAGTATTAGAGTACACAAGTGACTCGATATAGTTCATTAACCTTTGGAGAGTCATGCACCGGCTTATTGAAAATTGTGACCATTTAAATTTCAATCTTACCTCCTCAGCCGATGGACGATCTTTAGGATCAAATGCAAGAAGGCGTTGAAGTAGACGTAGAGCCAAGGGATCTGCATCAGGGAACTTCTGTGAGAAAGGAACTGGTGGTTTTTTGCGCATGCCACTTAAATATCTTTTCGCCTTTTCATTCCGAATCTGCAGAATTTAGAAAAGCCCACAAATAGTTAACATACTAAGAAACGATAGTTTGAAAAAAGGGGATTTATAGAATTTAATGGCTGACTTGCTTTAATGATCATATATGTTTTCCTCTATGCAGAATACATGAAAATGCTTAGAGTTCCTAAAATCTCCAAAAGGGCTAAAGCCTTGATCATGCATAAATTATGAATTTATCATCTACGAATAGCTCCCAAAGTGGCACATATAACCACCAAGTCTTGTGCTATAAATTTCGCGACCACAATATAGAAGATAGAAAATCCATAACTATAAAGGAACGGTCATAATTTAACAACATCAAGTTCTAAACTAGATATAATTTTGCATAATGTAAGAAACATCAACTAGATGTATACATAAATCAAGATTTATCACATAAAATAAGACAATATCATGTTATTTACAAGAGACGCGCATATGGGCACGTATACACGTAGCCGAAAATATATACATGTCCTACACGTGTCAGGCAAGTGTTGATGTCAGTCAGATACATAGAAACAGGGGGTAGGAAGTGTTGGTGCATTGTAGCAAATTAGCAATTTAGAAATTTAGATTGCCTTCGGTTATAACGCATCCATTGAATACAAATGTAGAAACATACATAAACACTATACATCATGTGTTGGATATAAATATTGATGATTTATCTACGCGCATATAGTGGGTATTATCATCCACAAATGAATATACACATTCCTGCTATCCCCAATCATAGGAACCACACAAAAACATCAGAAACTCAGATGTACAAAAGCAAAAGAAGTATGCATGCTTTGCTGTACAAAAAGCGTGCAAGGAATTGATGAAACCACAAGGGAGCACCAATACTTACACCACCTTAGTCGAGCACAATGTGAAAATGATAAGAACTGGAAGTATTTTTCAATGCTAATATAAACAGAAAACATAAAGAGAACCAACCCTTGCAATTGTTTCAGGAGGTGGAGTGCCAAGGAGATCAGTCATGAGATCCAACTGATGCACTACATTTTTCCCAGGAAACAGTGGCTTCCCTGTTAACATTTCCGCAAATATGCATCCTATGCTCCAAATATCAATTGCAGGGGTATACTGCAAAAGCTAAGTGTCAGATAACAGATTCGTAGCAGCTTCCAATGAAGTATAATTTAAATATAGATAAGCATCTGCACAACAATAAGAACAAATTAACATTAATATATATACAGAACATTTCAATCAGAGTAAAAACGGGCCTAATTTATTTAAACTACTTTTATTTGTAGACGCTTCTGAAAAAAGACGGTTGAAAAAGGCAAGAGCAGCAGACGTTTCTATGTGGGATGACTGGAAGTGCAAAGGCTATTTGGAAAAGGCAAGAACCTAATCTTTGTGCATTCAGAACTCAGTTTATGTTACCTACATACCTCCTACATTCAGGATGAGTGGCCAATCTATAATATACATACTTAAGCTATATAAGGGAATATTCCCACATCTAGCTTGGATGTACGAGTGGAAAAATGTGATCTAATCCCTCATCGTTATATGGCTCATCTAAGTCGTGGAAAATTATGATTGGATCCCTCTTTAAATATCCGGCTTGCTACTTTATGTAGTTCAATATATGTGCATAGATAGAAAATTGTGATTGCCCCCCTCCTTAAATAACTCTCTTCCCTATTTTTTTCTCTCCTGGGTCCAGGGAATATTTAAATGGCAAAATCTTGTTTAGCCCTTCCCTTTCTATCTCCCCCCTGCACAATTTCTATTTTCCAAAATTAGTCGAAAATTTTAATTGGAAAATTTTAGAAGCATTGGACAACTTTTGCCATTCTAGAGCAGTTTTCGCAATGATTTGAGGGGTTTAAGTTCAACGTCTTCAGTTCTTTGTGGCGTAATTGAAGGAACAAGAATAAAGGAAAGGTATTTACGGCTTTCAATTTGATGGATCCCATCAATCTGAATTTTGTGAAGGGAAGCAGAAATTTTTGTTATATTATGCTCATTTCTGCTTCCAATTTCTAGATGCAGCTGCTACAAGCAGAAAAGAGGGGAACTTGCTATATGCCAGACGACAAGTCAATCAGATGAAAAGGGATGAAAGCATCACACGATTGTAACACATTTAAGTTTAAGATGATGTAATTTTGGTCTCGAGTAGATCTTGTGGTTCTGTTGTTTCAAGATCATGGTATCTACTTCTACACGCTCTTTGGTTTGATGCATCCAGTATAAAAATTCAACTGAGTTCAGCACTAAATCTACTTGATGAATGGCTGGGACATCCTTTACTAAAAAGGGAAGGGATAGATAAACATAAATATTGAGCAAAACTAAATGGAGAAGACTCGTCCACATTAAAACCAAAATTCCTTAGATTAATTTTTTATGTTAAGTTTGAAAACTTTAAATTATGGCTTCAGATTTCTTAACGTATAAATTTGTGATAAATATCATAGAAAAGTTTATGCCCCTTGCTACCTAAGCCTCCTGTAAATATATTACGCGGAAGTTAAGTAAGGTCCATCAGTTAAATATACAATGCTCGAAGATGACAGATCATGAGATCAGGCAACTTAGTATATGACTAACGAGATTAAATGTTAAAAGAAATCATATGGAGTCCAACCTTTGAGAAAAAAGAGCCACATAGTTCAGGAGCACGGTACCATCTTGTTGCTACATAATCCTACAAGGTGAAAAACAAAACAAAGAGAATATAAGACGTAATTTTTGGGAATTAAATTCATGGTCATAATATCAAGAGTTTTGGTAAGGAATTGAAATGATTGACTCGAGATGAAAGGAACAACTAAAGATGATCAACTTAAATCACCCTCCCCCAACAATGAGAGTCATGTGACAACCATCTAGACACCGAATATAATTACCAACACCAAGGCACAGAATAAAATCAGCTAAAAAAACAAAGGGGAAAAAAAGAAAACTAAACAAAGGAGAATTACGTACTGTCCAAAATATAGCTGAAGGCGCATCATCAAACGAAACACGAGCAAGGCCAAAGTCACAAACTTTCAATTTACAGTCTGCATTTGCGAGGATATTTTTTGGCTTCAAATCCCGGTGAAAAACATTAGCTGAGAAACAAACAAAAAGATGCAGTCAACAATTGTTGAATCACAAAAGCAAAACAGATGACCAAGCCCAAAGAACAGATATTCACCACTATGGATATATTTCATAGCTCGCAGAAGCTGGTACAGAAAAAACTGATGATGCTCAGGTGTGAGATCGTCATTTGCTTTGATAACTTGATGAAGGTCAGATTCCATCAACTCAAAGACCACGTAAATATCTTTAAATTCTCTTCTAGATGGAGGAAGCATTATGTGTTTAATTTCTACAAGATCAGGGTGCCGGAGCAGCCTTAGCAACTTGATCTCTCTTAGGATGCGAGTGGCATCAGAAACATGTTCAAACACATCGTTTATTTTCTTAATTGCCACCCTCTCTCCATTGTGGGTATCGACCGCTGCGCCAACCACCCCATAACTTCCCTTACCAACTACCTCTTGTATTTGATATCTGCTTGCTTCGCCGTATTCCGTGAAGAAGTCTGACTCATGAGTGCTCTGTATAATTTCAAAGATTATCAGAGTTGAAATCGATTCATGTTCTCCATACACAAGGAATACAAAGAACAATCTTGAATAAAGAACTGTTTACAAAAGGAATACAACATTTAAATTACTTTATCTTGACTCTTCCAAGTCAAATTCATAATCAAATTGGATTCTGCTATGAAGAGAAATTCAATGAAAGATTGGACATCATCACTCTTTTAATACCGCCTAACTCCTAGTTGAGGAATCTAAAATATGATAGGGGTTTTCCATAATCCTAAATCACCAGTTGGCATCTCCGAAATTGGATTCTAGAAGATGGCAGAGATGATATATTTGCTAATCATGTCATTTCTAAGGCACATATAAAGCAAAAACAATTGCAAAATCCTAACTTTTAGCTAATTATTACACAAAAAAACAAAAATTGACAACAGCCATATATAAAACAACTGGTTGCAGCCATATCAGATCGAAAACAATCTCGATCGATCGATCTCAATTGTTCATAATTCACACCGATCTCAGCATCATTAGATCGATAATCGATCGAAACTCGAGAGAAGAAGCAACAAGATCTGACCTTTTTGCTAGCATCGGCGGCCATTGCGGTTCTCTTGGGAACCCTAACAGAGGTAAGGCCAGCGAGATCGAAAACGACGATGACTCTAAGCTCCTCCTCCTCTTCTTCCTCTTCTTCTTCTTGCTGTTGGAGCTTGGGATGTGTGGCAGCGCTATTATTTCGGCGCTTGAACAAGCGACGAACACCATCAACGAAAACGCCTCGTCCCCCCATTTGTCCCTCCCCCTCAAATCACGGGGTCCATCAATGATCCATCGAAAGTTTCGCTTGGATCGCCAACGAGTAGCGATTCATGGAACCCGAGAAAAAAATTAATTGATGGAAAAAAGACACGACTTTGGGAAGTTATTTTGTGATTGGAACAGGTAACGACGATAACGTTGGGATGTTTTTGAGCATTGGATAGAGATTTTCAACTATCATGTGTTTTATTATATATATAACCCCCAAATATTTCTGTCTTGAGAAGTGCTCCCAGATCCCTTGATTAAATAAGAACCCGATGACTTGTTTAATTGAAATTTACCGCATTAGAGAGAGATGGATTTTTGCATGGAACCGGGGTTTGGAGAGATCGGAAAGAGATTAAGGGAGGTGGTTTAGAAAATTAATGAGCCATAGTCAAATCAACTCATGTGTCACTCGAGACAACATGGCAGCAGAGGGACTTTACAGAGGTTTTGGAGGGCATTTTTAAACATTACATAGGTTCGAGGGTGTTTTTCTAATTAGAAAAGATTTGAGGGCAATATCGGTAAAAAAACGAAAACACTTTTATGATCAGTGGTGGTCTGCGACGTCTGTCTCTTGGTCTTTGGGAGTAGAAATAATTTCACATGCAATGTGCATGGACTTATAAGTTTACGCTTTGGATCTTCTCTTATCAAGTTGGTTTCCACGTTTGCAAAGTGCATCAGAAAGCAGAACATAAAAAGTCAAAGATGTTTTGAATACCTATTAAGTCCCTATTTAAGTTCCAATGAGTAATATTTAAAACAATTTAATCAATGCGCACATGCATTTGTGATATTATTTTTGTTGAGTGATTCCTGTACGACTCAGATTACACGTATCCAATGCCATAATAAAATAATAAATGCTATATTTTGTACTATTTAGGGATGCAAAACATATCGAGAATCCTATTTATTTTCTATGAATTTGGCATAATATTTAAATTTTAGGAACTTTCCTTATTTAGAATTCGACTTAGAAATTTCTTTTTGTTTAGATCATTTTCTACTTTAGAAAGTTTATAATTGAGAAATTTATATTGAAAATATGGTTATATTTCTATTAGGACTAGGTTTATTTGAACTCCAATATAAAAGAGTGTTACAAGATATATAATAATATGGATTTGTATTTTAGAGTTGATTTCTTCAAGGCTTTTGGTTGGAGGCGGCAATCATAAATCGATATGGGCATATCATTCCCGTGTAATTTAAGAATTCTCATTTTTATGTGAAAATATTTCCTCGAGCAACATGGTTTGATTTGTGAAATTATAGACATTGAAACTAGTTTCAGCCTAGGCATAAACTTCTGCTGCATTAGCTATTATATAATAAGGCTCATCAAAACCTCATCACTTCAATGCAAAGAAAAAGTTGTTTATAACATTTCTAGTTATAAACACAATTCTCACTCAAACTACCGATACCAAAGTATGATAAGCAGCCTGATATTGACACTGCTCGCAAAATTTTAAACCTTGGTTCGAATACACCACATGTTTCTCATTACTGGAAAACTACAACAAGGATATTATTTCTCAATACAACCATTTTAACTCAAAATTCATACATGGTGTTGTGCGCTGCTCGCTGTCATATAAATACTTTGCATCTTCTCATTCCCTTTTTTCTCCTGAAGTTGTTCAGATGCCTAAGAAAACAAAATGGATTGCAATGTTAGTACAAAGCTAGGGAAAACGGCATTAAATCATTGTCACAAGTTCAATAGTGCGGGGAATCAAAATCGCGGTTTAATCAACCTGGGACCTTTACCCACTCATCTGAAACATTAAAAAAAGGAAAACATCTTGTGTTAAATGTGCTATTTGCATGTGAAGATAAAAACATGGTTAAACAATGACAATTTGCAAATAGATTTATTACAAGCAATACAGATTTGGACGATATAGATCTGAATTACATGGCATTGACATAGACAGTTTAAAAATAAATTTGAAAAATCTGCTTTTAACGCGTTTCCGCAAATTTTTTTCTTAAAATGCACATGTTACCTAAAATGTGTTGTAAAAATTGACAGCCACTTAAGCAGGCCCTTGCATCTCACTGGCTGTTTTTTTTGACTTGTGCTTTGATCTCTTCTCCCTTTTCTTGTTTCTGTGACATAACATGCAAATTATACATATAACCTTAACCTTGTAAATCCTATAAGGAGATTAAATTTTAGACAGGTAAACAAAGAAGTACTCGTCTTGTGAGCTTGGATCCCAGCAGCTCTTTAGTTTTCTATCGATATGCCTCATATCCTTTGCTGTTGGAATTTTGAGCTTTCCAACCTGAATCAATAAGCAAAAATGAGTCAATATAAGCTGATTCGGAATATATTTAAATATTAAACAACCAAACTTATGATTTCCTAAAAATTATGTATATATTAAATCAAAATTTGTGTATGGCTTCCAGTAGTATATTCAAAACATTCCTCAGAATCCGGATACTAGTAATACACTAGCATTCTATTATCTTCATTTATAGTCGCTGAAGCTTACTAAAAGCCATTACTCGTTTTTATTTGTTTCTTTTGACAATATTCAACATTCTATTGAGATATATCTATGAGCACAGGAGAAATGTTTCTTCCGTATGAAAAAGCTCTCAAGTGTCATTTGCTGTTTACAATTAAATAAATCTCTCCTATTTTTTGACAGAATTAAACTCTTCAATTATATCTGTTAGATATTGGCATATTGCTTTACATCAGGTTGTTCAAAGGGTGCAACATAAAATCCCTTTGTATTATACACGTCAACTATTGTGCTTATACTAACCACGGAACACAGAAAATTCTATGACCCCTATACAAGTAATGGTAATGTTATATTTTTAAAGACAAATGCTTTATAATAAGCAGAAATCATGACTGCTGGCAAATTTCAAACAAGCTGCTTCTTGTGTCACCCTAACAAGATTGCTTCTAGTAATAGCAATTAAAGTGACAAGGTTTACCAAAAAATCAATGGCCCTTGTGGTTTGAGCTAGCTCTGAAATGGTATGATCCCGCTGCTGAGAAACTATGCACTCCAAGTATCTACAGAGTTATTAAATATTCAGAAAATGTAAATGCCATTATTTATGAAGGGTAGATTGAGTGCTTTACAAGTATAAACAGAACTTGGAGAAGTTTTAAACCTTTCAAAGTCGATAACTCTTACAGCCTCATTTGACCTGTGCAAAGCAGCCAATGCCAACTGCACAAAGTAAGATATGACACTCATTTTATAGGTATGAAATATCAAAAAAGAAAAGGAATAGTTAATATTTGAGTTAGGAAGGCCTTCCTAAACTTAAAATCATAACACTGCCTGTCAGTGCACTTGAACAGGTACACTTGATTTTTAAGACTCAATACAGGTATTAGGACAATGAGCATGAGTAGAAAAGCCCCTTTCTTGCTAGAAGCATGAATTTAAGTTATTGCAAGCATGTTGTTAGGCTATATGTATCAGGAGCTGCCTTATACTAAACCATATGAACTTACTGTTCCCGCCCAAATTGTGGCGTTTAATAGCCAAGCTGAAGTCACCTTGGCAGCATCCACGTGGCGCAAGTGCCATCGGCTTAGGCAGCGCCTCACGTGCAAGGCACGTGTCACTAGCGCTCACGTGCAAGGCACGTGGCGCTAATGCCATCGGCTTAGACGGCGCCTCTTGAACAACACACGTGGCACTATCGGCTTAATCGGCGCCTCTCGAGCAACACACATGGCACTAATGCCATCAGCCTTTAGCAGTGCTCACGTGCAAGGCACGTGGAGCTAATACCATCGGCTTGGGTCGCGCCGCATGTGCAAAGCACAAGGCGCCGACACCAAATATTTGAAGCACTTGCTTCGAGTAGAGAATAATCTCCATCTTTGGAAAATATTTTCCCATAATCTTTCTAAAACAAGAAAATCCTCTCTGTTAAAAAAAAGCGCCATTGGATCAAAAAGATCCAACGGTGTATAAAATACACCGGTTGGTCTTTTAAGATAAATTTGATCAATTGAGATCTCTTAAATGAGAGATTCTCTTAAACTAATTGATCCTTCTCTGCTCCTATAAATAGGAGCCCAAGAGATTAAATCAGACACACAGGCCCCCTATAAGCTTTTGCAACCGAGAATTTAATTCTCTTCCAAAAACATCATCTTCCTCCTCGAAACTCTAGATAAAATATGGAGAAAAGACCCCATTACCTAATATCTCCATTTAAAAGACACTTGGCCTCTCATAAGAACTTTGTTCTTTCATTAGATCAAAACATCTATGAGACAAATCGTTCCTAAAACGAAAAATTATGTTAACGGGGAAAGATCTTGATCTTAAAATTAAAGATCCGATGGAAAACTCAAGTCTTCTCATCATCAAAAGATATCAAAAGCAAAAAGTCAGAGCTTTTGCTCTGTGAGACTTAGTTCTCCATAAAAAAAAGTGCTTGTTTAAGAACTTGAGACCTTAATAATAATCAAAAGAACAGCTTCGCATGAGCTTGATGATTAAAATATATCTCCTGAAAGTTTGAATCTTTCCAAACAATAGGGCTTAGACCCTCTAAAGAACCTTAGCTCGGTTCGCCTCACGTGTTGAGCACACGCGCCTAGTCGTTCAGCTCATATGGCCGCATCACGTGGGAAGCATGTGACTAAGCCAAGGACTTTATTCGGCTTAAGTCGAGCCGAGCACCAATATGCTCATACGCTCATGTGAATATCACGTGAGCAGGCCCCAAAGCCCTATCGGCTTGAGCTAAGCCGAACCATACACATGTCGTGCACGTTTTGGGTACCAAACCGACCCATATTTAGCCAGAATGGCTAAGTCTTGAAGTATAATCATCTGTGATGATTATATGATCAACTCAAGAGCCATATAGGTTGACTTAGCTTCTAAAAAGGACCAAGTGTCCCTAGGCCGTGCCTGTACCCCAACTAGCTTAAGTTGATCTTATTCTCGAATACGACTAACGATTCTTAGTTAAAACTTCTGAGTTGATCTTAGTCTAAAACAAGACTAACGATCCTTAGATCAAAACAAGTATTTCCTGAACTGATGGATCCCATCAATATGAGAAATGCAACCTAAGTTCATTCCCAAATCTAATATATATATAGACTTGCACTAATCCGTGCCCTACGGACGACAATATTAGTCTCCGTATACAATCCAAGAGTAACCTAAAACATGACACATAAAGGATAGACCTGGAGTGCAAGAAGTTATCATTCGCGATAACGTAATTACCTGCAGGCGATTACGCCTGCAGGAAAAAGCGTCTCTACAATCAATAAACCCCTTATCCATGAAGGGGAATCTGAAAGTTAGCTATATCGGTCGCATCCATCCAAACCTCCGATATACAGTGCCATAAATCAATTTGGTATTTTCGGAGAAATGGATGAATATGTTTCAAATAACATCTACCCCCAGATTCAGGCTGGACGCGCTCCCCGCACCTCAGTCCGATTTCCGGCGGTATTCAAATTCTGACACGTCTGGTGAGACCTTTTTCTCTTTTCACTCCACACTTTATGTGTCGTGTTTCGCAAACAAAATCGCGGTATACTATGTGTATGGTTGCTCTTGGGTTTAGGATACTAACCCTGGTGTTTCATCTCCATGCAGATCAATGGCTTTCATCTGCAATAACTGCAACTGCAACTCTGGTGCCAACACCACCCCACCTGGTGGGATTAAGTACGGGCCACTTGTAGCCTCAATGCTCTGCATCCTAGCTCCTCAAAACATGAATGAGATCTTCGGGACAGTGCGCACACCTTCTACCCTCTGTGCCTCAAAGCCAAAGGAAGAAACTCAGAAGAAGTCGGTCTTCGATCGACTAACTACCTCAGAAGGCCCTGCTGATAAGCCTGCCAAACCTGAAGGCTTCGTCTTCAATAGACTGAGCACAAGCTCTGTGGGCCCCTCAAAAAAGCCCGTGATTCCAAAAAAACCGTTCTTAAGCGATTGACCTTCTCGACACCTGCTGTTCCTGAGGCATCGAAGAGTGCTTCACCCTCACGGGTCTGTCTTCAGTAGATTGGCATCCCCGCTTCGGCTCAGCAGAAGGCGTCGGTCTTCCAACGGCTCACACTTGACGGAGTCTTCAAGGAGCACAGGGGCATCTGGAAGAAGATCCTTGAATATGAAATTACCGCCTCACGAGGCGCACGACATCGATATTGGTGTCAATTGAGACAAGCTGAGGGCAGCTTTCCGTCAACTCCTATGCCAGTTGTACATGCTGCTATTCTAACTAGGAACAGTTTTGAGCCACTGCGGAAGGTCAGACGCAATGCGCCTACCGCGGTGCTGAAGAAATCTTCACCATCATCTCGGGAGACACTTAGAGAGCTAAAGATGACGAGCTTTGCCAAAAGACTTTCCTCAACCATCTACAAGGTGTGAAAAGAAGTGAAGGGTTCTATCAGCAATGACATATACTCGCCTAAGCCAAAGAAGTTCAAGCGTCAACCAAACGTTGACAAATCCCCTTCCAAAAATAAGGGGACTCATCCTAAGGTGGTTCCTGGTTCCTCTTAAAATAGCTTCTCATAAAAGAAAGAAACCAGAGAAAATTCAAACGCCCAAGGCAAACCCCAAGGGCCGAAATTCTAAATGCCCCAAGCATGGGGCATGGTAGTTCACACGGTCTATATGATGAGCTCCAAAGATGAAAACCACGCTTCTGTTAGTCCTAGACCGCATACTCGGTCTCTGACGAAGGCTCGGCAGCAATAAGAAAAGCTGCAGAAGATACTTGCTCAAGCAGTAGCGCTTACGAGTCATCCACCCAAAGCAAGCTCGGAGGACGAACCCGAAGAACGCATGGGACATGAGTCTGGTGTTGACTTCCTGAAGCGTGTCCTTGAAAAGGACAAAGAAACGGCGGAGATGGCCGCTAATATGAATAAGATGGCTCTCTTAATCCAAAACATGGCTGGGATGATGGCCTAATCAAAATCACAGGCAGTTGAGCCGCCAGTGGTCATCGTTGACGACAAGGAGAGACTTCAAACTCTCCACAAGCTCTTTCAACGGCGGAGGATGTGATCTCCAAAGCAAATCTGGATGATTGTATCGCCCAGCAAATTAAAGCACATCAGACCGGCGAAGCGGCGAATAAGCTGGTCAAGACTGGTCGGCAATATCCAGCATGGTATGACCATAAACAATACCCGCCGGGATATGTAATCCCGAGATTCAACCAGTTCAAGGAAGCTGGAAATCCACAACAGCATATCACACAGTTCATAACGCAGTGCGGTAATATGGGAGGCGACGACCAATTACTCCTCCGGCGATTCGTCAGCGGCCTGACGGGGACTGCCTTCGAATGGGTATTCGGAGCTCCCAAATGACTCCGTAGAAACATTCACTGAGATGGAACAACTCTTTACTCGAAGGTTTGTTAGCGCAAGTGAACGTACCACTATCTCTATGCTAATCAACGAGAAGGTGAAGCCAAATGAAACCTTGGTGCAATATGCCACCCAATGGAGGAATCTCGCTTCAAAATGCAAGCAGCCCATTACTGAGCCCTCAGCTGTCGGGATGTTCATACACTCTCGACATGCGATCGAAGGTATACCAGTTCTTGGCTTTCGCAAAGCCTACCACCTATCAAGAACTCCTTGACAGATTGGTACAACTGGAACAAATTGGTCGGGTCTCTTACTCTGTGGAAGGAGTCGTGTAATAATAAAGGTAAGGGTAAGAAGGCGTTTGTCGCTAATATTCAGCAAGAACAAAGAGGCTCTAAAGCATCCGGTCGCCGGAATAACAACTGCACGGGTCCCACCTTAGAAGAAAGATTATGATGCGAATATTCTTTTCCCCGTGACAAGACGAAGAAGTTGTTCAAGCTTGCCACGAAGAACCGTATGTTGTCATTGCCCAAGCCACGGCGTCCAGCACAAGCCGGTGTGGTTAATGTTCCAAACTACTGTCCCTACCATCGAATGGTCAGCCACCCGATCTAGGATTACTATGTTTTTAAGAATTGGGTCGAGGACCAATACAAGCAAGTAAATTTTATGTTGTCGAATAGCTGGAAGGTGGATCCGCCACAGAAACACCCCCCAAGAAAGCTGATACACAGGAGGCATCTTGCTCACTGGTAGAAGAAGCTCCATAGGAGATAGTCCTTTCGGCAAAAACAAAAAGGATGCTAAAAAACTTGCAAGCGTGTCCAGCCATCAAACGGAAAAGCTCACTTGAACCTTAAATTATCGAAGAGATGTTGAAACCGAGTCCTACACCGAAAATTGCTGATAAAAGGAAAAAGCTCCCAGTTAAGTCTTCCAAGAAAAAGAAAAAGACTAAGAAACCCGTACAGCATGCCGAATATGCGGACAGTCGTACGGATTTACAAAATTATATCGACACGTTGGAGGAATATAATCAGAAGGCGCGCTCGCCAATTACACTCGAATAATTTCTTCAGCATCTCTTCAAAAATAGCGACGCCGAAAAAGAATAAGACACAGTAGAAAAAGTAGAGGAGCGTGTGAAAAGCTGCCACACGGTCTCACTCCATATATGATGAAGATGCTCTGATGGCGTCAAAAAGTGACGTAAGTGAGCAGGGGGCAAAATCTGTAAGTCTACGTTACCTCTCCCGGTTCTTTCGGGGTTGCGGAAATGGTGAAAAACGATTTTTAGAATTTATGGTAACATGGACTAGAAAATCCGGATCTTTGCTAAACAACACACTAGCAACAACTACGAGCTTTACCTACTCGGTTAAAGGGGTTATACCTAGTCTTGAACTCCTTCTCTTCTTCTTCTTGGAGTGGGTTGGATGGTTCTCCTCGTCGCCTTCTCTTGCCGAAGAAAGATCCATCTGAGGGCCTCTACGTTGAGCTCCTTCTTCGAACTTGAGGTAACTAAAGTATTAGGTTTGCTAAATCTTCAACCTTAGGATGAGTAGAGATGAGTTTTGGTGTTTTATCTCCAAGGCAAATGGTTCTCAACTCATGAGAGATTTTGCCTTAAGCTAGAGGAAGAGGGAGAGCAAAGGATGAGAGAGAATGAGAATGAGATTATGATATCAATTTTGCAACCATATGCAAATATGTGAATTATCAAATTAATAATATTAATCAAAATGAAAAAGGTGATGGTTGGTTTGATAAGACCATTATCATTTCACATTTAATGATTTTGCTAAGATCAAAGAGCATCTTTGGTGTGAAATGATGATGGTCAAAGTTTCAACCTTGGTCAACAAGTCAACCTTGGTCAAAAGGTCAACCCTAACCATAACTCAATTTCCTTTTAATTAACATTATTAATGATATTTCACATATTCATTAGGGTTTGGAAAAAGACAACTGTCATCAACCCAAATGAAAATCCTCTGCCTCTGCCTCAGTCAACTGTGCATACACACCCGCATCCATGTTCCGAGGAACACGAATACAATGAGATAAAACCAATCCCAAAACATATACTAGGATCTGGGTTAAACCAAAGCCCGCTAGTATCAACTGTCCGGACACCAAACGTGCACAAGTACGCGTATGTGAACGAAACCCGTCGCAAAACCAGCGACCTCTACTCTGTTTTGCCCAAAGGCGAGTAACCCTCTGTGTGGGACTCTAAAGACTCGACACTATGCTGGCAGTGGGTTTAACCACAGACCGCAAGCAACACTAGCTGTACGTAACGGTCCCCAGGTAGATGCCGATAAGAAGACTGATGAGGTGAACCCATCCGAACTCCTACTGAGCCTGTATGTGACAATCTCCGTACAGTCCGGTCTGTTCGTCTGAGAATATCGCATGGCTGGCTTAGGGGAGCGGTAAACGTCAGACCCTTAATAACGGTACAAGTCGCGTCGGAGTGTAGCCCAGAACACCCTGAGATAACACTGGAAACGCTACCAGTATATCTCGCTTGCCCTGACTAGAGACTTTGTGTAATGGCTCTCCTAAACACAGCGCGATATCAACCCCCAATACCGGGAGAGACGAATCCTATCTAACCGTCACTGCCTCCAAGTGCTTCGGAACTGCACCCAACTACTACCTGTTTGCACGACTCCTTTAAGTCGTGGTAGGGTAGTAATCAAAGTATAGTGGGAACACACTCGAGGCGAAGTGACAGTGTCAAGTCAGCGGACTAAGCCGTACTCATATCACCTGGGAACTGATAACTGACGATAGGTATAGTACCAACCAACAGTTCCTGACGAGTCATGTCCAGTACTCGTAACCTAACGAGCACCCGCATACTATCTCAAGTACGACGTACTGACGGCTGTGGGACAGACCATCTCCCCTGCTGGGATGAGAAGCTTATACGCTAGTCTACTCCGGAGTATCGATGCCCTGTCTCGATAGTCCTACGACTAGGGACCTGTATAAGAATGTGCTTATAGATTACCCAGCCTCCACAAGTGTGACTGCCATCAGAACGCTGGTAATCAAGCAAAGATCCTAAGGGCTCCACTAATGTGTATAGGCGATATGCTAAAAGAAACACATGTACACATTAAAGTAGAAACAAACCAAGTAGCATACTACCATTTCGAGCAAGATTGTCTATATAACTGTGAATATCCCAAGCTTCCATCAAGTAATATACAAACTAGTATGATACAGTAATAGCCTCTAGGCAAAGATCCTAAGGGCTCCACTAATGTGTATAGGCGATATGCTAAAAGAAACACATGTACACATTAAAGTAGAAACAAACCAAGTAGCATACTACCATTTCGAGCAAGATTGTCTATATAACTGTGAATATCCCAAGCTTCCATCAAGTAATATACAAACTAGTATGATACAGTAATAGCCTCTAGGGCATATATACTAACAGAATCAGCATCAAATGCTCTAAGTCCAGCGCAAGAAGACCCGATTGATAGGCTGATAAAAGAAGCCTTTCAAGCGAGTAAAGATAGCCAGAGGCGTGAAATGGCTCTATATGAAAAGGCCAAGCGACAATGTCTGAGCAAGCTAGCTGGGGAAAGGGTGAGTTATGTAACCCCGACCAAAGCAAGTCCCGTCTGCAAAGAAGAAAAGCAACACGAAAGCCGAAAAGCGGTTCGCCAAAGCCCTGTTGATGGACATGAAGCTACCGGCACTTATGATGTATACCCAGGAGTGCCGTATTTTGACAACGAAGAATAACACCAAAAATAATGTCTATATCATCGAATGGTTTCTCACCCCCATTGATGAGTAACGCTTTCAAGAAGTGGTGGCAAGGATATATTTCCCATAAAATACACTTGAAGAGAAACGAAAGGACAAAGCTCGTTTGCTTAAGAATGACAACTCAGAAGTAGGCAACAAAACAGGGTCAATAATGGAAAGTTGTCAACCAACTACCGGTTTTCAGAAGAAGGGAGTTCCAAAGTTCCCACCTTCGGAAGCAATTCTGAAGTTGAAGTCCACATCAATCCTTTCTTCATAAGCACCGACTCGGCAGAGGAAACGACAAAAGCATGTGGTAATATTCAGCAACGAAATCATACTTTACCCGAGAAGAACCTTGGACCTGCGAACAAAACATCGAACCAGGAGAAGGGAAAGGGGAAGGTTGCCGAGGAGATCAAGGTTGACGAAGTGGCCAAAGATCTCACCGCTAAGGACCCGCCTAAGATAACAATGGCGGATTAGCGGAAGAAGTTGCCTTCACACTTGAGCATATACGATGCTCTGAAGCTGTCAAAGGAACTCCGGGAGTCTCATTAAAGCTTTGAAAGAGCCTGATCAGTTCCAAGCCTACTTCGCCGAACAAGAGATAAAAGACGAACTAGCATAGGCCCATACTGCCGATATTACCTTCAGCGAGGAAGATCTTCTCCTGGAAATGTGCGAGCATAACCGACCGTTATATGTGGCCGGATACTGCGAAGATAAGAGAATAAATAAGATCCTTATCGACAATGGAGCCACGGTAAATCTACTCAACGTGAGCGTACTGAAGGAGCTATGCATGCAAGTTCAATACTTGGCTTGGGAGGATTACAATCTCCGGATTCGACCGATAGTCCTCTTGAACACCCGGTTTGCGATACCGATGCTTTGTTTCGGCAACCGGTGACGGACGTCAAGTTCCAAGTGATCGATGCGAAGACGTGCTATAAAGCTCTACTCGGTAGACCTTGATTGCACGAGTATAATATCATCTCTTCTACACATCAATGTATGCAGTATTTTAAGGATGGTAAAGAGCACGTCGTCACGGGGAGCTCAATCCATTTTCGGTTAATGAAGTACGAAAGTATGAAGATGCCAAATACTTCCTGCCAGATTTCGAGGATATCGAGAGATGCGGCAAACCGGAAAATAAACAAAAGCAGGTGGCCACTATTCCGATCTTCGGGAGCGATACGGAAGAAGAGAAAATAGTACTCTCCGGCCAGTCCAAGTCAAAGGATGGTGAACAAAATCTGACACCCGTCATTCCTATCTTTGGGAGTGATTCAGAGGAGAAGGTTGGAGCAATAGTCTCCACCCATCCTTTGATGAAGACCCTCAATGAAGTTGATCGGACTATACACGTCATGATGGTTCCGCTTCGGCATTATAAAGAGCTCGATATCATCTGCACTGACGGTGTGGAGGAGCTAACAACCTTCTATGTATCTCCCAGACGTAGACGTGAAATGGTGATTCTTTTCTACAAATCTGAAGAGACTAAAGTGGAAAAAGAGATTTAGCATGGACTCGACCCGAATCTTGACAGGTTGCAGCCCATCCGTATGTCGGGATACTTCACAAAAGGTTTGAAGGATTTCCTCAAGCGTTAAGGGGTACCCTTCGAGCAAACCGTGCAAGACGTCCAATTCTACAAAAGGATCTAGGAAGTGCCCAGGACTCGCCAAGTCAAATCCAACGGGAAGCTCGATGCTACTGGGCTATGATATGTTTGACCCAAGAAACGGGAGCGAACTCACAGCTGCTATACTATAAACTTTCAAAACGAAGAAAAAGACGCTTCACCAAGAAACAACGCTGCGGAGCACAGGGGAAGGGCCCGCACAAAGGACTCCGAGCCCGTCACTAGAAGATAATCAAAGTCATGAGATGACCATATATGAAAGGGCCAGACAACAGCGTTTAAGCAAGCAAT
Source organism: Agapanthus africanus (assembly GCA_030015575.1). Lineage (NCBI taxonomy): Eukaryota > Viridiplantae > Streptophyta > Magnoliopsida > Asparagales > Amaryllidaceae > Agapanthus > Agapanthus africanus. The sequence continues at coordinate 364,822,066 of CM057351.1, read as the reverse complement.
CTGTGGAAGGGGTAAAACGCGATACTCCTCAACCGTAGTTGCCTTCATCTTCCTATGAAAGAAAATCTCAAGGCGACACGGACAAGAACAAGGCGATGGTCACAGTCAATACCTAGAAACAACATAACCCCCCAGGATGCCTATCCACCGGAATAAGTTTGGTTGGAGTCCCTCCCTTATAAAGAAAATGGGACTGGAATACTCTTTCCCTCGATATAAAACAAGAAAGAAATTTGGTCTCGTCATCAAGTATCGGATGCTGTCACTTCCAATATCCCGATGACCTGAACAAGTAAATAAGGTCGATCATCTTGATTCCTGCTTATACCATCGGGTTTATAAGCCACCCGATCAAAAGACGATTTTTTTCAAGAACTGGTTAAAGACAAGGCATGTTCATACCGACCGATAGTTGAGGGTAAACCCGCCATAGAAGCACGAGCCTTAAAAAGCTTATGCCATCAGAATGGGACCCATTCGATCCAGAAAACGAAAGCGAACTCATACCTACTACGCAATAAGCTTCTCAAATGAGGGAGAAGACGAAGATATGCCTGATCTTTTAACATGCTTCGCAAATAAAGATGGGGAAATTTCAGAACTGCCACCGGCGCCAAAAGAGTTGGAAGATGGAATCCACACTACGACGGATGAACTGAAGAAGATCAACTTGGGAACGGAAGATAATCCGAAACTAACGTTCGTCAGTGAGCTACTGTCTGAAGAACAAGTAGCCACTCTAAAAAACGTGCTTATGGAATATAGAGACTGCTTCGCATCGAACTACTCCGAAATGCCGGGCCTTGATCCAGATATAGCAGTACACAAGCTGGCCATAACGCCAAGAAGAATACAGCTCAAACTCGATATGAGCATCAATGCTGAAGTTAAGAAGCTCATCGACTCCGGTTTCATCCATGAAGTACAATACCCGAATTGGATAGCCAATATCGTCCCCGTGATAAAGAAGAACGGGACGGTTCGGATTTGTGTGGACTTTCGGGACTTCTACAAGGCGTGTCCGAAAGATGATTTCCATGTACCAGTGACAGAACTTATGATCGACAGCACCTCCACTCACGAGGTCTTCTCGTTTATGGACGGATTTTCATAATACAATCAAATAAAAATGGATCCTAAAGACCAGAAACATTTGGCCTTTCGCGCACCGTTAGGTGTGTTCTGCTACAAGGTGATGCACTTTGGCCTAAAGAACGCTGGAGAAACCTACCAAAGAGCCATGACAAAGATATTTGACGACCTTATACATGAGATTGTCGAATGCTACATCGACAATCTAGTAGTCAAAAGCAAGTCTCATGAGGAGCACTGGGAGCATCTCAGGGTTGTCTTCAAGCGCTTTCGGAAATACAACCTAAAGATGAACCTGCTGAAATGTGCATATGGAGTCTCGTCGGGCAAATTCTTAGGCGTTATAATCCGCCACCGAGAGATTGAAATTGACCCTCCAAAATCAGGACAATTACAGAAATGCCCCCTCCAAGAACTCGAGCAATTGCGATCACTCCAGGGAAAGCTCGCTTATATTCGGCGCTTTATCGCTAATCTCTCCAACAAATGCCGTCCGTTCAGCCATCTGATGAAGAAAGTAACTCCTTTCATATGGGACCAAAAATGTCAAAAAGCATTGGAGGAAATCAAGCAGTGCTTGCAGAATCCGTCGGCATTGGCTGCTTCGGTTAACGGAAAACCTCTTATCCTGTATACAATTGCACTTGATGGTTCTCTAGACGCGTATGAGCACAGGAGAATGACCAAGAAAAAGAAAGGACTTTGTGCTACCTAAGTCGAATCCTGCTGGGAGCATAAAGTAACTACTCCCTCATCGAGAAGTATTGTCTGGCGCTGATCTTCGCACTCATGAAGCTCAGGCAATACGCTTTGGTGCATGAAGTTCACCTTATATTGAAGGCGGATCCTCTCAAATACTTGATGACGGAAGCTATACTAACAGGGAGGCTCGCCAAACGGCCCCTTCCGCTGATGGAGTTTCCGATAACTTCTCGCTCCCTCAAAGTAGTAAAACATAGGCAATTGCCGATTTCCTCGCTGAGCATCCTATCTTAGTCGACTCTCAATTGAATTGGGAACTGCCAGATGAATATGTGTTCAAGGCAGTCGAGGAAGAAAAAGAAAAGCTTCGATGAGATCTCTACTTCGATGGAGTCTCCTCAATAAAAGTATGAAAAAAAGAATGTTCCAATACTCAGGGCCGGGATAGGCCTCATTTTCGTTACTCCTCAAGGAAGTATAACCCGCTACGCTATCTCATTGACGGAGCCTAAGACCAACAACAAAGCGGAATATGAAGCTCTCATAGCTGGTTTCGAAATCGAGATCGATATGGGAATCAAGGATCTCCACATATACAAGAATTCTCAATTAATCGTCAGCCAAGTCAATGGCGACAACAAGGCATGCAAGCCGGAGCTGATAAGGTGCGGCGAAAGAGTACAACTAACGCAGATTCTATCCTATACATTGGATAACCACGAGCGGACAACCGCAAAGCGGACGCGTTAGCCAAATTGGCCAAAGAACCGGCAGATGAAAGTCTTGACGACATAAGGTTTATCGTCCAAAGCCATAAGATCCTAACGCCGACAGAAATACCTTCGGAATCTCGAGCCGAAGAATCTGAAGGAAATGTCCATCAAGTGGAAGAAGAAGAAAAAGAAGACCTGTGAGAAGTCTTCATATAATACTTCAAATCCCAGCAAGTGCCTAAAGATACATCACAGAGACATCAGCTCATGAAACGAGCTCTGTCATTTGCCCTAATGGATGAAACCTTATATAAAATATCTTTCGACCGTATATGGCTAAGATGCTTAGGACCGAAAGAAGTCAAAAAGGTCGTCCAAGAAATTCACGACGGACTTTGCGGATCCCACCAAGCCGGTCCAAAGATGAAATTGAGGATTGAGCGAATGGGCTACTATTGGCCCACAATGATTCAAGACTGTATCGAATATGCAAAACGATATCACTCGTGCCAAATACACAGGAAGTTCATTCATCAACATCCTAACCAACTACATCCCAACGTGGCTAGCTGGCTTTTTGAGATGTGGGGAACAGATATAGTTGTCCTTATTGAACCAACGCCATCTAAGAGACATCGGTTCATCTTAGTGACAACCGACTACTTTTCCAAGTGGACAGAGACGGTACCGTTAAGGGAAATGAAAACAGAGAATATTATCTTCTTTAAGACTCGTGTGATATATCAGTTCGGAATCCCACAGTGGATAGTCTTATATAACGGATCCGCATATAGAAGCCACAAGATAAGCCGTTTCGTACAATAGCACAAGATAGACTGGAGATACTTCTCCGTCTATAATTCTCGAGCTAATGGTCTAGCTGAAACTTTCAACAAAATACTAACCAAGTTCATAAAGAAGATGGTGTCAAAGAATAAGAAGGATTGGCACAAAAGGCTACATAAAGCTCTTTAGGCTTACCGAACGACGTTTAAAACAGCCACAAAGAAGACGTCTTATGCATTGGAGTTTGAAGCCAAAGCAGTGCTTCCATTGGAGATCAAGCCCCCTCACTGTGAATGACGATTCAATATGAGCTTACTGATGAAGAAAATACCCATCTCCGACTTGAAGAACTTGACGCTCTTGATGAAACTCGTCCCGTAGCACAACAAAGCTTGGAAGCCCATCAGGCAAGAATGACTCAGTCATATGACAGACTAACCGGACTGAGAACATTCCGCCAAGACACTCGTACCGATTGATGATCCCCAATCGCACAAAACGTGGAAAGTTCGAGCCAAATTATGAAGGCCCATACATCGTAGAAAAGGTCTACCAAGACGGGGCTTACCTGCTGATGGACATACATTGAGAAAGACCCTTTCGGAAAATAATCCCTACCCGCATAAAAGATTGCAACTCAAGTCCCACCAGAAAACTATATTCCCAGGTATATGTTGCCATACAGTCAGTCTCCAAATTGGCTACCGTATACAATCCACAGGCACAAACGATCCATGTCACCCTAAAGTCCCACCAGCGAAGGATGCCAGGACGTCCGCAGCGAAGTTACATTCGAGATTCCTACCGGGTAGTAACGTTAAAAAAAGTACGTCCACAAGAAAAATGGGCACCGATGAGAACCCGAAAGGGCTTCGTAAGTAAAAACGGCAGGACTATCCACGAGCTTGTGAAAACCCGAAATGACGCAAATTCGTGAAAAGAAAAAATGCATTTACGAGATCCTCTCCACTTGCAAGAAGAAAACACCTGCGTGAGATCCTTATGACTCACAAAGAAGAAACACACTTAGGAATCCTTACGATCCGTAAGAAGAAAATGCACTTACGAGATCCTCCCGACTCGTAAGGAGAAAATACTTCTACGAGACCCTCACTGCTCACAGAATCCAAAAGCCTTAGGTTACAGGGATCTGAACATGTTTCTTAAGCCATCATATCCCCAAAACTGCCCTACAAGTAGTTCAATACCAACTCTTGTATACAATCCACGAGTGCAAACAAATGTCACAATAAAAAAGGTAAAAATGCACTTGCGAGATCCTCTTGACATGCAAGGAGAAATCGCTCTTATGAGATCCTTACGACTCACAAGAGAACAAACACTTAGGGGTTCTCACAACTCCTAAGGAGAAGGGACACCTATGAGATCCTCTCGACTCATAGGAAGAAATATCTTTATAAGACTCTTACGGCTCACAAAATCAAAAGACTTGGTTGACAAAGATCTAAACATGTCTTCTAAGCCACCATTATCCAAATGGACAACGACAAATGATGTGTTACTCCTGGCAATATTCCAGTTGTAACGATACTAATGCCAAAACAGGTATCAAATCCCAAGTTTCCCAAAGGCAGATGATGAATTGCTTCTGGCATACGTGCTCCAGTGTTAGCAACGCTGATGCCAGCCCAGGTTCTAAACTATCGACCCCTAAGTCGTTAAACTGAAGAAAAAAGAGAAATAGCCAAAATGAATGGGCAATTCGCAATAAAAATCAGCGAGTAAAAAAATAGCCGAAATGATTGGGTGACTGCAAAAAATAGCCGAAATGATAGGGTAATCACAACTTTCGCGATAAGAAAAGCTGAAATAATATAGCAATCGCGGATAAAAAAAGGATTTTTCTACCTTACAAGTAGGTCAATGCTGACTCCTGTATATAATCCACAGGCACGAACAAATGAAGAGGAGCAATGTGTTCCACCATGCTCTGCCAGAGGAAGAATTAAGTCTCGATGGTAGTACTCACAGCCTGTAGACTATCGTCCGATCTACTCCAGCAGAGTATAGACGCAGCGTCAATAAGGACCAAAGGGTCAATGAAAGCGGGGTAATGGCATATTCTCAGCCCCGGGTCTCGATGGCAGTACATATAAACCTAAAGACCATTGGATATCATCTCACCCCAGAAGGGTGCAGTTATGACTTCTCAGGGATTGATGACAGTCTGACCTCAAAGTAAAGCATCATGGTGATGCTTCTTCTGACGGCAATATGGCTACTCCGTCCTAGAAAGATTTCTCGAGACGTTATTTCTCGCCTTAGAAAGGATTAAAGATATGGCAAGTGCGTAGTTACTTGAACTGTGATCGGAAGGACGCAAACCGAGAAGTAAGCAACGCAACGGTGAGACGGAATACATCCAGTACCACAAATCTGACGGCCTCTTATACAAACATGGGTATGAATGTCAGTATGAGTTTATCCATATGTCTAAGAAAAGGGTAAACTGAACGTTCCGGGACGAGTAAATAAACTAAGCTAACCCATTTCAGCACCAAAAAAGAAAAGTGCAGATATAAAAGAAACAAAAGGTGTTTTGCATTCATACGTCAAAAGATGGATTGCAAAGGACAAACAATTAAAATAAAGTTCATTTCATCATTCAAAACTTATAATGGCAACATACTAGCATCGGTATAAGGATTGATGAATTCAAAGATAAAATCAAGCAAGGCTCCATCAGCATCGTCTACCATCTTCTTGTGCGTCCGTTCACGAAGACAAGCTTCAGGGTCACCACTTATATCCTCCCATTCGTCCTCTCGTATGAGAATATTATCGCTTTCTGCTGATAAATCTGGTGCAGCAGAGTAGTCGTGCGGTCCCTCCGACTTTTAGAAATCATGCCCATCAGATAGACCGAGTGCACTTTGTTCTCAGCCTGATCAAGTGCTTGGAGCAACCATGTCTTAGAAAGCCCAGGCGTAGCATCCCAGATCGCTTTAAAGATTATCTGCAACATGGAAGAGCGGCGAGGGAACAATCGCCTACAATGATCCTCGAAGAGATGCAACACGGCTTCACATTGGGCATCAGTATAGCTCAGCCCATAAGAGCGAATGTGAGCATAAGAGATGATGTCTCGGATGGAATACAAATGACCGTCCATAGTATCTGCAAAGAAAGGCAAAAAGAACATCAGCTCCAGAAATACAGAAAGCATTACAAGTTCAAATTGTGAAGTCAGTAGCTATAAAGCCAATAGACCCCACTAAGCCAATGCAACGGCTCATAAAGTTGAAGCACGTGCTCATGAGAAAATTTAAAAGATTTTCTAAAATAAATAAAAGGAGTTTAACTCCAGAAATTCCCAAAGGGAACGCTTAAAAATTAAGCTTCAGAGCTAAGCTCTTTTAAGTGGGTTCTTACCACAAATGTGACAAGACCGGTCTATTGATTAGACTCTTAAAGACGAAGACTAAGCTTCAAAGCAGAGCTAAGCTCTGAAAGAGAATCAGAATTCTCAAGAAAAGAAAAGAAGGCAAAGACCTTCTTAGAGCATAAGGCTTTATTTATAGAGATGTGGGGTCGGTTCGGATTCCCCACATCCCAAGGTAGATCCGACGGCTATAAAGCCGGGCACCGATGCCCTCACGTGCAAAGGCACGTGGGAGCAACGATGAGGGGAATTTGTTCCCGTCCAAATTGTGGCGTTTAATAACCAAACCGAAGTCACCTTGGCAACGCCCACGTTCAAGGCATGTGGCGCTAATGTCATCGGCTTGGGCCGCGCCGCACGTGCAAAACACATGGCGCCCAACAAATATTTGAAACACTTATTTCAGGCAGAGAATAATCTCTGTCTTTGGAAATATTTTTCCATAATTTTTCTAAAACAAGAAAAATCCTCTGTTAAAATATAGAGCTATTGGATTAAAAATCCAACGGTGTATAAAATTCACAAGTTGATCTTTAAGATTAATTTGATCAATTGAGATCTTTTAAATGAGATATTCTCTCAAACTAATTGATCCTTCTCCGCTCCTATAAATAGGAGCCGAAGAGATTAAATCAGATACACACAGACCCCCCCATAAGCTTCTGCAACCGAGAATTTAATTCTCTTCCAAAAACATCGTCTTCCTTCTCAAAACTCTAGGTAAAACATGAAGAAAAGGCCCCTATTACCCAATATCTCCATTTAAAAGAGGCTTTGCCTCTCATAAGAACTTGATTCTTCCATTAGATCAAAGATCTATGAGACAAATCGACCCTAAAATGAGAAAGTATGTTCTCAGGGAGAGATCTTGATCTCAAAATCTAAGATCTAATGGAAAACTTAAATCTTTTCATCATCAAAAGATATCAAAAGCAAAAAGTCAGAGCTTTTGCTCTGTGAGACTTAGTTCTCCATAAAAAAAACCATGCTTGTTTAAGAACTCGAGACCTTAACAATGGTCAAAAGACCAGCTTCGCATAAGTTTGATGATTAAAATATATCTTCTGAAAGTTTGAATCTTTCCAAACAATATGGCTTAGACCCTCTAAAGAACCCTAGCTCGGTTCGCTTCACATGCTGAGCACGCACGCCGAGCCGTTCAGCTTATATGGATGCATCGTGTGGGAAGCACGTGAGTAAGCTAAGGACCTTGTTCGGCTCTGTTTCGCCCAATCAGAGCAAAGCTCTGTTTGAATTCAAAATTCAAATTCTGAAGCAACGCTTCAAGTCTCGGGCGCAACGCGCCGAGCGCAGCGCCCAAGAAAGCGCACCCAATCAGAGCAAAGCTCTGATTGAAGGAAGCAACGCTTCAGCTGCTCAGCGCTCTGCGCTGCGCGACGCGTGTCAGCGCAGACGCGCTAGCGCAGTTGCGCTGCGCTCTGCGACACGTGTCAGCGCAGACGCGCTAGCGAGCTTGCGCTAGCGCAGTTGCGCTGCGCTCTACGCTGCACGACACGTGTCAGCGCAGATGCGCTAGCGCGCTTGCGCTACGTTCTGCGCTGCGCGACACGTGTCATGCGCTGGGGCATCTGCGCCAAACTAAATTAAGATTTTATGAAATCTTTTCTGTTCTTTCCAAAACCAGAAGATTTTCTTCTGTCTTTGGATCAAACATCCAGCGGTGGGAAAATTCCCAAAATCATTCAGAAAAGATCCTGTTAACAAATTCAACAAATTTATGGGCACTATAAAAAGGACCCTAAGCCTCAATTCAAAGGCATGAACATTTTTTCTTGAGAACTCAAGAACTTTAAACAGAGAGAGCTCTGAGAAGATTTCAAAAAAAAAAGGTAAAGAACCTTCATGAAGGAGAGGAAATTCCTTCTAATAGATCATTGATCTAAAAACAAGATCAATGATCTCTACTTAATAAACAGTGCTTTGCACTTCTTGTGAACCTCTGGTTCTTTAAAACAATAAAAAATAAAAATAAAAATAAAAATAAATATATATAGTGCTTTGCACTTTTAAGAACCTCTGGTTCTTCAAACAGAAGAAGAATTCATTTTTCTTTGATCTAATCTAGATCAAGAAATTAAACAGTGCTTTGCACTTCCCTTCTTGAATCTAAAAGATTCTTAGTGCTTGGCACTTCCTAAATGCGCCGTTGCGCTCTTAAGAGAGCGCCACGTGTCAGCTATAGAATCACTTGCGCTAAGCGCTCTTAAGATAGAGCTTTGCTCTCTGGAATTGGCGCAACTCGCTCAGAGCGCGCCACGTGTCAACAGCGCAATAGCGCAGCGCAATAGCGCAGAGCACTGCGCTAGTGCGCTTGCGCTCACCAGAGCACGACACGTGTCATCACCATATGAGCTTGCGCTCATTACTTAGCGCAAAGCGCAAATGCATTGTACTGCTTACAAAAGGGCCAAGCCCAATTAAAAGAAGGCCTAACAGGCTTAATAAAATGCAATGCATTATTCTAAGGGGGCAGAGCCCAAACCAAAACGGATGCTCTGCATCACTTATAAGTGGGCAGAGCCCAAACAAAATATTCAGAATGCTATGCATTTTAAAAGGGGCAAAGCCCAGACAATGTAGATAATTTACAAATGGGCAGACCCCAAAATAAATTGATACTCGGTATCTTTTGTAGGTAGAGCCTAAATAAAAAATGCAATGCAAAAGCAAATGTTGAACTGGACTTAGCCCAATCACGGCCATAAGTCCTTAAATTAAATTGACTGAGCAAAATGGCTCTCCTAAATCAATTTACGCCCGGTTCGAGGGTACATCTCCGAACTCCTTTGACATCCATCGTTGTAATTCCTCAACGACGTCAAAGAGGTGACGGGTCCCAACGACCACACATCCATACGGACCGAAACGTCCCTAAACTAATATCGGACCGAAACGTCCCTAAACTAATATCGGACCGAAACGTCCCTAAACTGGCGATGGAACACCACGTCCCTAAACTGGCACAATAGGGCCCAAACGCTCTTTTGTCGGATCTAAACGGTCCCGTCTAAGTTGATCTTAACCCCAAATACGGTTAACGTGTCCTTAGATATCTAAATAAACGATAAAACTCCAAACTAACTTTGGTTCAAGGGTACATCTTTGAACTCCTCCGATGCCTGTCGTTGTAATCCCTTAACGACGTCAGAGAGGTGACGAGTCCCGACGGCCAGATATTAAATCAATCATTACGTCAGGTCGATCTTAGTCTAAAACAGGACTAACGTATCCTTGACAAACGTTTAAGTCGATCTTAGCCGCAACGCGACTAATGTATCCTTAAACTAAAACATCAAACCCAAATCTAAGTAAACACGGATTTGGACTAATCCACGTCCTACGGGTGACGGCATTACTCAGTCTCCGTATACAATCCACGGGCAACCACAAACAAAACAAACACACACAACACGAAGTGAAATTCTGGAGAAGGAGAAAGTTGTTACCGCGATGCGGTAGCGTAATTAACTGCAGGGGCTTGCGCCTGCAGGGAAGAGTGTCCCCACAATCAAAAACCCCTCACCCCGAGGGGGAATCTGACGAAGTCTGCTACATCGGCCGCATCCATCTAAACCTCCGATGCAAGATGCCATAAATCAACTTGTCATCTTCGGAGAGGTAGACGGATAAAACCAAATAGCATCTGCCCCGAATCCCAGGCAAGACGCATATCGCGTCTCCGCCCGCGTCTTTCGGAGGGGAACAGATTCTGGCACGCCCGGTGGGACCTTTTCCTCTTTCCACTCCACACTTCGTGTGTCGTCTTCGCGAACCAATCGCGGTTTGTTAAATGGTTGCCTTCGGATTTCAAGTTGCTAAGATTTGGTCTTTTGTCTGGCGCAGAACTCAAGCATCCATGGATTCTAACTGCACCAAATGCGCGAAGCACCACTGCAACGGACGCTCCACCTCACCGAGAGGTGTGACATATGGGCCCCAAGCGGCTTCCTTCCTTACTCTGCCGGTAGACCAGGTGACCCAGGCTACCACCGGCCTGTTTTTCGGGACTATGGTCCCACCTACAAGCTTCTCTATGCCGATATCCGCACCGGAAGCGAACAAGAAGTCGGTGTTCGACCGGCTCACTGCTACCACGACCCCTGTCAACGGGTCGCCCGCTACTAAGCTGACAGCCTCCGTTTTCACCAGGCTAGGTCAGAACTATAAAGTGGCTGTCCCAAAGAGGGCAACGGCCGCTGCTTTGGAAGTCATTGAAGCGGCTTCTCCCATCAGAGAGTCGGTCTTCACAAGGTTGACGGTTCCCACTCCTCCCCCAGCTGGTCAAAAAGCATCAGTCTTCGATAGGCTGACATCAGCAGTTACCCCACACCCAAACAGGGGGCAACAAGAAGCTATCTCGATTTCCGAGCCAGTCCCAACGGCTCGTCATGCGCGACGTCGCCATTGGCAACGAGTAAGGAAAGCAGGGGGCAACTCCCCCTCAGGGCTAACCCCACCTGCTCCAGTGGTGGAGGTCAACGCTGCTGTTCCAACTGGGAACAGCTTTGAATTGCTGAGGAAGGTGAGAAAGAACTCCCCAATCGCTACATTGAAAAGATCTCCTCCGCCTACGGAAAAAGCTCCGGAGACAAAGCAGGAACAACCCTCTCAACGGCTGTCGTCAAAAATTTATAAAGTTTGGCGGAGGGTTCAAGACTCCGTGATTGACTCAGACCACTTTCGTCGCCAGAAAAAGGCAAAGGTGGAAAAGGACAAAAACCGCCCCATTAAACAGCAGGGGGCAACAAATGCTAGGATGCCCACTTCAACGGCTCCTTCAACCTCAATGGTCCACAAAAGAAAGAGGCCAGAGAAAGCTCCTGTGACACTGACAAAGTTTAAAAGCGGTGAACCTAAACGCCCCAAGTCAGGGGGCATAACAGTTCATACGGTTTATATGGCTTCTGGAAAGGAAGAAAGTCGTACTTCTACGGGCCACCGACCGCTTACTCGATCAGTGACCAAGGCTCAGGAGCAGCAACAAAAGCTCCAGGAGATGATGACTACAATGGCTGCACTCACGGGGCCAAAAAAGAGTCCTGAGACGTCCTTAGATGAACGCCAAGAGAAAGAGACCGACGCTGAGTTCCTCCGCCGAGTACTGGAAAAGAGAGACAAAGAGTTTGCTGAACAAGCAGCCAATATACAGCGTATGGGCCTCCTCTTCCAGGACATGATAGGGATGATGATACAACAAGATCCCCCGACTGAAGAACCCCCGATTGTCCTTGGGGATGATAGGGGAGAGACATCAAACCCTCAGCCCGTTCTATCAGCGGCTAAAGAGGACACAATCTCTAAAACTGATCTGGACGAATATATAGCCCAGCAAATAAAGGTTCATCATGCGGCCGAAGCAGCCGCCACGTCGTAAAAACGGGGCGGCCATATCCGGGCTGGTATGACCAAATCAAATACCCGCCGGGTTACACAATTCCCAAGTTTCATGTTTACAAAGGGACCGGCAATCCCCATCAACACGTTGCCCAATTCAGGGCGCTTTGTGGTAACACCGGCGGCGACGACAAGCTCTTGCTTCGCCAGTTCGTTGGAAGCCTATCAGATACGGCGTTCGAATGGTATTCTGAGCTCCCCAACGACTCTATTAAAACCTTCACGGAAATGGAGCTGCTCTTCACCCAACGCTTTGCAAGTGCCAGTGAGCGTACCCCGATGACGGCGCTGATTAACGCCAGGGTAAAACCCGGCGAGACATGGGTTCAATACGCTATACGGTGGCGTAATCTGTGGTCTAAGTGTGAACAGCGCATAGAAGAAGCCCCTGCGGTGGGAATGTTTGTTGGAACCCTTGATCCACAAGCAACCATCTCGCAGTTCATGATGTTCTTCAAGCCGACTAGCTTCCAAGCTTTGATCGACAAACTAGCGCAGATGGACCAGATGGGCCATAAACCCCTCTCCCGAAGCCGAACTCCCGAAACGACAAAGGAAAGGGAAAAGCGATTATTGTTGCTAATGCCCAACAACAACCGAGCGACTCGAAGCCGGTAGCTCGTCCAAACAATACACGCCCATACGTACCCCTTGAGGACAGGATGGGACGTCCTTACTCCTTCCCCCGCGATAAAACGAGGAGGCTATTCGAGCTGGCGTTGCGCAACATGCTCATAAATCTGCCGGATCCAAAACGCCCGTTGCAATCGAACGACGTCAGCGAACCCAATTACTGCCCTTACCATCGAGTGCTGGGCCATCCCATCGAGGATTGCTACGTGTTCAAGAATTGGCTTGAGAATCAGTATCGTCAGGGCAAATTTGCGCTATCTGACAAATGGAAGGTAAATCCCCCGCAGCCCCACATCGCTAAGGGGACAAATACGCCGGGGGCAACATGCTCCGTCATTGAAGAAGCTCCTTGGGAGGTTGTATTATCAGCCAAAACAAGGAGAATGCTAAATGATCTTCAGACCTGTCCAGCGGTCAAGTGGAAGAACCCTTTGGAACCGCAGGTTATTGAGGGGATGTTGAAGCCACGTCCGACTCCAAAGACTGATGGTGGTAGTTTGAGCGTTCATAACCAGCCGTCAAAATCTTCGAAAAAGAAGAAGAAGAAATCTAAGAAGCCCGTGAAGCCTGGCGACAAGCGCACGGACTTACAAAAGCAAATCGACGCACTGGATGAGTACAACCAAAAGGCGCGGACTCCCATTACGCTCCAAGATTTCCTTGATCACGTCTTTCAAAAAGAAGATGAAGGGGAAAGTTCGTCGGATGAATCCGAGGAATATGTGGCGAGCTGTCATATGATCTCCCACTCGACCACGAATGATGAAGGGACTTCTGGCATCAAAACGCCGGGGGCAAATACTCAGTCAAGGGTTCCGGAGTTATCAATCGAAATGATTGATGCGTTTCTTAGTGAAGCTCGACTGAAAAGTAAAGCTGATCGAGAACGCGAAACGGCTATATTCGAAAAGGCCAAGCGCCAGCGACTTGAGGAAGGAGCTGAGATGATCCCATTGGAGCAAAACGCCTCCACCGCTGACAAAAGCCAATTCAAGATAAAAAAGAAGTTTGCTAAGGCCATATCGATGGGCATGAAGCTACCACCCTCTGAAGAAAAAGTTACTGGCGTGGTAGAAATGCACCCCTCTTATTGCTTATATCATCAGAAGGTCTCACATTCTACCCAAGAGTGCAAGACGTTCGATAGATGGTGGCAAGGATACGTCGCTAATCAACAACGCTTTAACGGGAAAAGCGTAAAATTCGTCGGGAGCAAAGAAACACGACCAAAGAGCTTGAAAGAACTGCCGGCAATTGTCACATGGTTAATACTACCGGGTCACAAGTGCCTACATTTGGGAGCGACTCTGATGAAGAGCTAGAACTTGCCCCTCTCTTTAAAGAGTCAACTTCGGGAAAAGAAGAGGAGCCAATGGTTTGCGAAAATATCCGGCTGCGGAATCGGACACTGCCTGAAAAGAACCTCGGACCCTCGAATAGAAAAGATAAAGGGAAAGAAAAGGTCTCTGAAGACATCGTCCTAGATGACCAAGTTTTGGAAGAGCTAAACGCCGAGAACCCGCCAAAAAGGAATAAAGTGGATTACAATGTTTTGGCGCATCTGAGAAAGCTACCCTCACAACTCAGCATTCTCGATGCCCTGTTACTATCAAAAGAGGCGAGAGATTCTTTGGTTAAGGCCCTACAAGATCCGGACCAGTTCCAAGCCTTCCTAGCCGAAGAAAAGATGAAGGACGAATTAGAAGAAGTGCACACAGCCGACGTTGCTTTTGGTGATGAAGACCTTCTCCTCGGGACGTGTGAACACAATCGTCCCCTTTATGTCTCAGGATACTGCCATGACATAAAGATAGGTAAAATCTTGGTCGATAACGGATCGTCTGTTAATTTACTCAATGTGCGGGTGTTAAAAGAAATTTGCATGAGCGCCCAACACCTCGCCCGAGACAAAATCACCATCTCTGGATTCGACTCCCAATCATCAAAAACTCTTGGATCTGTGATATTGACGTTACGCTTCGGGTTGCTCGTCACAGACATCAAATTCCATGTTATAGACGCCAAGACGTGCTACAATGCTCTGCTCGGCCGACCATGGCTACACGAGTACAATATCATCCCTTCTACACAGCATCAGTGCATGAAGTATTCTAGGGATGGCCTCGAGTACACAGTGGCGGGAGAGTTGAATCCATTTTCCGTGAATGAAGTTCGCAAATATGAAGATGCCAAATACTTCTTACCGAGTTTCGAAGACACGGAAAGGTGCCACAAACCGGAGAACAAAACTAACGCCACCATCCCTGTCTTCGGCAGTGATACCGAGGAGGAGGAGGATATAATTTATTCAGGTCCATCCCAATCCACCAGGCCAGGACCATCCGTTCCTTCATTGATCTTCGGTAGTGATTCAGAGGATGAAGTTCATGCTGTATTCCCTGCTCGGCCTTCAATACGAGTCTCCGCTGATGAAGAGCGAAGTCTGCAGATAACCATGGTGCCGCTTGAACATTACAAAGAACTGGATGCACTCGACACCAACAGCATAGAAGAATTGCAGACATTCTACATCCCTCCCGGACGAAAAGGTGAGAAGGCGATCCTATTCTACCGTTCTGAAGAAAACAAGGTGGAAAAAGAAATTTGGCATGGCGCGGATCCCACGCTCGACAGGCTTCAGCCTATCCGTCTTCCCAGATATTATACCAAAGGTTTGAAGAAACTGCTGAAACGCCAGGGGATATCCTTCACACAGACCGTTAGAAAGGCCAAATTCTATGACAAGGTCTGGAACGTTCCCGGGACTCAATGCAAACTGCCTAACTGGAGAATAGAAACAAAAGGGCTTGGGTGCATCCGGTCAAAGAAACGGGAGCTAGTAAACAGCTGTTATGTTATGTATGACTTCGATGAAGAAGCAGACGCTCAATGGGAGGACGCTAATCCTGAGCCAGCAAAAGTTCCTGATGCAAAACCTCCCAGTCCATCATTTGAAGACCAGTTGAGCGAACTTATAAGGACTGCGGGTCAAAAAGCCCGAGATGATCACAACCGTGAAATGGCAATCTATGAGAAAGCCAAGACACAGCGCCTCCTTCAACAGGCGGTGAAGGATGAAAATGCCGCTCCATGCCAACCTGCTACAAAAAAGGCTCGACTCGAAAGCAAAAACGAGTCAAAGGGCAGAAAAGGCGCTCAACAACCACAAGGCAGAGCTAAGAAACCACGTATCCGAGAATCGGGCGTTATTGACTTAGCCCTCAAGAAGAAAATGGGTCGAGCATACTCATTTCCTCGGAACAAAACAAGAAAAATATTCGATCTCGCTCTAAAACACCAAATGCTTACGTTGCCAGAGTCCAAGCACCCCAAGCACGCAGGCGAGGTGTTCAACCCAAATTATTGCTTTTACCATCGAGCAATGGGACATCCTCTTGAAGATTGCTTCACCTTCAAAAATTGGGTTGAAGATCAGTATCAGCTAGGCAAATTCGCGCTTTCTGACAACTGGAGGGTAGCACCACCACAGAAACACGAACCCGAGGCTGCGAAAGAAGAACCAACTCCGCATTGGGATTGGCAGAAAATTCGCACTTGCCACGTGATAACGATATTAAAAGAAAAGGCCGAGAACATGAACAGACTTCCCTGGTGCTTTGAAAACGGCAGCGATGAGGTAATCTCAGAATTTCCCCCAGCTCCGAAAGAGCTGGAAGATGGAATACATACCACCGCAGATAACCTCAGGAAAATCGAGTTAGGGACAACGAATGATCCGCGACCGACGTTCGTCAGCGAGCTGCTGTCTGAAGGGAGGGTGGCTGCGTTAAAAGACGTCCTTGTACAGCATAAAGATTGCTTCGCATGGAACTATTCTGAGATGCCGGGACTAGATCCAGAAGTTGTTGTACATAGACTAGCAATATCCCCAAACATCAAGCCAGTCAAGCAGGCGCCGAGAAGAATGCGGCTCGAGCTTGAGATGAGCATAAATACCGAAGTCAAAAAGTTAATTGACTCTGGTTTCATCCAAGAAGTTTAGTATCCTGAATGGATCGCCAACATTGTTCCAGTGATGAAGAAAAATGGGACAGTGCGCGTATGCGTAGACTTCCGGGATCTTAATAAAGCCTGCCCAAAAGATGATTTCCCAGTGCCAGTCACCGAACTGATGATAGACAATACGTCCACACATGAGATTTTCTCCTTCATGGACGGCTCATCGGGGTATAACCAGATAAGAATGCATCCAGAAGACCAGAAACACTAGGCCTTCAGGACTCCTCTTGGTATATTCTGTTATAAAGTGATGCCCTTCGGTTTGAAGAACGCCGGTGCTACTTATCAGAGGGCCATGACAAAGATCTTCGACGACCTTATACACGAAATCGTTGAATGCTATATCGACGATCTCGTGGTTAAAAGCAAATCATATGAGGAACATCTCGAGCACCTGAAGACTGTATTTCAACGCCTTCGGCAGTACAACTTGAAGATGAATCCTCTTAAATGTGCGTTCGGGGTTTCCTCGGGCAAATTCCTGGGGTTCGTTGTCCGACACCGAGGTATTGAAATAGATCCGTCAAAGATTAAAGCGATCAAGGAAATGCCTCCGCCGAGGACTCTCAAACAGCTACGGTCTCTCCAAGGGAAACTCGCATACATACGGCGATTTATAGCCAACCTTTCAGGAAAGTGTCGTCCTTATAGTCACCTGATGAAGAAGGGAACCCCATTCGTTTGGGATCAAAAATGCCAAGACGCACTGGATGAGATCAAGCAATACCTGCAGAACCCGCCAGTGTTGGCTGCTCCAGTTAAGGGGAAGCCTCTCATTCTTTATACAACCGCCCTCGAAGGTTCCTTAGGCGCATTATGGGCGCAAGAGAACGATCAAGGGAAAGAAAGAGCACTCTACTACTTAAGTCGAGTTCTGCTAGGGGCAGAAAGCAACTACTCTCCCATTGAAAAACACTGTCTGGCGTTGATCTTCGCAATAACAAAGCTTAGGCACTATGCGTTGGCACACGAGGTCCGTCTTATTTCAAAAGTGGACCCTCTTAAATATCTAATGTCAAAAGCCATATTGACAGGGCGACTCGCTAAATGGGCCCTGCTCTTGATGGAATTTTCGATAACATATCAACCTCTCAGGGCAGTAAAAGGCCAGGCCATCGCCGACTTCCTTGCTGAGCATCCCATACCTGCCGATTCTCCTTTAAATTGCGATTTGCCAGACAGACATGCGTTTGACGCAATCGACAGTGGTGATACCCGTTGGGAGCTTTATTTCGATGGAGCGTCTTCTATGAAAAAGCACAAACAAAGTATGCCAACGATCAAATCGGGGGTGGGACTCATCTTTGTGACTCCACAAGGAGGAATAATGCGCTTCGCCTTCTCCTTAACAGAGCCGAGAACGAATAATGAAGCTGAATATGAAGCTCTGATAGCAGGCCTCGAGATCGCCATCGATATGGGAATTGAGAGCCTCCTCATATATGGGGACTCCCAACTGGTCGTCAGTCAAGTGAACGGCGATTACCGAACATGCAAACCGGAATTGGTAAAATACGGTGAAAAAGTGCAGCAACTGCTAACCCAAATTCCCTCCTACACATTGGAAAGTATACCGCGCGCGGAAAACAGCAAAGCGGACGCACTGGCCAAACTTGCTAAAAAATTGGCTGACGAGAACCTCGATGACGTTAGAATCGTGATACAAAGCCGTCGAGTGCTCGCCCCGGCAGAAATACATCCAGAATCATATAAAGAAAAGGGAGCAACTGAGCAGGCGACCCTACAAATAAAAGATCATGAGAAGGCCGAAGACTGGAGAGAAGTCTTCATAGATTACTTCAAGTTCCACCGAATGCCTGAAGAAGCGTCCGAAAGACATCAGCTCGTGAAACGAGCTCTGTCTTTCGCCTTCGTCAACGATACTCTATACAGGAGGTCATTCGATTTTCTGTGGCTGAGATGCCTAGGACCTGACGAAGCGAGAAGGGTCGTCCAAGAGGTTCACGACGGACTCTGCGGTTCCCACCAAGCAGGCCCTAAGATGAAGTTGAAGATAAAACGGATGGGCTACTACTGGCCCACGATGATGCATGATTGCCTGGAATACGCGAGGCAGTGTCATTCATGCCAAATTCATGGGGACTTCATCCATCAGCATCCCCATCCACTACATCCAACAGTGGCTAGCTGGCCATTCGAGATGTGGGGAACCGACATAGTCGGCCCCATCGAACCAGCATCGTCCAAGGGACATCGTTTCATCTTGGCGACGACAGATTACTTCTCCAAATGGGCAGAGGCGGTACCGTTGAGGGAAGTGAAGACGGAGAACAACCTCCATTTCTTCAAAACGCGTGTCATATACCGGTTTGGAACCCCGAGAAGGATCATCTCTAACAATGGGCCAGCCTACTGAAGTCATAAAATTAGCCGCTTCGCACAGCAGCACAATATAGACTGGAGATATTCCTCAGTTTATAATCCGCGAGCTAACGGTCTAGCCGAGGCCTTCAACAAGACCTTGACGAAAATTATAAAGAAAACGGTGTCCCGAAACAAGAGAGACTGGCATGAGAGGTTGCAAGAGGCTCTTTGGGCGTATCGAACCACGTTCAAGACGGCCACGAACACGACGCCCTACGCGTTAGTATTCGGCACGGAAGCGGTACTACCCCTTGAGATAGAATTACCCTCTTTGCGAGTAGCAATTCACTACGAGCTGACAGACGAAGAAAATGCTCACCTTCGGTTTGAAGAGCTTGACGCCCTGGATGAAATCCGGCTTCTAGCACAACAAAATCTGGAAGCTTATAAAGCAAAGATGACACGCTCATACGAAAGATTGGCCCGACCGAGGACATTTTGTCAAGGCAAACTCGTGCTAGTGGTCAAAAGGCCTATGATCCCCAATCGCGCCAAGCGGGGAAAATTCGAGCCAAACTATGAAGGCCCGTACATCATAGATAAAGTCTATCAGGGTGGAGCCTATCTACTCATCGACATGCACGGTGAAAGGCCTTTCAGGCCGATAAACGGTCGCTTCCTGAAGAAATACTATGCTTAATGAGTCACAGCCTAGGTCAATGGTAGATGACGACGACTATGTCCGCTCGCTATCTTCCTAAGCTCAAGCTTTATAAGTATTAGCCAGCCTCTTAACAACGGACCGAAACGTCCTTAAACTAACGAAGGACCGAAATGTCTTTAAACTAATATCAGACCGAAACGTCTTTAAACTAACACCGCAGCATCCTTAGGATGACGAGATACAAAAAAAAACATATAAAAAAAAATATAATGAAATAAAAAAAAACGGTACGTCCATAAGCAAAATGGGCACGGAAGAAAACCCGAAAGGGCTCCGTGAGTAAAAACAGCAGGACTACCGGCGAATGTTTGTGAAAACCCGGAAGGGCGCAACTTCGTTAAAGAACCCTTATAGAGTCCTCTCGACCTTGTAAGGAGAAACCACCTGCGTGAGATCCTTACGACTCACAAAGGAGCAATACACTTAGGGATCCTCACGATTCCTAGGGAGAAAATACACTCGCAAGATCCTCACGACTCGTGAGGAGAACTCTCTTATGGGACCCTCACGGCTCATAAGATTTGAAAGTCTTAAGTTACAGAGACCTAAACCTGTGCTTAAGCAACCCCCACAGCTTCCGATATTGCCCTACAAGTGGTTCGATACTGGCTCTTGTATACAATCCACGGGCGTGAATAAACATTTCCCTAACAAAGTCTCATCCGTGACTAGGGATATGCTTGTACAGCAAACAACACTTGTAAGTCCTCTCGATTTACAAGGAGAAAACCCTCTTGTAGGATCCTTACGACTTACCGAGGAACATACACTTAGGGATCCTCACGACTCCTAAGGAGAAAATACACCTACAAGATCCCCACGACTTGTAGGGAGAAATATCTTTGTGAGACCCTTACGGCTCATGAAGTCAAAAGCCTTAGCCGACAGGACCCTTAACCCTGGTCGCTAAGCCACCTTTGTTCTACATCGATAAAGGCAAATGATGATTCGCTCCTGGCAATATCCCAGTGGTAGCGATGTTGATGCCTAAACCGGTATCAAATTCCAAGTCCTTTCACGGCAAATGATGATTCGCTCCTGGCTATATCCCAGTTGCAGCGATGCTGATGCCTAAACCGGTATCAAACTCCAAGTCCTTTCACGGCAAATGATGATTCGCTCCTGGCAATATCCCAGTCGCAGCGATGCTGATGCCAAGATTGGTATCAGATCCCAAATCCCCTACTCAAAAAAAATGTATACAAAATAGCCGAAATGGTGGGGCAACTTGCAAACAGAATCAGCAAGTAAAAATGTATGCATACGAAATAGCCGAAATGATTGGGCAACTCGCAATAAAAAAAAACAGCGAGTAAAAAATAAAATAAACAGCCGAAATGATTGGACAACTCGCAATAAAAAGTAGCGAGTAAAAATAAAGTAAATAGCCGAAATGATTGGGCACCGCGAAAAATAGCCGAAATGATTGGGCAATCGCGATCTTCGCGATATAAAAGCTGAAATGATAGAGCATCGCGGAAAGGATAAAAAAAAATGAAAGAATGAAATTTTTTGCCCTACAGGTGAAATCACATCGATCCCTGTATATAATCCAGGGGCGCAGATAAAAAGGGAACAATACCTTCCCAACAGGCTCCACCAGAAAGCGAAGCCAAATCTCGACGGTTCATAGATAACCTAGAGACCGTCTCGACATTTGTCGCAATATTACAGACACGATGTCAACAAATAAAGCAAACGAAGCGAAGGCCACATTCCTAGCTTCGACGTCTTGACGGTAACTCATATAAAACCGGAAAGACAACCGGAGATCATCTCGCACCAGCATAGAGTGGTCATCACCTCGACGTCCGTCACGATACAGCAGACGAGATGTCGACCCCAGCGTTCTTCCTCCAGCAGGGATTCGGACGTGACAAAGCAAGCGAAGCGAAGGCCACATTCCTAGCTTCAACGTCTTTACGGTAACTCACATAAAACCGGAAAGACAATCGGAGACCATCTCACATGAAGTGGTCACCTCCATGACGTTCGTCTCGATACAGTAGACGAAATGTCAGCCTCAACATTCTTCCTCCAGCAGGGATTCAGACATGACAGAGCAAATTAAGCGAAGGCCACATTCCTAGCTTCAACGTCTTTACGGTAACTCACATAAAACCGGAAAGACAATCGGAGATCATCTCGCATCAGCACAGAGTGGTCACCACCTTGACGTTCGTCTCGATACAGCAGACGAGATGTCACCCCAATGTTCGTCTCGACACAGCAGGCGCAACGTCATCAAACGAATGGAGCCACGGCAAAATCCCTAGTTCCAAACCTCGGCGGTTCACCAGCAACCTAGAGACAACCTCGACGTCCGTTTCGATACAGCAGACGAGATGTCACCCCAACGTTCGTCTCGATACAGCAGACGCAACGTCATCAAACAAACGGAGCCACGGCAAAATCCCTAGTTCCCACCGCAACATTCGTCTCGATACAGCAGACGCAATGCCAGCAAACGAAGCAAAGACCAAATTCCTAACTTCAGGGTCTTGACGGCGACTCATATAAAACCCGAAAGACTATCGGAGATCATCCCATACCAGCGCGGAGTGGTTATGACTCATCGGGGCTCTCCAAAATGAGCCTAACCTCAAGTAAAAAGCGGCATGGCAAATTCCTAGCGCTTGCTCTTCCGACGGTCAAACTGCCAAGGAGGATTGCTTGAAGACGTCTTGTCCAGCCCCCGAAGGGATCAAAGACACGGCAGTCGCAGGGCTACTCGAACAGCACGATTGCCTATCGAGGACTATATCAGCTTATGCGACGGTACGATGGCCAAAACCCTAAGTACCACCAACCTTAACGGGCTTCTGTCGTAAAGAGCAGAGGTTAAATGCGACGTTAAGATGTTCTTGCGAGAAACGTTCGATTCGTCTCGACTTGTGAAAAATTGTCGAGGCGGCTCGACTCGTGAGATAAAGCCTTAGGCAGTGGGCATAAAAGAAGCCTGTTTCCTAAGCGATGGGACCCTGCAAGTCAATCCTAAATGGTCTCTTGCATACTATTCACGGGTCCCACTCTCTGAAGTTGATTCTTGACAAAGAGGGAAACAACCGCTTACGAGCCCTCTCGACTCGTAAGAGGGAGAAATTCTCTTATAGGATCCTTATGACTTATAAGAGAAAACCACACTTAGGAATCCTCACGATTCCTAAGGAGAAAATCCACCTGCGAGATCCTCTCGATCCGTAGGGAGAAAAGCCTCTATGAGACCCTCACGGCTCATGGAGTTGAAAAGTCCTAGGCGGCAGATCTGAACCTGCAGTCTAGGCCATCGTTATTTCTGGGAGAAATGAATTTACTCGCCAATAAGGTGCATTAAAGATGTCATGCTAAAAAGAAAGAAAAAGCGAAGAAATGACACAAGACATTACAAAAAGGTGTATCTTTTATTCATAAACTTGATCAAATACAGGATACATTATGTCAAAAGATAAAAAATATATACATATACATTCTTTTATCTATAAGTACGAACGATACAAAAATGGATAGCTACTGAGGAGGAAGTGTCTTTAATAAGTTCACAAGCTGCTCTCGCACTTCCTTCAGCACTTCCTCTCGAGTGACAGCCGCGGCCACCTCCGCCTCCACCTGAGCCCGCTGTTGCAAGAAAGATGAAAGTTGCTCCTCTACCTCCTCCTGGGCTGCTTCTTGGCTGGCTGCAGCTCGCTCGACAACGTTAAGTTTATGCCTCAATGATAATCCTTCGGAGAGGCATTGCAGGAGGCCCTCAAAGATAACCTTCAGCCGTGCGGCATTGGCCTCCACCCGAGCATGCAGTTGAGCAGACCTGCTCGAAGCATCATCACGCTCCTTGCGCCTTGAAATAACTTCTTGTTCGAGATGGCGGAAGTAAGAAGCGCTCTGCTCAATCCACGCAGTCCTCTGATTATTGGCAGCCACAGTCTCGGGAGTGGGACGCAGCGACTCCAATTGAAATAGGCAACCCTCGATCTCCTTACAATGGTTAACCCAGGATGCAATGATGCTCTCATTATGAAAGTTCACGAGTATTGCTAGCATCGGGTAAACCACCATAGCGAAGTCTGCGGCAGATGTAGGAGCTTCAACGTCGAGTTCCTCGACATAGTCACTCAACATGCGCAGACTAGTCGCAGCGCCTTTTGAAGACAGACTCCTCAGATAAGGACCCGCCGGCATTGTGACGCGAGGTTCGAAGGATGCCGAAGCCAGAACGACAGCTGAAAGAAACAGGATGCAGTCAGATAACAGTACAGAAAATAGAGAGAGGAAAGTTACCAATATGATGGTCATTGTACCAGTTAAGACAGGTGGCAAGGTCGGAAGGGCTGGTGGCACAGCTGATCTTTTATCCCCTCCTTCAATCTGTAGCACTGCAGTTGAGATGAGGAAAAGAGGTTAGAGACAATTCCATCAATAAAAAAGAGAGAGGAAGGATGTTAATAGAAATTATACTCACCAACGCCACCAGAGGAAGAAGCAAGCTTAGATGGGAAGGAGAAGTATGGGAGCAACATCTGATATACATGATCAAAAAGCGCTCCTGAGAACACAACAGTGTGACTTTAGTACACGAATTAGATGTCTGGAAAACAAGATTAATAAACCGTAAACATATACCTTCCAACATCTTCGAGGGTATGAGAGAAGGTTGAGAGGTGACCACCGCCAAAGCGGTCATCGAAGGCGCTCCCTCGAGCGGTGGGGCATCGGCACTAGCTGCACCTGCATTACGAAAAGGTGAACTTGTCAGAAATGGTTGTAAAGTAAAGAAAAGCAGCCACTTAGGGTTTACCTGAGGAGCTCCCGGCTGAAACGGAGGCGGCTCCTTCCTCTATCGACATAAGACCACCGCCTGTAGCCTCATCGCCCGACTCGATGGGGACCGTTGTCGTGCTCGCGAGACCTGGAGACGGCGGAGGACCATAGATGGGGAGGGCAATGACTGGAGTATTGCCAGATTCCAGAGAAGGAGCGGTTGGTTCGTCTTCGGGAATCATGGCCACCTCACCCACTACTCTCTCAGGTTCAGTAGTGGCGGTCGTATCGTCCACCATCGCCAGGGGATCGCCAGCCTCGAGCGCTTCATTCGCCACAACCCTGGACTCAGCTATAATGATCATATCATCTGTCACCGCTTCAGGTTCGGCATCAATGACCTTCTCGACGGCAGGCCCCTCGGACTCCACTTCAGGCTCCATGGCCTCAACGATACTACCCACTGTCGGCTCGAGTTCGGCAGGCACCGCCTCCTCCGCTCCCCTAGGATCGACGGCCTCCGCCTCTCCCTCGATCGGACTTGGCCCTGCAAAAATAAGAGATATAAGGACCAATGATATTAAAATCCTTATAACAAAAAACCCTGAGAGAAATGTTACCTGAAGCGGATTTACTATTTGCGCTCCGAACTGCCCGAGCCACCTCCCTGCGGGCAGTGGATAGGGCGACAGGGGCCTCTTCTGAAGGAGTATCAGCTCGAGGGGCGGTACTGGGTCCCGCTCCCGCAGCCAAGGCAGCCCGGCGCGCCTTCGCTTCACGTCTTTGCCGCTTCCTCTCTTCCCGGGCTGTCGCGATGGACCTTAGTGACGCCTCCTTCAAAGCGTCATCATCCTCATTCAGGGATGCCTCGAGAGCCTTTAAGGCATCTCTCATCGGCTCTTCAAGACGAACCTCCTGCTGTAGCCCAGAGGAAGCAGGAACGTCGGCCGCTGGTGGAACATTTGTGTCGCTTGGTGGAAACGGCAGTGAGGTTTCTACAATAAAAAGAAAGAAGGTCAGGTCGACCATAACACGAGGGAAATGGAAACTTGACGAATTAAAACTTACTAAGGCCCATAGAGGCTCTAAGACGTTCCTCCTCTTGGAAAGTCTTCAAAGAAGCGGCAATGGCTTCTTCATCAGTGATACCTGTCGAAAGAAAGGAGAGCAAGGCGTTAATCAAGGGCGATGAGGAAGACATGTTGTAATAAGGAAAATGTGACTAGTAGTTACCTGACTGCGCAAGCTTAGCTAACCACGCTTCACGCCTCGCCAACCCTGCCGAAGCTCTGAGAGCAGCCTCCAAGTCTGTATCATCCGGCGGCGGCATCACCAACCCTACATTAGTCCCATATTCGAGCAGACCCTCGGAATAAGGAGCATGGGGTTCCTGGCCGAGCACAACGTCCGCGGCGAAGAGCGACTTCTTTCTCTTTTGCCCTCCAGCCCTAGGCTCACGAGGAAGCGACTTACGCTTGGCAGCCGCTTTGGGACGACGGGTCCCGATGTCCGCACCCACGCCAGACTCTGGCAAGGGTACAACCACTGTTTCCACCGGAGCACGGGGTGCAGGAGGTGCATCCACGATATCAGGAAGCGGCAATTCACGTGGAGGACTTTGCGCACGTGATGGTCTGCCCCCGGCATCTTTTAAGGGAGCGACTACTGGAGTCCTAGGCACCAGAGGAGCGTTGCGATCGCTACCTGGGGGTGCAACCTTACGATCAATCAGCAGCCGCCTTTCCTCCTTTATCACCGCTCCCGTCGAATGACTATACCATTCGGTGTATACCCTAAGAAGACGGGAAGCACAAGCCGGCTCACTGATAAAGAAGTGAGAGACCGTGTTTAGACGCATGAAGTGATGCAGCGCTCTCTCCGTCCCTTCTTCGGTCGCGGCAGGTTCCGATAAAAAGGCCTCCAGCGGTACCCCTTGGTTATAGCTCAGCTGTTGGGCGAAACGATGCGGGTTATATCTCATGAAGATCGCTCCCCCATCCTGCCTAAACACCAAAAAGCCCGGTCTGATGGAATATAGGTGAAGGGTCTCCCGGGCCGTTAAAATCGAAGCGCCATCCTTGAAAGTGTCTTGCAATGGCCGTACTGCAGTGGTGGACGTTTTTCCAATGGTCAACACCTTGTCAATGAAAGACACACCGGTTCCAACGGTGTGGGAGCGAAGGAGTAAACTCCTGGCATCTCGCGGCGATGGATTTACAATTGATGCGCCGATCAACTGTAGAAGGCGAGGAAAAATGCACCTTTCGTAGAATGAGGGCCTTTTATGCATGCCGAAAACACCCGCTGTATGTAGTTCGAGCCACGACATGAAGTAGTGCATTGGGAAAACCACGTGCAACACCCCAGGCTCATTAGCATCTGCCGCTCGGCTAAGGCCGTGATATAAATGCGCCAAGCCGGCGATCCCAACGGCCACCTTTACCCCGATAGTCATTCGGTGGGCCGGGTAAAAAACAGAGGGCCGCATGCGGTGAGAGTGCATTGGAAGTGCAAACCAACTCAGCCAAAGCCCAAGAAATCCCAAAAAGAAGGCTTCCTCGTCCATCTCGGGGGCTGCGACTTCTGCAAAAGACATGGTTGAGGAGTTGGGAAGAAAAAAGTTCTTTTGATCTATGTCTTTCGCTGGCAGGTTATCCAAACCTAAGCCGAAAGGATCCTCAAGGTTGGCAAACTTGGCAGTCTTCGCCGAGAGGACGTTTGGATGAAGGAACCGAGCAAT
Organism: Agapanthus africanus; assembly: GCA_030015575.1. Taxonomy (NCBI): domain Eukaryota; kingdom Viridiplantae; phylum Streptophyta; class Magnoliopsida; order Asparagales; family Amaryllidaceae; genus Agapanthus; species Agapanthus africanus. The sequence goes on along the minus strand of CM057351.1, from coordinate 364,794,758 downwards.
AAAATCCTCAAAATTAACTCCACGGCTCCCATGCTCAACGAAAAGGGCCTCATAGATGTTCAACACCTTGATCAGACTTGGAAACTGATGTTGAACAGCGTTCTCCGGCGTGAGCTCCCTTATCATCGGCTTGGCACCAAAGATGTACTCATCCGGCGGGAGCAACTCTTCATAATGTTCCCCCATAGCCGGTAGGCCAGACACCTCCGTAAACTCTTCCAGCGAGATGGACACTTCCCGATCCATGGCAAGGAAAGTATGAGTAGGAATGTTCCACTGCTCCAGGAAGGCCTTGAACCACCAAGTGGGAAGCGTAGGATACTGGAAGAGAGAGACGTAGACTGCGGTGTACAGTCCTAGTCTTATCAACTGCGACTTCCTCGTCGACAGGATATACCGGGCCCACGGCAGATAGCCAACCGGGTGGCGGGAGATCAGACCAATGTTATATGATTGCCCCCAAGGTCTCGCCTCGCCCTGACAGATACGGCGTCCTAGGATATCTAAAACCATAGGACGCTGGACCGGGATGGCATCTATGGCCGGATGAAGAAAACCCTTCGATGTCCAATCCGTCATCTCCGCGGCATACTGCACCGGGGGTGGGCTGGCGTAATGAATCGCCGTTATGGGCTCCGACGGCACCGCGCACGTAAAGCTGCGTCGACCCATAATAATTTGATTGTACCACGACCCCCAAAGGTGGAGACTCTTATACTCCGGGTCGTATGCCTTGATCATGGCCAGGACCTCGCGATCCAAAGGCGCCTCTGGAAATCCCTCCTCCGAGCGGACGAACGGGAATGAAGTGTCTTCAGACATGTTCGCTGCAAAAGAGCAAAGTAGCCGTTAGTGTTGTAATCCCCACGTTTGGCATTGAAAGAAGAAAATGCATTAATTAAATTAAAATCAAAATTAATTAATTACACCGCACCACAGTGCAGTGAGTAGGAGACCAAAGAGGGACCCATGAAATCTAAATGACAATACGTCAATTAAGAAGACAAACTCATCATTGGATGAGATTGTCAGTTGGTCCCTGGGTGGAACATTCCCATAATAAAAAAGGGGGGAAGAATCACTAGAAACAAGGAGAAGATCTTCTCTTTCAGAGCAAAGCTCTGTCACAGAATGACACTTGTCAAGTTCTGGTCTCAAAAGAATAAAATTCCTTAAAAAAGAGCTTAGCTCTATAATATTCCATCAAAAAGAAAGTTTTGAAAAGAAATTTAAAATTAAAATTTCTGGAATCTTAAAAAAAAAAGATCCATGAAAGCTTATAGAAAAATTCTTCATCTTTTTTCAGATCTAAAAGATCTACATTTGATTCAAGAGCAAAGCTCTGTTCATGGGTTAGAACCCATGAACAAGATCTCTGTAGATCTATGGATTTGTAAGAGCAAAACTCTGTTGATGAAACCCCAAAGAGAATTTCTTTAGATCAAAAGATCTATGAGAGCAAAGCTCTGGTGGTTAAAATTGACTTAAATCAATTTGACTTAATGTTAAATCAAATATTACCTAAAGTTTTCTAAAAACTTTGGGAGATGAGAGCAAAGCTCTAAAGTTCTGAAAGCAAGAGCAAAGCTCTGAAATTCTTAAGCAAGAGCAAAGCACTGAAAATCTAAACCTAGAAAATGGTGAAGAATTTTTAAGGGCCACAAGCTCTATTTATAAGGCGCTTGCGCCTCTTGAGATTCCCCCTTGATCCAACGGTCAGGGGGGTTGCCACCACTGCACTCACGTGTGCGCCACGTGAGCGCAACGGTGGGGGGGCATTTGTTTCGCCCAATCAGAGCAAAGCTCTGTTTGAATTCAAAATTCAAATTCTGAAGCAACGCTTCAAGTCTCGGGCGCAACGCGCCGAGCGCAGCGCCCAAGAAAGCGCACCCAATCAGAGCAAATTGAAGGAAGCAACGCTTCAGCTGCTCAGCGCTCTGCGCTGCGCGACACGTGTCAGCGCAGATGCGCTAGCGCAGATGCGCTTGCGCTCTGCGCTGCGCGACGCGCTGCACGACACGTGTCAGCGCAGATGCGCTAGCGCGCTTGCGCTGCGTTCTGCGCTGCGCGACACGTGTCATGTGCTGGGGCATCTGCACCAAACTAAATTAAGATTTTATGAAATCTTTTCTGTTCTTTCCAAAACCAGAAGATTTTCTTCTGCCTTTGGATCAAACATCCAGCGGTGGGAAAATTCCCAAAATCATTCAGAAAAGATCCTGTTAACAAATTCAACAAATTTATGGGCACTATAAAAAGGACCCTAAGCCTCAATTCAAAGGCATGAACATTTTTTCTTGAGAACTCAAGAACTTTAAACAGAGAGAGCTCTGAGAAGATTTCAAAAAAAAAAAGGTAAAGAACCTTCATGAAGGAGAGGAAATTCCTTCTAATAGATCATTGATCTAAAAACAAGATCAATGATCTCTACTTAATAAACAGTGCTTTGCACTTCTTGTGAACCTCTGGTTCTTTAAAACAATAAAAAATAAAAATAAAAATAAATATATATAGTGCTTTGCACTTTTAAGAACCTCTGGTTCTTCAAACAGAAGAAGAATTCATTTTTCTTTGATCTAATCTAGATCAAGAAATTAAACAGTGCTTTGCACTTCCCTTCTTGAATCTAAAAGATTCTTAGTGCTTGGCACTTCATAAATGCGCCGTTGCGCTCTTAAGAGAGCGCCACGTGTCAGCTATAGAATCACTTGCGCTAAGCGCTCTTAAGATAGAGCTTTACTCTCTGGAATTGGCGCAACTCGCTCAGAGCGCGCCACGTGTCAGCAGCGCAATAGCGCAGAGCACTGCGCTAGTGCGCTCACCAGAGCACGACACGTGTCATCACCATATGAGCTTGCGCTCATTACTTAGCGCAAAGCGCAAATGCATTGTACTGCTTACAAAAGGGCCAAGCCCAATTAAAAGAAGGCCTAACAGGCTTAATAAAATGCAATGCATTATTCTAAGGGGGCAGAGCCCAAACCAAAACGGATGCTCTGCATCACTTATAAGTGGGCAGAGCCCAAACAAAATATTCAGAATGCTATGCATTTTAAAAGGGGCAAAGCCCAGACAATGTAGATAATTTACAAATGGGCAGACCCCAAAATAAATTGATACTCGGTATCTTTTGTGGGTAGAGCCTAAATAAAAAATGCAATGCAAAAGCAAATGTTGAACTGGACTTAGCCCAATCACGGCCATAAGTCCTTAAATTAAATTGACTGAGCAAAATGGCTCTCCTAAATCAATTTACGCCCGGTTCGAGGGTACATCTCCGAACTCCTTTGACATCCATCGTTGTAATTCCTCAACGACGTCAAAGAGGTGACGGGTCCCAACGACCACACATCCATACGGACCGAAACGTCCCTAAACTAATATCGGACCGAAACGTCCCTAAACTAATATCGGACCGAAACGTCCCTAAACTGGCGATGGAACACCACGTCCCTAAACTGGCACAATAGGGCCCAAACGCTCTTTTGTCGGATCTAAACGGTCCCGTCTAAGTTGATCTTAACCCCAAATACGGTTAACGTGTCCTTAGATATCTAAATAAACGATAAAACTCCAAACTAACTTTGGTTCAAGGGTACATCTTTAAACTCCTCTGACGCCTGTCGTTGTAATCCCTCAACGACGTCAGAGAGGTGACGAGTCCCGACGGCCAGATATTAAATCAATCATTACGTCAGGTCGATCTTAGTCTAAAACAGGACTAACGTATCCTTGACAAACGTTTAAGTCGATCTTAGCCGCAACGCGACTAATGTATCCTTAAACTAAAACACCAAACCCAAATCTAAGTAAACACGGATTTGGACTAATCCACGTCCTACGGGTGACGGCATTACTCAGTCTCCGTATACAATCCACGGGCAACCACAAACAAAACAAACACACACGACACGAAGTGAAATTCTGGAGAAGGAGAAAGTTGTTACCGCGATGCGGTAGCGTAATTAACTGCAGGGGCTTGCGCCTGCAGGGAAGAGTGTCCCCACAATCAAAAACCCCTCACCCCGAGGGGGAATCTGACGAAGTCTGCTACATCGGCCGCATCCATCTAAACCTCCGATGCAAGATGCCATAAATCAACTTGTTATCTTCGGAGAGGTAGATGGATAAAACCAAATAGCATCTGCCCCGAATCCCAGGCAAGACGCATATCGCGTCTCCGCCCGCGTCTTTCGGAGGGGAACAGGCTCAAGTCGAGCCGAACGCCAATATGCTCATACGCTCACGTGAATATCACGTGAGCAGGCCAGAGCCTTATCGGCTTGAGCCGAGCCGCGCCGTACACGTACCATGCACGCTTTGGGTACCAAACCGACCCATATTTAGCCAAAATGACTAAAGTCTTGAAGTATAATCTTCTATAATGATCATATGATCAACTTAAGAGTCATATAGGTAGGTTGACTTAGCTCCCAAAAAAGATTAAGTGTCCCTAGGCCATGCCTGTACCGTACCCCAAGTAGCTTAAGTTGATCTTAGTCTCGAATACGACTAACGATCCTTAGTTAAAACTTCTAAGTTGATCTTAGTCTAAAACAGGACTAACGATCCTTAGATCAAAACAAGTATTCCCTGAACTGATGGACCTCGTCAATATGAGAAATGTAACCTAAGTTCATCCCCAAATCTAATATATATATGGATTTGCACTAATCCGCGATCTACGGGCGACAATATTAGTCTCCGTAACAATCCAAGTGCAACCTAAAACATGACACATGAAGGAATAGACCTGTAGTGCAGGAAGTTGTTATCGTTCGCGATAACGTAATTAACAAGGGGCTTACGCCTGCAGGAAAAAGCATCTCCACAATCAATGAACCCCTCATCCGTGAGGGGGAATCTGAAAGTCAGTTACATCGGTCGCATCCATCCAAAACTCCAGTATACGGCGTCATAAATCAACTTGGTATTTTTGGAGAGATGGATGGATATATTCCAAATAGCATCCGCCCTTAGATTCAGGCTGAATGCACTCCCCGTGCCTCAGTCCGGTTTTCGGCAGTAAACACTTACCCAATGCTATATGGGCTCTTCGACAATATTCTTATCAATACAATATCAAATGTCCCTAACAAACCTGTCTTACAAACAGAATGCTTATATGTTCCAAGTACGTGGATAACACATATATACATATATACTTTTTGTTTATAGAAATTCCTATCCTCAAACGATTATCTAATATAAGTATATAGGAGTAGTGTGTCATATGCAGTCAAAAAAATTATGAGCTACCAGATGATAAATGCCTATCAATCTGGATTCTATTTGTTTACATCTGAAGCATGCTATTAGACAAGTCAGATATATAGGGCATGCAGTAAAATACAAAATCATTGTGTGGTGGTGGGTTTTTTTTTTTTTTTTTTTTTGGGGGGGGGGGGGGGGGGATGTTTAAAGGCCATGAATTCGTCTTTTTATGAAATAAGGAAATTACCTGTCCAGGGGAGAAGAGAAGAGGTGCATCTGTCAGCATGATCCTATCTATCTCTGACTTGGCAGCTTCTCTCAACTCCTAAAATACAACCAACAATAATTCAATATGCAAAAACAAAAAGGAAGAAATGTGTTGCATCTTAGGTCAAGGCCAGGCACAATGGCAGCACCTAAAATTGTCTTGCACCTTCGGTGCACCAAGGCATTTGCCCCCAAACAACACTGAGTGAACAAATGTATTTTGACAAAGAAAATGTACATCTCACTCTTCGTCCTATATTCTTCAACAAACAGTTGAGAAATATATAACCTCTTGAATGACCACCGGATCTTAAGCCAACAATATTAAGCATTACTATTATTATAAACATTAAGTTGTAAGTTAATTATAGCACCATATTCAGATGTTTGCATTGGGGACATGAATTGTCAATCGCTAATTGAGGTTATTAGATTAACCAGTGCCGGGTGCTAGATAAGTTAATTGAGAAATAGAACAAAATTAAATATAACAAGCCAAAATAAGACAGTAACAATTACAAGATCAAATCTCACCATGAATTTTTCTTGCTCATCCTCTGTTGCTTGGAAGAACTCCTAAGAAGAAACAAAATAAGTAACATTGACATCTCTGTATTAAAGACTAAGTGGCTTTAAGGAGAGATGCCAGCAAGATAGGAGGAATGCATGGTCTATATGTTACAGCTACAAACAAACATCAGGAATTGATTAACCTTCATATCTTCAACAAAGCCTTCAATTGATCTATAGGGTGCATAAACATAAGATCAAATCCCAAACTCTGGAAACATTAGAAAACCCAAAAAAGTAAACATAAGTGGCAGAAGAGGAATAAAGACAACAAAAGCACACAAAAAAAGCTGCGAGTACCTGAAGAACATTTATCTCATTATTAAGAATTATTTGAGGATCTTGTTGAATTCCCTTACCGAGTTCCTCGGCGGACACATGATTTTCTTCTACCTTGCATGAAGAATATATGCAAGTTAGCCTGCAAAGATGAAAGATCCTATTTAATTACATGATCAATTTAGTCAAGTATAGTAACATGAAGGGAATCTAGAATATCAGATAACATTTGAGATCTGCAAAGTAAAGCATCAAATCTGATAAGTATGAACAGTTAGACATGCATTTATATGGTACAGATACAGAACCAAACAATACATGTGGGAAAAAATGCCATTAAAATGGCAATACAAGTGTTGCACGTGCTCGTGTGTGTGAAGAAACACGCGCACAATGCTATGCTCTGCATATATAACATGAACTAGCAACACAACCGATCCAGTAAAACTTTACATAGCCCGGGGTGTCATAAAATAAAGTCCCAAGTTATATAAAGTAAAAAAGGAGTAGAACAATCACCACTTTTTTTCACAGATGCATTATTAATCAAATTGAATTGTGAGCCCACATTTATGTATAATCATTTAACTCATTTGTCTTGGAATGTCTTCATCCAATAAGCATGTGATGCATTATAAATTTGCATTGTAAACCCACCAATTATAGAGTACCCTATACATATAGGATAAAGACCCCCTAAAAATGGAATAGGCAAACCTGTGGCTATGAAACGCTGGAAGAGAAATATATATATTTTTAAAAGTGTCAACATAAAACATCGAGTGCTGCAGCTTACATTATGTGTTTTTTGATGCTCCATCACGGACCATTGCAAATAAAATCTTTTGAAGTACAATATGGCTGTTGCCTGCGAAATGAAAAGCTTGTAACACGGTGGAAGATACAGCACTTCGAAGCATAACAACATGTATATGGGATAATAATGCACTACCTGAATTTTATGAGGGAATCTAAATGCTCCACAGACTTCCTGAATTTTTTGTTCGTAAAACACCCGCATAAGTTGCTCCTCTTCACAATTAAGAGGCTTTGGAAGGGAATGGCGTTCAGCTGAATGCACAGAAGTAATAATGTAACCCAGATCATAAGCAACATCAAATTACAGAAAGATATGGATTATTTCGCTACATCAGGCAAGTTAATATCGAAAGTTGTGAGATTCACATAAATTGAAAGGATATTGAAAAAGAACAAAGAAAGAAAGAGTTGCTACCACTCTCTTTAGGGTCAAGTAAAGGTTCTGGATATGATAGTGAACCATCAATGTCGACTTCCAATCGTGTGATTCCATACTGCAAAGTAGGTTGATAACTTGTTGATTAAGATGAATTTGACAAAAGCCACTGGGATAAAATTGTTTAAAGATTTATGCTCAAGATAAGTTCCTAGAAATAGGAACATGTAAATCATGTATATTTGGGGGGGGGGGGCAATCAATAAGACAACCACCTGAAAGTAGTCCATTAGCATGCTTATATGTCAAACTAAGAAATCTAGCCCAGAAGATCTGCATGCATAGTCAATGTTGGATTGAATATTCTTAATAAAATTGAAAATGCTGCCTTACGGTGTGACAAACTGACAAATATATCCATACAGAAAACTACTCCATAATCCATAAAGCCGCAGCTAGATAATAGCAGGAGTACAAAGTTCTATAATGGTAAATTCAGAGGTGTATTAAAAGGAAAAGATTGAACTTTTCTCTTGAATAATTGAATCTACTGCTTTTAATGTGACAAGTATTCCACCGTCATAATAATTACGTCACTTAGAAAATGAAATGGATGTGTTGGAGGTGGATATACACAAACGGTAACCGATTTCTAAACTTCGTGGCATCACTCAGTTGAACGAAGAACATATCTGCAATAGCATTGCTAAAGAAAAACAGCTAACATCTGGTGAATGTGAGATTTACTTAATTGTGTTATGAGCTAATCTTTCTTATTTACATGCAACTAGACCTCATAGGTGCAAATTTTCCTAATAGATGCAAAATTTGGTCCGGTATAAATGATAAGGTAGCAAGCAGATTCATGTTAGGGTCCAATAACAAGCATAAAGACCCATTAAAATCTAAAGCGCCTGCCATTATCTTTAAGTAATTAACTAGTAGTTTGAGTGAGCGGACTTTTCAATTACCAATTTGTACTTTAAGAAATAGGAGAGTCTTGTGCATTAATCAAATAACATAATACAATTTAGTCATTTTTAAGTAGCAGCAATTTGTTGTTTTGTTTCGTTTTCAAAGTGTAGAAGGAACTTTTCATTTCATCATCATCATCATCATCGCTGCTGCTGCTGCTGGAGTTGTTTATTTGTATAACTTTCCTGAGCAATCTCTCTCCCTCTATCTCTGTTTTTTCTTGTTCGCTCTTCTTCTTCTATCTCTTTGTTCCTTTTCTCTTGACATGCATCTCTCTGCCTCTCCTATAAAACTAATAAATGTTTTTTCAGCCCTCTCTTGCTATAAGAAGATACATTTCTTTACTTGATTCTCTCTTTCCCCTACACACCTAATCCTGATTTTTCTCATGTTCGCCAAAACAAATTATGACTCTTTCTGATTGCTTGCATTTTCATGACTTTTAGGGTCCTGTTGGACTGCTTATACCTCTTCTCATAATGAGTGAGCAATGGCACATGTAACTACAAAAAATTATAACCTGCTAATGGATACTTTTACATGTCACCACCAACCCATCAGAAAATTCAATGAATTAAATTATGAACTCAGGCTAGTTGATTACTAATAATAGCAAAAAAAATGAATGTAAGAGGAGCTCATTAATGCAGCATCAGACCAAAAGGTTTACGCAATTTCTGAAAAGCCTACTAATGACAGAATACATTATTTTATGATGGAAAAAAATCATAGTATATCAAACTGTACCTGCTCAAGCATTTTTATAGCTCTTTGATTTGCAGTCTGGCGTTTCTCCAACTGCAAGGAAGATAAGAAAAAAAGAACAGAACAAAAGCTAATTATAAGGAAAGCTTTGAACTTCGTCTTCATGCAGGCTAAACATAAGGGACACATATTTAGAACAAATAATATTAAAATGTAGAAATTTTACATTTCTAAACTCTTATAACAACAAGTTCAATTAGCACCAAAACATATCATATGTGGCATCGATGCAGAAGATGGCTCACATTCCCATCTCATTGTTGCTAAGAAGTTTAGGAAACAACCGAAAACAAAGGACCTGTTTACCAAGCACGAAGTATAGATTACCATTCACAACAGTAAACCAAACGATGATACTCGTTAGCACCCATGATAAGCTTACATTGTGACACCTCCCGTTAACACCCTCCAGATCTTACCTATATGGATTGTGGAGTATTCAACCACCATTTCTACCTAATCCCCTCCCGCTCAGGCCTTATTCTTATCCTCCAAGCAAAAGGTAATTCGTCATTTTGAATCCCATCCAACTTTTCATACATTCCACCGTCACCATATTCATACACCGCCAAACCAATAACACGAGTTTAATAAGTATACCACAATCCCCAACTCCTTTTACATCTACAACATTCTCTTTTACAATGTTCCTCAAGCATCCACGCTGCCATTTTCCGTGCATTTAAGTTCATAGCTCATACCATTTGCTCTCATTCTTTCTTAAATCGTCTCTCATCCATTTAGTTAGTTTGAACAAACTATGCTAATCTTTCTTTCAGCTGATATACACACCATTTACATCATCGACCCGCAACTATTCCTATTGTTCAAGTAGCCGATGTAATCCTATATTTCAAGAGCTAGGGACATATAATTTCTCAAGTAAAAGCTAAACCTATTGTAAAAGCTAAATTGCAATAAATTTTCCATCTTTTTTAGGAACATGCATTTCTAAGGCAAATCAGTAGTACAAATTCGATCAGAAAACACCACAATCAACCCAAAAAATGCGACTTTTTCGAGGGAACTGAAATGGGGGAAAGGTGGAGTATAAAGGGGGATTGATTACCAAGTCTTGATCGGTGAAAATCCACCTCGCGCGATGAGTAGATGTTTGGAAATCTGCCATTGCCGATTGAAACCCTAGAATATTTTATTTTGAGGAATTAGGGTTTAAATCGATTTCAGAGAATTGGGGGTTACTAGGGTTTTAAAGCCCGGGTACTCTTCGGCGATAGCCTGCAAGAATCCAAGAGCTACAGGGTTAAAGGAGGTGCAAAATTTATAGTGACGATTTACTGCGAGCTTGGGCTGGGATTGGATTTGGGCTGTCCGCTCGGTATAGGCTTGACTTAAGCCCAATGGGAAAAGAATAGTTGAGTCAATGTGACAATAGCCAAATTAGAAGTATTAAAAAGAGAAAAATCTATAATAAAAAAATACAGCTTTGTGTTATATAATCTATTGTTAACAAATTTTCGGATTCGGGGACTCTGTTATTGTTGTGCGCTATGATCACATCTAGGCCAAATTGTATATCTGGGAAATTGGATTTGATAGCACAGGACGCAAATAATAACGGGGACCAATCCGGATCTCTACTGAATAAAGTAATTATAAAGAAAAAGAATCAGAGAAGAGAAGAGAAGAGAATTGACAGTTTACTTTTCCCAGGTATACAATTTGGGGTCCTGACATAAAACACCCCAACAAATTCCTGCTTTTTAATCTCCACATTCTTTCCCACTAAACAAGCTCCCCTATCAACTTTCAATGCCAATAATAGATAATTTGGCAGCTTCTAATCTTAGTTTTTGGCATCTTTTGAAGAATTACAAGAGTCACGGCGATCAGGTTATTATATATGTACACAAAGATGATACGTATTGGAAAAACACAAGGCAAGAAGTGGATGGCAAAAGCCAGCCACATAATGTTCAAGTGGCGTTCCCTTGTTCCAACTTCACAACTGCTTCCTCTGTTATCTAATCTTATTATTATTATACCCTGCAGATAAATATATGATGGATCATCTCTCTTATTATGTGTGGCTTGGCCCTTGGCAAACATGATATATTTCTCATTGTTTCTCTTCTCTCAGCTTTCTCTCGATCGTCATTTGGGCTCTTGGGTCTTGATTCTTTTGTTGTTGTGTTTTAGTTGATAATGCAATGATTAATGAAGGGAATAAGCAGGGAATTTTTGTAGATATTATTCATGATTGTTAGGCTAGGCTTTGTTGTTGTTGCCTCTGTTGCAGCATTTGCAGTCAAACAGGCAAAAAGCCCGAAGCCTCGCGTAAATCCTTCAGGTATAAAGAATCTGCAAATGCATTGCATTCAGTGTTATTGTGGTTTAAATTTGCTGGTTCTGACTGAGTTTTGAAGCAGGGAATGGTGAACCTGAGAAGAAACCTGATTGGACTGAAGAAATTCGAAGAGGAAAACGATGAAGATGCCGGTGTCATCCAATGGGAGGAGCATGTATGTAAATTAAAAAAAATTATCTATATTTATCGATCATTGAATCCGTTTTATATTTTTCCGAAACACGTGTCGTCAAATTAGTACACCCTGAACTTTTTGCGGTGAAATGTGTTTTGTTTTACTCTTCACTTTATGTATGCCTTACGATCGGGAATAATTCGTTGTAGTAAACCTATCAACGTTCTCATTCTCATATGTTGGATTAGTGAATTTGCTCTCTTGTCCATAATTTTCTCGGTTTTTTGCACTTATTTCTAGAGGGTTGATGTCGATAGTCGGCCATCTAATTTAATTAGTTAATATTTCTCATGTTGACATGCTTCGTTGCCGATATTCAATTTGATGGAGAAAGGGTTTAAATGACAATTGGTGATGAGTTGATTTTCATGATCTTGCAGGCGGAAGAAGAAGAAGAAGAAGATGAAAATGAAGAAGAAGCGGAAGTTAAAACCATCAGCAACTTTATAAGCACAGCCCCTGACCAATTACTAGACGATGATGAAGAGCTGCTGCCAGAATTCGAATCGCTTCTTTCAGGCGAAATCGACTTCCCGTTACCTGATAACAAATTCGATCTGAAAACCACTTCGCGGTATGACATCGAAATGGCAAACTATGCATCCGAAGTCGAAAGACTCCGTACCTTGGTCAAAGAGCTCGAAGAGCGAGAAGTAAAGCTCGAAGGGGAGTTACTCGAGTACTACGGCCTAAAAGAGCAGGAAACAGACTTCACAGAGTTACAGAAACAGCTAAAGATTAGAACAATGGAAGTCGACACGTTAAATATCCAGATCAACTCGCTACAAGCGGAGCGAAAGAAGCTCCAAGAAGAGGTGAACAACTTCATCCAGAAGTTTAAATATCAAGTTAAAATAACGCTTAACACTCTCTTTTACACATTGTCTTTGGGCTACATGAAAAGTCCGGCGGTGTAAATCGAATAAATGAGAATAAATAAATTTATATTCTAAAATTGACCGTAATATCTGAACGCATGGCTTCTTGAAACCTAGTGCTGTAGTATCGTGTCAAATAACCATTTTGCTCAAAACCTTAAGCCGTTGGAGATAATACTGCATAAAAGCTAAGACGGCGTTTATTACTTGCTCGTAAAGCCCTCCAGCTTAAAGTGGCGTTCATAAAGACAGTGTAATGTGAGTAAATAACTTTGGAGCTATGGAAAGCTAGCCGATGCTCTAATACATACCATTTCAAAGCCATTTTACCTAAAGCTTAAGCCGTTGAGTTGTGGAATAACAATGCATATCAAGCGCACTTAACAGGTTGCAGCCGGGGTTGCGGCGAGAAAAGAATTGGATGTCGCGAGGAACAAGATCAAGGAGTTGCAAAGGCAAGTGCAGCTTGAAGCCGGGCAGACGAAAGGGCAGCTCTTGTTGTTGAAGCAGCAGGTTTCGGTGTTGCAGACGAAGGAAGAAGAGGCGGCGAGAAAAGACGCGGAGTTGGAGAGGAAGCTGAAAGGGATCAAGGATTTGGAGGTGGAGGTTGTGGAGCTGAGGAGGAAGAGCAAGGAGCTGCAGCATGAGAAGAGGGAGCTCACTGTGAAGCTGTCTGCAGCTGAGGGCAGAGTTAATGAGCTTACTAACTTGACTGAGGTATGTGATTTGATTACTGCTAGATTCTCAAGACTTTTGGTTGGATTGTGCGTCTCATATTGTTTCCAATTTGGGATTATTTTCCATATTTATAAGATTTTGATTATTTTAAACTTTCTAAAAAAATAACCAATCGAGCGGTAAAAAAATATGCGCTTATCCTAACATAACTTTGACTTAAAAGCGAAACGAAATTCAAACAACCGTAAATACTTGAGATATATTTATTTAAGGCCTTGAAAGTCAAAGATGAAGGTCATTTCATAAGAAAGAAATTGTTGATGTTAATTGCTTATATACCTAAGGTAATATTTTCTGAAAATGTTCTAAAAATGATATAATTCATGTACTATAGCCATTATTTTCGTTTGACATAATGACAGTAAAATAATAATCATATGTAATTTGCTATAATATTTTAATCAAACACGCCAATAATCAGATCCCAATTTTTTTTATGGTGGTAATAATAATCACTTATATTAAACATATTCATTATCTTTAAAAAATATTAAACATATCCATTGATTTTGGCATTATTTTCTATATAACATTACTTACTCTTGGTTGAAAATTTTCCTCAGGACTGCCACCGTAGAATGATGCTTTTTCTATCAGCCGACCGTTTATTTCTGCCGAATCAAATAGTGCCACTTACCCTTTTCCTACATTTTTCATCGTTATTGTCATAAATATAGAATTTTCCTACATTTTTCATCGTTATTGTCATAAATATAGAATTTTTTTTCCATCAAGTACAATTCTAGTTAACCGATTGAACCAATGGTTCATGGGTTTGATAAAAAAATAATTTTTTAAAAAAGTACTGAAGAAAAACCTCTTATTTCATCCAAAAAAATTCTAGGGGTTAACTGCACAAAAGCCACCTGAAACCCTAAGCCCCTTCTCTTCGCTCTACATGCGTTCACAATTTCTTCTCCAATTTCCTGCGTTTTCTATGGCTCCGCGAGCACCAAAAACCTGCTCTCGGGGCGGTGGCCGCCTCCGCTCGAGATTCTCAACCTTTGATTTCTTGCAAAATTTCAAGAATCTAAGAGTGCGATGCAGGTTACCCTAAATCAAATCACTTACTGATGATGCTCACAAGTGGTATTTCCTCAGATTACGACACGTGGCGGATGACGTGTCCCGAAAGTTACGGAGATGGAATAAATGAGTTGCATGAAAGGCATTCCTCGGGACTTCGTCGCGAGGAAGCATCCGATCTTTCAGGAGACCTTCCTGAATACTTTCCACCTTCACATAGCAAACTGCCGATAGCTCGTCTCCGAGCTTCCTTAGTCTTCTTGCTCGTCTCCGAGCCTTCTGTCAGGCCGAGCTTCCTCGGCCTCCTTGCTCGTCTCCGAGCCTTCTGTCAGGCCGAGCTTCCTCGGCCTCCCAGATCAACCGAGAGCGCAGAACCCAAGCGCCCCCGCAACGGCTCCGCGTATCTCGTTAGGGCGAGATATCCGCCCCCCTACGTTCTGCGTCCTATGCTAGCGCATCCTCCCATTAAATGCGAGGATAACGCTGAGGCGTAACTGACGGCGATAATCTTGCGCATGCTCGCTCCACGCGACCACTATATAAACCCCTCTCTCAGACGACTCAGGTAATTAAAATTCATTTCCAATACGCCGTTACTCTGCACCTATTTCTCGGCACTAACTTGATCGTCGGAGGGTCCTACGGTGATCACCCACCCCGGGACTTCGTTTGCAGATAGCTCGGCGTCAACGCCAACCCATTGAGATCCATACGCTCAACAACTCCCAAACAAAATCTCAACCGTCAAAGACCACCATCATAGGATCGACGGAGGACAATATCTGAAGGAGATCACAGCCTCCATCAGTTGGCGCCGTCTGTGGGAATGTTTCAAAAGCTTCTCCACCCCTAAAGTTGTTCTTCCACCCTCGACCCAATGGCGAGCGACAGCCGCAACGATCCGAATACGAGCCGCTACAACGGAGGCGGGAGTGGCCCGTCTCCCCCTCCTAACGTGATCAACGCCTTATCCGCTCGGATAGACAGGCTCACATCGCTGTTGGATGCTTTCGTCCGCATTCAAGCGGCAGGCCCTACCCACCAGACCGCAGTTCCCCCTCCCCGAGATAACGATGTCCGCAGAAGGACGGATGGGCATATTTAAGCCCTCGATCTCCCTCACGCTCATCTCAGTGTCACCGAGTGCCGGCATGCCGACTCCAGCCACCGTGATCTGCATGCGGCGATTGATTCCATGACCCACTGGGCGCCGAACAGCTCCACGCCCCGTTTCCAGAGAAGACTAGGCCGCCGCTCCGACGCCCGTTGTGCGCTCTCTCCTCCTGATGAGGTGTCGGTCAGCTCGCCTGCTTCCAGGCATGACCGACACCCCAGCTCTTGCCGGGGCCGTGCGAACGACGACCGTCGAGACTACTCGAGAAAGGCCTCGCCCGAGGATTTGAGAAATTTGATATAGCGGAATCGAAGCCGCACCATCGCGCAGACCCGAAGCGGGGGTAGCCACCATTCCGACTATGCAGAATCCTCAAGATACTACTACCGACTTGAAGCCCTTGAGAAGAAAATCGAAGACATATGATGGGATGGCCATGCATCCGGCGAAGGGGCCAGGTACTCCGCCCACTCACTAACAAAACCCTTTACAGAAGAGTTGCTGGCCGAGCACGTCCGGTCCAGGAACAAGCCGCCAAAAGTAGCCCTCTTCGACAGGAAATCCGACCCGAAGGACCACCTAGACGCATTTATGGCAGGCATGAGCTTCCAAGATAACTCGGACGTGGCTCAGTGCCGAGCTTTCCCTACCACCCTCATCCAGACAGGCCGGGACTCGTTCCGAGGACTTATGCCACGCTCCATCTCGCCCTTCGACGAGCTGGCCACCCAATTCCTCGGTCACTTCATCGGGAATCGACGACAGAAAATGTCATGCCCCGCTTTCCAGTTTACGGGCAGAGAACGCGACGAGGCCGCTACGTATTTACTCTGAAGTAAACATATTAAGCGTATCTAAGCAATATAAAATGTAATGTACACAAGAGACATGATGTAAATGAATAACAACTTTATTTATTAACATTCTTTTTACAATACATCTGAAAAGTAAATACATGGAATGGAAAGCAATGCCTAAACAGTGGCATAACAGAAATGGAAAATACAGAATGTAAATGTGTACAAGGAATCTAAAGCTCTGGGTCGAAAGCTAGCTAGTCCAAATCCTCGCTGGTGGGATCGATCTCCAGTGAATCCGAATCACCTGACGACATTCTAAAGAAAAGAATGAGAATGTCGTCAGCGAACAAATCGCTCGGTAAGTCCCAAAGATAAGAGAGAAATAGAATAGACAGAGAGAGAATATAACTATTATAGTATTGTTTGTAGCTTGGTACAGAAGATGCCAATGTATACGAGAGGAGTCCAACTTACACCATGAACTTTGATAATCCGTAGTACAAGGCTCCGTCGATAATACCATGAACTTTGATAACGGTATGGATGTAATTACGTCTTAAGTGACCACCTCGTGCCACCTTTAACATATTCCGTACTAGTCTACCCCTTTATAAACCCCGCGATATCTTAATTGTATTGTTTGTATTGTTTGAATTGTATATTATATAGAGATGGATGACTTGCCGGAACCATGATATCAGTAAATGGATGTAACTGGAGAATCATGTAGATAGATGTAAATCCATGGTTCAGTTCAGTCAATATAGATTGAATAGATTGAATATATGGATTCATATTGAATTGTACTTTTGTAATTTCATACTTGAATCATATTCAAGTCAGGCTAATTATATTGAGACTCAGTCTGAGTCAGACACTTTAAATAGAACTTGAAATCCCGAATTAGTTTTAATGTTATCGGTAACTGCTGCACATGGACGGCAGGATTTGTGTCTTTTTCAATTGATAACACCATTTGTTAAGTTTTCTACCTTAAATAGGCAAGCACACATATCTCTGGCTCCTTGAGGTTCAAGAAACTGGTCCCGCTTAAACCTATGTTTACTAGGGTCCGTATTATAATTTAGTATAACTTGAGGGGGTTTTATGTAAAATAGTTTTGTATAATTTTCAAAATACATCTCAAGTATTTTATTATCGTTTTTAGAGTTTTCATGGATGCATATTTTATCAATGTGACATTTCTAGTGAATAAAACCTAATTTCATAACATATGGTACTTATAATATTGGATTTGTATGGTATTTTCTTGTAAATGGAATGTTTTTCTTAAACTTTGGAAATGTGGAATATTATAAATATAAAAAATAGATATTTTGATATTAATTACACATATATTTATTTATTAAAAATATAAGTTTTATTTATAAAAGAAATCACATTTTCTAAAGAAAATTGTATTTTAAATCTTTCGAGATCGTATGCTTCTTGAAGAGGTTTGCATCTCACTCTACTACGCCCAAGAATGTGCGATAATCTGCACCATCCTGAACGGGTTTTCCGAAATGGGTTGTAGAGGCGCATTTGCAAAGATTTGTTAAAATATACATCTTGTAGAAAAATGTTTTTATAAGTCGGAGGTAGTTATGTGTAAAATCGTATTTTTTCCCAAATCTATATTCCTAAATTCCATCGTGCTATGTTACATATGAGTATTGTGAGGAGGTAGGTCATTACCTCGTGTGTTTTCTAAGCTAATACAGTTAAAAGGTATAAACATGTCTATATGAAATATAAAGGTGTTTTAATGTAAAAATGGAATAAAACCTGCTACGGTTATTATTTTGATGTCAAACTTGTTCTATTATCTTCGTTAATGTTTAATGGTCATGACGTAAGAGTTTGGTATTACTGTGTTTAAGAAAAAGTAGAACTTTTTAAGGAAAAACCGAATCGGAAGTCGGATTAACTCCGCTTCCGTCGGATTTTAGTTTTGAATCTTTTTAGAATAGAGAAAAGAAGGAGAAGTAGGGACTTACAGGTTAGTTGACTAGAAGAAAGAAGGAGGAAGAGGTAGGAGGTGTTGGTGCGTCGTTTCGTCGTCGGAATCTCTTCGGATCGTCGTCGGAAGTTCGTCGGAGCTTCGTCCTTTGCTAACTCCACTTGCACACAAAAAGTCTTGGGAGTTTTCTTAAGAGTTTGGGCAGAGATTTATGAGTGAGGGGGTGATTTTAGGGGTGGTATTTATAGGAAAAATCTAGGGTTTAGGGTAGTGAAAGGGTGTATTAAAAATTTGTATTAAAATGGATTAAATGGGGGTATTTTAATTCTCTGGTTAATTGCAGAGAATTTAAACAGTGCAGGGGGATTGTGATAGGCCAAAGGGTGCAGGGGGTTAAAGAAATTTAGGGATCGGACCGAGTTGACCAGGCGGCGCCGGCCGATTCAAGCGCTTCGCCGGCCCGAGTCGGGCCAGTCGGAGCTCATCTTGCTGCCACGTGTCCCTGACGATTGGTCTAGCCTCGTGGTCACGTTTGTTTATTCTATAACTTACCCTATTATGTGTAGTGCACGTGTAGACTCTTGGGCTTCTAAAAGATTAAAAGAATTTAATTAAAAAAATGTGTGGTTGATGGGATTTGAACTCTGGTGCTATGTCTCAGCAGTGCAAGGTCTTACCAATGATTTACAAGCTCCTTCTTGCTGTTCAAAAGCAAATCAAACTTATAATTTATGCTCAGGCTCAAGTACCCCTTTCTGTATTTTTGTAAAAATTGTACAGAAAGTTTAGGGTTGTTACAGAAAAGGGCGGTCGACTACTTGTTCACCGTCAAGAGCGGAGACAAAGAATCCTTCAAAGGATATGTCACCCGCTTCTACAATGCCCTCTACGAGGTCCCCGAGCACCACGATGAAACAGTTATAAACGCGCTGAGGTCGGGTCTTAGGCACAAAGAGTGGCTCCGCTCTTTTGCATTAGCGCAACCTAAGACCATGGCCGAAGTGAAAGCCAGGACCGAGCGAGAAATCCAACTCGAGTCCGAGGTGAACTCAAACCTGCCCCGAGCCGACCAGGCGGACAGAAAGAAAATGGATAGGGAGGAGAAAAAGAAAGTCGGTCGTCTAAAGCCTTACTCCCTGAGGTTTCAGGAGTATACTCCTCTAAACATCTCTCAGACCGAGCTGCTGGAGGAAGCTAAGGGCGAAAGGTTCTTTAAGCTCCCGCCAGTCACCCAAAGGGCAGGTAAGCGTCTCTACGGCCCATACTGCGCGAGGGTCACCCGACTGAGAACTGCAAACAATTACATGACTACATCGAGGAGTTGATCCGCTTAGACCACCTGGCGAAATACCTGCGGGACAAGCGACAGGAAGAGAGGGAGCAAAGGGACCAAACCTCTCCCAGGGAGTTAACGATTGGGCAGATCATGGTCATTACCTCGGACCCAGATAGGAAAAGCGGGGGGAACCGCCACATCCTCCCAGTCGAGGGAACAAGCGATATACCACATAAGAGGTGTAGGAGAGATGGACCGATCATTTTCACTAATGAAGACCTCCACGACATATCGCTCCCTCATAATGACCCTCTCGTGATAACGGCCAGAGTCCACTGTTATAAAGTCCAGAGGATATTAGTCGATTCATGGAGCTCGGCGGATATCCTGTTCTATGATTGTTTCCAGCGTATGGAGCTAGGACCATCCGACCTTCGACCTACCTCCCATGTCCTTTTGGGGTTCACCAATCATTCCGTTCCGGCCGAGCGATTGGTCACCCTCCTCCTCAACATTGGGGAAGCGGGCAATACACGAACTATACCAGTAGACTTCCTCGTCGCTAAGGTCCCTTCATCCTGTAACATTCTCCTGGGACGTCCTATCTTAAACGCTCTCCGGTCCCAGATCTTGACTTATCACCTTGCGATCAAATTCCTTTTGGACCAAGGGGGAATAGGCCGGTCCTATGAAAACCAGCAAACCACTAAGATTTGCATCGCCTCAACGTTCGCCGCCGTAGAGCAGGACAACGATTTTGAGGACACGAATGACTTCCAAGGGTCTTTAGATACATACGACAACCAAAGGGAGGTTAGGAGTGCCCCGGTAGAAGCATTGACGGAAGTCCCCATTGCAGAAGGGGTCGATGGCCGGACAGTCCAGATCGGCTCTCTCTTGACTGGGGAACACCGCGAAGACCTAATCCGGTTCCTACGAGATAACTAGGACGTATTTGCTTGGGCGCCGGCGGACATGCCCGGAATCAACCCTAAAGTGATCTCCCACAAGCTCGGGGTCGACCCGAAAGCAAAGCCCGTCCGACAAAAGAAGAGAAGCTTTGCGCCGGCAAAGCAAAAGGCGATAGAAGATGAGGTGGATCGACTGCTCGCCGCCAACTTCATTAGATTGGCTGGCGAACGTGGTCCTGGTCCAGAAGGCAAACGGGAAATAGCGCATGTGCGTCGATTTCACGGATTTGAACGAGGCCTTCCCCAAAGATAACTAATCACTACCTCGGATAGATCAGCTGGTAGACAGTTCGGCCGGCCACGAATTATTGAGCTTCATGGACGCTTTCTCCGGTTACAATCAGATCAGGATGAACCCGGACGACGAAAAACTCACCGCCTTCACCACTGATCGGGGGTATAATGCTACAAAGTGATGCCCTTCGGACTCAAGAACGCCAGGGCCACATATCAGCGCCTGGTCAATAAGCTATTCAAACCTTAGATTGGCAGAAACATGGAAGTCTATATCGACGAGATGCTCATAAAATCCATATCGTCAGCCGGGCACACTAAAGACCTCGGCGAGACATTCGACGTCCTGCGCAAGTACAAAATGAAGCCGAATCCAGCTAAGTGCGCGTTCGGAGTCACCAGTGGGAAGTTCCTCGGGTTCATGGTAACCCACCGAAGAATCAAAGCAAACCCTGAAAAGATCGACACCATCCTCAACAGGGCAACGCCCAAGAGCAATGTTGACATCATGCGACTCACGGGAAGGGTAGCTGCCCTGAGTCGCTTTATTTCCAGGTCCGGAGAGAAGTTCCTCCCATTTTTCAGGGCCCTAAGGAAGATCCCTAAGTTCGAATGGTCTGAGGAGTGCCAGAACGCTTTCGAACAACTCAAGGCGCATCTAGCGACCCCGCCGCTACTCACCCGACCAGTCGAGGGTGACGAACTATTGCTATATCTGGCCATCTCCAACCAAGCTACAGGCTCGGTGCTCGTCAGAGAATGCGAAGGCATACAAAGGCCGGTCTATTACGTGAGCCATGTTTTCAAGGACACAGAAACGAGATACCCGGCCATAGATAAAATAGTCCTGGCACTTGTCGCCGCCTTCAGAAAACTTTGGCACTATTTTCAAGCGCACACGATCCTCGTCCTCACCGAGCGCCCTTTAGGGTCGATTCTCGCCACCCCCAAGTCATCAGGTCATTTGGAGAAATAGAGGTGGGAACTGTCCTAATTCGATATCAAATACCGCCCCCGACAAGCCATTAAAGCAATGTCTTGGAGGATTTTGTTGTCGAATGCACTATCCCCACTAAAGAAGAAACGCCGACATGGGGCCCCGAACCATGTCCCTCGGTCGAGGAGGTGCCCGACCCCATCCCGGATTGGATGCTCTACGTGGACGGATCCTCTACCGAGGAAGGGAGCGGGGCTGGCCTGATCATCCGCGGCTCGGACGAAGCGGAAATGAAATACTCCTTAAAGCTCGGGTTCAGAGCGTCAAACAACTCCGCAGAATACGAGGCCTTATTGGCAAGATTGTGAATCGCCTCCGGGGTAGGACTGAAGACCATCAAAACTCGCAGCGACTCCGCAAAACGAGGGGTCCGAATTTTTTTTCGCTTCCCGGAAGTCGATTACGACTTGCCGGGGCGATAAAAAAGGTGGCCAAGTAACCGGGCGTTTCAAAGCCCGGGAACCTCTCATGATAAAATACCCAGCTGAGGTAAAAAGGCTTCGAAAAAATTTCGACGAAGTCCAAGTGGAGCAAATCCCCAGGAACTTGAACACCCAGGCCGACACTTTGAGCAAGCTCGCTTCTTCCTATTCGGCCACCCGTAAAAGAAATATTCTCTTCGAAGTCTTACCACGACCCAATGTGGAAGAGGGAGAGGTAATGCTCCAAATCTACGCAACATAAGAAGAAAGCCAAGATTGGAGGAAACCCCTCATGGAGTTCCTGAAAGACGGTGAACTCCCCGAAGATCGGGGAGAAGCTCACCGGCTATGGGCCAAAGCACGCCATTTCATCTGGAGCAACGAAAACATGTACAAGAAGTCATACACTCAGCCTCTGTGTCAGCCCCACTTCCCAAAATACAGAATACGAGGGTGACAAGGCCAGCCATGCTCATACGATCAAGGAAAAATCCTGCCGTAGTCATATTTCGGCTTCTAGCATTATATGGTAATCAGTAAAATACAACACGTATATAGAGAATGCAGTCACTAAAACTATCGGATATAATGGAAACTGAGCGCAATGGAAATAAACAAGAGGGCAACTAACCAGGGATATCAAGGGAAAGATACAAAAGGTTCACTTGTCTCACGGTCTTTTCGAGATGAGACGGATCCACTTCTATCACTGAGCATGCATACTCAGGTCGTTAGGGCGATGCAATAGCAGTATAATAATAATAATAATAATAATAATAATAATAATAATAAGGCAAGAAAATAAAGTAATAATGGTGGAGACAATAAATGCAGGTAATCGATATGTCAATAAGCAATGCAATGTATGATCCGTGTCCCTTTCGGTCTCTAAGTCACTTTTGAAATCGAGTTGCGGAAAGGAGTTATCATGTTTAACGAGAGTCTTGTACGTACCCGAGACTACGACCTACTATTTCCCGGGACATAATCCTGTCAGCCGGACCGCCAGGTCCAAATCTAATATATAAGAGTCGTTGTTCGAATGATCATTCTCTAAATCACTGACCTCGCTAAATACAAGTTCCTTTCCACTTCGATTTCCCCTCTTTCCCCGGGTTTCACTATCTATGAGTATGGGCTAGTTGTGTACAAGTACGCATCAATAACACTGCTTTATTCACTATTCACTGTGTTGTTCACTATCACGAATCATTCACTTTTTACTGGCGTACTTGACACAACTAAACTGATATTATTCACGTTCGACAATGCATTATACACTGAAAATTAATAAGGACGCTCACTATCGCTATAGGTATTGCAGTCGGGTAAAAATGTGAATCATGTCGCTAAACAAATTATATGCAATACAAGTCATTACGCGTCGTATGAACTTAGAAAAATCGCATTAAATTGTACATTCAGAATTTAGTAAAATGATACAAAAGAGGTGAAAATTAAACTTAATCAAAAATTCAACGAAATTAGTTTCAAGTCAATCGGGTTTCGGATTCGCAAATTACAGTCGTTTCATTTTAAGTGTTCTCTGCTGGAAGTTCAGTTCCTGAACTGAAAGTCCATTTCGTAACACAGTTTTTACCCTGTTGGGATCATAATTAGGTGATACTACAGTTGGATAGTATTTATTTTTATCGGTTGGGTTTCCAATGCACCATACAGATCGACAAAATACGCTGTATCCTGGGAGTTATGCATTATTTAATATCGGGATATACGTTCTGTCCCTGCTTAGGACTGCAGTATGTACTGATAATTTAAAATATGATTAAAATAGCAAATGATGGTAAAAACGAATGAAACCACTTCCAATAGTTATCTAACAGATTTATCTTTGCTACGGTATAGGGTTCCGCATAATACCATTTTCACACAGAGTTGTAAAAGCATTTCATTCCAAGTGTTGACACGCAGTGCTGCTCTGGACTGCAGTCCAGAGCCGCACTCCTGAATAGTTTCCGTAACCTTTATAAAATAGAAACAAAATATTAATTATATGGGGTTCTAGATTGTAGAGTCGGATTCGATATGAGCCCTCAAACATAATATTCCGGTGTGTAACCAATTTACTATGATTTTCACAAAATTCAGGTACAACAAATTTCAGACTTGACGGATCTAAAGGGGATGACATTTCACGGTATTAGGGTCTGTATTTTCGAGCCAACTCTTAACACGGTATTCATTATCACTAGGGTAATCTGTTATTTCTAAGTTCCGTAATTTTAAGAGAGTTTTTAGCTTATGTTTGCACCGAGCACCAATATGAACATTTGATTCACAACCGAAATGAATATACTATAGCATGTAGCAAGTATTTGAACTTGCCTGACGACGTATCGAAGATGATACGGCAGTGACGCGGCAACAGTTGTGATCTACGGCAACAGCAACGGCGCGGCAACAGTGGTGATCTACGGTAACAGCAACGGCGTGATCACGATGCAAGCGCGGCTAGGCACGACATGACAAACTCGCCCTTGACTCGAACTTGGGTTCGACGGCTCGGCAGCGACCAGGGGCCGGGTGATGCGATAGTGGCGGTGACGCTGAGCACGGTGTGATGTTGGTAAGGTCGTCGGCGTGGGGCGACGGTGACAGAGGAGGTGGGTGCATGGGGGTTCGGTGATGGGTTTGTCGGGGGCTGGGGTGTAGGGGTCGAGCTCGGCTAGGGGACATGATGATGGCATCGCGGCTCGTCTTGGGCATGGAGCTCAGGTGCAGTGACGGTGCAGAGACGGCTCCAACGAGGTAGGGAGCTCGGCGAGGGGGTGTGCAGGTGAGGGTGCTCGGGGAAGGAGGTAGCCGGCAGCGATGGCTCGGGCGGCATTGAGATGAGTCGACGGAGCTTGGCGCGGGTCACGATGGTGCTCTGGGTGGTTGCGGTGATGTGAGGAGGTCGTGGGGGCACTGGGGTTGGCCGGAGTTGTTGAGTTCGGCGGCGAAGTCGTTGCGCGGAGATGAGGCGATGGTGAAGGGAGAGGCTCGTGCTCGGGGACTTGGTGGTGCAGTGGTTGCTTGGAGTTGGAGGCGAGGGCGTGGTGGCGACGAGAGGCGAGCATGGGGCATTTAGGCGTGGGTTCTTCATAGGGGAGGGAGGGAGAAGGAGAGAGAGAGTGTGTGGGAATTTATCGAGAGGGGAGAGAGAAAACGTAATGAGAGGAGAGAGAGAGTTAAAGAGAAAGGGAGTGAATAAAAAGGGAATTATGGGTATTTAATTAGGAATTAATGGGTGTTAACAGGGAATCCATCGGTTTTGATTTTTGGAAAATCAAAAAGAGAAGGAGAACTATAGAATAAGAAGGGAATCAGCTCTGTGTGTGTGGTGGTGGGGGGGTGAATTAGGTTTGGGTTTGAGTGTTGGGCCGTGGGCCATGGGCCTTGGATTTAGGAAAATATAGAGAGGAAGGAAAATGAGTGGGCATGGGTTTTGGGCAGTTGTTAGGGTATTAAAATTTGCCAGGGAGGAATATTTGGATGGAATAAATTAAATAGAACAATATAGGAAAATTATTATTAGAATACGGATAATGGATTACAAAATAAACTGGGTATTACATCATATCCCTCTTATAAAAATTTTGTTCTCGAAATTAAAAGAACGAAAAATAAGGAAGTAACGATACAAACAAACTACTCAAAAAAATATGGAAAACGCTAACAGATATCCTCCTCACGTTTCCAGGTAGACTCTCCTGGAGAACGACTGCCCTAAGAAACTCAGACCAGTGGAATGACTTTGTTCTTAAGCACTTTCTCCCTACAATCGAGTATGGTGGTAGACTGCTCCACATACGATAGGTCAGTGCCCAGTGTCAACTTTGAATGATCGAGAACATAACTGTCGTCTCGAACACAACGTCGTAACTGAGATAAATGAAAAGTATTGTGCATGCCAGCTAACGATGGAGGCAAGGCAAGTCGATAGGCCACTTCTCCTACTCGCTCTAGCACCTCGAAAGGTCCGATGAATCGAGGACTGAGTTTCCCTCGACTACCAAACCTGATAACTCCGCGGGTAGGTGAAATCTTCAGAAACATATGATCTCCGACCTTGAATTCCAGCGCTCTCCTGCTGGCATCCGCCCAACTCTTCTGTCGGTCCTGAGCCGTCTTGATACGCTGTCTGATCATCTGGACCTTGTCTACTGTCTGAACTATAAGTTCGGGGCCCAGTAATTTTCGCTCACCCACGTCATCCCAACAAACAGGGGATCGACATTTCCGTCCGTAAAGTGCTTCGAATGAAGCCATCTAGATGCTAGCTTGGAAACTGTTATTATAAGAAAACTCCACTAGATGAAGGTGATCCTCCCAAGAACCCTGGAAGTATAGCATGCACGTCCTCAACATGTCCTCGAGCGTCTGAATAGTACGCTCAGACCGTCCGTCCGTCTGTGGATGGTAAGCCGTGCTGAACTTAAGACGTGTACCCAGACTCTCCTGTAAGCTCTTCCCAAAGTGCGAAATGAATCTGGTGCTAATACTATACCGACCAGAACTCCGTGAAATCGCATTACATCTTGCATGTATTTCTCCGCAAGCAACTCTGTCGACTGTCCCACCCGGAAGGGTATAAAGTGTGCTGCTTTCGTAAGACGGTCGACGACAACCCAAACGGCGTTGTTGCTTCTTGGACTCCGCGGTAAAGCAGCCACAAAATCCATAGTAATGTGCTCCCGTTTCCATTCGGGTATCGGAAGCGGTTGCAACAGTCCAGCTGTTCTCTGGTGTTCAGCCTTTACTTGCTGACATATTAAGCACTTGGATACAAACCGTACAATCTCTCACTCCATCCTGTTCCACCAAAGTGCTACTTCAGATCTCGATACATTTTCGTGCCTCCCGGATGCACAGAATAAACTGAACTATGAGCCTCAGCTAGTACTTCTTCTCGAACATCCCCCTTGGGAACACAAAGTCTGCTACCGAATCTCAAAAAACCGTCTCGATGTATGAGTAAGTCTGTCCTTAGTCCGGCTTCCACCTGCTCTCTGAACTTCTGCAATCGAGGATCATTAGCCTGTGCAGCCTTAATGCGACTTACAAGTGAAGACTGCATCTGTAATTGCCAAAACTTCCCGGTTGCACTTGGTGTAACAAGCTCTTGTTCGAGCTTCTGAAAGTCCTTAATGATGCTCCTCTGACTAGTTAACATCATGACCACTGGCTTGCGACTAAGAGTGTCGGGTACGATATTTACTTTCCCCGAATGATACTGTAAGTCCAAGTCGTAGTCCGCCTTTAGTTCTAACCATCGGCGTTGTCTCATATTCAATTCTCTCTGAGTGAACACGTATTCCAGACTCTTGTGATCCGTGTACACTTCTACCTTTTCGCCTAATAGGTAATGTCTCCAGATCTTCAATGCGAAAACAACTGTAACTAACTCCAAGTCATGTGTTGGGTAGTTCTTCTCGTGATTCTTCAGCTGCCGTGAGGTATAAGCAACTACCCAACTGTGCTGCATCAGAACACAACCTAAGCCTATCCCTAAAGCATCGCTGTGTATCATCAAACCCCCTGAATTATCCGGCACTATAAGAATAGTGCCCGTGATCAACTTCTGCTTCAGTACCTCAAAAGCCTGAGTACAATCCTCTGTCCATACGTAAGGCACTTCCTTCCGTGTCAGCTAAAAATTGGGGTCAGGTGATTACAAAGTTCAAGGATGAGATAAAGTAATTACTTGCAATAAGGGAAAGAAATTTTATAATAAGGATCAATTAATGCATCAAGCGCGCTTTAAAGGTACAATACTCTAAGAAAATTTGATCGAACAAAAACTTTATTATTTAGAAAATCTTGACAGAGTACAATTAAGAGATAAACGTGGCCCTAAATTATACATCGTTTTTATTTGGCCCTAAGAAAAGAAAATTAGTCGTGTCAGTCGTGATTGTGGAAGTTCAACAAGTTGCGATAAGTTCTCAAGCTAAGATAGGGGCATCCATTCCCATAGTGCCTTGCTTGGATATCTGCTTGAGGTTCTTCAGTCTCGAATTCCTCTTCACTCGAGGTTTCATCCTCCGATTCCTCCTCGGCTGGAGCTTCGTCTTCAGATTCCTCCCCTATAGGGTTTTCTACTCCTGGAGCTTCGTCTTCAGATTCCTTCCCTATAGGGTTTTCTACTCCTAGCTCTTCCTCTTTGGCTGGAGCTTCCTCATCGGAAACCTCTTCCATATGCTCCTCCTCTTCCGGGTCCCTTTCTGGATCCTCTTCTATAGAGTCTTCTTCAGGATTCTCCTCTTCAGGATCCTCATCTGGATCCTCCTCTACCGCATTTTCCTGTGGATTCTTTTCTATCGGGTCTTCTTCGAGATCCTCCTCTTCAGGGTCTTCTTCTGGGTCCCCCTCTTTATCGTCAGAATCATTAATCATATTGATCTCTGAAGCTGCGACATCGACTCCCTCGTCCTCAGATTCGTTGTCGTCGAAAATAATCTGTGGGCCATCGACCTCGTTGTCTGAACTCACTAATATACAGTCGAAAGAAATGCAGGACCGAGTGTCCTAATCGAGAAGCGGTGATGCCCGAGGATTGGCCATGGCCTGAAAAGTAAAGGTCATGATCAGATAGTGAAACACAAAGGAAAATAACAACTAATGATGCCGAACACGAGGAAAAATAAGGTAGCTAAGATTCAAAAACTTGAACTTGAGTGGTGATGCACAAGTAGTATATGGAAGTGAGAACAAGGAAACAAAGTATAATTCAAGGGATCCCAAAATTGAACTGCAATCTTATTCTAAACCCGGCGGCTCTGATACCAACAAAACCATATCACGCCCCGCTTCCCAAAATACGGAATACGAGGGTGACAAGGCCAGCCATGCTCCTATGACCAAGGAAAAATACTGCCGTAGTCACATTTCGGTTTCTAGTATTATATGGCAATCAGTAAAATACAATACGGATAAAGAGAATGTAGTCACTAAAACTATCGGATATAAGAGAAACTGAGCGCAATGGAAGTAAACAAGAGGGCAACTAACCAGGGATATCACGTAAAAGATATAAAAGGTTCACTTGTCTGGATCTTCGCAGTCTTCTCGAGATCAGACGGATCCACTTCTATCACTGAGCATGAATACTCAGGTCGTCAGGGAGACGCAATAGTAATATAATAATAATAATAAGGCAAGAAAATAAAGTAATAACGGTGGAGACAATAAATGCAAATAATCGATATGTCAATAAACAATTCAATATATGATCCGTGTCTCTATCGGTCTCTAAGTCACTTTTGAAATCGAGTTGCGGAAAGGAGTGATCATGTTTAACGAGGGTCTCGTACGTACCCGAGACTACGGCCCACTATTGCCCGGGACATAACCCTGTCGGCCGGACCGCTAGGTCCAAACCTAATATATAAGAGTCGTTGTTCAAATGATCATCCTCTAAATCACCGACCTAGCTAAATACAAGTTCTTTTCCACTTCGATTTCCTCTCTTTCCCCAGGTTTCACTATCTATGAGTATGGGCTAGTTGTGTACAAGTACGCATCAATAACATTGCTTTATTCACTATTCACTATATTGTTCGCTATCAAGAATCATTCAATTTTTACTGGCGTACTTGACACAACTAAACCGATATTATTCACGTTCGACAATGCATTATACACTGAAAATTAATAAGGACGCTCACTATCGCTAGAGGTATTGCAGTCGGATAAAAATGTGAATCCTATCGCTAAACAAATTATATGCAATACAAGTCATTACGCGTCGTATGAACTTAGAAAAATCGCATTAAATCGTACATTAAGAATTTAGTAAAATGATACAAAAGCGGTGAAAATTAAACTTAATAAAAAATTCAACAAAATTGGTTTCAAGTCAATCGGGTTTCGGATTCGCAAATTACAGTCGTTTCATTTTAAGTGTTCTCTGCTGGAAGTTCAGTTCCTGAACTGAAAGTCTATTTCGTAACACAGTTTTCATCCTATTGGGATCATAATTAGGCAACACTACAGGTGTATAATATTTAGGTTTATTAGTTAGGTTTCCAATGCACCAGACGGATTGACAAAATCCTCTGTATCCTGGGAGTTATGAATTATTTAATATCGGGATATACGTTCTGTCCCTGCTTGGGACTGCAGTATGTACTGATAATTTAAAATATGTTTAAAATAGAAAACGATGGTAAAAACGAATGAAACTACTTCCAATTGTTATCTAACAGATTTATCTTTGCTACGGTATAGGGTTCCGCATAATACCATTTTTACACAGAGTTGTAAAAGCATTTCATTCCAAGTGTTGACACGCAGTGCTGGTTTGGACTGCAGTCCAGAGCCACACTCCCGAACAGTTTCCGTAACCTTTATAAAATATAAATAAAATATAAATTATATGGGGTTCTAGGTTGTCGAGTCGGTTTCGATACGAGTGCTCAAACACAATATTCCGGTGTGTAACCAATTTACTATGATTTTCATAATATTCAGATACGGAAATTTTCAGACTTGACGGATCTAAAGGGGATGACATTTCATGGTATTAGGGTCCGTATTTTCGAGCCAACTCTTAACACGGTATTCATTATCACTAGGGTAATCCGTTATTCCTAAGTTCCGTCATTTTAAGAGAGTTTTTAGCTTATGGTTTGCATGGAGCACCTATATGAACATTTGATTCGCAACCGAAATGAATATACTATAGCATGTAGCAAGTATTTGAACTTGCCTAATGGCGTATCGAAGACGATAAGGCAGCGACGCGGCAACAACGGTGATCTACTTCAACGGCAATGACAACGACACGATCACGACGCAAGCGCGGCTGGGCACGGCACGACAAACTCGACCTCGGCTCGAACTTGGGTTCGACGGCTCGGCAGCAATTAGGGGTCGGGTGAAGCGACGGTGGCGGTGACGCTGAGCACGATGTGCCATTAGCAAGGTCGTCCACATGGGGCGACGGTGACAGAGGAAGTGGGTGCGTGGGGGTTCGGTGATGGGTTCGTCGGGGGCTGGGGTGCTGGGGTCGAGCTTGGCTAGGGGACACGATGATGGCATTGCAGCTCGTCTTAGGCGTGGAGCTCGGGTGCAGCGACGGTGCAGAGACGGATCCGACGAGGTGGGGAGCTCGCCGAGGGGGTATGCAGACGAGGGTGCTCGGGGAAGGAGGTGGCCGGCAGCAATGGCTCGGGCGGGGTTGAGATGAGCCGACGGAGCTTGGCGCGGGTCACGGTGGTGCTCTGTGTAGTCACGGTGGCGTGAGGAGGTCGTGGGGGTGCTGGGGTTGGCCGGAGTTGTTGAGTTCGGTGGAGAGGTTGTTGCGCGGAGATGAGGCGATGGTGAAGGGAGGGGCTCGTGCTCGGGGACTTGGTGGTGCGGTGGTTGCTTGGAGTTGGAGGCGAGGGCGTGGCGGCGACGAGAGGCAAGCACGGGGCATTTAGGCGTGGGTTCTTCGTAGGGGAGAGAGGGAGAAGGGGGGAGAGAGTGTGTGTCGGAATTTATCAAGTGGAGAGAGAGAAAACGTGATGAGTGGAGAGAGAGAGTTAAAGAGAAAGGGAGTGAATTAAAAGTGAATTATGGGTATTTAATTAGGAATTAATGGG
The DNA here is from genome assembly GCA_030015575.1 of Agapanthus africanus. Classification (NCBI taxonomy): domain Eukaryota; kingdom Viridiplantae; phylum Streptophyta; class Magnoliopsida; order Asparagales; family Amaryllidaceae; genus Agapanthus; species Agapanthus africanus. The sequence goes on along the minus strand of CM057351.1, from coordinate 364,762,980 downwards.
TGTTAATAGGGAATCCATTGGTTTTGATTTTTGGAAAATCAAAAGGAGAAGGAGAACTATAGAATGAGAAGGGAATCAGCTCTCTGTGTGTGTGGGGGGGGGTGAATTGGGTTTGGGTTTGAGTGTTGGGCCGTGGGCCTTGGACTTGGGAAAATATAGTGAGGAAGGAAAATGAGTGGGCATGGGCTTTGGACAGTTGTTAGGGTATTAAAATTTTCTAGGGAGGAATATTGGGAAAATAATCTGGATGGAATAAATTAAATAGAACAATATAGGAAAATTATTATTAGAATACGGATAGTGGAGTACAAAATAAACTGGGTATTACATCCTGCTCTGATGCATCGATCACCACGAGGCTGACTACGTTCTTCGAGAAATTCAAGAAGGGGTCTGGGGAGCACATCAAGGAGCCCACACCTTGGTCCAGAAGATGTTGCTCCAAGGGTACAACTGGCCGAACTTATACCAGGACGCCGAGAAGCTGGTCAGAAGATGCAAGAACTGCCAACTCTTCGGCAGCATACCTCGTCTTCCGGCCACCGAACTAACACCACTCAGCTCCCTTTGGCCGTTTGCACAATGGGGGGTGGATATGGTCGGTCAACTCCCCACCGGCACGGGCGGACACAGATACATCCTCGTCGCTGTGGACCACTTCATAAAATGGATAGAGGTTGTACCCATCAGAAAATCGGACGCCGCCCCTGCGATAAAGTTTCTGCAGAACAACATAATCTTTTGATTCGGAATCCCGAGGTGCATAGTTACTGACCACGAGACCAACTTCGAAAACGATAAAGTCAAAGAGTTTTGCATGGACTACCACATACTGATGAAGTTTTCCACGGTTGCACATCCTCAATGCAACGGGCAGGCCGAAATAGCGAACCGAGGCGTCATCCGCGGTTTCAGTGCCCGCTTGGAAGGAAGGTAGGGCGGCTGAGTCAAAGAACTACTACGGGTGCTATTGGCATTGCGAACATCGAAGAAAACACCCACGGGAGAAACCCCATTCAGCCTCTGCTACGGCACCGAGGCGATGGTCCCCGCGGAGATCTGACTGTCCAGTTATAGGGTCGAACATTTCGACAACGAGTCCAACACCTCGGCGCTCCGAAACATCTTGGACATCTTATTGGAAAAACAGGATCGAGCGCAAATCAGAGCGGCCGCCAACCAGCAGCAAACCGTACGCTACTAAAATGCCCGAGTTAAATATCGGGCCTTCAAGATAGGAGACCTATTCTTACGAAGAAACGAGTTCATAGACTAAGGGAGACTACATAAGTTCTCCCCAAAGTGGGACGAACCATTCCTCGTAACGGAAGTATTGCCCGGTGGTGCATACTGCCTGCAGGACGCCGGATGGTGTAATTTTCCTCGGCCCTATAATGCCGAAAAGCTTAAATTGTATAATAAAAATATATCGTCTTTCAAATAAATGTAATTCCTTTTTTTGCATTTAACTAAGTCTTCCAGGCTAAGTCCTCTTGTGGAAAAGACTTTGTGTACCCCCGTAGGGCTCTAGCCCTTTGGTTCTTTTCTCGATTCCAAGACTCCGAAGTTTTTTGACAAAACATAAAATATGTATCAAGAAGGGGAAAAGAGATGGTACACTGCAATCAAAGACAAGTTTTTTTTATTAAGAGGTATTATGGACTCCCCATCCTTACAACAATTACAACAAAGAAGGGCGGGGGTTAAGGAAACATTGTCGGTGGTACACCGAAGAAAGCTCCTCCAGCCGATCCCGAGCAGCTTTGACCCGCTCCCTCCGACAGTACTCGCGGACCCTAGAAGCCACGGATTCCCTGGGACCCTCTTCCGCCGAGCAGGAAGTGATGACCAACTTTTGCTGGAAACTCTCAAGAAGGAGGTCCACCGAGCGATCCCGCCTACTCTTTGAGATCAGATCAAACCCATGGACCGTGTGCGTTTTGTCGAACGCCTCGTCCATCAGCCGCGGGGATAGGGTATTGTGCAGACCCGGTGAAGTCTTCCATATCGCATAAATCAATACCAGAAGGAGAGGAGATCTCCGGGGAAGCAAGCATCTACAGTGGCCCTCCAAGCGGCTTATCACCGCCTTGTACGTTTCCTCAGAACGATCAAGGTTGTAAAAGTATGCGTCATCATAGGAAACGATCTCCCTGATAGTATACACACGGCCGACCATCTTCAGGGAGTGCGAGACTAGAAAGAAATCAATGTACTTTCAGTATTTATGGCCTCTACAAAAATCTTCCAATGGCCGAGATTTACTCGCATAGCGACGCAAATCACGGAAAATCGCACTTTCCCGATATGGTGCTGCTACGCGTCATCCGCGACGGTCACCATTCCTGCATATACCGGTCATGGAAGATTGAACGATGCCCCAATGGCGGCCGAGGAGATAATAAAGGCCTCATCACGAGGCCGCCAGACAGTTTCCTACTCGGTCCATCCGCAGCGGATAACTTCCTGTCCAACGACGATGTTGATCAAAAGCTCTCCTCACGAGGCCAACCAGTAGATTCTTACTCGGTCCATCCGCAGCGGGTAGCTTCCTGCCCAACGATACTGTGGATCAAAATCCCTCCTCATGAGGCTACCGAGTAGATTCATGTTCGTTCCATCCGCAGCGGGTAGCTTCCTACCCAACAACACTATGGATCAAAAGCCTTACTTGCGAGACCACCGAGTAGATTTCTGCTCGGTCCATCTGCAGCGGGTAGCTTCCTGCCCAACAACGCCATGGATCAAAAGCCCTCCTCATGAGGCCACCGAGTAGATTCCTGCTCGGTCCATCCGCAGCGGGTAGCTTCCTGCCCAACAACGCTGTGGAACAAAATCCCTCCTCGCAAGGACACCGAGTAGATTCCTACTCGGTCCATCCGTAGTGGGTAGCTTCCTGCCCAACAACGCTGTGGATTAAAAGCCTTCCTCACGAGGCCACCGAGTAGCTTCCTGCTCGGTCCGTCTGCAGCGGGTAGCTTCCTTCTCAACTACGCTGTGGATCAGAAGCCCTCCTTACGAGACCACTGAGTAGATTCCTGCTCGGTCCATCTGCAGCGGGTAGCTTCTTGTCCAACAACGGTATGGATCAAAAGCCCTCCTCGTGAGGCCATCGAGTAGATTCTTGCTCGGTCCATCCGCAGCGGGTAACTTCCTGCCCAACAACGCTGTGGATCAAAAGCCTTCCTCGCGAGGCCACCGAGTAGTTTCCTGCTCGGTCCATCCGCAGTGGGTAGCTTCTTGCCCAACTACGCTGTGGATCCAAAGCCCTCCTCACGAGGCCATCGAGTAGCTTCCTGCTCGGTCCATCCGTGGTGGGTAGCTTCCTGACCAACAACATTGTAGATGAAAAGCCCTCCTCATGAGGCCATCGAGTAGCTTCCTGCTCGGTCCATCTGCAGCATGTAGCTTCCTGCCCAACCACGCTGTGGATCAAAAGCCCTCCTCATGCGGCCACCGAGTAGTTTCCTGCTCAGTTCATCCGCAGCAGGTAGCTTCCTTCCCAACAACGCTGTGGATCAAAATTCCTCCTCACGAGGCCACCGAGTAGCTTCCTGCTCTATCCATCTACAGTAGGTAGCTTCCTACCCAACAATGCTGTGGATCCAAAGCTCTCACCACGAGGTAGCTGGGTAAAAAAGGCGATACCGACCTTCCTACACTTGGATATCGTTTGACTCGATGAGCGATCGCCATCTCTACTCCGGGGAAAAGGAGGATACCGACCTTCCTACACTTGGCTATCGTTTGACTCGATGCGCGATCGCCATCTCGACTCCGGGGAAAAGGAGGATACCGACCTTCCTACACTTGGCTATCGTTCGACTCGATGCGCGATCGCCACCTCGACTCCGGGGAAAAGGAGGATACGATCTTCCTACACTTAGCTATCGTTCGACTCTACTCGATGAACGGTCAGCAAGTGCGGGAAGGGTGGACACCGGCCTAACACTTGCAGAATGAAGATTCGAACAATGAAAAGTATATGAGCCAAAAGTACTTGCGCAGCGAGCAGACATTTGGGCAAAGGAAAAAAGGATACTTTATTTATAATCAAAAATAAATACAAGGTATTCTGGGCTCCTCAACTTTACAAAAATGCTCGGAGGCTTACAAAATTTTAAGGAAAAAATCTTCAATGGAGGAAAGCTCAGGCCGCTCTCTCGGCCGAGATCTCACCCTGCTCGAGGCAGCCATCAGGGACCAAAACTGTGACCTCGGGGTCGGCGCTTCCACCGACAGCCTGCCCCCAACGTCCGCCTCGGCGACTTCCCCCTACGGCGCTTCCTCGGCCATGATGTACTTGGCGCGGAGCTCGCTGACATCGAACCCCGGCATGGACTCCTTGACGGTGTCAAGAGTGTTGTGCTACACGATGACCGCGGATTCGGCGAGATCGGCGCAAAATTGGCCGGACGCTTTGTATCCCTCCACGGCCTTCGCCACCCGGCTCTCGGCGAGCATCACCGCGTCTATGGCCACCCGGACATCCCTCTTAAGGGCGTCCCTCGACTTCTTCAGCGTGTTGTAGAAGCTGTTCACCTCCTCCAACTTGGCTTGGATAGCCCGGTTGGACTCATCCAGGAGCCGATGAAACTCCTTCAGCTTGGAGTTCATCAGCCCTTCGACGACCAGTCGAGTGTCAAGGAGAGCCGCATTCTCCTCCACCTGCCGCAGTTGGAAGCGGAGTTCCTCCTCCCGCGAGGAGGATTTGCCCGCCTTTTTCATGGCCAGAACTACCTCCTCGGACTCCATGGCGACGAGGAGAGCGCAGTGATGAAGGACCCGAGGAAAGCAGTAAACAGGTTAGAAAGATCAAACCGAGGAAATAAGACTTAATAAATTTTAAGAAAAGTCAAGTACCGACTTGAACCGCCTCCTGCGCTATGGCAGCCACCTGGGCCTTCATGGTCTCCCGGGAAATCTTGCCCCCGGCTGCCTGCTCCATATCCGAATGCAAGCTGTCGGCGATGGAGAGCTCCGAGGGCACCTCAATGCAGAATTCGCCCTCCTGCACTCGGATCCCGGTAGAAGGTGGCCGAGAGACCGCCCACTTCTGCCTTTTGAGGGGGATTTCGGCGGGCTCAGCCTCTTCCTCCTCCTCTCCCGCCCGGGGTGCCGGGTCCCGTGTGTGCTTATGACCCCCACCCCATGGCGTTCTTCTGGGGCTCGGAAAGCGGCGGAAGGCTTGGATGGTGGAGTTGGCCTCGGGGCCGAGCTCGGACCGGGTCGAGACGAGCTTGCACCCCCGTCCTTCCTTCCTTGGGTCTTGGCGGCCATGGAGACTAGTATTTTTTATCGGTCCATTGGCTCTGCAAAAAAAGAACATGCAAACAAAGGGGGTCAGCGACACCGAAACAGCAAAGGAAATTTAGAAAAGTCTAAACAGGTCGTCGAAGGCCCTAACTTACCCATAAAACGCGCAGGACTGAGCCCGGCCCAGCTCAGTGCCTGCTCGGATAGCATGACATCCGCTCGCTCGATCGGTTCCCACTGGGACACCACCCTCGCTTCGGGGGAAGTCGACTGCTTTGCCCTCGGGCTATCAGCCCTGTGCCACTGCATAGTCACAGGCCAATCCTCATCCTCAGGTGGCACGACGAATACAAACTTCTCCTTCCATTCATGGATGAAAGAAGGGACGACTACTACCCCCGACCCGGCCGCCCCATCCTTACGTTTTTTATACGAAAAATACATCCAGCTTGGCTCTTCCTTGCTGGTATCGGGATGATTTTTATAATAAAAGAAAGGCACAAGGAAGGTCAAACTGAAGGGGATCTGATCAAGTTTTAACCAGACAAAAAACCCGAAGAGGATTCTCCACGAGTTCGGAGCTAGCTGGCCCGGGGCATGACGGAAGCAACGAAGCACCCCACAAACCTTAGTTGGGAAGGGCAGATGCATTCCTACCCGGAACGCTTCCAAATACAGGGCAATCTCCTTGCCCTGCACCTGGTCTTCTCGCTCACCCTCTCCAGCTAATCGGATGGAATAACTAGAGGGGATGTGGAATCGAGTCTGAATCTCGAAAAGCTCATCTAGACTCTTCAAGACGAAGGGCGCATCGCGGGTGTTCCCGATGCGTACCTTAGTGGCCCTTGTCGCTGACTCTAGGGGGAGCCCAACATAGAAGACGTAGCAGAAAAGGAACCCTCTTGGCTATCTGAAGCCGAAGAGGAGGAAGACCCACTGGACTCAGCCCCAGCAACAGGAGCCTCATCGTCCGACTCTACCCTTACTAGCTCTACAAACTCTTCGGATGAAGACATCTAACCTGATTCAAAGAAAGGGACTCACCGAGGAATAATCAACAGAGGATCCATTCTAAGAAGTGGAGCGCCGGGCAATCTTCAACAATGAAATAGAGTTAGAGCAAAGTTTCGGCCCTAGGATGGTCCCTTCATATTTATACACCCCAAAAGAGTACATCATACGACCCAGATTGGTTCCCAAGCGGCAGTCGAAGCTCCACGTGGCGGTCGACCATTGGGGACGTCTCTTCAGCTGCAGGAGTCAAAGACAGCCTGTCTTGCCCGCCAAACGACGTTCAACACGTGGCCCATATCCCAACTGGCGAATCGACTCAAACGACGCCCCCTCTTTAAAGCGCAATCATTTCAATGATCCGCTGACGCCATCGGGGATATGCACGAAAATTCAGGCGCACGACAAGGCGACACGTGGGCCCAAAAATCGAAGCGACACAACCGCCAAACGCTATATCGTTCCCAGTCGATCCACATTATGATTCTCAGCGCCAAACCGAGTAGAAGAAAAACCGAGCATGCCACTCTCGACCCGACCCATGAATAGGTCGGAACGAGAGTGAGGGGATAATGATGATGCTCACAAGTAGTATTTCCTCAGATTATGACACGTGGCGGATGACGTGTCCCGAAGGCTACGAAGGTGGAATAAATGAGTTGCATTAAGGGCATTCCTCGGGACTTCTTCTCAAAGAAGTATCCGACCTTTCAGGAGACCTCCCTGAGTACTTTCCACCTTCACCTAGCAAACCGCCAACAGCTCATCTCCGAGCTTCCTCAGTCTCCTTGCTCGTCTCCGAGCCATCTAATAGGCCGAGCTTCTTCGGCCTCCTCGCTCGTCTCTGAGCCTTTTGTCAGGCCGAGCTTCCTCGGCCTCCTTGCTCGTCTCCGAGCCTTCTGTCAGGCCGAGCTTCCTCGGCCTCCCCGATCAACCGAGAGCACAAAACCCAAGTGCCCACGCAACGGCTCCGTGTATCTCGCCAGGGCGAGATATCCGCCTCTCCACGTTCCGCGTCCACGCTAGCGCATCCCCCATTAATGGGCGCATCTCGCCATTAAATGTGAGGATAGCGCTGGGGCGTAACTGACGGCGATGATCTCGCGCCTGCTCGCTCCACACGACCACTATATAAACCCCTCTCTCAGACGACTCAGGTAATTAAAACTCATTTCCAATACACCGTTACTCTGCACCTATTCCTCGGCACTAACTTGATCGTCGGAGAAACCTACGGTGGTCATCCATCCCGGGACTTCTTTTGCAGATAGTTCGGCGTCAACGCCAACCCATTAATATCCACACGCTCAACAACTTCCAAACAAAATATCAACCGTCAAAGACCGCCATCATAGGATCGATGGAGGACAACATCTGAAGGAAATCACAGCCTCCATCACTTACAATTAGCTTTCAACTTTAGGATCTCAGAAAGATTATCAAATGGTTATGATCGTTGAGTCTTTTTAGTTGATAGATACTTGTTAATTGTGATCAGTTTCTCGTTCTCTGGTTTTTATAATGGCAAGTTAAATATCAGATATCATGTCGGGTGGTATTGTCAAATATTGGTTTCTATATTTTTGTAATGTAAGCACCATTTATGTAACTTTTTTTTTGAAAAAATATTAAGTAATTTAGATTTTTAGTTTTATTAAATTTATATTTTGCTCAATAGCTCGGTGAGAAAGGCTATGAAACGAGGGAGATGAAACGGATTCATGCAAAGTAAGTTGGTCCAAATGCATCGGATTATTTACAAAGCCCAAAATCCAAAAAAGAAAATTACCCTCAATTGTTTTCCTCATAATGGTAAATATCGGCCTAAATGCTGTCATCACGGCATTTAAGCCAAAACCACGAAATGCCAGCCAACATTCACCAAATATCGTTTTTCTTCGTATGTCTGTGTCGTTTTCTTTCTAAAACTGATGTTTCGGTGATGCCGTCCGACATTTAGAACACTGCTGAGGGCAGCTAGGTAGTGCTGCGGCACATTCTGCCGATGTCGTCCATCTGATGCTCAAGTTAGTGTCTAAGGATGGTTTTGAGCTAGGGTTTTATGTAATTGAAATGGTGTACCTGTTCAGTGTTCATCCGTTGTTACCTAGAGACTGTCCTTAAGGGTGAGCATGTCGTTTTCACCGAGACGGTTAATGCTTCCTCTAGGGCGGGGTAGTAGATGTCAGATGACTACTATCCTACCTCTGGTCCATCGTAGTGATTTGCACTTGCCATGTAGCTTTTAGTAGGAATAGAAGTAGACCCTCTACCGGATTTGATACGTGTTCCTATCCTTTCTTATTAATATCACTTAGTTGTATCCTTAACAAAACATCAACAAAACAACAACTATAGTAGTATTGGTAGTAGGAGGAGGAAAAGCGGTGGGGGCAGCTGCTGCAACCATAGTCATAAGGGTAGTGGTAATGGTCATAGTTGTAGTCGTATCGTAGCGGTCGTGGTAGCAGCAGCGGTGGTAATAATAGTAAATAAAAGAAGTAAAATAAAATGCTCCCTAGATTCATATTAAGCTAAATCTCCTCGATCCATGTTGATGGAGGCGGTGATCTCCTTCAGATGTTGTCCTCCGTCGATCCTGTGATTGAGGTCTTTAACGGTTAAGATTTGGTTTGGGAGTTGTTGAGCGTGTGGATCTCAATGGGTTGGTGTTGATGCGGAGCTCTCTGCAAAGGAAGTCCTAGGGTGGGTGACCACCGTAGGACCCTCCGATGATCAAGTTAGCGCCGAGGAATAGGTGCAGAGTAACGACGTATTGGAATGAGTTCGAATTACTTGAGTCGTCTGAGAGAGGGGTTTATATAGTGGTCGCGTGGAGCGAGCAGGCGCGAGGTCATCGCCGTCAGTTACTCCCCTGCGTTATCCTTGTATTAATGGCAGGATACACCCATTAATGGGGGACGCGCTAGCATGGGACGCGGAACGTGGGGAGGCGGATATCTCGCACTGGTGAGATACGCGGAGTCGTTGCGTGGGCGCTTGGGTTCCGTGCTCTCGGTTGATCGGGGAAGCCGAAGAAGCTCGGCCTTTCAGATTACTCGAAGACGAGCAGGGAGGCCGAGGAAGCTCGGCCTGTCAGATGGCTTGGAGACGAGCTGTTGGCTGTTTGCTAGGTGAAAGTGGAAAGTACTCAGGGAGGTCTCCTGAAAGGTCGGATGCGTCCTCGGAGACGAGGTCCCGAGGAACGCCCCTAATGCATCTCATTTATTCCACCTCCGTAGCCTTCGGGACACGTCATCCGCTACGTGTCGTAATCTGAGGAAATACCACTTGTGAGCATCATCATTAGCCCCCACTGTCGTTTCGACCTATTCACGGGTCAAGTCGAGAGTGGCCTGTTTGGTTTTTCCTCTGCTCAGTTTGGTGCCAAGATTCATAATATGGATCGCCTGGTAATGACATGGCATTAGGCGGTTGCGTCGTTTCGATCTTTGAGCCCATGTGTCGTCTCTCCATGCGCTTGAATTTTCACGCGTATCCTCGATGGCGTCAGCCGATCAGTGAAATGATTGCACTTTAAAGAGGGGGTGTCGTTTCAGTCGATTCATCAGTTGGGGTACGGGCCACGTGTCGGACGTCGGTTGGCGGGCGAGACAGGCTGTCTTTGACTCCTGAGATCGAAGAGACGTCCCCAATGGTCGACCGCCACGTGGAGTTTCGACTGCCGCTAGAAGCGACGTTTCGTTTTGGCGGGAATCGATCTGGGCCGTAGGATGTTCTCTTTGGGGTGTATAAATAGGAGGGGACCATCCCAGGGCTAACACTTCGCTTCAATTTCCTTCGTTGATGAAGATTGCTCGGCGTACCTCCGTTTAGATCGGATCTTCTGTTGATCTTTCCTTCTTGAGTCCCCTTCTTTGAATCATGTTAGATGTCTTCCTCTGATGAGTCTGTAGATATTGTAAGGGTAGAGTTGGATGATGAGGCTCCAGTTGCTGGGGCCAAGTCCAGTGGGTTTTCATCCTCTTCGGATTCAGATAGCCAAGAGGGTTCTTCTTCTTCGTCGTCTTCTGTGTCGGGTTCTTCCCATAGAGTCAGGGCCACCCTTATCACTCGCCGTCGGGCGGCGACAAGGGTTCCCAAGGTGTGCATCGGGAACACCCGCGATGCGCCCTCCATCTTGAAGATTCTGGACGAGATTTCTGACAGTCGGGCTCAATTTCATATCCCCTCTAGCTATTCACTCCGTTTAGCCAAAGATGGTGAGCGGGAAGACCAGGTGCAGGGCAAGGAGATTGCTCTGTACTTGGAAGCGTTCTGGACAGGAATACGTCTGTCCTTCTCACCCGCGGTTTATGAGGTGCTTCATTGATTCTGTCTAGCCCCGAGCCAGCTAGCGCCGAACTCGTGGACAATTCTCCTTGTGTTTCTTGTCCAGTTAAAACTTGATCAGATCCCTTCAGTTTGACCCTCCTTGTATCTTTTCTTTGTTATAAAAATCACCCCGGCACCAGCAAGGAAGAGCTGAGGTGGGCGCATTTTTCGTTTAAAAACCATAGGGGTTGGGTGGCCAGGTCGGGGGTAGTGTTCGTCCCTTCATCCATTCATGAATGGAAGGAGAAGTATGTATTTGTCGGGCCACCGGAGGGCGAGGATTGGCCTGTGCCCACACAATGGCACATGGCCGACTGCCCGAGGTCAAAACAGTCGACCTCCCCGGAGGCGAGGGTGGTGTCCCAGTGGGAATCGATCCAGCGGGCCAACGTCCTGCTTTCCGAGCAGGTACTGAGCTGGGCTGGGCACATTCCTGCGTGTTTCCTGGGTAAGTTAGGGCTTTCGATAATCTGTTTAGACTTTGCTAAATTTCCTTTGCCATTTCAGTGTCGCTAACCCCCTTTTGTTTGTATATTCTTTTTTTTTTGTAGAGTCTATGGACCGATCAAAAATCATGGCTGCCATAGCCACGAAGGGCCCCAAAAAAAGAAGGCCGGGGGCGCAAGCTCGTCCCGCTCCGGTCCGAGCTCGGCCCCGAGGCAAACACCTTCGGCTAAACCTTCCGCAGCACCTCCGGTCCGGGAGGAGCACCATGGAGGGGGGAGGTCAGAAGCACGTGCGGGACGCGGTGCCCCGGGCGAAGGAGGAGGAGGAGGAGCCCACCGAGGTCCCCCTCAAGAGAATGAAGCGGGCGGTCTCTCGGGTGCCCCTACCGGGATTCCAGTGCAGGAGAGCGATTTCTGCATTGAGGTGCCCTCGGGGCTATCCATGGCCGACAGCTTGCTGGCAGACATGGAGGCGGCGGCCGGGATGAAGATTCCCCAGGGAACCATGAAGGCCCAGGTGGCCACAATAGCGCACGAGGCCGTTCAGATCGGTATCTAGCCTTTCCTTAAAAATTTCTTAAGTTATATTTCCTCGGTTTCAGTTTTCTAACATGTTTGTTGTTTTCCTCAGGTCCTTCATCACTGCGCTCTCCTTGTTGCCATGGAGTCCGAGGAGGTAGCCCCGGCCATGAAGAAGGCGGGCGATTCCTCCTTACGGGAGGAGAAACTTCGCCTCCAATTGTAGCAGGCGGAGAAGAAGGCGGCCATTCTTGACTCGAGATTGGTTGCTGAGGGGCTGACGAACTCCAAGCTGAAGAAGTCCCACCTTCTTCTCACTGAATCCAACCGGGCTATTCAAGCCAAGATGGAGGAGATGAACGGCCTTTACAACTCCATGAAAAGGCCGAGGGATGCCTTCAAGAAGGATGCTCGGGTGGCTTTGGAGGCGGCTCAGCAAGCTGAGAGCCAGGTGGCGAAGCTTGCTGAGAGCCGGACGGCGAAGGCCGTGGAAAAATATAAGGTGTCCGATCAATTTTATCTTGATCTCGCCTAATCCGCGGTCATCGGGTGGCAAAAAGCCCTCGATGCTGTCAAGGAATCAATGCTGGAGTTCACGGACGTCGAGCTCCGTGCTAGGTTCCCTCTCGCCGAGGAAGCGCCGCAGGGGGGAGGCGCCGAGCCGGCTGCGGGAGGCGAGGCTGTTGGTGGAAGCGCCGAGCCTGAGCTTGCCGTTTTAGTCCCCGGCGATGGCGTCGAGCAGGGAGAGATCCCGGCCGAGCAGACGGCCTGAGCTATCCCCCATTCTCCCTTTTTTTTTTCTTTTTAGGATTTTTGTAAGCCTCCGGGCATTTTTGTAAGGCTGAGGAGCCCACAATATCTTTGTACATAATTTTGATCATGAATAAAGTGTACTTTTTCTTCGCTCAGATATCTGATCAATCTGCAAGTATTTTATCTCGTATACTTTTCATTATTCGAATCTTTATTCTGCAAGTATTTTTAGCTCGTAAGTCTTTTTATCTTACTAGTGTAAGGCCGGTGTCCACCCTTTCTGCGAGTATTAGTAGGCGCGATAGCCAAGTGTAGGAAGGTCGGTATCGTCCCTTTTCTCTGAGTCGAGATGGCGATCACCCATTGAGTATGAATCGATCGATAGCCAAGTGTAGGAAGGTCGGTATCATCCCTTTCCCTGGAGTCGAGGCGGCGATCGCGCATCGAGTATGAATCGATCGATAGCCAAGTGTTGGAAGGTTGGTATCCTCTCTTTCCCCGGAGTCGAGGTGGCGATCGCGCATCGAGTAGGAAGCTACCCACTGCGGATGGACCAAGCAGGAAGCTACTCGGTGGCCTCGCGAGGAGAGCTTTTGATCCACAGCGTTTGTTGGGAAGGAAGCTACCCACTGCGGATGGACCGAGTAGGAAGCTACTCGGTAGCCTCGTGAGGAGGGCTTTGGATCCACAGCGTTTTTGGGCAGGGAGCTACCCGCTGCGGATGGACCGAGCAGGAAACTACTTGGTGGCCTTGTGAGGAGGGCTTTGGATCCACAGCGTTTTTGGGTAGGAAGCTACCCGCTGCGGATAGATCTAGCAGGAAGCTACTCGGTGGCCTCGTGATGAGGGCTTTTGATCCACAGCATTTGTTGGGCAGGAAGCTACCCACTGCAGATGGACCGAGCAGGAAGCTTCTCGGTGGCCTCGTAAGGAGGGCTTTTGATCTACAGCGTTGCTAGGCAGGAAGCTACCCGCTACGGATGAACTGAGCAGGGAATTACTCGGTGGCCTCGTAAGGAGGGCTTTGGATCCATAGCGTTTTTGGGTAGGAAACTACCCACTGCGGATGGACCGAGCAGGAAGCTACTCGGTGGCCTCGTGATGAGGGATTTTGATCCACATCATTTGTTGGGCAGGAAGCTACCCACTGCAGATGGACCGAACAGGAAGTTGCTCGGTGGCCCCGTGAGGAGGGCTTTTGATCCATAGCGTTGCTGGATAGAAGGCTACCCACTGCGGATGGACCGAGCAGGAAGCTATTTGGTGGCCTCGTAAGGAGGGCTTTGGATCCACAGCGTTTTTGGGTAGGAAGCTACCCGCTGCGGATGGATCGAGCAGGAAGCTACCCACTGCGGATGGACCGAGCAGGAAGCTACTCAGCGGCCTCGTGAGGAGGGCTTTGGATCCACAGCGTTTTTGAGTAGGAAGCTACCCGCTGTGGATGGACCGAGAAGGAAGCTACTCGGTGGCCTTATCACGAGGGCTTTTGATCCACAACGTTTGTTGGGCAGGAAGCTACCCACTGCAGATGGGCCGAGCAGGAAGCTGCTCGGTGGCCTCATAAGGAGGGCTTTTGATCCACAGCGTTGCTGGGCAGGAAGCTACCCACTGCGGATGGACCGAGCAGGAAGTTGCTCGGTGGCCTTGTGAGGAGGGCTTTTGATCCACAGCGTTGCTGGGCAGGAAGCTACCCACTGCGGATGGACCGAGCAAGAAGCTACTCGGTGGCCTTATGAGAAGGGTTTTAGATCCACAGCGTTTTCAGGCAGGAAGCTACTCACTGTGGATGGACCAAGTAGGAAGCTACTCGGTGGCCTCGTGATGAGGGCTTTCTTAACTCTCTAGTGTCTTTTTATCTATGACCACGTTCGCCAACCAATCTGAGTAGTCCAAGATTTATGATGAAGTTGGCGGCGAACAGTCGATCCACCTCGTCTTCTATCACCTTTTGCTTGGTCGGCGCAAAGCTTCTCTTCTTTTGTCGGACGGGCTTTGCTTTCGGGTCGACCCCGAGCTTGTGGGAGATCACTCTAGGGTTGATTCCGGGCATGTCCGCCGGCGCCCAAGCGAATACGTCCGAGTTATCTCGGAGGAACCGGATCAGGTCTTCACGGTGATCCCCTATCAAGAGAGAGCCGATCTGTACTGTCCGGTCATCGAACCCTTCTGTGAGGGGGACTTCCATCAATGCTTCCACCAGGGCACCTCTAACCTTCCTTTGGTCATCGCATGTATCTAAAGAACCTTGGAAGGCATGCGTGTCCTCAGAATCGTTGTCCTGCTCTCCGGCGGGGGACATCGAGGTGAGGCAAATCTTGGCGGTTTGCTAGTCCCCATAGGCCTGACCTGTCCCCCTTGATCCAAAAGGAATTTGATCCCAAGGTGATAAGTCGAGATCTGAGCCCGGATGGCATTTAAGGTAGGACGTCCCAGGAGAATGTTATAGGATGAAGGTACCTTAGCGACGATGAAGTTCATCGGTATGGTTCGCGTATTGCCCTCTTCTCCAATATTGAGGAGGAAGGTGGCTATCCCTTCAGCTGGGATGGAGTGGTTTGTGAACCCAGAGAGGACATGGGAGGTTGGTCGAAGGTCGGATGGTCCTAGCCCCATACGCTAGAAATAGTCGTGGAACAGGATATTAGCCGAGCTACCTGAATCGACCAAAATTCTCTGAACCTCGTAACGGTGGACTCGGACCGTTATCACGAGAGGGTCATTGTGAGGAAGCGATATGCCGTGGAGGTATTCATCGTTGAAGATGATCAGTTCGTCTCTCCTGCACCACTTGTGTGGTATATCGCTTACACCCTCGACGGGGAGGAGGTGGTGGTTTCCCCCAATTTCCCGAGTCGGGTCTAAGGCACGACCATGATTTGCACGATCGTTAATTCCTCGGGAGGGGTTAGGTCCTTTTGCTCCCGATCCGCCTACCGCTTGTCCTGTAGGTACTTTGCTAGGTGGCCAGAGCGGATCAACTCCTCGATATAGTCACGGAGTTGCTTGCAGTTCTCAGTCGGGTGACCTTGCGACTTGTGGAAGGCGTAGTATAGGCTGCGGAGACGCTTGCCCGCTCTTTTGGTGACTAGCGGGAGCTTGAAGAACCTCCCACCCTTAGCTTCCTCCAGCAGTTCGGTCTGAGAGATGTTTAGAGGAGTGTATTCCTGAAACTTCGGGGAGTAAGGCTTCGGACGATCGACTTTCGTTTTCTCCATCCTGTCCCTTTTCTTTCTGTCCACCTGGTCGGCTCGGGGGAGGTTTGAGTTCACCTCGGACTCGAGTTGGATTTCTTACTCGGTCCAGGCTTTCACTTCGGCCATGGTCGTAGGTTGCGCTAATGCAAAAGAGCGGAGCGACTCTTTGTGCCTAAGACCCGACCTCAGCGCGGTGATAACTATTTCATTGCGGTGCTCGGGAACCTCCAGGAGGGCATTGTAGAAGCGGGTGACATACCCTTTGAAGGACTCCTTATCTCCGCTCTTGACAGTGAACAGGTAGTCGACCGTCCTTTTCTGTCGTCAGTTCCCGACGAAGTGACTGAGGAATTGGGTAGCCATTTCGTCGAAGGTCGAGATGGAGCGTGGTGCTAGCCCTCGGAACCAGTCCCGGCCAGCCCGCATTAGGGTGGTGGGGAAAGCTCGGCATTGAGCCGCGTCCGAGTTATCTTGGAAGCTCATGCCCGCCGTAAATGCGTCCAAGTGGTCTTTCGGGTCGGACTTCCCGTCGAAGATAGCCACTTTTGGCGACTTGTTCCTGGACGAGACGTGCTCGGCCAGCAACTCTTCTGTAAAGGGCTTTGTTAGTGAGTCGGTGGAGTACCTGGCCCTTTCGCCGGACGCATGGCCATCCTGTCGTATGCCTTCGATTTTCTTTTCGAGGGCTTCAAGTCGGTGGTGGTACCCTAAGGATTTTGCACGGTCGGAATGGTAGCTACCCCCGCTCCGGGTCTGTGCGATGGTGCGTCTTCGATTCCGCTTTATCAAATTTCTCAAATCCTCGAGCGAGGTCTTTCACGAGTAGTCCCGGCGTTCGCCGTTCGCGCGGCCCCGGCGAGAGTGGGGACGTCGGTCATGCCTGGAAGCAGGCGAGCTGACTGACACCTCCTCACAGGGGAGAACGCGCGGCGGGCATCGGAGCGACGACCCAGTCTTCCTTGGGATCGGGGCGTGGAGCTGTCTGGCGCCTAGCGGGTCATGGAATCAATCGCTACATACGGGTCACAATGGCCGGAGTCGGCACGCCGGCGCTCGGTGACGCTGAGATGAGCGTGAGTGAGATCGATGGCTTGAGCGTACCCATTCGTCCTTCTGCGGACGTCGTTATCCCGGGGAGGGGGAACTACGGTCTGGTGGGTAGGGTCCGCCGCTTGAACACGAACGAGGGCATCCACCAGTGATGTGAGCTTGTCTATCCAAGCGGATAAAGCTTTGATCACGTTAGGAGGGGGAGATGAGTCGCTCCCGCCTCCGTTGTGGCTGCTCGTATTTGGATCGTCGTGGTTGTCGCTCGCCATCGGGTCGAGGGTGGAAGATCAACTTTAGAAGTGGAGAAGCTTCTGAAACGTTTTTACAGACGGCGCCAACTGATGGAGGCGGTGATGTCCTTCAGATGTTGTCCTCCTTCGATCCTGTGATGGCGGTCTTTAACAGTTGAGATTTGGTATGAGAGTTGTTGAGCGTGTGGATCTCAATGGGTTGGTGTTGACGCCGAGCTATCTGCAAAGGAAGTCCCGGGGTGGGTGACCACCGTAGGACTCTCCGACGATCAAGTTAGTGCCGAGGAATAGGTGCAGAGTAACGGCGTATTTTAATGAGTTCGAATTACCTGAGTCGTCTGAGAGAGGGGTTTATATAGCGATCGTGTGGAGTGAGCAGGTGCGAGATCATCGCTGTCAGTTACGCCCCTGCGTTATCCTCGCATTAATGGCGGGATACGCCCATTAATGGGGGACGCGCTAGCGTGGGACGCGGAACGTGGGGAGACGGATATCTCGCCCTGACGAGATACACGGAGCCGTTGCAGGGGCGCTTGGGTTCCGCGCTCTCGGTTGATCGGGGATGCCGAGGAAGCTCAACCTTCCAAATTGCTCAGAAATGAGCAGGGAGGCCAAGAAAGCTCGGCATGTCAGATGGCTCGGAGACGAGTTGTTGGCTGTTTGCTAGGTGAAGGTGGAAAGTACTTAGGGAGGTCTCCTGAAAGGTTAGATGCGTTCTCGAAGACGAGGTCCCTAGAAACGCCCCTAATGCATCTCATTTATTCCACCTCCGTAGATTTCGGAACACTTCATCCGCCACGTGTCGTAATATGAAGAAATACCACTTGGGAGCATCTTCACATGTTGATAGTTATCTAATCTTCATTTCATTCAAGATTCTACTAATATCTTAGTAGTGGTAGGAGGAGCAGCAATCAGTAGTAGAATGATAAATAAATCAAATGCTCTCTAAATTTATATTAAGACAAATCTCCTTGATTTGTGTCGATACATATCTAATCTTCATTTCATTCAAGATTGTACTAAAATCTTCTTCATCTAATGTCACTGTGCAGACTGAAATGATTGCCAATGCAAGGGAGGAGATCAGCAAACTAAGACATGCAAACGAAGATCTCACCAAGCAAGTCGAAGGCCTCCAAATGAACCGATTCAGCGAAGTCGAAGAACTTGTCTACCTAAGGTGGGTCAATGCCTGCCTCCGATACGAGCTCCGCAACTACCAGAACCCATCAGGCAAACTCTCCGCTCGCGACCTCAACAAAAACCTCAGCCCAAAATCCCAAGAACGAGCCAAGCGACTTATGCTCGAGTATGCCGGCTCTGAGCGAGGCCAAGGCGACACTGACCTCGAAAGCATCCCCTCAGCGCCCTCATCCCCAGGAGGCAGTGATGACTTCGACAATGCCTCCGTCGATAGCTTTTCAAGTAGATTTAGCTCGATAATTAAAAAACCAAGTCTAATCCAAAAGCTAAAGCGATGGGGGAAGAGTAAAGATGATGGTAGTTTATTATCTTCGCCTGCTCGTTCATTTGGGGGCAATTCTCCGATGAGGACAAGTGTTAGTCAAAGATCGGCAAAGGGCCCGCTGGAATCTCTCATGCTTCGTAACGCCACGGATTATAGCGCGATCACAACTTTTGGGAAGGGTAATGAGAATGATTCGGGTGAGCTTATGGATGATATGAATCTTCCGAGACTTAAGATGAGGGTTGCTTCAAGTGATTCTTTGAATTCTGTGGCTGGTTCGTTTCAACTCATGTCGAAGTCGGTCGAGGGAGTGGCTGAAGAGAAGTATCCGGCTTTTAAGGACAGGCACAAGCTAGCGCTGGAGCGAGAAAAGGCGATCAAGGAGAAAGCAGAGCAAGCCCGAGCTGAGAGGTTTGGTACTTATCTTTGAAGTACGATAAAACATTTCATTTTATATATAATGAGAAATGCTGCCTTCAATATAATGAGAAACGATACAATACTGATTATAAATGTATACATTAAGCCAAAAATAATTTTCAGGTAAATAGAAAAAATAAGCTTGCAATCAGGAACAACAAGACAGTGTTTCATGTTACAAAAAAAAAATTCTCTTTCTCTTTCTTTCAACAGACAAACAAATTGAATTCAATGACAGACATACCCCATTGATCCCTGATCTTTTTCTCAACTCTTTCTCCCTTTTAGGTTTGGTACTGATAGCGTAGTGAAGGTAGAAATACCAAGATCTGTTGCATTGCCGCCTAAGCTTTCACAAATAAAAGAGAGGCCTGCCATAACGGCTGCTAGCTCCTGCGAAACTGGAAGCGGCGGCGATAATGGAAAGGTCGATACTCAAGTTGTGAGCAAGATGAGACTAGCGGAAATTGAGAAGCGCCCCCCAAGAGTGCCTAAGCCACCACCTAGATCATCTGATGATAATGCGAGTGGAAAGGATCCTAAAAATAATGGTACTGTGGGTCCGAGAGGCATACCGCCTCCGCCTCCGCCGCCAAGGGGTCCACCACGGCCTCCGCCGCCTCCAGGGAGCCTTTCAAAAGGTTCGGGTAGTGGAAGTGGAGTTCACCGAGCTCCCGAGTTGGTTGAGCTCTATCAGTCTTTAATGAAGCGTGATAGCTCAAAGAAAGATCCAACAACCTTGGCTTCTATAGCATCTGGTGCCATCGCCGATGCTAGGAGTAATATGATTGGGGAGATTGCGAACAAATCAACATTCATGTTAGCTGTGAGTAAAAATTTATTTTCAGCCTTTTGGACTATGTTGGCTTATGTTATTTGAAATTTACACATAGGAATCTGCCTTCTAAGTTGTGTTTTGGTATTTGATTCAGGTTAAAGCTGATGTGGAGACTCAAGGTGATTTTGTCCAGTCATTATCCGCAGAAGTCAGGGCGGCTTCTTTTACCAAGATTGAAGACCTTGTTACATTTGTGAATTGGTTGGATGAAGAACTCTCCTTTTTGGTAATCCTGTTAGCATTAATTGTTACAAAGTTTTGATTTATTCTTTTTAGAACGGAACAATTGGTGAAATTTTAATGTTCTTGATTTTCCTTTGCTTTTGTTCAACAAGTTTGACACTTTAAAATGGAACAGTTGTTAGAACTTATATGTTCTTGATTTTCCTTTGCTTAATGTATCTGTCTCAACATTTTGACTTTTCTACTAAAAACATTCCAACGGTTAAATTAACATATTTTTGAATGTCTACTCTTGTTTGGCTTATCATATATGAACAAGTATTTGATTGAAGATTACATGTTGGTTTTTGTAGGTTGATGAGCGAGCTGTTCTCAAACATTTCGATTGGCCAGAAGGCAAAGCTGATGCTTTAAGAGAGGCAGCATTTGAGTACCAAGATCTGATGAAGCTAGAGAAGAGAGTAACATCTTTTGTTGATGATCCACAACTTCCTTGTGAAGCTGCTCTGAAGAAGATGTACTCATTGCTTGAGAAGTACGTACTGCTGAGGAACATAAAAAATTTAATCTACTGAAAATTTTGTCATTCATAGAATCTGTTGTCTTATAGTTTTTTAATCCAATCTTAATTTTCAGGATGGAACAAAGTGTCTATGCACTCTTACGTACACGAGACATGGCGATGTCTCGATATAGAGAGTTTGGAATCCCTGTTGATTGGTTGTCCGACTCGGGTATAGTTGGCAAGGTATGTTAACTTTCTGGACATAACTGGCCATATAATCAAGGCTAAATATCACCAAAATACAATGAACTATTAGCGTTTTCCCCAGATAGCATAACCATAATCAATTGCAAAGAAAATACTACGGACTTAGCCAGTCGTAAATAACTACCGCAGACTTTCAACATATTTCAATTTAATTCCTTCTGCAACTATATATGGAAGGCTGAATTGAAATCAGCAAATGTCTTCCGCAACTATATATGGAAGGCTATAAACAACAAATGGTATAAAATTGGAAATTGCTTAACGTATATGGTATTTATTTGCAACTGATTAAGTTCATGGTATCTATTTACAAATTAAAAAGTTAAGTAATTTATCAGGAAAAAAAAGTTATAGTTCATTGTATTTTAGTGAACTTTAACTGATAAATTTAATTAAAACTTGATGCAGCAAGTTCATAACTGATAGAAAAGGTTGACATAATTTGATTCATATGCAATGACTTTTACAAAATGGCTTTTTGCATGAACACGCATAATGTTTATGGATTTCATTTCTTATCTGCTGTTTTAGATCAAGCTGTCCTCTGTTCAACTTGCAAGAAAGTACATGAAGAGAGTCTCTTCAGAACTTGACGCCTTAAGCGGCACTGACAGAGAGCCAAACCGAGAATTTTTGCTCCTTCAAGGTGTGAGGTTTGCCTTCCGAGTTCATCAGGTAAAAGTTTTACATTTTAATTATATTTTATATTCTTACTTTCATGTGAGAATGTTTTAAGCTAGAGGATTATCTTATAAACCAATGATTCAGTTTGCTGGAGGCTTCGATGCTGAGAGTATGCGGGCTTTTGAAGAACTGAGAAGCCGTGCAAGTTCACAAACACAATCGACAACCAAAGCTGAGAAAAACGAAGCATGAGCAATTCCTAATCTTATCGAACATCGGTATATTCAATTTTTTGGTTGTCCTGTTTATACAAGAGAAGCCATGTATCGGTTAATATTTATTTTCCGTTTACCATATTTACATATATTATTTCCTTGTAAATTTACAAATGGGATGGATTTGGAAAACACAAAAGCCATATACTGATATACCCTTTCTGTTTCTTTGAGTGGATTCAAAGGAAGACAAACTGATTGTAGATATTGCCATTGCTTAGCTACATTTAATGAAAATCCTTGTGTTGATTAAACTACAATTAATGCTTATACTAATTATATTGGATTTTTCTTAAGGATCTTAAATTTCTTTACTTTTTCTTAAGGAGCGCTGTAAATTTTGATGAAAAGCAAGTTGCATATCTTATGACATTGTATGCCATGGCTCTTTCTTGAGGTTGCAGTTTTGTGTCTGGTCCTTTTCTTTGTCGGTTTGTTAGATGACTATATTCCAGGACTTTCCACAACTGTCTTCCATATTTATATTTCTGCTCCTGAATTTACAAATTTCCTCAATATCTAGTAATGCAAAATTTTAAATCATGCATCATTTTTTAACCAAATTCTTAATTGAAATGTGATGGAGCTCGTGATCTCCCTCAGATGTTGTCCTCCGTCGATCAGGCGAGAGCGATCTTGTGCGGCTGAGATTTGTTTTGGGAGTAGTTGAGTGTGGATCTCAATGGGTTGATGTTGACGCCGAGCTACCTGTAAAGGAAGGCCCGGGATGGGTGATCACCGTAGGACCCTCCGATGATCAAGTTAGTGCCGAGGAATAGAAGCAGGGTAGTGGCGTATTGGAATGAATTCCTGTTACCTGACGAGAAGAGAGTTTTATATAGGGATCGCATGGAGCGAGCCGGCGCGAGATTGCCGCCGTCAGTTACGCTACCCTTATTACGTCCGCGTGGATGGCGGGATCCGCCCATTAATGGTGGGATACACTCATTAATGGAGGGACATGCCAGGTGAAATAATTGCGCTTTTAAAGAGGGTCGCGTGTCCGACGTCGGTTGGCGGGCGTGACAGGCTGTCCCTAACCCCTGCAACGAAGAGACGTCTCCAATGGTAGTCTGCCACGTGGAGCCTCGACGGCCGTTTTAGGCGCGACGCTTCATTTTGGCGGGAATCGATCTGGGCCGTAGGATACTCTCTTTGGGGGTGTATAAATAAGAGGTGACCATCCTAGGGCCAACATTTTGCCTTAATTCTCTTTCGTTACTTGAAGATTGCTCGGAGCTCCTCCGCATAGATCGGATCTTTTGTTGGTTTTTCCTCGGCGAGTCCCTTTCTTTGAATCAGGTGAGATGTCTTCTTCCGAGATGTCTATAGATGTAGTAAGGGTAGAGTCAGGCGATTAGGCATCAATTTCTAGGGCGGAGTCTAGTGGGTCTTCCTCCTCCTCGGCTTCAGATAGCCGATGGGGGTTCTTCTTCTTGAGCATCTTCTGTGTCGGATTCGCCTCCGAGAGTCAGGGCTGCTTTTGTCACTCGCCGTCGGACGGCGACAAGGGTTCCTAAGGTGCACATCGGGAACACCCGCGATGCGCCCTCTGTCTTGAATCACATGGTCGAGATTTCCGATATTCGGACTTGATTCCATGTTCCCTCTAATTATTCCCTTCGTTTGGCTAGGAAAGGTGAGCGGGCAAATCAGGTGCAGGGCAAGGAGGTTACCCTGTATCTGGAAGCATTCCGGACATGAATGCGTCTGCCCTTCTCACCCGAGGTTAGTGCGGTACATCGTTGCTTCAATCTTGCCTCGGGCCAGCTAGCGCTGTACTCTTGGAGGACCCTGCTTGGGTTTCTGGTCCGGTTGAAATTAGATCAGATCCCCTTCAGTTTAACCCTCCCCTTGTCTTTCTTTTGTTACAAAAATCACCCCGGTACAAGTAAGGAGGAGCCGAGCTGGGTATATTTTTCATTTAAAAACGTAAGGGTAGGACGGCCGGGTCGGGAGTAGTGGTCGTCCCTTCTTCCATCCATGAATGGAAGGAGAAGTATGTATTCGTCGGGTTACCGAAGGGCGAGGATTGGCCTGTGCCTACACAGTGGCACAGGGCCGACTGCCCGAGGGCAAAGCAGTCGACTTCCCCCGAGGCGAGGGTGGTGTCCCAGTGGGAACCGATCCAGCGGGCGTATGTCCTGCTTTCCGAGAAGGTACTGAGCTGGGCTGGGCTCAGTCCTGCGTGTTTT
Organism: Agapanthus africanus; assembly: GCA_030015575.1. Lineage (NCBI taxonomy): Eukaryota > Viridiplantae > Streptophyta > Magnoliopsida > Asparagales > Amaryllidaceae > Agapanthus > Agapanthus africanus. The sequence continues at coordinate 364,739,387 of CM057351.1, read as the reverse complement.
TTTTGGGTAAGTTAGGGTTTCTGACGGTCTGCATAGACTTTGCTTAAGTTTCTGCGCCTTTTCAACGTCGCTGACTTTTTTCTTCTGTGTGTTCTTTTTTGCAGAGCCCATGGACCGATCGAAAATCATGGTTGCCATGGCCGCGAAGGCCCAAGGAAAAAAGGCCGGCGGCGCTAGCTCGTCCCACCCTGGTCCAAGCGCGGCCCAGAGGAAAGCTCCTCCGGCCAAGCCTTCCGCAGCACCCCCAGTCCCGGAGGAGCGCCGTGAGGGGCTGATTGAAAGTTATTTTGCGTATGCGCTTTTTAAAAGATGAATCAAAGAATAATTTACCGCAATCAAGAACGGCGTCGCTTGGTAGCTAGCCGGTGAATACGGGTCGGTCCACAGGGATGTTGTGTATTTCCTAATTGTTCTAACGAATTAATTCCAAATGGTGTTTGGATCTTTATCTCTAAAAGCTAAGTTGACTTAGACTAGGATTAGAAATCTTGCTAGGGTTAGGTTTAGGTTAAGTTTGGAGAATTAAGATTTCCCACAGCTTTCAATGCCCTAATTTAGATCTCTTAGGTGTTATGGTAATTATTAATAAAGGGGATTAGGACGATCGGGAAGAAACGATGTTTCTTCCTCTAGGTCCTTGTCCGTCCTTTCTTAATCCTTACCCTAATCTCCATGGAAAACATGCACAACCGGTCTTTTATATTACGGTATCACCGTTACCTCGTGGGTAGGGTGCCGTAGGGAGCGGTATGTGTATGTATGTATGGAGTCCTAATTATTAATATGTGATGGGCAAGAAAGGGGTGAGAGATTTGCATCTCTCAAACCTTCCCTATTCCTAACCCTAACAAGCGAGGAACTACTCGCTCATTAAGGGATCGATAAAAAACATGATTTTTATTTGAGTTTTTGATTTAAGAGATTAATTATCTAACTACTGCAGATTAATAAAATGTTCTAATCTAAATTAAATTAGGGCAGAAATAAAAACTAAGAATTAGGGTAATTAAAAAGAACTACTTACTTTATTGATGCTCTCAAACCATACAAAGGAATTCTGAATTTTTAGATCTATGAAAAGAGGCATAACCTAAAACAAGTTTTAGGGCTTTTATTTATAGAGCATAGAAACCCCAGGTTTACAATCGACACATATCTGCTTTTACAAATATACCCCTAGGAAGACTAGTCAATGCGCTGCCCACCGCCACACATTTTTCCATCAATACGGGCTTAGCACGGCCGCGGAACCGCGGCCAAGAGCCAGGTTTGGCCGCGGTTCCGCGGCCTTTAGGGGCATCTTGGGCTGAAATTTTCTGGTCCTCTTCTGGTTGACTTTGTCTTCTTGTTTCTTCAGTTGGTTCTTCAGAATGTCTTCTAGTTCTCTTCCAGATCTCCACAGTGAATAATGTAGTGGAATTTTACCGTTGCTTCGTTTCGAAGTCTTGAACCTTGCGCTGCCTTTCTGCTTTATGAACTTGTTCATTGATCTTCATTGTCCCTCAAAATGCAGGCACGATCAAGATTCCATCATTTATCGGTCGTAGTCTCACTTTTGTATCATCTTTTCATCAATTTCACCGTTTTTGTTCCGAGAACCTGTAACCTGCAACTATGTAGCAGACATGGGTCAAAAGCACCTGTTTATTTGTAAAATGACTAAGAATGGGGAATATAATAATGCAAAATTATGATATGAACAAATACCCCCAAACTTATAATTTGATCGTCCTCGAGCAAACCTAGTTTTATTCTTGAAAAAGACCCAGCCTCACTTTCGCAAGGAAACGCGATTGCACCGAGCTCGTGCAACAAACCGTTAAACCTCTAGGTGTCCTTAGTAGGAGGAGTGTTGTCTCCTGAGGGTTTTCAGCGGATACTACCCACAAAATCCTATCAATTTGGCTTATCGACTTTTATTCTCCAATTAGGTCTTCTAACAAGAAACTCTATTATCGTCGACTTAGAAATTATCCACCCGTTTTCTTCACGCTTCCTTATTATTTAACTTAAGATTATATATGTTCTTATGAATTTACTTAGTTTTTAGCATCTTTTAAGTTTTCCTTCTAGGGTTCTATCTCAACTTAGGAATTTTTATCATCTCTATTAAAGATGTAAGTCCTATTCTTCATTCTTATCTCTTATCTATGTTGGATATATGTATGCCCTAGAGGCCATTATGTGATAGTGGATGTATCTATACATGTATATATATTCAGTTTGCATTCTTGCTCGACATGATAGTATGCTATCTGGTTCTTCTTTATCTGACATGTTTATTTGATCATGCTTTTATTCATTCATACATGCGGATAAAGCCCTGAGGATATCGGCTTGACTACTCTGATTATGATGGAGATCATACTAGTGGGACATCTGTAGTCTATAAGCATATCCTGGAAAGTCCCTAGTCGTAGGTATATCGAGACGGGGCATCGATATACCAGAGTAGACTAGCGTACATGATACTAGACCCATACGATGGGCGATGGATGTTCCTACATTCATCGATGTTTGACATCAAGATCATATACGGGTGCTCAGTGGTGACTGGGTACACTGGACGGACTCACCGAGAACTCCTATATGGAATTATATCTATCGTCGGATAGCAGTTCTCAGGTGACACTGGTACAGGTTAGTCTGTAGACCCGAGATCGTCATGGAGTCTTGTGTGTTCTCCCACTGTACTTTGATTGCCACCCTACCACGGCTCTGCTGAGTCGTGCAAACAGGTGGCCGTTGGGTACAGTCCCGAGACGCACGAAGACGATGAGCGATAGGAGGGGTTTCGTCTCTCCCGGTATTGGGAGTTGATGCTGTGCTGTGCCCGACTGGTTATAACAGCAAGTCCCTGGCCAGGGCTGCTGAGATTTGCTGATAAGTGTTATCAGTAGTTTCTCGATCTGTTATAGACCATTCACCGGCACGACTTATTGAGTTATTGGGGTCGACGTGACCATCCCTAGGCTCGATATGCAGCGTATCTGACGAAGAGACCGGACTGTACGGTAGTGTTGCCGGATGGCTCGACGGGAGTTGTAACAGGTTCGCTTGTTTTCTTCTAATCGCTCAATACCCGGGTGGCCGTTACGTTTAGCTGACCGCTTGCGGCTTGGGGGTGCTTGATATGATCATCACCCACTGCCGGCGTATTGACGAGTCTTAGAGTCCCACATAGGAGTTACCTAGTCCAGGCGAAAAGTTGTGGTGCGCGTATGCGATATGCGCTTGGACCCGATTAAAATGCGTGTATAGGATACCGTATATTAATCGGGCGGCTTGCTAATGGTCGGGTCATATGTGATATGACCGGATTAGTGAATCAAGTGTTGATTCATCATTAGTTTCTCACTACAAATCCTATCTTGTTTATATTGGATGTATGCATGCATGTATGCATTCATTCTTGTTCATGCACATATTGATGTGCAAGCACACATGCATACATACATCAATTTTTATCATGGTTGTTTATACAATGAGAATGGTGGATGTATAAGAATTACACCATAGTTATTTTTGGATTATCATTGGATTTAAATTAAAGCAAAAGAAAATGAAAAATAGGTTAAATCATTTAAGAGTTTCTACACTCTTCTAAACTCTACCATGCTCACCTAACTTTTAACCCATGGTTTATTTTCTTATTATGCTTTTAACTTAAATCAAATGATACCTTTAAATCTAACCATGGTTGGTTATGAGAAAAAAAAATATATATAGTCATTTTTCTTTTCTCTTTCATAAGATAATTCATTCTCTTCTTCCACCATCTTCATCAACCTCCATGCTTTGCTCTCTAGTTCTTATAAGAGAGTAAAATACTCATAAAAATAGGATTTTGAAGTGAGATCCATAACCACAACATCATTCTAATCAAGTTTAGCCGACTTGATTTGAGTGTTCTTTTGGTTTTTCCAAATTTGCTAGCTTGGACGGGAAACTCCGGGTGGATCGTCGTGGACGTAAGAGGACAACAAGAGGACCTTCATCCAACACCCAAAGAGCCTAAGGAGTGAAGCAAAAACGGGAGCTACAAAGGTTGTAGCCTTCAAACCCTAATCTTTACTTACTTATGCTTTGATAACCCTAATTTCTAGGATCGATCCACTTGCATGTTAGTTTAGCACCTTAAAAATTAAAACTTTTGGTCATGTGATGCTTCAAAACTCTTCATAGGGTGCTATACTAACCTTACATTGGTATCAGAGCCGACCTAGAACATTAGGCAACCTTTTTGCGAAGTAAAAACTCCGATCGAAACAAAAATACGACTTTTAAGGTTGCTCTCTGGAAATTTTTTAAAAACTGACTTTTTTCAGAATTAAAAATTCTCAAAAAATAGAGCAGGTAAAAATTAGACAATCTGGAAAATTCGTGGCCATGAACAGTACTTTCGACCGCGGAAACGCGGCCTAAGCAGGCTTAGGCCGCGGTTCCGCGGCCATAAGAGGTGGTCGTTTACTCCATTTTGCACAGTGTTTTTCTTTACCTGCTATAGTATATTTTGAGTATGTTTAATCTGAATCTGCTGTTGAACAATTCTGGAGATGTTTTTGGACTCGTGGTTTCGATCGGAATTTTCATTTCGTTTTCTTTTCCGGGTAAACTAGAAAGTATTGAAGTGTTTGAACGAATATCATTTACTCAATATTCACGGGGTTTAAATAGTTTGGAGATACGTGCAAGTCTTTTTGCGGTGGTCCCTCTAGAAGACAACAAACCTTAACTTGATTATGTGACCGTCTCGAACTGCCCTTTGAACCCTAGGGTTTGGGGCAGTACGGCGTGCCACATGTGAGGCGTTGGCTTGACCCTTCTACGGCTGGACCGCCACTACTGTGTCACACTCCGGATCTTTTGAACCCTGCTCAAGTGTTGAGCTTTAGTGAATCTTGGGTGCTTGATCGTTCGTTCGAAAACTTTAATGCTGTCTGTTTGTCTGGAATGTGATACAATATGTGGAATTCATATGGTTTAGGCATGAAATACGAAATATATGATATTTCGCATTTATGATGTCTAAAGAGAATCTGGATTCCAAATATTGTAGTTTTACACTTTCTTTTCTGTGACCGTAAGTGTAGTATGTTAGATATCGCCGGTTTCGTTGCTATACATCAACGACAATCGGGCTACGCATACTCACTTACGTTGATGATATGTGATATTATGTGTTGCTGAGATATGATGTGCAGGATTGTCGCGATCGAATAGCCGGGTTTTTTTTTGTGAGATGAGAGTTTTATATTTTCATTCATGTAAATTCAAATGTAATGTAATATTCCTTTATTTGGGGCACTTCCAGGTTGCGGTTGTGTCACCAGTGTTGTATATTATTTACTTTTCCGCATTAGGATGGACCCAAGGAGGGGAGCACAGGTGACCGGGTTCTGGAGTTCAGTGGGAGGCCATCTCGAGGAGTCGAGACCGGGTCTCCTAAACTCCAGGATTGGTAGGGTCACTTGCCGCTCTCGTAGGGGTCCAGGGTGTGGGCTTGGCTATTCATCGCGACTGTAGAATCCGTATTTTCTATTCTGGCTAAGTACTAAATACGGACGTCCTAGGATATCCCACATTATATCTATGTTTCTGCTGCCTGTGTTCTGTGATATCTGAGACGAATGACATATTATATATATGATATATAGTAGACGTTGCTTATGTTTTACACCCGCGCTAGTCCCGTCCCGGTATGCCGTTAGTTAAGTAACCTAACGGTGCATAACGGAACATTGCGGCGAATGCGAATGGCATAAGCGTACGTGTTATTTTCGTTTCTTTTCTGTGATTGGCTTAAGGACTTAAATGATGGGATTACATTAATGTGATTAATGTAAAGAAAATAAACCTAAAAAGATGTTGTAGAATCAGATTTAAAAACTACTCGGCTATTTATGAAAAAGCTATATTTCAAAACTGCGGAGCTTAAGCCACTCCTTTTGAAAACCTTTTGATTCTACAACGATATCAAGCTCAAAGCGTTAAAGATTTTCTTAAAAATCATCCGCAACCCTCCGTCATTTTAGGAAGTAGAGTACTTAGTATTCGTGCTACGTTTGTTGACCTTAGCCAAGGCGTAGTGTACGGTAGCTAAGTGATGTCTTCCTACAAACGCATATGATGCAGATTAATTAGGACGGGCATATGACTTTGTTGACCTTAGCCAAGGGTCATGTGAACGGGTCTAATTAATCAAGAAATGACGGGTTGAGCTTGACTAGTGCTCGTGATTTGTTGACCTTAGCCAAGGTCACGAGTATTAGGGGTAAAAACCACATCGGGAATTTCAAGTGTTGAAATTTGCAATGAGATTGCATACCTTCCATATGATGGTTGGATCCCGATCCCACTGTGAGCAATAGTTGCTCCTAGGAGAGTTTTACAGTTTACAATTAGCTAACTTATTAGGTGTCTAGAAAGGTGTTAACGGGGCTCCGCCTCTGGGAAAACGAGGTTTACTCTAATTAGGTCCGTGCGAAAGCACGGGGAACCTCCCTCAAAGTATCTACACTGGCCTGGCTGAACGGTTAGCGAAGTTGTAGACTGTAATTAATCCTGGCTAGTTTTTCTTTTTAAGGTTTGAAAGAAAAACTCGATAAAAAGCAGTGGGAAACATCGATTAGACAAGATAATAAAACCAATCTAATCTGTGCAAGAGCTTTCGCTGAGTGTATTCTTTTCTCTCTCTTAATGGCAGATACCAATGACTGGACTTAAGCTTCTACTAGATAAAAACAAACTGAATGGGACCAACTATAAAGACTGGCTGAGGAATCTAAAGATCGCCTTGACTTATGATAAAGTATCATATGTCCTCACGGCTTCAGCCCCGCCCGTCCCAGGCCCAAAATCCTCAGTTGCGGACATTGAAGTCCGCAAGACATGAGACGCTGACTGTGCCACGGCCACATGCCTCGCGCTTGCATCGATGGATAACACACATCAAAAGCAGCACGAGGACATGGACATTCACGGTATATTGCTCCATACAAAGGAGTTGTATGGGGAGCAATCCCGCGTATTACGATACGAAGCATCCAAGAAACTGTTTCAGATGCGAATGGCCCCTGGCACACCAGTAGGAGACCATGTTTTGAAGATGATAGCTCTTATAGAAGAGCTTGAGGACCTTGGATGGACGATGGACAATGAACAATATATAGATATTATTCTGCAGTCCCTCCCCTCCACCTTTGCTCAGTTCATAGTGAACTTCAACATGCATGGCATGGAGAAGGACCTCCCTGAACTCCTTAATATGTTAAGGAGTGCAGAGAGCACTATGAAGTTAGCAAAAACTCCCGTTATGACTATTGAACAGTCTTCCTCTTCTCGCCCGAAAGCCAAGGCCAAGGGAAAGAAAAAGAAGAAACCCACTAATCCTAAGGGCGGAGTTAAAAAGGTAAAGGGAAAGGGAAAGTCCAAGGCTGGGGACTCGGGGAAGGGCGAATGTTTTCACTGCCACAAGACAGGACATTGGAAGCGCAATTGCACGGAGTACTTAAGTCTCAAGAAGAAGCATGGTGATGCTTCTGCTTCAGGTGCGTTTGTGACTGAAAACTGTTTTTCTATAAACTCTGCTTCCTGGGTATTGGATACCGGTTCAGGTTCTCACATTTGCAATTCTATGCAGGGGCTGAGAAATAGCAAGGTTTTGAGGACAGGTGACCATACTCTCCGCGTTGGAAATGGTTCCAATGTACATACAGTCGCAGTGGGAGAGTATCACTTGGGGTTGCCATCTGGATGTATTTTGATTTTGAATCCATGTTATTTTGTACCAAGTATGCTATGTAATATAATATCCGTTTCTTTGTTGGACAATGAAGGATATAATTTTGTGTTGCAAAACAATGTTATGAACATTCACCTAAATCAAATGTTGGTTGGGTATGGTACGCTTAATAACGGAATATATGTCCTAAATCAACACACAGTTTTCAGTATACAACACACTAATAAAAGAAAACTTTCAGAATTAAATGAAGCTTTTCTTTGGCATTGTAGACTTGGTCATATTAACGAAACAAGACTAAACAGGTTACACAAAGATGGATATTTAAACTCTTTTGAATATAAATCTTATGCGACCTGCCAGTCTTGTATCAAGGGTAAAATGACCAAAACTCCGTTTACTGGACACGGAGAAAGAGCTACTCAGCTCCTTGGCCTCATACATAGTGATGTATGTGGGCCAATGTCTACACAGGCTAGAGGCGGTTTTTCATACTTCATTACATTCACCGACGATTTCTCAAGATTCGGTCATGTATTTTTATTAAAGCACAAGTCCGACGCTTTCGAGAAATTCATTGAATATAAACAAGAAGTAGAAAAACAAACCGGCTTGAGTATTAAGATGCTTCGATCAGATCGAGGTGGAGAGTATCTCAGTACAGAATTTGCAAACTTCCTAAAAGAGAATGGGATTCTCTCTCAGCTCACTCCTCCTTACACACCACAGCACAACGGTGTGTCAGAACGACGGAATAGGACCCTATTAGATATGGTCCGGTCCATGATGAGTGATGCTGAGTTACCAGTCTCGTTTTGGGGGCATGCATTGGAGACTGCAGCGTTTCTGCTAAACAGGGTTCCAACCAAAGCCGTGTCTACCACGCCATATGAGATATGGCATGGGAAGAGACCATCTCTTAAGAGAATTAAGATTTGGGGTTGCCCGGCCTATGTTAAAAAGCAGAATCCGGACAAACTCGAGACACGGTCAGTCATGTGTAACTTTGTAGGATATCCAAAGAATTCCTATGGATATCTATTCTACCATAAAGAGGAACAAAAAGTGTTTGTTTCTCAACATGCCACATTCTTGGGAAAAGAGTTTTTCACAGATAAAGATGATGGCAAAGTGGTAGATCTAGAAGAGGTTCTAGAGACACAAACTACAAATGACGATTTGGTTGAACCGACTGTTGCAACAGAAACAGAAGAACCTCGGCCACTCCGTAGGTCTGGTAGGACTTCTCGCCCACCGGAGAGGTACTACGGTTTCCTCATTGATGGTGACAGAGAAGACTGTATCATGGATGATGATGATCCTACCAGTTTTCAGCAAGCTATTACGAGTGGTGACTCTGTGAAGTGGCTGGATGCCATGAGATCCGAAATGGAGTCTATGTACACCAACAAAGTATGGACTTTAGACGTTGTACCCCCTGGGGTAAAACCTGTAGGGTGCAAATGGATCTTTAAAAGAAAGATTGGTGTAGATGGGCAGGTAGAAACCTATAAGGCAAGACTTGTGGCGAAAGGTTTTCGTCAAAGACCAGGTTTGGACTATGACGAAACTTTTTCGCCCGTAGCCATGCTTAAATCCATTCGGATCCTACTTGCTATTGCTGCTCACTACGACTATGAAATCTGGCAGATGGACGTTAAAACAGCATTTCTAAATGGAGATTTAGAAGAATGCGTTTATATGGATCAGCCAGAGGGCTTCATTGACAGTGGGAGCAGCGAGAAAGCATGTAGATTGCTTAAATCCATATATGGGTTAAAGCAGGCATCTCGGAGTTGGAACATCTGTTTCGATGATGTTATCAAAGAGTTTGATTTCATCAAAAATCCAGATGAACCTTGTGTTTATAGGAAGGCTGTAGGAAGAGCTGTCACATTCCTCGTATTGTACGTGGATGACATTCTTCTGATAGGAAATGATATTCCTATGCTACAGTCGGTCAAATCATTTTTATCACTGAGGTTCTCCATGAAGGACCTGGGTGATGCCACATACATCCTGGGCATAAGGATCTATAGGGATAGATCCAAAAAGTTATTGGGATTGTCCCAAACCAGGTACATCAACACCATCCTAAAAAGGTTTAGTATGGAAGACTCCAAGCGGGGTGCCTTACCCGCTTGCCATGGAGTCACTCTCTCCAAGGATTCTTGTCCAAAGACCGATGAAGAGAGAGCTCGCATGAGCATTATACCTTATGCTTCGGCAGTAGGATCTATAATGTATGCGATGTTATGTACACGCCCAGATGTAGTTTATGCACTTAGTGTTGTAAGCAGGTATCAATCCAACCCAGGGGAGAACCACTGGACAGCTGTGAAGAACATTCTTAAGTACTTGCGAAGGACTAAAGAATTGTTCTTGGTGTATGGTAATACAGATCTCCAAATGGAGGCCTTTACCGATTCGAGCTTCCAGAGCGATAAGGATGACAGCAAATCTATCTCAGGGTTTGTATTTACCCTCAATGGAGGGGCGGTGAGTTGGAAGAGTTCCAAATAAGATACCGTTGCAGACTCTACAATGGAAGCTGAGTACATTGCTGCAAATGATGCCGCCAAGGAAGCCGTCTGGATGAAGAAGTTCGTCTCGGAGCTAGGAGTAGTTCCAACCATTATTGATCCAATACCTTTGTATTGTGACAATAATGGGGCGATGGCGTTAGCCAAGGAGCCCAGATCCCATCAGCGGTCCAGACATATCCTGAGGCGCTTTCATTTGATCCGGGAGATTGTAGATCGCCGCGAGATCGAGATTAAGAGAGTAGACACAAAGAACAACGCCGCGGATCCACTCACCAAGGCCCTCCCTCAGCCACAGCATGAGCGACTTTTTGAGATGTTGGGTATGAGATACGCCAATAACTGGCCTTAGTGCAAGTGGGAGATTGTTGGATATATGTATGCCCTAGAGGCCATTATGTGATAGTGGATGTATCTATACATGTATATATATTCAGTTTGCATTCTTGCTCGACATGATAGTATGCTATCTGGTTCTTCTTTATCTGACATGTTTATTTGATCATGCTTTTATTCATTCATACATGCTGATAAAGCCCTGAGGATATCGGCTTGACTACTCTGATTATGATGGAGATCATACTAGTGGGACATCTGTAGTCTATAAGCATATCCTGGAAAGTCCCTAGTCGTAGGTATATCGAGACGGGGCATCGATATACCAGAGTAGACTAGCGTACATGATACTAGACCCATACGATGGGCGATGGATGTTCCCACATTCATCGATGTTTGACATCAAGATCATATACGGGTGCTCAGTGGTGACTGGGTACACTGGACGGACTCACCGAGAACTTCTATATGGAATTATATCTATCGTCGGATAGCAGTTCTCAGGTGACACTGGTACAGGTTAGTCTGTAGACCCGAGATCGTCATGGATTCTTGTGTGTTCTCCCACTGTACTTTGATTGCCACCCTACCACGGCTCTGCTGAGTCGTGCAAACAGGTGGCCGTTGGGTACAGTCCCGAGACGCACGAAGACGATGAGCGATAGGAGGGGTTTCGTCTCTCCCGGTATTGGGAGTTGATGCTGTGCTGTGCCCGACTGGTTATAACAGCAAGTCCCTGGCCAGGGCTGCTGAGATTTGCTGATAAGTGTTATCAGTAGTTTCTCGATCTGTTATAGACCATTCACCGGCACGACTTATTGAGTTATTGGGGTCGACGTGACCATCCCTAGGCTCGATATGCAGCGTATCTGACGAAGAGACCGGACTGTACGGTAGTGTTGCCGGATGGCTCGACGGGAGTTGTAACAGGTTCGCTTGTTTTCTTCTAATCGCTCAATACCCGGGTGGCCGTTACGTTTAGCTGACCGCTTGCGGCTTAGGGGTGCTTGATATGATCATCACCCACTGCCGGCGTATTGACGAGTCTTAGAGTCCCACATAGGAGTTACCTAGTCCAGGCGAAAAGTTGTGGTGCGCGTATGCGATATGCGCTTGGACCCGATTAAAATGCGTGTATAGGATACCGTATATTAATCGGGCGGCTTGCTAATGGTCGGGTCATATGTGATATGACCGGATTAGTGAATCAAGTGTTGATTCATCATTAGTTTCTCACTACAAATCCTATCTTGTTTATATTGGATGTATGCATGCATGTATGCATTCATTCTTGTTCATGCACATATTGATGTGCAAGCACACATGCATACATACATCAATTTTTATCATGGTTGTTTATACAATGAGAATGGTGGATGTATAAGAATTACACCATAGCTATTTTTGGATTATCATTGGATTTAAATTAAAGCAAAAGAAAATGAAAAATGGGTTAAATCATTTAAGAGTTTCTACACTCTTCTAAACTCTACCATGCTCACCTAACTTTTAACCCATGGTTTATTTTCTTATTATGCTTTTAACTTAAATCAAATGATACCTTTAAATCTAACCATGGTTGGTTATGAGAAAAAAAAATATATATAGTCATTTTTCTTTTCTCTTTCATAAGATAATTCATTCTCTTCTTCCACCATCTTCATCAACCTCCATGCTTTGCTCTCTAGTTCTTATAAGGGAGTAAAATACTCATAAAAATAGGATTTTGAAGTGAGATCCATAGCCACAACATCATTCTAATCAAGTTTAGCCGACTTGATTTGAGTGTTCTTTTGGTTTTTCCAAATTTGCTAGCTTGGACGGGAAACTCCGGGTGGATCGTCGTGGACGTAAGAGGACAACAAGAGGACCTTCATCCAACACCCAAAGAGCCTAAGGAGTGAAGCAAAAACGGGAGCTACAAAGGTTGTAGCCTTCAAACCCTAATCTTTACTTACTTATGCTTTGATAACCCTAATTTCTAGGATCGATCCACTTGCATGTTAGTTTAGCACCTTAAAAATTAAAACTTTGGATCATGTGATGCTTCAAAACTCTTCATAGGGTGCTATACTAACCTTACAATCTAAACCCCAATCACATACCCCTACGTGTGTGTATATATCACCGCTACACTTGAAAATTCAAATCAAGCTATTATACTCTTGTCCATCGTCCAAAGCACTTCTTAATTGGTGAATTTTTAGATGAATTTTGCCCACACATCTTTCATGCGACCGTTAATACTTCTTGAGCTACCAACAACCGATTACAAAATATGTTTGCACATTAAAGCGTAATTCCTAGTCTTGTAACACCTAAGGCTTTAGCAGTGACTCCCAAACCAGTTGGTCTAAGGCACTAGGTGATGAAGTACCCTCGCTAAATATATTTTTTTATTTTATTTTGCAGCCTTAAGTAATTACAAAAACCAGTGTTCATTTTTTTTTCTTTATTCACACTTGTATTTTATTGTATTTTTCTTCGTACTAAGGACTTTAGACAAGAGCATTTCAAGGTCTCTCCTACTATTCCAAGTTTCAAGATTCGTTTTTGTGCAATTTGTAGGGTATATATTTTCAGAATTTAGATTTAAGCTAGGAATTATTTTTCAAACTTATACTTTAATAAAGATATCAATACTTTTCCCTTATTTTAACTTAGCCCAAGAAGTCAACTCGAAATTTGCCTATTTCTAAATAAACTACAAAGACATATACTTTCTACCGTTAAACTTTTAGAAATGTTATTTTTAGGGTTTTTAATTTACTAAGTCTAAGATCTAGTTGTTCTTAGCTAGTTAACCTATTTGTCAAACTCAAGTTGATTAAGGCCAAAATTGAATGTTTTAATTTTTATAATTTTTCAAATTTTTCAGTTTTTATTTGATTTTTCTTTCTCTATTTTTTTTTTTTTCAATTTTTTCAATTTTTATGATTTTTATATAAGGATGCAATGCAGAATTTAAATATGCAAAAGAAAAAGAAAAATATATACAAAAAATTAAAAATATGCAATGCAAAAGGATAACTATATACAACCACCATCTCCCCAAAACTTAACCAAAGCAGTGCCCTCACTGCTCGGCCCCACGTCGCGCTCTCGAGCGTGAACGTGAACGCTCCTCCCTAACCAACAGGGTTTAAATACCCCGCTCAACCTCCGTCAATCGACGGTCGTGCTCCCTTGCAGTCGCCCTAAATTCCTCCCTCAACGCATCAATACCCATAACTGCTCGCCTCATCAATTGTGCATGCTCAAGAGGGGTCATTTCGCTTTCGCTCGCTGTCCAGCTAGAACTAGGTGTGCGGGAAAATACTTGTTCTGCCGGTTCAGTTCGAGACCACACATCAGTTAGTCGTGAGTAGGACGTAGAAACACCCTCGATAAGAGGTCTGACCGGAATGCCTTCATGCATATAAAAGTCGAATTCCTCCGCGGGGAGGAAATATCGACATAATTGTGTAACCAGCATGGGGCAGGGGTAATTAACGGCCCGTTTACCCGCACCTATGGAATTTAACAATACTGTGCACATGTCAAAACGTGGGTTCTTGGTCATAAGAGTGTGCACAATATGTAAGGAGGGTGTGAAAAAAGCTGTATTATGGGAGCTACCGAAAATATTATTTTGTGCCCACCGGCACATAGTCAAAACATTCGCGAAAAGGGTTCGTGCTTGGATACCCTTTCGCGGCTCCCTCGAGCAATCGTTGCCCATCAGGGGCATGTAATCCTCGAATTGAAAAGGTTGGTCATGTGCAGGTATGCGAGGTATTAGTGTGACCTCGTATATTATATCCCTATCAATTATAATTTCGCGATTGCCCCATTGCAATTTAATAAAACCCAGTAGGGTGAGACACCCATCCTCCATAGACTCGTAAAATTGGTTTACTAATTCCGGCAATGCAAATGCATAAGGATGATTGTATATTAAATAATTCCATCCCCTACGCGCGATTTCATTCGCGAAATAGCTACCATATACCTCATGTGAGAAAACTTGTGAAAAATCTCTTTCTAGCTGCATGCTATGTGCCATGGGTGTTTTACAAATCTAAAAATTCGAAAAACAGAGAGGGGTTTTAACATATCGTACCTCCCCTGAAGTTTCAGGGGGTGAAGCAGATAGGCGGCGGCGGATCAGCGGCGGGAGCGCGCTCCGGCGGCGGTTCCGCGGCGGCAAGGAGGGAACTAGTTGCAGAAAAGAGGTGGCGGCGCTAGGGTTTCGAGTGGATGTAAAAATTTGGGTTAGAAAGACAGAGAGGGGTCGGGTCCTTTAAATAGGGGAAATGATGTATATTTGCAAGTAAACCCCTCTAAAAAGAGGAATTTATTTGCAAATAAATTTATTTTATTTTATTTTTTTGCAATTTTACAAAAATGCCCAAAACTTTTTTTTTATTTTCAAATTTTTTATTTTTTATGTTATTTTGTATTTTTATATTTACAAATGATACATACCCCCAAATTTATTTGAATCAAAGTTTTGGTAAGAAGATCGGAAATTTGGGGGTAAAAATGGAGGAGAATCAATCGGTGTAAATCGGCTCCTGCAAAAACAGGAGCTCCTCTGACGGGTCCGCAGTGAGGAACGGTTTCAATCGATATCCGTTTACTTTAAATAAAGTACCGCCCTCCGGATTCTCAAGATCTACCGCACCGTGAGGATATACGGTGCGTACTAAAAACGACCATTTCCAGCTAGATCTGAGCTTACCGGGATGAAAGTTTAACCGAGTGTCATAGAGTAAAACCCGTTGACCAGGTTTAAACGTTTTGCACATAAGGTGTTTGTCATGGAACACCTTAGTTCGGTTTTTAACAATGACAGTATTATCATAAGCCTCATCCCGCAGCTCTTCTAGTTCATTTAGTTGCAGATTTCGATTGCTGCCCGCATCTCCCATTGATAAATTCAACTCCTTGATCGCCCAAAATGCCTTATGCTCAATCTCAACTGGGAGGTGGCAAGCCTTCCTATAAACAAGCCGGTATGGAGACATACCAAGATCGGTCTTATATGCAGTACGGAATGCCCATAGTGCGTCAAGAAGTTTGTGTGACCAATCTTTACGGTTTTTAGAAACCGTTTTCTCTAAGATTTGCTTAATTTGCCGATTCGAAATCTTGGCTTGCCCACATGTTTGGGGATGGTATAGTGTTGACAGCTTGTGTGTGATGGAATATTTGCGCATTAGGGACTTAAAAGTCCTATTGCAGAAGTGAGATCCATTATCACTTATAATTGCTTAAAGATGCCCAAACCGAGAAAAGATATGTTCTTTAAGAAATCGAATGACAACCTTGTTATCGTTAGTTCGGCTAAGCACAGTCTCGACCCATTTTGACACATAGTCAACAGCCAAAAGAATATACACATTCCTAAAAGAATTGGGAAATGGTCCCATGAAGTCTATACCCCAAACATCGAAAATATCCACAACCAAAATTGGTTGGAGCGGCATTTCATTTCTCCGCGATATCCGGCCCAAGTGTTGGCACCGGGAGCATGTCTTGCAGTATTCATATGCATCCTTAAAGAGTCGTGGCCAATAGAAACCACACTGCAAGATTTTCTCTGCTGTCTTCTTAGGGCTAAAATGCCCGCCACACGCTTGATCGTGGCAAAAAGACAGCACACTCTTAAACTCATTTTCAGGTACACACCGACGAATGATTTGGTCGGAACAGCATTTAAAAAGATACGGTTCATCCCAGTAAAAATGTTTTACTTGGGACAAGAATCGGAGTTTATCCTGTTTCGACCAATCTTTAGGTATCAAGCCGGTGGCCAAGTAGTTTACTATATCAGCGAACCAAGGTTCGCATGACACAGCTAAGAGTTGCTCATCGGGAAAAAACATCTTTAATTGGAATTTCAAGTGTAGACGAAGAAGGAAGTCGTGAAAGGTGATCGGCCACTACATTTTCACATCCTCTTTTGTCCCTTATGACAAGGTCAAACTCTTGTAGCAAGAGAATCCAACGTATTAGCCTCGATTTGGCATCCTTCTTCGCAAAAAGGTGGCGAAGAGCTGAATGGTCCGTGTACACAATCACTGGAGAGCCGATTAAATAAGGCCGGAATTTTTCAAGTGCAAACACAACTGCTAAAAATTCCTTTTCTGTTGTTGTGTAGTTTAGTTGGGCCTCATTTAAAGTTCGGCTAGCGTAATAAATCACGTGCGACATCTTATTAATGTGCTGTCCAAGAACAACACCAATGGCGAAATCTGATGCATTGCACATAATTTCAAAAGGATGCGTCCAGTCTGGAGATGAAAGAATGAGCGCAGAAATGAGAGAGTGTTTCAATGACTCGAACGCTTCCATGCAAGTTGAGTCAAAATCAAATATTGTGTTCTTGGCCAATAAGAGAGTCAAGGGTCTAGCAATCTTGCTAAAATCCTTGATGAACCGTCTATAAAAACCGGCATGGCCAAGGAAGGCTCGGATGTCTTTGACGCATTTAGGAGGAGGGAGATTAGAAATGACCTCAATCTTGGCTTTATCAACCTCTATGCCATTTTGCGAGATGACATGTCCTAAGACAATACCCTCTCGTACCATAAAGTGGCACTTCTCCCAATTTAGAGTAAAGTTCTTATCCCTACAGCGGGTAAGGACTGCGTCAAGATGTAGCAAACACTCGTCGAAGGAGTCACCAAAAATGGAGAAATCATCCATAAAAATCTCCAAAAACTTTTCAACCATGTCTGAAAAGATCCCCATCATACACCGCTGGAATGTAGCGGGTGCATTGCATAACCCAAATGGCATGCGACGATAAGCAAAAGTACCGAAAGGACAAGTAAATGTGGTCTTGTCTTGATCCTTTTCGGCGATGGGGACTTGGGTATAGCCGGAATAGCCATCCAAAAAGCAGTAAAACTCGTGCCCAGCCAATCATTCTAGCATTTGGTCAATGAAAGGTAAAGGAAAGTGGTCTTTCCTTGTTGCGACATTGAGTTTTCTATAGTCGATGCAAACTCGCCACCTAGTTTGGGTGCGAGTAGGTATTAACTCATTTGCCTCATTGGTTATGACCGTAATGCCCGATTTCTTTGGGACAACATGAATGGGGCTAACCCACTGGCTATCCGAGATAGGGTAAATGATACCACTATCAAGACATTTTACAATCTCCTTCTTGACAGCCTCCTTCATTACCGGGTTGAGGCGTCTTTGTGGATCCCTCACTGGCTTGGCATCATCCATCAAGTGTATATGATGTTCAACTATGAGGGGACTAATCCCCTTGATGTCCGCCATAGACCAGCCAAAAGCTTGCCGGTTATTTTGTAAGACCATTAAAAGGGCCTTCTCTTGCTCGAGAGCTAGAGATGCCGATATGATAACGGGAAGAGTCTCATTCTCACCTAGGTAAGTATATTTAAGGTGAGACGACAAAGCTTTAGTTCGAGTTTAGGAGGTGAAATAATTGAAGGTAGCATTGGTGAAACTGTTTCAAACTCGAAGGATTTCATCAATGGTTCAAATCGAGTGTACGCAACCGAGTCGGATGGTTCAACTAACTCATCCGAAAAATCAAAAGCCTCAAACTCGGGTGGTGAGTCTTCAAAATCGTCCAAAAAGGTGAAACACTCATAATCGTTGTCCGGCGTGAAAACTGTGTCGGATTCTAGGAGGAACGCACTAGAGGCGTCAACACTGCTGTGATCGAACAGAAATTTTTCGAGTTCACAGTCCTCCTCCGTGATCTCGTGGATCGAGCAAATATCAAGTATACTAGCATTAGGCTCGAAAGGCTGATTCCCCAACTTAAAGATGTTGAGTTTAATCGTCATATTTCCAAAAGATGGGTTCATTGAACCATTACGACAATTGATCACCGCATTGGAAGTCGCAAGGAATGGTCGACCAAGTATCACCGGAATTTGACTCCGGGGGTTAGCTACAGGTTGTGTATCCATAACAATAAAGTCAACGGGAAAAATGAAATCCCCTACTTTAATTAACACATCCTCCAACTCACCCCTAGGATGGGTGATGGATCGGTCGGCCATTTGGAGAGTACAATGAGTGGGTTTAAGCTCTCCAACGCCTAATTGCTCGTACACTGAATAGGGTAGCAAATTGACACTAGCACCAAGATCTAATAGTACTCTATTTATGTTCTTGTCCCCAATTGTTATCGAAATAGTAGGACAGCCGGGGTCCTTATGTTTTTGGGGTAAAGATTGGACAAGAGCATCGCTAACAACACTAGCCACGAAAACTTTCTTTGGTACTTGTGACTTCCTCTTCTTGGTGCATAAGTCCTTTAATATTTTTGCGTATGAAGGAACTTGCTGGATTGCATCTAAGAGAGGTATATTTATGCTAATCTGTTTGAACAACTCTACAATCTTCTCCATTTGTGGAGTTGATTTATTGGATATCAACCTGTTTGGAAAAGGAACATTTTCAAGATTTGTTGAGTCCAATTTTTGTGGATCAGATTGTGGAGTTGGAACGGATCCCCGTGTAGATATGTTCGTGATGTGAGATGTAGGTCCGTTCGAGCTAGAAGAAATAGAGCCTTGTGAAGAATGAAGAATAGGCTCTAACGAAGAAGATGAAGATGAAGAAGAAGAAGATGAAGAAGAACCACCGGCAGGGGTGTTATTATTAATACCCACGTTATTATGCAACACTTTTCCGGATCTCAACGTGGTCACAACATTTACGTTATGATTTTGCTGTTCATATGCAACATGTGCGTGACCGGGATTTGGCAGTGGTTGAGATGGAAGTTTTCCCTTTTCTCGCTCGCTCAACGCAGCATTGAGTTGTGCAATTTGTGCCTCAATAGATTTGATGTTTTGATCGTGTGAGGCACTGTTTTGCACCAAAGATTGAATGAAAGTCTCCAACCTTGCTGCGGATTGTGTAGATTGCTTTAGGAACGCAACTAAACTTCTTTCTAGCGAGGTAACCTTATCATTATTTGGTTGAACAAAATTGTTTTGAGGGTAAGAGTTGTTGGGTACAAAATTGTTCATTTGGTTTTGGTAAGGTTGTGGGTGGAAAGGTTGCTGGTATTGAGTTTGTGGAGGCGCTTGTTGTTGTGGAGGAGGAGGCTTTTGAAAGTTGTTGTTTCCTTGGAATTGCTGATTTTGATTCCAAGCAAAATTTGGGTGACTCCTCCAACCCGGATTATAAGTCGAAGAGTATGGATCATTTCTTTGTCGTTGCTGAAAGGCAGCATTGACTTGATCTTGTCCTTGAACAGGTGGATTGTAAGGACACTCTTTGGTAAGATGTGATGGATCCGAACAACAAGCGCAAACAATTCGTGAGGGCAAAGCAGGGGCAGGAGAAGGCGATGAGATTTTGGTCTCAATGGCTTCTAGCTTTTTCGTAAGTGCGGCCATTTCGGCCTTCATAGCTATCGACATATCTAGTTGATGTATGCCTGCCCTAGACTGACCAATAGAAGAAGATGGGGTGGTCTTGGTGTTTTCCCACTGAAGTGTTTGTTCAGCAAGATCCTCGCGAAACTGCCAAGCTTCCTCGCTTGATTTGGTTAGAAAGTGACCTTGACAAATGGTTTCTAGCAACTGCTTCGTTGCTGGATTCAATCCCTCGTATAAAGTTTGGCAAAGTTGCCAATTTTCGATACCATGGTGAGGGCATTGAACAAGTAGATCATTGAATCTTTCAAAACACTTCCAAAATGTTCGGAAGGAAGCTGGGAAAATTGTATAATCTCATTGTGGATTCTCGCAGAGTTGTGATGAGGATAAAACTTTTTAAGAAAAGCTTTAACAAACTCTTCCCAATTCTTAATTGAATGTGATGCTGTGCTATATAATCACTTCTCGGCTAAGTCACATAACGTGAAAGGAATGACCCTTAGCCTTATAGTATCATCTGATAATTGGGTTGTTTTCATCATTGCGCAAACGTTTTGGAATTTGTTTATGAAGATATAGGCATCTTCGAATTCCAGTCCGTGAAATTTTGGCAACATGTTGATGAAGTGGGGTTTGATCTCAAAATTGTCCTCATTTGCCGGTGGGAGTGAAAGACAAGTAGGTAAGGCGGTGCAGATCGGGTAGAAAAGATCTTGGAGCGCGATTCGTTGGGGCGCTTCAACAGGCGGGTGTTGCGGGTTATTCGCACCTAACGGAGGTGGAATCAGTCCCGTGGGTAAGGTGTTGTTAGGATTATATCCCGACATCCCTTCGGAGGAAGAATGTGAAGGTGAAGGTAAGGAAGTGGAAGGAATTACGACTTCGGAGTCGAAAGCTTCGTCGGTCGGTACCAACGAGACATAGACTAATCGGGCACTAGTGTCCCTAGTCCACCCGGACATACACTAAAGAGGTAGTGTAGTCAAAAAGGTGAAAAATAGAATGTGGAGGTAAGAAAACGTCAATGGAAAGAAAGTGGTGTAAGTGGGGTACACGGATTTTTAGCGACAAGTTGCAAGTTTTTGTAAAAATTTTTCTTTTCTCTTTTTGTGTTTTTTTTATGTGGAGCTTTTTGCAAAAAAGATTTTCGATAAAAGGCTTAAGCACACGTTCAATCAACCACAAATGCACAATCAGGCCTAGATCTAGGGTCACCTAGGTCAGCTAGACAGCTCCTAACTGTTCCAAAGAGCAAGAAATAGGACCTCAAACCGCCTCTTCACCGCCAATTGTGGCCAGGTAAGTGCCAGGTAAGTGATAGGCTCTCCACCACGTAAGTAGTGGGCCTAATTAAGTAACCACTTGCCTTAGACACACTTGCCTAGACACCACAAAGTCAGGTTAGGATCAACGGTCGATGCCTACAGCTATTCCTCTGTCCTATTGAGCACGAAGTCCTTAGGGCTGAGTCTAATCTTTTTTTTAATTAAATGATGGTCAATGCAATATGCCTTATGTGATTTCTGGGGTCCTGGGAAGGGTTATGAAATCCCCACCCAATCTGGATTGGTTTCAAGCCTCTTAAAGTCCGATTAAATATGCAAAACAGTAAACAACCACTTGCAAACAATTTTTTATTTTTAGCGCGGCGCAAAGAATCCTGCACAAGATCGATTATTGGAAGGGGAAAAAAAATTTTAGCGCAAAGAATCCTGCAGGAAAATTTTACAGAGGAGATATTGGGGTTGCAAAGAAGGAGAAAGGAAGCAAACAGAGGGGTTCTGGTCTGCTGATGACGTCCGCAGACTGCGGTTGCGCGGCCAAATGGCACCTCCGGCGGCGGTTTCGCGGCGGAAAGAGGGTTTCTGCGGCGGAATCGCGGTGTCTTAAGCGGTTCAAGCCTCCAGATTTCTTCTGCTCCTCTGTTGTTGTAATCCTCTGTTGTTCAGATCTTCAGTTTTCTATTCCGCTCTATGGATTTTTCCAGATCCGAACTCGCTCGTCGATCCTGCAAAATTCACACGAAACACCCTTCAAACAATAAAAAGATGATAAATTTTTTATATTTTTTAATTTTTCAGTTTTTTCAGTTTTTTATGATTTTATATCAACCCGAAATTGCAAAAAGAAAATACTACGCCATCCCCGGCAACGGTGCCATTTGATTGAAAGTTATTTTGCGTATGCGCTTTTTAAAAGATGAATCAAAGAATAATTTACCGCAATCAAGAACGGCGTCGCTTGGTAGCTAGCCGGTGAATACGGGTCGGTCCACAGGGATGTTGTGTATTTCCTAATTATTCTAACGAGTTAATTCCAAATGGTGTTTGGATCTTTATCTCTAAAAACTAAGTTGACTTAGACTAGGATTAGAAATCTTGCTAGGGTTAGGTTTAGGTTAAGTTTGGAAAATTAAGATTTCCCACTGCTTTCAATGCCCTAATTTAGATCTCTTAGGTGTTATGGTAATTATTAATAAAGGGGATTAGGACGATCGGGAAGAAACGATGTTTCTTCCTCTAGGTCCTTGTCCGTCCTTTCTTAATCCTTACCCTAACCTCCATGGAAAACATGCACAACCGGTCTTTTATACTACGGTATCACCGTTACCTCATGGGTAGAGTGCCGTAAGGAGCGGTATGTGTATGTATGCATGGAGTCCTAATTATTAATATGTGATGGGCAAGAAAGGGGTGAGAGATTTGCATCTCTCAAACCTTCCCTATTCCTAACCCTAACAAGCGAGGAACTACTCGCTCATTAAGGGATCGATAAAAAACATGATTTTTATTTGAGTTTTTGATTTAAGAGATTAATTATCTAACTACTGCAGATTAATAAAAAGTTCTAATCTAAATTAAACTAGGGCAAATAATAAATTTAAACGAGGGCAGAAATAAAAACTAAGAACTAGGGCAATTAAAAAGAACTACTTACTTTATTGATGCTCTCAAACCATACAAAGGAATTCTGAATTTTTAGATCTATGAAAAGCGGCATAACCTAAAACAAGTTTTAGGGATTCTATTTATAGAGCATAGAAATCCTAGGTTTACAATCGACACACATCTGCTTTTACAAATATACCCCTAGGAAGACTAGTCAACTCGCCGCCCACCGCCACACATTTTTCCATCAATACGGGCTTAGCACGGCCGTGGAACCGCGGCCAAGAGCCAGATTTGGCCGCGGTTCCGCGGCCATTTAGGGGCATCTTGGGCTGAAATTTTCTGGTCCTCTTCTGGTTAGCTTTGTCTTCTTGTTTCTTCAGTTGGTTCTTCAGAATGTCTTTTAGTTCTCTTCCAGATCTCCACAGTGAATAATGTAGTTGACTTTTACCGTTGCTTCGTGTCGAAGTCTTGAACCTTGCGCTGTTTTTGTGCTTTGTGAACTTGTTCATTGATCTTCATTGTCCCCCAAAATGTAGGCACGATCAAGATTCCATCATTTATCGGTCGTAGTCTCACTTTTGTATCATCTTTTCATCAATTTCACCGTTTTTGTTCCGAGAACCTGTAAGCTGCAACTATGTAGCAGACATGGGTCAAAAGCACCTGTTTATTTGTAAAATGACTAAGAATGGGGAATATAATAATGCAAAATTATGATATGAACAGGGGCCATAAGCACGTGCAGGACCCGGTGCCCCTGGCGAGGGAGGAGGAGTCTCCCGACGCCGAGGAGGTCCCTCTCAAGAGGCAGAAGTGGGTGCTCTCTCGGCCACCCCGTACCGGGATCCAAGTGCAGGAGGTTGACTTCTGCATTGAGATGCCCTCGGGGTTTTCTCTGGCCGACAGCTTGCTGGCGGACATAGAGAAGGCGGCAGGGACCAAGATTCCCCGGGGCACCATGAAGGCCCAAGTGGCCGCGATTGCCCAGGAGGCGGTTCAGGTCGGTAGTTTCTTTCTTATGGAATCACTCAAGTTTTATTTTCTCGGTTTCAGTTTTCTAACATATTTGTTGTTTTCCTCAGGTCCTCCAGTACCGTTCTCTCCTCGTCCACATGGAGTCCGAGGAGATAGCCCCTGCAATGAAGAAGGCGGGCGAATCCTTCTCGCGGGAGGAAAAGATCCGCCTTCAATTGCAACAGGTGAAGGAGAAGGCGGCCATTCTTGACTCGAGATTGGTCGCCGAGGGGCTGACGAACTCCAAGCTGAAGGAGTCCCATCGTCTTCTCACCGAATACAACCGGGCCATTCAAGCTAAGATGGAGGAGATGGACGGCCTGTTGGGTTACGGCAGCGCCCCGGCCATCAATCCGTGACTAAATGCGGAACAAAAATTTATAAAACTTGGCGCTACCATAACCAATTACCCGGATCTACCCATACGCCCTACATAACAAAACATGCAAAGGGGTCAGAATGGTTATACCGAATATATCCGTGTCCTTCGGCGTTCAACCATCATCCCAAGCTCCTAGGGGCTTCCTTGATCAAGCTTGATCTCCGGTCTCCCTCCATCGAAGATGATCCAGCCGAGAGTCTATGCAACGAGCTCCAACCTCATATCCGGGGCAACTAGGGCACCTAGATCGCTACTCTAGATACCGTAGATGAAGTAGAGAGTGATGAAGGATTAATTTGTCTCAAGACACCTAAGAATTTTCAACTCATGAGAGGGTTTAGGTGGAGCTAGAGGAAGAAGATACCATGAGAATGAGGTGTTGAGAGCAACTCAAGAGAGAGAAAAAGAAAATGAATAGTGGCTTGTGTTTTGTTTGTTGTGTGAGTGTGATAAGAAATAATGGAGCCATCACATAAATGTCCATGTCTCCAAAATATCTTAGTCAACAAAAAATATCTCAAGTCAATATAATCTCACAACAAACAAAACCCCTAAGCATGATAGAATAGTAACCATGGGTCACTAATTAGCCATGCCTAAAAAATGCAATAAACACCTCATCCTACACCTCGATAAACTTTTAATCCAAAAAGGTCTAAACCATGCTGAGGTGTAATCTTCTAAAAGTAATCTTGTAATAAATTACAAGAATACCCCTCAACTGTATATACATACCCGCATCTGTATTCCGAAGAATATGAATACAATGAGACGAAAATAATCCAACAATATAATACTAGGATCCGACTTAAACCAAAGCCCACTGTTCCCCTCCGAAAGATGGCGCAAGACTGACGTCTTGTCTGAAATTCGGGGGCAGATGCTAATTGGAGCTATCCTCCGAAGATGCCAAGTTGATTTATGACACTATGTATCGAAAGTTTAAACGGACGTGGCCGATGTAGCAGACTTCATCAGATCCCCCCTCATTTGAGGGGTTTTTGATTGTGGGGATGCTCTTCCCTGCAGGCGTAAGCCCCTGCAGTTAATTACGCTAGCACATCGCGGTAACCACTTTCTCCTTCTCCAGACGGTCACTTCGTGTCGTGTGTGTTTGTTTTGTTTTTGGTTGCCCGTGGATTGTATACGGAGACTAATTTATGTTGTCGCCCGTAGAGCGTGGATTAGTCCAAATCCGTATCTTCTTAGATTTGGGTTTGGGGGTTGGGTTTAAGGATACGTTAGTCTCTTTTGAGACTAAGATCAACTTAAACGTTTGTTAAGGATACGTTAGCCCAATTTTTAGACTAAGATCGACTTAACAGGATCGTTTAGATCCGACAAGAGAGCAATTGGGCTCTATTGTTTAGTTTAATGACATTGCGGTCGATTACCAGTTTAAGGGCCTGGTGGTCCAATGTTAGTTTTAAGACATCGCGGTCGAGGTTAAGGACATCATAGTCCATGGATTTAAGGACTCCACAGTCCAATGTTAGTTTTAAGACATCGCGGTCGAGGTTAAGGACATCATAGTCCGTGGAATTAAGGACTCCACAGTCCAATGTTAGTTTTAAGACATCGCGGTCGAGGTTAAGGACATCATAGTCCATGAGTTTAAGGACCCCACAGTCCGTGAAATGTATGGTTGTTGGGACCCGTCACCTCTTTGAAGACGTTGAGGGATTACAACGACAAATATCAAAGGGATGAAGAGATGTACCCTTGAACCAAGGTGGATTAAATGATCTGTAGCCCAGTTTGGAACCAAGACCAATTAATTATATTATGAGCACATTGGCTCAGTTAAGTCTGGATTGAGGACTTATGGCCAATTTGGGCTGAGTCCAATTAAGTTTGACATATTGGCCCTTTGTTAGACCATTAGTCTATTTGTTTGGTTTCAGGCCCACATTATTTAGCAATGCTAAACAAAAGTTTGAGGGCTCTGATAACATTTTTATTTGTGATTGAGCAGTAGACATTAGAGCTCTGATTTTTACTCAATTTTGAATGGGAGACTTTGCCTCTGGAAGATTAACCAATTTGGTTAAAACTAGTGTTAAACACTAGATAGCAACAGTGTTAAAGCTCTTAAGTTAGTGTTAAACACTAGAAGGTAACAGTGTTAAACACTGGAAATATAGTCCCCAAATTAGTGTTACACACTAGAAAACACCAGTGTTAAACACTGGGTATAAGTTCTGGAATTAGTGTTAAACACTAAAAGATAATCAGTGTTAAACACTAGGAATAAAGCTCACGAATCAGTGTTTAAACCCTAAATAGAAATGGGTCACGTGGGGCCACGTGAGGGCGCCCAGAAGTGGGACCAGATCCTTTTACTTCGTTATGCAAACGAGTGTTAAGCATTTTTTTATATTTTATTTTGGAGCATCACGTGCTGGCACGTGAGGAGGATTTAAAGCGTCTGCCAAGAGGTTACGTGGGAACACGTGAGAGCGCCCAAGGCCTCTATTTCTTTTGCTTTTTCTTTCTGTGTTTCGGGGGTCACGTGGAGCACATGAGGCGTTGCCTCTGAGCTCTTTCCTTCTCATTTCTGGGGATCTTTTCAGGGGTCACGTGGGGACACATGACCCTGGTTCTTTTTCATGCATAGAGATCTCTTTAGTCTCTTTATTTTATTCTGAGAATTAAATTCTCCATAAGGTTAAACCCTAATTATAACTTTGGAGGAATTAAATTCCTATTGTGAAAGAATTAAATTCTTATGTAGGGTTAAACCCTAATTTCTTTTAGAGGAATTGAATTCCCATATATGTAATAGAATTAAATTCTTGTATAGGGTGAAACCCTGATTCTGTCTTGGAGGAATTAAATTTCGGTTAATCTGAGAGAATTAAATTCTCAATTAGGGTTAAACCCTAGTTTCATCCATCTTGAAGGAATTAAATTCCTATAACTTTGGGAGAATTAAATTCTCATATAGGGTTAAACCCTAATTTTGTTTTCGGAGAATTAAATTCTCAAAACTCAATTCCCCTTCTAAGTTTAGGATCTGCATGGCAGGATCTCGACCCGATAAGAATTAAATTCTCAACTTATGGGAAGATGTGCTCTGTGCAGATCTTCAACCAGAAGAAGAACTAAGTTCTTTTTTGTAGAAGAGTTAAACTCTTGGATTGATAATTAAATTCTCTTTATTGAAGTTTGATCCCCTTTCTTTTCTTACCTAGGGTTTTTTCTTTGTAGAGAATTAAATTCTCCTCTCTTTTCTCTCTGAAATTTCAAGATTCCAAAACTCTCTCCAAAGTTTGCTCTCTAAAAATTTCTCCCTTCTCTTCTCTTGGATCCTATTTATAGAAGGAGGAAAAGAACCAATTTGTTTAGCAAATCTCTCATTGAAAGATTTGATTTGTTTTCATCATTAATCCGAGCCTTTAGATTATTAGGTGAATTTTATTCACCGTTGGTTGTTTAATCCAAAGATATTCTATTTGTTATTTCTGGTGAGATTTAGGGGAAATCTTTCCTTGTCTAAGATTTTTCCATAAATTGGTGATATTTAATCACCCCTAAATTTTTAATCCAACGGTTCTCCTTACTCCTTTCCCATTTGGAAAGATTTGAGAGGAATTCAGAATTTTAATTCTGTTAAACTGTGAGGCTTTTAAAGCCAGTTACGTGCTGACACGTGACCCTTGGTCACGTGTGAGCACGTGACCCCCAATTGAGTCCTTTTCTCAGCGTTTACTTACGCTTCAGCTTTAACCATCACGTGTCAACACGTGATCATTGGTCACGTGTGAGCACGTGACACCTCAATGAGGTATTTCCTTCAGCCGTTTATTATTTTGTGTCTGTTTTGATCATCACGTGTCAACACGTGATACCTCGTTGAGGTATTTTTTCTGACTTTTAGAATTAAATTAAATTCTTTTAAGCTGTAAGGCTTTCAAAGCCTGTCACGTGCCGGCACGTGACCCTTGGTCACGTGTGAGCACGTGACCCTCAATTGAGTTATTTTTCAGTAGCTCGTTTATGTTTTTGTTTTAACCATCACGTGTCAACACGTGACCATTGGTCACGTGTGAGCACGTGACACCTCGTTGAGGTAATTTTTCTGACTTTTAGAATTAAATTCTTTTAAGCTGTAAAGTTTTCAAAGCCTGTCACGTGCTGGCACGTGACCCTTGGTCACGTGTGAGCACGTGACCCTCAATTGAGTTATTTTTTCAGCAGTTTGTTTTTGCTTCTTTATGATGAAGTTTTAACCATCACGTGTCATCACGTGACCATTGGTCACGTGTGAACACGTGATACCTCATTGAGGTAATTCCTGATTTTCTAATCAGGAAACACCCACCGGTATTATCTGTCCGAACATTATCCGTGCACAAGTACACGTATGTGATCGAACCCTGCCGTAAAACCATACGGCCTCTACATCGTTTCGCTCGAAACAGGAAAACCCTCTGTGTAGGACTCTAAAGATTCGTCAATACGCTGGCAGTGAGTTTAACCACAAGCACGTCAGCGGCACTGGCTGTACGTAACGGCTACCCAGGTATTGAGCGAAAGGGAGGTCGACGAGCAAACTCATCCTGAAACCCCTACCGAGCCTGACAGTGATAATATCCGTACAGTCCGGTCCGTTCGTCTATGAGTATCGCATATCGAGTCTAGGAGGGTGGATAAAGTTAGACCCCCTAATAACGCGACATTTAGTGTCGGTATGAAACCTATCACCACCTGAGAAACTACCGATCCTAGATCAGTAATTCTCGACTACCTTGGCCAAGTATTTCTGGTGATGGCCACCCGTGCACAACCGCGACATCAACCCCTAATACCGGGAGAGACGAATCCCCCGACGATCCACTCATTGCCTCCATATGGCTCGGGACTGTACCCAACTAAAACCTGTTTACACGACTCCTTTGATCCGTGGTAGGGTAGTAATCAAAGCACAGTAGGAACTCACACGAGACAAATGACGATCTCAGGTCGATAGACTAACCTGTATACATGTCACCAGGGAACTGCTATCTGACAATAGGTATAATACCAACTAACATGTTCCCGGCGAGTCCGTCCGGTGTACTCATAACCCAATGAGCACATGTATACATCTTAGGTGAACAAACTAACACCAATGGCTTGTGAGACCGGCTACCGCCCCTCGTCGGGGTTTCGATCAGTATACACTAGTCTACTCCGGAGTATCGATGTCCAGTCTCGAAACTCCCAGACTAGGGACATTTAAGGATGTTCCTATAGACCACCCAACTCTCACGTATATGATCGCCATCATAATGCTAGTAGTCAAGAAAGATTCTTATGGGCTCTATCAACATGTAATAGTGATCAGTAAAGCCACCTAAAGCAGATATATGATGATAAAGACAAACCGGACAGTATACTATCATCTCGAGTAAGACTGTTCTACCGGTATAGGTCCTCCTTCAATCATCGCAATCGCGTGCCTGCGATCCAATAATTGACTTGAGGGCACTATAGCCAACAATCTCCCACTTGCACTTAAGACTAATTATTGCGGTGTCACATACTCACAACCCGTGTGATACCGAGCACCTAATTTCTCTACTAATCAGTTTCACAAAGCTCTATTGTGAAACTATCGCGTTCGAGAAATAGCCTCAGTGTGTGGATCCACTCCAATGTTTCTTTCTATATCTCTCTTTATCTCAAGTTCGCGAAGAAAACCATCTCCCAAAATGTGCAATACCCGTCTTAGAATATGTCTGGATATCTGATGGGACCCAGTTCATAAATGAACTCCAAATCCAGTAAACTTGTTAGAATGTATCGTCCACTGAATTTAATCAGTATCCTGCGCCATGCCATCCTCAGTATCCGCTTGGACCACCTGTCCAAACTGCTGCACCCTCAGAAGAGGGAAAACTATAACTCTGACAGTCGCTATGTCATCAAGGTCATCTTGGAAGCCTGAAATGATAGCCGTCTCCCGAAGGAGGCTGCTGTTACCATATCCCATGAACTTCCACTTATTTTCATAAACTGCTTCCCAACGTTTCTCTAGGATTGGATCGATATAAACTTATTGCAGCTAGTGCAAAAACAACATCTGGTGTGGTACATGGCTTCTTATGATTGACTCAATTGTCTAAGCAAGTGATATACCAATCATCACATCCCTCTCCCCTTTAGTCTGTAAGACACCTTTAGAGAGGGTGACTCCATCACCTGCAGGTACACCACCATGCTAGGAGTCGTCCATTCTAAAACACCTTTAGAATAGTATCAAAATACCCAGATTGGGAAACTACCCTAATTTAGATCTAAAACCATAGATCTAGTTATCAGAATGTCAGATATATTATCCATATCCAATATGGAGAAACCATTGTGTGACAACCACAGTATAACCGATCGTAGTATAGGAATTTCACTTCCTATAAAGTGCATGTCATCCAAAAACCAGGACATCACACCTTACTGCCTTCTTAACAGATCCATCTCCTATTCTGATGAAGTCAAAGCCTATGACCATCACATCAAAAATAGATGATCTATCTCCGCTATACCTGCTTCAGTCTATAAATAGACACAAGGTACTTGTCCACTATGCTTCCGCTGCTCCCACTGACTATAACAACCCTCTGACAGAGTCATATACACGTGCACTTCTAAAGATAGTTTAGAATGACTCTATACTCATCCTCCTGCCGGGTCTCATAGTCTAGAACAGCAGTAATGGCAAATCTGGATAAACAAGAACCTCCCTGTCACCATCTTTGAGGATACCGAAATACCTCTCGGGCGCCTGAGATTACCCACCATATCTGCGGAGTGGCTAATGGAATGTTAAAAACCAATTGAATCTTTAGGTTCTATTAAATTTTCAGTAATCGTTTGTGGTTCTGGAATCACTTCCAGTTCTACCATACTCCCACTACTGTTTTCTGAAAAAGTCCATTTTGCTAAAACTGTGGCGAGTCAAGAACAATATTACTATTGATCTTCCAGATGGTAGAAAGTTACCCTTCGACATAGCCCGGGACAACCTACAAACAGCCATTACTGAAACGTGCCTTCAGTTTATCCAGAGTCTGGTTTCAAGCATAAGCCGGACAACTCCATATACCTTAACATCGTTAAGATATGAACCATTCTATATACAGTATAGAAACATAGGCACTAATTTAATTAGAACCAGATTCAAATCATGCAGCTGTCTCTAGTGCATGTCAACTAAATGGAGAGTGGCCGACAGCATTACTCAACTAGGAGTGCATCCAGATATGAGTAACCTGAAACAGAAGCAAGTTCTCAAAACCATTATTATCAACTGAATACCGAACACAAGTATCTACATCTTCGATCACCTTGAAGAATCACGATACTTGCAACACATGGTTCTCTACTTTATTCTTGTACCTATAACTTCTCAAAACTTGGACCTTGTATTTCTACGAAATACTTGTCTAAAACTGGAAAGGTCACAAGTAAACAGAATATAGTACGAGTACCAACTCCTTTGTCCTAATGGACACTGGACAACATACAATACTTTGTATAATTCCCCTGAGTTCAATAACTCAAACCCAGTGCGTCGTTGGTTGAAAACTGTATTATGGTTAAGAAGAATTACACCGTTGTTGAATGCTCCTTACCTAACCATCAACTGATATAGGTAAATGTCATAGACATAATTTCAAAAAGTTATATCTCACTTTATAAAATAAACGTACAGATATATCAGTTTGAAACTGGTGCATAACTATGAATATTCAAAACCAAATATTTGCCGTCCGGCAAAATCCCAGATGATTTCCTCAAATATCATCAATTTCAACGAATTCCGATACAATGAGGATATAATCACCTAATTCCCAATATCTTACTCCCACTCATCATCTGTAATACCATACAGATATGAGAATCGGATATGGTAAATACATACCCTGGAGTAAGAATCTAATTGGGAAATCAGTTTTCAATTAACAACTCACAGTGAAAGTGAAACTGAAACATGAAAATGTTTCGAAGGGGTATTCGGGTATTCCTAGTAATGCCTCTTCCATTATCCAGATTCATGACTGCAACTGTATATATTCTTGCCATCTCTCCAATCCCTTTATTTGTCTTTACTTATTACCTTCTGTATACCGTACATAGGCTAAATGGTTTTTTTCCTTCCCTACCGTTCGACACCAGCCTATGGTTTGGAAGAAGACTATCCAATAAGCGTAATAAGTGTACTCTCCTAATTCTAGGAGCCTTCGCAACCTGAGAGAAGCTAAAGATAAAAGACAACTGAATAATCCTTATTCTATTTCTCCTGAACCAGAATTCATTCTCGAACTGGAACAAGTTCTTTCGAGTTTGTATGTAACTATACGATGGATTATTCAATAAATGTGGATCTTCGCAGTGATACGGGGTGTTCTGGAGAAATGCAAAGGTGGGGTAGGAGTGGCGATGATATACACGGTTTGGTCGTGAATGATAACAGTCGCAATTTAGTTTGCCTTCTTTCTAATCCCTTTATTTGTCTTTACTTATTACCTTCTGTACACCTCACTTAGGCTAATTGGTTTTCTTCCTTCCCCACCTTTCGGCACCTGCCTATGGTTTGGAAGAAGACTATCTAATAAGCGCAATAAGTGTACCCTCTCCTAATTCTAGGAGCCCTCACAACCTGAGAGAAGGTAAAAAGAAAAGACAACTGAATAGTCCTATTCAATTTCTCCAGAACCGGAAACTATTCTTGAATCTGATACAAGTTTCTTCGAGTTCGTATGTAACTATACGATGGTCATATCCAATAAATGTTGATCTTCGTAGTGATACAGAATGTTCCGGAGAAAAGCAAAGGGTAAAAGTAGGAGTGGCAATGAAGTATGCAACTCTGACAATCCAAAAGCCAGCGTGTTTTAAAGAAGGTTCGGTTAACTTGGTTTATGAGTTCTAGTCTAGGGTCGGGCCATGGTCGCTGCCAAAGAGAGAGAGAGAGAGATAGAAAAGAAACACTCAGCGTGCACTCTAACCTAGATCAGAATGGTTAATCACTTTATCTAATCAGGATGTCTCCCACTGTATCCTTAAATTCTCCTCCAAACCCAAAAGAAGAATTAATCAGGATCATCTCAAATCACCCGAGGAGTAAACCAACTCATCAGTGGGAATCGGGATCCAACTATCATCGCATGATAACCTGATGGAATCCACTCAAGTTATCACACTCCAGAAGGTATGCGCATGCCTGGCAAGTTTCCTGTATGTTTGAAACTCCCGATGTGATTTCTGCCTATGCTCTTATGATCTTGATGAAGGTCAACATATCATAAGTCACATGTCAAGTTCTACTCGTCATTGTCCAGGCTAATTTGAACCCACCCGTACATACCCTTGACGAAGGCTAACATAGTAGTACGACTGTCCCAAACCAACGCATCTATCTATGCAACAGAAAAGTAACAAATAGCTACCATACACTATTCCTTGACGAAGGCCAACATACATAGCATGAATACTAAGTGCTACCCGTCTGAAATGACGGAGGGCTACTAATGGTTTTTGGCGAAAAACCTTTAACGTAATGAACTTGATATCGTTGAAGGAACCGGATAGCTTTACAAATATATAGTGGCGAAAACCTTTGCTAAAAAGGTCACTCCCCGTGAAGAGATCTCGGCTCTTTCCTCGTCGAATGAGGTGCAGGATATTCCTAACTGAATACCTCGATGCAAAGAAAAAAAGTAATCGACTATAGTGAACTTATTATCCTGACGCAAACTTCTGCCCAAGGGGTCACTCCCGGTGAAGGGATCTCGGCTCTTGCCTCGTCGAATGAAGTGCTAGATATTCATAACCGAATACTGCTATGCAAAACAAAAGAAAACGTCCTTGAAATAACAGCTTTTGAAAATTGTTCCAACAACATCATATATAGGTTTGTTTTATCTTTGCATTGATCAGAATCAACGCAGTCCCATCAATTAATCACATCAGAAAAGAACGAAAATATAATATACGCATATGCCATCCACATTCGCCACTGGGCCTGTTATCACCCGTTAGGTTACTTAACTAACGACGGAGCGGGGACTGGACTAGCGCGGGTGCAAAACATATACAAAATCTACTAGTATATATATAACAATACATAATAATCGTTCCAGGCATGATATATGCAACATCACAAATAAGCGATAAGCAATACAGAACAATACTGATAATCTGGCAGCCCCGGGTTTCCTTTGAACCGCAAGTGAAATCTGACGTTCCCCTGATCGTGTGGATAGCCTGTGCAATGAGAACCTAGACCCCTACGAGCGCGGCAAGTTACCCGCCAATCCCAGAAGCGAGGCAATCCAATCAACAACGTGAATGGGCCACCCAGCACTCCACGGAATCCGGTAACTTGAGCACCCCTCCTTGGGTCAACCTATAGCCCCTACGAGTGCGGCGAATAGCCCGCCAATTCTAGAGTGAGGCCCCCTCCGTCTCACCGCCATGTGATGCGGGCCCGTTGCCCTCTAGAACCCGGCTATTCGTGCACTCCACCGTGGGGTAATCCTAGTACAGAAAAGAAAAGAATATGTACAACGGTGACATCGACCTCAACCCGGTCGTGCCCCAAACAAATAATATACAAACTGGCAGTGACGACAGTCCATATGTCGGACGCTCGCCCCGCAATATCAAATGTACAAATAAATTCAAACTGTACTACCATTGCACCCAAGCTATCCACCACGACGATCCAACCACAACCACAACACAACACAGAACATCAACGTGAATGTCACGTTCGCAAGCCCGTCTAAAAGTCATATAGCAATTAGACGAGTTGTACCGCTCTAATGACATTCACGGTCGCAGATAGTAATGTATGCATGTTTACCGCCGGAAACCGGGAAGACTGACGTCTTGCCTGTATCTGGGGGCAGATGCTAATTGGTGCTATCCGTCCACCTCTCCGAAGATGCCAAGTTGATTTATGACACCATATATCGAAGGTTTAAACGTATGCGGCTGATGTAGCAGACTTCGTCAGATTCCCCCTCATTGTGAGGGGTTTTTGATTGTGGGGACGCTCTTCCCTGCAGGCGCAAGCCCCTGCAGTTAATTACGCTACCGCATCGCGGTAACCACTTTCTCTTTCTCCAGATGGTCACTTCGTATCGTGTATGCTTGTTTTATTTTTGGTTGCTCGTGGATTGTATACGGAGACTAATTTATGTTGTCGCCCGTAGGGTGTGGACTAGTCCAAATCCGTATCTTTCTTAGATTTGGGTTTGGGGGTTGGGTTTAAGGATACGTTAGTCTCATTTGAGACTAAGATCAACTTAAACGTTTGTTAAGGATATGTTAGTCTAATTTTAGACTAAGATCAACTTAACGGGATCGTGTAGATCCAACAAGAGAGCATTTGGGCTCTATTGTTTAGTTTAGGGACATTGCGGTCGATTACCAGTTTAAGGACATGGTGGTCCAATGTTAGTTTAAAGACATCACGGTCGAGGTTAAGGACATCATAGTCCGTGAGTTTAAAGACCTCACAGTCAAGGTTAAGGACATCATAGTCCGTGAATTAAAAGACCTCACAGTCAAGGTTAAGGACATCATAGTCCGTGAGTTTAAAGACCCCACAGTCAAGCTTAAGGACATCATAGTCCATGAGTTTAAGGACCTCATAGTCAAGGTTAAGAACATCATAGTCCGTGGGTTTAAAGACCTCACGGTCAAGGTTAAGAAAATCATAGTACATGAGTTTAAGGACCCCACAGTCCAATGTTAGTTTAAAGACATCACGGTCAAGGTTAAGGACATCATAGTCCATGAGTTTAAGGACCCCACAGTCCGATGTTAGTTTAAAGACATCACGGTCGAGGTTAAGGAAATCATAGTCCACGAGTTTAAGGACCCCACAGTCCGATGTTAGTTTAAAGACATCACGATCGAGGTTAAGGACATCATAGTCCATGAGTTTAAGGACCCCACAGTCCGATGTTAGTTTAAAGACATCACGGTTGAGATTAAGGACATCATAGTCCATGAGTTTAAGGACCCCACAGTCCGTAGTTTAGAGACGTCATAGTCTGTGAAATGTGTGGTTGTCAGGACCCGTCACCTCTCTGAAGACGTTGAAGGATTACAACGACAAATATCAGAAGAGTGAAGAGATGTACCCTCAAACCAAAGTGGATTAAGTGATCTGTAGTCCAATTTGGAACTAAGATCAATTAATTAAATTATGAGCACATTGGCTCGGTTAAGTCTGAATTGAGAACTAATGGCCAACTTAGGCTAAGTCCAATCAAATTTGAAGGGTTGGCCCTTTGTTGGACCATTAACACTTGTCTGGGTTCAAGCCCACATTATTTAGCAATGCTAAACAAGAGTTTGAGGGTTTTGATAAATTTTTTATCTTTGACTGAGCATGGAATATTATAGCTCTGAATTTTACTCAATTTTGAGATTCAGTTGAAGGGGAGTCTTTTGCCTCTGGAAAATTAGCTGATTTGGCTAAAACTAGTGTTAAAGACTAGAGAACAGCAGTGTTAAACAGTGGAAATAAAGCTCTCAAATTAGTGTTAAACACTAGAATATGACAGTGTTAAACACTGGAAATGAAGTTGTCCAATTAGTGTTAAACAATAGAGAGGAAAGGGTCACGTGGGGACACGTGAGAGTACCCAAAGGTGGGGCCAGATCCCCTTTGTTCTATTCTCAAGTCTGCAAATAAGTGTTAAACACTTTTAATTTTTAACCATCATGTGTGGCACGTGATAGGCATTCATGTGTTGATTTGTTAAGGCATTTGTTAGGGGTTACGTGGTAACACGTGAGAGCGCCCAAAGCCCACATTTCCTTTTCTTTTATTCTCTTTATTTTAGAGGTCACATGGGGGCACGTGAGGCGTTGCCTTAGAGCTTTTTCCTTTTCATTTTTGGAGATCTTTTCAGGGGTCACGTGGGGCCACGTGACCTTAATTCTTTGCATGCATGGAGATCTTTTAAGTCTCTTTATTTTATTTTGAGAATTAAATACTCTGTAGGGTTAAACCCTAATCATGATTTTGGAGGAATTAAATTGCCCGAGCGAAGTAAAATGATAGATAAAGTGCCATAGGCTACGTCATTAGTGAAAGTGAAATTAAAACATGTAAATGTGGTTATTAGGTTCAATACAGTAATTGCAGCAGGTAGGTTCCAAGTTTGAAAGATAAATGATATATAACAATCTTGAACACGAAAAATGGGAAATTATAATACCAAAGTTAAATTGCAGGTTTTAGGGTGTCTTCAAGTATATGTAAATATTGTTTAGCATATAGCAAGGGGTACTTGCCTCGACGGGTCGCGAACCGGAAAAACGGAACGTTAAACGTCGGCGGGGAAAACTCGCGATGGGCGCACGGTTCACGGAATGAACCCAAACGACGAACAATGGAACCACACAGATCAGAGTACCTCGCTGGATCGTCGGGACACGTCGTCGGCATCACCGGATTCCGGCTAAGTTCAGAACAGTGAATAAACAATACTTAAAAAGCATGGAAAGAGAAGAGAATAATCAAGAAGAGAGAGAAGGGAAGGAGGATAGAGGAGAGGGTGCTCACGAGGATCTGTGGAGGGGTGGTGATGGTCGACTACGTCGACGGAGCTCCGACGGTCGGCCTGCGATGACGGCGGAAAATTTTCAGATCAAGAAACCTTAATCAGAGAAGGAAGAAGAAGAAAGGAGAAGATGAGGGGATGTGAAGCTCACCGAGGAGGGTGCTTGTGAGGCTCGGGACGTATGGAGATCGGCGGCGGCGATCCCACGACGAGTTGCGGCTGCAGGTGGCCGCAGTTGCCGCTGCAGGGTGCACGGGGAAAAGATGAAGGAGGGAGAAGAGATGGATGTGGAGGCGATGAGGTCGAGGAGTCCGGTGGTGATGGCGTCGGCGTTGGGCTGCGGCGGCTAGGGGCAAGGCGGCGGTAGGGTTTCTCGTCGTTGGGTTTGCTGGTGAAAAGGAAAGAAGGAAGAAAGAATATATATGGGGGGGAGAGAGAGAGAGAGATGGGGAGAGAGAGAGAGAGTTAGCGAGAGGAGAGAGATAGAGAGAGGAGAAAGATCGAGAGAAGAGAGAATTTGAGGAGGAGAGAGAAAGAGAGAGAGAGATAGAGAGAGGCGGGGCCCACGGGTTAAAAAGAAAGAGGGGATTGGTTGGAGTAAGGATTCGTGGGGGTTAGGGAAAAATAAATAAAGATTTAGAAATATTAAGAATATTAGGAGGTTAAAAATAAATATATACGATGGATTAAAATATAATAGAAATTAGGATTTTGGCGCAAGGTAAAATATTTCCAAAATGCGCCCGGGTCGGGTCCAAAAATTCGAAATTGAAATAATAAAATTTTAGGCGGGATCTAAAAGTGAAAATGAAGTATTTTACAATCAAAAATCATACCCCCAAAACGGACACACGTACGTGCGCGTAGCCGTCCAAACTCGCCCGTTTCACCTAACGGGACGAGAACACGATGCACGGACGCTACAACTGGGTTAGGGGTATCAAGTAGGCCAAGACGAATATTTTTAATTTTATTTTAGATGCCTTAAATTGTTATATGCAGAAATGAATTGCCGGGTAAAATTTATACTAGCAACAGTCAATTAGAATCAATGAAATAAATACCATACGCCAACATACGACAACAGAAACTAGTAGCATTTGGCTTGGGTGTTACAGTACCGCTTCTGTACCGAATACCAACGCGTACGGCGTTGTGTTCGTGGCCGTCTTGAACGTAGTTCGGTACGCCCATAGAGCTTCATGCAGTCTCTCGTGCCAGTCTTTCTTATTTCGTGACACCGTCTTTTTCACGATCTTCGTCAAGGTCTTGTTGAAAGCCTCAGCTAGACCGTTAGCTCGGGGATTATAAACTGAGGAGTATCTCCAGTTTATGTTGTGCTGTTGTGCGAAGTGGCTGATCTTATGGCTTCTGTAGGCTGGCCCATTATCGGAGACGATCCGTCGCGGAGTACCGAACCGATAAATGATGTGGGTCTTGAAGAAATGGAGTATATTCTCGGTCTTCACTTCCCTCAGCGGTACTGCTTCTGCCCATTTGAAGAAGTAATCAGTTGTCGCCAAAATGAATCGATGTCCTCTGGATGATGCTGGTTCAATGGGGCCGATTATGTCAGTTCCCCACATTTCAAACGGCCAGCTAGCCACCGTTGGATGCAGTGGATACGGATGCTGGTGGATAAAGTCCCCATGGATCTGGCACGAGTGGCATTGCTTCGCATACTCGAGGCAGTCCTGAATCATCGTGGGCCAATAGTAGCCCATCCTTTTGATCTTCAGCTTCATCTTTGGCCCGGCCTGGTGAGAACCGCAGAGTCCGTCATGAGTTTCTTGGACGACTCTTTTTGCTTCTTCAGGTCCCAAGCATCTTAGCCACAGAGAGTCCAATTAGTGTTAAACAATAGAGAGGAAAGGGTCACGTGGGGACACGTGAGAGTACCCAAAGGTGGGGCCAGATCCCCTTTGTTCTATTCTCAAGTCTGCAAATAAGTGTTAAACACTTTTAATTTTTAACCATCATGTGTGGCACGTGATAGGCATTCATGTGTTGATTTGTTAAGGCATTTGTTAGGGGTTACGTGGTAACACGTGAGAGCGCCCAAAGCCCACATTTCCTTTTCTTTTATTCTCTTTATTTTAGAGGTCACATGGGGGCACGTGAGGCGTTGCCTTAGAGCTTTTTCCTTTTCATTTTTGGAGATCTTTTCAGGGGTCACGTGGGGCCACGTGACCTTAATTCTTTGCATGCATGGAGATCTTTTAAGTCTCTTTATTTTATTTTGAGAATTAAATACTCTGTAGGGTTAAACCCTAATCATGATTTTGGAGGAATTAAATTCCTATTGTGAAAGAATTAAATTCTTATTTAGGGTGAAACCCTAATTTCTTTTTTAGAGGAATTAAATTCCCATATATGTAAAAGAATTAAATTCTTGTATATGGTGAAACCATAATTTCATCAAGTTCCTGTGAATTTGAGAGAATTAAATTCTCAATTAGGGTTAAACCCTAGTTTCATCTTGAAGGAATTAAATTCCTGTAAATTGGGAGAATTAAATTCTCATATAGGGTTAAACCTTAATTTTGTTTGTCTGGAAGGAATTAAATTCCTATAATTTCAGGAGAATTAAATTCTCATATAGGGTTAAACCCTAGCTTTATATCTTGGAGGAATTAAATTTCTGTAATTTTAAGAGAATTAAATTCTTTGAACTCAATTCTCCCCCTAAGTCTTGAATCTGCATGGCAAAATCTCAACCCGATGAGAATTAAATTCTCAACCTATGGGGAGATTTGCTTCTGCAGATCTTCGACCAGAGGAAGAACTAAGTTCTTTTTGCAGAAGAGTTAAACTCTTAGATTTTGAGAATTAAATTCTCTTTTGAAGTTTGATCTTTTTCCCTTTTCTCACCTAGAGTTTCTTTCTTGAGAATTGAATTCTCCTCTCTTTTCTCTCTGTTATTGTTTTTTCTTCAGAAAATCCTCTTTCTTCTCTTCTCTTCATGGCTCTTATTTATAGGAGGAGGAAAAGAATCAATTTGTTTAGTAAATCTCTCATTGAAAGATTTTGTTTGTTTTCATAATCAATATGATCTTTTAGATCACTCAGTGAATTTTATTCACCGTTGGATTTTAAATCCAAAAGATATTCTGTTTGTTATTTTTGGTGTGATTTAGGGAAATCTTTCCTTGTCTAAGATTTTTCCATAAATTGGTGATTTTTATCACCCTTGGATTTTTAATCCAACAGTCCCCCATAGACCTTTTTATTTGGAAAGATTTAGAAAATTTTAGAATTTTAATTCTATTAAACTGTAAGGCCTTCAGAGCCTGGCACGTGCTGGCACGTGACCCTTGGTCACGTGTGGGCACGTGACCCCCAATTGGTTCCTCCTTCAGCCATTTGTTTTTATTTCTATCACGTGTCAACACGTGACCATTGGTCACGTGTGAGCACGTGACCCCCAATTGGTTCCTCCTTTATCCGTTTGTTTTTATTTCTATCACGTGTCAACACGTGACCATTGGTCACGTGTGAGCACGTGACTCTCAATTGGGTCCTCCTTCAGCCGTTTGTTTTTATTTCTGTCACGTGTCAACACGTGACCATTGGTCACGTGTGAGTACGCGACTCTCAATTGGGTCCTCTTTCAGCCGTTTGTTTTTATTTCTGTCACGTGTCAACACGTGACCATTGGTCACGTGTGAGCACGCGACTCTCAATTGGGTCCTCCTTCAGCCGTTTAATTTTATTTCTGTTTTAACTATCACGTGTCAAGACGTGACCATTGGTCGCGTATGAGCACGTGATACCTCATTGAGGTAATTCCTGATTTTTAATCAGGGAACAAATGCCCCCACAGCGTTGCTCTCACGTGTCTGCACGTGAGTGCAATGCTGTCACTTTTGTGACCGTTGGATCTGTCTAGGGATTAGGGGAGATGAAGCGTTTCCTATCACATCCTATAAATGCAGGGGTCTCTTCAGAAGCGCCTCCACTCTTTTATCTTCTTTCTTGCTAACTTTTCCCTTTGAGAATTTAATTCTCTTTTCTCAGAGCTTAGTTCTCTACTTTGAATATTTTCAGAGTTTAACTCTGTTCAAGAAAGACCCTTTCTTCAGGTAATGATCTTTGAACAATCGAAGAACTTCCATTCATATGAACTTTTTGGATTTTAAATCCACACCAAGGGTTTTTCCCTTTAATCAAGAACCCGTTTTTTCTTTAAGTTCTTTAAAAAGAAAACCACTCACTCTTTAATCAACATGCTCTTTAGGGTTTCTTTGATCTTCAGGGGGTTGATGGTGTTTGTCTTTTCCATGGAATTTAATTCCATTTTCAAAGAGCTTTGGCTCTGAAAAAAGTCTCTGGGAATTTAATTCCCTTTTTTCAAAAGGAATTTAATTCCTATGAAGAACTTAGTTCTTCCCAGAGAACTCCTTGGGTTTTTCTTGCCCTGAGTTGTCTCTCTGTAACCAAGAGGAAGAGGCCTGCAGTGGTGCTTTTCTAGGAATTTAATTCCCTTGATTTTATTTGATTTGTTACAGAGTCTAAGATGGATTTCTCCTAGGAGAATGTGTAGGGTCATTTGAAATCCACTGTTTATTTAATGAGAATCTTCCTTTTGTCTCATTGTAATTGCTTTGCCTCATCATTAGCAAGCCGTCATCTTGATTTTGTGGGACGCATATGTTTTGTAACCAATGGTCCAATAAAATGAGTCCTCTGTCGTTTTCTTCCACTGTCTTTTTATATATATATACATTTATAAACATATATATATATATATATATATACCGCTGGCTTCGCTTTAACAGTTTTCCCTTATTTTATTTCAGGTACAATGACTTCCGTTCCATATTTCCCTTTCGCTCGCTTGGAGGCCGCTTTTCCTCAGTCGCCATCTGACGAGGAAGTGATGGCGATGATCAGGGCTCATGACCCGAATTGCACCAACTTGCTTTTGTGGGGGACCTGGTATGGTCACATCATCCGTGGTCGCCGAAGCTTTCTTTACGAGATACTGACGGAGCCCACCTATCCGTTCCTGCCGATGGATCCCCCAAGGACTGTCTTTGCCATGGAGATGCCGAATTGGACCCCTATGGGGCGGCTTGAGCCTTCAACGACTGGTATTCCGAACCATCCGGTCCCGGCTATAGATATTCTGGGACACCGCATTTGCCAGGGCGAAGCCCAGCCATGGGGGTAGATTTATAAAATAGGGCTTACCCCTCGACACCTCACGGGCTATCTTCTTTGGGCGCGTTACATCTTGTCTGCCCATCGCGTGCGACTGCAAAGGGTTAGGCTTTATCAGGCGATCTATGCATCCCTTTTCCACTACCCATCTCCTCACGTTTGGTGGGTTAAGGCTTTCCTGAACCAGTGGAATCTCCCCACCAACACTTTCCTCCTAGGGGATCGCGAAGTTTCGATTTCCTCGGAAGAATTCCGTGAGATCTCGGGGCTGCCGATCAGGGGGACACTTTATGAAGAGCTGCTGCCTCCCGACGAGTACGTCTTTGAAACTGAGCCTGCAATGCTTGACGGCTTGTCTACCGAGAACGCCGTCCGCCACAAGCGCCCGAGTTTGATCAAGGCCCTGGGCATTTTTGACAAACTGTTCACAGAATCTGAGGAGCAGGGCGTCACTTTTAAGAGTTTTATCGCTTGCTTCCTTCGTGAGGATGTCCTATCGAAGACGGCTCCGAAGTTTGCAAACATTAATGACCCCTTTGGGTTTGGTTTGGATCGACGGCCGACTAAGGAAGAGGATTTACCGCAGTACTATATTCCTATCATGTCGGCGGTGTCTTTTGAATCGATTGCAGCTCCCGGCATGGATGAGGAGACCTTTTTTGTGGGTTTTATCAGTGTTTGGCTCATCTGGTTTGTCATCCCCATGCATTGCCGCTTCATGAGAGTCTCGGTTATCTACCCTGCTCATCGTATCGCTGAAGGGACACGGCTAGCCGTAGGCATCCCAGCACTAGCGCATCTTTATCATGGATTGGGCGCCGCAGCTAATACCTCAACTCCCGGCGTGGACGTAGTAAACTTTTCTCTCCATTACTTCACGTCTTGGATTGAAATGCATGTGTTGGGGGCCTTTGCTGCGCACCAGCGACCAAATTTTTATGATGCCTACACTTTTCCACAACTCATGCGGCTGGTGGATGCTTCTGCTCCCGACCCAACTCAGTTCGGGGCTATTCACGTGTTGATCGCTCCCTACGCTAGCGCGGGCGGACTGGTATTTATTGATCGGGCCCT
This sequence comes from Agapanthus africanus, assembly GCA_030015575.1. Classification (NCBI taxonomy): domain Eukaryota; kingdom Viridiplantae; phylum Streptophyta; class Magnoliopsida; order Asparagales; family Amaryllidaceae; genus Agapanthus; species Agapanthus africanus. The sequence continues at coordinate 364,695,304 of CM057351.1, read as the reverse complement.
ATCCTCTCCTTCAGGTCCAATTCAGCAACTATGCGACTTGTCGAAGGAAGAGGTACCTTCTCTGAAGCCCCGGGAGGCCACGCACCTGTACACGATCAGACCAGGTTATCTGGTATTTCGTCAGAACAGTGCGGCCCTTTTTATGCGGTATAATCAGCATCGCTTCGCCCGGCAGCTTGGATATGATTAGGGCATCCCTTTCGAGGATTTTACAGTTGCGCCGGTCCCTTCACCCGAAGCTGTTCGTGATGCTGCTCATTACTTCGTGACGCTGAACACTGGTTCCCGCTTCATGATCCCTGAAGCTGACCATATTCCCCGATGTGTGGGGTCCTTCACGGGCTGGTACCTTCATCGAGTCAGCCCAATTATTGCTGAGGAGAAGAGGATGCTTCTTGGATACGGCACTCCTATTTCGGTTCAGGCCGCGGGAGTTCCGCCACGACCGCGCGCACAGGTCCGCTTTCCCTTTAGGGACACCAGTGTTGCGCTTATTCCGGGGGCGTCGGAGGTGGATCTTACTCCCACAGTTGGTATGCCATTGGATACCCGGGCTCAGTCGAGAGGTAAGAGGGCGCCAGTAGCAGTACCACCGCCCGTGGCATCGACAATGGCCGTGTCATCCTCGGTCGCAGTGCCAAGCGAGGGCGTTGGGAGTGAGGGCGTTGAAGGTGAGGTGGGTCGGCGTCGTGCCGAGGCTTCACGAGGGAGGAAACGGTCGTCCTCGACGGTCGGTTATGGATCCAAGCGGCGGAGGAAAACGGCTACCAATCTACTCGATTTTTTAGTAGAGTCTGCGCCTATTCTTCAGGACGAACCATTGGCTATGCAAGAGTCGGATGCTGGCCTACTTTTTCCGAGCTCATCTGCCGAGGAAGCCGCATAATTGGCTGAGGCTATAAGACGTTCGCGAGATGAATCGAAGAACGTAAGGATTCCGAAGAGGCCCTACCCTGCCGTCATTTTTTACGAAGATCCCCCGTGGATAAGGCGACGATTCATCGGCCCTTTGGAAGAATGGGGCGAAAGGGCCCTGAAACAGGCCATTTCGGCCGACGCTGAGGACGCGCTTTCGCTGTGGACCGGTGGCCACAAGTCTACCCTCGAGCCCCGGCGAGCACGACTTCTTAAGAAGGAGCGCCGTCTCGAACAAACCATATTGGAGGCTCTCTTGCGCATCGGTATGTTCCTGTATTTCTTTTTAATATTTCATATTACTCGTATACATATATATGTATGCTTATCTTTGTACAAACTTTGCAGGTACTTCGGCGGCGGCGGAGCCTCTAAGTCGTGTTTTGGCCATAGAGCCTGCTGATATCCCCAGTGAAGCACCAATCAGTGTGGAGGGGGTTGATGCAACTGTCGCTCTCACGGCGGAATCTTCTTCGATAGTTCCCGCTTCCTAAGCACTTGTTCCCTCGGGAGAGGCACCTTCGGTAGTCGCCGTTCCAACGGATCTTCCTGAGGGCGACCCGAAGGCTAGGATGCAGGTAGTGGAGGCTACCATCCTTTCGTTGGAGCCCGCAGCGGCAGCCGCTGTTCCTCAGTCAGAAGCCGCTGCACCGGCCCGTGTCTCCGATAATGTGCCTGAGGTCATGGAGGAGGCCGTTGAAGCTGCTATCCCTCCGGCTCAGAATGGGAAGAGCGTCGAAGGTAGCTTTCTATATCTTAAATTAGTCATCTTTCCATTATCTGAACCCTTCTGTCTTTTCAGAATTGCGCGGATTGGCGGCCTCTATCGCTGATCTGTCTCCCCGGCAGTCTTTTCAGCGCCTGTTGGAGATGGCTACTCCACAAGAAATATCTCCTCAGCGCATCGTCCTTTCTTCTGGGTAAGGTTAGTGTTGTCTACCTTCTTTTCATAGCATTATCACTATTTCATAAAATGACATTGATGTCCTTTACAGTTCTGGAGGCCGACGACGAGGTTGAGATTCTTGAAAGGCCTGGAGAGCCTTCAGAGCCCTCTTGCATGACTGTGGGTAAGTAATGTCCTAATGTTGTTCCATTTGTTCTTTTGCTTACACGTTTCACTAACTGTTTATAAATCTGAACAACCCTGCCAGTTCTCACCGCGCTGGAGTCACGCATCGCCATTCCACCCAGCCCTTATGCTCTGCGTGCCTCGGAACGTATGGCAAAACTAAGCCTCGCCTCTCTGTCATCCTTGATCGAGGAACTTCATGCTGGCAGCGTAATTACGGCCGAAGCGTTTGCTGCCGAAGCTAACGGCTCTCTTCCCTTTCTTGCCACTTATCATAGGGAAGCAGTGGTGCAAGTCTGGGTTGAGTTTTGTCGGCAGGTGGAGGCTTGCTTGCATGTGCTCGAGTGTACCCGCCTTTCTTCGGAGGCTATGGCTACGAAGGCAAGCTTACGGGGCCTGATCGAGCGGTGTGCGACGAACATGATATCTTTTGAGAAGAGGCTCGGCCGCAAGTTTTCGGAGAGGGAGCTGGTTTCGAAAGCGCTGATAGAGCTTCAGGTCAACCTTACAGCCAAGGCCAATAAAGCATATGAACTTTGGCGAGTGCTTCAAGAGGCCATCAAGGAGGTGGTGGCCATCGACAAAGCTGCCGTGTTCACTCGTGAAAGGGTTGAGGCTCATAAGGCTACTGAGAAAGAGCTCGAAGGCCGGCTTTCCTCATACCAGGCTCAGCAAGCTCAGGAGGAGGCCCGTCTTCTGACAATACTGAACCATGAAGGCGAGGCCCAGCGAAAGAGGGACGAACTGGCCAATCTGCTAAATCGCCCGCCGACTTGAAGCCTTGTATATATTTTTTCTTTATTCTTCTTTTGTACATACTCCTGAATGAGAGTATATTTTTGTTCTTTCACGAATTGTACTTTGTATCCACTTTGGTTCATGAATAAAAGACATATTTTTCTTCTCATCTTTGCTTTATAAGCCTCCAGATTTTGTTGCGCTATGAGCCGGGTTTCATCAAGGGCATCGAGCTCCTCAAGCCGAAGGTGAGCGTTTTCTTCGTCCGTCAGCTTGTAATGAACTGCCACTCGTAGAGAGGGTAACTCTATCTCGAGGGGGAGTACCTGTCACGCCCCGCTTCCCAGAGTACGCTAAAGTGGGCACGTGACATAGCCAACCATGCTACCCGTGGATAGGAAAAATCCTTCCACAGTCACATTACGGCTGTAGAGATATCAAGAACATGAAAGTAAACTAACTATCTAGTGCATGTCCATAAGCCAGAGTAAAAGAGTCAAGAAATAACAATATGCGGAAGCCAAAAGATACAATAAATGAAACACCTGGAGTGAAACTACGTACCGACAGGAACCTCACCGCTCGTCTAACAGCGGCAAAACTCCTAATCAGTCTGCAACAAGGTAGAAGAATCTGGGCCATGCAAAACCCAGACGTCAGCGCGTCAAGTCATCAAGTAATTAAATAATAAACAGGGTAACAGGCAATGCGGATATAAACATGAATAAAGCAAGGGTAACAATAATATAAATCAGAGCAGTGTAGGATAGTGTGCAGTGGGTAAACTAAACTGTTCTATCAGGTTTTCTGTTCTAAAGTCTTTGAAACCAAATTGATGAATCATCGATGTAACTCAATAGTATCCCGTACATACCCGGGACCACGGCCCCAGATTCTCGGGCTGAAACCGAGACATGCCGCTAGGCACCAAACAGAAATGTGTACAGATGAATGATGTCAGCATCATCATTCCAAAGCTGGCCTAGCCTAAAACTGATCAGAACAAGTAGTGAACTGTTGAGTTACAAGTCAGATTTCACCTTTGATTTCCCCATACCCCCAAGTTATATGTGTAAGTCAAGTCAGGTATCCCGTAATCAAGAAACTAATGCCAACACAGGATCAGGTAAACAGGTTTGTCTGGATAGACAACATGAACGGTCCATGAGGACTATATGTCAGGTTTGTTGGCATTAGACACAAGATCAGGTAACGGGTCAGGTCATGGTACATCAGGTCAAGTCAAGCAGTATACGGTACCATGTCGGGTAAATCAATATGTATGTAGCGAGTCAGGTCAAGATGTAAACAATATCATGGGTGTGCTTATACCCAGTCACATAATCAAGCATGGTCATCAACAACATAGATTTAAGCAACGAATTAAACAATAAAGAAGCATCGATTAAATAGCAGCACAGTTATCAATTGTGTCACAGAGATGATTTCAACATCATAAGAATGCAGTATGACAATTATAGCCGTTTAATCATGTTAACAAGTTTAAGACTTCATGGATGCAATGATATATATATATATATATATATATATATATATATATATATATATATAGGTTCCATGGATGAAATCACAGTTTATGCAGGTTAAATGTACACGTGTGCCCGAACGAAGTAAAATGATAGATAAAGTGCCATAGGCTACGTCATTAGTGAAAGTGAAATTAAAACATGTAAATGTGGTTATTAGGTTCAATACAGTAATTGCAGCAGGTAGGTTCCAAGTTTGAAAGATAAATGATATATAACAATCTTGAACACGAAAAATGGGAAATTATAATACCAAAGTTAAATTGCAGGTTTTAGGGTGTCTTCAAGTATATGTAAATATTGTTTAGCATATAGCAAGGGGTACTTGCCTCGACGGGTCGCGAACCGGAAAAACGGAACGTTAAACGTCGGCGGGGAAAACTCGCGATGGGCGCACGGTTCACGGAATGAACCCAAACGACGAACAATGGAACCACACAGATCAGAGTACCTCGCTGGATCGTCGGGACACGTCGTCGGCATCACCGGATTCCGGCTAAGTTCAGAACAGTGAATAAACAATACTTAAAAAGCATGGAAAGAGAAGAGAATAATCAAGAAGAGAGAGAAGGGAAGGAGGATAGAGGAGAGGGTGCTCACGAGGATCTGTGGAGGGGTGGTGATGGTCGACTACGTCGACGGAGCTCCGACGGTCGGCCTGCGATGACGGCGGAAAATTTTCAGATCAAGAAACCTTAATCAGAGAAGGAAGAAGAAGAAAGGAGAAGATGAGGGGATGTGAAGCTCACCGAGGAGGGTGCTTGTGAGGCTCGGGACGTATGGAGATCGGCGGCGGCGATCCCACGACGAGTTGCGGCTGCAGGTGGCCGCAGTTGCCGCTGCAGGGTGCACGGGGAAAAGATGAAGGAGGGAGAAGAGATGGATGTGGAGGCGATGAGGTCGAGGAGTCCGGTGGTGATGGCGTCGGCGTTGGGCTGCGGCGGCTAGGGGCAAGGCGGCGGTAGGGTTTCTCGTCGTTGGGTTTGCTGGTGAAAAGGAAAGAAGGAAGAAAGAATATATATGGGGGGGGAGAGAGAGAGAGAGATGGGGAGAGAGAGAGAGAGAGTTAGCGAGAGGAGAGAGATAGAGAGAGGAGAAAGATCGAGAGAAGAGAGAATTTGAGGAGGAGAGAGAAAGAGAGAGAGAGATAGAGAGAGGCGGGGCCCACGGGTTAAAAAGAAAGAGGGGATTGGTTGGAGTAAGGATTCGTGGGGGTTAGGGAAAAATAAATAAAGATTTAGAAATATTAAGAATATTAGGAGGTTAAAAATAAATATATACGATGGATTAAAATATAATAGAAATTAGGATTTTGGCGCAAGGTAAAATATTTCCAAAATGCGCCCGGGTCGGGTCCAAAAATTCGAAATTGAAATAATAAAATTTTAGGCGGGATCTAAAAGTGAAAATGAAGTATTTTACAATCAAAAATCATACCCCCAAAACGGACACACGTACGTGCGCGTAGCCGTCCAAACTCGCCCGTTTCACCTAACGGGACGAGAACACGATGCACGGACGCTACAACTGGGTTAGGGGTATCAAGTAGGCCAAGACGAATATTTTTAATTTTATTTTAGATGCCTTAAATTGTTATATGCAGAAATGAATTGCCGGGTAAAATTTATACTAGCAACAGTCAATTAGAATCAATGAAATAAATACCATACGCCAACATACGACAACAGAAACTAGTAGCATTTGGCTTGGGTGTTACAGTACCGCTTCTGTACCGAATACCAACGCGTACGGCGTTGTGTTCGTGGCCGTCTTGAACGTAGTTCGGTACGCCCATAGAGCTTCATGCAGTCTCTCGTGCCAGTCTTTCTTATTTCGTGACACCGTCTTTTTCACGATCTTCGTCAAGGTCTTGTTGAAAGCCTCAGCTAGACCGTTAGCTCGGGGATTATAAACTGAGGAGTATCTCCAGTTTATGTTGTGCTGTTGTGCGAAGTGGCTGATCTTATGGCTTCTGTAGGCTGGCCCATTATCGGAGACGATCCGTCGCGGAGTACCGAACCGATAAATGATGTGGGTCTTGAAGAAATGGAGTATATTCTCGGTCTTCACTTCCCTCAGCGGTACTGCTTCTGCCCATTTGAAGAAGTAATCAGTTGTCGCCAAAATGAATCGATGTCCTCTGGATGATGCTGGTTCAATGGGGCCGATTATGTCAGTTCCCCACATTTCAAACGGCCGGCTAGCCACCGTTGGATGCAGTGGATACGGATGCTGGTGGATAAAGTCCCCATGGATCTGGCACGAGTGGCATTGCTTCGCATACTCGAGGCAGTCCTGAATCATCGTGGGCCAATAGTAGCCCATCCTTTTGATCTTCAGCTTCATCTTTGGCCCGGCCTGGTGAGAACCGCAGAGTCCGTCATGAGTTTCTTGGACGACTCTTTTTGCTTCTTCAGGTCCCAAGCATCTTAGCCACAGAGAGTCAAATGACCTCTTATACAGAGTGTTATTGACGAAAGAGAAAGACAGAGCTCGTTTCATAAGCTGGTGTCTTGAGGACGCATTTTCGGGTGTTCGACGGGATTTGAAGTAGTCTATAAAGACTTCCCTCCAATCCTCAACCTTCTCTTGGTCTTCTACTTGTAGAGCCATTTGCTCGGTCACTCCTTTTTCTTCGGACGATTCCGGAGATATGTTTACCGGTGCAAGAACCCGACGGCTTTGTACTACGATTCTTACGTCATCGAGGTTCTCGTTAGCCAGTTCTTTAGCTAGCTTGGCTAATGCATCCGCTTTGCTATTTTCTGCGCGCGGTATGCTTTCCAAGTTGTAGGAAGGAATTTAGGTCAGTAGTTGCTGCACTCTCTCGCCGTATTTCACAAACTCTGGCTTTCTCAAATATGGCCATCTCACGCTCTCGATCAGCTTTTCTTTTAAGACAAGCTTCATTCAGGAATGTATTGATCATTTTGTCTGATGGTCACAGGAGTTCTGGCTCAGAACCCGCCCCTAGCTCCTTTGTGCAAGGAGCCTCTTCAGTGTCTAGCGATGAATGAGAGACCACATGGCAGCTTGCCACGTAATCTTCAGATTCATCCGATGAGTCTTCTCCATCATTTCCATCCTCAAGGACGTGGCTGAGAAACTGTTGAAGTGTGACCGGAGTCCGCGCCTTCTGGTTATACTCTTCCAGCGCGTCAATCTGTTTTTGTAGGTCCGTACGCTTGTCGCTAGGCTTCACGGGCTTCTTGGATTTCTTCTTCTTCTTTGAAGATTTCGACGGCTGGGTGTGAGTGCTTTGGCTATCACCACCAATTTTTAGAGTTGGGCGCGGCTTCAGCATCCCTTCGATGATCTGGGGTTCCAGCTGATTCTTCCACTTGATCGCCGGGCATGTCTGGAGATCATTCAGCATTCTTTTGGTTTTCGCCGAAAGAGCGACCTCCCATAGAGCTTCTTCAACAAAAGAGCATGATGCCCCCTGTGTGTCCGTCTTCTTAGGAGTGTGCCGTTGTGGTGGGTTTACCTTCCACTTCTCAGACAGCGCAAACTTGCCTTGTTGGTACTGATCCTCGATCCATCCCTTAAAGACGAAGCAATCTTCGATTGGATGGCTTACCGTTTGGTGGTAAGGGCAATAATTATGATTATTCGCTTCTCCGGGTTGCAATGGTCGCTTTGGATTCGGCAGATTGATAAGCCTGTTGCGCATCGCCAGTTCGAACAGTCTCTTCGTTTTGTCCCGAGGGAACGAATAAGGACGCTTCATCTTTTCATTATAATAGCGCCGTCTCTCTTCCAGTTGATCCGTTAGTTTTGGAGCACTGGGCTGTTGTTGGGTATTCGCAACGAAGGTCGCCTTCCCTTTACCTTTTTTGTTCCGCGGCTCCGGCTTCGGAGGAGACGGTCTATGACCCATCTGGTCCATCTGGGCTAGCTTGTCGATTAAAGCCTGGAACGTGGTCGGTTTGAAGAACGTCATGAATTGTGAAATAGTTGCATGAGGGTCTAGGGTGCCCACGAACATGCCCACCGCTGGTGTTTCTTCGATGCACTGTTCGCATTTCGACCACAGATTCCGCCATCGGATTGCGTACTGAACCCATGTCTCGCCTGGCTTCACCCTGGCATTGATCAATGCCGTTATTGGGGTGCGCTCACTAGCACTCGCGAATCGCTGGGTGAACAAAAACTCCATTTCTGTGAAAGTCTTGACGGAGTCGTTTGGAAGTTTGGAGTACCACTCAAATGCCGTCTCCGACAAGCTGCCGACGAATTGGCGGAGCAAGAGCTTATCATCACCCCCGGTGTTGCCGCAAAGAGCCCTGAACTGAGCGACATGTTGATGCGGATTTCCTGTTCGTTTATATACATGAAACTCAGGGATGATATATCCTGGTGGGTACTTTATCTGGTCATACCAGCCTGGATATGGTCGCCCAGTTTTAACGACTTGGCCAGCTGCTTCATTTGCCTGGTGAGCTCGTATTTGCTGAGCAATATAGTCATCCAGAGCGGCCTTGGAAATAGTTTCCTCTTTGGATGCTGAAAGAGCCGGAGGAGAATTCGATGTTTCTCCTCTGTCGTCTTCAATAATGACCGGAGGGTCTTCCGCTGGGGAATCCAGCTGTAACATCATCCCGACCATATCCTGGAAGAGGAGCGCCATTCGTTTTATGTTGGCAGCTTGTTCTGCAGCTTCTCTGTCCTTCTTTTCGAGGACTCTGCGTAGGAAGTCAGCATCGGTTTCTTGTTCGTGACGCTGCTCCGATGACGCCTCCGGGCTTTCTTTTGGTCCGGTGAGTGCGGCCATTGCAGTCAGCATTTCTTGAAGCTTCTGCTGTTGTTGTTCCTAGGCTTTTGTCACAGATCGGGTGAGCGGTCGGTGACCCATAGAAGCGCGGCTTTTCTCTTTTCCGGAAGCCATATAAACAGTATGCACTATTATGCCCCCAGACTTGGGCCGTTTGGGCTCAACGTCTTTGTGGTCCGCCGTAGTCACAGGGCCCTTCTCTGGCTTCCTTCTCTTTTGAGCAGTTGACGTTGAGGGGGGCGTCGCAGCGGGCACCCAGGTGGTTTTCGTTCTTCGTGGCTTGCTAGGACAGTTCTCTTCCTGCTGAATCTTCAGCTTCTTCTGTCGGCGGAGATAGTCCTGATCGATCACTGACTCCCGGACCCGTCGCCAGACTTTGTAAACTTTGGAGGACAGTCGCTGAGGGGGCTGTTCCGGCTTTGCTTCTGTGACATTCTCCACCGGTGGAGGAGATATTTTCAGTACGGCAGTAGGAGAGTTCCTGCGCAGCTTGTTCAGCAGTTCAAAGCTGTTCCCGGTTGGAACAGCAGCATTGACTTCCACCGTTAGGGCTGGTGGAGTTAGTCCAGAGGAAGAGTTGCCCCCAGCCTTCCTTACTCGGCGCCAATGGCGACGTCGAGCGTGTCGAGCCATTGGGATTGTTTCAGTTTTAGGGGCGACTTCGTTATGCCCCATGTTCTGGTGAAGGGCCGTTGCTGGCGTCAGCTTGTTGAAGACTGATGTCCGTTGAGTAGCAGTATTTAATCTGTCAAAGATAGACATTGGAGTAGGAACGGGAACCGGAGTGGGAGTTGAGACAGTCAGTCTTGTGAAGACCGACCCTTTGGCAGGAGAAGCCGCCTTGATGACTTCGGGAGCAGGGATGGTTACTCTCTTCGGAACAACCCTTTCTTGAATTGCAGGCTTCACTATTGACCCACAGGAATTTTGGCCCAATCTGGCGAAGATCGAGGCGCTGGAGCTGAATGACCCGTTGAGAGGGCCCGCAGTAGTTGTGAGCCGATCAAAGACCGACTTTTTAGAAGCTTCCGGTGTTGGTATAGAAGCGCTGAAGCTCGTTGGGGGGAGCATGGTCCCGAAAAACAATCCAGTGGTGGCCTGAGTGACCTGTTCCACTGGCATCGTGAACAAGGAAGCCGCTTGGGGCCCGTAAGCTATGCCTCCAGATGAGGCGGAACGTGAGTTGCAGTTGCAGCTGGAGCACTTCACGCAAGTGGACGCCATTGATCTTTCGCTTTCTGCACCAAGCAAAACGCCAAATCTTAGTACCTCGAACCCAAAGGCAACCATTAGCAAACCGCGATTCATTCGCGAACACGACACACGAAGTGTGGAGTGGAAAGAGGAAAAGGTCCCACCGGGCGTGCCAGAATCTGTTTACCGCCGGAAACCGGGAAGAATGATGTCTTGCCTGTATCTGGGGGCAGATGCTAATTGGTGCTATCCATCCACCTCTCCGAAAATTCCAAGTTGATTTATGACATCGTATATCGAAGGTTTAAACGGATGCGGCCGATGTATCAGACTTCGTCAGATTCTCCCTCATTGTGAGGAGTTTTTGATTGTGGGGACGCTCTTCCCTGCAGGCGCAAGCCCCTGCAGTTAATTACGCTACCGCATCGCGGTAACCATTTTCTCTTTCTCCAGATGGTCACTTCGTGTCGTGTATGTTTGTTTTATTTTTGGTTGCCCGTGGATTGTATACGGAGACTAATTTATGTTGTTGCCCGTAGGGCGTGAACTATTCCAAATATGTATCTTTCTTAGATTTGGGTTTGAGGGTTGGGTTTAAAGATACGTCAGTCTCATTTGAGACTAAGATCAATTTAAACGTTTGTTAAGGATACATTAGTCTAATTTTAGACTAAGATCAACTTAACGGGATCGTGTAGATCCAACAAGAGAGCATTTGGGCTCTATTGTTTAGTTTAGGGACATTGCGATCGATTACCTGTTTAAGGACATGGTGGTCCAATGTTAGTTTAAAGACATCACGGTCGAGATTAAGGACATCATAGTCCGTGAGTTTAAAGACCTCACAGTCAAGGTTAAGGACATCATAGTCCGTGAATTTAAAGACCTCACAGTCAAGGTTAAGGACATCATAGTCCATGAGTTTAAGGACCTTACATTCAAGGTTAAGGACATCATAGTCCGTGAGAGTAAAGACCTCACAGTCAAGGTTAAGGACATCATAGTCCATGAGTTTAAGGACCCCACAGTCCAATGTTAGTTTAAAGACATCACGGTCAAGGTTAAGGACATCATAGTCCATGAGTTTAAGGACCCCACAGTCCGATGTTAGTTTAAAGACATCACGGTCGAGGTTAAGGAAATCATAGTCCACGAGTTTAAGGACCCCACAGTCCGATGTTAGTTTAAAGACATCACGGTCAAGGTTAAGGACATCATAGTCCATGAGTTTAAGGACCCCACAGTCCGATGTTAGTTTAAAGACATCACGGTCGAGGTTAAGGACATCATAGTCCATGAGTTTAAGGACCCCACAGTCCGTAGTTTAGAGACGTCATAGTCTGTGAAATGTGTGGTTGTCAGGACCCGTCACCTCTCTGAAGACGTTGAAGGATTACAACGACAAATATCAGAGGAGTGAAGAGATGTACCCTCAAACCAAAGTGGATTAAGTGATCTATAGTCCAATTTGGAACTAAGATCAATTAATTAAATTATGAGCACATTGGCTCGGTTAAGTCTGAATTGAGGACTTATGGCCAACTTGGGCTAAGTCCAATCAAATTTGAAGGGTTGGCCCTTTGTTGGACCATTAACACTTGTCTGGGTTCAAACCCACATTATTTAGCAATGCTAAACAAGAGTTTGAGGGCTTTGATAACATTTTTATCTTTGACTGAGTATGGAACATTATAGCTCTGAATTTTACTCAATTTTGAGATTCAGTTGAAGGGGAGTCTTTTGCCTCTGGAAAATTAGCCGATTTGGCTAAAACTAGTGTTAAACACTAGAGAACAGCAGTGTTAAACACTGGAAATAAAGCTCTCAAATTAGTATTAAACACTAGAATATGACAGTGTTAAACACTGGAAATGAAGTTGTCCAATTAGAGTTAAACAATAGAGAGGAAAGGGTCACGTGGGGACACGTGAGAGTACCCAAAGGTGGGGCCAGATCCCCTTTGTTCTATTCTCAAGTCTGCAAATAAGTGTTAAACACTTTTAATTTTTAACCATCACGTGTGGCACGTGATAGACACTCATGTGTTGATTTGTTAAGGCATTTATTAGGGGTTACGTGGTAACACGTGAGAGCGCCCAAAGCCCACATTTCCTTTGCTTTTATTCTCTTTAGTTTGGAGGTCACATGAGGGCACGTGAGGCGTTGCCTCAGAGCTTTTTCCTTTTCATTTTTGGGGATCTTTTCAGGGGCCACGTGGGGCCACGTGACCTTAATTCTTTGCATGCATGGAGATCTTTTAAGTCTCTTTATTTTATTTTGAGAATTAAATACTCTATAGGGTTAAACCCTAATCATGATTTTGGAGGAATTAAATTCCTATTGTGAAAGAATTAAATTCTTATTTATGGTGAAACCCTAATTTCTTTTTTAGAGGAATTAAATTCCCATATATGTAAAAGAATTAAATTCTTGTATATGGTGAAACCATAATTTCATCAAGTTCCTGTGAATTTGAGAGAATTAAATTCTCAATTAGGGTTAAACCCTAGTTTCATCTTGAAGGAATTAAATTCCTGTAAATTGGGAGAATTAAATTCTCATATAGGGTTAAACCCTAATTTTGTTTGTCTGGAAGGAATTAAATTCCTATAATTTCAGGAGAATTAAATTCTCATATAGGGTTAAACCCTAGCTTCATATCTTGGAGGAATTAAATTCCTATAATTTTAAGAGAATTAAATTCTCTGAACTCAATTCTCCCCTTAAGTCTTGGATCTGCATGGCAAAATCTCGACCCGATGAGAATTAAATTCTCAACCTATGGAGAGATTTGCTTCTGCAGATCTTCGACCAGAGGAAGAACTAAGTTCTTTTTGCAGAAGAGTTAAACTCTTAGATTTTGAGAATTAAATTCTCTTTTGAAGTTTGATCTTTTTCCCTTTTCTCACCTAGGGTTTCTTTCTTGAGAATTGAATTCTCCTCTCTTTTCTCTCTGTTATTGTTTTTTCTTCAGAAAATCCTCTTTCTTCTCTTCTCTTCTTGGCTCCTATTTATAGGAGGAGGAAAAGAATCAATTTGTTTAGTAAATCTCTCATTGAAAGATTTTGTTTGTTTTCATAATCAATATGATCCTTTAGATCACTCAGTGAATTTTATTCACCGTTGGATTTTAAATCCAAAAGATATTCTGTTTGTTATTTTTGGTATGATTTAGGGAAATCTTTTCTTGTCTAAGATTTTTCCATAAATTGGTGATTTTTATCACCCTTGGATTTTTAATCCAACGGTCCCCCATAGACTTTTTTGTTTGGAAAGATATTGAAAATTTTAGAATTTTAATTCTATTAAACTGTAAGGTCTTCAAAGCCCAGCACGTGACCCTTGGTCATGTGCGGGCACGTGACCCCCAATTGGTTCCTCCTTCAACCGTTTGTTTTTATTTCTATCACGTGTCAACACGTGACCATTGGTCACGTGTGAGCACGTGACCCCCAATTGGTTCCTCCTTCAGCCGTTTGTTTTTATTTCTATCACGTGTCAACACGTGACCATTGGTCACGTGTGAGCACGTGACTCTCAATTGGGTCCTCCTTCGGCCGTTTGTTTTTATTTCTGTCACGTGTCAACACGTGACCATTGGACACGTGTGAGCACGTGACTCTCAATTGGGTCCTCCTTCAGCCGTTTGTTTTTATTTCTGTTTTAACTATCACGTGTCAACACGTGACCATTGGTCACGTGTGAGCACGTGATACCTCATTGAGGTAATTCCTGATTTTTAATCAGGGAAAAATGTACTGAAAACTACGACATTAGAATTCCTCACGCAATTAGCAAACTAAACCAATTTTCCAAAACCATGAAAAAATAGTGAGCTAAAATTCTAAAAACCGACCGTTTTAAGCCAATTCGGAAGTCCGAATCAAAACGAAACGTGTCCGAACCTTCACGGGGAGTTAAAGCACGAAATTAACTTCGATTCGGGGGGCCTAGAGGGGGTACCCCACCCCCGAGGCCACCACGAGATGGCCAGGGGGTGAGGCAGCCCCGAAACTGCCCAAGGTAGGGCAATTTGGGGTCCCCACTGCCAAGACCACCTTGTGAGTGTCCTCAGCCATTCGGTCCCCCCGGGGATTCCCCGGGGTGCCCATGCACCACCACGCGGCTTCTCAATTCAAACCGTGAGCCCGCGGGGTGTGCAAATATCTTAAACTTTCAGTTTTCGGAACTGTTTTTGTCGGTAGTTTTTGCACGACAAAAACGGCGGATTTCTAATGTCGCAAAGAGTTAACTAAGGCTTATGGAGCGGCTCTGACACCATGTTGGGTTACGGCAACGCCCTGGCCATCAATCCGTGACCAAATGAGGAACAAAAATTTATAAAACTTGGCGCTACCACAACCAATTACCCGGATCTACCCATAAGCCCTACATAACAAAACATGCAAAGGGGTTAGAATGGTTATACCGAATAGATCCGTGTCCTTCGGTTTTCAACCATCATCTCAAGATCCTAGGGACTTCCTTGATCAAGCGTGATCTCCGGTCTTCCTCCATCGAAGATGATCCACCCGAGAGTCTATGCAACGAGCTCCAACCTCATATCCGAGGCAACTAGGGCACCTAGATCGCTACTCTAGATACCGTAGATGAAGTAGAGAGTGATGAAGGATTCATTTGTCTCAAGACACCCAAAGATTCTCAACTCATGAGAGGGTTTGGGTGGAGCTAGAAGAAGAAGATGCTATGAGAATGAGGTGTTGAGAGCAACTCAAGAGAGAGAAAAAGAAAATGAATAATGGCTTGTGTTTTGTTTGTTGTGTGAGTGTGATAAGAAATAATGGAGCCATCACATAAATGTCAATGTCTCCAAAATATCTTAGTCAACAAAAAATATTTCAGGTCAACATAATCTCACAACAAACAAAAACCCTAAGCATGCTAGAATAGTAACCATGGGTCACTAATTAGCCATGCCTAAAAAATGCAATAAAAACCTCATCCTACACCTCAATAACCTTTTAATCCAAAAAGGTCTAAACCATAATGAGGTGTAATATTGTAATAAATTACAAGAATACTCCTCAACCGTATATACATACCCGCATCTGTATTCCGAAGAATACGAATACAATGAGACGAAAATAATCCAACAATATAATATTAGGATCTGGCTTAAACCAAAGCCCACTAGTATTATCCGTCCGAACATCATCCGTACATAAGTACACGTATGTGATCAAACCCTGCCGTAAAACCATACGGCCTCTACATCGTTTCGCTCGAAACAGGAAAACTTTCTGTGTGGGACTCTAAAGACTCGTCAATACGCTGGCAGTGGGTTTAACCACAAGCACGTCAGCGGCACTGGCTGTACGTAACGGCTACCCAGGTATTGAGCGAAAGGGAGGCCGACGAGCAAACTCATCCTGAAACCCCTACTGAGCCTGACAGTGACAATATCAGTACAGTCCGGTTTGTTCGTCTATGAGTATCGCATATCGAGTCTAGGGGGTGGAAAAGTCAGACCCCTAATAACGCGACATTTAATGTCGGTATGAAACCTATCACCACCTGAGAAACTACCGATCATAGATCAGTAATTCTCGACTACCTTGGCCAAGGATTTCTGATGATGGCCACCCGTGCACAACCGCGATATCAACTCCCAATACCGGAAGAGATGAATCCCCCGACGATCCACTCACCGCCTCCATGTGGTTCGGGACTGTACCCAACTAAAACCTGTTTGCACGACTTTTTTGAGCCGTGGTAGGGTAGTAATCAAAGCACAGTGGGAACTCACACGAGACAAATGACGATCTCAGGTCGATAGACTAACCTGTACACATGTCACCAGGGAACTGCTATCTGACAATAGGTATAATACCAACTAACATGTTCCCGGCGAGTCCGTCCGGTGTACTCATAACCCAATGAGCACCTGTATACATCTTAGGTGAACAAACTAACACTAATGGCTTGTGAGACCGGCCACCGCCCCTTGTCGGGGTCTCGATCAGTATACACTAGTTTACTCCGGAGTATCGATGCCCAGTCTCGAAACTCCCACGACTAGGGACATTTAAGGATGTGCCTATAGACCACCCAACTCCCACGTATATGATTTCCATCATAATGCTGGTAGTCAAGCAAGAATCCTATGGGCTTTATCAACATGTAATAGTGATCAGTAAAGCCACCTAAAGCAGATAGATGATAAAGACAAACCGGACAGCATACTATCATCTCGAGTAAGACTGTTCTACCGGTATATGTCCTCCTTCAATCATCGCAATCGCGTGCCTGCGATCCAATAATTGACTTGAGGGCACTATAGCCAACACAGCCTTTACAACTCCATGAAAAGGTCGAGGGACGCCTTCAAGAAGGATGCTCAGGCGGCTTTGGAGGCGGCGCAATTAGCTGAAAGCCGGGCGGCGAAGGCCGTGGAAGAATATAAGGCATCCGATCAATTTTATCTTGATCTCGCCGAATCCGCGGCCGTTGGGTGGCACAAAGCCCTCAATGCCGTCAAGGAATCAATGCCGGAGTTAGCAGACGGCGAGCTCCGCGCTAGGTTCCCTCTCACCGAGGAAGCGTCGCAGGGGGAGGCGCCGAGCCGGCTGCAGGAGTCGAGGCTGTTGGTGGAAACGCTGAGCCTGAGGTCGCCGTTTTGGCCCCTGTTTACCACCGAAAACAGAGACGAATCGGGATGGATCACCTTGCCTGAATTTGGGGGCAGATGCTATTTGGATTTATCTGTCCACCTCTCCGAAGATACCAAGTTGATTTATGGCAACGCATATCGGAGGTTTGGACGGATGCGGCCGCTGTAGCAGACTTCATCAGATTCCCCCTCATTTGCGAGGGGTTTTTGATTGTGGGGACGCTCTTACCTGTAGGCGCAAGCCCTTGCAGTTAATTATGTTACCGCATCGCGATAACCACTTTCTCCTGCTCCAGAAGTTCACTTCGTGTCGTGTGTGTTTGTTTTATTTTTTGGTTGCCCGTGGATTGTATACGGAGACTAATTTATATTGTCGCCCATAGGGCATGGATTAGTCCAAATCCGTATATCTTAGATTTGGATTTGGGTTGATTTAAGGATCATTAATCTCATTTGAGATTAAGATCAACTTAAATTTTTGTTAAGGATACGTTAGTCCAATTTGAGACTAAGATCAACTTAACAGGGTTTTAGGATCATTCAGATCCAACAAAAGAGAATTTGGGGCTCTATTGTTTTAGTTTAAGGACGTTGCGGTCCGTTGTTAGTTTAAGAACGTTTCGGTCCGTAGATCACCATTTTTGAGGTGAGGGTTTAGTTTAAGGACGTTTCGGTCAGTAGTAGTTTGAGGACGTTGCGGTCCGTAGATCACCATTTTTGAGGTGGGGTTTTAGTTTAAGAACGTTACGGTCCGTTGTTAGTTTAAGGACATTTCGGTCCGTAGATCACCGTTTTTGAGGTGAGGATTTAGTTTAAGGACATTACGGTCCGTTGTCACCATCTTGGAGACAACGTTGTAGTTTGAAGACATTTCGGTCCGTAGATCACCATTGCATGCACATGTATTTTTTACGCGACGAGATGTACGGCGATGATGTGGGATACATCCATTTGGGGTGTGGTTTGGTTTAAGGTGTGCACGTCAGCTTGGAAAGTGCACCCAAAAGCAGTTGGTTGTCGGACCCGCCACCTCTCTCAAGATGTTGAGGAATTACAACAACATGCATCAGAGGTATGGAGAGATGTACCCTTGAACCAATTCCCGTGTCTAAGGGAAGAGATCATGGTGGACCATCTAAGAATCATTAGCCATTTTTGGGGAATTAAGATTAACTTAGGAAATGTGTGATGAACTTTATTTTGGATATCATGAGTCATGTTTGGGAAGCAATGAACCCATGGGCTCAGTTGATCTGAATTAGGGATCTAGCCAACTTGGGCTTGGCCCACTCAATTTTCTTTTATTTGAAAGAAGTGCTAAGCAATTGTTAGGGTTCAGTCCTCTTTTTCGTGTAAACAATGCCGAGCACTTATGTAAGTTCTGACGCCCACACTTTACTTTACTTTACTTTTTTTCTCTTTATGGAGCGCTGAGCACTCTTTATGGCGCCCATGCGCGAAGCACGTGAGGCGCTGCCTGGTGAGTGTCAAGCACTTTTATGTTCTGTGGCATCCACATGAGCAGCACGTGAGACGCCGGGCACCCACACTGAGTGCTAAGCACTCCTTAATTTTGTAGCGCCGCGTGAGAGGCGCGTGGGGCACTGGGCGCCAGTCACTAAGTGCTAAGCACTCCTTATTGAGCGGCGCCCACGTGAGGGACACGTGAGGCGCTGGGCGCTGATTGCTCCTTATATATTTTATTCCGAGGAGTTCAATTTCCTTGTTCTTTTCTGAATTTTTGATCTTTAAGAACAAGTTCGACCCGATGATAATTAAATTCTCAACTTATGGGAGACTTGTCTTGTGGATCTCAGATCCAGAGAAAGAACCAAGTCCTTCTTTTTAAAAGGGTTAAACCCTTCAATAGGTAAACGAGATGGTTTGATCTCTCCCCTTTTTTATTTACCTAGAGCTTTTTTTTGGAAGGGAGATCTTCTTCTTTTTTCCTTTTTGAAGCTATCTGCTTTGTTTTTTTCGAAGCTTATGGAGGGATTCCTCTGTATTAGACTTGAAGTCTTGGGTCCTTTATATAGTAGAGGCAAGTCTGTTGATTAGTTGAAGAAATCTCTCATTGAGAGATCCTAATTGATTTAGGAATTTTACCCACCGTTGGATCTTTGATCTAAGGACTTCTGTTTTACAGAAGGTATTTTTCTTGTTTTTAACAAGATTAGGGAAATATTTTCCCACACAGAATTTATTCTGTACATCGGTGATTCTTTAACCACCATTGGATTTTTAATCCATCGGTACTCTGTTTTACAGAGAGTAATCTTTCTTATTTAGAAAGATTTGAGGAATATTTCCTCAACAAAATTTAATTCTGCATTCTGATGATTTATCATCTTTGTTGGATTTTTGATCCAACGGCTCTGTTTAACAGAGAGTAGAATTTAATTCTACTTGGCGCCGGCGCTCACGTGTTGTGCACGTGCGGGGCCAATAAGAGTTTTTAACTCTGGCGCTGGCGCCCACGTGGCAGGCACGTGAGGCGCTGCCTCTTGAATTTTGTGTGCTTTACATACGGGTGCTGCTCATATAAGAGTTTTTAACTCTGGCGCTGGCGCTCTCGTGGCAGACACGTGAGGCGCTGCCTCTTGAGTTTTGAATAGAGCTTTGCTCTTTTATTTGGGAAACAAATTCCCCCCACCGCTGCGCTCACGTGGCTCACACGTGAGTGCAGCGGTGGCATCTTTTCCACCGTTGGATCTTCTCGGAAGTGGAACCGTCTCCCTGTGCCTGTAAGTAGGGCCTTTGGCCCTTGAGATGACTGCTGTTCATCTTCCCTAAATTTCTCCTTTCTGAGAATTTAATTCTATTTCCAGAGCTTAGATATCTGCCCAAGGAAACTCTTTTAGAGTCAGAACTTTGCCAAAAACTTGGTACGGATTATGATCGAACCTATCAACAGAACTTTGCTATTCTTAGATCGTAGATCTTAAAAACGTGTTTTAGGGTTTCTTAACCCGTTAATCAGAGCTTTGCTCATCTTTCATAAAAAACTCTTAGAGTTTTTAGGATTCTTTTTGCAGATCTTAAAGATCTTGGGGTTTTACCCTGTCAAAAAGCTTTGCTTTTGAGGGTTCTGGTATATAACCCCATTGTTTTACAGAGCATGGCTCTAATAAATTTTGGTGAATTTTATTCCCCTCTTAATTTTCTTGACAGATGTGAAATCTGTTTGCAGAGCACGGCTCTCGAGGGAGTTTAACTCCTTAGTCCAATGATATTTTTCATTAAATGATAATCTTTTTGGATTCTATTCTTAATGAGTGACTGCCCCATCATTGATGGGGTGTTACGTTAATTTTGTGGGCCCCCCTTGTCCCTTTCTTTTGCACTACAATGCAGCACAAAATTTTTAAGTATCAAAGAGCGTTAAAGTTCTGAACATCACGTCGATAGCTGAACCTTCTCCTTTTGTGCAAGTGCTATGGCTTTCGACTCTTCCTTCCCTTTCGTACGTTCAGAGAGCGCTTTTGCCCGCGCGCCCGTGGATCGAGAAGTCTTTGCGCTTATTAAAGATCATGACCCGAAGCAAAAATCTCTTCACCTGTGGGGGTCGGTATAATCAGATTATCCGGGGTTGGCGCAGTTTTTCTTGTGCAGCACCCTCGGAGCCAATTTCAGCGATTCATTACGCCGATTCGCCTCAAGTGACTTATGCCGTAGAAGAGGTCAACTGGACCTCGGAAGGTCGCCTTCAGCCCTCCATGGCATCAATACCCATACAACCACCGATGGCCTTGGACATTTTGGGGCGGCGCATATGCCAAGGCGAGTAGCGCCCTTGGGGGCAAGTTTATATGATAGGATTGACTCCTTGCCATTCAGCCGGCTACCTGCAGTAGGCTCGGTATATCCTGTCGGCCAAGAAGTCGCTGCTGCTGAAGCTTGGGCTGTATCCTGCAATATATGCGTCCCTTTTTCAATATCCCGCGCCTCATGTATGGTGGGTCAAGGCTTTTCTAGAACAGTGAAACATCCCAACCTACACATTTCTTCTATCGGACCGGGAGGTCTCAATTTCCTTGGAGGAGTTTGCGGAAATTTCCGGCTTACCCGTCAGAGGGGAACATTATGAGGAGATACTTCCCCCTGATGAGTATATCTTTGCCACCAAATCAGTGGTGATGGGCCTCACTCTAGAGAATGCCGTTCAACACCGGTTCCCGAGCCTAATCAAGGTGTTGAGCATTTATGAGAGTTTGTTCTTAGAGTCTGGAGGGCACGAAGTCGGCTTTGCAGATTTTATCGCCCGCTTTCTTCGCCCAGAAGTCTTGTCAAAACAAGCTGCGAAATTCGCCAAGCTTGATGACCCGTTCGGTTTTGGTTTGGATAACTTGCTGATGGCAGAGGCGGATTTAAAAAATTTCTTCATTCCAGACATTCCGGACATCCTTTTTGCAGAGCTCGCTGCTCCAGACGTCGACGAAGAGACGTTCTTTCTGGGGTTCATCGGCATGTGGTTGAGTTGGTTTGTGCTTCCGACGCACCCTCACTATATGAGGCCATCTGTCTTTTATCCGGCCAACCGCATGATCGCAGGGACGCGTGTGGCCGTTGGGATCACAGGACTGGCTTATCTATATCATGGTCTGAGCTTAGCGGCAAACACTACTCAGCCGGGGGTAAAGCCCGTACATCTTCCGTTGCACTACTTCACGTCATGGATCGAGATGCACGTGCTAGGTGCTTTCGGTGTTCATAAACGACCCCGCTTCTACGAAAGCTACAACTTTTCTCGGGTCATATATCTGGTTGACGCTTCTGCGTTAGACCCATCACAGCGAGAGGCTTAACGACCGGTCTTCCGCCCGCGCATGGTTGGGGACAGCATGACCTTTGTCGATAGAGTCTTGACTATTGGCAAGGAATCTACTAAGGTGGTGCAACCGTTGCGTGACACTTTCAAAGATGGGGCTTCCATGTTGAAGGCTCAGGAAATCTTGCACCTGTATTCTATCAGGCCGAGCTTTTTAGTATTTAGACAGAACGCCTCGGTACTATTTATGAGGTACAACCCGCACTACTTCACTCAACAGTCGGGTTATAATCAGGGTGTTCCTCTCGAGGCATTCTTAGTCGAGCCGGCTGTTACGGAGGAGGGTATTTGCAGCGCGCTGCACCATTTTATGTGATTAAATACGGGGTCCCATTTTCTCATTAGCGAGCCGTGCTATCTGCCGAAAGCTTCGAACGCTTACGTAGCGTGGTACCAGCATGTGACGGGTGCTGTTATCAGGTAGGAAAGGCGGCTATTGCTCGATCACAAGGATGCAGTCCCAGCTGGTAATCCAGCGGTCCCTTTAAAGCGACGGACCGTCGTTCGTCCCTCCTTAAGAGAAGTTACTATGGCTGTGGTCCCACGAGCTTTCCCTGAGAAGCTTCAATCGGGTGTTCCCGCAACTGCGATATCCGTGGCGTCCCCGAAATCTGGCATTTGTTCGAAAATCAGGACCCGCCGTCCGAAGATGCCCATCAAGTGAAAGCTCTTATCGTCGGCCGTTGGTGTCCGTTCGCAGAAGAAGAAGTCTCTATTCTCTGCCGACGTCGTAGTCGGTCAGGAGCCCCATGCTCCCTACAGTGAGGGCTTGTGCAAATACGGCACCAATGAAGGTTTGTTCGACACGCCTGCGGCCGATACTGATCTACAGGCTGCCCTCGCAGCTTCCGAGCGACTGGCTCGCGAGGAAGCGGCATTGATCTCTATTGCGGAGTCAGGTATACTTCAGTTACATTCTTTTGCGCCTATCCCTTCTCTCCTTATTATACTTTTATTAACGCTTTCTTCTTCAACAGATATTTCTGCCGAAAAGGCTCTCGCGGCTTCCCTCAGGACGTTCGAGTAGGAAGAGAGGCTCCGCGCTTCGTTGGGCCTTGGTATAATTCGTTTCATTACGCCTTTACTCTTTTTATTCATGATCTGACATTTCTCTTTGCCCTATTGCAGGAACTTCCACAACTCAAATTGTTTCAAGTGTAGTGCCAATCCCAAGCGGCGATGCAGCAAAGCTTCCAGAGCCACCGACTATGGCCACGGCCATCCCAAAGTCACCACAGGAGGCGTTGCTGAAGCAGCCGATGATGGACGCCGTAGTGGCTTAGGAGGCAGAACTCGGTTCGGACGAAGACGTCCCCCTGTCGGAAGTCTTAAGGAGGCCAGTTCTCATTGCTCAGGCTGAGAGGAAGCACAGGAAGCACGCAGCGAGGGAACACGGTGCTGTTTTGGCCGTGGGTGCAGGCTCAAGCAGTGTTCCGCCTGCTGATATTCCTTCGGCGGATGTTCCATCTGCCCTGTCTACTGCACATAGACAGGTTGCACGTGCAGCCCAGGGAGAAACTGAAAAGCTACTTTAAGGTAACGTAACGCCCAGTCCCTTATTAGAACTTGGTCCTCGAATTCTGACATACGCATTTTCTTTTAAGTAGGGCCGAGTCCTGACGATGGTATGGCAGGTGAAACGCCGATGATTACAGAGCCCGAAGTGGCCACTCTTTCTCAGGAATCTGGGACTGTCCAGACTGCTGCTCTTTCTTCTTGTGGCTTCTTGGTATCGGCGGGTGTTGCAAGCATTACGACGGCCCTCGTCGAGTCAGGGGATGAAGCTATGGGTGCAGAATCTATTCCCCCGAGAGAAAGTGACGAAGCCGTTACACTTGGTGACGCTTCCGGTGTGGTTTCGGTCTCTGATCTATCAGGTACTCCTTGGGTTGTTGTTTTTGAGCTTTTTAATCCTGTAAGCCCTTCTAATGATATTTTGTTTGTCTTGAGCATAGGCACGGTAAACCCTGAAGCTGTGCCGGCTGAAGAAGTGCCACCGGCCGCCACTTTGACGGCCGCGGTCCCTTTGCTTTCTTCTGTGCCTCCTCAAATCTTGGAAGGTTTTCTCACTTATTTGCTTCACTGTGGATACAATCCTCCTTGTATTGACTGTATATTGTCGCGACTCCGCAGGAGTACTTTTCGACCATTTGTACCAGCTGTTACACCCGCATTTTTCCTTTCGGTCGAAAATCGTTCCATCTTCTGCTATTGGTCAGTATATTCTTCACCTAATGTTTCTCATTTTTTTATGAGCAGACTTATTGTTGCTAAGCCTTCCTTATATTGACCACAATATCACAGGTCAGAGGAGGAAACTGTAACAACTCCATTTTTAATGTACAAAGAATTGATTTAAATTCAAAGTATATTTGGAGTATTTAATGTTGCTGATATCTCATTAAGTATTTATTTCACACCATAATTACAAGAAGGAGCTTGTAGCTCATTGGTAATACCTTGCACTGCTGAACCAAGCCACCAGAGTTCAAATCCCCTGCCCCACATTATTTTTAGATTATTTTTGTTTTAAATTTTTATAGAAGCCCAACAGTCCAACAACCATAACTCCAGAATTTCCCACTACACCCACAAAAGTTAAATGCTCCAGTAGCTACCCCCGGTGACCCCCCACATCCAGAGCGCCTGACTCGGCCCGACTTGGCCGAGTCATCAACAGAAGAAATTTGCCCCTTCACCTCCCCCACTCCCCTGCATACTCTAAATTCTGTAATAATTTCCGGAGAGCACATTAACTCTCATTCAATCCATTTTTAATACATTTTCCTATTTTTTTTTACATTTTTTAATTAAAAACCCTACACCTACCTTAACCCTAGCCTAACCCTATAAATACACCCCTATCTCCTACCCTTTCATCCTAAAATTCTGAGCCCACTCTCTCAAAATCTCAAGAAAACCTTGTGTACTTTGGAAACGAGCGAAAGGCGAAGCGCCAACGAAAATGACGGCGAACTTCCGGTGATCGTGCTAGGAACTCTCGGCGACGAATCGGTGCATCGGCGAATCCCCTACTTCCCTCTCACTCTCTAGTGTTGTCCAAACCCATAAGTCCCATTCTAACCTCTCTCTCTCTTTTTCTAAAATACGAATTTACAAACCCGACGGAATCGGAACAAAACCGATTTCTGATTCGGTTTTCTTATAAATTTCACTTCTCGCTAATTCAATCATGCTTAAACATCTTATTGTTGACTATTAAACATTTAACAAATAATTTGAACAAGTTTCATCACATGAAATGATAGCCTTTCCAATTTATCGTATTTTTCACTTAAATACCACAATGTTTTGATTTTACATTTAACCCCCTTAACCTTGCTATAACTATAAGTAGAGCACGATGTAATGACCTACCTCCTCACACACTCCCATCTAAACATAGTACTATAATCTTGGAAATTTAGAATACGAGAAAACAAACCTTTCATTAAAATACCCTTTACTTAATTAAAACCAATTTTTGATACATCTTTATAAATAAATAACTTTTGGAACTAATAAAAATATCTAGACTCAGTCAATTAAGGACCGTCGCATTCATTAGGAAAAGTCATGAACTTTCAGTCATTTATCTAAACCTGAATTTGTGGTGTCTAGACTAAACAAGTGAGAAAGGTAATTTTAAAAGGCCCGTCTCACGGTGATTTATGAGCGGATCCCTCCTTTCTTCACTTGTACTTACCTGGCCACAATCGGCGGTGAAGAGGCGATTTGAACTTGTCACTAGAACATAAAATACGAGAATACGACATCTTTACAAATAAATACCATTCATTTAATAAAACCGTATTCTAAAGGATTAGTATTTATAAAATCTTTGCAAAGCGCCGTTACAACCCATTTTGGGGAACCCGTTCGGGATGGTGCGGATTATCGCACATCCTCGGGCTTAGTAGTGCGAGATTCAGACCTCCGCAAGGAGCATTCGGTCTCGAAAGATTTAAAATACGATATCTTAAGAAAATAAGATTTTTTAGAATATATATTTATTAAAATTATTTTTGTATAAATATATGTATATTTATCATTAAAATACCTATTTTGTTATGATATAAATATTCCACCTTTTTCTAAAAATCACAAGAATAAATTTTACATTAAAATACCATGAACTTCAAATAAATCAATATTAAAGATAAATACCTTTATTCATAAAAACTAGGATATTTTCACTAGAAATGTCACAATATAAAATCCACCATCATTACAACTCTAAAGACAAATAATAAATACTTGGGGTGTATCTTGAAAACTATACAAAAGTATTTTTACATAAAACCCTCTCAAGTTTTATAAATTACCCTAAGGACCCTAGTAAATATAAGACTTCGATTTACATTTATTCTGTCTGACTCGGGTTTGAGTCTGATCATAATCCGACTTGAATATGATTCAAGTACCATATAAATCTACAATATTACAATTCAACATGAACACACGAATCCATGAATCCAGTTATCAATCTATTCAGCTTGACTGAACCAAACCATGGATATACTTTCCATTTACATGATTCCAGTTTACATCCATTACATCCGTTACTGATATCATGGTTTCGGTCAGTCATCCAACTATACAACTTATACAATACAACATAACAATACAATCAAAACACTACGGGGTTTAAGGGGTAGATTGGTACGGAAGGTGTTAAAAGTGGCACGAGACAGTAAGATTAAGATACCTAACATGAATCCTGTTGCTGTTGTACCGTGGCATAACGGTTCCTTGTACTTTAGTTTGCCCTGGTCTCTAGCATATAGAGACCCCTCTCGTATACACTGGCATCCTTCTGTACCAAGCTACAAACAACAGCGTTAACACAATATTCTTCAATATTATACAACTTTAAAAGATACATTCTTATTCTTTCTTTTCTAATTCTCCCTTAATTTTTGGACTTACCGAGCGACTTGTTCGCTGACGACATTCTATTTCTTTCTTCTTTGAATGTCGTCAGGTGATCTGGACACAGCAGAGATCGAGCCCACCAGTGAAGACTTGGATCAGTTCCTCGAAGACCCCGAGCTCTAGACATTGTACATTTCCTTTCAGTACCTTTAATTTCCTGTTATGCCATTTTTTAGGCATCGTTTTTACTTCGGTTGTATTTCCTTTTCATGCATTGTACAAAAGAATGTTAATAAATAAGGTGGTTGTTATTTTATATCTCTTGTCT
Organism: Agapanthus africanus; assembly: GCA_030015575.1. NCBI lineage: Eukaryota > Viridiplantae > Streptophyta > Magnoliopsida > Asparagales > Amaryllidaceae > Agapanthus > Agapanthus africanus. The sequence continues at coordinate 364,668,402 of CM057351.1, read as the reverse complement.
CTTGTGATTACTTTTATATTGTTTAGATACGCTTAGCGTATTTACTTCACAGTAAATACGTAGCGGACCTGTCACGTCCCCTTCGCCGTATACCGGGAAGCGGGGCGTGACAGGTTTTGTTGGTGGCCCATGCAGGTCAGAGCTATATAGAATCATACTATGCAGTTCTGTTCTGCGTGAACAAACTAAGCAATATAACACAAGAACCAGCAACTAAAACATTCTTTACAATTCATGTTCCTTGAATCTTACAATTTCATATTCATTGAATCTTATCATTTTAAATATCTTGAATCTGTCCTAACCCAAATTTTTCTTCAAGGTTATGGATTCCCCGAACAACACCGGCACCGTCAACAACACACTTTCCCTATACCTAAAACATATCCCACATACCTTAGGTACAATTTTAGTAGCCTCACTACCTGCACTAGCACTGTTTGATACTGGAGCATCCCACTGCTTTATGTCGCAATGGTTTGTCCGAACCCATGCGATTCCAGTCTCACCGCTTGTATCCAGCTGGAATGTCAGTTCAGGAAATGGCGTTCTAAAGGCAACCATGGGATACCATTTGTGTCCAGTCGTCGTCTGCAGCAGAGAGTTTTATGCTGACTTCAAAGGGCTGGACATACCGAACTTCGATGTGGTTCTAGGAATGGATTGGCTTGGAACTTTTTATGCTACCATTCACTGTCATCAAAGGAGGGTAGTATTCGAGATTCCAGACCATCCGGTTTTCTATTTCAAAAGTAGAGACCGTACACTGGAGCCAAGTACCTACAAACCGAAGCCAAGAGAAGCAGTAGTTGCAGCAGCTCAACCGGAGGAAGAATCAAGACCAGATGTAGTTCGAGAGTTCGACGATGTATTTCCTGACGATATATCAGGTTTGCCTCCCGATCGAGCTCTTGAATTCAGTATTGATTTAGTACCAGGAGCACAACCAGTGATCAAAGCACCCTATCGTTTATGTCCGGAAGGTTTGAAGGAAGTCCGAACACAGTTGGACGAATTACTGGCGAAAGGATGGATTCGTCCCAGCACTTCAAGTTGGGGATCACCTGTACTACTTGTGAAGAAGAAGGAAGGTTCATACAGAATGTGCATCGATTACAGAGCCTTGAACGAAGTCAATATAAAGAACAATCCACTTCCGCGCATCGACGATTTATTCAATCAGCTAAGTGGATCTTGTATTTTCTCTAAATTGGATCTTCGTTCAGGTTATCATCAGGTGAAGGTCAAGGAAACTGATATTCACAAAACAGCTTTCAGAACTCGCTATGGACATTACGAATTTCTCGTGATGCCATTTTGAGTGACTAACGCACCCGTAATATTCATGAACCTAATGAATCAAGTTTTCCGGGAGTACTTAAACAGGTTTGTTGTCATCTTCATCGACGACATCCTGATGTACTCTAAGAATCGGAAAGAGCATGCAGAACATCTACGAATTGTCCTGGAAACTCTTCGGCAACATCAGCTCTATGCCAAGTACAGCAAGCGCGAGTTTTGGCTAAAGCAAGATGGTTTTCTTGGACATATCATATCAGGAGAAGGAATCTCGGTGGATCCAGCAAAAGTTTCAGCAGTTAGCAAATGGCCTACACAAAAGTCAGTGAAGGACATTCGGAGTTTCTTGGGTTTAGCTGGATATTACAGAAGAATCATTGAAGGATTTTCGAAGATAGCAACACTCCTGACCAAGCTCATACGTAAAGATGAAGATTTTGTGTGGTCAGAAGCATGCGAACAAGCTTTCGTAGAACTCAAGTCAAGGTTGACATCAGCACCTATTCTCGTTATACCGGATCAATCTAGAGGATTCGAAGTGCATTGCGATGCATCCGGTAAGGGATTAGGATGTATTCTACATCAGCACGGTAAAGTTGTGGCTTATGCTTCAAGACAGCTGAAGATTCATGAGCACAATTATCCGACGCATGATTTGGAATTGGCAGCCGTCATATTTGCTCTCAAGATTTGGCACCATTATCTACTTGGTGAACGAGTAAACATCTACACAGATCATAAGAGCCTGAAGTACGTGTTTACTCAGAAGGAGTTGAATATGCGGCAGAGAAGATGGTTAGAACTCATGGCGGACTTTGACATCAACTTGCAATATCACCCAGGGAAGGTGAATGTGGTACCTGATGCACTTAGTCGCCAACCATTAGCAATGAATCTCACCGCTCAGTGGAAGCTTCAACAAGACTTGCATCAGATGGAGATTGAAGTAGTCATGCTAGGTGATACTTCAAGTTTGATGAATTTACAAGTTCAATCAACCATTGTCAATCAGATCAAAACAGCCCAAGCAAGTGATGCTAAGTTGCAAAAGATCAGAGAACAAGTGGAGAATGGACTCAGAACAGACTTCATCATCCATAAAGATGGATCTTTGAGATACGGCAGCAGATTATGTGTACCAAATGGTCCTGTTCGGGAAGAGTTAATGAAAGAAGCTCACAGCTCTCCCTACTCAGTACACCCTGGAGGTACCAAAATGTACAAAGATCTACGTCAAAATTATTGGTGGCATGGAATGAAGCGTGAAGTAGCCAGAAGCGTCGCAAAATGCTTGGTGTGTCAGCAAGTAAAGGCTGAACATCACAGGACTGCTGGATTACTTCAACCGTTACCAATCCCAGAATAGAAGTGGGAACACATCACGATGGATTTTGTGACTGCTCTTCCTCGCAGCACAAAGGGTAACGATGTCGTATGGGTCATTGTGGATCGACTCACAAAGTCGTCTCACTTCATCCTATTTCGAGTTGGCCAATCAACTGAGACACTAGGAAAGAAGTACATAGAGGAAATTATGAGACTTCATGGAGTACCAGTCTGCATTGTTTCCGATCGTGACACCAGGTTTCGATCGCAATTTTGGCAAAGTCTGCAAGCAAGCTTGGGAACAAGTCTGAACTTCAGCACGGCTTATCATCCACAAACAGATGGTCATTCGGAACGAACTATTCAGATCTTGGAGGATATGCTCAGAGCATGTATGTTAGACTTCAAAGGATCGTGGGAAGATCACCTACATCTTGTGGAGTTTTCGTACAACAACAGCTACCAAGCAAGCATAGGAATGGCACCTTTTACAGCATTGTATGGAAGGAAGTGTCAATCGCCATTAAGTTGGGACGAAATCGGAGATAGGGAACTTCTTGGACCAGAGATGATAGTAACGATTGTTGATGTGGTTCGTACTATCAGGGAAAGGATGCGCATAGCCCAAGATCGATAGAAGCACTGGGCTGATGCAAAGAGACATCATCTGGAGTTCCAGCAAGGAGATCACGTGTTCTTGAAGATATCTCCGAACCGAGGAGTGATCCGATTTAGAAGACGGGGTAAGCTAAGTCCGAGATATATTGGACCGTTCGACATACTCGAACGAGTCGGTGAAGTGGCATACCGCTCAGCGCTTCCACCTTCATTGGAAGGAGTGCATAACGTGTAACACATATCCCAACTCAGAAGGTATGTGAGTGACCCCAAATATGTTCTCGATCATTCCGAGCTCACTATACAGCCCGATTTGTCTTGTGAGCAACAGCCTGTGGAGATTCTGGACAGGAAAGTGAAGACACTTCGAAACAAAGAAGTTAACTTGGTCCGAGTGATGTGGAGGAAAGACACTCCAGGAGAGTCCACTTGGGAAAGGGAAGATGAAATGTGTACTAGATATCCACACCTCTTTGTAAACTAGTCCTCAAATAAAAGTTGTAAATTTCGAGGACAAAATTTTTGTAAAGAGGGTAGACTGTAAGAACTCCATTTTTAATGTACAAAGAATTGGTTTAAATTCAAAGTATACTTGGAGTATTTAATGTTGCTGATATCTCTTTAAGTATTTATTTCACACCATAATTACAAGAAGGAGCTTGTAGCTCATTGGTAATGCCTTGCACTGCTGAACCAAACCACCAGAGTTCAAATCCCCTGCCCCACATTATTTTTAGATTATTTTTGTTTTAAATTTTATAGAAGCCCAACAGTCCAACAGCCATAACTCCAGAATTTCTCACTACACCCACAAAAGTTAAATGCTCCAGTAGCTACCCCCGGCGACCCCCCACCTCCCGAGCGCCTGACTCAGCCCGACTCGGGCCGGCGCCGCCGGCCGGACTCGGCCGGTCGGCCGAGTCATAAACAGAAGAAATTTGCCCCTTCACCTCCCCCACTCCCCTGCATACTCTAAATTCTGTAATAATTTCCGGAGAGCACATTAACTCTCATTCAATCCATTTTTAATACATTTTTCCTATTATTTTTACATTTTTTAATTAAAAACCCTACACCTACCCTAACCCTAGCCTAACCCTATAAATACACCCCTACCTCCTACCCTCTCATCCCAAAATTCTGAGCCCACTCTCTCAAAATCTCAAGAAAACCTTGTGTACTTTGGAAACGAGCGAAAGGTGAAGCGCCGACGAAAACGACGGCGAACTTCCGGTGATCGTGCTAGGAACTCTCGGCGACGAATCGACGCATCGGCGAATCTCCTACTTCCCTCTCACTCTCTAGTGTTGTCCAAACCCGTAAGTCCCATTCTAACCTCTCTCTCTTTTTCTAAAATACGAATTTACAAACCCGACGGAATCAGAACAAAACCGACTTCCGATTCGGTTTTCTTATAAAATTCACTTCTCGCTAATTCAATCATGCTTAAACATCTTATTGTTGACTATTAAACATTTAAAAAATAATTTGAACAAGTTTCATCACATGAAATGATAGCCTTTCCAATTTATCGTATTTTTCACTTAAATACCACAATATTTCGATTTCACATTTAACCCCCTTAATCTTGCTATAACTATAACTAGAGCATGATGTAATGACCTACCTCTTCACACACTCCCATCTAAATATAGTACTATAATCTTGGAAATTTAGAATACGAGAAAACAAACATTTTCATTAAAATACCCTTTACTTAATAAAAACCAATTTTTTATACATCTTTATAAATAAATAACTTTTGGAACTAATAAAAAATATTTAGACTCAGTCAATTAAGGACCGTCGCATTCATTAGGAAAAGTCGTGAACTTTCAGTCGTTTATCTAAACCTGAATTTGTGGTGTCTAGGCTAGACAAGTGAGAAAGGTAACTTTAAAAGACCCGTCTCACGGTGATTCGTGAGCGGATCGCTCCTTTCTTCACTTGTACTTACCTGGCCACAATTGGCGGTGAAGAGGCGATTTGAACTTGTCACTAGAACATAAAATACGAGAATACGACATCTTTACAAATAAATACCATTTATTTAATAAAACCGTATTCTAAAGGATTAGTATTTATAAAATTTTTGCAAAGCGCCGCTACAACCCATTTTGGGGAACCAGTTCGGGATGGTGCGGATTATCGCACATCCTCGGGCTTAGTAGTGCGAGATTCAGACCTCCGCAAGTAGCATTCGGTCTCGAAAGATTTAAAATACGACATCTTAAGAAAATAAGATTTTTTAGAATGTAAAATATTTATTAAAATTATTTTTGTATAAATATATGTATATTTGTTATTAAAATACCTATTTTGTTATGATATAAATATTCCACCTTTTTCTAAAAATCACAAGAATAAATTTTACATTAAAATACCATGAACTTCAAATAAATCAATATTAAAGATAAATACCTTTATTTATAAAAACTAGGATATTTTCACTAGAAATGTCACAATATAAAATCCACCCTCATTACAACTCTAAAGAAGAATAATAAATACTTGGCGTGTATCTTGAAAACTATACAAAAGTATTTTTACGTAAAACCCCCTCAAGTTTTATAAATTACCCTGAGGACCCTAGTAAATATAAGACTTCGATTTACATTTCTACTGTCTGACTCGGGTTTGAGTCTGATCATAATTCGACTTGAATATGATTCAAGTACCATATAAATCTACAATATTACAATTCAACATGAACACACGAATCCATGAATCCAGTTATCAATCTATTCAACTTGACTGAACCAAACCATGGATATACTTTCCATTTACATGATTCCAGTTTACATCCATTACATCCGTTACTGATATCATGGTTTCGGTCAGTCATCCAACTATACAACTTATACAATACAACATAACAATACAATCAAAACACTACGGGGTTTAAGGGGTAGATCGGTACGAAAGGTGTTAAAAGTGGCACGAGACAGTAAGATTAAGATACCTAACATGAATCCTGTTGCTGTTGTACCGTGGCATAACAATTCCTTGTACTTTCAGTTTGCCCTGGTCTCTAGCATATAGAGACCCCTCTCATATACACTGGCATCCTTCTGTACCAAGCTACAAACAACAGCGTTAACACAATATTCTATAATATTATACAACTTTAAAAGATACATTCTTATTCTGTATTTTCTAATTCTCCCTTAACTTTGGGACTTACCGAGCGACCTGTTCGCTGACGACATTCTATTTCTTTCTTCTTTGAATGTCGTCAGGTGATCTGAACACAGCAGAGATCGAGCCCACCAGTGAAGGCTTAGATCAGTTCCTCGAAGACTCCGAGCTCTAGACACTGTACATTTCCTTTCAGTACCTTTAATTTCCTGTTATGCCATTGTTTAGGCATCGTTTTTACTTCAGTTGTATTTCCTTTTCATGAATTGTACAAAAGAATGTTAATAAATAAGGTTGCTGTTATTTTATATCTCTTGTCTCTTGTGATTACTTTTATATTGCTTAGATACGCTTAGCGTATTTACTTCACAGTAAATACGTAGCGGACCAGTCGCGTCCCCTTTACCGTATACCGGGAAGCGGGGCGTGACAGAAATGAAAGAATAGCCATGCCTCCGGTACTCCCTGTTCTGCCGCCTGCAACAGCCGGTACGATAGATTCCATCCCTCGGGTGTTTTCTTTGTCTTTCGAGTTGAAATTTGACCGTAATTCATTTTGCAGCGAGTTCAAAGGCTCCAACTCCTTTTGAGTCTCGCATACCCATGCCTGCGGGGCCCTTCGCTAAACGTACATCCTCCAGGAGCGCAGCGAATAGCCGGCGAACGTTAAGCGAGTTTATCGAAGATCTCAATGCCGAGGCCCTCACTTCTGCCACGGATTTTGCCGACGAAGTCAATCCAATGCTGGCGACGCTCGTGAACTTCCATAATGAAGATCTCGTCGATTCTTGGGTTGATTATTGCAGGAAGATCGAGGCTTGCCTGCACGAGATTGAGCTTAAGCGTCTCGCTCCCGAGGTGTTGGCCTCAAACTCTCAGCGGGTTGCGTGGGTCGAGCAGAGTGTCTCTTTCATTCGCTATTTTGAACAAGAGGCGGCCCTGAGGTGAAAGGAACATGAGGCGGCTTCCGGCGAATCCGTCCAATTGCGTGCCGAGGTTGAAGCGAATGCTGCGCAGCTAAACGCTATTTTCGACAACCTCCAATGATGTATTTCGGATGGGTTGACGCTAAGGCATAAGCTTGACTTCACCGAGCGATTCACGCAGGACTGCGAAGCTTCCAAGCAAGAAATCGATGAAAAGCTTTCATCCTGTTTGCAGCAACGGACTCAAATCGAAGTGGAGTTGGCTGTTGTACGTGAACACGAGAAGGAATTGAGGGGAGTGCGCGAGCGGTCCGTCAGTTTGTTGAAGACGCTTCCTCCTTAATAAATGTCATTATACCCCCTTCATTGTACTGATTGTATTCTTCTGATTCATGGATAAGACATATTTTATTTTATATTGGCATTTCTCTTTTCTTTGATGTCTTGATCTGGTGTGAAGTAGTTTATATACTCATTTCGGAGTTTGTAGTTTATTTACTCATCCCGGAGTCTCTAGTTTATGAACTCATTTCGGAGCTTGTTTAGTTTACCTTCTTTGGGCTTGTAGGCAAACCTCTCCTAACGTCATAGTTTACCCATTCTCTTTACGACAGAGGTCCGTTAGGGTCTGTGGTACTAGGGTTTTTGTCCGCCGTACCGTCGCGTTGGCTGATGCATTCCCCGATATGCAAACTTTATGCTGCTGTTCGAGTAGCCCCGCGACTGTTGTGTCTCTGTTCCCTTCGGGGGCTTGACAAGACGTCTTCAAGTAATCTCCTTAGGTCATATTGTCGTCGAGAGAGCAAGCGGTAGGAATTTTTCCATGTCGCTTTTTTACTTGAGGTTAGGCTCAGTTTGGGAGCCCCGATGAGTCATAGCCACTCCGCGCTGGTGTGGGATGATCTCCGATAGTCTTTCAGGTTTTATTTGAGTTGCCGTCAAGACCCTGAAGCTAGGAATTTGGCCTTCACTTCCTTTATCGACACTCTGTCTGCTGTAATGAGACGAATGTCGAAGTGATCTCTAAGTTGTTTGTGGACCATCGAGACTTAGAACTAGGGACTTTGCCATGGCTCCATTTTGTTTTGACCCTGGGGTCGTTTGTTGACGTCGCGTCTGCATCCTGCTGGAGTGAGAAGAAACGCCGTTGTTGACACTATGTCCGCTGTAACGAGACGGGTGTCGAGGTGGTTTTTAGGTTGTTTGTGAACCGTCGAGATTTGGAACTAGGGACTTTGCCATGGCTCCACTTTATTGACGTCGCGTCTGCATCCTGCTGGAGTGAGAAGAAGCACCGTTGTTGACACTGCGTCTGCTGTAACGAGATGAATGTCGAGGTGGTCTCTAGGTTGTTTGTGAACCGTCGAGACTTGGAAATAGGGACTTTTCCATGGCACCGTTTTGTTTTGACCCTGGGGTCGCTTGTTGACGTCGCGTCCGCATCCTGCTTGAGTGAGAAGAAACGCCGTTGTTGACACTGTTTCTGCTGTAACAAGACGAGTGTCGAGGTGGTCTCTAGGTTATTTATGAACCGTCGAGACTTGGAACTAGGGACTTTGCCATGGCTCCGCTTTGTTTTGACCATAGGGTCGCTTTGTTGACGTCGCGTCTGCATCCTGCTGGAGTGAGAAGAAACGCCGTTATTGACACTATGTCTGCTGTAATGAGACGAGTGTCGAGATAGTATTTAGGTTATTTTGTGAACCGTCAAAACTTGCCTCTCCCTTTGATGAAGCCTGGTAGGAAAATATGGTTCCCTTTTCGTTTATGCCCATGGATTGTATACATGGGTTGATGTGGACTCACCTGTAGGGCAAAAGTTTCATTCATTTTTTTATTTCCGCGATACTCTATCATTTCATCTTTTTATATCGCGAAAATCGCGATTGCCCAATCATTTCGGCTTTTTATCGCGGTACCCAATCATTTCGGCTATTCTTTTCTTTTTACTTGCTGCTTTTTATTACGAGTTGCCCAAACATTTCGGCTGTTTTTATATGCATATATTTTGCTCGTTGATTTTTATTGCGAGTTACCCCATCATTTCGGCTATGTCATATGCATTTATTTTTTCTCGCTGATTTTTGTTGCGGGTATGGAACTTGAGATCTGATACCAATCTTGGCATCAACACCGCTGCAACTGGAATATTTCTAGGAGCGAATCATCATTTGCCATGAAAGGACTTGGAATTCGATACCGATTTAGGCATCAGTATCGCTACAACTGGGATATTCCCAGGAGTGAATCATCATTTGCCTTTGTCGATTTGAACAAAGGTGGTTTAGCAAACAGGGTTAGGATCCTGTCGACTAAGGCTTTTTGACTTTACGAGTCGTAAGGGTCTCATAAAGGTATTTCTCCCTACGAGTCGTGAAGATCTCATAGGTGTATGTTCTCCTTAGAAGTCGTGAGGACTTCTAAGTGGTGTTTTCTCTTATAAGTCATAAGGATCTCATAAGAATAATTTCTCCTTATAAGTCGAGAGGACTTACAAGTGTCGTTCACCATATGAGGACATCCCTCGTGATTGGTGGAACTTGGTGTGGGAAATGTTTATTTGTATCCGTGGATTGTATACAAGGGCCAATATCGGGCCGCCTGTAGGGCAACTTGGGGAGTGTGACGGCTTAAGGAAATGTTTGGATCCCTGGAACTTAAGACTTTGAATCTTATGAGCCGTGAGGGTCTCATAAGGGGAGTTCTCCTTACAAGTCGAGAGGATCTCGTAAGTGAAAATTTTACGAGATTGCGCCCTTTCATGTTTTCACAAGCTCGCTGGTAGCCCTGCTATTTTTTACTCATGGCTCCCTTTCATGTTTTCACAAGCTCGCCGGTAGCCCTGCTATTTTTTACTCACGGCGCCCTTTCGGGTTTTCATCCGTGCCCATTTCGCTTGTGGACATACCGTATTTTTTTACAAGATTGCGCCCTTTCGGGTTTCCACAAGCCCGCCGGTAGCCCTGCCGTTTTTACTCATGGCGCCCTTTCGGGTTTTCATCCGTGCCCATTTCGCTTGTGGACTTACCGTTTTTTTTTACGAGATTGCACCCTTTCGGGTTTTCACAAGACCGCCAGTAGCCCTGCTGTTTTTACTCACGGCGCCCTTTCGGGTTTTCATCCGTGCCCATTTCGCTTGTGGACATACCGTTTTTTACGACACTTAGGTTGCAATATTTGCTGTTGGAGTTTTGATTGCAACATAGATCACAAGAGAAGATATCGCCGTATTTGGAGCGATGCGCCATGTTTGAGGCGAAGTACTAGTTTAGGGACATTTCGGTCCACTGCCGCCTTGTTTGGAGGCGATGGTTAGTTTAGGGACATCTCGGTCCGGGTCACCATGTTTAGGGCGGAAATTCTGTTGGATACTACTTTTAGAGTTTTGACTCAAGAAGATAGCGAGCGGACACGAGCGTCGTCATCTATCATTAACCTGAGTCATGACTTGTCAAGCACAGTATTTCTTAAGGAATCGGCCGTTTATTGGCCGGAAGGGTCTTTCGCCATGCATATTCATGAGCAGATAGGCCCCACCTTGGTAGACCTTGTATATGATGTACGGGCCTTCATAGTTCGGCTCGAATTTCCCCCGCTTTGCACGGTTGGGGATCATAGGTCTTTTTACGACTAGCACGAGTTCGCCTTGGCGGAATGTTCTTAGTCTGGTTAGTCTTTCGTATGAGCACGTCATCCTTGCTTTGTAAGCTTTCAGGTTTTGTTGTACCATGAGACGAGTTTCATTGAGGGCATCGAGCTCCTCAAGCCGAAGAGGGGCATTTTCTTCACCCGTCAGCTCGTATCAAACTGCCACTCGTGGAGAGGGTAACTCTATCTCTAAGAGAAGTACCGCTTCCGTGCCGAATACCAACGCGAATGGCGCTGTATTCGTGGCTGTTTTGAACGTGGTTCGATACGCCCAGAGAGCTTCATGCAGTCTTCGTGCCAGTCCTTTTTATTTCTGGACACCGTTTTCTTTATGATCTTCATCAAGGTCTTGTTGAAAGCCTCAGCTAGACCGTTAGCTCGGGGATTATAGACTGAAGAGTATCTCCAGTCTATATTATGCTGTTGTGCGAAGAGGCTGATCTTATAGCTTCTGTAGGCCGACCCATTATCCGAGATGATCCGTCGTGGAGTGACGAACCGGTAGATGACATGTGTCCTGAAGAAATGGAGGATGTTCTCCGTCTTCACTTCCTTTAGCGGTATCACCTCTACCCACTTAAAGAAGTAATCGGTTGTTGCCAATATGAACTGGTGTCTTTGGATGACGCTGGTTCGATGGGCCCAATTATATCGGTTCCCCACATTTCGAACGGCCAACTAGTCAGTGTTGGGTGTAGCGGATTTGAATGCTGGTGGATGAAGTCCCCATGAATTTGGCACGAGTGACACTGCTTCGCATATTCGAGGCAGTCCCGAATTATTGTGGGCCAGCAATAACCCATTCTTTTGATCTTCAGCTTCATCTTTGGCCCGGCTTGATGAGACCCGCAGAGTCCGTCGTGGGTTTCTTGGACGACTCTCCTTGCTTCTTCTGGTCCCAGGCACCTCAGCCACAAACTATCGAACGACCTCTTATATAGAGTATCATCGACGAAGGCAAAAGATAGAGCTCGTTTCATGAGCTGATGTCTTGAAGATGCGTTTACGGGTGTTCGATGGGATTTGAAGTAATCTATGAAGACTTCTCTCCAATCCTTAGCCTTTTCTTCATCCCGTAATTGGAAGGCTACATGTTTGGTCGCTTCCTTTCTTTCAGACGACTCCGGAGATATTTTTGCTGGCGCAAGAATCCGGCGGTTTTGCATAATGATCTTTACGTCATCGAGGATTTCATCGGCCAATTCTTTAGCGAGCTTGGCTAACGTATCCGCCTTGCTATTTTCCGCACGCGGTATACTTTCCAGGATGTAGGAAGGAATCTAAGTCAGCAGTTGCTGCACTCTTTCGCCATATTTTACCAACTCTAGTTTACACGTCTGATAGTCGTCATTTACTTGGCTAATGACTAGCTGGGAGTCTCCATATATGAGGAGATCTTCGATTCCCATGTCGACAGCAATCTCAAGACCCGCTATCAAAGCTTCATATTCAGCCTCGTTATTTGTTCTTAGCTCTGTTAAAGAAAAGGCGAAACGCATTATCCCTTCTTGCGGAGTCACGAAGATAAGGCCCACCCCAGCTTTGATTATGGGGGTGCTTTGCTTTCGCTTCTTCAAAGAAGATGCTCCGTCGAAGTATTGTTCACATCGGGCATTATTTCCTTCCTTCTCCCCTTCAATTGCGTCGAACGCGTGTTTATCTGGCAATTAGTAATTTAAGGGAGAGTCGGTTGGTATCGGATGCTCAGCGAGAAAGTCGGCGATGACCTGGCCTTTCACTGCCTTGAGCGGTCAATACGTGATCGAGAACTCCATCAAGAGGAAGGCCCATTTGGCAAGCCTTCCTGTTAGTATGGCTCTTGACATCAAATATTTTAGAGGATCCACCTTTGATATGAGATGGACCTCATGTGCCGAGGCATAATGTCGAAGCTTCGTTATCGCGAAGATCAGTGCCAGGCAATGCTTTTCAATGGGGGAATAGTTATTTTCTGGCCCTAGAAGAACTCGACTAAAATAGTAGAGAGCTCGTTCCTTCTCCTGGTCGTTCTCTTTTGCCTATAGCGCGCCTAAAGAACCTTCAAGGGCTGTTGTGTACAGGATGAGGGGCTTTCCCTTGACCGGAGCGGTCAGTACCGGCGGGTTCTGCAGGTATTGCTTAATTTCGTCCAGTGCACTTTGGCATTTATGATCCCAGACGAATGGGGTCCCCTTCTTCATCAAGTGACTGTAGGGACGGCATTTTCCGGAGAGGTTAGCTATGAACCGTCGGATATATGCGATCTTTCCTTGGAGAGACCGCAATTGTTTGAGAGTTCTTGGCGTGGGCATTATCATAATCGCCTTGATCTTTGATGGGTCTATTTCGATGCCTCGGTGTCGTATGATGAATCTTAGGAATTTGCCTAAGGAGACTCCAAACGCACATATCAGCGGATGCATCTTCAAATTGTACTTCCGAAGACGCTGGAATACTATGTTCAGATGTTCCCAGTGCTCCCCGTACGATTTTCTTTTCACTACAAGGTCGTCAATGTAGCATTCAACAATCTCATGGATGAGGTCATCGAAGATCTTCGTCATGGCCCTCTGGTAGGTAGCGCCTGCGTTCGTCAAGTCGAAGGGCATCACCTTATAGCAGAATATGCCTAGCGGAGTCCAGAAGGCAGTGTGCTTTTGGTATTTAGGATGCATTTTTATTTGATTATACCCCGAAGATCCATCTATGAAGGAGAAGACCTCATGGGTAGACGTGTTATCGATCATCAGCTCGGTAACGAGTACTGGGAAGTCATCTTTCGGGCAAGCCTTATTGAGGTCCCGAAAGCCCACGCAGATGCGCACTGTCCCCATTTTCTTCATCACTGGAACAATGTTGGCAATCCAGTCAGGATACTGAACTTCTTGGATGAAGCCGGAATCAATTAGTTTCTTGACTTCGGTGTTGATACTCATCTCGAGTTCGAGCCGCATTCTTCTTGGTGCCTGTTTGACTGGCTTGACGTCCGGCGATATCGCCAGTTTATGCACCGTTATTTTTGAATCTAGTCCTGACATCTTGGAATAATTCCATGCGAAGCAATCTTTATATTCTATAAGCACGTCCTTTAGTGTGGCCACCCACTTTTTAGACAGCTGCTCACTGATGAACGTTGGCCTTGGATCGTTTTCTGTTCCTAAGTTAATTTTCCTTAGATTGTCCGCCGTGGTGTGTATCCCATCTTCCAGCTCTTTTGGCGCTGGTGAAAATTCTGAGATCACTTCTTCCTCATCCTCATCTGCAAAGTTGTGGGAGAGGTCGTCCATATTCTCGTGCTCCTCCTCCTATGAGAATGTTATCACGTGGCAGGTACGAGTTTGTTTCCAAGCTCGATGTTGATCTGGATTTACCCTCGCAATATAGGTTACTTTTGGCTCATGCTTTCGTGGTGGGGTTACCCTCCAACTGTCGCATAGAGCAAAGCTTCCTTGACGATACTGGTCTTTGACCCAGTCTTTAAAGGTGAAGCAGTCTTCCGGAGCATGTCCTATTGCTCGGTGGTAGGAGCAATAAGCCGGGTGATGGACCTCATTTATTTGTTTGGGGTGCTAAGACTCCGGGAGCATCATCATTTGATGCTTAATGACTAGGTTAAATATTTTCCTTGTCTTGTATCGGGGGAAAGAATATTCCCGAGCCATCTTCTTCATCAGCGATGGATTCCAGCCGACCTTTTCTCGATCGGGTAGCTTCTTGGATTTGCTTCGCCATTTTCGAACGTCATTCTCGTTCTTCACCTTGTTGTTGCCTCTACGTCGGGCTTTTTCCTTGTCACAAGAGCGCACAGCGGGCTGAGGGTGAAAGGCATCGTAGTATTTTCTTCCCGCAGACTGCCGAGTGAGATACTGTGTCTTGGCTTTCTCATAAATGGCTATTTCACGGTTGTGGTCATCGCGAGCCTTTTGACCAGCTTCTCTCATTAGCTTGTCAATTTGTTCTTCGAATGACGGACTTGGCATTCTTACGGCGGGATCTCGCTCTGGTTTAATATCAGCGCTATCTGGAAAAGCATTCTCTTCTCCACCGGAGTTATTTATGACATGACAGCCATGGAATCGCTCCCGTTTCTTGGACCGAATGTATCCAAGCCCAGTCGTCTCCATCCTCCCGTTGGGCATCTTTCACTGAGTCCCGGGAACGTCCAAAATCTTGTTGTAGAACTGGGCTTGTCGAGCGGTTTGTTTGAAAGGTATGCCTTGGCATCTTAATAGCCTTCTCAATCCCTCTGCGTAATATCTGGGCAGATGGATTGGCTGAAGCCTATCAAGCGCAAGTTCAGCCCCATGCCGGACTTCTTTCTCCACTTTGGTCTCCGTAAATCGATAGAAGAGAATCGCCTTTTCGTCTCTTCGTCTGGGAGGGATGTAGAAATTCTGCAGCTCTTGTATGCTGTATGAATCATGCGCATCCAGTTCTTTATAATGCCGTGGCGGAACCATGGGGATTTGCAAACTCTGATCGGCTCTAGCAATGGTTTGTGCAGATGGGCGAGTGGAGAACACGGCGTTGACCTCGTCCTCAGAGTCACTGCCAAAGACCAAAACATGATTAAATGGCCCGGGCGTGCTATACTGGGGTTGTCCTAAGTAGACTATTTCCTTATCTTCATCGGTGTCACTCCCAGAGACCGGGATGGTGGCGACGGCTTTTAGTTTATTTTCCGTCTTATGACATCTTTCCGTGTCTTTGAAGTCTGGTAGGAAGTACTTTGCTTCTTCATATTTGCGGACTTCATTTACGGAGAACGGGTTTAGATCCCCCGTAACGGTGTACTCGAGGCCGTCTTTGAAATACACTGGTGTTGTGTAGAAGGGATGATGTTGTACTCGTGTAACCAAGGCCGTCCGAGCAGAGCGTTGTAGCAAGTCTTGGCGTCAATGACATGAAATTTGATGTCGGTGACGAGCATCCCAAAGCGAAATGTTAATATCACGGACCCAAGCATCCGTGATGACTGCGAGTTGAACCCGGAGATGGTAATTTTATCTCGAGCTAGGTGCTGAACGTTCATGCAAATCTACTTCAGCACCCTCACGTTGAGAAGGTTGACAGAGGACCCATTGTCGGCCAGGATCTTCCCTATCTTAATGTCATGGCAGTATCCGGTGACATATAGAGGACGGTTGTGCTCGCACGTTCCAAGGAGAAGATCTTCATCGCCAAATGTAACGTCAGCTGTATGAACCTCTTACAGCTCGTCCTTCATCTTTTCTTCTGCAAGGAAAGCTTAGAACTGATCGGGTTCCTGTAATGCCCTGATCAGAGAATCTCTTGCTTCTTTAGACAGGAGGAGAGGATCCAATATGCTCAGTTGTGAGGGTATCTTCCTCAAATGTGCCAGTACATTGTAATCCACCTTGTTTTTATAGGGTTACTAGGCACTCTAAGAAGGTTCTACAAGGCATCAACCATGCCCGATTAAAATTTTAGCCGTGCCGAATAACTCTAAACAAGATCTTTAAACTAAAGATTAGGCGAAAACTAGCAGGTTAAACTCTTTAACACTAAGTGAATACGAAATACAACCTTTGTAGATCGGTCCTTCACTTCTAAAGCTCTTTGTTGTAGTCCCTTCGCTGCGATCATCGAACTCCCGGACTCTCGGATGGCTCCATGAGAAGAGGGCAACGGTTTTGCTTGAAGTCTTCGAGGCCGAAGATGATCTATGTCGAGGGAATACGAACTCAAGCTTCTACTTCACTAACTAGAGAACTAGTGAAGCAAACACCCTAAACTAAAGTGCTAGTCTAGTAGAGGATGATGAAATAGGAAATGGGTACACTTTAGAATTTCTTTTCTCACTTTGTATCTCTCTCTTTATCAAACCCTAGAAAGAATTGAAGGAGGAAGAAGATGAGCTCAAAATTAGAATGAAAACTTATCAAAGAGTGAGAGAGCTAACCATGGTGAGTGAGTATCATATACTAACTCATGTAGAGACATAACCATGGCTAATTATAGTGGTTAGCTTTATAAAAATCCTAAGTAAAAAACAAAACTAGTGGACTTTGGTCAATGCACTCACAAGCTTCATGAAGCTTCATGCACTTGAAAATTATCCACTAATTTTGTATTTACTTTGTATATTAAAACCCTACCAATATAATTAGTATGGTGTATGTCTCATACACCCATGTAAGTTGTATCAACAACCATGATACAAAAATGTACACAAATAAATATATATCACATATATATTAAGTTGTGCACAAGTGAGAAAAATAAATGCTTAAGTGAACCAATGTTAGTTAATGTAAATTAGTATATCATATATACAATTATACACTAAATTATTAAATCAACACTTGACTTAATAATCCGGTTATATCACATATAACCGACTAGCACAAAATGTACCAACTTATCGAATCAACACTTGATTCGATAACCCGGCTATATCACATATAACCGGCCGATACAATAGTCGCGAGAATAGAATACGGTATCACATACATGCATTATTCTCGGTCCCGCACATATCACATATGCGCTCCTATTTCGTTTTGCCTGAGCCAGTATAACCTCTATGTAGGACTCTAAAGACTCGTCAATACGCCGGCAGTAGGTGATGATCATATCAAGCACCCACAAGCCGTCAGCGGTACTAACTGGACGTAACGGCTATCAGGGTATTGAACGATCAAAAGATCAGCAAGCAAGCCCGCTCCAACTCCTGCAAAAAGCCTGACAGTGATACTACCGTACAGTCCGGTCTCCTCGTCTGATATGTTGCATATCAAGTCTAGGGGTGGTAAACGTCAGACCCCAATAACCGATAAGTCATGCCGATATGAGGCTCATAACGGGTCGAGAAACTACTGGTAACAATTACCAGTAAATCTCTAAACCAGCCCTGGCCAGGGACTTCCCTGTTATTGCCAATCGAGCATAGCGCAATATCAACCCCCAATACCGGGAGAAACGAAACCCCTCCTATCGCTCATTGCCTCCATGTGACTCGGGACTGTACCCAAAAACCACCATTTTGCACGCCCTCTTGGACGTGGTAGGGTGGAAATCAAAGCACAGTGGGAATCACACAAGACTCTATGACGATCTCGGGTCTACAGACTAACCTGTACCAGTGTCACCAGAGAACTGCCATCTAACGTAAGGTATAATACCATCTGGGAGTTCTCGGCGAGTCCGTCCAGTGTACCCAGTCTCCACTGAGCACCCGTATATCATCTCTGATGTCAAACACCAATGGATATGGGATCATCCATCGCCCATCTACATGGGTCGAAAAGGTATACGCTAGTCTACTCTGGTATATCGATGCCCCGTCTCGATACACCCACGACTAGGGACCTTGAAGGATGTACTTATGGACTACCATGTCCCCAATAGTATGATCCGCATCATAGTCCAGGTAGTCAAGTACACATCCTAAGGGCTTTACCAACATGTAACAGAGAGACAATCAGTGTACACGTTAAGGTAAAGAGTAACCAGATAGCATACTATCATGTCGAGCAAGAAAGTCCTCCCTATATATGTCCAAGCATCCACTACAATATACATCTGATGTATAGTAATGGCCTCTAGGGCATACATATAACTAACAATCTCACACTTGCACTAGGGCCATCTGATAACAGTGGTTGAAGTATCTCATACTCAACCATCCCATAAAAGTCTCTCTCTGGGAAAAAGCCTTTGTGAGTGGATCCGCCGTGTTGTCCTCTGAGTCTACTCTCCTGACCTCGATCCCCTGGAGATCAACCATCTCTATGATCAGGTGACACTGCCTTAGAATATGTCTGGATCACTGATGGGACAGGCGTTCCTAGGCTTAAGCCACAACTCCATTGTCACACAATGGTAGGAACGAAGTTCATCTCATGAACTAATATACACCCAGACTGCCTCTTTGGTAGCATCTTTGGTAACGATGTGTCTTGCCTTTAATCGTCTAGAATGTCACGGTATTTAGCTTGGAACCCTTCCAACATACCATCCCTTTACTAAGGGTAAAGACAATGCCTGTGACTAACATTCAGTCGTCCTTATCATCCTGGAACCTTTCCAGTGATTCTCCCCAGGATCGATTGATACCATCTCACTACAACTAGTGAGAATCCTAACATCCAATTAGATCTATCTCATAGATCTAAAACCCAGGATTTAGTAGGTATCACTTTGATCCTTTGTGGAGAATCATTGTGATAAGCGGAGATTGATCGAGCGTAGCATAGGAAACTCCTTCCCTATCAAGAGTATGTTATCCACGTACTCTACGAGGATCTCCACCATACTCCCTACTACCTTTTTGTATATACAAGGTTCATCTACTATTTTGATGATGTCAAACTCTTTGACTAACACATCAAAACAGACGTTCCAACTCCGCGATGCCTGCTTTATCACATAAAACATCTTGCACACGTTTCTGCTGCTCCTACTGTCTACGAAGCCCTCTGACTGTGTACTTATAGACTCTCTCTTCTAAAACATCATTTAGAAAAGAAGTCATGACACCCAACCGCCAGATATCGTAGTCATGGTATGTAGCCGTGGCAAGTAGGATCTGGATGGACTTAAGCATGGCTTTGAAAGTCTCAACCTTTCCATGTACACCAAGTAATCTTCTCAAGATATAATTGCTCCTGATGGGGATTTAACCCTTCAGATAAGGCAACCAAAGTCCATACTTTGTCGGTGTATAAGGATTCCATCTCAGATCGTTAAGCATCCAGCCATTCTTAAAGAGTCCCACTCCTGATGGCTAGCTCGAAACTAGTTGGGTCATCATCTCATGATGCATTCCTCGCTCCCACTGTCATAGAGAAACTGAAGTATCTTTCAGGTGGGTGAGGAACCCTACTAGATCGGCGGAGAGGCTGAGGTTCGTTGGAAACTATTGAATCCTTTGGTTCTACCAAATCATCAGCTGCAGTTTGTATAGCTGGAACTCCTTCCAGTTCTACCTCATGTCCACTAATTTCTTCACAAGAAATTCCCTTTCACAAAGGTGGCATGCTGAGAAACAAAACATCTTTTGTTTCTCGGTTAGGTAGAAGATATTCCCTTGCGTATGCTTGGGATATCCAACAAACTTCCACAAATCTGACTTTGCCTCGAGCTTGTCCGGATTTTGCTTTTAGATATAGGCCGGACAACCCCAAATCTTAATAAACTTAAGATATGGTCTCTTCCCTTTGCATATCTCATATGAAGTGGTAGGCAACTGATTTGATCGGAACCCTATTCAATAGGTATGCAACTTCTCCAGTGCATAACCCCCAAAAGGAAATAGGAAACTCAGTAATACTCATCATAGAGCACACCATATCACATAGGGTGCTATTGCTCCGCACCGATATACCATCGTGCTATGGTGTATACGGAGGAGTAATGCTGAGAGAGAATCTCATTCTCCTTTAGAATAATCCATGAATTCCGTGCTTAAGTATTCTCCTCCTTGATCATATCAAAGGACATAATACTTTTACCCATTTTGGTTCTCTACTTTCTAACTTATATTCTGTGAATATCTCAAAAGGTTCGGACTTGTGTTTCAACAGGAACATATGTCTGAATCTTGAGAGATCATCAGAGAATGTAATGAAGTACAAAGAACCGGTCTTGGCATGTGTAGACAGGGAACCTTCATACATCAACATGTATCATCCCAAGAGTTCACTAACTCTTTCTCTGTTTCCTAAAAACAGAGCTATGGTCATCTTATCTCTGTGACATGACCGGCAAGTTTCACAAGATGTAAATTCAAACTAATTTAAATATGCATCTATATGTAACTTTAGCTAGTCGGGTCATATTGATATAACCTAGTCTACAATACCTCAAGAAGGATTCGTTCATTTCTGAACTCTTCCTCTTGTGTGTGTTCTGTATACTAAGAACTGTAGTTTGATTTAGAACGTCAATGCTTTTAGATAACGTGCCTGAACCGATCAACTCTTGATATAGGAAATGTTCAAAACATTATCCAACAATACAAAATTATATCCTTCTTTACTAATAAAGAGACTGATATGATGTTGTATATCAGGTTCGGTATCTAATGACATTTGTTCAGTATCAGTGTATTCTGGTAATACAGGGTGATAGTGACCAACAGACTTGGCTGCAACACTTGCACCATTTTCTATCTCATGAAACTTATCACCCGTTCTCAGTTCTCTACCTATATGTAGCCCATGTAACAGATTACATATGCGGGATCCTGATCCGGTATCTCATACCCAGGACGTAAAGGATGCTGAGAAACAGTTCTCTGTAATGAACACACCCGAAGATGATGCATCAACATGCACTTTCTTCGTTTGGGCGGCACGGGAATTCTGGTAATCCCCTATTTCCTGCTCTGTCTTATAACAATTATAAGTTGGAGCGGGACCAACTTTCCCCAGCTCAGTATAACAAGCGGGTTCGGTCAATACATTCGTATTATTATCTTGATTAAGGCATGATATGGTCGCTACCTGGAGAGAGAGAGAAGAAAACACTCTGCGTGCGCTCTTGCAAGATCAGATTGGTTATTATTTTATCTAATCAGGATGGCTCCTACTGTTTTTATCAAATCTTCCTTCAAACCCTAAAATGAAAGACTAGCCGGGATTAATTACACCCTATAACTTCGCCAATCTTTCAGCCAGGCCAGTGTCGGTACTTTGAGGGAGGTTCCCGTGCTTTCGCACGGACCTAATTAAAGTAAACCTCGTTTTCCCAGAGGCGTAACCCCGTTGACACCTTTCTAGACACCTACTTGATCGGCTAATTGTAATGTGTAAAACTCTTCCAGGAGTAACAATTACTCGCAGTGGGTATCGGGATCCAACTATCTCATAGAAGGTATGCAATCTCATTGCAAATTTCAACACTTGAAATTCCCGATAATATTTTGCCCCTAACGTGCTATGACCTTGACGAAAGCCAACAAACCATAGCCCGCTAGTCAAGTTCAACCTGTATATTTCTTGACTGAATTAAACCCACCCGCATGACCCTTGACGAAAGCCAATAAAGCCGTACAACTACCCTAATCCAATCGCATCATATGCAGCAGATAAGCAGTATATAGCTACCGCACACTACACCTTGACGAAAGCCAATAAATGAAGCACGAATACTATATACAACTTATCTGAAATGACGGAGGGCTACGACAGGTTTTTATGAAAACCTATTGCGTAATGAACTTGATATCGTTGTAGAATCAAATGATTTTAAAATGGAGTGTTTTTGAGGCTTTTACTAGTTTCGCTAAAGAGGCCACTCCCGGTGAAGGGATCTCGACTCTTTCCTCGTCGAATGAGGTGCAGGATATATCATATATATCACTGTGCAAAGCAAGAACTAGAAAAGCAATCAAAAGACAAAACCGAGGGGTGTAGCATCTGCCAGTTATTGCTAAAGGGGCCACTCCCGGTGAAGGGATCTCGGCCCTTTCCTTATCGAATAAGGTGCAGGATGTTCTACAAGGAACACCACGATGCAAAGCAAGAACTGTAACTACCTGTTTTTGAAAATTCGATTCCACAACATCTTTTAGGTTTCTTTTCTTTCATTAATCATATTAATGAAATCCCATCATTTAAACACCTAAACATCACAGATAAATACGACGTACACTTATACCATCCGCATTCGCCTCGATGTCCCCTCGTGCACCGTTAGGTTAGGTAACTAACGGCAAAGCGGGGCAGGGCTAGAGCGGATGTAAAACATAAGTAACGTCTACATAATATATCATATATACTATATACAGTATCTATCACCACATATCAAATGATCACATCACAGATATCGCAGCATAAGAAACATATGAAACATTGGATATACTAGGACGTCCGTGTTTTATTTTGAGCCTCTATAAAACACGGATTCCACGATCGCGATGAATAGCCAAACCCACACCCCTAGACCCCTACGAAAGCGGCAAGTAACCCTACCAATTCTAGAGTTAGGAGACCCGGACTCGACTCCTCGAGTTGGTCTCCCACTGGATCCTAGAACTCGGTTACTTGTGCTCTCCTCCTTGGGTCTAACCTAGTGCGGAAAAGTAAATAATATACAAATGGTGATATCAACCTCATCCTGGAAGTGCCCCAATAAAAGAATATTACATACATTAAATTTTACATGAATGAAAATAAAAACCCTCATCTCATATAAAACCCCCGGCTATTCAGAACGCGACGATCCAATATAACATATCCAGCAACACATAACATCACATGTCATCAACGTAAGTAAATATGCGCATCCCAATTGTCATTGACATATAGCAACGAAACCGGCGGTATCACATATTATACTTACGGTCGCAGAAAAGAAAATGTAAAACTACAACAGTTGGAATCTGCAACCTCCTTAGACATCGCATGTCTAACAATTATAAACCCCGCATTTTAGTCTCTATATCGAAAACACTTTTCAATATCTAGTCGGGCAATTCAACAAGATTCCCGATATACAGATCGAATGCTCGTCGCAAATTTTAGTAGACGGCCGCACCCCCGGATGCCGTCGACGAAGTGCACTAAGGCGGAACACCGCTGCCGCGAGCACCCGAACGGATGCTTTTGGCTACGGGGTTCTCCTACAGTCACTTGGTCGGGGCTATAGGGCATGGCTGTCTATTAAGTTTACCCGGCGAGTATCCGCGTACGCTACGTGATTGCGACGGACTTTTGATCGCATCAAAATTCCGTGGCAACCAATCATTTGAGACTAAACTGCTATGTTTATAACATCCAAATTAGTTATCTCATAACTACTTGTGGATTCCAAATATTGTATCACATTCCAGATAAATAGACAATGTTAAACTTTCCGATCGAATGATCAAACACCCAAGTTTTCCCAAATAGTTCTCAACACTTGAGGGGGGTTTAAAAACATCCATCACATGCCACCGTACCAATGGTCCAGCCGTAGAAGGGTCAAGCCAACGCCTCACATGTGACAACGCCGTACTGCCCCAAACCCTAAGGTTCAAAAGGCAGTTCAAGACGGTCACATAATCGAGTTAAGGTTTGTTGTCTTCTAGAGGGTCCATTGCGTAACTTGCACGATTTAGACGTTCTTAAACTACGGAAAAAAATCCAACACTTGGAAATTTTCCGGGTCGGGAAAAAGTGAGTTATTGATATCCGTTCGAACATTTTAATACTTTCTAAATATCCGGAAAACATAACGAAATTAAATATTCCGATCGAATCAACGAATACAAAATAAACCCCAGAACACTCAACACTTGAGTCAGGTTAATAATACCCAGAAAATACAACTCACAGAAAAAGAGATTATAGTGCAAAAATGGGTGCATACATCCTCTGTACTGCCGCGAATCCGCGGCCCAAGCACGGTACAGCCGCGGTTCCGCGGCGGTTTGTACGGATTGTGCGCTCATTTTTCACCGTAGTCCTTATATTTCCCTGCTGAATTTTTTAGGCATTTTTAATTCAGAAAAATCCCAGTTTTGAAAAATTTTCCAGAGAGGGGTTTACTTTGTCGTTTTCGGGTTCGATCGGGGTTTTAATTTCGTATACACGTCGCCTAATGCTCTAGCTAGGCTCTGATACCACTGTAGGGTTACTAGGCACTCTAAGAAGGTTCTACAAGGCATCAACCATACCCGATTAAAATTTTAGCCGTGCCGAATACCTCTAAACAAGATCTTTAAACTAGAGATTAGGCGAAAACTAGCAGGTTAAACTCTTTAACACTAAGTGAATACGAAATACAACCTTTGTAGATCGGTCCTTCACTTCTAAAGCTCCTTGTTGTAGTCCCTTCGCTGCGATCATCGAACTCCCGGACTCTCGGACGGCTCCATGAGAAGAGGGCAACGGTTTTGCTTGAAGTTTTCGAGGCCGAAGATGATCTACATCGAGGGAATACGAACTCAAGCTTCTACTTCACTAACTAGAGAACTAGTGAAGCAAACACCCTAAACTAAAGTGCTAGTCTAGTAGAGGATAATGAAATAGGAAATGGGTACGCTTTAGAATTTATTTTCTCACTTTGTATCTCTCTCTTTATCAAACCCTAGAAAGAATTGAAAGAGGAAGAAGATGAGCTCAAAATGAGAATGAAAACTTATCCAAGAGTGAGAGAGCTAACCATGGTGAGTGAGTATCATATACTAACTCATGTAGAGACATAACCATGGCTAATTATAGTGGTTAGGTTTATAAAAATCCTAAGTAAAAATAAAACTAGTGGACTTTGGTCAATGCACTCACAAGCTTCATGAAGCTTCATGCACTTGAACAATTATCCACTAATTTTGTATTTACTTTGTATATTAAAACCCTACCAATATAATTAGTATGGTGTATGTCTCATACACCCATGTAAGTTGTATCAACAACCATGATACAAAAATGTACACAAATAAATATATATCACATATATATTAAGTTGTGCACAAGTGAGAAAAATAAATACTTAAGTGAACCAATGTTAGTTAATGTAAATTAGTATATCACATATACAATTATATACTAAATTATTAAATCAACACTTGACTTAATAATCCGGTTATATCACAACCGACTAACACAAAATGTACCAACTTATCGAATCAACACTTGATTCGATAACCCGGCTATATCACATATAACCGGCCGATACAATAATCGCAAGAATAGAATACGGTATCACATACACACATTATTCTCGGTCCCGCACATATCACATATGCGCTCCTATTTCGTTTTGCCTGAGCCAGTATAACCTCTATGTAGGACTCTAAAGACTCGTCAATACGCCGGCAGTAGGTGATGATCATATCAAGCACCCACAAGTCGTCAGCGGTACTAGCTAGACGTAACGGCTACCCGGGTATTGAGCGATCAGAAGATCAGCAAGCAAGCCCGCTCCAACTCCTGCAAAAAGCCTGACTGTGACACTACCGTACAGTCCGGTCTCCTCGTCTGATATGTCGCATATCAAGTCTAGGGGTGGTAAACGTCAGACCCCAATAACCGATAAGTCATGCCGATATGAGGCTCATAACGGGTCGAGAAACTACTGGTAACACTTACCAGTAAATCTCTAAACCAGCCCTGGCCAGGGAATTCCCTGTTATGGCCAATCGAGCATAGCACAACATCAACCCTCAATACCGGGAGAGACGAAACCCCTCCTATCGCTCATTGCCTCCATGTGACTCAGGACTGTACCCAAAAACCACCGTTTTGCATGCCCTCTTGGACGTGGTAAGGTGGAAATCAAAGCACAGTGGGAATCACACAAGACTCTATGACGATCTTGGGTCTACAGACTAACCTGTACCAGTGTCACCAGAGAACTGCCATCTAACGTAAGGTATAATACCATCTGGGAGTTCTCGGCGAGTCCGTCCAGTGTACCCAGTCTCCACTGAGCACCCGTATATCATCTCTGATGTCAAACACCAATGGATATAGGATCATCCATCGCCCATCTACATGGGTCGAGAAGGTATACGCTAGTCTACTCTAGTATATCGATGCCCCGTCTCGATACACCCACGACTAGGGACCTTGAAGGATGTACTTATGGACAACCATGTCCCCACTAGTATGATCCGCATCATAGTCCAGGTAGTCAAGTACACATCCTAAGGGCTTTACCAACATGTAACAGAGAGATAATCAGTGTACACGTTAAGGTAAAGAGTAAGCAGATAGCATAATATCATGTCGAGCAAGAAAGTCCTCCCTATATATGTCCAAGCATCCACTACAATATACATCTCATGTATAGTAATGGCCTCTAGGGCATACATATAATTAACAGTTTTTCTTAGACGGGTCCTTGGCTGCGAGCTCTTTGACGACTCTATCATCGAGGGCAATTTCCTTAGGTACTTTTTCCTTCCTCTTGTCTCTTTTGCTCGAACCTTTGTTTGTAGGCCCGAGGTTCTTTTCAGGCAACGTACGGTTACGCAGCTGAATATTCTCGCAGTTCTTCTCTTCTTCTTCTTTTCCAGAGGTGGATTCTTTAAAGAGAGGGCCGAGGGTTATTTCTTCGTCAGAATTGCTCCCGAAGGTAAAAACTTAAGATTTTGCTCTTGTCGAACTGGTATCAACCATATGACAATTGCCAGCCGTTCCTTCACACTCATCTGTCGTGCTTCTCTGCTGCCGACGGGCTTTGCGCTTCATCTGCTTGAAGTATTGTCGGTAGGCAACGTATCCTTGCCACCACTTATTGAAGGCATTGCACTCTTCGGTGGGGTGTGTAACCCTTCGATGGTATAAGAAATATTTCGGACGTACATCCCCTTCGTCGAGGCGCGTACTCCCGGGAGTGTTTTCCTTGAGAAGTGGAAGCTTTATTCCCATTGACAGAGCTTTGGCGAACTGCTTCCCTATCTTGATCCTTCTCTTGTTGGTGGCAGGTGTGCTTCGATCTGGTTGGAGTACTTTATGAATTCTCGTTACCGCAGCTTCTTCATCCTGACGCCGACGCTTGGCCTTTTCATATATTGCTGTTTCGCGTTCTCGGTCAGCTTTGCTCTTTTGAAGGGTTTCGTTCAACAGCCTGTCATTTAGGTCGTCTGACGGTTCCAGGGATCTTGGCACCGATCCTGCCCCCAGTTTCTTCGCGTTGCTCTCCGACTCCGAGGGAGTTTCTTCATCTTTTAATGACGAGTGAGAAACCATGTGGCAACTCGCTACATAATCCTCGGGTTCTTCTGACGAGTCGTTTCCCTCATCAATGTCACTGTCTCCATTCTTAAGGATATGGTTGAGAAACTCTTCGAGAGTGACTGGAGTCCGCACCTTCTGGTTGTACTCTTCCAGCGCGTCAATGTACTTTTGCAGGTCCGTACGCTTGTTATCAGGCTGTATGGGCTTCTTGATCTTCTTCTTTTTCTTCAAAGACTTTGAAGGCTTGACCTGGGTGTTTTGCCCATCGTTACCAGCTTTCGGTGTTGGGCGCGGTATAAGCATTCCCTCAATGATCTCGGGCTCCAGTGGGCTTTTCCACCTGATTGCCAGCCATGCTTGAAGGTCCTTCAGCATTCTTTTAGTTTTAGCTGAAAGGACAACTTCCCACGGAGCTTCTTCTACAAACGAGCATGATGCCCCCGGCGTGTCCACCTTTTTAGGAGCGTGCTTCTGTGGTGGGTCCACCCTCCAGTTTTCGGACAGCGTAAACTTCCCTTGTTGGTATTGGTCCTCGATCCAGTTTTTGAAGACGTAGCAATCCTCAATTAGTTGGCCCATTACTCTGTGGTAGGAGCAGTAGTTGGGATTGTTGGCGTCACCGGGCTGCAGTGGACGTCTCGGATTCGGTAGAGTGATGAGTTTGTTGCGTATTGCCAGTTCAAACAGTCTCCTTATTTTATCACGGGGAAATGAGTAAGGACGTCCTAGCTTCTCCTCGAGGTATTGGCGCGGGTGCACGTTGCTTTGGCGAGCAACCGGTTTCAAGTTGCTCGGCTGTTGTTGAGTGTTGGCAACGAAGGCCGCTTTCCCATTACCCTTTGCATTCGGAGGGCCTATTTTTGAAGAGGGAGGCTCGTGGCCCATCTGGTCCATTTGGGCCAACTTGTTGATCAAAGCCTGGACGATGGTCGGCTTAAAGAACGTCATGAACTGGGTCACAGTTGCCTGAGGATCGAGGGTCCTTACGAACATTCCCACAGCCGGAGCTTCTTCAATGCGTTGTTCGCATTTCGACCATAGGTTTCACCATCGAATTGCGTATTGAACCCAGGTCTCTCCTGGCTTCACCCTGGCATTGATTAATGCCATGATCGGGGTGCGCTCGCTTGCGCTCGCGAACCGCTGTGTGAACAGTAACTCCATCTCCGTGAATGTTGTGACGGAGTCATTTGGGAGCTTCGAGTACCATTCAAATGCCGCCTCCGACAAGCTGCCGACGAACTGGTGAAGCAGCAGTTTGTCATCGCCTCCAGTATTGCCACATAAAGCTCTGAACTGAGCGACATGCTGTGAGGATTTCCTGTCCCTTTGTACACGTGGAACTTGGGGATCGTATATCCCGGCGGGTACTTGATTTGATCGTACCAGCCTAGGTACGGTCGCCCGGTCTTGATGACTTGGCCAGCCGCTTGCCTGATAAGCTCGTATTTGCTGAGCTATATAGTCATTGAGGGCAGCCTTGGAGATCGTCTCCTCCCTGGTCGTTGATAAAGCTGGAAGAGGGTTTGATATTTCCCCTCTGTCTTCCTCGATAATTATCGGCGGGTCTTCCGCTGGAGGTTCTGGCTGGATCATCATTCCCACCATGTCTTGGAACAGGAGCGCCATCTGTTTTATATTAGCAGCTTGTTCCGCGACCTTCTTATCCTTTCTTTCCAGCACCCTTCGCAAGAACTCCGTATCGGTCTCCTGCTCTTGGCACTGTTTAAACGCTGCTTCCGGGCTTTCTTTCTGGCCGGTGAGTGCTGCCATTTTTGTCAGCATCTCCGGGAGCTTTTGTTGTTACTCCTGAGCTTTCGTCAACGACCGAGTTTGCGGCCGATGAGCCATGGAAGCATGGCTTTCCTCTTTTCCGGAAGGCAAATAAATCGTGTGCACTATCATGCCCCCAGACTTGGGGCGTTTAGATCCATCACCTTTGGGATTTGCCGCCGGCGGTGGTAGATTCTCCGGCCTTCTCTTTTTGTGAGAAGTCAAAGTCAAAGGAGCCATTGTAACAGGCGCCTTCGTAGAAGAAGTCCCTCGCTGCATGGTGGAGGGATGGTCCTCCCCTTGCTGAACCTTTGTTTTCTTCGGTCGGCGAGAGTAGTCTTTATTGATCACAGAATCTTGGACCTTCTGTCAGACCCTGTGGAATTGGGAGGACAGCCGTTGAGGGGGCTGCTCCGGCTTTGCCTGCGTCATGTTTCAGCAGGTGGTGGAGATTTCTTCAGCACCGCGGTCGGAGAGTTCTTACGCAGCCTCCTTAGAAGTTCAAAGCTGTTCCCGGTTGGAATAGCAGCATCAACTTCCACCGCTGGAGCTGATGGAGTAAGTCTAGAGGAGGAGTTGCCCCCAGCTTTCCTCACTCGGCGCCAGTGGCGACGTCGAGCATGCCTTGTAGACGGGATTGCCTCAGTTGTGGGAGTGGCTTCGTCATGCCCCCTGCTTTGGTGAAGGGCTACTGCTGGTGACATCTTATCAAAGACCGACGTCTGTTGAGAGGGGACGGCCAATCTTTTCGAAGGCCGACTTTCTGGTAAGGGAAGCACTTTTCACGATCTCACCCATAGCAGGAATTAGAACAGCCAATCTTGCGAAGACCGATCCTTTAGTAGGAGAAGCCCCTTTGACGACTTCACCTGCCGGAGCTGGAATAGCTATCCGTTTCGGGATAACCCTTCAGGTATTGCGAGTCTCTTTATGGGTCCACTTGAGCTTTGGTACAGCCTGTTGAAGACTGAGATGGCAGACTTGGACGACCCGTTGAGAGGGGCCTTGGTGATTGCAAGTCGATCAAAGACCGACTTCTTTAGAGCTTCCTGTGATGGCACTGGGGCGCTGAAGCTTGCTGGCAGAAGCATGGTCCCGAAGAACAATCCAGTGGTGGCCTGAGTCACCTGTTCCACCGGCATTGAAAAGATGCAGGCCGCATTTGGCCCGTATGTCACTCCTCCAGCGAGGATGGAGCGGGAGTTGCTGTTGCAGGTACACTTGTAAGTCATTGATCTTCTTTTCTCTGCACAGGAGCAAGACACCAAATCATAGTATCTCGAATCCAGGGGCAACCATAGTAAACCGCGATTTGTTCGCGAACACGACACACGAAGTGTGGAGTGGAAAGAGGAAAAGGTCCCACCGGGCATCCCAAAATCTGTTTACCGCCGAAAAAAGAGACGAACTGGAATGGATCGCCTTGCCTGAATTTGGGGACAGATGCTATTTGGATTTATCCGTCCACCTCTCCGAAGATGCCAAGTTGATTTATGCCACCGTATATCGGAGGTTTGGACGGATGCGGCCGCTGTAGCAGACTTCGTCAGATTTCTCCTCGTTTGCGAGGGGTTTTTGATTGTGGGGACGCTCTTCCCTGCAGGCGCAAGCTTCTGCAGTTAATTATGTTACCGCATCGCGATAACCACTTTCTCCTGCTCCAGAAGTTCACTTCGTGTCGTGTGTGTTTGTTTTATTTTTTGGTTGCCCATGGATTGTATACGGAGACTAATTTATGTTGTTGCCCGTAGGGCGTGGATTAGTCCAAATACGTATATCTTAGATTTGGGTTTGGGTTGATTTAAGGATCATTAATCTCGTTTGAGATTAAGATCAACTTAAATTTTTGTTTAGGATATGTTAGTCCAATTTGAGACTAAGATATACTTAACAGGGTTTTAGGATCATTCAGATCCAACAAAAGAGCATTTGGGGCTCTATTGTTTTAGTTTAAGGACATTACAGTCCGTTGTTAGTTTAAGAACGTTTCGGTCCGTAGATTACCATTTTTGAGGTGAGGGTTTAGTTTAAGAACGTTTTGGTCCGCAGTAGTTTGAGAACGTTACGGTCTGTAGATCACCATTTTTGAGGTGAGATTTTAGTTTAAGAACGTTACGGTCCGTTGTTAGTTTAAGGACATTTCGGTCCGTAGATCACCGTTTTTGATGTGAGAATTTATTTTAAGGACGTTACGGTCCGTTGTCACCATCTTGGAGACAACGTTGTAGTTTGAGGACATTTCGGTCTGTAGATCACCATTGCATGCACGTGTATTTGTTACGTGACAGAATGTACGACGATGATGTGGGATACACCCATTTGGGGTGTGGTTTGGTTTAAGGTGTGCACGTCAGCTTGGAAAGTGCACCCAAAAGCAGTTGGTTATCAGGACCCGCCACCTCTCTCAAGACGTTGAGGAATTACAACGGCATGCATCAGAGGTATGGAGAGATGTACTCTTGAACCAATTTCCGTGTTTGAGGGAAGAGATCATGATGGACCATCTAAGAATCATTAGCCATTTTTGGGGAAGTAAGATTAACTTAGGAAATGTGAGATGAACATCATTTTGGATATCATGGGTTATGTTTGGGAAGCAATGAACCCATGGGCTCAGTTGATCTGAATTAGGGATCTAGCCAACTTGGGCTTGGCCCACTCAATTTTCTTTTATTTGAAAGAAGTGCTAAGCACTTGTTAGGGCTCAGTCCCTCTTTTTCATCTAAACAGTTCTGAGCACTTATGTAAGTTCAGACGCCCACACTTTACTTTACTTTACTTTTTTTGTCTTTTTATGGAGTGCTGAGCACTCTTTATGGCGCCCATGCGCGAAGCACGTGAGGCGCTAGGCGCTGCCTGATGAGTGTCAAGCACTTTTATGTTCTATGGCGCCCGCGTGAGAGGCACGTGAGGCGCTGGGCGCCGCACATTGAGTGCTAAACACTCCTTTATTTTGTAGCGCCCACGTGAGAGGCACGTAGGGCGTTGGGCGCTGAACGTCAGTCACCGAGTGCTAAGCACTCTTTATTGAGCGGCGCCCACGTGAGGGGCACGTGAAGCGCTGGGCGCTGAGTGCCAACTACTGAGTGCTAAGCACTCATAATTGAGTGGCGCCTACGTGAGGGGAACGTGAGGCGCTGGGCGCTGATTGCTCCTTGTATATTTTATTCCGAGGAGTTCAATTTTCTTGTTCTTTTCTGAATCTTTGATCTCCAAGAATAAGTTCGTCCCGATGAGAATTAAATTCTCAACTTGTGGGAGACTTGTCTTGTGGATTTCAGATCCAGAGAAAGAACTAAGTCCTTCTTTTTAAAAGGGTTAAACCCTTAAATAGGTAAACGAGATGCTTTGATCTCTTCTCTTTTTTATTTACCTAGAGCTTTTTTTAGAAGGGAGATCTTCTTCTTTCTTCCTTTTTGAAGTTTTCTGCTTTGTTTTTCTCGAAGCTTATGGGGGGGTTTTCTCTGTATTAGACTTGAAGTCTTTGGTCCTTTATATAGTAGAAGCAAGTCTGTTGATTAGTTGAAGAAATCTCTCATTGAGAGATCCTAATTGATTTGGGAATTTTAGCCACCGTTGGATCTTTGATCCAAGGACTTCTGTTTTACAGAAGGCCTTGTTTTTAACAAGATTAGGGAAATATTTTCCTACATAGAATTTATTCTGTA
The DNA here is from genome assembly GCA_030015575.1 of Agapanthus africanus. Lineage (NCBI taxonomy): Eukaryota > Viridiplantae > Streptophyta > Magnoliopsida > Asparagales > Amaryllidaceae > Agapanthus > Agapanthus africanus. Next base: position 364,635,393 of record CM057351.1, on the reverse strand, counting down.
GATCGGTGATTCTTTAATCACCATTGGATTTTTAATCCATCGGTACTCTATTTTACAGAGAGTGGTCTTTCTTGTTTAGAAAGATTTGAGGAATATTTCCTCAACAGAATTTAATTCTGCATTCTGGTGATTTATCATCTCCGTTGGATCTTTGATCCAACGGCTCTGTTTAACAAAGAGTAGAATTTAATTCTACTAGGCGCCGGCGCTCACGTGCAGTGCACGTACGACGCCAATAAGAGTTTTTAACTCTGGTGCTAGCGCCCTCGTGGTAGGCACGTGAGGCGTTGCCTTTTGAGTTTTGTGTGATTTGCACACGGGCGCTACTTATATAAGAGTTTTTAACTCTGGCGCTGGCACCCTCGTGGCAGACACGTGAGGCGCTGCCTCTTGAGTTTTGAACAAAACTTTGCTCTTTTATTGGGGAAACAGCCTCTGATGGTGGTATCGAGCAGGGAGAGATCCCGGCCGAGGGGGCGGTCTGAGCTATCATCCTTTAGTGATTTTTCTTGTATATATTTTTTGTTTTTAGAATTTTGTAACCTTCCGGGCCTTTTTGTAAGGCTGAAGAGCCCACAACACCTTTGCACATAATTTTGATCATGAATAAAGTGTACTTTTTCTTCGCTCAGATATCTGATCAATCTACATGTACTTTAGCTCGTATACTCTTCTTTATTCGAATCTTTATTCTGCAAGTATTTTTAGCTCATATACTTTTCTGTATTCAAATCTTTATTCTGCAAGTATTTTTAGCTCGTATACTTTTTTGTGTTCAGCAAGTGTAAGGCCGGTGTCCACCCTTTCTGGGTGACGATCGCTCATTGAGCATGAGTCGATCGATAGCTAAGTGTAGAAAGGTCGGTGTCCTCCCTTTCCCCAGAGTCGAGGTGGCGATCGCGCATCGAGTATGAATCGATTGATAGCCAAGTGCAGGAAAGTCGGTGTCCTCCCTTTCCCTGGAATCTATGTGGCGATCGTGCGTCGAGTATGAATCGATTGATAGCCAAGTGCAGGAAGGTCGGTGTCTTACCTTTCCCCGGAGTCGAGGTGGCGATCGCGCATCGAGTATGAATCGATTGATAGCCAAGTGCAGGAAGGTCGGCGTCACTCGATTCTACCCGGCCACTTCATGGTGATGGGTTTGGATCCACAGTGTTTGTTTGGGCAGGAAGCTATCCCTTTATGAATGAATCGAGCAGGAACCTACCCGGTGGCCTCGCGATGAGGGCTTTGGGTCCACAGCGTTGTTGGGAAAGAAGCTACCCGCTGTGGATGGACCGAGTAGGAAGTTGCCCGGTGATCTCACGATGAGGGCTTTGGATCGACAGCGTTGTTGGGCAGGAAGCTACCGCCGTGGATGGATCGAGCAGGAAGCTGCCCGGTGACCTTGCGACGAGGGCTTTGGATCCGCAGCGTTGTTGGACAAGAATCTACCCGCTGTGGATGGACCGAGCAGGAAGCTACCCGGTGGCCTCACGTTGAGGGCTTTGGATCCACAACATCGTTGGGCAGGAATCTACCCTCTATGGATGGACCGAGAAGGAAGCTATCTGGTGGCCTCGCGGTGAGGGCTTTGGATCCACAATGTTGTTGGGCAGTAATCTACCCTCTGTGGATGGACCGAGTAGGAAGCTACCTGGTGGCCTCGCGGTGAGGGCATTGGATCCACAACATTTGTTAGGCAGGAAGCCCCCCGCTGTGGATGGACCGAGTACGAAGCTACCCGGTGGTTTCACGGTGAGGGCTTTGGATCCACAGAGTTGTTGGGTAGGAAGCTACCCGCTGTGGATGGACCGAGCAGGAAGCTGCCCGGTGGCCTCACGGTGAGGGCTTTGGATCCACAGCGTTGTTGGGCAGGAATCTACCCGCTGTGGATGGACCGAGCAGGAAGCTACCCGGTGGCCTCGCGATGAGAGCATTGGATCCACAGCGTTGTTGGGTAGGAATCTACCCGCTGTGGATGGACCGAGCAGGAAGCTACCCGGTGGCCTCGCGATGAGGGCTTTGGATCTACAGCATTGTTGGGCAGGAATCTACCCTTTGTGGATAGACCGAGCAGAAAGCTGCCCGGTGGCCTCGCGGTGAGGGCTTTGGGTCCACAGCGTTGTTGGATAGGAATCTACCCGCAGCGGATAGACCGAGCAGGAAGCTGCCCGGTAGTCTCGTAATGAGGGCTTTATAGTCTCCCTAGTATCTCCTTAGGGCGTTGTTCAATCTTCCGTGACCGGTATATGCGGGAATAGCGACCGTCGCGGATGACACATGGCAGCACCATATCGGGAATGTGCGATATTGTTAGATATGTATGCCCTAGAGGCCATTATTGTATAGTACTAGTTTGTATAATACATTTGGGAGGCTTGGGATATATATATGGTTTTACGACAATCTTGCTCGATATAGTAGTATGCTACTTGGTTTTTTTCTATCTTAATATGTATATATATTTCTTTTAACATATCGTTAAAAACATATTGGTAGAGCCCTTAGGATTTTTGCTTGACTACCGGCGTTGTGGTGGCGATCATACTAATGGGGGCTGGGTAGTCTATAAGCACATCCTTATTTTGGTCCCTAGTCGTAGGATTATCGAGACAGGGCATCGATACTCCAGAGTAGACTGGTGCATACGCTTCTCTTCCCAGCAGGGGAGATGGTCTGTCCCACAGCCATCAGTACGTCGTACTGGAGATAGTATGCAGGTGCTCGTTAGGTTACGAGTACACTGGACATGACTCGTCGGGAACTGTTGGTTGGTATTATACCTATCGTCAGTTAACAGTTCCCAGGTGACATAAGTACAGCTTAGTCCGCTGACTTGACACTGTCACTTCGCCTCGAGGGTGTTCCCACTGTTCTTAGATTACTACCCTACCACGGCTCTACTGAGTCGTGCAAACAGGTAGTAGTTGGGTGCAGTCCCGAAGCACTTGGATGCAGTGACGGTTAGACAGAATTCGTCTCTCCCGGTATTGGGGGTTGATATCGCGCTGTGTCTAGGAGAGCCATTACACATAGTCGTCCCTGGCCAGGGCAAGCGAGATTTGCTGGTAGTGTTACCAGTAGTTTCTCAGGGTGTTCTGGGCTACACTCCGACACGACTTGTACCGCTATTAGGGGACTGACGTTTACCGCCCCCCTAGGCCCGCCATGCGATACTCTCAGACGAATAGACCGGACTGTACGGAGACTGTCATATTCAGGCTCAGTAGGAGTTCGGATGAGTTCACCTCGTCAGTCTTCTTATCGGCATCTACCTGGGGGCCGTTACGCACAGCTAGTGCCGCTTGCGGTCTGTGGTTAAACCCACTGCCAGCGTTGTGTCGAGCCTTTAGAGTCCCACACAGAGAGCTATTCGCCTTTAGGCAAAAGAGTAGAGGTCGCATGGTTTTGCGACGGGGTTCGGTCACATCCGTGCACTTGTGCACGTTTAGTGTCCGGGCAGTTATTACTAGCGGGCTTTAGGTTAAGCCAGATCCTAGTATACGTTTTGGGATTGGTTTTATCTCGTTTGTATTCGTGTTCCCCGGAACGCGGATGCGGGTGTGTATGCACGGTTGACCGAGACAGGGGCAGAGGATTCTCATTAGGGTTGTTGACTGTTGACTTTTGCTAAACCCTAATGAGAATAAGAAATATGATTAATGATAATATTAATTAAGTATTATTGTGCCATGGTTGGGTTGAAAGGTTGACTTTGTTGACTTGTTGACTTGGTTGGCCGGTTGACTTGGTTGGACTTGTTGATCATCATCATTACAATGGCTATCATTTCATGGCAAAGACTTTTTGCTTGCTTGTTTGTTCACACATTGCATTTAATGCATGAAATGATATTGCCATTTGATATGATAACAACCATCACATGATACTCAATTATTATTATTTGTTATGATATTTTGGATTATGAAGAGGATGGTTGAAAAAAGTCTTGCTCATTCTATCATTTGGATTCTCTCTCATCCTCAAGCTCTCCCTCTTCCTCTTGCTCTCTCTCTAGTTCATGGTTCTATTGTCTCATGTGTTGAGAAACAAGAACCATAGAGATAAAACCCAAAACACTTCTCTACTCATCCTAGTATACAAGGTCTAGCAAGCCAAGTGTTCTAGTTTCCTCTAGATTGAGGTTGGAGCCAAAGGTAGAAGCTTTCGGGTGGATCCATCTTCGGCACAAGGAGACGACGAGGTAAGGCCGATCCGACCACCATAAGGAGTTGAAGAGAAGGAGTTCAAGTTTAGGTATAACCGTTCTACATAGTAGTTAGAACTTGTAGAATATTTGTTAGTTCTTGTTTAGCAACGATCCTTCTTGTACGGTCCATGTTACCTAGTTAGGAAAAATTTTCGTTTTACCTATTCCACCTCCCCGAAAGGACCGGGATGGATAACGTGGACCTAACAGTGATATCAAAGCCTAGCTAAACACTTTCTAGCATGTTAGCAAAGTAATTAGAAGTTCGATCGGAGAAAAAATTACAAAACATGCCCGAAATATCAACTTTCTGTCGATTTTGTTTTCTGTTCAAAAATTAATAAATCATACACTAAAAATCGGCTCAGGGTTTTTATAGCACACCCAAGAAAAATGGTCCAGCGACTCGGTCAAATCGCCGCGGAACCGCGGCAGGAGCATGCTTCCGCCGCGGATCCGCGGCCGAGTTGACTCGGCCGTGGGCAATTTTTCCTGCAGTGTGTTCAGTGGGGTGTTTTGGGATTTTTACAATATGTTTTTTCTGCCCAGATTTTCCAGAAAACAAATTTGTGTTTTGGGGTGGTTACAAATCCGTATTTTGATCGAACTTCTATAGACTTTAGCTAACAGGTTATATCCGTGATATGATATATGTATTGAACGTCTACTAATCGCTATACGTCGATTAGTGGGGATTATACATATCTGTGATCTGTAAAGTTGATGGTTTGTGTATATGAATTCGTTGGATTGTCGCGGATGAATAGCCGGGGGGTTGTGAGATGAGAGTTTTCTTTATCTTTCAATTCATGTAATTTGTAATTGATGTAATATTATTTGTATGGCCGCACATCCGAGATGAGATTGTAGCCGCCATTGTATATTATTTCGTTTACTGTTTTTGCTCCTAGGATAGACCCAAGGTGGGATGCACAAACTACCGGGTACGTTGAAGTGCTGTGTGGCCTACTCACAGTGTTGAGGGAGGCTGCTTCACTTCGGGTATTTGGCGGGTAGTTTGCCGCACCCGTAGGGGTCTAGGGTGGGGTTTTTGGCTATTCATCGCAACCGTGTAATCCGTCTTTCGTTGCAGGCTCGAACGAAATGCAGATTCCTAGTATATCCAATGTGTTCATCTGTGATCTGGAATGGCTACCATTGCATTGATGAATGTGTATATATCTATATGATATCTATTTAGGCGTTGCTTATGTTTTGCATCCGCGCTAGTCTAGCCCCCGCTCTGTCGTTAGTTAAGTAACCTAACGGGTAATGACGGGCCTCGTGGCGAATGCGGATGGTATAAACGTACGTCATATTTTCGTTGTTTTCTGCAATGGTAGGATTTATTGATGGGACACATTAAATTAATGCAAGAAAACAAACTTAAAAGACGTTGTTGGAACAATTTTCAAAAAGCTGTTATTGCAGGGACGTTCTCTTTTGTTTTGCATAGAGGTATTCGGTTATGAATGCCCAGCACCTCATTCGACGAGGCAAGGGCCGAGATCCCTTCATCGGGAGTGACCCCTTGGACAAAAAATTTGCGTCGGGGTAATAACTTCACTATAGTCGATTATTCTTGCTTTGCATCGAGGTATTCAGTTTGGAATATCCTGCACCTCATTCGACGAGAAAAGAGCCGAGATCCCTTCATGGGGAGTAACCTCTTTAGCAAAAGTTTTCGCCACTATATTTTCAAAAAGGTTATCAGGTTCCTTCAACGATGTCAAGTTCATTACGTTAACGGGTTTTTCGCCAAAAACCCAGCCGTAGCCCTCCGTCATTTCTTACAAGTAACATTTAGTATTCGTGTTGCGTTTGTTGACTCCGTCAAGGCGTAGTGTACGGTAGCTGAGTGCTGCTTGTTTGTAGCAGTATATGGGATTGGTTAGGACAGTCGTATAACCTTGTTGACTCCGTCAAGGGTTATGCGGGTGGGTTTAATGCAATCCAGATAATGACGGGTTGAACTTGACTAGGACTCTTTGATTTGTTGACTCCGTCAAAGTCACTTGGGTCCTAGGGGCAAAAATCCACATCGGGAGTTTCTAAAGAAACTGAAACTTGCAGATTTATCATACCTTCTGGAGTGTAGTGACTAGAGTGATCCCATCTAGGTCATTACACAATGATAGTTGGATCCCGATCCCACTGATGAGTTGGATTACTCTCGGGAGATTATTTCACTTAACAATCAATACTATAAACCAAGTAGGTGTCTAGAACGGTGTTAGTGGGGCTACGCCTCCAGGAAAAAGATGTTATTTAATTAAGGAACTTCGCGAAAGCGTTGGAAAACCTCCCTCGAAATACCAACACCAGCCTAGCTGAAAGGTTAAGCAAGTATTGTGACGTGCGATTAATCCTGACTAATTCTTCTTTTAGGGTTTGAAGAAGAATTTGAGGAAACGGTAGGAGCCATCCTGGTTAGATAAATTGATAAACCAATCTCATCTTGTAAGAGTGCACGCTGAGTGTTTCTTTTCTTTCTCTCCAGGTAGCCACCATTTCACGCCCTAATCAAGATAATAAAATATATCGCTTGACCGATCTGAATTCTTATTCGGGGCTGGGGAACGTTGGTTTGGCTCTAACTTGTGACAATAGTCATAAGTATGAGCAAGAAAAAGAGGATTGTATGGATTCCAAGGATACCCAGTTGAAGAAGAAGCATGGTTTTGCATCTACTTCAGGTGTTCTTGTAATTAAGAACTGCTTTACGGTCAGCCCTACCTCCTGAGTACTTGATACCGGATCAGGATCTCATATCTGTAATTTATTGCAGGGACTGAGAAAAAGTAGGAAAGTTGTACCTGGTGATATGTCGCTCAGAGTAGCGAATGGAGCACAAGTTAATGCTGCAGCCGTCGGTGAATATCACCTAGTGTTGCCAAATGGCAATATTATGATTTTGAACGATTGCTACTATGTACCTTCCATGGTTTGCAATATCATATCAGTTTCTTTACTCGATAAAGATGGATATAAGTTTGTTCTTGATAGAAATATCATGAACATTTACCTTCATAAGGTACTGGTTGCAGAAGGTACACTGTGTAATGGTATCTACGTTCTAAATCAGAATACAGTTCTCAATATACAAAACACACGCAAGAGGAAGAATTCAGATACGAATGAATCCTACTTGTGGCATTGTAGACTTGGTCATATCGGAGAGAAAAGACTAAGTAAGTTGCATAAAGATGGACTCTTGAATATGTTCGAGTTTTCATCTTATGAAACTTTTCAGTCTTGTCTCAAAGGGAAGATGACCAAATCTCCGTTCACCGGACATGGAGAAAGAGCAACAGGGCTCTTGGGACTCATACACAGTGATATATGTAGTCCGATGTCTATACATGCAAAGGGTAGGTTCTCGTACTTCATCACATTCACTGACGATCTCTCTAGATTCGGATATGTGTATCTTATGAAACACAAATCTGAAGCTTTTGAGAAATTCAAGGAATTCAGAAACGAAGTAGAGAACCAGACTGGCAAAAGTATCAAGATCCTCCGGTCTGATAGAGGAGGGGAGCATTTGAGCACGGAATTCCTGGATTACTTAGAAGAGAATGGTATTCTCTCTCAGCTTACTCCTCCTTATACACCACAGCACAACGGTGTTTCGGAGCGGAGGAATCGTACCCTATTGGATATGGTTCGCTCCATGATGAGTAGTGCCGAGTTGCCTCTTTCATTTTGGGGACATGCGCTTCAGACAGCGGCATACCTACTGAATTGCGTTCCATCCAAATCTGTGCTTAGGACTCCATATGAAATATGGAGTGGTAGAAATCCCTATCTTAAGCGGTTCAAGATATGGGGTTGTCCGGCCTATGTAAAAACATAGAAACCGGACAAGCTAGAGGCACGGTCAGTTCTATGTAAATTTGTGGGATATCCTAAAGACTCACTAGGATATCTGTTCTACCACACTGAGGAACAGAAGGTGTTTGTATCTCGCCACGCTACCTTTTTAGAAAGGGAGTTTCTTGAAAAAGAAACTAGTGGGAGTTCGGGAGAACTGGGAGAAATCCATGAACCACAAAATGTAACTGAAAATTTGGAGGAACCACTGGATTCAATAACCCCAGACGAACCTCAGCCACTCCGCAGATCTGGTAGGATTTCTCATCCGCCCGAGAGATACTACGGTTTTCTCTTAGACGGGGATCAAGAGGATTGCATCTTGGAAGAAAATAACCCTACCAGTTTCAGGCAGGCCATTATCAGTAGGGACTCTGATAAGTGGTTGGAAGCAATGCAATCCGAAATGGAGTCCATGTACACCAATAAAGTGTGGACCTTGGATATTGCTCCACCTGGGGTAAAACCCGTCGGATGCAAATGGATCTACAAAAAGAAACTTGGTGTAGATGGGCAGGTGGAAACCTATAAGTCTAGACTCGTTGAAAAAGGTTTTCGTCAAAGACCTGGTTTGGACTATGACGAAACTTTTTCTCCAGTGGCTATGCTCAAATCCATTCGGATCCTACTTGCCATTGCTGCCTTCCATGACTATGAAATCTGGCAGATGGACGTAAAAACGGCTTTTCTAAACGGCTGTTTAGAAGAGTGCATTTACATGGATCAGCCGGAGGGTTTTGTAGACAGTGGGAGCAGCGGGAAGGTGTGCAAGTTGCTTAAATCCATTTATGGATTAAAGCAGGCATCGCGGAGCTGGAACATCTGTTTTGACGAGGCAATCAAGGAATTTGATTTCATCAAGAACGAAGATGAACCTTGTGTCTATAAGAAGATTGTAGGACGAACTTTCGTGTTCCTAGTCTTGTACGTGGACGACATCTTTTGATAGGAAATGACATTCCTATGCTACAATCGGTCAAGCTATTCTTGTCACAACGGTTCTCCATGAAGGACCTGGGTGATGCCTCGTACATTCTGGGGATCAAGATCTACAGAGATAGATCCAAGAGACTACTGGGACTTTCGCAGTCCAGGTACACAGAGACCGTACTAAAGAGATTTAGTATGGAAGATTCCAAGCGCGGTAACATACCCGCATTGCACGGAATCACCCTCTCCAAGAAGATGTCTCCTAAGACTGACGAGGAGAGGGTTTGCATGAGCACTATACCTTACGCTTCGGCGGTAGGATCTATAATATACGCGATGCTATGTACAAGACCAGATGTAGCTTATGCGCTGAGAGTGGTGAGCCGGTATCAGTCAGACCCAGGTGAAAACCACTGGACGGCAGTGAAGAACATTCTTAAGTACCTGAGAAGGACTAAGGAGATGTTCCTGGTTTACGGTAGTGGAGACCTCAGGGTCGAGTCCTTTACCGATTCAAGCTTCCAGAGTGACAAGGATGACAACAAGTCTGTCTCGGGTTTTGTGTTTACCCTCAACGGAGGGGCGGTGTGTTGGAGGAGTTCCAAACAGGAAATCGTCGCAGACTCGACGATGGAGGCTGAATACATTACTGCAAGCGATGCCGCAAAAGAGGCGGTCTGGATGAAGAAGTTCATTAGTGAACTTCAGGTGGTTCCGTCCATTGTTGACCCAATACCTTTGTATTGCGATAACAATGGGGCTATAGCTTTAACGAAGGAACCAAGGTCCCATCAGAAATCCAGACACATCTTAAGGCGGTATCACCTGATCAGGGAGATCATTGATCGCCAGGAGATCGAGGTACGGAGAGTGGACACAAAAGACAACACAGCGGATCCATTCACGAAGGTCGTCCCTCAAACACAGTTCGAGTGACTTTTTGAGCTATTGGGTATGCGGTACGCCGGCAGCTGGCTTTAGTGCAGACGTTGGGTATGCGGTACACCAATTGCTGGCCTTTAGTGCAAGTGGGAGATTGTTAGATATGTATGCCCTAGAGGCCATTATTGTATAGTACTAGTTTGTATAATACATTTTGGAGGCTTGGGATATATATATAGTTTTACGACAGTCTTGCTCGATATAGTAGTATGCTACTTGGTCTGTTTCTATCTTAATATGTGTATATGTTTCTTTTAACATATCGCTAAAAACATATTGGTAGAGCCCTTAGGATTTTTGCTTGACTACCGGCGTTGTGATGGCGATCACACTAGTGGGGGCTGGGTAGTCTATAAGCACATCCTTATTTTGGTCCCTAGTCGTAGGATTATCGAGACAGGGCATCGATACTCCAGAGTAGACTGGTGCATACGCTTCTCTTCCCAATAGGGGAGATGGTCTGTCCCACAGCCATCAGTACGTCGTACTGGAGATAGTATGCAGGTGCTCGTTAGGTTACGAGTACACTGGACAGGACTCGTCGGGAACTGTTGGTTGGTATTATACCTATCGTCAGTTAACAGTTCCCAGGTGACATGAGTACAGCTTAGTCCGCTGACTTGACACTGTCACTTCGCCTCGAGTGTATTCCCACTGTTTTTAGATTACTACCCTACCACGGCTCTACTGAGTCGTGCAACCAGGTAGTAGTTGGGTGCAGTCCCGAAGCACTTGGATGCAGTGACGGTTAGACAGGATTCGTCTCTCCCGGTATTGGGGGTTGATATCGCGTTGTGTCTAGGAGAGCCATTACACATAGTCGTCCCTGGCCAGGGCAAGCGAGATTTGCTGGTAGTGTTACCAGTAGTTTCTCAGGGTGTTCTGGGATACACTCCGACACGACTTGTACCGCTATTAGGGGACTGATGTTTACCGCCCCCCTAGGCCCGCCATACGATACTCTCAGACGAACAGACCGGACTGTACGAAGACTGTCACATTTAGGCTCAGTAGGAGTTCGGATGAGTTCACCTCGTCAGTTTTCTTATCGGCATCTACCTGGGGGCCGTTACGCACAGCTAGTGCCGCTTGCGGTCTGTGGTTAAACCCACTGCCGGCGTAGTGTCGAGCCTTTAGAGTCCCACACAGAGAGCTATTCGCCTTTAGGCAAAAGAGTAGAGGTCGCATGGTTTTGCGACGGGGTTCGGTCACATCCGTGCACTTGTGCACGTTTAGTGTCCGGTCAGTTATTACTAGCGGGCTTTAGGTTAAGCCAGATCCTAGTATACGTTTTGGGATTGGTTTTATCTCGTTTGTATTCGTGTTCCCCGGAACGCGGATGCGGGTGTGTATGCACGGTTGACCGAGACAGGGGCAGAGGATTCTCATTAGGGTTGTTGACTATTGACTTTTGCTAAACCCTAATAAGAATAAGAAATATGATTAATGATAATATTAATTAAGTATTATTGTGCCATGGTTGGGTTGAAAGGTTGACTTTGTTGACTTATTGACTTGGTTGGCCGGTTGACTTGGTTGGATTTGTTGACCATCATCATTACAATGGCTATCATTTCGTGGCAAAGACTTTTTGCTTGCTTGTTTGTTCACACATTGCATTTAATGCATGAAATGATATTGCCATTTGATATGATAACAACCATCACATGATACTCAATTATTATTATTTGTTATGATTATTTTGGATTATGAAGAGGATGGTTGAAAAAAGTCTTGCTCATTCTATCATTTGGATTCTCTCTCATCCTCTTGCTCTCCCTCTTCCTCTTGCTCTCTCTCTAGTTCATGGTTCTATTGTCTCATGTGTTGAGAAATAAGAACCATAGAGATAAAACCCAAAACACTTCTCTACTCATCCTAGTATACAAGGTCTAGCAAGCCAAGTGTTCTAGTTTCCTCTAGATTGAGGTTGGAGCCAAAGGTAGAAGCTTTCGAATAGATCCATCTTCGGCACAAGGAGATGACGAGGTGAGGCTGATCCGACCACCACAAGGAGTTGAAGAGAAGGAGTTCAAGTATAGGTATTACCATTCTACATAGTAGTTAGAACTTGTAGAATATTTGTTAGTTCTTGTTTAGCAACGATCCTTCTTGTACGGTCCATGTTACCTAGTTAGGAAAAAATTTCGTTTTACCTATTCCGCCTCCCCGAAAGGACCGGGGTGGGTAACGTGGACCTAACAGATATTCCGTGATTTGCGTCGATGTGCGAGTAAATCTCGGCCGCTGGAAGATTCTTGTAGAGTCTATAAATACCGAAGGCACATTGATTTCTTTCTAGTCTTGCATTCCCTGAAGATGGCCGGCCGCGTGTATACTATTAGGGAGATCGTTTCCCATGATAATTTATACTTTTATAATCTTGATCGTTCCGAGGAAACGTACGAGGAGGTGATATGCCGCTTGGAGGGGCATTATGGACGCTTACTTCCCCGGAGATCTCCCATCCTTCAAGTGTTAATTTATGCGATATGGAGGACTTCCCCGGGTCTACACAATACCCTATCCCCGCGATTGATGGACGAGGCGTTCAACAAAATGCACACGGTCCATGGGCTTGGTCTGATCTCAAAGAGTAGGCGGGATCGCTCAGTGGACCTCCTTCTTGAGAGTTTTCAGCAAAGGTTGGTCATCGCTTCCTGCTCGGCGGACAAGGATCCCGGGGAGTCCGTGGCTTCTAGGGTCCGTGAGTGCCGTCGGAGGGAGCGAGTCGAGGCTGCTTAGGCTCGGCTTGAGGGGATTTCTTCGTTGTATCACCGACAATGTTTTCTCAATCCCCGCCCCCTTTTGTTGTAACTTTTGTAAGGCTGGGGAGCCCATAATACCTCTTAATAAATAAATTTATCCTTCGCTGAAGTGTATTGTGTCTTTTTATCCCTTCGGTACATTTTATACTTTTTTCCTTAAAACAAACCTTGGAGTCTCGGAACCGAGAAAAGAAACAAAGGGCTGGAGTCCTATGGTGGACCTAGCTCAGGAGACTTAATTAAACGTTAATAGGAATTACATTATTTCAAGAGAGGGTACATGTTTACTTATACAACTTGAGCTTTTCTGCGTTATAAGGCAGGGGAAAATTATGGCCCCGGGCGTCCTGCAGGCGGTATGCTCCGCCGGGCAACGCTTCTTTCACGAGGAATGGTCCATCCCACTTCGGGGAGAACTTATATAGCCCGCCTTGGACTACGAACCCGTTTCTTTGTAAGACCAGATCTCCCGTCTTGAAGGCCCAATATTTAACTCGAGTGTTGTAGTAGCGAGCGGTTTGCTGCTGATAGGCGGCCGCTCTGATTTGCGCTCGATCCCGCTTTTCCAATAAGACGTCCAAGTTGCTTCGAAGCGCCGACGTGTTAGTTTCATTGTCGAAGTGTTCAACCTTGTAACTGGGCAGTCCGAACTCCGCGGGGACCATTGCCTCGGTACCGTAGCAAAGGATAAATGGGGTTTCTCCTGTGGGTGTTTTCTTCGATGTTCGCAATGCCCATAGCACTCGTAGCAGTTCCTCGACCCAGCCGCCTTGCCTTCATTCTAAATGGGATCTGAGACCGCGGATGACGCCTCGGTTTGGTACCTCGGCCTGCCCGTTGCATTGAGGATGTGCGACTACGGAAAACTTCATCAGTATGTGGTAGTCGCTACAAAACTCTTTGACTTTATCATTTTCGAAGTTGGTCCGGTGGTCGGTAACTATGCACCTCGGGATCCCAAATCGAAAAATTGTTGTTCTACAGGAACTTTATCGTAGAGGTGGCGTCCGGTTTCCTGATGAAGTTGACCGCGAGTAATTGATCCACCTCGTCTTCTATTGCTTTTTGTTTAACCGGTGCAAAGCTTCTCTTCTTTTGCCGGATGGGTCGGGCTTGCGGGTGGACCCCGAGCTTGTGGGAGATCACTTTAGGATCAATCCCAGGCATATCCACCGGCGTCCAAGAGAATACGTCTGAGTTTTCCCGGAGAAAACGGATCAGGTCCTCACGGTGGTCTCCGGTCAGGAGAGAGCCGATCTGGACTGTTCGGCCATCGACTCCTTCTTCGAGGGGGACTTCCGTCAGTGCTTCTATAGGGGCGCCTCGAATTTCTTTTTGGTCGTCGTGTGTATCCAAGGACTCCTGGAAATCACGCGCGTCCTCAAAATCGTCGCCCTGCTCCCCGCGGGGGACGTTGCGGTGAGGAAAATCTTGGCGGTTTGCTGGTTACCGTAGGCCCGGCCTATTCTCCCTTGATCCAATGGGAATTTGATCGCAAGGTGATAAGTCGAAATTTGAGCCCGAAGGGCGTTCAAGGTCGGGCGTCCCAGGAGAATGTTATAGGATGAAAGGACTTTAGCGACGAGGAAATCCACTGGTATGGTTCGAGTATTGCCCGTTTCCCTAATGTTGAGGAGGAGGGTGACCAACCCCTCAGTCGGGACGGAGTGGTTTGTGAACCCGGAGAGGAGATGGGAGGTCGGCCGAAGGTCGGATGGTCCTAGCCCTATACGCTGGAAACAGTCGTGGAACAGGATATCCGCCGAGCTCCCTGAATCGACCAAAATTCTCTGGACCTCGTAACGGTGGACTCGGGCCGTTATCACGAGAGGGTCATTGTGAGGAAGCGATATGCCGTGGAGGTCTTCATCGGTGAAGATAATCGGTTCGTCCTTTCTGCATTTCTTGTGGGGCAGATCGTTTGCACCTTCGATCGGTAGGATGTGGTGGCTCGCCCCACATTCCCGGGTTGGACCCTCGGTAACGACCATGATTTGCCCGATCGTTAATTCCTTGGGAGGAGTTTGGTCCTGCTGCTCTCTCTCCGCCTGTCGCTTGTCCCGTAAGTACTTTGCCAGGTGGCCGGAGCGGATCAATTCCTCAATGTAGTTAGGGAGTTGTTTGCAGTTTTCGGTCGGGTGACCCTGCGGCCTGTGGAAGGCGCAGTACGGGCCACGGAGACGCTTGCTGGCCCTTTGGGTAACTGGCGGGAGCTTAAAGAACCTCTCGCCCTTAGCCTCCTCCAGCAGCTCGATCTGGGAGATGTTTAGAGGAGTGTACTCCTGGAACCTCTAGGAGTAAGGGTTTGCGCGGTCAACTTTCTTTTTCTCCTCCATGTCCCTTTTCTTTCGGTCTGTTTAGTCGGCTTGGGGCAGATTTGAGTTCACCTCCGACTCGAGTTGGATCTCTCGCTCGGTCCAGGCTTTCACTTCGGCCATGGTCTTAGGTTGCGCTAATGCAAAAGAGCGGAGCCACTCTTTGTGCCTAAGAACCGACCTCGGCGCGGTGATAACTGTTTTATCGCAGTGCTCGGGAACCTCCAGTAGGGTATTGTAGAAGCGGGTGACGTACCCTTTGAAGAATTCCTTGTCGCCGCTCTTAACGGTGAACAGGTAGTCGACCGTCCTTTTCTGTCGTCGGTTTCCGACGAAGTGACCAAGGAATTCGGTAGCCAGCTCGTCGAAGGTCGAGATGGAGCGCAGCATGAGCCCCCGGAACCAGTCCCGGCCAGCCCAAATGAGGGTAGTGGGGAAAGCTCGGCATTGAGCCGCGTCCGAGTTATCTTGGAAGCTCATGCCCGCCGTGAATGCGTCTAGGTGGTCCTTCGGGTCGGAATTCCCGTCGAAGAGGGCCACTTTAGGCGGCTTGTTCCTGGACGAGATGTGCTCGGCCAGCAGCTCCTCTGTGAAGGGATTTGTGAGCAAATTAGCGGAATACCTGGCTCCTTTGCCGGACATGTGGTCATCTCGTCGTATACCATCGATTTTCTTTTTGAGGGCTTCAAGCCTGTGGTGGTACCCGGAGGATTCTGCACAGTCGGAGTGGTGGCTACCATCGCTCCGGGTCTGCATGATTGTTCGGCTCCGATTCCGCTCTATCAAATTTCTTAAATCCTCGGGAGAGGCCTTTCTTGAGTAATCCCGACGGTCGCCGTTTGTGCGGCCTCGGCGGGAGTGGGGGCGTTGGTCATGCCTAAAAGCAGGCAAGCTGACCGACATCTTGTTGGAGATAGTGCCCTCATAGTCAATTATTGGATCGCAGGTACGTGATTGCAATGATTGCGGAGGACCTATACCGGTAGGACAGTCTTACTCGAGATGATAGTATACTATCTGGTTTGCCTTTATCAGTCGTGTACATGTTCAGGTGACTGATTACATGTTGCACTTTGATAGAGCCCTTAGGATCTTGCTTTACTACCAACTGTATGACGGCGATCATATACGTGAGAGTTGGGTAGTTTATATGCATATCCTTAATTGTGGTCCCTAGTCGTGGGAGTTTCGAGACAGGGTATCGATACTCCGGAGTAGACTAGTGTATACAGTCGAGACCCCGACGAGGGGCGGTGGCCGGTCTCACAAGCCACTGGTGTCAGTTGGATCACCTAAGATGTATACAGGTGCTCATTGGGTTATGAGTACACCGGACAGGACTCGCCGGGAATCTGCTAGTTGGTATTATACATATCGTCAGATAGCAGTTCCCTGGTGACATGTGCACAGGTTAGTTCATCGACCTGAGGTCGTCATTTGTCTCGTGTGAGTTCCCACTGTGCTTTGATTTCTACCCTACCACGGCTCAAAGGAGTCGTGCAAACATGTAGCTTTTGGGTACAATCCCGAGCCATATGGAGGCACGTGAGCGGATCGGCAGGGGATTCGTCTCTCCCGGTATTGGGGGCGAGATCGTGCTGTGTCTAGGAGAGCCATTACACAAAGCCCACGGCCGTGGCAGGAGATTTACTGGTAGGTACTCCAGTAGTATCTCAGGGTGTTATTGGGCTACACTCCGACACGACTTATACTGCTATTGGGGGTCTCACGTTACTAGCCCCCTAGGCAGATATGCGATACTCATAGACGAACGGACCGGACTGTATATACATTGTCACTGTTAGGCTCAGTAGGGTTTCCGGATGAGTTCGCTCATCGGCCTCCCTTGAGGTCAGTCCGTGGGCAGCCGTTACGCATTGCTAGTGCCGCTGACGGTTTGTGGTTAAACCCACTGCCAGGGTACTGACGAGTCATTAAAGTCCCCCACAGACAGTTTCCCAAGTTCGAGCGAAACGTTGTAGAGGCCGTATGATTTTATGGCAGGGTTCGGAAAATGCACGTGCGTTTACGCACGTGTCAGTTTTCGGGCAGATGATACTGGTCGGCTTTGGTTTAAGCCGGATCCAAGTATTATATTGAGTAGATATAATATCTTTATCTCAGTTGCATTTATATTCGGTCGTAATACAAATGCGGGTATTTTTATACAGTTACGGGGTTATCCTGAAATTCGTTTCGGGATCACTTTTGGAAGTTGCCAGTTTCCTGTTTTCTATCAGCCGTCTTTTAACATTCGGTTAAAGACGGATTTATCTTTTCTTGGATAAGGTTGAGTCGTGCTTCTAGAAGCTTCTAGATGGTGAGGTGGCTTAGTGACTCATCTTGGTCTTAATTGTTGCATTAATGGTTAGATGATGTGTTATTAGGACTCATCCTTTAGCATTAATGTTTCTTGTAATGCTTAAGATATTTGATCTAGATATTTGTTCTTGTTGTCACCTCCCCCTCTCCTACACTCACCCCCCCATCCTATAAGATGGCCGGCCCCTCCTCTCTCTCACACTCTCTCTCACTTGGTGTTTTCATTTGTGAAAAAGATATGATAGATTTTGGGGTGTATGGAATTTCACAGTTCATTTCATTCCATCACCCGATTCCCACTGCAACTTCATTAACCGATCGTCCACGGAATTGGACGAAGTGAGACAAAGTCATCTACTCATTCTCTACATCAATCTTGGTCGTCTCTTTTAGCAAACTTGACGACCGAGTTGCCTCAAGTCAGAGGCGGGAGCCCGTTTAAAGAATCGTCGACGTGGTGCCACCTGGACGAGCAGATCGGAGATCGACGAGATCGGAGCAGCCGCAACGGAGCGTGGGATGATGGTTAAAGAACGAAGGACTCGGATCGTTCGGTATAACCTTTCTACACTCTTTACAGTTTGTTAGTTTAGCAATAATGGCAGATCCGAGTTAAAGTACACGATAGCGCCAGTTAAAAAGTTTTGTTCCGCATTTGGCGTCTGTAGACGGCCGGGGCGCTACCGTAGACTTACAGTGGTATCAGAGCCTCACCATTTTGCTATACTAACTTGTGCTAACGCGTTTAAAACATCGATCGAACCGGAAATCAAAAACCGCATTTTTTCATTTTCACAGTTTCTGTCGATTTTAAATGGTGTCCTAAAAATATTCCACATATCACAGAAGTCTGTGCAGGCTTTTATTAGAACACCGTACAAATTTGGGATCATGATTCGACAAGACTGCCGCGGAAACGCGGCCAAACCCATGGTTTGGCCGTGGATCCGCGGCCATTCTGTGTCATCATGCCCCCAAATTTGCTCAGTGGGTTCTTCTCTGGAAATTGGGGTTTTTGGTATATATCTTTTGGGCCCAGATTTTGTTACTGTTCACCAGTTGTTCGTGGGGCCCACTTTGTGATATTTAGTCGATCGAAATTTAAACATGTTAGTTTACAGTGCTTGCATTATATCTCCGACCGGGAATGTCATTTGATCGGTAAACCGCGTCTGATTGCTATAGTTCTTTTAGACGGGTTTGCGAACGTGACATTCGCGTTGATGTTCTGTATTGTGCTGTGATGTTGCGGATTTGTCGTGGTGGATAGCAGTGTACAATGATAGTGCAGTTTGAGTTTATTTGTACATTTGATATTGCGGGGCGAGCGTCCAACATGTGGACTGCCGTCACTGCCTGTTGTATAATATTCTTTTGGGGCACGACCAGGTTGCGGTCGATGTACCTGTTGTACTATTATTTATTACTGTACTAGGTTTTGCCCCGCGACGGAGTGCACGGATAGCCGGGTTCTGAGGGGCAACGGGTCCGCATCTCATGTCTTTAAGAGGCAGAGGGGCCTCACTCTAGAATTGGCAGACTATTCGCCGCACTCGTAGGGGGTTCAGGTTGACCCAAGGAGGGGTGCTCAATTTACCGGATTCCGTGAAGTGCCGGGTGTTCCATTCACTATGCTGTGGGGGACTAGCTCACTTCAGGTTTTGGCGGGTAATTTGCCGCACCCGTAGGGGTCTAGGTTTCATTGCACAGGCTATCCACACGACAGGGGAACGTCGGGTTTTAGCAGCGGCTCTGTGAAACTCGGGGATCCCAGATTATCTGCATTGTTCTGTGATGCTTATTACTTTTCTGTAATGTTGCATATTATCACGCCTGGAGCGATTATGTATATTGGCTTATATACTATTAGATGTTGTATATGTTTTACACCCGCGCTAGTCCAGTCCCCGCTCTGTCGTTAGTTAAGTAACCTAACGGGTGATGACGGGACCCAGTGACGAATGCGGATGGCATATACGTACATTTTATTTTCGTTCTTTTCTGGTGTGATTGATTGATGGGACTACGTTGATTCTGATCAATGCAAAGGAAAACAAACCTATTTGCAGTTGTTGGAACAAATTTAAAAAGGTGTTATTGCAAAGACGTTTCCTTTTTTTTTGCATAGCGGTATTCAGTGGAATATCCTGCACCTCATTCGACGGGGCAAGGGCCGATATCCCTTCACCGGGACTGACCCCTTGGGCAGAAGTTTGCGTCAGAGTAATAACTTCACTATAGTCGATTACAAGTTGCTTTGCACCGCGGTATTCAGTGGAATATCCTGTACCTCATTCTACGAGGAAAGAGCCGAGATCCCTTCACCGGGAATGACCTCTTTAGCAAAAGGTTTTCGCCACTATATTTTAAAAAGCTATCAGGTTCCTTCAGCGATATCAAGTTCACTACGTTAAAGGTTTTTCGCCAAAAACCAGCCGTAGCCCTCCGTCATTTCTTTTGGGTATTCAGTAGTATTCAAGCTATGTATTTTGACCTAACGCCAAGGCATAGTGTTTGGTAGCTGCTGGGTATTCAATTGTTGCATAGATAGATGAGTTGGTTTGGGACAGCCGTTCTGCCATTTTGACCTAACGCCATGGGCATGTGCGGGTGGGTTCAAATTAACAAGATAGTGACGGGTAGAACTTGGCATGTGACTTATGACATTTTGACCTAACGCTAAGGTTATAAGAGCATGGGGCAAAAATCCTATCGGGAGTTTCTAAAGAAACTGAAACTTGCCAAGTATGCGCATACCTTCTGGAGTATGAGTAACGTGGATGCATTCCATCATGTTATCATGCGATGAGAGTTGGATCCTGATTCCCACTGATGAGTTGGTTTACTCTTCGGGTGATCCCGATTGATTCTTCTTTCAGGTTTGGAGGAGAATTTGACAGGACAGTGGGAGGTTTCCGGATTAGATAAAGTGATAACCATTCTGATCTAGGTTAGAGTGCACGCAGAGTGTTTCTTTTCTCTCTCTCTTTGGCAGCGACCTTTGACCGACCCTAGACTATGACTCATTGACCAAGTTGACCGAACCTTCTTAAAATACTGGCTTTTTGGATTGTCCGAGTTGCATAAGTCATTGCCACTCCTTCTTCTACCCTTTGTATTTCTCAGAACACCTGTATTACTATGGACATCCACTTCCATTGGATAGATCCATCGTATGGTTATATACGAACTCGAAGGGACTTCTTCGAGGATGGATCAAGGTTCAGGAGAAATAGAATTGGTTTATTCAGTTGTCTTTTATTATCACCTTCTCTCAGGTTGCGAGAGCTCCTTGGTTTAGGAGAGTACACCTATTACGCTTATTGGATAGTCTTATTCCAAACCATAGGCTGGTGCCGAAAGGTAGGGAATGAAGAAAACCAATTAGCCTAAGTAGGGTGTACAGAAGGTAATATGTAAAGACAAAATAAAGGGATTAGAAAGAGGGCAAAGTAAATTGCGACTGTTATCATTCACGACCAAAACCGCGTACTTCATCGCCACTCCTATTTCACCTTTAAAGGAATAAGGTATTATTCAGTTGTCTTTTATCATCACCTTCTCTCAAGATGCGAGTACTCCTAGGATTAGGAGGGTACACCTATTATGCTTACTGGATAGTCTTCTTCCAAACCATAGGCTGGTGCCGAACGGTAGGGAAGGAAGAAAACCATTTAGCCTAACGATGGTGTACAGAAGGTAACGACTAAAGACAAATAAAGGGATTTGGAGAGATGTCAATGAAATATACGGTTAAAGTCATGAATTGGATTATGGAAGAGGCATTACTAGGAATACCAGGATACCCCTACGAAACATTTTCATGTTTCAGTGCATTGTTAAAGGAAAACTGTTTTCCCGATTAGATACTTACTCTAAGGGTATGTATTTACCAGGTTTCATTCTCATATCTGTATGGTTTTACGGATGATGAGCGGGAGTAAGTTATTGGGAATTAGGTAATTATCCTCATTATATCAGAATTCGTTGTAATTGGTGATATTTGAGGAAATCGCCAGGGTACAGTTTTCAACCTACGAAGCACAGGTTTTGAGTTATTCAACTCAGCGGACTTATACAGAGTATTGTATGTTGTCCAGTGTCCATCAGGACAAAGGGGTAGGTCCTCGTACTTTGTTCTGTTTACTTATGACTTCTCTAGTTTTTTTTTAGACAAGTGTTTCGTAGAAATACAAGGTCTAAGTTTTGAGAAGTTGTGGGTATAAGAATAAAGTAGAGAAACAGGTGTCACAAGTATCGGGATTCTTCAAAGAGATCGAAGATGTAGATTCTTGTGTTTGGTATTCAGATTATAGTAATGATTTTGAGAAACTAGTTTCTCTTTCAGGTTACTCATAATTGGAAGGATTCCTAAGTTGAGTAATGCTGATTAGTCTCTTTCCATTAAGTTGATATGCACTGGAGACAGCTGCATGATTGAATATGGTTCCAATTAAATAAGTGCCAAAGTTTCTATATTGGATATAGAATAGTTCGTACCTTAAAAGATGTTAAGGTACGGGGAGTTGTCCAGCTTATGCTTAAAACCAGACACTGGATAACTCAGGGCACGTTTCTGTAATGGTTGTTTGTGGGTTGACCCTGGCTATGACGAGGGTTGATATTCCACCATTTGGAAGATCAATAGTGATATTGTTCTTAACTCGCCACAGTTTTAGTAAAATGGATTTTTTCAGAAAACAATAGTGGGAGTATGGTAGAACTGGAAGTGATTCCAGAGCCGCGAACGATTACGGAAAATTTAATAGGACCTATATATTCAATCAGGTTTGACATTCCATTAGCCACTCCGCAGATATGGTGGGTAACCTCAGACACCCGAGAGGTACTTCGGTAGCCTCAAGGACGGTGATAGGGAGGTTCTCATCTATCCAGACTTGACACTACTGCTGTTCCAGACTATGAGACCAGGCAGGAGGATAAGTATAGCGTCGTTCTAAACTAGCTTTAGAAGTGCACGTGTATATTATTCTGCCAGAGGGTTGTCGTAGTCAGTGGGAGCAGCGGAAGTATAGTGGGCAAGTAGCTTATGTCTATTTATAGACTAGAGCAGTTATAGCGGAGATAGATCATCTAATTTTGATGTGACAGTCATGGGTTTGACTTCATCAGAATAGGGGATGGATCTGTTAAGAAGGTAGTAGGGTGTGATGTCATGGTATCTGGATGACATACACAGAGTAGGAAGTAAAATTCCTATACTACGATCGGTTGTACTGTGGTCGTCACACAGTTGTTTCTCCAGACAGGATATGGATATAATATTTGACATTCTGGTTTCTGGATCTATGGTTTTAGATCTAGATTTGGGTAGTTTCCCAATGTGGGTACTTTGACAGATATTCTAATGGTTTTTAGAATAGATGACTCCTAGTATGGTGGTGTACCTGCAGGTGATGGAGTCACCCTCTCTAAAGGTGTCGTATAGACTAAAGGGGAGAGGGCTGTGCATGATTGGCAGATCACTTGCTTAGGCAATTGAGTCAATCGTGAGGTGTCAAGTACCACACCAGATGTTGTTTTTGCACTAGATGCGATAAGTTTGTATTAATCCAATCCTAGAGAGACATAAGGAAGCAGTTTTAGAACATAAGTGGATATTCTACGGATTTGATGACGGCAGCCTCCTTCGGGAGACGATTATCATTCCAGGCTTCAAAGGTGACGTGGATGACAGAGTGATTGTCAGAGTTTTAGTTTTCCCTCTGACGAGGGACAGTATTATGGACAGGTGGTCCAAGAGGATACTGTGGGTGGCATGGTGCCGGATACTGATTAGGTTCAGTGATCGATACAGTCTAAGAAGTTTGGATTTGGAGTTCATTTATGAACTAGGTCCCATCAGATATCCAGACATATTCTAAGACAGGTATTACTCGATTCGGGAGATAGTTTTCTCCGAGAACTTGAGATTTAGAGAGATATAGAAAGAAACATCTAGGCGGATCCACTCACTGAGGCTATTTCTCGAACACAATAGTTTTACAAACGAGCTTTGTGTAACTGATTAGTAGAGGAGTTGGATGTTCGGTTTCACACGGGCTGTGAGTAGTCGACATCGCAATAATTAGCCTTGAGTGCAAGTGGGAGATTGTTGGAGATAGTGCCCTCATAGTCAATTATTGGATCACAGGTACGTGATTGCAATGATTGCGGAGGACCTATACCGGTAGGACAGTCTTACACGAGATGATAGTATACTATCTGGTTTGCCTTTATCAGTCGTGTACATGTTCAGGTGACTGATTACATGTTACACTTTGATAGAGCCCTTAAGATCTTGCTTTACTACCAACTGTATAACAGCGATCATATACGTGAGAGTTGGGTAGTTTATATGCATATCCTTAATTGTGGTCCCTAGTCGTGGGAGTTTCGAGACAGGGCATCGATACTCCGGAGTAGACTAGTGTACACAGTCGAGACCCCGACGAGGGGCGGTGGCCGGTCTCACAAGCCACTGGTGTCACTTGGATCACCTAAGATGTATACAGGTGCTCATTGGGTTATGAGTACACCGGACAGGACTCGCCGGGAATCTGCTAGTTGGTATTATACATATCGTCAGATAGCAGTTCCCTGGTGACATGTATACAGGTTAGTTCATCGACCTGAGGTCGTCATTTGTTTCGTGTGAGTTCCCACTGTGCTTTGATTTCTACCCTACCACGGCTCAAAGGAGTCGTGCAAATAGGTAGCTTTTGGGTACAGTCCCGAGTCATATGGAGGCACGTGAGCGGATCGGCAGGGGATTCGTCTCTCCCGGTATTGGGGGCGAGATCGTGCTGTGTCTAGAAGAGCCATTACATAAAGCCCACGGCCGTGGCAGGAGATTTTACTGGTAGGTACTCCAGTAGTATCTCAGGGTGTTATTGGGCTACACTCCGACACGACTTATACTGCTATTGGGGGTCTGACGTTACTAGCCTCCTAGGCAGATATGCGATACTCATAGACGAACGGACCGGACTGTATATACATTATCACTGTTAGGCTCAGTAGGGTTTCCGGATGAGTTCGCTCATCGGCCTCCCTTGAGGTCAGTCCGTGGGCAGCCGTTACGCATTGCTAGTGCCGCTGACGGTTTGTGGTTAAACCCACTGCCAGGGTACTGACGAGTCATTAGAGTCCCCCACAGACAGTTTCCCAAGTTCGGGCGAAACGTTGTAGAGGCCGTATGATTTTATGGCAGGGTTCGGAAAATGCACGTGCGTTTACGCACGTGTCAGTTTTCGGGCAGATGATACTGGTCGGCTTTGGTTTAAGCCGGATCCAAGTATTATATTGAGTAGATATAATATCTTTATCTCAGTTGCATTTGTATTCGGTCGTAATACAAATGCGTGTATTTTTATACAGTTACGGGGTTATCCTGAAATTCGTTTCGGGATCACTTTTGGAAGTTGCCAGTTTCCTGTTTTCTATCAGCTTTCTTTTAACATTCGGTTAAAGACGGATTTATCTTTTCTTGGATAAGGTTGAGTCGTGCTTCTAGAAGCTTCTAGATGGTGAGGTGGCTTAGTGACTCATCTTGATCTTAATTGTTGCATTAATGGTTAGATGATGTGTTATTATGACTCATCCTTTAGCATTAATGTTTCTTGTAATGCTTAAGATATTTGATCTAGATATTTGTTCTTGTTGTCACCTCCCCCTCTCCTACACTCACCCCTCCATCCTATAAGATGGCCGGCCCCTCCTCTCTCTCACACTCTCTCTCACTTGGTGTTTTCATTTGTGAAAAAGATATGATAGATTTTGGGGTGTATGGAATTTCACAGCTCATTTCATTCCATCACCCGATTCCCACGGCAACTTCATTAACCGATCGTCCACGGAATTGGACGAAGTGAGACAAAGTCATCTACTCATTCTCTACATCAATCTTGGTCGTCTCTTTTAGCAAACTTGACGACCGAGTTGCCTCAAGTCAGAGGCGGGAGCCCGTTTAAAGAATCGTCGACGTGGTGCCACCTGGACGAGCAGATCGGAGATCGACGAGATCGGAGCAGCCGCAACGGAGCATGGGATGATGGTTAAAGAACGAAGGACTCGGATCGTTCGGTATAACCTTTCTACACTCTTTACAGTTTGTTAGTTTAGCAATAATGGCAGATCCGGGTTAAAGTACACGATAGCGCCAGTTAAAAAGTTTTGTTCCGCATTTGGCGTCTGTAGACGGCCGGGGCGCTACCGTAGACTTACACATCTCCTCAGGGGGTGTGAGCGCGCGGCGAACGTTGGGGCGACGGCCTAATCCTCCCTGAGATCGGGACGTGGAGCTATCCGGTGCCCGGCAGGTCATGGAATCATTCGCCGCATGCGGGTCGTGGTGGCCGGAGTCGGCACGCCGGCGCTCGGTGACGCTGTGATGAGTGTGAGGGAGATCGAGGGCATGAGCATAGCAAGGGGGAACTGTAGTTTGGTGGGTAGGGCGCGCCGCTTGGACGCGGACGAGTGCATCCACCATCGATGTGAGCCTGTCAATCCGAGCGGATATGGCGTTGATGACGTTAAGATGGGGGAGACGAGCCGCTCCTGCCTCCGTTGTAGGGGGTGTGGCGGCTCGTATTTGGATCATTGCGGTCGTCACTCGCCATTGGGTTGAGGGCGGAAGATCAACTTTTATGGTGGAATAAGTCTTTCGTTTCCCACAGACGGCGCTAACTGATGGAGCTCGTGATCTCCGTCAGATGTTGTCCTCCGTCGATCTGGCGAGAGCGATCTTGTGCGGCTGAGATTTGTTTCGGGAGTCGTTGAGTGTGGATCTAAATGGGTTGGTGTTTACGCCGAGCTACCTGCAAAGGAAGTCCCGGGGTGGGTGACCACCGTAAGACCCTCTGACGATCAAGTTAGTGCCGAGGAATAGAAGCAGGGTAGCGGCATATTAGAATGAATTCCCATTACCTGAGTCGTCTAGAAGAGGGGTTTATATAGGGGTCGCATAGAGCGAGCCGGCGCGAGATTGCCGCCGTCAGTTACGCTTCCCTCGTTACGCCTGCGTGTGGATGGCGGGATCCGCCCATTAATGGCGGGATGCGCTCATTAATGAAGGGATGTGCCAGCGTGGGACGCGGACCGTAGGGCGGCGGATATCTCGCTACGGCGAAATACGCGGAGCTGTTGCGGGGGTGTATGGGCTCCGCGCTCTTGGTTGATCGGGGGAGCTGAGGAAGCTCGGCCTGTCAGGAGGCTCGGAGATGAGCCGGGAGGCCGAGGAAGCTCGGCCTGTCAAGAGCTCGGAGACGGGTCGGGAAACCGAGGAATGTCCCCAATGCATCAGGCTTATTCCAGCTCCGTAGCACCCGGAACACGTCACCAGCCACGTGTCGTGATTTGGGTAATTCCTACTTGCGAGCATCATCAAAATGTCCTTTTTCCTTTCTATGAAAAAGAATGCCCATATTGTTATATATTAAAACAAAATATATTAAGTACAAGAAAACAAGATCAAAGCTATGATAAGACAATAGCTCAGGTTCGAAATTCATGAAAATGGAGATGATGCACTCCGGTTTGATCAATTAGTCCATTACCAGAATTCTCGACTCCAAAAAATATAGCCATCCTAGTGAAAGTATTGAAGATAACATTAGAGGACAATCCTTTTAGACCTAAATTGAGTTCTTTTATATCTCTATAGTTCTATTTTTTCCAAGCATGATATTATCTAGATTAATGGTATATTATAAAGGTGCTAAGGTGTTAATGGTACTCAAACAATTCAATTACAAAATTGGCATTCAAAAGATAAATATAAAGATAAATATTGATGATTCTCGGATTAAGCTTTACAAAAGATGTATTGTCCTTTTTCACCGGTAACTCTTTCTTGAAGAATATCAAGAGTTATGAAACATTCCTAAGAATGGCTCTTCATAGACTGAAAGAATGCTGCTAGTAAGCCCGTGGGTGTGTCTAGAAATGACGTTTTAGGCCGGTTCCAAGATGAATTTCCACGGTGAGTAGTTGATCTACCAACATTAATGGACCGCATCACCTTGGTTGTCTCAGTTACGATGATCCATAGCAACCTATAATTAGCTTTTAACCACACCAACTTTACCATGTGAAGGCAAATCCCGCTTACGCACGATACACAACCACACTTACACGCATCCCAATGGATGAGATGAAATCCTCCACCCAACCTCCCCCTTGCACCCCACACGTGTACACCTGCATGCCCACCCAAACCCACCCTCCCTCACACGCGTCGCCTCTTTCCCCTCCCTTTTATTTTGCTCCCAAGTTTCACCCTCAAACTCAATCAGGCCTACCTCTCTCCCTCCACAATTTCCCAATCGCCATGGCGGATCGACAGCCCGGACCCGGCCCGCTAACCCGCGAGACCCGACCTGGATCCGGATCCGGCGGAGGGGGGTCCACCATCCTCCGACGCCTCCAGGACCACGCCCCGACCTCGACGCAGGTGGTGGGGTTCCTCACCCTGCTCATCTCCGGCGCCATCCTGCTCGTCCTCACCGGGCTCACCGTCACCGCGGCGGTGACCGGGCTCGTGTTCTTCGCGCCCATCCTGCTCATCTCCAGCCCCGTGTGGGTCCCGGCTGCCGCGGTGGTGTTCGTGGGGGTCACCGGCTTCCTTTCTGCGTGCGGCGTCGGCGTGGCGCTTCTAGCGGGTGCCACGTGGATGTATAGGTATTATCTCGATATATAATCTCGATATAATCGGTCGCACTTCTCCTTTTTTTTCCTCGAAAAAAAACAAAAATGAGAAAAATCCTAGCCTTATCTCATTCAACTCTCAAGCCTTTTACATCATCCTTCTCTTTTTTTAAAATAAATATATAAATAAAACTTTAGAACCCTCTATCTTTTTCCTTTATCAAAATTTTTTAACACGTGCATCGCATGTGCATATGCATAAATTCTAGTTTTTATATATAATGCAAATACCTTAGTTAGAGGTCTACCTTTCTCTTTTTTTCTAGAAAAATGTGAAAAATCCTTACCCCTTAAACCATCCACGTCATCTCTCAAGACCTCTCATTCCTCCCTTTTTTCTAAAATAAATAAATAAAACTGTAGAACCCGTCATATTTCTCTCTTCCCTTCTCAAATTTTTTTAAACACGTGCGCGTGCATGAATTCTAGTTTATATGTATTGTGCAAAATTAAAAGATTTTTTTTGTTTCATTATTCGCTCTTAAATTAATATTTTAGCTCACACAATGAAGTTTAAAGTAAACAAAAGCTTTTCGCCAAGAAAAATTCTTATGTGCAAGCCCGGTGCATTTGTCCGGTCGTGAGAAAGAGAGAAATAAAGATACGATCCCACAAACCTTTTTGAAGGTGCCGGAAAATTTCATCTCTTTCTCGTTGTGTTCTGGATACATTGCATCCGGTATAACAAATAATTTCTCTTTAACCAGACTAAAGCGTGCCACCTGACAAACATGGATTTTAGAATAAGTTACTTCAGCTAGAGCCAATTTAGGGCATGTTTTTGCCCGAGTAAAAAAGTAGCTTAAACTCGTATTTTGCCAAAGAGCTTAAAATAGCAGAGAAGAGGGTCTCAGTGTTTGTATAGAAAGAATAAAAAAATAGAAAATTACAAGATCAAGGCTTCTGTTTATTTTATTTTATTTTATTTTAGGCACGGGCCGTAAGCACTAAACTGTGCACACAATACACACATGCGCTAGGGGACCCATGAATTTGCCCTGCAAGAGTAATTTGTGGCCAATTACCTTTCCGGGCTCGAACTCCGCACTCTCCCCAAGAGGAAAAGTATCCATATCAACCGAGCTATAACTCATTGGTAGGTTTTTGTTTTATTAGGGCAATAAGGGCATGTTTGGTCAGCAACAAAAAAAATTGCATCATGTTTTCATGCAACAAATGTTGCATGCGGCATTTGTTGTAAAAAAAAGGGCCCAAATCCATATTTTGGTCATCTTCAAGTTTTGCAATTGGATTTCTAAATCCAAACTATTTTTTGTGTTTGATTGGAAAAAAAACCTAAAGAAAACGCAAAACTTGTTACGAATTTGTACATGTAACATATACAAAGCTTGTGTGGCAGCCCATGATAATTACTATACCCACCATTACTAAAGTTGCAACTCTTGTTGCGATCAAAATGAGTGCAACAAATGTTGCAAGAATTTGGCCCATTTTTGCAACTTCATTTCCAATTCCAACCCAAGTTGTCCCAATCCAAACATGGGAAATAGAAATTTTTTGAAACAAATGTTGCATGCGTCTCCAAATCTAATCAAACAAACAACCCCTAAAAGAAAGCACCAGGAAGAGGAAAATTAAGAGTAAGAAACTAATTTTAAAACATGGACTTTTTTCTTGGGGAATAAAACATGAATGACTTGATGTGGCAATCATGGCCCAGCTCCGAGCAGAAAGCTCGGTCCTATTTTTACCACATGCACATGGGATTTTAGGACTCGATAAAATAATATTTCGGTGCTAGAACAAACTTCACAACACTTGAAGTTTGGACTAAAAAAGCAGGAGTTTCAATTCCAAAGTCACAGCGAAACAAACATGCCCTTGGCTTGTTTGATTGTTTAAATGAACTTGCATGCGATTTTTATTGTTTGAAAGGCTTAAATGC
The DNA here is from genome assembly GCA_030015575.1 of Agapanthus africanus. Lineage (NCBI taxonomy): Eukaryota > Viridiplantae > Streptophyta > Magnoliopsida > Asparagales > Amaryllidaceae > Agapanthus > Agapanthus africanus. The sequence continues at coordinate 364,605,435 of CM057351.1, read as the reverse complement.
TACAAACTTCCATGTGGTTTCATACCATGGCGGATAACTACCATGTACTTTAAAAAAAATAGATAACTGCCCTATTTAACGGTGTCCCGTTAGTATTAACGGTCCACATTATCGTCACGTCACTATTAGCTGCCACATCATAACAAAAATCCAATCATTCTCAAAATACACGCATCTTCATCAATCCCCCTCCACCGTCATCATCATCGGTCCCTTTCTCAACCTCCTACGCCTCCGCCGCCGTCATTGTCAACCCTTTTGCCACGCCTTCCTCGACCTCCCCACCATCATCTCCACCACCATCATCAACCCTCCACCACCCTTTCCTTGACCTCCGTCAAAATCGCCGATACCACCTCCACCACTCAACCCCGCCGCCGCTTCCATCATCATCATCATCAACCCCTCCACCTTTCGCCGCCGCCGCCGCCGCCACCACCACCATCATAACCTCTTTATCATCCCCTTTCTTGACCCGACCTTCTTCAAAATCACCGTTACCCCCGCCTCCATCATCATCATCCCCTCCATTACCCATGACCTCCCTCAAAATCGCCGCTGCCACCGCCTCCATCCTCCTCCTCCTCTCCATCACCCCCTTTCTGATTCCCCTGAAATCGCCAATACCCCTATCACCATCATCTCCATCATCATCATCATCATCCTTCTCTCCAACACCCCCTTCATTATTATCATCATCATCCTCCCTTTCATCGTCACCCTCTTAGTTTTTAAATTTTTTATTGTTTTCTGAGGATAAATTACTGGGGGTAAAATTGATTTTTTACCCATGAGTTAACAGTGTTGACTTCAATCCGTTAAATAGGATAGTTATTTGCAATTTATAAAGTATTAGATAGTTATCCGTCACAGGCTGAAATCATAAGAGAGTTTGTTGTATTTAAAGCCTTTTTGGAAAAAAATCTTGTAATGTTAAGTTAGCACCAAATTAAAATAGATATGAAAAAGAAATCATGTAATATTATGTTAGCACCAAATTAAAATAGAAATGAAAACAGAGATGCCTAATGCTACAATTTTTTTTGTAACATCAAATAAAATTAATGTAAATGTAGTAGTGACTGTACAAGTATTTAACTTTGAACATTGTACGGGTTATTAAGGATGCCACATGAACTTATTAATTACTCTCATTGCTATTCATTTGATTTTGCTTAATCAAACACAAAATAGTTTCAATAAGCAAACTAATTATATGCAGATTTTATTTTGTCAAACTGACTTAGCCAAAGTAAAAGCATGCCCAATTGCACTTGCATGACACGGATAAATAACGCAAACAAATATGGTGCAGGTATTTCTCGGGAAGGCATCCGGTGGGGTCGGGAAGAGTGGACTATGCACGGAGCCGGATAGCGGATACGGCGAAGGAGATGAAGGATTATGCGAGGGAGCATGGGATCTACTTCCCGGGACGGGTGAAGGACGCCGCGCCGGGGGCTTGAGACTGGGGTTCCTTGATGGTTTAGAATCCTGTGTTTGAGTTTGATTTCTCTTTTTATTTTGATTTTTTCTTCTTTTTTCCCCTTTCTCTTTTCTTTTTCGGGTGTATCGTATTGGTGTTGGTGTATGGATAACGTGTATGTTTAGTATGTGTTGTGGCTGAAGTACCTGGACTGAACTCATGGTGTTATTTTCATGGGGTGAAATGCTTTGCACATCTGAACACCCTCGTATGCCCTACACGATCTTTTGGAGGTATGTGATGCTACGGTCGATTGAATGCATTCTCAATCGATTGAATGCATTGCCAACTTGCACATAAGAACAAGATAGAGGTGTGGGTCCATAGATTAACGCTTTGGCAAACTCGTGGGTCTCTTATGTGCATGTGTTAGTGTGCTTGTGTGTGATGGGTGTGGATGTGTTGTGTGCATAGGCTACGGCTTTCAGTGGGAAAAAACTTTGAGGACCTAGCCTCTGAGTCCTCGGGGTTTAATCGGGGACCCACCCTCAGCGGCGAGGCGGCGGTCTTGTGACGGAGCTCCCTAATTTAGTTCCTTTTCTAAAATGAATATGGCCACCTATAAAAAAAAGGAGAATTATGTATATCATACAGGAGAGAATCTCTTCTATACTGGTGCTAAAGTCGTCTTTTCATGATTTTTTCCGATGATTAGCATATTCGTTTTCTATGTGACTTTTGACTCTTTATTTGGCTGTTCCATTATTATCAAACCAATAAATTTGCGACTATGTGATGCATGTGCAGTAAGTATTGAAATACTTGGTGTGTGCATATCTTTTATGTGGATGTTTTATATTTATTGACATTTTTGTGTCTTTGAAGTGTAGAAAAAGAATGAAAATAGCAAGGGGATTTGATCAATGCTTCTGCTCTAAATAGCAAAGTGAGAATTCTAAAACTTGGCCACTCTATATACTAATCTAAACTAGTTTTAGTTATTTGATTTCTTTAAGAAATTTCAAAATTATTAAGCTGACAATTATCATTCCCCGACCAAGAACATACAAAAATATAACAGAAACATCTCTTTTCATTCTATCTCCTTTGCCTTGCCAAATTCATTGATATTATCAATAACAATAACAGGCTTCAGAACGGAGAGTTAATGAGTGGATCCATAACTCGATCCCTGTTGTTGTCATAATGGATCGCACCCGAACAGTCTAACGGAACGCACTTTTCGCCAGTTAAGATCACCTTCCGCCGAACCGCTCCATCCTCCATCTCTTTCTTGGCCTCGCTCTTGAACCTCTTCAGGATACTGAGAATGGGGATGAAGCCAGCGCCACGATCAAGATGAGGGCGAGCGGCACCCGTGACGACGGAAGTCACCGCCCGAATGAGGTTGGCTATGGCCATTGAGGTGAAATTTGTGAGGAATGTTGTGGTTTTTGACATCAGTTTGAGGTCTGGGGCTTAAATAGAAGGGTTCCTACGTGCCTTTTGAATTGGCTATTGGAGAGTCATGTGTCTCTTGGGTGTTTGTGAAATTAATTATGAATTTGAGGGGCCTAATTAAATTAATTACACTCATTTTTTTAGAAATCCGGAGATTAGGACCGGTTGCCATGAAACCCATTGAAACTGGATCTATTCTGAATTGGGTCCATGCAAAAAATACGCCCACACAAGCCCACAAACACTAGCCCTGGTTACCTCCTGAGACCTTTTTGGCAACGGGTAACGGTTGCTGAAACCGTGGTTATGTGGTGCTTCGGTGCCAAACTCCAAAAATTAAAGTTTATTAGCATTTTTAGCAACCAAAATAGAGCTTACCATGTTATGGATCCAAAAAGGTTTGGGGCCTCCAAGGTTCATTTCTTGTACCTCCGAAAGAACAAAAAAAAAGGGATTTTCGCAAGGTTTTCTACGGCTTAACTTTATTCTCTATTGGCCGGCATTTTAAAAAATCGAGTCCAATGAAATTTTGGCTTCATCATTTATGTTTCCAAACAATTTTAAATTTTGTGCAATCTCAGCTTAAATAAATCACGGTTTACACATCATACACTACCAAAGAGCAACGGGTATGAGAACGCTAAGGTTTATGCTTCATTTAAGCACCAAAATATTCGTAAATAATCATCAATTATGGATAATAAGCCTCTAAATAATTTCATGCTTCTTTTTATTAGGTGTTCTTTCTTTTTTCCTTTCAATCTCAGCCATTGGTCAGGAAACCCAAGAACTACAACATGAAATCCGTTCTAATTTAAATTTAAAATTTATTTTTGCCATAACCAAAGAAATTTACTCCAGAGCACATTAAAATTTTGTCCCCGAAGCAAAATATATTTCACAAAAGTCACTTAATTATCCCTTTTAACCAAAACAGCTATCATATATTATCAATTAATTTTAGTGGAGACACCCTTTCTATCTATCGATCAAACAATCAAAATTTCATTTGATCCGAAACACACGCAACTAAAACAGAAAAACTAACATCTTCACTTGACGTTCTCCAGGTTCAACAAGTAGGTAGGCAGCGGACTTCGGAGCGGCGACTTACAGGGCGGGCTCATGACCTGGTTCCCGTCGCCGTCGTAATGGATCACACCAGAGAACGCCAACGGGTCGCACTTTTCGCCCATGAGGATCGTCCGCCGCCAAAGAACTCCGTCTTCCAACTTCTTCTTCATGCCACCTTTGCTCTTGCTCTTCCTCTTGCTGTTCAGGAAGCGTATGAAGCTGAACCCGCCTGCAAGGTGCGGCCTGCTGCGGATCACGAGCTGGTTCAGGTTTGCGTGAGGCCGCTGGATGCGCTTGGTGGCACGTTCGACGATGGATGTCACTGTGTGAAAGATGTCGCTGATCGGCATTGAGTGATTGATCGGTGGCCGATGACAGGCCGTGGGGGTTGTAGGGGGGTTTATATAGGACGGGAGGAGCTAGGGTCACTCCATATAAAATAAAATTTTGATAGAATTGGAAATTATATATATTTAGGATATAATATTTGTTTCTGATAGATTATGTTTTGTATCTGGAAATCTAAATTTTGCACAACTTGTCTTTTTTAAAGTTTTATTTCTATATGCTCTTCAGATTGAAATCCTAGTTTGATAATTAGCATGGTATATGGTATATGGTAAGCAAAAATGTTCGATTAATTTTCATCTTTAACCAATCAAATCTTTTCAGATTCTTAAAATCTCTATTAAACATTCTCAAATATTCTCTTACCTTACTAAAAATAGAAAAAAAAATTCAAGTAAGAATCTTTTAATTTATCTTGATTATCTTTTCGCTATGCATGTCTGAATATGTGGAGGCACGTGCAAAACACTAATCATTTTATGTTAAATTACAATTCGATCACCGCTTTAATTTTAATTTATTTTTTGTGATACTATTTTAAACTCAAGGTGTTTGACTTGGCTTTTGAGATGGCTCACGGGGTATTTATTTTATGTGAGGATTATGTGTATGCGGATTAACTATGAACATGAGCAATGTATACACACATAGGTGATGAGGTTAGGGATAATCATTAATTATTTTTTAATTAATGGTGGGATTAATTAATTTTGTTGATGAGGATGATTTGAGCTCCGAAAGGCCGTTCGTCATGTGAGAGAAGGCAATAGGAAGGCGAGGATACAGCCGTTATTGAAAAGTGGGCTTTTTCAATAGAAAGCTACACAAAAATTTTGATATTCTATATTTTAAATTTTTTTTTTCTGTTAGCCTTCCACATGTTTCAATATTTTTTCTCTGTCCTTCCCTATAGGTAGTATTTATCTATAGTCCCCTATACTTATAAATTACTTTTCCGGACTTCTATTTCACTTTTGAAAATTATTCCTCTTTTACCTTCCCGGCAGCTACCGTCCTCGCCGCCGCCGCCTTTTCCCACCTCTTCTTCAACCCACCGCTTCCTCGTTCCTCCTCCTCCTCAACGCTACCGTCATCACCATCTTCCTCCTCCTCCTCTTCTACCCATCGCCTCCTTCTTCTTCCTCTTCCTTTCTAACACCGCCGCCGCTGCCGCCACCACCTTCTTCCTCTTCTTCTTCAACCCACAATCGCCGCCGCCATCCTTCTTCCTCCAAGAATGACGGCGGCGGCGGTTGTGGGTTGAAAAAGAAGAAGAAGAAAATGGTGGTGGTGATGGTGTTGATGATGGTGACAGTGGCGTTGAAGAGGAAGAGGAAGAAGTTGGTGTTGATGGGTTGAAGAAGAGGAGGAAAATGGTGATGGTATTGACGGTGACGGTGTTGAAGAGGAGGAGAAAGAAGGTAGCGGTGGTGGAGACGGCTGTGATGGCGGGAGAGAATAATTTTCAAAAGTGAACCCATATAAGAAAGTGGACTCATATAAGAAATTGAAATAATTTTCAAAAGTGAACTCATATAAGTTTTTATTTTTAAAAATCTCTTTTCCATTTTATTTCATCAAATATTTAAATAGAGCCATAAATCTCATGTTTATTAATGACTTTAACAAGTACTCCATAAACATAATATGCCTCCACATGTTGCAGACATAAGATGGAACCATTAATTTGTTAATAGACCACAAAACGTTTTTGAATTCAAAACTTTTACACATAGAATATTGACTTCTATTATTTTTCGATACATAACAAATATCATATCATTAGATATATCAAATATCCCAATAAAGATATTTTAAATATAGATAATCTTGCATAAGTACCCTAATACAAATCGAATCACAAGATAAGAAAAAATTACTTAGCCTTACAATAACAGTCATAAGAAAATCTATATCTATATTTTATTATAAGAATCTTCGTCGAGAACAAAACAAAATTTTATTATTTTAAAATAAGCAATTCTTTTAATAATCGTTTTATGATTATTTTTGAGTAATATAATACTTCCAAACAAATATCGCCAATGTGTAAATGGCTGCATCTCAATCTAGATATGTATATTGAAATTTATCACAGACAAAACTTGTTACAGGTAAAGGACCCATTATAATAATTATCAAAATTTTAAGAGATCCAAATTATCTTAATATCAGACAAGATAAACCAGACAAATATTTTATTTGACAAATGGAATAAACTTACCTAATCTTCATATGATGTAATTCTTCTATAAACATTCAAATCACTAGTTCAATAATTTTAGAAATGACTATATTTTATTCATAAAAACAATTGATATGAATCACAGCATCCAAATCAAAAAATATAGTAGCATCTAAACTACACCACTTCTAAGTTGTTGGAAAAAGCAAATAAGACATTACTATAAGACATTACTATATTTAATTAAATTAATATGTTCAAAATGGTTTATAAAAGATGTAAAGGGAAAAACTTATCGGGTTTTCGATGTAAGAAGACCGAGGTGTGCTTGAAGAGCACTGATGATGCTCACAAGTGGGAATTCCTCAGATCACGACACGTAGCTGATGACGTGTCCCGGGTACTACTCAGCTGGAATAAACCTAATGCATCGGGGACATTCCTCAGCTTCCCGACTCGTCTTCGAGCTTCCTCGGCCTCCCGCTCTTCTCCGAGCTCCTGACAGGCCGAGCTTTCTCGACCTCTCGGCTCGTCTCCGAGCCTCCTGACAGGCCGAGCTTCCTCGGCCTCCCACTCGCCTCCGAGCAATCTGACAGGCCGAGCTTCCTCGGCTCCCCCGATCAACCAAGAGCGCGGATCCCATATACCCCCGCAACGGCTCCGCGTAGCTCACCGAAGCGAGATATCCGCCTCCCCACGGTCCACGTCTTACGCTGGCACGTCCTTCCATTAATGAGCGTATCCCGCCATTAATGGACGGATCCCGCCATCAACGCGGGCGTAACGAGGGGGTGTAACTGACGGCGGATATCTCGCGTCGGCTCGCTCAATGCGACCCTTATATAAATCCCTCTTTCAGACGACTCAGCTAACTCGAAATCATTCCAATACGCCGCTACTCTGCTTCTATTCCTCGGCACTAACTTGATCGTTAGAAGGTCCTGCGGTGGTCACCCACCCCGGGACTTTGTTTTCAGGTAGCTCGGTGTCAACACCAACCCATTGAGATCTACACTCAACAACTCCCAAAACAAATCTCAGCCGTACAAGGTCGCTCTCGCCAGATCGAAAGAGGACAACATGTGAAGGAGATCACGACCTCCATCAGTTGGCGCCGTCTGTGGGAAAGTTTTCAGAAGCTTCTCCACCCCTAAAAGTTGATCTTCCGCCCTCGACCCGATGGCGAGTGACGACCACAACGATCCAATTATGAGCCGCCACACCCCCCACAACGGAGGCAAGAGCGACTCGTCTCCCTCTCCTAACATCATCAGTGCCTTGTCTGCTCGGATCGACAGGCTCACATTGATGGTAGATGCACTCGTCCGCATCCAAGCGGCAGGCCCTACCCACCAGACCGCAGTTCCCCCTCCCCGGGATAACGACGTCCACAAAAGGGCGGATGGCCATGCTCAGGCCCTCGATCTCGCTCACGCTCATCTTTGTGTCACCGAGAGACGGCATGCCGACTCCGGCAACCATGACCCGTGCGCGGTGAATGATTCCATGACCCGCTGGGCGCCGGACAGCTCTACACCCCGATCTCAAGGGAGACTAGGCCGTCGCTCCGATGCCCGCCACGCGCTCACGCCCCCTGAGGAGATGTCGGTCAGTTTGCCTGCTTCCAGGCATGCCGACGCCCCCACTCCCGCCGAGGCCGCGCGAACGGCGACCGTCGGGATTACTCGAGAAAGGCCTCTCCCGAGGACCGAAGATTTAAGAAATTTGATAGAGCGGAATCGGAGCCGCACAATCCGTAGACCCGGAGCGGGGGTAGACATCACTCCAACTGTGCAGAATCCTCGGGGTACCACCACCGGCTTGAAGCCCTCGAAAAGAAAATCGATGGTATACAACGAGATGGCCACATGTCCGGCGAAGAGGCCAGGTATTCCGCTGATTCGCTCATAAAGCCCTTCACAGAGGAGCTGATGACCACTATTTTCCCAATCAGAGCAAAGCTCTGTTTAAATTCCAAGGTTTGAGATGAAGCGACGCTTCTGTTCCCCCTAATCAGAGCAAAACTCTGTTCAAGTTCCAAGATATGGAATGAAGCGACGCTTCCTTTCCCCCCAATCAGAGCAAAGCTCTGTTTCAAAATTCAAAATTTAAATTGAAGCAACGCTTCAGATTCTGCGCGATGCGCGCTGTGCGCCACGTGTCAAACACAAGTGCGCTAGCGCAGTTGCGCTGCGCTCTGCGCTGCATGCCACGTGTCAAACACGGGTGCGCTAGTGCAGTTGCGCTGCGCTCTGCGCTGCGTGCCACGTGTCAAACGCGGGCGCGTTAGCACAGTTGCGCTGCGCTCTGCGCTGCGCGTCACATGTCAAGCTCAAATGCGCTAGCACAAAGTGCGCCAACGCTGGAATTAAAATTCCCCCACCGTCAGATCTAAAGATCTACTAATAATAAATTATTAATTAATCAGAACTAAAATTCTGTTATGGAAAGATCTTTCCAATCTTATTAAAACAAGAAGATTATCTTCTGTAAAACAGAAGCCTTAGGATCAAAGATCTAACGGTGGGAAATATTCTTAAATCAACCAGAGAAAGATCTTTCAAAACTGATTTAAAAAATCAATTGGCCCTATATAAAGGTCCTTAGACTTCAAGTCTAGATAGACAGAAGGAAAGAGAGAGAGAAAAACCTCTGCAAACTTTGAGAAAACTCAAAGAAAAAGAAAGGCAAGGTTTTAGCAAAAGAAGATCATTTCTTCAAGGTAAAGAATTAATTCTTGAACAACAGAGATGAAACCATCTCGTAAAAAGAAGAAACATCTTCTAAAAAGATCTTAGATCTATTAAAAGACCAAGGTCTTTGTTTTAAAAGCAAAAGATCAAAAGATTTAATCATAAAGAAAATAATAATAAAAGAAGTAAAATACTTCACTCACAGATCTTTTGATCTATAAAGGCAGAGCCTTTTATAAAAAAACCAAGAACTTTTGTTCTTGGATCTTGAGGCAAAGCCTCCTTTAAGAAGAACATAAACTTGTTCTTTGATCTTAAATTTGATCAAATGCGCTTTGCGCTACTGAAAAGTGCCTTGCACTCATGAACTGCGTCTTTGCGCTCATTGGATCGGCGCTCAGCGCCAAAACTTGCCACGTGTCAACCATAGACACCAATCTGCGCTTTGCGCTCCTGAAATAGAGCGCTACGCTCATGGGCTGGCGCTCAGCGCCAAGCGCGCCACGTGTCACTCCCTGGTGCACCAACAGACTAGCGCAATGCGCTCATAAATTAAAAGCGCAATGCGCTAACAAACTAGCGCTTAGCGCTAAGCGCGACACGTGTCCTTTTCGTGTGCGCTACCCGACAGAAGCGCAGTGCACTCTTTGACTGGCGCAACGCGCCTGGCGCGCCACGTGGCGTACTGTCAGAACAAACTTTGTTTCTGATAAATGCTATGCATTCAATACAAGACAAAAATGTCAGAGCCCAATGCCTAGCATTATTAAAAGGGCTGAGCCCAAATAAAGGCCTAATGGCCAGAACAAAAATAAAATGTTAAACATTTTTAGCTGGACTTAGCCCAATTCTGGCTATAAGTCCTCAACTTAAATTGAACTGAGCCCATCTGCTCTTTCAACTAATTTACATCGGTTCGAGGGTACATCTCTTTACTCCTCTGATATCTGTCGTTGTAATCCTTCAACGTCGTCAGAGAGATGACGGGTCCCGACAACCACATATTACAACGGACTGTGGAGTCCTTAAATCCACGGACTATGATATCCTTAACCTCGACCGTGATGTCTTAAAACTAATAACGGACTGTGGGGTCCTTAAACTCATGGACTATGATGTCCTTAACCTCGACCGTGATGTCTTAAAACTAACATTGGACTGTGGAGTCCGTAAACCCACAGACTATGATATCCTTAACCTCGACCGTAATGTCTTAAAACTAACATCGGACTGTGGAGTCCTTAAATCCACGGACTATGATGTCCTTAACCTCGACCGCAATGTCTTTAAACTAACAATGGACCGTAATGTCCTTAAACTGGCAATCAACCGCAATGTCACTAAACAAAACAATAGAGCCTAATTGCTCTCTTGTTGGATCTAAACGATCCCGTTAGTTGATCTTAGTCTAAAATTAGACTAACGTATTCTTAACAAACGTTTAAGTTGATCTTAGTCTCAAATGAGACTAGCGTATCCTTAAACCCAACCCCCAAACCCAAATCTAAGAAAGATACGGATTTGGACTAGTCCACGCCCTACGGACGACAACATAACTTAGTCTCCGTATACAATCCACGGGAAACCACAAACAAAACAAACACCCACGACACGAAGTGACCATCTAGAGAAGGAGAAAATTGTTATCGCGATGCGGTAGCGTAATTAACTGCAGGGGCTTGTGCCTGCAAAGAAGAGCGTCCCCACAATCAGAAACCCCTCAGATGAGGAGGAATCTGACGAAGTCTGCTACATCGTCCGCATCCGTTTAAACCTTCGATACATGGTGCCATAAATCAACTTGGCATCTTCGCAGAGGTGGACGGATAGCACCAATTAGCATCTGCCCCGAATTTCAGGCGAGAAGTCCGCCGCGTCTCCGCCGCATCTTTCGGAGGGGAACAGATTCTGGCACATCCGGTAGGACCTTTTCCTCTTTCCACTCCACACTTCGTGTGTCGTGTTCGTGAACGAATCGCGGTTTGCTAATGGTTGCCCTTGGGTTCGAGATACTGAGGTTTGGCGTTTTGCTTGGTGCAGAAAGCAAAGATCAATGGCGTTCACCTATTCGAAGTATTCCACATGCAACTGCGACCCACGTTCTGCCTCAACTGGGGGCATAGCTTACGGGCCCCAGGCGGCTTCGCTGTTCACGGTGCCGGTAGACCAGGTGACTCAGGCCACTACCGGACTATTCTTTGGGACCATGCTCCCACCAATGAGTTTCAGCACCTCTGTGCCAGCACCGGAAGCTCCCAAGAAGTCGGTCTTCGATCGGCTTGCTACTACCACGTTCCCTCTCAACGGGTCTTCCAGCTCCAACTCCTCGGTCTTCGCCAGACTGAGCCTGAACTCCGATGGGCCTGCCAAGAAGCCCATGACACCTGAAGTGGCCATCCCAAAGAAGATAGCCATCTCTGCTCTTGAAGTCATCAAGGCGGCTTCACCTGCCAAAGGGTCAGTCTTTACAAGACTGACTGCTCCCACTCCTGCTCCCGCTCAGAAGTCTGTTTTTGACCGATTGGATACGGCTTCTCAACGGACATCAGTTTTCAAGAGGCTGGCACCAGTGGCGTCTCATCTGGAAAGGGGGCAAGACAAAGCCATCCTCATCGCCGAACCAGCCCCAACCGCTCGACACGCTCGACGTCACCACTGGCGCCGAGTAAGGAAGGCCGGGGACAACACTCCCTCTGGGCTAACTCCACCGGCTCCAACGGTGGAAATTAATGCTGCTGTTCCAACCGAGAACAATTTTGAGCTGCTGAACAGGGTGCGCAGGAATTCGCCTACCGCCGTATTAAAAGATCTCCGCCGCCGGTGGAGACTGTCACAGAAATGAAGCCGAAACAGTCCCCTCAACGACTGTCTTCTAAAGTTTACAAAATCTGGCGACAAGTCCGAGAGTCGGTGGTTGATCAAGACTATCCCTGCCGGAAGAAGAAGCTAAAAGTCCGACAGGAAGAAAACTGTCCTATTAAGCCACAGAAGGCGACGGCTACTTGGGTGCCCACTGCAACGGCCCCCTCAACTTCGACCGCTCATAAGAGGAGAAGGCCGGAGAAAATCCCCATGCCTTCGACAAATGTCAAAGGCACTGAGCCCAAACGCCCTAAGTCTGGGGGCATGGTGGTGCATACCGTCTACATAGCATCCGGGAAAGAGGATAGCCGCGCTTCTACGAGCCACCGACCACTCACCCGATCCATCACGAGAGCTCAGGAACAGCAGCAGCAGAAACTTCAGGAGATGCTGACTGCGATGGCCGTACTCACCGGGCCAAAAGAAAGCCCAGAGGCATCACCGGAACAACGTCACGAACACGAGACTGATGCCGAATTCCTTCGGAGAATACTTGAGAAGAAGGACAAAGAGGCTGCGGAACAAGCAGCCAATATAAAACGAATGGCCCTTCTATTCCAAGATATGGTGGGCATGATGATCCAGCCGGATCCCCCGGCCGAAGATCCTCCAGTAATAATTGAAGATGATAGAGGAGAAACATCAAACCCTCTGCCGGCTCTATCAGCAGCCAAGGAAGAGACCATCTCCAAAGCTGCCCTAGATGATTATATTGCTCAGCAAATAAGAGTTCACCAGGCAAATGAAGCGGCCGGCCATGTTGTTAGAACTAGGCGACCGTATCCAGGCTGGTATGATCAGATAAAGTACCCGCCGGGATACACGATCCCCAAATTCCATGTGTACAAGGGGATAGGCAATCCCCATCAACACGTTGCTCAGTTCAGGGCCCTCTGTGGCAATACTGGTGGCGATGATAAGCTCTTGCTCCGCTAATTCGTTGGCAGCTTATCAGAGACGGCGTTTGAGTGGTACTCCGAACTTCTAAATGATTCCGTCAAAACTTTCGCAGAAATGGAGTTGTTGTTCACCCAGCGATTCGCCAGTGCTAGTGAACGCACCCCAATAACGGCACTGATCAATGCCAGGGTGAAGTCGGGTGAGACGTGGGTTCAGTACGCAATCCGATGGCGGAATCTGTGGTCGAAGTGCGAATAGCGCATCGAAGAAGCACCAACGGTGGGCATGTTCGTGGGCACCCTAGACCCTCATGCAACTATTTCACAGTTCATGATGTTCTTCAAACCGACCACATTCCAGACTTTGATCGACAAGCTAGCCCAGATGGATCAGATGGGGCATAGACCGTCTCCTCTGAAGCCGGAGGGGCGAAATGAAAAAGGTAAAGGGAAGGCGTCCTTCGTTGCGAATACCCAACAGCAGCCCAGTGCTCCCAGACTAACGGATCAATTGGAGGAGAGACGGCGCTATTACAATGAGAAAATGAAGCGCCCTTACTTATTCCCGCGGGATAAAATGAAGAAGCTGTTCGAGCTGGCGATGCGCAACAGGCTTATCAATTTGCCGAATCCAAGGCGACCATCGCAACCCAGCGAAATGAATAATCCCAATTATTGCCCTTACCACCAAACGGTAAGCCATCCAATCGAAGATTACTGTTAGGTTTACATAGCACCCTATGTAGAGTTTGGAAGCATCACATGTCTCAAAGTTCAAGTTTTTATGGTGCTAAGCAAGCATACATGGAATCGATCCTAGAAAATTAGGGTTTCTAAATGTTAAAGGCAATAAAGACTAGGGTTTCGAGACTACAACCTTTGTAGCTCCCTTCGCTAGACTCATTGGCCTCTTGGGTGTTGGAGGAAGGTCCTCTTGAAGTCTTCTCGCGTCCACGACGATCCACCCGAAGTTCTTAGTCCAAGTATACAACTTCACTTTTCAAGATGAGAAATGAAGAGAACACTCTAAACAAGTTGGCTAAACTTGTGTAGAATGATGTTGTGGTTATGATTCTCACTTCAAAAACCTTTCTTGATGTGTGTTTTGCTCACTAGAAGAAACTAGAGAGCAAAAGAAGAAGGAGGAGGAAGATGATAGCTTTTCTTTTTAAGAAGAGAAAAGATTAACCTTTTAAAAGAAATGAAATATATCTATATATATTTTATTTCTTCTCATCTCAAACCATAGTTAAATGTTTAAGTTATTATTTAATTAGGGTTTAAAACATAGAAGGAAAGTTTAATCCAAGGTTAAGAGTAGGTGAGGATGGTTAGGTTAAAGAAGAATGTAGAAGCAAGTCAAGAATTATCCTTTTCTTTTCTATTTTGTTTTAAACACAAAATCAAATAATAATCCATCTATATATCCATGGTGTGAGTCTTATATTTCCATCATTTTCAATGTGTAATCAACCATGATAGATGATGTATGTATGTATGTATGTATGCATGCACATCCATATGTGCATGAAACTATAAAGAAAGAAAGAAAAACATACATGCATGCATACATCCATCATATACAAGAAAAGGTTTTAAGTGAGAAAACTAATGGTTAAATGATAAATCAACACTTGATTTATCAATCCGGCCATATCACATATGACCCCACCAAAAGCAAGGCACCCGATCAATGTACGGTATCCTATACGCGCATTTTAATCGGGTCCATGCGCATATCGCATACGCGCACCACAACATTTCGCCTGGACTAGGTAACTCCTTTGTGGGACTCTAAGACTCGTCAATACGCCGGCAGTGGGTGATGATCATATCAAGCACCCCCAAGCTGCAAGCGGTCAGCTAAACGTAACGGCCACCCAGGTATTGAGCGATCAGAAGAAAACAAGCGAACCTGCTACAACTCCCGTCGAGCCAACCGGCAACACTACCGTACAGTCCGGTCTCTTCGTCAGATTTGCTGCATATCGAGCCTAGGGATGGTCACGTCGACCCCAACAACTCAATAAGTCATGCCGGTGAATGGTCTATAACAGATCGAGAAACTACTGATAACACTTATCATCAAATCTCAGCAGCCCTGGCCAGGGACTTACTGATATAACCAGTCGGGCACAGCACAGTATCAACTCCCAATACCGGGAGAGACGAAACCCCTCTTATCGCTCATTACCTTCGTATGTCTCGGGACTGCACCCAACGGCCACCTGTTTGCACGACTCAGTAGAGCCGTGGTAGGGTGGCAATCAAAGTACAGTGGGAGAACACACAAGACTCTATGACGATCTCGGGTCTACAGACTAACCTGTACCAGTGTCACCTGAGAACTGCTATCCAACGATAGATATAATTCCATATAGGAGTTCTCGGTGAGTCCGTCCAGTGTACCCAGTCACCACTGAGCACCCGTATATGATCTTGATGTCAAACGTCGATGAATGTGGGAACATTCATCACCCATCGTATGGGTCTAGTATCATATACTCTAGTCTACTCTGGTATATCAATGCCCCATCTCAATATACCTACGACTAGGGACTTTCCAGGATATGCTTATAGATTACAGATGTCCCACTAGTATGATCTCCATCATAATCACAGCAGTCAAGCCGATATCCTCAGGGCTTTATCAGCATGTATGAATGAATAAAAGCATGATCAAATCAACATGTCAGATAAAGAAGAACCAGATAGCATACTATCATGTCGAGCAAGAATATATACTGAATATATATACATGTACAAATACATCCATTATCATATAATGGCCTCTAGGGCATACATATATCCAACAATTACTTTGTCTTTAAGGGATGGGTCGAGGATCAGTACCTACAAGGCAAGTTTGCGCTGTCTGAGAAGTGGAAAGTAAACCCACCACAACCGCACACTCCTAAGAAGACGGACACACCGGGGGCAACGTGCTCTTTTGTGGAGGAAGCTCCATGGGAGGTGGCTCTTTCGGCCAAAACCAAAAGGATGCTGAATGAGCTCCAGACATGCCAGGCAATCAGGTGGAAGAATCCGCTGGAACCCCAGATCATCGAAGGGATGCTGAAGCCGCGTCCAACTCCAAAGATTGGTGGTGATAGCCAAAGTGCTCACACCCAGCCGTTGAAATCTTCGAAAAAGAAGAAGAAATCCAAAAAGCCCGTGAAACCTGGTGACAAGCGCACGGACCTGCAGAAACAGATCGACACGCTGGAAGAGTATAACCAGAAGGCGCGGACCCCAATCACGCTCCAAGAGTTCCTTGGCCACGTCCTTGAAGACGGAGATGATGGAGAAAACTCGTCGGATGAATCTGAAAATTACGTGGCAAGTTGCCATGTGATCTCTCACTCGTCGACAGACAAGGAAGAAGCACCTTGCACCGAAAGACTGGGGGCAGGGCCTGAACCGGAACTTCTGTGGCCGACAGACAAAATGATCGACGCCTTTCTAAATGAAATTCATCTGAAAAGTAAAGCTGATCGGGAGTGTGAGATGGCCATATTTGAAAAAGCCAAACGCCGGCGACTGGACGAAAGAGTCGAGACACTTCCGTCGAATCAAGGGACATCCGTCGTGAATAAAAACAAGTTCAAGACGAGGAAAATGTTTTCTAAAGCCATATCAATGGGGATGAAGCTACCACCCTTCGAAGGAAACATTCTCGGTAAAGCAGAGACACATCCTAGCTACTGCTTATATCATCGAAAGATTTCGCACCCCACCGAAGAATGCGACGCTTTTAAAAGATGGTGGCAGGGATATGTTGCTCACCGGCAGCATTTTAAGCGGATGAAACGCAAAACTCGTCGGGAGCGAAGAAACACGACCGAAGAGCTTGGACGAACTGCTGGCAACTGTCGCATGGTTAACGCTGGGGGATCGCAAGTCCTTACGTTCGGGAGCGACTCTGATGAAGAGATGACTCTTGGCCCTCTATTCAAGGAATCCACCTCGGGAAAGGAGGGAGAATCGAAGACCTGTGAAAATATCCAGCTGCGCAATCGTACGCTGCCCGAAAAGAATCTCGGACCCGCGAACAGAAAAGATAAGGGAAAAGAGAAGGTCTCTGAAGATATCGCCATAGATGACCAAGTCATGAAAGAGCTGACCGCCAAGGACCCGCCAAGGAAAAGTAAGGTGGACTACAGTATTCTGTCGCACTTGAGGAAGTTACACTCGCAGCTCAGCATTCTCGACGCTCTTTTACTATTAAAAGAAGCAAGGGACTCATTGATCAAGGCGCTACAAGAGCCAGAGCAATTCTAAGCTTTTCTCGCCGAAAAAAAGATGAAGGACGAGCTGGAAGAAGTACACACAGCCGATATTACCTTCGGCGATGAAGATCTCCTCCTCGGGACGTGCGAGCATAACCGTCCCCTATATGTCTCCGGATATTGTCACGATATCAAGATAGGCAAAATCCTGGTCGACAATGGGTCTTCCGTCAATCTCCTCAACGTACGAGTGTTGAAGGAAATCTGCATGAGCGTTCAGCACCTCGCTCGTGATAAAATCACCATCTCCGGCTTCGATTCCCACGGACCCTCGGGTCTGTGATACTGACGCTGCGCTTCGGACTACTCGTCACAGATATTAAATTTCACGTCATCGATGCCAAGACATGCTACAATACTTTGCTCGGCCGGCCTTGGTTACACGAGTACAACATCATCCCTTCTACACAACATCAGTGTATGAAATACTTCAAGGATGGTCTTGAGTACACTGTGACGGGAGAGCTGAACCCATTCTCCGTAAACGAAGTTCGGAAATACGAAGATGCAAAATATTTCTTGCCAGACTTTGAAGACACAGAGAGATGTCATAAACCGGAGAACAAAGCTATCACCACCATTCCGGTCTTCGGGAGTGATACCGAGGAAGAGGAAGAGATAGTTTATTCAGGGCCAACCCAGTACAACAAGCCGGGACCGTCCGCTCCTATGCTTATCTTCGGTAGCGACTCGGAAGGTGAGGTTCATGCTATATTCTCTGCTCAGCCTTCAATTCAAACATTCGCTGATGAAGCAAAGTTTGCGAGTTGCTATGGTTCCGCCCAAACATTATAAAGAACTAGACGCGCTTGATACCTACAGTGTGGAAGAGCTGCAGACGTTCTATGTCCCTCCCAGGCGAGAAGGTGAAAAGGCGATCCTATTCTACCGATCCGGGGAAACTAAAATGGAGAAGGAAATCTGGCACGGCGCGGATTCCACACTCGACAGGCTCCAGCCCATCCGTTTGCCCAGATATTACACAGACGGACTAAGGAGACTCTTGAGACGCCAAGGTATATCCCTTAAGTAAACTGCTCGACAAGCACGGTTCTATAACAGGATCTGGAACGTCCCTGGAACTCAGCGGAAATTGCCCAACGGGAGAATGGAAACGACCGGACTTGCGTAAGTTCAATCCAAGAGACGAGAGCTACTCCGTGACTGCTATGTCATACACGACTTTGATGAAGAGGGAAATGCTCTTTGGGAAAATGCTAACCCTGAATCAGAAAGAGCTCCCGACGTAAAAATGCCCAGTCCGTCGTTTGAAGAACAAATGGACAAGCTTATAAGGGAAGCGAGTCAAAAGGTTCGAGACGACCACAATCGCGAAATGGCCATCTACGAGAAAGCCAGGACGCAACGCCTCCTTCAACAGGCTGTGAAAAATGTGTAGGGTTCCTAGGCACTCTAGTGAGGTCTCACAAGGCATCGAACATGCCAATTTCAAAAAATCTAGGTGCTGAGAGACCCGACTACGGATCGTTTGCTAGAAAACTAGGCGAAAAAGCTAACTAGTTAACACTTAACTATAAGAATCGGAAATACAACCTTTGTAGATCCGTTTGTCCACCTCCATAGCTCCGCAACGAAGTGCCTTCGCTGTCCAAGTGAACTCCCGGGCTCTAGCGTCGGCTTCGTCGAAGAATAAGCGAGCTAGGTCGTCGATGTCCATGCCGAAGATGATCTACGTCGAAGCATCGCAAGATCAAGCTCTCACTTCACCAAGTCAAGAAACTTGTGAAGGAAACACACTCTACTACTTGGCAAGAGGTAGAGGATGAAGAAATAGGAAGTGGGTAGACTTTAGTTTTGGATTTCTCACTCTTTTTCATCACTTGCCATTAATGGAGCAAGCTTTCTTCATGTGAAGAAATGAAGAAGAAGAAGAAGCTAATTATGATAAGTTAATTATGAAAAGAATAATAATATCATTCTTATCATAACTTTAACCTAAGTTAAGTGTAGAGAATTGACCAAGGTTAAAGGAATGGTTAGGGTTTAGGAGATGAGACAAAAATGGTTGCATCATAAAAGCTTCATGAAGCTTCAAGTGCAAACAAAATAAGCCACCATTTTTCTCTCATTTCTTTTCCTTTTTCCAAAAATAAAAAAGACTAATTAATGAATAAGTAAAACCCTTAACCATTTAAATAACTTTGGTTAAATTCTTTACACATAACCTAGCAATCATGCATCATCAAACATGATACAATAAAGTGCACAAAATCATATCGCATATGCAATGCGCACACCCGAGTGAGAAAATCCATTTTAAAGTGAACCGATACTAGTTGATGCAAAGTAATATATCAAATATATAATTATACATTAAATCATTAAATCAACACTTGATTTAACGATCCGGTCATATCGCATATAACCGACTAGTATCATTAGTAACAACTTATCGAATCAACACTTGATCCGATAACCCGGCTATATCGCATATAACCGATCAATGTCACATCGCGAGAATCGAATACAGTATCACATACTGGTATTATTCTCGGTCCCGCACATATCTCATATGCGCTCCTATTTCGTTTCGCTTGAGCCAGGAAACCTCTGTGTAGGACTCTAAAGACTCGTCAATACGCCGGCAGCAGATGATGATCATATCAAGCATCCACAAGCCGCAAGCGGTCTGCTAAACGTAACGGCCACCCGGGTATTGAGCGATCTGAAGATCGACGAGCAAGCCCGCTCACACTCCAGTGAATCCGACCAGTAACACTACCGTACAGTCCGGTCTGATCGTCTGATATGTCGCATATCTCGCCTAGGGGTGGTAAACGTCAGACCCCAATAGCTTAATAAGTCGTGTCGATATGAGGTCTATAACTGTTCGAGAAACTACTGGTAACACTTACCAGTAAATCTCAGCAACCCTGGCCAGGGATTTCCTGTTATAGCCAATCGAACACAGCGCAACATCAACTCCCTATACCGGGAGAGACGAATCCCCTCCTATCGCTCATTGCCTCCATGTGACTCGGGACTGTACCCAAAAACCACCGTTTTGCACGCCCTCTTGGACGTGGTAAGATGGAAATCAAAGCACAGTGGGAACCACACAAGACTCTATGACGATCTCGGGTCAACAGACTACTCTGTACCAGTGTCACCAGAGAACTGCCATCTGACGTGAGGTATAATACCATCTGGGAGTTCTCGGCGAGTCCGTCCAGTGTACCCAGTCTCTACTGAGCACCCGTATATCATCTCTGATGTCAAACACCAATGGATATGGGATCATCCATCGCCCATCTGTATGGGTCGAGAAGGTATGCGCTAGTCTACACTGGTATATCGATGCCCCGTCTCGATACACCCACGACTAGGGACTTTGAAGGATGTACTTATGGACTACCATGTCCCCACTAGTATGATCCGCATCATAATCCAGGTAGTCAAGTACAGATCCTAAGGGCTTTACCAACATGTAACAGAGAGACAATCAGCATACACGTTAAGGTAAAGGGTAACCAGATAGCATACTATCATGTCGAGCAAGAAAGTCCTCCCTATATATGTCCCAGCATCCACTACAATATACATCCTATGTACAGTAATGGCCTCTAGGGCATACATATAACTAACAATCTCCCACTTGCACTAGGGCCATCTGTAGCAGTGGTTGCAGTATCTCATACTCAACCATCCCATAAAAATCTCTCTCTGGGAACAGGCCTTTGTGAGTGGATCCGCTGTGTTGTCCTCTGAGTCTACTCTCCTATCCTCGATCTCCCTGGAGATCAACCATCTCCATGATCAAGTGATACTGCCTTAGAATATGTCTGGATCACTGATGGGACGGACGTTCCTTGGCATAAGCCACAACCCCATTGTCACACAATGGGAGGAACTAAGTTCATCTCATGAACCAATATACACCCAGACAGCCACTTTGGTGGCATCTTAAGTAGCGATGTATCCAGCCTTTATCGTCTAGTATGCCACGGTATCTAGCTTGGAACTCTTCCAACATACCGTCCCTTTACTGAGGGTAAAGGCAATGCCTGCGACTGACATTCAGTCGTCTTTATCACACTGGAACCCTTCCAGCGATTCTCCTCAGGATCGATTGACACCATCTCACTACATCTAGTGAGTATCCTAACATCCATTTAGATCTATCTCATAGATCCAAAATCCAGGATTTAGTAGGTATCACTTTAATCCTATATGGAGAATCTTTGTGATATGCGGAGATTGATCGAGCGTAGCATGAGAAACTCCTTCCCTATCAAGAGTATGTCATCCACGTATTCTACGAGGATCACCACCATACTCCCTACTACCCTTTTGTTTATACTAGGTTCATCTACCATTTTGATGATGTCAACTTCCTTGACTAATTCATCAAAACAGATGTTCCAACTCCGCGATGCCTGCTATATCAAATAAAGCATCTTGCACACGTTTCCGCTGCTCCCACTGTTTACGAGCCCTCTGGCTGTGTACTTATAGACGCACTCTTCTAAAACATCATTTAGAAAAGCAGTCATGACACCCAACCACCAGATATCGCAGTCATGGTATGTAGCCGTGGCAAGTAGGATCTGGATGGACTTAAGCATAGTTGCTTAGAAAAGGTTTCATCATCATCCATACCTGGTCAATGATGTAGACCTTTAACAAGTCTAGCTTTGAAAGTCTCAACTCTTCCATGTACACCAAGTAATCTTCTCAAGATATACTTGCTCCTGATGGGGATTTAACCCTTCAGATATAGCAACCAAAGTCCATACTTTGTTGGTGTATAAGGATTCCATCTCAGATCGATAAACATCCAGCCATTCTTACAGAGTCTCACTCCTGATGGCCAGCTCGAAACTAGTTGGGTCATCATCTCATGATGTAATCCTCGCTCCCACTGTCATAGAGAAACCGAAGTATCTCTCAGGTGGGTGAGGAACCCTACTAGATCGGTGGAGAGGCTGAGGTTCGTTGGAATCTACTGAATCCTTTGGTTCTTTCAAATCATCTGCTGTAGTTTGTATAGCTGGAACCTTTCCAGTTCTACATAACTTACATTGCCTTGAGCTTGTCCGGATTTTGCTTTTAGACATAGGCCGGACAACCCCAAATCTTAACCAACTTAAGATATGGGCTCTTCCCTTTCCATATCACATATGAAATGGTAGGCAACTGATTTGATTCGAACCTATTCAATAGGTATGCAGCTTCTCAAGCGCATAACTCCCAAAAAGGAAACGGGTAACTCAGTATTACTCATCATAGAGCACACCATATCAAATAGGGTGCGATTGCTCCGCCCCGATATACCATCGTGCTATGGTGTATACGGAGGAGTAATGCTGAGAGAGAATCTCATTCTCCTTTAGAATAGTCCAGGAATTCCGTGCACAAGTATTCTCCTCCTTGATCTCATCAAAGGACATAGTACTTTTACCCGTATTGGTTCTCTACTTCTAACTTATATTCTGTGAATATCTCAAAAGGCTCGGACTCATGTTTCAACAGGAACATATGTCTGAATCTTGAGAGATTATCAGAGAATGTAATGAAGTATAAAGAACCAGTCCTGGCATGTGTAGACAGGGGACCTACATACATCAACATGTATTATCCCAAGAGTTTACTAACTCTTTCTCTGTTTCCAGTAAACGGAGCTATGGTCATCTTATCTTTGTGACATGACTGGCAAGTTTCACAAGATGTAAATTCAAACTAATTTAAATATGCATCTTTATGAAACTCTAGCTAGTCGGGTCACATTGATCTGACCTGGTCTACAATACCTTAAGAAGGATCCGTTCATTTCTGAACTCTTCCTCTTATGTGTGTTCCATATACTAAGAACTGTAGTTTGATTTAGAACATCAATGCTTTTAGATAACGCGCCTGAACCGATCAACTTTTGATATAGGAAATGTTCAAAACATTATCCAACAATACAAAATTTTACCATTTCTTTACTGATAAAGAGACGGATATGATTTTGTATATCAGGTTCGGTATCTAATAACATTCGTTCAGAATCAATGTATTGTAATACAGGGTGACAGTGACCAACAGACTTGGCTGCAACTCTTGCCCCGTTTTCTGCCTCATGAAACTTATCACCCGTTCTCAGTTCTCTACCTATCTGTAGCCCTATGTAACAGATTACATATCTGGGATCCTGATACGGTATCATATACTCAGGACGTAAATGATACTGAGAAACAGTTCTGTATAATGAACACACCCGAAGATGATGCATCAGCATGCACTCTCTTCGTTTGGGCGGCACGGGAAATCTGGTATTCCCCAATTTCCTGCTCTGTCTTATAACAATTATAAGTTGGAGCGGGACCAACGTTCCCCAGCTCAGTATAACAAGCGGGTTCGGTCAATAATCCGTTTTATTATCTTGATTAAAGCGTGATATGGTCGCTACCTGGAGAGAGAGAGAAGAAAACACTCAGCGTGCGCTCTTGCAAGAATAGATTGGTTATTATTTTATCTAATCAGGATGGCTCCCACTGCTTTTTATCAAATCTTCCTTCAAACCCTAAAAGGAAAGACTAGCCGGGATTAATTACACACTACAAGTTCGCCAATCTTTCAGCCAGGCCAGTGTCGGTACTTTGAGGGAGGTCCCCCGTGCTTTCGCACGAACCTAATTACTGTAAACCTCGTTTTCCCAGAAGCGTAACCCCGTTGACACCTTTCTAGACACCTACTTGATCGGCTAATTGTAATGTATAAAACTCTCCCAGGAGTAACTCTTACTCGCAGCGGGTATCGGGATCCAACTATCTCATAGAAGGTATGCAATCTCATTGCAAATTTCAACACTTGAAATTCCCGATAATATTTTGCCCCTAGCGTCCTATGACCTTGACGCAGGCCAACAAACCATAGTCCGCTAGTCAAGTTCAACCCGTCATTTCCTGATTGAATTAAACCCACCCGCACGACCCTTGACGCAGGCCAACAAAGTCGCACGACTACCCTAATCCAATCACATCATATGCTTATGCAGATAAGCACCAGTTAGCTACCGCACACTACGCCTTGACGCAGGCCAACAAACGTAGCACGAATACTAACTACTACTTATCTGAAATGACGGAGGGCTACGACAGGTTTTTCTGAAAACTTATTGCGTAATGAACTTGATATCGTTGTAGAATCAAATGATTTTAAAATGGAGTGTTTTTTAGGCTTTTCTAGTTTTGCTAAAGGAGTCACTCCCGGTGAAGGGATCGTCGGTCCTTTCCTCGTCGAATGAGGTGCGGGATATATCATATATATCACTGTGCAAAGCAAAAACACTTAAAAGCAATCAAAAGACAAACCGAGTGTGTAGCATCTGCCAGTTATTGCTAAAGGAGTCACTCCCGGTGAAGGGATCTCGGTCCTTTCCTCATCGAATAAGGTGCAGGATATATCACATATACCGCTGTGCAAAGCAAGAACTGTAGCTACCTGTTTTATTTTGAAATTCGATTCTATAACATCTTAGGTTTCTTTTATTTCATTAATCATATTAATGAAGTCCCATCATTTAAGTACCTAAACATCACAGATAAATACGACGTACACTTATGCCATCCGCATTCGCCTCGATGTCCCCTCGTGCACCGTTAGGTTAGGTAACTAACGACAGAGCGGGGCAGGGCTAGCGCGGGTGTAAAACATAAGTAACGTCTATATAATATATCATATATACTATATACTGTATCTATCACAGAACATCACATGATCACGTCACAGATATCGCAGCAGAAGAAACATATGAAATATTGGATATACTAGGACGTCCGTGTTTTCAATACGAGCCAGTATAAAACACGGATTCCACGGTCGCGATGAATAGCCAAACCCACACCCCTAGACCCCTACGAGAGCGGCAAGCAACCCTACCAATTCTGGAGTTAGGAGACCCGGACTCGACTCCTCGAGTTGGTCTCCCACTGGACTCCAGAACCCGGTTACTTGTGCTCCCCTCCTTGGGTCTATCCTAGTGCGGAAAAGTAAATAATATACAAAGGGTGACATCTTCCGCAACCTGGAAGCGCCCCAAAAAAAAAGAATATTACATACAAGTTTTTACATGAATGAAAATGAAAAACACTCATCTCACATAAAAAACCCCGGCTATTCAAACACGACGATCCAATATAACATATCCAGCAACACATAACATCACATGTCAACAACGTAAGTAAATATACGCATCCCAATTGTCGTTGACATATAGCAACGAAACCGGTGATATCACATATTACACTTACGGTCACAGAAAAGAAAGTGTAAAACTACAACAGTTGGAATCCGCAACCACCTCAGACATCACATGCCTGACCAAATGAATTCCTTAGACATCGCATGCCTAACAATTATAAACCCCGCATTTTAGTCTCATTATCGAAAACACTTTTCAATATCAAGTCGGGCAATTCAACAGGATTCCCGACATCCTGATCGAATGCTCGTCGCAAACTTTAGTAGACGGCCGCACCCCCGATACTTTCGACGAAGTGCACCAAGGCGGAACACCGCTACCGTGAGCACCCGAACGGATGCTTTCGGCGACGGGGTTCTCCTACAGTCACTTGGTCGGGGCTATGGAGCGAGGCTGTCTATTAAGTTTACCCGGCGAGTATCCGCGTACGCTACGTGATTGCGACGGACTTTTGATCACATCAAAATTCCGTGGCAACCGATCAAGTGAGACTAAACTGCTATGTTTATAACATTCATTTAGTTATCTCATAACTCATTGTGAATTCCAATTATTGTATCCCATTCCGGATAAATAGAAAATGTAAAACTTTCCGATCGAACAATCGAACACCCAAGTTTTCCCGATACAGATCAACACATGAAACAAGTCTAACAACATTCCGTTCGTGCCTCAGTACCAACGGTCCAGCCGTAGAAGGGTCAAGCCAACGCCTCACATGTGGCACGCCGTACTGCCCCAAACCCGAAGGTTCAAAGGGCAGTTCAAGACGGTCACATAATCGAGTTAAGGTTTGTTGTCTTCTAGAGGGTCCATCGCGTTACTTGCACTACTTAGAACGTCGTTAAACTACGGAAAAATCCAACACTTGGAAATTTCCCGACAGGGGAAAAATTGGGTATTTACATCCGGTCGAACTTTTTAACATATTCTAAAATTTATCCGGAAAGACACACAGACAAAATTTGATAATCCGACCGAACATTCGAATCCCTAAAACAACTCAGAAAATAACACTCTGGAAAAAATATTAAAAAATCCCAGGAAAACCAGAACTGAAAACTAAGAATTAAGGTGCAAATTTCGAAGCACAAAACGACAAATGGGCTGCGGATCAGCCGCGTGAGCCTCTTGTAAGGCCGCGGATCCGCGCCCCCTTTGAGGAATCACGCGCTCGAAATTTGCAGTTAACCTTATATCTTCCTGCTGATATTTCTGAATATTTTTAATCTGGAAAAAATCACGATTTTGAAAATTGTCCAGAGAGCTATTTTGAGTTGGGTTTCGGATTCGTTCGGGTTTCAAATTCCGTCTAGACTTCGCCTAAGGCTCTAGCTAGGCTCTGATACCACTGTAGGGTTCCTAGGCACTCTAGTGAGGTCTCACAAGGCATCGAACATGCCAATTTCAAAAAATCTAGGTGCCGAGAGACCCGACTACGGATCGTTTGCTAGAAAACTAGGCGAAAAAGCTAACTAGTTAACACTTAACTATAAGAATCGGAAATACAACCTTTGTAGATCCGTTTGTCCACCTCCATAGCTCCGCAACGAAGTGCCTTCGCTGTCCAAGTGAACTCCCGGGCTCTAGCGTCGGCTTCGTCGAAGAATAAGCGAGCTAGGTCGTCGATGTCCATGCCGAAGATGATCTACGTCGAAGCATCGCAAGATCAAGCTCTCACTTCACCAAGTCAAGAAACTTGTGAAGGAAACACACTCTACTACTTGGCAAGAGGTAGAGGATGAAGAAATAGGAAGTAGGTAGACTTTAGTTTTGGATTTCTCACTCTTTTTCATCACTTGCCATTAATGGAGCAAGCTTTCTTCATGTGAAGAAATGAAGAAGAAGAAGAAGAAGCTAATTATGATAAGTTAATTATGAAAAGAATAATAATATCATTCTTATCATAACTTTAACCTAAGTTAAGTGTAGAGAATTGACCAAGGTTAAAGGAATGGTTAGGGTTTAGGAGATGAGACAAAAATGGTTGCATCATAAAAGCTTCATGAAGCTTCAAGTGCAAACAAAATAAGCCACCATTTTTCTCTCATTTCTTTTCCTTTTTCCAAAAATAAAAAAGACTAATTAATGAATAAGTAAAACCCTTAACCATTTAAATAACTTTGGTTAAATTCTTTACACATAACCTAGCAATCATGCATCATCAAACATGATACAATAAAGTGCACAAAATCATATCGCATATGCAATGCGCACACCCGAGTGAGAAAATCCATTTTAAAGTGAACCGATACTAGTTGATGCAAAGTAATATATCAAATATATAATTATACATTAAATCATTAAATCAACACTTGATTTAACGATCCGGTCATATCGCATATAACCGACTAGTATCATTAGTAACAACTTATCGAATCAACACTTGATCCGATAACCCGGTTATATCGCATATAACCGATCAATGTCACATCGCGAGAATCGAATACAGTATCACATACTGGTATTATTCTCGGTCCCGCACATATCTCATATGCGCTCCTATTTCGTTTCGCTTGAGCCAGGAAACCTCTGTGTAGGACTCTAAAGACTCGTCAATACGCCGGCAGCAGATGATGATCATATCAAGCATCCACAAGCCGCAAGCGGTCTGCTAAACGTAACGGCCACCCGGGTATTGAGCGATCTGAAGATCGACGAGCAAGCCCGCTCACACTCCAGTGAATCCGACCAGTAACACTACCGTACAGTCCGGTCTGATCGTCTGATATGTCGCATATCTCGCTTAGGGGTGGTAAACGTCAGACCCCAATAGCTCAATAAGTCGTGTCGATATGAGGTCTATAACTGTTCGAGAAACTACTGGTAACACTTACCAGTAAATCTCAGCAACCCTGGCCAGGGATTTCCTGTTATAGCCAATCGAACACAGCGCAACATCAACTCCCTATACCGGGAGAGCCGAATCCCCTCCTATCGCTCATTGCCTCCATGTGACTCGGGACTGTACCCAAAAACCACCGTTTTGCACGCCCTCTTGGACGTGGTAAGATGGAAATCAAAGCACAGTGGGAACCACACAAGACTCTATGACGATCTCGGGTCAACAGACTACTCTGTACCAGTGTCACCAGAGAACTGCCATCTGACGTGAGGTATAATACCATCTGGGAGTTCTCGACGAGTCCGTCCAGTGTACCCAGTCTCTACTGAGCACCCGTATATCATCTCTGATGTCAAACACCAATGGATATGGGATCATCCATCGCCCATCTGTATGGGTCGAGAAGGTATGCGCTAGTCTACACTGGTATATCGATGCCCCGTCTCGATACACCCACGACTAGGGACTTTGAAGGATGTACTTATGGACTACCATGTCCCCACTAGTATGATCCGCATCATAATCCAGGTAGTCAAGTACAGATCCTAAGGGCTTTACCAACATGTAACAGAGAGACAATCAGCATACACGTTAAGGTAAAGGGTAACCAGATAGCATACTATCATGTCGAGCAAGAAAGTCCTCCCTATATATGTCCCAGCATCCACTACAATATACATCCTATGTACAGTAATGGCCTCTAGGGCATATATATAACTAACAAAATGAAGATGCCCCTCCTTGCCAACCCGTTGTACAAAAAGTCCGACGCAGAGGCAGAAATAAACCAAAGAACGGGAAAGGCGTTCGACAGCGACAAAGCGGGTCCAAGAAGCCACGCGATCAGGAATCGAGTAACCCAGATTCGTCTCTTATAAAGAAGATGAGTCGAGCATACTCTTTTCCTCATAACAAAACATGGAAGATACTTGATCTCACCATAAGACATCAACTGATTATACTCCCGGAGTCCAAGCACCCTGAACAAGCTGGCGAAGTCTCTCATCCGGACTATTGCTCCTATCATAGAGCAATAGGACATCCTCTCGAAGATTGCTTCACCTTCAAGAACTGGGTCGAAGACCAATATCAGCTCGACAGGTTCGCTTTATCCAACAGCTGGAAGGTAACCCCGCCATAGAAGCATGAACCCAAATCCACGAGGGTAGAACCAGATCAACATAGGTCTTGGAAGCGAGCTCATACCTGTCATATGATAACGCTATCAAAAGAAGAGCCCAAGGGTATGGATAATCTCCCCTGGTGCTTCGAAAACAATGATAACGAGGTGATCTCAGAGTTTCCACCGGCGCCGAAAGAGCTGGAAGATGGAATACATACCACTGCAGATGAGCTCAAGGAAATTGATTTGGGGACGACAAGTGACCTGTGGCCGACGTTCGTCAGCGAATTGCTGTCTGAAGAAAGGGTGGCTACACTAAAGGACGTGCTCATGCAGCATAAAGATTGCTTCGCATGGAATTATTCCGAGATGCCAGGACTAGATCCGGAGATTGCTGTCCACAAGTTGGCGATATCTCCAGACGTCAAGCCGATCAAACAGGCGCCGAGAAGAATGCGGCTCGAGCTTGAGATGAGCATCAACGCCGAGGTCAAGAAGCTAATCGACTCCGGCTTCATCGAAGAGGTGCAGTACCCTGACTGGATCGCCAACATCGTCCCGGTGATGAAGAAAAATAGGACAGTGCACATATGTGTGGACTTTCGAGATCTCAATAAAGCTTGCCCGAAAGACGATTTCCCGGTACCAGTCACCGAGCTGATAATAGACAATACGTCCACTCACGAAGTCTTCTCCTTTATGGATGGTTCGTCGGGATACAATCAGATAAAGATGCATCCCGAGGACCAGAAGCACACCGCTTTCCGAACCCCTCTGGGCATATTCTGCTACAAAGTGATGCCCTTTGGTCTAAAGAACGCTGGCGCCACCTATCAGAGGGCCATGACGAAGATCTTCGATGATCTCATACATGAAATCGTCGAATGCTATATTGACGACCTCGTGGTGAAAAGCAAATCATACGAGGAACATTTAGAGCATCTGAAGATCGTGTTTCAACGCCTTCGGCAATACAACTTGAAGATGAACCCTCTCAAATGCGCGTTCGGAGTTTCCTTGGGCAAGTTCCTAGGATTCATCGTCCGACACCGAGGCATCGAGATAGATCCGTCAAAGATCAAGGCAATTATAGAGATGCCCCCGCCAAGGACTCTCAAGCAATTGCGGTCTCTCCAAGGGAAGCTCGCGTATATCCGGCGATTTATAGCCAATCTCTCAGGCAAGTGCCATCCTTACAGCCACCTGATGAAAAAGGGAACCCCTTTCATTTGGGATCACAAATACCAAAGCGCGCTGGATGAAATCAAGCAATACCTGCAGAATCCGCCAGTGCTGGCTGCTCCGGTCAAGGGAAAGCCTCTCATTCTGTATACAACCGCCCTTGAAGGTTCTTTAGGTGCATTATGGGCACAAGAGAACGACCAAGGGAAGGAGAGAGCCCTCCACTATTTGATTCGAGTCCTCCTGAGGGCAGAAAATAATTACTCCCCTATCGAAAAACATTGCTTGGCTCTGATCTTCGCGATAACGAAGCTCGGACACTATGCATTGGCACATGAGGTCCATCTCATATCGAAGGTGGATCCTCTCAAATATTTGATATCGAGGGCCATACTAACAGGACGGCTCGCTAAATGGGCCCTGCTATTGATGGAATTCTCGATAACTTATCGTCCCCTTAAGACAGTGAAAGGCCAAGCCATTGCTAAAGAGGTGAAGATGAAGCGCCCACTTGTTCCCCAACAATGGAAGCAGCGGAAGACCCAAAGTTGTGGGTACTGTAAGAACCTAGGACACCTTCAGAGAGATTGTCGCCGCGCCAAAGGGCAATGCCTGATTTGCGGATCCAGCGAACACCTTATCAATGGTTGCTCAAAAAGGAAGGAGCTACAAGGAGGAGGTTCGTCCACACTCTCCACTCCTGCTAAGTGATGGTTACTACGTAGTTCGAGCCTCTAGAAATAGTATGGACCCAGCGCAGGGTTCAACTCGCGTGACGAGAATGCAACGGTCTAAAAATCAAAGAAGAATTATCACGTTTTCTGCTTTCAAAAAAAAAAATGTTGCCACTCTTTTGTAAATATTTCCTTTCGTTTAAAATCTTGTATCCGTTGAACCTTTAGTTGAATGTAATAAAAATTCTGAGTTGTGATGTATGTATCGTCCCCTTCCCACTCACTCTACTTATACTAATCATTGCATCAGTATTCAAAATTTTGATTTTCCAGTCCTTGCCTACAGCGTATCCTCTGTGTGCCACCGTATCCTTGGTTATCTTCTCAATGTGCCCCACTGTCTAATCATGACTCTTTCTTTTCAGGCCATGGCTCACCCTGAGCTCGCTGATGTCGCTACTACTGGTGCCATGCCGGAAATATCATCGTCGCGGCCTTGACCATCACCTCCTGTTACCGTAGCCTCCAAGCTCCACCTCCAGCCGAGACCGAGCCTCGAGGCTAGCCCAAGCTTCAAACCAAGCTTTAGCCATTTCATCGAGTACTTGCCTCTATCGTCGATCGCCGCTATTCCAGCCGTCATCGTCGCCGCATAAGCCGTGGCTTCAGTCTCTGTGTCCGTCACCATCAGCAAGGCTGTAACCGTCGCAACGCCAGCGCACGTCCGTCGTACCCACCGAGACATCGAGTCCAAGAGCCCAAGCTCGAGCCGAGACCGCGAACCCTAGACGCGCCGTTCGCTGCGCGTTCATGCCGTTGCCGCTGCCGCGCGTCGCCAGAGCGTCTCCAGGCAAGTACCCTACTTGCTACATGCTAAATTACTGTTATAATTCAACTGCTACTAATTCCATGTTTTACGATTCGTGAGAACCTATATGACACAAGTGCTTGATGCAAAACCCGAACGAAAACCTTCCATTAAACCGACGGAACTTGATTGTATACGCTGGCCCGTGTGGCAATGAATATTGTGGTGAAATCGTACCGGAAAATATAATCGTTACTGGCTTGAACGATCACCCCCAATTACACCCGTTAAAACTGAATATTTCCCGCGTCTGAAACTTGTTTAAATCATAATTAATTGTGTACATATTAAAATGATGTGTCCGATGGCTCGTATCGAATCTAACGGTTTAACCCACTGCACCATATTGTTGATCACTGAATTTTGTTAGACTATGACAGAGAAAATTGCGGAGGAGTTCGATTCTGGACTGCAGTCCAGAATGGAAATCCCGATTAACCCCTGTTTCCTAAACCCCTGTATATTACTGTTCAAATATGAGAATGCGCGGAACCCTCTATCGTTACATAGGAAATTGAATTATCTTTCTTACTCGACTGGTCTCACTGGTTTCCTCAACCGTTTGATATTTTTAATCCATTTTACAATGTCGTTGCGTCGTGCTGAATTCTGCAGAGGCAGATTTTACACGCCGAACATAATCTGTCCATAACTCCCTGTCGCCATAACTTATTACCGATCCGCCAATTGCGATGGAAACCTGAATGATAATCCTAATTATAGTTCAACTATATCGTCGCCTAATTACGATCCTAACTAGAATTAAAATGCGTTTCGAAACGGACTTCCGATTCTGAAACCGGATTTCCAGCAGTGAACGCTTAAAATGAAATGGCCATATCTAGTGATCCTGAAACCCGATTAATGTGAAACTAATTTTTATGGTTAGATAATTAAACATACTGTTTACCCCTTTTTCATTGTTTCGCTAAATTGTGCATGTATGATTTATGATAAATTATGCAAGTGGTAGGACATCGATTGATGACATCTTAATCATGCCTTAAATACTGTTTTCTCATCACATTATATATACGTCATTGCATTGGTAACCTAGCGATCATATGCATTACCCAGTGTTAGGTTTTAGTATTTGATTATGGCAAGTACGTTAGTGATTAAGCATGAGTGGATAAGGGAAAGTGACACGTACTTGTACACAATCAGTGGACCCTATTGATTTATTGCATTGTCGACGTCTGTGGGACGTGTATAAGTGGGACTATAATTGGTATGGGACAATTATGGAAGCACTTGTATGGGTGTCACAGGTAAGGCACCAAACACTGTCCATTTATCTTGGGTATCAGTCGGGACATGCTTGATGGAGATCCTGTCTCCAGTTCTCGCGCAGACTTGTCATGGACCGACTGGTATTTGAGTTTATGGTTGGCGTTTGATGTAGACCACGGGGTGTGGGGTAGTTTGAGTGTGAGTTCAACAGAATCTCGGGAGTCTCATGCCGGCACATATGGAGATATATGGAGATATGTGGGGATATCACTGATTATTAGCGAGCGACTCGGGCCCGTGTTCCCTTGTCCTTGGGTCCTACCCTTGGGTGAGGGATACTCACGAGTGGTTGACTCTCACACTTGGACTGACGATAGGCTTAGTAACCTGTACTGTGAGACTTAGAGACTGATAGAGATAGTGACATTGTTATGCATTACTTACTTATTCAACATACCCGACATACTATTTACTGCTTTACTGTTCACCTGCTCCTTTAGACACCCGCATTTGGCTACTTCATGTTCACGTTTTTACTCCCTTGATTTACTGTTACATATTCATTATTATGGTACGGGTTACCATTTGTATCTATATATATATTGCCATCGTGTCGCTCTGACGACCTGAGTATGCATGCTCAGAGCGAGAAGTGGATCTAGCTTGGACCAGGACCAGACGTACATCGCGGACATCTTGATCAGCTACCCAGAGCTATACTCTCTTGATCTCCATCTGGTTAGTTCTTTTGTATTTGTTTTGATTTAGTTACTGTGTTTCTCTTACCTGTGCATTGATTACTGATTACCACGTAAAGCTAGCAGCCGAAGTGTGACTACGGAGAGATATTTCCTCGACCGTAGGAGCATGGCTGGCCTTATCCACCCCTCGTAGTCCGAAGTGCCGACTTCCTCGCTGAGCATCCGATACCTGCCGATTCTTTCTTGAATTGTGAACTGCCAGACGAACATGCGTTTGACACGATCGATGGAAGCGATACCCGGTGGGAACTTTATTTCGATGGAGCATCTTCGATGAAAAAGCGCAAACAAAACACCCCCATAATCAAATCAAGGGTAGGCCTCATCTTCATAACTCCGCAAGGAGGGATAATGCGCTTTGCCTTCTCCCTAACAGAGCCGAGGACAAACAATGAAGCCGAATACGAAGCTTTGATAGCAGGTCTCGAGATCGCCATTGACATGAGAATTGAAAACCTCTTCATATACGGAGATTCCCAACTGGTCGTTAGTCAAGTAAACGGCGACTATCAAACGTGCAAACCAGAACTGGTGAAGTACGGCGAGAGGGTACAGCAACTGCTTACCCAAATACCTTCCTACATCTTGGAAAGCATACCACGTGCGGAAAATAGCAAGGCGGATGCATTAGCCAAGCTCACTAAAGAACTGGCTGACAAAAACCTCGATGACGTGAGGATCGTTGTGCAAAGCCGTCGAGTCCTCGCACCGGCAGAAATATTTCCAGAGACGTCCGAGGAAAAGGGAACGACCAAGCCAATGGCTCTACAAGTAAAAGACCAAGAAGCGGTTGAGGATTGGAGAGAAGTCTTTATAGACTACTTCAAATCCCGTCGAACACCCGAAGATGCGTCCTCAAGACATCAGCTTATAAAACGAGCTCTGTCTTTTGCTTTTGTCAATGATACTCTGTATAAGAGATCATTTGATTCTCTATGGCTAAGGTGCCTGGGACCTGAAGAAGCAAGAAGAGTCGTCCAAGAAACTCACGACGGACTCTGCGGTTCTCACCAAGCCGGGCCGAAGATGAAGCTGAAGATCAAACGGATGGGTTATTATTGGCCCACGATGATCCAGGACTGCCTCGAGTACGCGAAGCAGTGCCACTCGTGCCAGATCCATGGAGACTTTATCCACCAACATCCGAATCCATTACATCCGACAGTGGCTAGCTGACCGTTCGAAATATGGGGGACTGACATAATCGGACCCATCGAACCAGCATCGTCCAGAGGACATCGGTTCATTTTGGCGACAACTGATTACTTCTCTAAATGGGCAAAAGCAGTACCGCTGAGGGAGGTGAAGACGGAGAATATCCTCCATTTCTTCAAGACACACGTCATTTATCAGTTTGGAACTCCACGACGGATTATTTCCGATAACGGGCCAGCCTACAGAAGCCACAAGATCAGCCGCTTCGCACAGCAACACAACATAGACTGGAGATACTCCTCAGTCTACAATCCCCGAGCTAACGGTCTAGCTGAGGCTTTCAACAAGACCTTGACAAAGATCATGAAGAAGACGGTGTCCCGAAATAAGAAAGACTGGCATGAGAGACTGCACGAAGCTCTCTGGGCGTACCGAACGACGTTCAAAACAGCCACGAGCACAACGCCGTACGCATTGGTATTCGGTACAGAGGTGGTACTCCCCCTCAAGATAGAGCTACCCTCTCTACGAGTGGTAGTTCATTACGAGCTAACGGACGAAGAGAATGCTCACCTCCGGCTTGAGGAGCTCGACGCCCTTGATTAAACCCGGCTCATAGCGCAACAAAACCTGAAGGCTTATAAAGTAAAGATGACGCGCTCATACGAGAGATTGACTAGGCCGAGAACGTTCCGCAGAGGCGAACTCGTGCTAGTGGTCAAATGAGCTATGATTCCCAATCATGCCCAGCGGGGGAAATTTGAGCCAAACTATGAAGGCCCGTACATCATAGACAAGGTCTACCAGGGTGGAGCCTATCTACTCATGGACATGCATGGCGAAGGCCCCTCAGGCCAATAAATGGTCGCTTCCTGAAGAAGTACTATGCTTGAGGAGTCACGGCCTAGGTCAATGATAGATGACGATGACTATTTCCGCTCGCTATCTTCCTAAGCTTAAACTCTGTAAGTAGTAACCGGCTTTCTTTACAGCGGACCGAAACGTCATTAAACTAACAGCGGACCGAAACGTCCTTAAACTAATAAGGGACCGAAACGTCCATAAACTAATGATGGACCGAAACGTCCTTAAACTAACAACGGACCGGAACGTCCTTAAACTAACAACGGACCACTATATCCTAAAACTAGCTGTTGACCGAGATGTCGATAAAATACAGTGGATTGCAGCGTCCCAAAGCTGATATATAAAAAAAAGAGAATAAAAAAAGAGAGAGAAAAAAAAAGAAAACGGTATGTCCATAAGCAAAATGGGCACGGATGAAAACCCGAAAGGGCTCCGTGAGTAAAAACAGCAGGGCTACCGGCGAGTTTTGTGAAAACCCGAAAGGGCGCAAGCTCGCTAGAATAAAAAAAAGGGGGAAACGGTATGTCCATAAGCAAAATGGGTACGGATGAAAACCCGAAAGGGCTCCGTGAGTAAAAATAGCAGGGCTACCGGCGAGTTTTGTGAAAACCCGAAAGTGCACAATCTCGTTAAAAGACACTTGCAAGGTCCTCTCGACTTTGTAAGGAGAAACCGCCTGCGTGAGATCCTTACAACTCACAAGGGAGCAACACACTTAGGGATCCCCACGATCCTTAGGGAGAAATTACACTTGCGAGATCCTCACGACTTGTAAGGAGAACCTTCTTATGGATCCTCACGGCTCATAAGATTTGAAAGTCTTAAGCTATAGGGATCTGAACCTGTTCTTAAGCAGTCCTCACAACTTTCGATACTGCCGTACAAGCGGCTCAACACCGACCCTTGTATACAATCCACGGGCGCGAATAAACATTTTCCTAACAAAGTCCCATCCGTGACTAGGGATATGTATACCCGGTGAACAACCCTTGTAGGTCCTCTCGACTTATAAGGAGAAAGCACTCTTGTAAGAGCCTTATGACTTATAAGAGAACACACACTTAGGAGTCCTCACGATTCCTAAGGAGAAAACGCACCTACGAGATCCTCATGACTCGCAGGGACAAATACCTTTATGAGACCCTTACGGCTCATGAAGTCAAAAGCCTTAGTCGACGGGATCTTAACCCTGATCGCTAAACCCTGATCGCTAAGCCACCTTTGTTCGACATCGATAGAGGTAAATGATGATTCGCTCCTGGCCATATCCCAGTTGTAGCGGTGCTGATGCCGAAATCAGTGTCTAAATCCAAGCTTGCAGCGAAAAGCCAGCAAGCCATGCATGCATACGAAATAACCGAAATGATGGGGCAACTTGCAAACAAAATCAGCAAGTAAAAATATATGCATGCGAAATAGCCGAAATGATTGGGCAACTCGTAATAAAAGCAGCGAGTAAAAATAAAACAAATAGCCGAAATGATTGGGCACCGCGAAAAATAGCCGAAATGATTGGGCAATCGCGACCTTCGCGATATAAAAGCTGAAATGATAGAGCATCGCGGAAAGAAATAAAAAAAATGAATGAAATTTTTGCCCTACAGGTGATATTACATCAGTCCCTGTATACAATCCAGGGGCGCAAACAAAGAAGGAATCACACCTTTCCTTCCCAGGTTTCATCAGAAGAAGAAGCCAAATCTCAACTGTTCATAGACAGACTAGAGATCATCTCAACATTCGTCTTATTACAACGGACACAACATCAAGCAAAGCGGAACGGCGGCAACTCCCAGTTCCACGACTCGGCGGCGTACAGATGACCGAGAGTCAAACTCCGACTACGTGAAGTGCGGATAAAGTCAACCCTTTCTGGTCACGTGGAACGCAGATTATGTCACTCCTGACCCCGTGTGAAGCATCCAGAGCGGAGCCTGGTCCTCGCCGAACATGGTAGTGAACCCGTGGGAAGCATCCAGAGCAAATTCCTGGCTACGTGGAACACAGATTATGTCACTTCTGACCTCGTGGAAAACGTCCAGAGCGGATCCTGGTCCTCACAGAGCACGGCAGTGAACCCGTGTGAAGCATCCAGAGCGGAGCGTGGTCCTCGCCGAACACGGCAGTGAACCCGTGGGAAGCACCAGAGCAAATTCCTGGCTACGTGGAACGCGGATTATGTCACTTCTGACCCCGTGGAAAACGTTCAGAGCGGAGCCTGGTCCTCGCCGAACACGGCAGTGAACCCGTGGGAAGCATCCAGAGCAAAATTCCTGGCTACGTGGAATGCGGATTATGTCACTTCTGACCCCGTGGAAAACGTCCAGAGCGGATCCTGGTCCTTGCAGAGCACGGCAGTGAACCCGTGGGAAGCATCTAGAGCGGAGCCTGGTCCTCGCCGAACACAGCAGTGAACCCGTGGGAAGCATCCAGAGCAAAATTCCTGGCTATGTGGAACGCAGATTATGTCACTTCTGACCCCGTGGAGAACGTCCAGAGCGGATCCTGATCCTCGCAGAGCACGGCAATGACCCCGTGTGAAGCATCCAGAGCGGAGCCTGGTCCTCGCCGAACACGGCAGTGAACCCGTGGGAAGCATCCAGAGCAAATTCCTGGCTACGTGGAACGTGGATTATGTCACTTCTGACCCCGTGGAAAACGTCCAGAGCGGATCCTGGTCCTCGCAGAGCACGGCAATGAACCCATGTGAAGCATCCAGAGCGGAGCCTGGTCCTCGCCGAACACGGCAGTGAACCCGTGGGAAGCATCCAGAGCAAATTCCTGGCTACGTGGAACACGGATTATGTCACTTCTAACCCCGTGGAAAACGTCCAGAGCGGATCCTGGTCCTCGCAGAGCACGGCAGTGAACCCGTGTGAAGCATCCAGAGCGGAGACTGGTCCTCGCCAAACACAGCAGTGAACCCGTGGAAAGCATCCAGAGCAAATACCGGACTGTGAGGTCCTTAAACTCATGGACTACGATGTCTTTAATCTCGACTGTGATGTCTTAAAACTAATATCGGACTGTGAGGTCCCTAAACTCATGGACTATGATGTCCTTAACCTCGACCGTGATGTCTTAAAACTAATACCGGACTGTGGGGTCCTTAAACCCATGGACTATGATGTCCTTAACCTTGACCGTGATGTCTTAAAACTAACATTGGACTGTGAGGTCCTTAAACTCATGGACTATGATGTCCTTAACCTCGACCGTGATGTCTTAAAACTAACAGCGGACTGTGGAGTCCTTAACCTCGACCGCGATATCTTTAAACTACGGCACCCTGGAAAACGTCCAGAGCGGAGCTTGGTCCTCGCAGAACACGGCAGTGAACCCGTGGGAAGCATCCAGAGCAACCCCTGACTCCGTGAAATGCGGATAAGGGCAACTTCACCCATCACTTGAGGGTCCTCACGACTCGTAAGAGAGCAAATTCTCTTGTGAGATCCTTATGACTTTCAAGAGAAAACACACTTAGGAATCCTCACGATTCTTAAGGAGAAATTACACCTACGGGATCCTCTCGACCGGTAGGGAGAAAATTCTTTATGAGGCCCTCACGGCTCATAAAATTGAAAAGTCTTAGATGACAGATCCTAACTCTGTTTTCTAAGCCATCACTACCTTACAAAGAGCACAAGATGGACAATTATATGTTATCTACAGGCCACACTTGCTAGAATCAAATGGCAGCAACACAGCAATGAGAAGAAGGCGACAAGGAGAACATTTGATTCGCATTTAATTAAGCGTTCAAGGCATACCCGTTCATGCATGCGCAAAAGATTTAGTATGTAAAATAAAACAAGCTGAAATGAGAAACTTGCCATTCATACTGCGAGAAAGTTCTTATAATTATGAAAGCTTATCCAAACAATTACAATGGCAAAACCTCAGATCCGAGGCATGGATTGAGGAACTCAAATGTGACTTTGTCCAGAATCTTCCAGGCATTTTGAACCATCCTAGTATGCTTTCTTTCACGATCATAAGCGTCAGGATCCCCACGGATGTCCTCCACCCTCCGATAGGCAGCAAGTATGGCCGACTATTGAAAAGCCTGATGCAGGAGATCGATAAGATTGTCTCGCCTTCTCTTCAAGATTAGGCTCATCAGATACACCGAATGCACCTTATCCTCAGCGGCATCCAATGCCCTAAGCAGCATGCCGGTACAGAATAGAGAAAGCGCTTCCCAGATTGCTCCCACAATAAGCTTCAGGAGAGAGGAGCGTCGAGGAAGCAGTCGACCATTGTATGCGTCAAAGCGGCTCATAATTTCGGCACACTCGGCGTTTGTGAATTCTCGATTCCGAGAACGGCCGAGTGAGCGGATGTCTCCGTAGGAGATAATCTCGTCGAGATCATACATATGAGCGTCCATTACTCCTGAAAAAGAAAATCAACAAAATTAGCGGACAGCCTGATTAAGCGAATTCTTATTAAAA
Organism: Agapanthus africanus; assembly: GCA_030015575.1. Classification (NCBI taxonomy): domain Eukaryota; kingdom Viridiplantae; phylum Streptophyta; class Magnoliopsida; order Asparagales; family Amaryllidaceae; genus Agapanthus; species Agapanthus africanus. Next base: position 364,564,830 of record CM057351.1, on the reverse strand, counting down.
ACAGGCACAGGGAGTTAAACTCCTCGAAAGCAATGCTCTACAGACAGGAGTGACACCTGTCAAAATCAATTATGAGGGGAATTTAAAGAAATTCCCCGAGAACATTGAGAGCCTTGCTCTGAGAAGACAATATAATTCATTAAAGATAAAATTCCATTTTTAATCTTCAAGATCCATGAAAAACTCTTAAGAGTTCTTCTATATGATTTGAAAGGAGCAAAACTCCATTAATGAATTAAGAAATCATGAGTAAAATCCTTTTGGAGAGCGAAGCTCTATTAATGGAACCCTAAAAGGGTTCTCTTTAGATCAAAGATCCATGGAGCAAAGTTCTGCTAGTGAAACCCTAAATGGGTTTTCTGTAGATCAAAAATCTATTAATAGCAAGGCTCTGTTAATGGGTAAAACCCTAACTCATTAAAATTTATTAAAATTTTTACCTAAGTTTGAAAAAAAAAATTACTCTTGTGAAGTTCTTAAACAAAAGAGCTGCGCTCTGAACAAAAATTCTCAGGAAAGAAGATGATAAGCATCTGAGAACCAAAGGTCCTATTTATAGGCGCTAAGACGCCTCTTCAACTTTTGAGTTGATCCAAAGGCTCAGATGTTGCCACCGCTGCGCTCACATGTGGACCACATAAGCGCAACGGTGGGGGGGCATTTGTTTCCCCAATCAGAGCAAAACTCTGTTCAAATTCTAAGGTTTGAGATGAAGCGACGCTTTTGCTCCCCGTAATCAGAGCAAAGCTCTGATCAAGTTCCAAGAAATGGAATGAAGCAACGCTTCCTTTCCCCCCAATCAGAGCAAAGCTCTGTTTCAAAATTCAAAATTTAAATTGAAGCAACGCTTCAGATTCTGCGGGCTGCGCGCTGTGCGCCACGTGTCAAACACAAGTGCGCTAGCGCAGTTGCGCTGCGCTCTGCGCTGCATGCCACGTGTCAAACACGGGCGCGCTAGTGCAGTTGCGCTGCGCTCTACGCTACGTGCCACGTGTCAAACACGGGCGCGCTAGCACAGTTGCGCTGCGCTCTGCGCTGCGCACCACATGTCAATCTCAGATGCGGCACAAAGTGCGCCAGCGCTGGATTTAAAATTCCCCCACCGTCAGATCTAAAGATCTACTAATAATAAATTATTAATTAATCAGAACTAAAATTCTGTTATGGAAAGATCTTTCCAATCTTATTAAAACAAGAAAATTATTTTCTGTAAAACAGAAGCCTTAGGATCAAAGATCCAACGGTGGGAAATATTCCCAAATCAACCAGAGAAAGATCTCTCAAAACTGATTTAACAAATCAATTGGCCCTATATAAAGGCCCCTAGACTTCAAGTCTAGATAGACAGAAGGAGAGAGAGAGAGAAAAGCTCTGCAAACTTTGAGAAAACTCAAAGAAAAAGAAAGGCAAGCCTTTAGCAAAAGAAGATCATTTCTTCAAGGTAAAGAATTAATTCTTGAACAACAGAGATGAAACCATCTCATAAAAAGAAGAAATATCTTCTAAAAAGATCTTAGATCTATAAAAAGACCAAGGTCTTTGTTTTAAAAGCAAAAGATCAAAAGATCTAATCATAAAGAAAATAATAATAAAAGAAGTAAAATACTTCACTCACAGATCTTTTGATCTATAAAGGCGGAGCCTTTTATAAAAAAACAAGAACTTTTGTTCTTGGATCTTGAGGCAAAACCTCCTTTAAGAAGAACATAAACTTGTTGTTTGATCTTAAATTTGATCAGATGCGCTTTACGCTACTGAAAAGTGCCTTGCACTCATGAACTGCGCCTTTGCGCTCATTGGATCGGCGCTCAGCGCCAAAACTTGCCACGTGTCAACCATAGACACCAATCTGCGCTTTGCGCTCCTGAAACAGAGCGCTACGCTCATGGGCTGGCGCTCAGCGCCAAGCGCGCCACGTGTTACTCCCTGGTGCGCCAACAGACTAGCGCAATGCGCTCATAAATTAAAAGCGCAACGCGCTAACAAACTAGCGTTTAGCGCTAAGTGCGACACGTGTCCTTTTCGTGTGCGCTACCCAACAGAAGCGCAGTGCGCTCTTTGATTGGCGCAACGCGCCTGGCACGCCATGTGGCGTACTGTCAGAACAAACTTTGTTTCTGATAAATGCTATGCATTCAATACAAAACAAAAATGTCAGAGCCCAATGCCTAGCATTATTAAAAGGGCTGAGCCCAAATAAAGGCCTAATGGCCAGAACAAAAATAAAATGTTAAACATTTTTAGCTGGACTTAGCCCAATTCTGGCTATAAGTCCTCAACTTAAATTGAACTGAGCCCATCTGCTCTTTCAACCAATTTACATCGGTTCGAGGGTACATCTCTTTACTCCTCTGATATCTGTCGTTGTAATTCTTCAACGTCGTCAGAGAGGTGACGGGTCCCGACAACCACATATTACAACGGACTGTGGAGTCCTTAAATCCACGGACTATGATGTCCTTAACCTCGACCGTGATGTCTTAAAACTAACAACGGACTGTGGGGTCCTTAAACTCATGGACTATGATGTCCTTAACCTCGACCGTGATGTCTTAAAACAAATATTGGACTGTGGAGTCCTTAAACCCACGGACTATGATGTCCTTAACCTCGACCGTAATGTCTTAAAACTAATATCGGACTGTGGAGTCCTTAAATCCACGGACTATGATGTCCTTAACCTCGACCGCAATGTCTTTAAACTAACAATGGACCGTAATGTTCTTAAACTGGCAATCGACCGCAATGTTACTAAACTAAACAATAGAGCCCAATTGCTCTCTTGTTGGATCTAAACGATCCCATTAGTTGATCTTAGTCTAAAATTAGACTAACGTATCCTTAACAAACGTTTAAGTTGATCTTAGTCTCAAATGAGATAACATATCCTTAAACCGAACCCCCAAACCCAAATCTAAGAAAGATACGGATTTGGACTAGTCCACGCCCTACGGGCGACAACATAACTTATTCTCCGTATACAATCCACGGGCAACCACAAACAAAACAAATACCCACGACACGAAGTGACCATCTGGAGAAGGAGAAAGTTGTTATCGCGATGCGGTAGCGTAATTAACTGCAGGGGCTTGCGCCTGCAGGGAAGAGCGTCCCCACAATCAAAAACCCCTCAGATGAGGGGGAATCTGACGAAGTCTGCTACATCGGCCGCATCCGTTTAAACCTTCGATACACGGTGCCATAAATCAACTTGGCATCTTCGGAGAGGTGGACGGATAGCACCAATTAGCATCTGCCCCGAATTTCAGACGAGACGTCCGCCGCGTCTTTCGGAGGGGAACAGCCGCGCATGTCTCGTCCAGGAACAAGCCGCCTAAAGCGGCCCTCTTAGACGGGAAGTACGACCCAAAGGACCACCTAAACGCATTCACGGCGGGCATAAGCTTCCAAGATAACTCGTATGCGGCTCAATGCCAAGCTTTCCCCACTACCCTGATCCGGGCTGGCCGAGACTGGTTCCGGAGGCTCACGCCACGCTCCATCTCAACCTTCGACGAGCTGGCTACCCAATTCCTCGGTCATTTCATCAGAAACTGACGACAGAAAAGGACGGTCGACTACCTATTCACCGTCAAGAGCGGCGGCAAGGAATCCTTCAAAGGGTACGTCACCCGCTTCTACAGCGCTCTACTGGAGGTTCCCGAGCACCGCGATGAAACAGTTATCACCGCGCTGAGGTCGGGTCTTAGGCACAAAGATTGGCTCCTCTCTTTTGCATTAGGGCAACCTAAGACCATGGCCAAAGTGAAAGCCTGGACCAAGCGAGAGATCCAACTCGAGTCGAAAGTGAACTCAAATATGCCCCGAGCCGACCAAACGAACCGAAAGAAAAGAGACAGGGAGGAGAAAAATAAAGTTGACCGCCTAAAGCCTTACTCCCCGAGGTTCCAGGAGTACACTCCTCTAAACATCTCCCAGACCGAGCTGTTGGAGGAGGCTAAAGGCGAGAGGTTTTAAGCTCCCTCTAGTTACCCAAAGGGCCAGCAAGTGTCTCCGCGGCCCGTACTGCGCCTTCCACAGGTCGCGGGATCACCCGACTGAGAACTGCAAACAACTCCGTGACTACATCGAGGAGTTGATCCGCTCCGGTCACCTGGCGAAGTACTTACGGGACAAGCGACGGGCGGAGAGGGAGCAGCAGGACCAAACTCCTCCCGGGGAATTAACGATCGGGCAAATCATGGTCGTTACCGAGGGTCCAACCCGGGAATGTGGGGGGAGCCACCGCATCCTACCGATCAAAGAAGTAAACGATCCACCCCACAAGAAATGCAGGAAGAATGATCTGATCATCTTCACCGATGCAGACCTCCACGGCATATCGCTTCCCCACAATGACCCTCTCATGCCAACGGCCCGAGTCTACCGTTACGAGGTCCAGAGAATTTTGGTCGATTCAGGGAGCTCGGCGGATATCTTGTTCCATGACTGTTTCCAGCGTATGGGGATAGGACCATCCGACCTTCGGCCGACCTCCCATCTCCTTTCTGGGTTCACAAACCACTCCATCCCGGCCGAGGGGTTGGTTACCCTCCACCTCAACATTGGGGAAGCGAGCAATACGCGGGCCATACCGGTGGACTTCCTCGTCGCCAAGGTCCCTTCATCCTATAACATTCTCCTGGGACGCCCGACCTTGAACGCCCTTCGTGCTCAAATTTCAACTTATCACCTTGCGATCAAATTCCCGTCGGATCAAGGGGGAATAGGCCGGGCCTACAGGAACCAGCAAACCGCCAAGATTTGCCTCGCCTTGACGTCCCCCGCCGGAGAACAGGGTGACGATTTTGAGGTCGCACGTGATTTCCAGGGGTCCTTAGATACACGTGACGACTGATTGATACGAAAGAGTGTTTGTTTGTAGTTAACCGCAATCAATAACGGTGTCGCGTGTAGCTAGACCGAGATGAGTACGGGTCGTCCTCAAGGAAACGTTGAATCTTTTATTTTTACTTTAGATGTGTTGAAAAAGAGAGGAGGAAGAAAGAATTTGTTGAATGGTTTCTAGATCTACGTTAAACAAGAATGTAAAATATAAATCCAGATTATTTTAAAGATGTAGATAATATAATAAGAAGGCTTGTAGGGTTCGTTAGGATTTAGTAGTTATGGACGATTAATTAAAAGTTACCCTTTTTATCCATTAATAGATTTAAAACTAGAACGACGGTGATGCGTGTAGATTAGGGTTTCTGGAGGGAAAAGGAATCTCACTCTTAACCCTTATCTCGACATGGAACTCCGTTCATATCTAGCCTTTACCAAAACAATCATTAATCTAATATCTAATCGCGGTTGGAACTAACAAAGAATTGTTAGCGCGCCCGATTAGGATGGTAATGATTCTTTTGATAAAGTTTATAAACTTTATAGGACTTAAAAAGGGTTTAGAGATGTTCATCATCCATTAGCCTACCCTAATCCTACGAATCCTAACAAGCGGAGAATTACTCGCGCATGTTGGGAGAAGAAGAGATGGAAAGAAATTGAATAATTAAACTACTAAGAAATAGAATAAGAAGAAGAAAGTTACCTTTATTAATCAACAATATCAAGTACACTTTGATTCCTTAGAAAATGATTACAAAAACCTAGTTTGCTTCTCGATCTCTTCTAAGGAAGTAGATGAACCGTTGATGATCAGCCTGGATGCGTGAGCCGTCTTGGACTTCGTGATCTCTTCGGCTTGATAACTTTTCCAAGAGGCTCTCGGTGCTTTTTTATAATGCAAAGCCAGAATCTTTTAGTTGGAAACGTGGTAAAATTCAGTAAAGATTGATACCCCAAATTTTTACCAAACGATCTCTCTATATTGCCGCGGATCCGCGGCCAACAGGGGGGTTTGGCCGCGGTTCCGCGGCCAATGGTGGGGATCTCTTGATCATTTTTCTTGGGCTTTGTGATTTTGACATGTGGCAATCCTAGGCACCTTCAGAATTCAGAAATCTTCTCTCGGTTGCTTCCAGACTTGGTCTCCAAGTTTTGCTTCTTAATTTGGCAAGTTTTCTTCAACAAATTGATTTGTTTGATAAATTCTGCATAACAACTTGGAAAATTCTGCACAATAATCTTAAATAATATTTAGTAGACTTAGTTCTACTAGGATTTGGTCAATGAATTTATTTGCATACATTTTCCTACCAAATGATAATTAAAATATATTAACACATGGAAAATAATGTTTTTACACATAAACCCTCATATGTATAATATATTATAATAAAGTCCTTTTTTAATATGAAAATGGTAGGAAAAATGTAATACAAATGTGCAGTTTTATCAATTGAACAACGACTAAAAAGAAATTCGAGACGCCCCTGTAGAAGCATTGACGAAAGCCCCCCTCGAAGAAGGAGTCGATGGCCGAACAGTCCAGATCGGTTTTCTCTTGACCGGAGACCACCGCGAGGACTTGATCTGTTTCCTCCGGAGAAATACAGACGTATTCGCCTGGACGCCGGCGGACATGCCCGGGATTGACCCCAAAGTAATCTCCCACAAGCTCGAGGTCGACCCGCAAGCCCGACCCATCCGGCAAAAGAAAAGAAGCTTTCCTCCGGTTAAACAAAAGGCAATATAAGACGAGGTAGATCGATTGCTCGCAGTCAACTTCATTAGGAACCTGGACTACTCAAATTGGCTGGCGAATGTGGTCATGGTCAAGAAGGCAAGCGAAAAATGGCGTATGTGCGTCGATTTCACGGACTTGAACAAGGCTTGCACCAAAGACAACTATCCGCTTTCTCGAATAGACCAGCTAGTGGACAGTTTGGCCGGCCACAAACTACTGAGCTTTGTGGACGCCTTCTCCGGTTACAATCAGATCCGGATGAACCCGGCCGACAAAGAACTTACCGCCTTCACCACGAATCGGGGGTGTACTGCTACAAAGTGATGCCCTTCGGACTCAAGAACGCTAGGGCCACGTATCAACGCCTGGTCAACAAACTGTTCAAACCACAGATTGGGAGAAACATGGAAGTCTACGTCGACGACATGCTCGTGAAATCCGTCTCCTCAGCCGGGCACACTAAAGACCTCGGCGAGACATTCAACGTCCTGTGCAAATACAAAATGAAGCTCAACCCAGCTAAGTGTGCGTTCGGGGTCACCAGTGGGAAGTTCCTCGGGTTTATGGTTACCCATCGAGGAATCGAAGCGAACCCAGAAAAGATCAACGAAATCCTCAACATGGAAATGCCCAAGAGCAATGTAGACATCATGCGCCTCATGGGAAGGGTTGCTACCCTGAGTCGCTTTATGTCCAGATCCGGAGAAAAGTGCCTCCCGTTCTTCAAGGCCCTAAGGAAAATTACTAAGTTCGAATGATATGAGGAATACTAGAACGCTTTTGAACAACTCAAGGCGTATATAGCGACTCCCCCACTACTCACCCGACCAGTCGAGGGCGACGAGCTATTATTATATCTAGTCGTCTCCGACCAAGATGCAGGCTCGGTGCTTGTCAGAGAATGCGAAGGCATACAGAGGCCGGTCTACTACGTGAGCCATGTTTTTAAGGATGCAGAAACAAGATACCCGGCCATAGAGAAAATAGTCCTGGCACTTGTCGTCGCCTCCAGAAAGATTCGACACTATTTCCAAGCGCACACCATCCTCGTCCTTACCGAGCGACCTTTAGGGTCTATTCTCGCCTCCTCCGAGTCGTCAGGTCATCTGGAGAAATGGAGGTGGGAATTGTCCCAATTCGATATCAAATACCGCCCTAGACAGGCCATCAAAGCGCAGGTCTTAGTAGATTTCGTTGTCGAATGCACTATTTCCGCTAAAGAAGGGACGGCAGCGCGGGGCCCCGAACCACGTCCCTCGGTCGAAGAGATACCCGACCCCATCCCGTACTGGGTACTCTACATGGACGGATCCTCTACCGAGGAGGGGAGCAGGGCTGGCCTGATCATCCGCGGCCCGGACGAAGCAAAAATGGAATACTCTTTAAAGCTCGGATTCAGAGCATCAAGCAATGCCGCGGAATACGAGGCGTTGTTGGCGGGACTGCGAATTGCCTCCGGGGTAGGCTGAAGACCATCAGAGTTCGCAGCAACTCCGCACTGGTCTTCGGCCAAGTAACCAGGCATTTCGAAGCCCGGGAGACATTCATGATAAAATACCTGGCCGAAGTATAAAGGCTTCGAAAAAAATTCGACGAAGTCTAGGTAGAGCAGATCCCCAGGAACTTGAATACCCAAGCTGACGCCTTGAGCAAGCTCGCTTCTTCCTATTCGGCCAGCCATAAAAAAATATCCTCTTCGAAGTCTTGCCACGGCCCAGTGTGGAAGACGGAGAGGTAACACTCTAGATCTACACAACTCAGGAAGAAGGCCGGGATTGGAGAAAGCCCCTCGTGGAATTCCTAAAGGACGGTGTACTTCCCGAAGATCGAGGAGAAGCTCGCCGGCTTTGGGCCAAAGCACGACATTTCGTCTGGAGCAATGGAAACCTATACAAGAAATCATACACCCAACCTCTACTCCGGTGCATCGACCCTCAAGAGGCTGACTACGTCCTGCGAGAGATACACGAAGGGGTTGGTGGAGCACATCAAGGGGCCTAAACCCTGGTCCAAAAAGCACTACTGCAAGGATATTATTGGCCGGGATTACACCAGGATGCTGAGAAGCTGGTCAGAAGATGCAAGAATTGCCAGCTCTTCGGTAGCATACCTCGTCTCCCCGCCACCGAACTAACTCCACTCAGCTCCCCTTGGCCGTTTGCACAATGGGGGTTGGATATGGTGGGCCAACTCCCCACCGGCACGGGCAGGCATAGATACATCCTTGTCGTTGTGGACTGCTTCACGAAATGGATAGAGGCTGTACCCATCAGGAAATCGGACGCCACCTCTACGATAAAGTTCCTGCAAAACAGCATAATTTCTCGATTTGGGATCCCGAGGTGCATAGTTACCGACCATGGGACCAACTTCGAAAATGATAAAGTCAAAGAGTTTTGCAGCGAGTACCACATACTGATGAAGTTTTCCACAGTCGCATATCCTCAATGCAACGGGCAGGCCGAGGTAGCAAACCGAGGCGTCATCCGCGGTCTCAGAGCCCATTTAGAAGGAAGGCAAGGCAGCTGGGTCGAGGAACTGCCACAAGTGCTATGGGCATTGCGAACATCGAAGAAAACACCCACGGGAGAAACCCCATTTAGCCTCTGCTACGGTACCGAGGCAATGGTCCCTACGGAGATCGGACTGCCCAGTTACAGGGTCGAACACTTCGACGATGAATCCAACACTTCGGCTCTCCGAAGCAACTTGGACGTCTTATTGGAAAAGCGGGATCGAGCGCAAATCAGAGCGGTCGCCTATCAGCAGCAAACCGCTCGCTACTACAATGCCCGAGTTAAGTATCGATTCTTCAAGACGGGAGATCTGTTCTTACGAAGAAACGAGTTCGTAGACCAAGAGAGACTACATAAGTTCTCCCCAAAATGGGACGGACCATTCCTCGTAACAGAAGCATTGCCCGGTGGAGCATATTACCTACAGGACGCCGGGGGGGGGGGTAATTTTCTTCGGCCTTATAATTCCGAAAAGTATAAATTGTATAAGTAAACATGTATCGTCTTTCAAATAATGTAATTCCTTTTTGCATTAAACTAAGTCTCCCGGGCTGGGTCCTCTCACGGAAGAGACCTTGTGTACTACCGTAGGGATCCTGCCCTTTGTTTCTTTTCTCGGTTCCAAAGACTCCGAAGTTTCTTTAAGGAAAACATAAAATTTATATCAAGGAGAGGAAAAGAGATAATACACTACAACCAAAGACAAGTTTATTTATTTAAGAGGTATTATAGGCTCCACAGCCTTACTACAATTACAATAAAGGAGGCCGAGGGTTAAGGAAACATTATCGGTGATACAACGAAGAAAGCTCCTCCAGCCGAGCCCAAACAGCCCCGACCCGCTCCTTCTGGTGGTACTCGCGGACCCTAGAAGCCATGGACTCCCCGGGATCCTCGTCCGCCGAGCAGGAAGCGATGACCAACCTTTGCTGGAAACTCTCAAGAAGGAGGTCCACCGAGCGATCCCACCTACTCTTTGAGATCAGACCAAGCCCATGGACCGTGTGCATTTTGTCGAACGTCTCATCCATCAACTGTGGAGATAGGGTATTGTGCAGACCCAGGGAAGTCCTCCATATCGCATAAATTAACACCTGAAAGAGAGGAGATTTCCGGGATAGTAAGCGTTCACAGTGTCCCTCCAAGCGGCTTATCACCGCTTCGTACGTCTCCTCGGAACGATCAAGGTTATAAAAGTATACATCATCCCGAGAAATGGTCTCCCTAATAGTATACACGTGGCCGGCCATCTTCAGGGAATGCAAGACTAGAAAGAAATCAATGTACCTTCGGTATTTATAGCCTCTACAAAAATCTTCCAACGGACGAGATTTACTCGCACGGCGACGCAAATCATGGAATATCGCACTTTCTCGATATGGTGCTGCCACGTGTCATCCGCGATGGTCGCCATTCCCACATATACCGGTCACGGAAGATTGAACGATACCCCAAGGAGATACTAGGGAGATAATAAAGGCCTCATCGCGAGGCCACCGGGTAGCTTCCTGCTCGGTTCATCCACAGCGGGTAGCTTCCTGCCCTACGAAGAAGTGGATCCAAAGCCCTCATCACGAGGCCACCGGGTAGCTTCCTGTTCGGTCCATCTACAACGAGTAGCTCCCTGCCCAACAACGCTGTGGATCTAAAGCCCTCATCGCGAGGCCACCGGGTAGCTTCCTGCTCGGTCCATCCACAGCGGGTAGCTTCCTGCCCTACGAAGAAGTGGATCCAAAGCCCTCACCGTGAGGCCACCGGGTAGCTTCCTGCTCGGTCCATCCACAGCGGGTAGCTTCCTGCCCAACAACACTGTGGATCCAAAACCCTCACCGCGAGGCAACAGGGTAGCTTCCTGCTCGGTCCATCCATAGCGGATAGCCTCCTGCCCAACAATGCTGTGGATCCAAAGCCCTCACCACGAGGCCACCGGGTAGCTTCCTACTCGGTCCATCCACAGCGGGTAGCTTCCTGCTCAACAACGCTGTGGATCCAAAGCCCTCACCGTGAGGCCACCGTGTAGCTTCCTACTGTAAGTCGATGTACAACACCCCACGAGTTGCGGGGAGGCGGAAATATGAAAAACGATCTTGTTCTTTATGCAAACATCGACTAACCGAAGATCTTTACTAAACGATAATTAACAACAACCATAGAAGTTCTTAATTACTATGTAAAGGGATTATACCTAGTGAATCATGTCCTTCATCTTTTCGATCTCTACGTCCTCCTCGGCCTCCTCTAAGTGATAGATGATCCACCCGAGAACCCTAATCCAAGCTTCACCTCCAAACGTGAGATAACTAAGTTTCTCTAGTTGCTAATCAAAGGAACTTAGATCATATAGAGTTAGGTTATGGAGTGTTTAGTCTATTCTAATTCTTGATCTCAACTCATGAGTGGTAGGATTAGATTTTGAAGAGAGAGTGAGCTTGAGGAGAGAGAAGGTGAAGAAGATCATGATAATGATATTGTTTCTCACTTGAATATATGAAGCATAATAAATAAACAAATAAATGAATAAATATGATTATTCATCATGCTACATTAATTCAATATGAGTGATTCACTATATGAGTCATTAAGCATTTAATGATGCATTAATGATATGATGAATCACACAATGAGTCACAATTGCATTTAATGAAAATGCCACCTAAACCCTCAAGTCACCATCCTTCTAGAAACTTCCCGTAAAATTACGAGAACGCCCCTCCCATCCGTGAAAACACGGAAAAACTTTAGACTGTATAAATCCAATAACCTGATACTAGAATCTGGCTTAAACCAAAGCCGTCTAGTAAAAACTGTCCGAATGTCGTACGTGCGTTTAAACACGTATTCGTCCGAACCCTTTGTCGTAAAACCATACGACCTCTATATCGTTTCGCCTGGAATTGGGAAATCTCTGTGTGGGACTCTAAAGACTCGACTACTACGCTGGCAGTAGGTTTAACCACAGACCGCAAGCGGCACTAGCTGTACGTAACGGTCCCCAGGTAGATGTCGATAAGAAGGCCGATGAGGAAACCCATCCGAACTCCTACTGAGCCTGTCCGTGACAATATCCGCGCAGTACGGTCTGTTCGTCTAAGAGTATCGCATGTATGGTCTAGGGAGGCGGTGAACGTCAGACCCCTAATAACCGTACAAGTCGTGTCGGCATGGCTCAAGACCATCCGAGAATCTACTGATCAGTCCATCAGTAATTCTCAATCATCCCTGGCCAGGGACTTATGGTAATGACCAACCGATCACCGTGCATTATCAACTCCCTATACCGGGAGAGACGAATCCCTAACAGTCGCTCACTGCCTCCACATGGCTCGGGACTGTGCCCAACTAAAACCTGTTTGCACGACTCCTTTGAACCGTGGTAGGGTAGTAATCAAAGCACAATGGGAACTCACACGAGACAAATGACGACCTTAAGTCAACGGACTATCTGCACACATGTCACCTGAGAACTGCTATCTGACGTTAGGTATAATACCATCCAGTCAGTTCTCGGCGAGTCTTGTCCGGTGTACTCACACCCAGTGAGCATCTGTATACAATCTTAGATGCACTCCACCAATGGCTACGGGACCAATCCATCGCCCCTCCTCAGGGTCTAGATATGTATACACTAGTCTACTCTAGAGTATCGATGCCCAGTCTCGATACTCCTATGACCAGGGACATGTAAGGATGTGCCTATTGACTATCCAGCTCCCACAAGTATGACTGCCATCACAACGCCGGTAGTCAGGCAAACACCCTAAGGGCTTTATCAACATGTTTATAAATACAAAGTAAAATATATCACACGTTAAGATAAAGTCAAACCAAATAGCGTACTATCATATCAAGCAAGATTGTCATGTACATACATATCTCTAGTATCCTATACAATGAAGGCCTCTAGGGCACATATATCCAACAATCTCCCAATTGCACTAAGGCCTATAATTGGTGCAATGAGTACCCACTGTCTGCACTAGATCCAGTTGCTGGGGTACCGCATGCCCAACATCTCAAACAGCCTCTCGAACTGGACTTGAGGGATGGCCTTGGTGAATGGATCTGCCGTGTTGTCTTTTGTGTCCACTCTCCGTACCTCGATCTCCCGACGATCCACGATCTCCCTGATCAGGTGAAACCGCCTTACGATATGCCTGGATTTCTGATGGGACCTTGGTTCCTTCGCTAATGCTACAGCCCATTGTTATCACAATACAAAGGTATTGGATTGGCAATGGACGGAACCACCTGAAGTTCAGAGATGAACTTCTTCATCCAGACAGCTTCTTTTGCGGCTTCACTAGCAGCTATATACTCAGCCTCCATAGTTGAGTCTGCGACGGTATCTTGTTTGGAACTCCTCCAAGATACCGCCCCTCCATTGAGGGTAAACACAAAACCCGAAATGGATTTAGAATCATCTTTGTCACTTTGGAAGCCGGAGTCGGTAAAGGCCTCAACCTGGAAGTCCCCATTACCGTAAATTAAGAACATCTCCTTAGTCCTTCTCAGGTACTTGAGAATGTTCTTTACCGCTATCCAATGCTTCTCACCTGGGTCAGACTGATACCTGCTTACCACACTAAGTGCGTAAGCTACATCTGGTCTGGTACATAACATCGCATACATTATAGATCCTACTGCCGAAGCGTAGGGTATAATGCCCATGCGAGCCCTCTCTTCATCAGTCTTTGGAGACATCTCTTTGGAGAGGGTGATCCCGTGACAAGCGGGTATATTACCGTATTTGGAATCTTCCATACTAAATCTCTTTAGTATAGTGTCAATATACCTGGACTGTGAAAGTCCCAATATTCTATTAGATCTATCACGATAGATCTTAATGCCCAGAATGTATGATGCATCTCCCAAGTCTTTCATGGAGAATTTCTGTGACAAGAAGAGCTTTACTGATTGTAGCATAGGGACATCATTCCCTATTAGCAGTATGTCGTCGACGTACAAAACGAGAAAGACTACTGCTCCTTCTACAATCTTCCTATAAATGCATGGTTCATCTACATTTTTGATAAAGTCAAATTCTTTGACTGTCTCATCAAAGCAGATGTTCCAACTCCGCGATGCTTGTTTTAATCCATAAATGGATTTAAGCAACTTGCACACTCTTCCGCTGCTCCCACTATCTAAGAAACCTTCTGGTTGATCCATGTAAACACTCTCTTCTAAATGTCCATTTAGAAAAGCTGTTTTTACGTCCATCTGCCAGATTTCATAGTCATGGAAGGCAGCAATCGCAAGCAGGATCCAAATGGATTTAAGCATAGCTACAGGTGAAAAAGTTTCATCATAGTCCAATCCTGATCTTTGACGAAAACCTTTTGCAACGAGTCTAGCTTTGTAGGTTTCCATTTGTCCAAATGCACCAATCTTCTTTTTGAAGATCCATTTGCATCCAACTGGTTTCACCCCAGGAGGAGCAACTTCTAAAGTCCATACTTTATTAGTGTACATGGATTCCATTTCGGATCTCATAGCATCCAGTCACTTCACCGAGTCGCTACTCGTGATAGCCTGCTAGAAACTAGTAGGCTCATCATCATCGATGATGCAATCCTCTCGATCCCTGTCTAGAAGAAAACCATAGTATCTTTCAGGAGGATGAGAAAGCCTACTAGATCTGCGTAGTGGCGTTGGTTCGTCATGTTCTATTGAAACCTGAGGTTCTACTAAGTCCTCGGCAGCAGTTTGAGGTTCTGGAATTTCTTCCAGTTTTACCACGCTCCCACTAATTTCTTTTGCAAGAAATTCGTTTTCTAAGAAGACAATGTGGCGAGCGACAAACACCTTTTATTCTTCAGTGTGGTAGACCATATACCCCCTTGAATGCTTGGGGTATCCTACAAACTTGCATAAAACTGATCGTGTCTCTAGCTTGTCCGGATTATGCTTTTTGACATATGCCGGACACCCCCATATCTTGATATACTTGAGATATGGTCTCTTCCCGCTCCACATTTCATATGGAGTGGTAGGCACAGACTTAGTCGGAACTCTATTCAATAGGTATGCTGCTGATTCTAGAGCAAAACCCCAGAAGGAAAGTGGAAACTTAGCACTACTCATCATTGAACGCACCATATCTAATAGCGTGCGATTCCTTTTTTCTGATATACCATTATGCTGAGGTGTATAAGGCGGAGTAAGCTGAGAGAGAATTCTATTCTCTTTTAAGCATTCAAGAAAACTGGTACTTAAGTATTCTCCACCTCGATCAGATCGAAGTGTCTTGATGCTTTTACCAGTCTGTTTCTCTACTTCATTTTTATACTCCTTAAACTTTTCAAAGGCCTCGGACTTATGTTTCATTAAGAACACATGTCCATACCTAGAGAAGTCATCAGTAAAAGTAATGAAGTAGGAGTGACCGCTTCGTGCATGCATAGACATTGGACCACATATATCATGTGTACAAGTCCCAAGAGTTCTGTGGCTCTTTCTCCGTGTCCGGTGAACGGAGATTTGGTCATTTTTCCTTTGATACATGATTGACAAGTTGCATATGATGAATATTCAAACGGATCTAAATATCCATCTTTATGTAACTTAGTCAACCTTGTTTCGTTTATATGACCAAGTCTACAATGCCATAGGAAGGCTTGATTTGAATCTGGAGCCTTTCTTTTAAGTGTGTTTTGAATATTGAAAACTTGAGGTTGATTAAGTATGTATATGCCGTTTTCCAGTGTGCCAAACCCAATCAATTCTTGATTTAGGAGAATGTTCATGACATTTCTTTCAAGAGCAAAATTATATCCTTTATTAGACAACAAAGATACTGATATAATATTACACAGCATACTGGGAATACAAAAACAGTTGTACAATACCAAAATGTTCCCACTAGTCAACCCTAGGTGATATTCCCCTATTGCAATTGCATCTACATGCATTCCATTGCCCATCCGGAGAGTCATATCACTTGTCCCCAGTGCTCTACTATTTCTCAGATCCTGCAATGAATTACAGATGTGAGAACCAGAACCGGTATCAAGTACCCATGATGTAGAGTTTACTGAAAGACAATTTTCGATTATGAACACACCTGAAGCAGAAGCAACAGCTTGCTTCTTGTCCTTGGCTTTGAAGGCCAAACAATCCTTCTTCCAGTGCCCTTGCTTTTGACAATAATAGCATTCGTTTATATCTGCCTTCACCCTTCCTGCATTGTTCGTTCCCTGCACCTTCTTGACCCCACCCCTCGGTTTGGTGGCTTTCATCTTCTTCTTCCCTTTAGCTTTCGCTTTAGATTTAGAAGAGGATGATTGGCCAACATACAGAACGGGGGTCTTCTCCTTTTTCAAGGAGGTCTCTGCTACCCTCAACATATTGAGGAGCTTTGGAAGATCAGCTTCCATTTCGTGCATGTTGAAGTTTAGCACGAACTGAGAGAAGGTGTGGGGAAGGGACTGCAAAATCAAGTCGATGTACAAATCATTCTCTAGCACGCATCCCAGGTTTGCGAGTTCCTCAATGAGGCTGATCATTTTGAGGACATGCTCTCCAACAGGTGATCCTGGAGCTAACCTCATCTGGAAAAGTTTCCTTGAGGTCTCGTACCTCGCGATACGGGAGTGCTCCCTATACAATTCCTTGCAATGGAGAAAGATGGATATAATATCCATACTCTCGTGCTGTTTCTGGAGTTCATTGTTCATGGACGCCAGCACGATACACTTAGCTCGCTCACAGTCTAGATCCCAAGTTTTGCGAACTTCCTTGTCCGCAATTGAGGAATCTGGTCCTGGGATAAGGGGAGGAACAGCGGTGGTAACATATGCTACTTTATCATAAGTCAGTGCAATGTTGACATTCCTTGGCCAATCTTTATAATTCTGTCCGGTCAGTATATTTTTTCAAGTAATAGTTGAAGTCCTGTCATGGTAGCTGCCAGAGAGAGAGAAAAGAAACACTCAGCATATGCTTTTGCAAGTTTAGATTGGTTATTAGTTTATCTAAACAGGATGGCTCCCACTGTTTCCTCAAATCCTTCTTCAAAACCTAAAAGAAGAACTAGTCAGGATTTAATCACACGTCATAATACTTGCTTAACCGTTCAGCCAGGCCAATGTTGGTACTTCGAGGGAGGTTTTCCAACGCTTTCGCGAAGCTCCTTAATTAAATAACCTCTTTTCCCTGGAGGCGTAGCCCCTCTAACACCTTTCTGGACACCTACTTGGTTTATAGCATTGATTGTTAAGTGAGAAAATTTCCCGAGAGTAATCCTACTCATCAGTGGGATCGGGATCCAACTATCATTGTATGATGCCCTAGATGGAAGCCACTCTAGTCACCATACTCCAGAAGGTATGTTAAATCTGCAAGTTTCCTTTATGTTTGAAACTCCCGATATGGTTTTTACCCCAAGCTCTTATGACCTTGACGTAGGCCAACAAATCATAAGACGCAAGTCAAGTTCCACCCGTTGTTGTCCTGATTAATTTAGGTATATCGTACATGCCCTTGACGTAGGCCAACAAGGCTGTACGTCTGTCCTAAACTAATGCATCTATCTATGTAACAAATAGGCAACACACTGCTACCATACACTATGCTTTGACGTATGCCAACAAGCATAGCATGAATACGATGTGCTGTCTATTTGAAACGACGGAGGGTTACGGCTGGATTTTGGCAAAAAACCATTAACGTAGTGAACTTGATGTAATCGAAGGAACCATGATAGCCTTTATTAAAAGAAGTGGTTTAAGCTCCGCATTTAAAATTTGCTTTTTGAAGAAAACTGAGTGGTTTTGAAATTGTTCCAACGATTCAGTTTAGGTTTTATTTTCTTTGCATTAATAATAATGCGTCCCATCATTAACCTATCATTACAGAAAACAACGAAAATACAACGTCCTCTTATGCCATCCACATTCGCCTCTGGGTCCCGTCATCACCCGTTAGGTTACTTAACTAACGGCAGAGCGGGGGCTGGGCTAGCGCGGGTGTAAAACATAAGTGACGTCTAAATAGCTATCATATATAGATATTGTACATTCGTCAGACGCAATAATAGGCATTCCAGATCACAGATGAACATTATTGGATTATGCAAGCAATCCGCGTTTCTTTTGAGCCTGCAACGAAAGTCGGATTACACAGTTGTGATGAATAGCCATTAACCCACCCTAGACCCCAACGGGTACGGCAAACTACCCGCCAAGTACCCGAAGTGAAGCGGTCTCCCTCAACAATGTGAGTAGGCCACTAAACACTTCGGAATACCCGGTAGTTTGTGCACCCCACCTTGGGTCTATCCTAGGAGCAAAAACAGTAAAAAGAAATAATACAACGGTGGCTACAACTGCAACCTGGATGTGCCCCGCAAAATAATATTACAACTTATTACAATTACATCGAATGAATTAATACAATAACCCATCAACAAAACCCCGGCTAATCATCACAACAATCCAATACAGTTCATAATCACATACAGTTAAAAACATCACAGATATGTGCAACCCCCTGCCAACCGACATACTAGCAGTTATGGGAGGTTTACGAACACATAATACAGTTCACAGATATAATCAAATAAGCAAACATCGTATAATTTCGATCGATCAAACACATTAGATTCTACTCCACAACCTTCTCTGTAAATCTGAAACTTGAGCAGAAAATAAATCATTCCAGAAAAGACAAAACATCACAGAAGAGCCACAGGGAAAAATTGGGCTGAATCGGCTCCAACTCGGCCGCGGTTCCGCGGCTCAGTGGCCGATTTAGGAGCCCATTTTTTTCCTGTGTTCTTATAATTTCATGTAAGTTATTCTGGAGGTCCCAGAAAAAATTTTGGGCCTCATTTTAAAAACGACAGAAACTATGTGATATCGGTGTATTTTCCGGTTTGTTTTGAGTTCGAAATTCATACGACTTTGCAAATGAGTTAATTATTGTTTAGTGAGGCTCTGATACCACTGTAAGTCGATGTACAACACCCCACGAGTTGCGGGGAGGCGGAAATATGAAAAACGATCTTGTTCTTTATGCAAACATCGACTAACCGAAGATCTTTACTAAACGATAATTAACAACAACCATAGAAGTTCTTAACTACTATGTAAAGGGATTATACCTAGTGAATCGTGTCCTTCGTCTTTTCGATCTCTACGTCCTCATCGGCCTCCTCTAAGTGATAGATGATCCACCCGAGAACCCTAATCCAAGCTTCACCTCCAAACTTGAGATAACTAAGTTTCTCTAGTTGCTAATCAAAGGAACTTAGATCATATAGAGTTAGGTTATGGAGTGTTTAGTCTATTCTAATCCTTGATCTCAACTCATGAGTGGTAGGATTAGATTTTGAAGAGAGAGTGAGCTTGAGGAGAGAGAAGGTGAAGAAGATCATGATAATGATATTGTTTCTCACTTGAATATATGAAGCATAATGAATAAACAAATAAATGAATAAATGTGATTATTCATCATGCTACATTAATTCAATATGAGTGATTCACTATATGAGTCATTAAGCATTTAATGATACATTAATGATATGATGAATCACACAATGAGTCACAATTGCATTTAATGAAAATGCCACCTAAACCCTCAAGTCACCATCCTTCTAGAAACTTCCCGTAAAATTACGAGAACGCCCCTCCCATCCGTGAAAACACGGAAAAACTTTGGACTGTATAAATCCAATAACCTGATACTAGAATCTGGCTTAAACCAAAGCCGTCTAGTAAAAACTGTCCGAATGTCGTACGTGCGTTTAAACACGTATTCGTCCGAACCCTTTGTCGTAAAACCATACGACCTCTATATCGTTTCGCCTGGAGTTGGGAAATCTCTGTGTGGGACTCTAAAGACTCGACTACTACGCTGGCAGTGGGTTTAACCACAGACTGCAAGCGGCACTAGCTGTACGTAACGGTCCCCAGGTAGATGTCGATAAGAAGGCCGATGAGGAAACCCATCCGAACTCCTACTGAGCCTGTCCGTGACAATATCCGCGCAGTCCGGTCTGTTCGTCTAAGAGTATCGCATGTATGGTCTAGGGAGGCGGTGAACGTCAGACCCCTAATAACCGTACAAGTCGTGTCGGCATGGCTCAAGACCATCCGAGAATCTACTGATCAGTCCATCAGTAATTCTCAATCAGCCCTGGCCAGGGACTTATGGTAATGACCAACCGATCACCGTGCGATATCAACTCCCTATACCGGGAGAGACGAATCCCTAACAGTCGCTCACTGCCTCCACGTGGCTCGGGACTGTGCCCAACTAAAACCTGTTTGCACGACTCCTTTGAACCGTGGTAGGGTAGTAATCAAAGCACAGTGGGAACTCACACGAAACAAATGACGACCTTAAGTCAACGGACTATCTATACACATGTCACCTGAGAACTGCTATCAGACGTTAGGTATAATACCATCCAGTCAGTTCTCGGCGAGTCCTGTCCGGTGTACTCACACCCAGTGAACATCTGTATACAATCTTAGGTGCACTCCACCAATGGCTGCGGGACCAATCCATCGCCCCTCCTCAGGGTCTAGATATGTATACACTAGTCTACTCTAGAGTATCGATGCCCAGTCTCGATACTCCTACGACCAGGGACATCTAAGGATGTGCCTATTGACTATCCAGCTCCCACAAGTATGACTGCCATCACAACGCCGGTAGTCAGGCAAACAACCTGAGGGCTTTATCAACATGTTTATAAATACAAAGTAAAATATATCACACGTTAAGATAAAGTCAAACCAAATAGCGTACTATCATATCAAGCAAGATTGTCATGTACATACATATCTCTAGTATCCTATACAATAAAGGCCTCTAGGGCACATATATCCAACACCTGCTCGGTCCATCCACAGCGAATAGCTTCCTGCCCAACAACGCTGTGGATCCAAAGCCCTCACCGCGAGGCAACCGAGTATAATCGAGTGACGCCGACCCATTCAAACCTGGCTATCGTTCAATTCATACTCGATGCGCAATCGTCACATCGACTCCGGGGAAAGGGAAGATACCGACCTTCCTATACTTGGCTATCGTTCGATTCATACTCGATGCACGATCACCCCTCTGCTCCGGGGAAAGGGAGGGTACCGACCTTCCTACACTTAGACTATCGTTCGACTCATACGATCGTCGCCTAGAAAGGGGTGGACATCGACATAACACTTGCAAGATGAAAAGACTTACGAGCTAAAAGTATTTGCAAAAACGAAAATACTCAGGAGCTAAAGTGCTTGCAAAATGAAAAGTCTTACGAGCTAAAAGATGATCAAACATATGAGCAAAGAAAAATACATACTTTATTATGATCAAAATTATGTACAGAGGTATTGTGGGCTCCTCAGCCTCATAAAAAATGCCCGGAGGCTTACAAAATTCTAAAACAAAAAATACATACAAGAGAAATCGCTAAGAGAGGATAGCTTAGACCGCCCCCTCCGCCGGTATCTCTCCCTGCTCGATGCCTCCATCAGGGGCCAAAACGGAGACCTCAGGCTCGGTGTTTCCACCAACAGGCTTGCCTCCTGCTGCCAGCTCGGCGCCTCCCCCTTGCGGCGCTTCCTCGGCGTGGGGGAACCTAGCATGGAGCTCACCGTCCGCGAACTCTGGCATTGATTCCTTGACGGCATCGAGGGCTTTGTGCCACCCGATGGCTACGGATTCGGCGAGATCAAGGTAAAATTGATCAGACGCCTTATATTCTTCTACGGCCTTCGCCGCCCGGCTCTCGGCAAGCTCCGCCGCCCGGCCCTCAGCAAGCTGTGCCGATTCTAAGGCCGCCCGAGCATCCTTCTTCATGGCATCCCTCGACCTCTTCATAACATTGTAGAGGCTGTTCGTTTTCTTCATCTTGGCTTGGATAGCCCGGTTGGACTCGTTTAGAAGCCGATGGGACTCCTTAAGCTTCAAGATCGTCAGCCCTTCGGCGACCAATCTTGACTCAAGCAGGGACGCCTTCTCCTCCGCCTGCTGCAATCGATGGCGAAGCTCTTCCTCCCGCGAGGAGGACTTACCCGCCTTCTTCATCGCGGGGGCAATTTCCTCGGACTCCATAGCGACGAATAGAGCGCAGTGCCGAAGGACCTAATGAAAGCAGCAAGCATGTTAAAAAGCTAAAACAGAGGAAATAAGACTTAAGGAATTTGGGAAGAAAGCTAAATACCGACCTGAACCGCCTCCTGCGCTATTACGGCCACTTGGGCCTTCATGGTGCCCCGGGGAATCTTTCCCCCGGCTGCCTTCTCCATGTCCGATAGCAAGCTGTCCGCCACAGAAAGCCCCGAGGGCACCTCAATGTAGAAGTAGCCCTCCTGCACTTGGATCCCGGTAGGGTGTGTCCGAGAGACCACCCGCTTCTGCCTCTTGAGGAGGACTTCCTCGGCGTCAGGAGACTCCTCCTCCCTCGCCCGGGGCGCCGAGTCTCGCACGTGCTTCTGACCCCCCGCGGCGCTCCTCCGGGACCGGGGGTGCTGCGGAAGGCTTGGCCGAAAGAGTTTTCTTCGGGGCCGTGCTTGGACCGGGGCGGGACGAGCTTGCGCCACCGGTCTTTTTTCCTTAAGCTTTGGCAGCCATAGCAGCCATGATTTTTGATCGATCCATGGGCTCTGCAAAAAAGAACACAAAGGAGAAAAGATCAGCAAAGTTGAAACGGCAAAGAAAATTTAGCAAAGTCTAAACAGATCGTCAAGAACCCTAACTTACCCAAAAAACACGCAGGACTGAGCCCAGCCCAGCTCAGTACCTGCTCAGACAGCATGACATCCGCCCACTAGATGGGTTCCCACTGGGAAACCACCCTCGCCTCGGGGGAGGTCGACTGTTTCGCCCTTGGGCAGTCGGCCCTGTGCCATTGTGTGGGCATAGGACAATCCCCGCCCTCCGGTGGCCCGACGAAGACATACTTCTTCTTCCATTCATGGATGGAGGAAGGGACGACCACTACCCCTGACTCGGCTGTCCTACCCTTACGTTTTTTATACGAAAAATACACCCAGCTCGCCTCTTTCTTACTTGTACAGGGGTGATTTTTTGAACAAAGGAAAGACACGAGGAGGGTCAAACTGAAGGGGATCCGATCTAATTTCAACCAGACAAGAAACCCGAGGAGAATCCTTGATTGATAATCGATTTTCGTGTCGTGTTTTGAAAAGTGTAAAGATCACAACCAAAGAAATTTGTAAACCGCAATCAATAACGGTATCTTTTGTAGGTTCGTCGGTGAATGCGGATCGTCTACAGGGAAAGTGTGATTTGATCGATCTTGTTTTAGTTGAATTGAAAATTAAAATACAAAAGAAAATGATTCAATAATTGTGAAATTTAGTTTCAAGAATCATCACGAATTAGATCTAAAATCAAGAAATGATAGAGATCAAGAAAATATCCAAATCGTTTGAATTATCAAGATTTGTAAAGAGGCTTGTCGAAATCAATCAAATTGATAGTGATGATGAATACTTATAATTACAAATTCTTATCTATTGAAAATTTGTTGCTAGATCGATGACAATCAACGAGATTTAGGGATCTATTGAAGAAACTAGAGTTTCTCCATCATCATCCCTTGACCTTTTGTTGATTAGCATTCAAATTCCAGCCTCTAGGAAATTCAATCATCGATCGTTGATCTCTAATTTGGAGCGAAAACATTCAAGAAAATATCTCGCTCAAAACTAGGTTATCGTTGATTCAATTTCCTAAAGTTTACAAAACTCAAAAGACTTAAGAATCGTTCAAGAATTTCATCAACATTATCTACCTATTCTCTCGATTCTGATACAAGCGGAGTTTTTACTCACGCATCATTATAAAGCAATCAAGAACTAAGAATATCATAATGCGAGAATGAATAGAAAGCAAGAATAAAGATTTTCACCTTTTATTATTCGACGTTTCGTTACAATACACTCAAAGATTACAAGATTTGAGGAGGAACTAAATCGTCGAACCAGCTTCGCATCGTCTTCTTGAGTCGCGGATCATCTTGGATATCTTACTCGGATGAAGATCGACGCTGCTTCAAAAGCTCGTTGAAGGCTTGCTTGATTTAGTACTCGATGAATCTTGATTTGGCTTTTTGAAAATGGATTTGGGGCTAGAGTTTTGAGTTGCAAGTTGTGTCACTCAACTTGTGGAAATTTGGCTCAATATTCAACAACCTTTTTAATGAAACCTTAGGTACCTTTTTATAGTGTTTCCCTTTGGCTTCCCTTAGAAGCTAGGTATAGCTTCCCTTGGAAGCTTGGTTGTTATGAAGCTTGTATAAGAAGATAGAGTAGAGAAGTTTCTAGATTAAGGTAATTAGCTAGCTTGCATGAGAAGCCTTGTTGTTGGAGGGAAGCTTCTGGAGATTTGAAGCGTCTTGAAGAAGTTTGGCCGTTGAAAGGGGGCCTCTGCAAAAAGTTCTTACCTCTGACGAGTCGACTCGGCCGCGGATCCACGGCGGATCGGCCTGACTCGGCCGCGGATCCGCGGCCGTTTAACTGAGTTGCTGCATCATTTCTCCTGTATTATTTCATGTTGTCTTCATGGTTATTTCCTGATGTCTGGAATCTTATAATTCTTTCTAGTTTACTGCCAGATTTCAAGTTTTGGACTTGATGCGTTTTATCAGCACTTTTGTGATTCCGGCTTTTTAACCTGGAGAATTTCCTGCACACAATCTCGCGATAAGGATTGATATATACAGATCAATGCAAGTAGTAATAAACACTTAATTTCCCTCTAGAATGTCGATTATAACTATAACATAGGTTATTTGGTATTTTCCATATGAATTCGTAATCTGTGTTATAATTACAATAAACACCTATATATGAATGATAAGAGTAGGGAAATTAACGTGTTGAGAATGCAATATTTTCGACTGATCAAATTCCCCCAAACTTAATTTTAGTCGTCTCGAGCAAACGTCTTTTATTCAAGAGAATGAGAAAATAAAGAAAAAGAAAAACTAACTAGCACACTTTCGTAGGCAACACGATTGCACTGAGCACGTGCAACAAGCCTTTAAACCTCTAGGTGTCCATAGTAGGAGGTGTGTTGTCTCCTAAGGGTTTTCAGCAGATTGCACCCACAAAATCCCATAATAAAAGGAAGACCGTGAAAATTACATATAAAGATAAGAACTATAAAAGAAAGACTTTGAAAATTAGAGTTTCCAACTACACTAGCTTTTCAGTTGTCTTGAGCCCTATCTTAATAGTCGAAAAGATGTTAGAAATCACGTCATCTCTCAATAAAACATCGTCTTTATTCTTCATTCTTACCTTTCTTTCAAACATTGATCATATAACCCTACGTGTGTGTAAAGGACATCCCTACACTCGGAGAATTCAATTCAAGCTATCATACTCTTGTCCATCTACCTCGTACTTTTTAATTAATATTTAGATGGAATTTGCTCACACATTTTTCATGCGACCGTTAATACTTCTTGAGGTACTAACCGACCGATTACTCATGTGTTTGCTGATTAGGTGTATTTAATATTTTCCTCATCTTGCAACACCTAAGGCTTAGCAGTGACTCCCAAACCAGTTGGTCTAAGGCACTAGGTGATGAAGCACCCTTGCTATATTTTTTTATTGCTGCCTTGGTGATAACAAAACCAGTGTTCATTTTTGTTTTCACCATTTTATCTTTTATTTTCCATTTATTATTTCCTTCATATTTTGGCTTTTAGACAAGAGCATTTCAAGGTATCATCTACTATCCCGAGTTTCAAGACGTGTGTAAGTGCGAATAGTAGGGTATCAACATTCAAATGTTTGGCTTCCAGAATAGGAACTATATTCAGACTTATTTTTATCCTCAGATTAGTGACTTCTTTCATCTTACTAACCCTTGGGACAACGGTTCATAACTACTTATTACTAGTTCGTTTAAGAAAACTTCTAACTTTCTAGGTTTTCTTAAATTTTTCTAATCTTTTGGATGTAATTTTTCACTATCTAATCTTTTATTATAAAATTAAATATTTTTATCTTTTAAAATTTTTATATGTTTTAAAAGTTAAAAGTTTTGTGCTTATGCAAAATATGATGCAAATGATGCGCAAATAAGCACAAACCTCCCCCAAACTTGTTTTCAACAGTGTCCTCACTGTTGCCATCTCCTAAACCTCAAAAAACCTGTAAGCTTGGGAGGAAATTTATTAACGGGGGCAATACATATGATCATGAAAATCTCCCCCAAACTTATTCTTTTCACTCACCTCCGTTCTAAAGATGATACAGTATTTTATAAGACATGGAGGTGCGACAGAGGAATTTTAATCAAAATAAAGCAGCTCCTGTAAAAACAGGAGCTCCTCCGTGGGGTCAGTAGAAAAATACGGTTTTAATCTATGTCCATTTACTTTAAAAATTGTACCGTTTTCAACATTTTCTACCTCAACTGTCCCGTGTGGGTATACATACCGCACAACAAAAGGTCCTTTCCACCGAAATTTTAGCTTACCCGGATGAAGTGTTAGTTATATGTATGCCCTAGAGGCCATTACTATACATAGGATGTATATTATAGTGGGTGCTTGGACATATATAGGGATGACTTTCTTGCTCGACATGATAGTATGCTATCTGGTTGATCTTTACCTTAACGTGTACACTGATTGTCTCTCTGTTACATGTTGGTAAAGCCCTTAGGATGTGTACTTGACTACCTGGACTATGATGCGGATCATACTAGTGGGGACATGGTAGTCCATAAGTACATCCTTCAAAGTCCCTAGTCGTGGGTATATCGAGACGGGGTATCGATATACCAGAGTAGACTAGCGTATACCTTCTCGACCCATACAGATGGGCGATGGATGATCCCATATCCATTGGTGTTTGACATCAGAGATGATATACGGGTGCTCAGTGGAGACTGGGTACACTGGACGGACTCGCCGAGAACTCCCAGATGGTATTATACCTTACGTCAGATGGCAGTTCTCTGGTGACACTGGTACAGAGTAGTCTGTTGACCCGAGATCGTCATAGAATCTTGTGTGGTTCCCACTGTGCTTTGATTTCCACCTTACCACGTCTAAGAGGGCGTGCAAAACGGTGGTTTTTGGGTACAGTCCCGAGTCACATGGAGGCAATGAGCGATAGGAGGGGATTCATCTCTCCCGGTAAAGGGGCTTGATGTTGCGCTGTGTTCGATTGGCTATAACCGGAAATCCCTGGCCAGGGTTGCTGAGATTTACTGGTAAGTGTTACCTGTAGTTTCTCGAGCTGTTATAGACCTCATATCGACACGACTTATTAAGCTGCTGGGGTCTGACGTTTACCGCCCCTAGGCGAGATATGCGACATATCAGACGAACAGACCGGACTGTACGGTAAGTGTTACTGGTTGGATTCACAGGAGTGTGAGCGGGCTTGCTCATCGATCTTCTGATCGCTCAATACCCGGGTGGCAGTTACGTTTAGCAGACCGCTTGCGGCTTGTGGGTGTTTGATATGATCATCACCTGCTGCCGGCGTATTGACGAGTCTTTAGAGTCCTACACAGAGGTTTCCTGGCTCAAGCGAAACGAAATAGGAGCGCATATGAGATATGTGCGGGACCGAGAATAATTCGTGTATGTGATACCGTATTCTATTCTCGCGATGAATGTATCGAATGGTTGTATGCGATATAACCTAGTTATCGAATCAAGGATTGATTCGATAAGCCGATACATTGGATATTAGTCGGTTATATGCGATATGACCGGATCGTTAAATCAAGTGTTGAATTAATGATTTAATGCATAATTATATATTTGATATGTTACTTTGCATTAACTAATATTGGTTCACTTTAAATGGATTTTCTCACTTGTAGTTCACAAGTTGTATATGTGATATATTTTTGTGCACTTGGATGTATCATGCTTGATGATACATGTTAGCTAGGGTTTGTGTAAAGAATTTAACCTTGGTTAAGTAAATGGTTAGGGTTTTTGTTTATTCATTCTTTTATCTTTTTAATTTGGATTAAAAAGAAATGGGATAAGAAAACAAAATGGTTGCTTTCATTCTTGAAGCTTCATGAAGTTTTGACCAAAGTGACCATTTTGTCTTCATGCTTAACCCTAACCATTGATCTAACCTTAGTCAATTCTCTACACCTAACCATGGTTCATATTATGATAAGTATTCATTTTCTTTTGGATTTATAATTAACTTATCATAATATTATCCTCTTCTTCTTCTTGAAGATGAAGAAGCATGCAACCATCAATGGTGATTTGATGAAAAGAGTGAGAAATCCAATTCTAAAGTGAACCCACCTCCTATTTCTTCATCCTCTATCTCTTGCCAAGTAGTATAGGGTGTTTTCTTCACAAGTTTCATGACTTGGTGAAGTGGGAGCTTGATCTTGTGATGCCTCGACGTAGATCATCTTCGGCATCGTAGTCGATGACCTAGCCCGCCCATTTCTCCGATGAAGCCGACGCTAGAGCCCGGGATTTGATTTGGACAGCAAGGAGACTTCATCATGGAGCTATGGAGGTGGAGAACCGGATCTACAAAGGTTGTATTTCCGTTCACTTAGTTAAGTTGTTAACTAGTTGCATGTTTCGCCTAAAATTCTAGTTAACGATCCGTATTAGGGTTTCTCAGCACTTGTAAAAATGGCATGGTTGATGCCTTGTGAGACCTCATTAGTGTGCCTAGGAACCCTCCAGTGGTATCAGAGCCTAGCTAGAGGCTTAGGCGATGCGTTAACGAAGTTAAAACCCCGATCGAACCTAAACACGACGAAATACACCCCTCTCTGGTCCTTTTTTTAAAATCTGGGATTTTTCCAAATTAAAAATACCTGAAAAATTCAGCAGGGAAAGCTAAGAATTCTGGTGAAAAACGGGCCCCCAATTCCTCAATTTGGCCGCGGAACCGCGGCGTTGACCCACCATTGGCGGCGGTTCCGCGGCAACATAATGGTATTAGGGACAGTTCTTTTCATAGTAATTCCTTTCTCTGTGTTTACTATTTTATGGGTATTTTTAATCTGACACAAGTGTTGTGCATTCTGGGGTTTGTTTTGTAATCGTTGATTCGATCGGGAATTTTAAATTCGTTATTGTTTTTCCGGGTAAATTTTTGAATATGTTAAAAAGTTCGATCGGATATAAATACCCACTTTTTCCCCTGTTGGGAAATTTCCAAATGTTGGATCTTTCCGTGGTTTAATAACGTTCTAAGTAGTGCAAGTAACGCGATAGACCCTCTAGAAGACAACAAACCTTAACTCGATTATGTGACCGTCTTGAACTGCCCTTTGAACCTTCAGGTTTGGGGCAGTACGGCGTGCCACATGTGAGGCGTTGGCTTGACCCTTCTACGGCTGGACCGTTGGTACTGAGGCATGAACTGGATGTTTTTAAACTTGTTTCATGTGTTGAGCTGTTTCGGGAAAACTTGGGTGTTTGGATGTTCGATCGGAAAGTTTAACATTTTCTATTTATCTGGAATGGGATACAATAATTGGAATTCACAAGTAGTTATGAGATAACTGAATGAATGTTATAAACATAGCACATTAGTCTCACTTGATCGGTTGCCACGGAATTTTGATGTGATCAAAAGTCCGTCGCAATCACGTAGCGTACGCGGATACTCGCCGGGTAAACTTAATAGACAGCCTCACTCCATAGCCCCGACTAAGTGACTGAAGGAGAACCCCGTCGCCGAAAGCATCCGTTCGGGTGCTAGCGGTAGCGGTGTTCCGCCTTGGTGCACTTCGTCGACGGCGTCGGGGGTGCGGCCGCCTACTAAAGTTTGCAACGAGCATTCGATCAGTTTTTCGGGAATCTTGTTGAATTGCCCGACTTGATATTGAAAAGTGTTTTCGATTTTGAGACTAAAATGCGGGGTTTATAATTGTTAGGCATGTGATGTCTAAGGAATTCATTTGATTAGGCATGCGATGTCTATGCAGATTGCGGATTCCAACTGTTGTAGTTTTACACTTTCTTTTCTGTGACCGTAAGTGTAATATGTGATATCGCCGGTTTCGTTGCTATATGTCAACGACAATTGGGATGCGCATATTTACTTACGTTGATGACATGTGATGTTATGTGTTGCTGGATATGTTATATTGGATCGTCGTGTTTGAATAGCCGGGGGTTTTTATGTGAGATGAGTGTTTTTCATTTTCATTCATGTAAAAACTTGTATGTAATATTCTTTTCTTGGGACACTTCCAGGTTGCGGAAGATGTCACCCTTTGTATATTATTTACTTTTCCGCACTAGGATAGACCCAAGGAGGAGGGCACAAGTAACCGGGTTCTGGAGTCCAGTGGGAGACCAACTCGAAGTGTCGAGTCCGGGTCTCCTAACTCCAGAATTTGTAGGGTTGCTTGCCGCTCTCGTAGGGGTCTAGGGGTGTGGGTTTGGCTATTCATCACGACCGTGGAATCCGTGTTTTATACTGGCTCGTATTGAAAACACGGACGTCCTAGTATATCCAATATTTCATATGATTCTTCTGCTGCGATATCTGTGATGTGATCATGTGATATGTTCTCTGATGGATACTGTATATAGTATATATGATATATTATATAGACGTTACTTATGTTTTACACCCGTGCTAGCCCTGCCCCGTCTGCCGTTAGTTACCTAACCAAACGGTGCACGAGGGGACATCGAGGCGAATGCGGATGGCATAAGTGTACGTCGTATTTATCTGTGATGTTTAGGTACTTAAATGATGGGACTTCATTAATGTGATTAATGAAATAAAAGAAACCTAAGATATTGTAGAATCGAATTTCAAAATAAAAAGGGTAGCTACAGTTCTTGCTTTGCACAGCGGTATATGTGATATATCCTGCACCTTATTCGATGAGGAAAGGACCGAGATCCCTTTACCGGGAGTGACTCCTTTAGCAATAACTGGCAGATGCTACACACTCGGTTTGTCTTCTGATTGCTTTTAAGTGTTTTGCTTTGCACAGTGATATATATGATATATCCCGCACCTTATTCGATGAGGAAAGGACCGACGATCCCTTCACCGGGAGTGACTCCTTTAGCAAAACTAGAAAAGCTTCAAAAACACTCCTTTTTAAAATCATTTGATTCTACAACGATATCAAGTTCATTACACAATAGGTTTTCAGAAAAACCTGTCGTAGCCCTCCGTCATTTCAGATAAGTACTAGTTAGTATTCGTGCTACGTTTGTTGACTATGTTAAGGCGTAGTGTGCGGTAGCTAATTAGTGCTTATCTGCATAAGCATATGATGCGATTGGATTAGGGTAGTCGTGCGACTTTGTTGACTATGTTAAGGGTCGTGCGGATGGGTTTAATTCAATCGGGAAATGACGGGTTGAACTTGACTAGCACTTATGATTTGTTGACTATGTTAAGGTCATATAGCTGCTAGGGGCAAAATATTATCGGGAATTTCAAGTGTTGAAATTTGCAATGAGATTGCATACCTTCTATGAGATAGTTGGATCCTGATACCCACTGCGAGTAATTGTTACTCCTAGGAGAGTTTTATACATTACAATTAGCCGATCAAGTAGGTGTCTAGAAAGGTGTTAACGAGGTTACGCCTCTGGGAAAACGAGGTTTACATTAATTAGGTTCGTGCGAAAGCACGGGGGACCTCCCTCAAAGTACCGACACTGGCCTGGCTGAAAGATTGGCGAACTTGTAGTGTGTAATTAATCCCGGCTAGTCTTTCCTTTTAGGGTTTGAAGGAAGATTTGATAAAAACAGTGGGAGCCATCCTGATTAGATAAAATAATAACCAATCTATTCTTGCAAGAGCGCACGCTGAGTGTTTTCTTCTCTCTCTCTCCAGGTAGCGACCATATCACGCCTTAATCAAGATAATAAAACGGATATATTGACCGAACCCGCTTGTTATACTGAGCTGGGGAACGTTGGTCCCGCTCCAACTTATAATTGTTATAAGACAGAGCAGGAAATTGGGGATTACCAGAATTCCCGTGCCGCCCAAACGAAGAGAGTGCATGCTGATGCATCATCTTCGGATGTCTTCGTTACAAAGAACTATTTCTCAGTATCCTCCGCATCCTGGGTATATGATACCGGATCAGGATCCCAGATATGTAATCTGTTACATAAGGCTACAGCTGGGTAGAGAACTGAGAACGGGTGATAAGTTTCATGAGACAGAGAACGAGACAAGTGTTGCAGCCAAGTCTGTTGGTCACTGTCACCCTGTATGACCAGTACATTGATTCTGAACGAATGTTATTAGATACCGAACCTGATATACAAAATCATATCAGTCTCTTTACTAGTAAAGAAAGGATATAATTTTGTATTGATGGATAATGTTTTGAACATTTCCTATATCAAAAGTTAATCGGTTCAGGCACGTTATCTAAAAGCATTGATGTTCTAAATCAAACTACAGTTCTTAGTATACGGAACACACACAAGAGGAAGAGTTCAGACATGAACGAATCCTTCTTGAGACATTGTAGACAAGGTCATATCAATGCGATCCGACTGGCTGAAGTTACATTTTAGATGCATATTTAAATTAGTTTGAATTTACATCTTATGAAACTTGCCAGTCATGTCACAGAGATAAGATGACCATAGCTCCGTTTACTGGAAACAGAGAAAGAGTTAGTGAACTCTTGGGATGATACATGTTGATGTATGTAAGGTCCCCTGTCTACACATGCCAAGACCGGTTCCTTGTACTTCATTACATTCTCTGATAATCTCTTTAGATTCAGACATATGTTCTTGTTGAAACACAAGTCCGAACCTTTTGAGATATTCACAGAATATAAGTTAGAAGTAGAGAACCAATACGGGTATAAGTATTATGTCCTTTGATGAGATCAAGGAGGAGAATACTTGAGCACGAAATTCTTGGACTTTTCTAAAGGAGAATGAGATTCTCTCTCAGCATTACTCCTCCGTATACACCATAGCACGATGGTATATCGGGGCGGAGCAATTGCACCCTATTCGATATGGTGTGCTCTATGATGAGTACTACTGAGTTACCTGTTTCCTTTTTGGGAGTTATGCGCTTGAGAAGCTGCATACCTATTGAATAGGGTTCGAATCAAATCAGTTGC
Organism: Agapanthus africanus; assembly: GCA_030015575.1. Classification (NCBI taxonomy): domain Eukaryota; kingdom Viridiplantae; phylum Streptophyta; class Magnoliopsida; order Asparagales; family Amaryllidaceae; genus Agapanthus; species Agapanthus africanus. Next base: position 364,531,649 of record CM057351.1, on the reverse strand, counting down.
CTACCACTTCATATGTGATATGGAAAGGGAAGAGCCCATATCTTAAGTTAGTTAAGATTTGGGGTTGTCTGGGCTATGTCTAAAAGCAAAATCCGGACAAGCTCGAGGCAAGATCTGTTATGTAGAACTGGAAATGTTCCAGCTATACAAACTGCAGCTGATGATTTGAAAGAACCAAAGGATTCAATAGTTACCAACGAACCTCAGCCTCTCCGCCGATCTAGTAGGGTTCCTCACCCACCTAAGAGATACTTCGGTTACTCTATGACAGTGGGAGCGAGGATTTCATCATGAGATGATGACCCAACTAGTTTCGAGCTGGCCATCAGGAGTGGGACTCTGTAAGAATGGCTGGATGCTTAGCGATCTGAGATGGAATCCATGTACACCAACAAAGTATGGACTTTGGTTGCTATATCTGAAGGGTTAAATCCCCATCAGGAGCAAGTATATCTTGAGAAGATTACTTGGTGTAGATGGAAAAGTTGAGACTTTCAAAACTAGACTTGTTAAAGCTTTTCGTCATCGACCAGGCGTGGATAATGATGAAACCTTTTCAAGTGGCTATGCTTAAGTCCATACAGATCCTACTTGCCACGGCTACATACCATGACTACGATATCTGGCGGTTGGGTGCCATGACTGCTTTTCTAAAATGATGTTTTAGAAGAGAACGTCTATAAGTACACAGCCAAAGGGCTTCGTAGACAGTGGGAGCAGCGGAAACGTGTACAAGATACTTTATAGGATAAAGCAGGTATCTCGGAGTTGGAACATCTGTTTTGATGTGTTAGTCAAAGAGTTTGACATCATCAAAATGGTAGATAAACCTTGTATATACAAAAAGGGTAGTAGGGAGCATAGTGACGATCCTCGTAGAGTACGTGGATGACATACTCTTGATAGGGAAGGAGTTTCCTATGCTACGCTCGGTCAATCTCCGCTTATCACAATGATTCTCCATATAGGATCAAAGTGATACCTCCTAAATCCTGGGTTTTGGATCTATGAGATAGATCTAATTGGATGTTAGGATTCTCACTAGTTGTAGTGAGATGGTATCAACCGATCCTGGGGAGAATCACTGGAAGGGTTACAGGGTGATAAGGACGACTGAAAGTCAGTCGCAGGCATTGTCTTTACCCTCGGTAAAGGGACGGTATGTTGGAAGAGTTCCAAGCTAGATACCGTGGCATACTAGAAGATAAAGGCTAGATACATCGCTACTTAAGATGCTACCAAAGAGGCAGCCTGGATGTATATTTGTTCATGAGATGAACTTAGTTCCTCCCATTGTGTGACAATGGAGTTGTGGCTTATGCCAAGGAACGTCCGTCCCATCAGTGATCCAGACAAATTCTAAGGCAGTATCACCTGATCATGGAGATAGTTGATCTCCAGGGTGATCGAGGTTAGGAGAGTAGACTCAGAGGACAACACGGCGGATCCACTCACAAAGGCCTTTTCCCAGAGAGAGACTTTTATGGGATGGTTGAGTATGAGATACTACAACCACTGCTATCAAATGGCCCTAGTGCAAGTGGGAGATTGTTAGTTATATGTATGCCCTAGAGGCCATTACTATACATAGGATGTATATTGTAGTGGGTGCTTGGACATATATAGGGAGGACTTTCTTGCTCGACATGATAGTATGCTATCTGGTTGATCTTTACCTTAACGTGTACACTGATTGTCTCTCTGTTACATGTTGGTAAAGCCCTTAGGATGTGTACTTGACTACCTGGACTATGATGCGGATCATACTATTGGGGACATGGTAGTCCATAAGTACATCCTTCAAAGTCCCTAGTTGTGGGTATATCGAGACGGGGCATCGATATACCAGAGTAGACTAGCGTATACCTTCTCGACCCATACAGATGGGCGATGGATGATCCCATATCCATTGGTGTTTGACATCAGAGATGATATACGGGTGCTCAGTGGAGACTGGGTACACTAGACGGACTCGCCGAGAACTCCCAGATGGTATTATACCTTACGTCAGATGGCAGTTCTCTGGTGACACTGGTACAGAGTAGTCTGTTGACCCGAGATCGTCATAGAGTCTTGTGTGGTTCCCACTGTGCTTTGATTTCCACCTTACCACGTCCAAGAGGGCGTGCAAAACGGTGGTTTTTGGGTACAGTCCCGAGTCACATGGAGGCAATGAGCGATAGGAGGGGATTCGTGTCTCCCGGTATAGGGGGTTGATGTTGCGCTGTGTTCGATTGGCTATAACCGGAAATCCCTGGCCAGGGTTGCTGAGATTTACTGGTAAGTGTTACCTGTAGCTTCTCGAACTGTTATAGACCTCATATCGACACGACTTATCAAGCTGCTGGGGTCTGACGTTTACCACCCCTAGGCGAGATATGCGACATATCAGACGAACAGACCGGACTGTACGGTAAGTGTTACTGGTTGGATTCACAGGAGTGTGAGCGGGCTTGCTCATCGATCTTCTGATCGCTCAATACCCGGGTGGCCGTTACGTTTAGCAGACCGCTTACGGCTTGTGGGTGTTTGATATGATCATCACTTGCTGCCGGCGTATTGACGAGTCTTTAGAGTCCTACACAGAGGTTTCCTGGCTCAAGCGAAACGAAATAGGAGCGCATATGAGATATGTACGGGACCGAGAATAATTCGTGTATGTGATACCGTATTCTATTCTCGCGATGAATGTATCGAATGGTTGTATGCGATATAACCTAGTTATCGAATCAAGGATTGATTCGATAAGCCGATACATTGGATATTAGTCGGTTATATGCGATATGACCGGATCGTTAAATCAAGTGTTGATTTAATGATTTAATGCATAATTATATATTTGATATGTTACTTTGCATTAACTAATATTGGTTCACTTTAAATGGATTTTCTCACTTGTAGTTCACAAGTTGTATATGTGATATACTTTTGTGCACTTGGATGTATCATGCTTGATGATACATGTTAGCTGGGTTTGTGTAAAGAATTTAACCTTGGTTAAGTAAATGGTTAGGGTTTTTATTTAGTCATTCTTTTATCTTTATAATTTGGATTAAAAAGAAATGGGATAAGAAAACAAAATGGTTGCTTTCATTCTTGAAGCTTCATGAAGTTTTGACCAAAGTGACCATTTTGTCTTCATGCTTAACCCTAACCATTGATCTAACCTTAGTCAATTCTCTACACCTAACCATGGTTCATATTATGATAAGTATTCATTTTCTTTTGGATTTATAATTAACTTATCATAATATTATCCTCTTCTTCTTCTTCTTCTTAAAGATGAAGAAGCATGCAACCATCAATGGTGATTTGATGAAAAGAGTGAGAAATCCAATTCTAAAGTGAACCCACCTCCTATTTCTTCATCCTCTACCTCTTGCCAAGTAGTATAGGGTGTTTTCTTCACAAGTTTCATGACTTGGTGAAATGGGAGCTTGATCTTGTGATGCCTCGACGTAGATCATCTTCGGCATCGTAGTCGATGACCTAGCCCGCCCATTTCTCCGATGAAGCCGACGCTAGAGCCCGGGATTTGATTTGGACAGCAAGGAGACTTCATCATGGAGCTATGGAGGTGGAGAACCGGATCTACAAAGGTTGTATTTCCGTTCACTTAGTTAAGTTGTTAACTAGTTGCATGTTTCGCCTAAAATTCTAGTTAACGATCCGTATTAGGGTTTCTCGGCACTTGTAATTTCAGAAAAATGGCATGGTTGATGCCTTGTGAGACCTCATTAGTGTGCCTAGGAACTCTACATGAAGATGGAGTCGTAAATCATAAAGAAGGACTTGTTGATTAGGTGTAAAAGTTTTTCTCAAAATATTTTTATTGTGAAATACCTGAGTCCGATTCTTTACAATTACAGTATTGTCATAAGCTTCATCACGGAGTTCGCTTGGCTCGTTTAATTGCAGCTTCCGAAAGTTGTAGGCTTGATTTAACTCAAAGTTAAGTTCTCTAATGGCCCACATTGCTTTGTGCTCAATCTTGACCGGAAGGTGACAAGCCTTTCCAAACACTAGTCTGTAAGGAGACATACCTAGATCGGTTTTATATGTAGTTCGGAACGCCCAAAGAGCGTCCGTCAATTTGGTTGACCAATCTTTTCGATTTTTAGAAACAGTTTTCTCCAAAATTTGTTTGATTTGTCTGTTTGAAATCTCAGCTTTCCCGCTCGTTTGGGGATGATAGGGTGTAGAAAGTTTGTGGTTGATTGCATATTTCCTCATCAAAGTCTCAAAAGACCGATTGCAGAAATGCATCCCGTTATCGCTAATGATAGCGCGTGGATGTCCAAATCGCGAAAAGATGTTTTCTTTTAAGAACTTAATGACAAACTTTTTGTCATTAGTGCGACAAGGAATAGCTTCAACCTATTTCGAGACGTAATCAACCGCAAGCAATATGTACAAATTCCCGAAAGAGTTGGGAAAAGGACCCATAAAGTCAATACCCCAAACGTCGAAAATTTCAACCACCAAAATGGGTTGAAGTGGCATCTCATTTCTTCGGGAAATCCTACCCGTGTGTTGACACTGTGTACAGGTTTTGCAATGATCAAATGCATCTTTGAATAAAGTCGGCCAATAAAAACCGCATTGCAAAACTTTCTCCGCCGTCTTTCGAGAACCGAAATGACCCCACATGCCTGATCATGACAAAAAGATAGAACACTCTTGAATTCATCATTGGGAACACACCTGCGAATGATCTAGTCAGGACAATACTTAAACAGATACGGTTCATCCTAGTAAAAATGTTTTACTTGGGATAGAAATCGATGTTTGTCCTGTTTCGACCATTCACGGGGAATAAGTCCCGTAGCAAGATAATTCACAATATCCCCGAACCAAGGTTCAGTGGATACATTCAAGAGTTGTTCGTCTGGAAAAAAATTATTGATCGGCAGGGTCACAGGTGAAGAAGAGATACGCGAAAGATGGTCGGCTACAACGTTTTCACATCCTTTCTTATCTTTAATAACAAGATCAAATTCTTGTAATAGAAGGATCCAACGTATTAGCCTACCTTTAGCATCCTTCTTCGCCAAAAGATGTTTCAAGGCGGAGTGGTCAGTGTACACAACAATTGGTGAGCGAATCAAGTAAGGCCTGAATTTTTCTAATGCAAATACAACTGCCAAAAGTTCTTTTTCGGTAGTTGTATAATTAATTTGAGCTTCGTTCAGGGTCTTACTTGCATAATAGATCACGTGTGTCATCTTTTCAATGTGTTGTCCTAAGACTGCACCAACTGCAAAATCTGATGCATCACACATAAGCTCAAACGGGTGGTTCCAATCTGGAGAAGATAGAACGGGGGCTGTAGTGAGAGAGTGTTTGAGTGAGTCAAATGCAGCCTCACAATCCGAGTCAAAGTGAAAGGTTGTGTCCTTGGCCAAGAGAAGAGTTAAAGGTCTAGCAATTTTGCTAAAATCCTTAATGAATCTCCTGTAAAAGCCTGCATGGCCAAGAAAGGATCGTATATCCTTCACGCATTCGGGATGAGGAAGGTTTTGAATGACATCTATTTTAGCTTTACCAACCCTAATGCCTTTCCGTGAAATAACATGTCCAAGCACAATTCCCTCTTGGACCATGAAATGGAATTTTTCCCAATTCAAGGTTAAGTTCTTCTCTTTACAACGAGTAAGAACTGTGTCAAGATGTGATAGGCAGTCAGCAAAAGAATCTCTGAATATCGAGAAATCGTCCATGAAAATCTCCAGAAAATTCTCGACCATGTCCGAGAATATCCCCGTCATACACCGCTGAAATGTAGCCGGAGCATTGCATAACCCAAAGGGCATGCGTCTATAAGCAAAAGTACCAAAAAGACAAGTAAATGTGGTTTTGTCTTGATCCTTTTCGGCAATAGGGACCTGGTTATAGCCAGAGTATCCATCCATGAAGCAGTAATAATCTCGTCCAGCTAAGCGTTCTAGCATCTGGTCAATAAAAGGTAGAGGAAAGTGGTCTTTTCTCGTTGCGGTATTGAGTTCTCTATAATTAATACATACACGCCACCCAGTTTGAGCGCGTGTCTGGATTAACTCATTTGCCTCATTTGTTATAACCGTGATGCCTGATTTCTTAGGAACGACATGAATTGGACTTACCCATTGGGTATCGAAGATTGGATAAATGATATCATTGTCAAGGCATTTGACGATTTCTTTCTTCACCGCATCCTTCATGACGGGGTTCAACCGTCTTTGTGGTTCTCGGGTTGGCTTGGCTTCATCCATCAGATGTATATGATGTTCTACAATCAACGGACTAATCTCTTTGATGTCAGCCATAGTCCAACCAAACGCATGCCTATTAGATCTCAATACCGTCAAAAGAGCGTTCTCTTGCTCTGGGGCTAGAGAAGCTGATATGATAACAGGTAAAGACTCATTCTCACCTAAATATGCATATTTAAGGTGAGAAGGTAAAAGTTTGAGATCTAATGCGGGCGGAGAAACTATAGAAGGTGGGGTCATTGAATGATATTCAGAGTCAAGGAGAAGCTCATAGCCTGCATAAGATACAGACTCGGAAAATGAAGAGTCAAGAGTTTCATACTCAAGCGTGGAAAATGTGTCCTCACTAAGATGTGACAGATCAAACATTGATGTGCTAGTGTCATCGAGATCTTCAAAGCAAAGTTCATCAACTTCGCAGCTTTCGGTAGCAATCTCGTGGACAGAACAGACATCAAGTATATGAGCAGAGGGTTTAGACGGCTGACTTCCAATTTTATAAATGTTCAGTTCAATTGTCATTTTTCCAAAAGATAGGTTCATTGAACCGTTTCGACAATTAATGACAGCATTGGAAGTGGTAAGGAATGGTCGACCCAGAATCACCGGAATTTGGTTCTGTGGGTTTGCTACAGGTTGTGTATCGAGAACAATAAAGTCCACAGGGAATATGAATTCCCCGACTTTTATCAACACATCCTCCAGTTCACCCCTAGGTTTGGTGATTGATCGGTCTGCCATTTGGAGAGTGCAATGAGCTGGTTTCAACACTCCAATCCCTAACTGCTCGTAAATAGAATATGGAAGCAGGTTAACACTTGCGCCAAGGTCAAGTAAAGCACGGTTAATGTTTTTACCCCCAATAGAAGTCGATATCGTAGGACATCCTGGGTCCTTACATTTCTTTGGTAACTGTGGGGTAAAAGCAGTGCTAACATTATTAGTCAAGAAAACCTTTTTAGGCACTTGAGTCTTCCTCTTCCTAGTGCACAAGTCTTTAAGAATTTTCGCATAAGCGGTGACTTGTTGAATAGCATCTAGGAGAGGGATTTTGATGTTAACCTGTTTGAACATTTCCATAATCTTCTCCATATGTGGACTCGATTTATTACCTCTTAACCGATTCGGATAAGGAGCTTTAGCAATAATAGCTGGGTCCATCATTGGAGAAGGTGGTGTGTGTGGAACTGATCCCAGAATAGGAGTGGGGATCATCTTTGGTGGAGTAGAAGAGGTATGCTGAGGTGTCGAGTCTTGAGGAAAACGAAGAATAGGCTCGCAAGAAGGTGGTGGGGTAGAAGAACTGTGGTCAAAAGTAAAAGTGTGTGTGGAAGGAAAAATCTCAGCCGGGGTGTTATTGATTAATTCTTCATGATTATCAATCTCTTCCCCAACGTGATTGTTCAGCACTCTTCCAGATCTCAACGTTGTGATGGCATTCACATTGTAGTGTTGTGAATGCCCAGGATTCGGTAGGGGTTGAGACGGAAGTTTCCCTTTTTCTCTAGCACTCATCTCGGCTTTCAATTGGGCAATTTGAGCTTCCATCGATTTAATACTCTCACTTTGGGAGTCAGAGTTTTTTTGGATTTTATCGAGGGAAGACTTAAATTCAGCCGACATTTGTTTCATAAACATTTCAAAAGTTCATTCGAGTGAAGAGGAATTATCAGTACCGGTCAACTGCAAAGGATTATACGGTGCAGGTGTGTTGACCGGATTTTGAAAGTTTTGTGATTGATAGGGGTGCTGAGTCAGTTAAAATGGCCGCTGTTGCGGTGGAGGACCCCTTTGAAAATTATTTTGGTTTGGAACTGTGTTTTGATTTTGTTGTTGGTTCCAAACAAAATTAGGGTGATTCCTCCAACCCTGATTATAGGTGGAAGAATACGGATCGTTTCTAGGACTTTGTTGGAAAGCAGTATTGGTATGCTCTTGACCTTGAAACGGAGAATTTAAAGGATGTTCTTCTGTAAGATGTGATGGATCAGAACAGCATCCACATACAATTTTGGAAAGTGACATCTGATTTAGGGAGCCTGCTAAAAATTTATGTTCCATAGCTTCGAGTTTCTTTTGCATTGCTTCCATTTCAGCTCTAACTCCTATGGAAACATCAATTTGGTGAATGCCACCCCTAGACGATGACTGGTTTACACTCTCCCACTGTAAAGATTTTTCAGCGAAATCTTCTAAAAATCTCCAGGCTTCACCATCATCTTTAGTCATGAAGGTGCCTTAACACATGGATTCAAGGTTCTGTTTTGTTGTAGGATTAATGCTCTCGTATATGATTCTGCACAGATCCCATCTAGGAATTCCGTGATGAGGACATTGAACTAACAGATCCTTGAAGCGTTCAAAACACTTCGAGAATGGTTCATTTGGAAGCTGGGTAAATTGATTTATTTCGCTACGGACTCGAGCTGTTTTATGATTAGGGTAGAATTTCTTAAGGAATGCTATTACGAATTCTCCCCAGTTCGAAATAGAATGTGCGGCTGTGTTATAAAGGCACTTCTCGGCTATATCGCACAAGGTAAATGGGAGAAGACGTAATCTCATAGCATCCACAGAAAGCTGTGAAGTACCCATCATAGCGCATACATTTTCAAATTTGGTAATAAAGACATATGCGTCTTCAGACTCGAGACCGTGATATTTTGGTAAAAGATTGATGTATTGGGGTTTTATTTCAAAATTGTCCCCATTGGCTGGTGGAATGGTGAGACAGGTCGAAAGAGGACCTCGCATAGGGTAGCATCTCTCTTGGAGAGAGATGCGGGGTGGATTCTGCGCACCTGCGGACGGTGGCAGAGTAGTGTTAAAAAAGTTTAATGGAGAACTGTAACACCCGAGCCCAATAATACTCTTTATATTACTAGTTGAGGGTTGTGGTTTGCTCATTTCCAATTTTCCTGATTTTCTGGTGTTTATTGCTAAATTTTACCCGGTTAAGTCATTTTGGCACATAACAAATTTTAACTCCGAAAATGAAATTTAAGATGTCCATCTTGGCCTACTCGTCGCCACTAGTCGCGTGGTAGCGTCCACGTGTCGAGATTCCGTTCCGTTTGGCTAAACAGGCAAGTTTGGACGACTACGCGCGTGTGCAAGTGTCCGACTTGGGGGCATGCATTTTAATCATTAAACACCTATTTTCAAAATTTGGAACCCGCTTAGAATCTTATAATTTGAATTTGGATCATTTGGGCGCAACCCGGGCGCGATTTGGAGATGTTTCATTTCGCGCCAAAAAGGGCCCATTTGAATTTAATATCGAATATATATATATACCTTCTAATCTATCTTTTCCTAACTGCATATCCCCTAAAATCCTTCAGAAATTCCTTTTGATTTTCACTCAGCCAATCACGAGCTCCTATTGAGCTCGTGGGCCCCGTCTCTCTTTCCCCCCAGTCTCTCTCTCTCTTCCCTCAATCTCTCTCTCTCCACTCAATATCTCTCTCTCTCTCTCTTCCTCTATATATAATTCTCATGCAGCAGCCGCCCCCGACCCATCTTCGTCGCGAGAAACCCCCTCAAACCCTAACCCTAGCCCTCGCGATCCCGTCGCCGACTTCCTCGCGACCTCGCCGTCGCCGCCCTCACCACCACGACCTCCACCGCACCCACCTACCCTCTTCCTCCCGTTCTCCCGCTCCTCCCCGCGCCTGCAACCCATTCCTGACCTCGCCTCCACCCGCGCAAACCTCGCCGTCGACACCACCCATCGTCGTCGACGACCCCGCGACCCCCTCTCACCCTACTCGACCCGACCTCGTCGTCGTTTCCTTCCTCCCCTCGCCGGAACAGTAAACCCGAGCCCTAACCCATCGCCTACCCCGCTGTTCGCCGGAGGAACGTGCCGGCGACCTCGTCGACGCCACCTCCGACCACCTCCCTCTCTCCCACGACCACCAGAGCCGACCACACTCCTCTCCAACTCGCCGCAGCACACTACCCTGCACACCCGAGGCATTTCCCCTTGCTGCAGCCGCCGCCGTCGTTTCGCCGGCGATCCAGTGCCGTCGAGCCATCGTGTTTGCACCCTGTTTCTTCCCTGTAAGTTTCCTTCTCCTTCCTTTTGGTACAACACCCCCGCTGGTCCGTATCGTGAATGCGTAGTTTTGTTTGCTAACTTTGTTGTTCTGTTTGCTGCCGGATCCGACCGTGCCGTCTGACGAACCCAACGCTCCAGCGAAGTCCCCTGGTCCGTGTGATCCCGTTGACCTCTGTTGGGACTCGATCTGTGGCCTGTGCTTTCATATCGCGTTTCTGCCGACATCGCATCCGTGTTTCGGTTCGCGGAACCGCCGAGGCAAGTATCCGAATACTTGCTTAACATGCTACAACTTAATCATCATATTATAACCACACAACTAATATAACATCGATACCTTTTATAACTTGGAATCGCTAGCCACGATTATCCGTAACCTTAAATCAATGAAATCATTGCTCGCTTTAACCGGTCTGCTATTAATTCATACTTAACTAATCAAACCAAGTAGATCATCCCCACTTCCTTTGTTAAAATCACTCATGAGACAATTATTATGCTTAGTTCAGATTCATGTAACTCCATTACGTATATTATCGATATTGTTCGTCTTGTGGCTTTTGCACCTCAAAGGTGCGTGAACCGGATTAATAAGAGAATACGAAACATCACTGTGTTTACCTAGATTAATATTGTTATTTACTGTTTCCTGCTACTGTTCATTATTGATTGTGTACCTGTTGTGAGCACTTACCGATTGCACGACATATTGGCCTGACCCTGCTACACCTGACATATACATACTTACCGACTCATCCCGTTGTACCATGACATTACTTGTTCCTGATCTCGTGCCTAATGCCGACAAACCTAACCATTCCTGTTGTCGATCCAGACAGACCTACTTTTACTTGACATTGCGTTGGCATTAGTCCTTGACTACTGAATACCTGACTTGACATACATAGTTTGGGGGTATGGGGAAATCAAAGGTGAAACCGACTTGTAACTCAACAGTTCGATACATTGTTCTGATCAGTCTTACGGGCTTGGCCAGCTCCGGAGTGTTGATGCTGACATCACTCATCTATCCTACTACCTTTTACTGCTTAGCGGCACGTCTCGGATTCAGCCCCGAGGATTATGACCGTGGTCCCGGGCACGCACGGGATACTATTGAGTTACATCGACGATTCATCAATTGGTTTCAAAGACTATAGAGTAGAAAACCTGATAGGACAGTTTAGTCACTACTGCACATTACCCTGTTTATTACTTCTTATTACTGCTTTATTCATGTTCATGCTTGCATTGTTTATTACCATGTTTATGCTACATACTTGATATCATGACGCGCTGACGTCTGGGTTTTGCATGGCCCAGATTCCGTACCTTTGTCGTCGACCGAGCAGGAGTACTTCAGCCAGCAGGCTGAACTGTGAGTTCTTTAGAGTTTAGTTCATTTATGTCATTTCATTTCCAGATGTGAGCCCGCATTATGGGACATACTGTTTATTCATTGTATTGGATCATTAGCTTCCGCACTTATTGTTTATTGATTCCTGTTATTATGGATTTGGACATGTATTAGTTTAGTTTTATCTTGTTCTTGATATCCTTACAACCGTAATGTGACTGTGGATGGATACTTCCTACCCACAGGTAGCATGGTTGGCTATGTCACGTGCCTAAATCTTGCGTACTCTGGGAAGCGGGACGTGTCATGGTTTTATGGTATCAGAGCCATAGGTTAATTGGGTTGATTCCTTGTAGTTGGGTATTGCACCCGATACGCGAATCATAATACCCGTGATTAGGAAACATGTCCTGCCACCTTGACCGTTTTACCGTCCTTGAATCATTCTTCCAGATCATGTCGACATGCAAACTTACTTTGCATTGTCAATTCGAAAACCCAATTTCTTGTTATCTCTAGGACTTAGGCGACTTGGGTGGAGTTAAGTAATTGCGGCTATGATACCGCGGCATAGCTACAATGCAGTACTCTATTTAAGTATCTTGGAGTTCTAGCCTTGATCTATACTCAGAATCTATCATCATGCTAATGTTGGGTACTTTGATTTCCAGGATTCATGGCAGGTACGAATTTGAAGATGGACCAAAGAAGTGCGGTCTTAGCCGCCAGGCGTAGAGTGATAAGGGGATTGCTGGAGAGTCTAAAGGAACAGATCGAGCTGGAACCGGCTTTTGCACTGAACCAAACGTCGGTACGTAGAAGTATTCCAGTGAACAGGCGCAGCGTAGCACCGATGAAGAAAATGATTGTGGGTGATCGAAAGGGGAGCGTGATCTGAAGCCACTGCCATAAACCCGGACATGTGCGAAGGGAGTGTCGTATGAGGCTGGGACTCTGTTTTAGATGTGGAGCGGCAGATCACACCGTTGATGCTTTTCCGTCGAATCCTCGCACAAAGGATGATACACAGAAGCCTCCGCAGGGACCGTTCCAAGGACAGGGACCGCTTACTCAAGGACCACAGCAGGCCCGAGCGTTCGTGTTGACAACGGAAGAAGCTAAGGCATCGGGAGAAGTGGTTTCAGGTAATTTACTTGTTCATGGTTTTCCCGCTTTGGCATTACTTAATTTCGGAGCATCCCATTGATTATGTCATCCAATTTATAACTACGCACTCGATCACCTGCACGACCCTGTCTAGTTTCTGGGACATACACACTGGGAATGGGAAAATCATAGCTAGTAAGGAAGGTAGAGAGTGTACAGTTGTTGTTTACGGACGGGAGCTTTTGCAGATTTCTTGGTGATAGATACGGGCAGTTATGAGGTTGTCTTGAGGATGGATTTTCTTGGCACTTTCCACGCCCACATTGACTGTAGGGCAAGGAAGGTAATTCCAGATTCCCGGACATCCTAAGTTTACTTTCGTTGGAGGAAGAAATTCTGTCGGGCCAGTCGAGTTTAGGGCTAGGCCGACGAACAGTGTTCTTGCGGCTATGGTAGTGGAGAGTGATGAAGAGCCGGCAGTTGTCCGCGACATTATGGATGTATTTGAAGACATTTCGGGCTACCACCGAAGCGAGATGTGGAGTTTGCGTTTGACCTTACTCCTGGTGCAACGCCAGTATCAAAAGCTGACTATGCAGTGGCACCAGTAGAAGTGGAGGGAGTTAAGAAACAAGTGAGTGAATTACTCGAGAAGGGATGATTCGAAGCGGCAACTCACCTTGGGGAGCTCCAGTTCTTTTAGTGAAGAAGAAGGATCGCACTGCCGACGCTGAGACAAGAGAAGTTATTTGCGAAAGTGAGTAAGTGCGAATTCTGGTTGGAAGAAGTGAGGTTTCTGGGGCATGTCGTGTCGGGCGATGGAGTCGCCGTTGACCCCGAGAAGATAGCAGCAGTTCGAGATTGGCCTGTTCCAAGGAATGTAGCTGAGATAAGAAGTTTTCTTGGACTCGCCGGATACTACAGAAGATTTGTGGTGAACTTCGCTCGTTTAGCTGAGTCGTTAACCAAGCTTACGCGTAAGGAGGTACCGTTTGTGTGGACAGATGGATGTGCATTGGCCTTCGAGGCGTTGAAGCAGAAGTTGATAACCGCCCCTATCCTAACCGTACCGGATGATTCAGGAGGACTGGTGTTTCACAGCGACGCATCGGGAAAAAGATTGGGATGTGTTTTGATGCAGAATGGGAAAGTCGTCGCTTACGCATCGAGACAGCTGAAGACTCATGAGAAGAACTATCCGACTCACGACTTGGAGCTTGCAGCCGTGATCTTCGCCCTGAAGATTTGGAGACACTACCTTTTGGGCGAGAGAGTTGAAGTCTTTACGGATCATAAGAGTTTGAAGTATGTGTTCACTCAGAAGGAGTTGAACATGAGGCAACGCAGATGGTTGGAGCTGATGGCCGACTACGACCTTGATCTTAAGTACCATCCGGGAAAAGGTAACGTCGTGCCAGATACGCTAAGTCGGCTACCAGCAATTCATTTATTGACTGCACAGAGAGAGATCATTGAGGAGTTTCGGAGATTTGACTTGGAGGTTGTGCTACCGCGTACTACAGGACAGTTGATGCAGTTGCAAGTACAATCGTCCTTAGTTGAGAAGATTAAGCGGCGCAATCGCAGGATCCTAGACTGCAAAAGTTTCGAGAGCAGGTTGGAGCTGGACTACGAACCGATTTACTGATCCATGAAGACGGTTCGTTGAGATATGGTAGCCGTGTGTGTGTGCCAAAAGGAGATGTGCGTGAAGAGCTTATGAAGGAGGCACACAGTTCAGCTTACTCTGTACATCCAGGAGGGACAAAGATGTACCGAGATATTCGACAGCATTTCTGGTAGGAAGGCATGAAACGGGAAATTGCTCGCTTCGTGGCTAAGTGCTTGGTGTGTCAGCAAGTCAAGGCTGAATACCAAAGGGTTGCTGGTTTGTTGCAACCACTTCCGATTCCTCAATGGAAGTAGGGACTTATAGCCATGGATTTCGTGACGGCTTCACCGCGGAGTCCAAAGGGGCAACAATGTTGTATGGGTGATTGTCGATCGGTTGACCAAAGCAGCTCACTTTATTCCTTTTCGGGTTGGTCAATCGACAGAGACTTTGGCAGAGCGGTACATGCAGGAGATTGTCAGGTTGCATGTTGTGCCGGTAAGCATCGTGTCCGATCGGGACACTCGGTTCTTGTCACACTTTTGGAGGAGTTTACAAGAAAGTTTGGGGACTCGATTGAAGTTCAGCACAGCTTATCATCCCCAGACTGATGGACAATCAGAGAGAACGATCCAGACCCTTGAAGATATGTTGAGGGCTTGCATGTTAGACTTCAAAGGTTCTTGGTAGGATCATCTACACCTGGTGGAGTTTTCGTACAACAATAGCTTCCAAGCGACAATTCAGATGGCTCCGTTTGAGGCGCTGTATGGTCGTAAGTGCCGTTCACCTGTTTGTTTGGATGATGTTGGTGAACGAAGGTTATTAGGGCCAGATTTGGTGGTACAGACAGTCGAGAAGGTGAATACAATCAGGAAGCATATGAAGGCAGCTCAAGACAGACAGAAGAGTTGGGCCGACACGTCAAAAAGACCTCTAGAGTTCGCCGTGGGCGATTTGGTATTCCTGAAGATATCACCGACTAGAGGGGTGATTCACTTTGGAAGTCGGGGAAGCTTAGTCCCCGATTCGTTGGACCCTTCGAGATATTGGAGCGTGTTGGAGAGGTATCGTACCGGTTGGCGTTACCACCGTCATTAGCAGGAGTTCACGATGTGTTTCATGTGTCTCAACTACGGAGGTATGTTCGTGATGAGACTCATGTCTTGGATCTTTCGGAGTTGACTGTACAAGAGGACCTGACTTTTGGAGGAGTGACCAGTTGAAATCAAGGATCGAAGAGAAAAGGTCCTTAAGAACAAGGTTATCCCTCTTGTGCTAGTTTCTTGGGGTAATCGATCGCATGGAGAATCCACTTGGGAGCGAGAAGACGAGATCCGGCAGAATTTCCCTCACCTTTTCCCGTAGTTAGCTATCTTGTATTCTTGGAATTTCGAGGACGAAATTCTTTTGTAGTTGGGTATGATGTAACACCCGAGCCCAATAATACTCTTTATATTACTAGTTGAGGGTTGTGGTTTGCTCATTTCCAATTTTCCTGATTTTCTGGTGTTTATTGCTAAATTTTACCCGGTTAAGTCATTTTGGCACATAACAAATTTTAACTCCGAAAATGAAATTTAAGATGTCCATCTTGGCCTACTCGTCGCCACTAGTCGCGTGGTAGCGTCCACGTGTCGAGATTCCGTTCCGTTTGGCTAAACAGGCAAGTTTGGACGACTACGCGCGTGTGCAAGTGTCCGACTTGGGGGCATGCATTTTAATCATTAAACACCTATTTTCAAAATTTGGAACCCGCTTAGAATCTTATAATTTGAATTTGGATCATTTGGGCGCAACCCGGGCGCGATTTGGAGATGTTTCATTTCGCGCCAAAAAGGGCCCATTTGAATTTAATATCGAATATATATATATACCTTCTAATCTATCTTTTCCTAACTGCATATCCCCTAAAATCCTTCAGAAATTCCTTTTGATTTTCACTCAGCCAATCACGAGCTCCTATTGAGCTCGTGGGCCCCGTCTCTCTTTCCCCCCAGTCTCTCTCTCTCTTCCCTCAATCTCTCTCTCTCCACTCAATATCTCTCTCTCTCTCTCTTCCTCTATATATAATTCTCATGCAGCAGCCGCCCCCGACCCATCTTCGTCGCGAGAAACCCCCTCAAACCCTAACCCTAGCCCTCGCGATCCCGTCGCCGACTTCCTCGCGACCTCGCCGTCGCCGCCCTCACCACCACGACCTCCACCGCACCCACCTACCCTCTTCCTCCCGTTCTCCCGCTCCTCCCCGCGCCTGCAACCCATTCCCGACCTCGCCTCCACCCGCGCAAACCTCGCCGTCGACGCCACCCATCGTCGTCGACGACCCCGCGACCCCCTCTCACCCTACTCGACCCGACCTCGTCGTCGTTTCCTTCCTCCCCTCGCCGGAACAGTAAACCCGAGCCCTAACCCATCGCCTACCCCGCTGTTCGCCGGAGGAACGTGCCGGCGACCTCGTCGACGCCACCTCCGACCACCTCCCTCTCTCCCACAACCACCAGAGCCGACCACACTCCTCTCCAACTCGCCGCAGCACACTACCCTGCACACCCGAGGCATTTCCCCTTGCTGCAGCCGCCGCCATCGTTTCGCCGGCGATCCAGTGCCGTCGAGCCATCGTGTTTGCACCCTGTTTCTTCCCTGTAAGTTTCCTTCTCCTTCCTTTTGGTACAACACCCCCGCTGGTCCGTATCGTGAATGCGTAGTTTTGTTTGCTAACTTTGTTGTTCTGTTTGCTGCCGGATCCGACCGTGCCGTCTGACGAACCCAACGCTCCAGCGAAGTCCCCTGGTCCGTGTGATCCCGTTGACCTCTGTTGGGACTCGATCCGTGGCCTGTGCTTTCATATCGCGTTTCTGCTGACATCGCATCCGTGTTTCGGTTCGCAGAACCGCCGAGGCAAGTATCCGAATACTTGCTTAACATGCTACAACTTAATCATCATATTATAACCACACAACTAATATAACATCGATACCTTTTATAACTTGGAATCGCTAGCCACGATTATCCGTAACCTTAAATCAATGAAATCATTGCTCGCTTTAACCGGTCTGCTATTAATTCATACTTAACTAATCAAACCAAGTAGATCATCCCCACTTCCTTTGTTAAAATCACTCATGAGACAATTATTATGCTTAGTTCAGATTCATGTAACTCCATTACGTATATTATCGATATTGTTCGTCTTGTGGCTTTTGCACCTCAAAGGTGCGTGAACCGGATTAATAAGAGAATACGAAACATCACTGTGTTTACCTAGATTAATATTGTTATTTACTGTTTCCTGCTACTGTTCATTATTGATTGTGTACCTGTTGTGAGCACTTACCGATTGCACGACATATTGGCCTGACCCTGCTACACCTGACATATACATACTTACCGACTCATCCCGTTGTACCATGACATTACTTGTTCCTGATCTCATGCCTAATGCCGACAAACCTAACCATTCCTGCTGTCGATCCAGACAGACCTACTTTTACTTGACATTGCGTTGGCATTAGTCCTTGACTACTGAATACCTGACTTGACATACATAGTTTGGGGGTATGGGGAAATCAAAGGTGAAACCGACTTGTAACTCAACAGTTCGATACATTGTTCTGATCAGTCTTACGGGCTTGGCCAGCTCCGGAGTGTTGATGCTGACATCACTCATCTATCCTACTACCTTTTACTGCTTAGCGGCACGTCTCGGATTCAGCCCCGAGGATTATGACCGTGGTCCCGGGCACGCACGGGATACTATTGAGTTACATCGACGATTCATCAATTGGTTTCAAAGACTATAGAGTAGAAAACCTGATAGGACAGTTTAGTCACTACTGCACATTACCCTGTTTATTACTTCTTATTACTGCTTTATTCATGTTCATGCTTGCATTGTTTATTACCATGTTTATGCTACATACTTGATATCATGACGCGCTGACGTCTGGGTTTTGCATGGCCCAGATTCCGTACCTTTGTCGTCGACCGAGCAGGAGTACTTCAGCCAGCAGGCTGAACTGTGAGTTCTTTAGAGTTTAGTTCATTTATGTCATTTCATTTCCAGATGTGAGCCCGCATTATGGGACATACTGTTTATTCATTGTATTGGATCATTAGCTTCCGCACTTATTGTTTATTGATTCCTGTTATTATGGATTTGGACATGTATTAGTTTAGTTTTATCTTGTTCTTGATATCCTTACAACCGTAATGTGACTGTGGATGGATACTTCCTACCCACAGGTAGCATGGTTGGCTATGTCACGTGCCCAAATCTTGCGTACTCTGGGAAGCGGGACGTGTCATGGTTTTATGGTATCAGAGCCATAGGTTAATTGGGTTGATTCCTTGTAGTTGGGTATTGCACCCGATACGCGAATCATAATACCCGTGATTAGGAAACATGTCCTGCCACCTTGACCGTTTTACCGTCCTTGAATCATTCTTCCAGATCATGTCGACATGCAAACTTACTTTGCATTGTCAATTCGAAAACCCAATTTCTTGTTATCTCTAGGACTTAGGCGACTTGGGTGGAGTTAAGTAATTGCGGCTATGATACCGCGGCATAGCTACAATGCAGTACTCTATTTAAGTATCTTGGAGTTCTAGCCTTGATCTATACTCAGAATCTATCATCATGCTAATGTTGGGTACTTTGATTTCCAGGATTCATGGCAGGTACGAATTTGAAGATGGACCAAAGAAGTGCGGTCTTAGCCGCCAGGCGTAGAGTGATAAGGGGATTGCTGGAGAGTCTAAAGGAACAGATCGAGCTGGAACCGGCTTTTGCACTGAACCAAACGTCGGTACGTAGAAGTATTCCAGTGAACAGGCGCAGCGTAGCACCGATGAAGAAAATGATTGTGGGTGATCGAAAGGGGAGCGTGATCTGAAGCCACTGCCATAAACCCGGACATGTGCGAAGGGAGTGTCGTATGAGGCTGGGACTCTGTTTTAGATGTGGAGCGGCAGATCACACCGTTGATGCTTGTCCGTCGAAGCCTCGCACAAAGGATGATACACAGAAGCCTCCGCAGGGACCGTTCCAAGGACAGGGACCGCTTACTCAAGGACCACAGCAGGCCCGAGCGTTCGTGTTGACAACGGAAGAAGCTAAGGCATCGGGAGAAGTGGTTTCAGGTAATTTACTTGTTCATGGTTTTCCCGCTTTGGCATTACTTAATTTCGGAGCATCCCATTGATTATGTCATCCAATTTATAACTACGCACTCGATCACCTGCACGACCCTGTCTAGTTTCTGGGACATACACACTGGGAATGGGAAAATCATAGCTAGTAAGGAAGGTAGAGAGTGTACAGTTGTTGTTTGCGGACGGGAGCTTTTGCAGATTTCTTGGTGATAGATACGGGCAGTTATGAGGTTGTCTTGAGGATGGATTTTCTTGGCACTTTCCACGCCCACATTGACTGTAGGGCAAGGAAGGTAATTCCAGATTCCCGGACATCCTAAGTTTACTTTCGTTGGAGGAAGAAATTCTGTCGGGCCAGTCGAGTTTAGGGCTAGGCCGACGAACAGTGTTCTTGCGGCTATGGTAGTGGAGAGTGATGAAGAGCCGGCAGTTGTCCGCGACATTATGGATGTATTTGAAGACATTTCGGGCTACCACCGAAGCGAGATGTGGAGTTTGCGTTTGACCTTACTCCTGGTGCAACGCCAGTATCAAAAGCTGACTATGCAGTGGCACCAGTAGAAGTGGAGGGAGTTAAGAAACAAGTGAGTGAATTACTCGAGAAGGGATGATTCGAAGCGGCAACTCACCTTGGGGAGCTCCAGTTCTTTTAGTGAAGAAGAAGGATCGCACTGCCGACGCTGAGACAAGAGAAGTTATTTGCGAAAGTGAGTAAGTGCGAATTCTGGTTGGAAGAAGTGAGGTTTCTGGGGCATGTCGTGTCGGGCGATGGAGTCGCCGTTGACCCCGAGAAGATAGCAGCAGTTCGAGATTGGCCTGTTCCAAGGAATGTAGCTGAGATAAGAAGTTTTCTTGGACTCGCCGGATACTACAGAAGATTTGTGGAGAACTTCGCTCGTTTAGCTGAGCCGTTAACCAAGCTTACGCGTAAGGAGGTACCGTTTGTGTGGACAGATGGATGTGCATTGGCCTTCGAGGCGTTGAAGCAGAAGTTGATAACCGCCCCTATCCTAACCGTACCGGATGATTCAGGAGGACTGGTGTTTCACAGCGACGCATCGGGAAAAAGATTGGGATGTGTTTTGATGCAGAATGGGAAAGTCGTCGCTTACGCATCGAGACAGCTGAAGACTCATGAGAAGAACTATCCGACTCACGACTTGGAGCTTGCAGCCGTGATCTTCGCCCTGAAGATTTGGAGACACTACCTTTTGGGCGAGAGAGTTGAAGTCTTTACGGATCATAAGAGTTTGAAGTATGTGTTCACTCAGAAGGAGTTGAACATGAGGCAACGCAGATGGTTGGAGCTGATGGCCGACTACGACCTTGATCTTAAGTACCATACGGGAAAAGGTAACGTCGTGCCAGATACGCTAAGTCGGCTACCAGCAATTCATTTATTGACTGCACAGAGAGAGATCATTGAGGAGTTTCGGAGATTTGACTTGGAGGTTGTGCTACCGCATACTACAGGACAGTTGATGCAGTTGCAAGTACAATCGTCCTTAGTTGAGAAGATTAAGCGGCGCAATCGCAGGATCCTAGACTGCAAAAGTTTCGAGAGCAGGTTGGAGCTGGACTACGAACCGATTTACTGATCCATGAAGACGGTTCGTTGAGATATGGTAGCCGTGTGTGTGTGCCAAAAGGAGATGTGCGTGAAGAGCTTATGAAGGAGGCACACAGTTCAGCTTACTCTGTACATCCAGGAGGGACAAAGATGTACCGAGATATTCGACAGCATTTCTGGTAGGAAGGCATGAAACGGGAAATTGCTCGCTTCGTGGCTAAGTGCTTGGTGTGTCAGCAAGTCAAGGCTGAATACCAAAGGGTTGCTGGTTTGTTGCAACCACTTCCGATTCCTCAATGGAAGTGGGGACTTATAGCCATGGATTTCGTGACGGCTTCACCGCGGAGTCCAAAGGGGCAACAATGCTGTATGGGTGATTGTCGATCGGTTGACCAAAGCAGCTCACTTTATTCCTTTTCGGGTTGGTCAATCGACAGAGACTTTGGCAGAGCGGTACATGCAGGAGATTGTCAGGTTGCATGGAGTGCCGGTAAGCATCGTGTCCGATCGGGACACTCGGTTCTTGTCACACTTTTGGAGGAGTTTACAAGAAAGTTTGGGGACTCGATTGAAGTTCAGCACAGCTTATCATCCCCAGACTGATGGACAATCAGAGAGAACGATCCAGACCCTTGAAGATATGTTGAGGGCTTGCATGTTAGACTTCAAAGGTTCTTGGGAGGATCATCTACACCTGGTGGAGTTTTCGTACAACAATAGCTTCCAAGCGACAATTCAGATGGCTCCGTTTGAGGCGCTGTATGGTCGTAAGTGCCGTTCACCTGTTTGTTGGGATGATGTTGGTGAACGAAGGTTATTAGGGCCAGATTTGGTGGTACAGACAGTCGAGAAGGTGAATACAATCAGGAAGCATATGAAGGCAGCTCAAGACAGACAGAAGAGTTGGGCCGACACGTCAAAAAGACCTCTAGAGTTCGCCGTGGGCGATTTGGTATTCCTGAAGATATCACCGACTAGAGGGGTGATTCACTTTGGAAGTCGGGGAAGCTTAGTCCCCGATTCGTTGGACCCTTCGAGATATTGGAGCGTGTTGGAGAGGTATCGTACCGGTTGGCGTTACCACCGTCATTAGCAGGAGTTCACGATGTGTTTCATGTGTCTCAACTACGGAGGTATGTTCGTGATGAGACTCATGTCTTGGATCTTTCGGAGTTGACTGTACAAGAGGACCTGACTTTTGGAGGAGTGACCAGTTGAAATCAAGGATCGAAGAGAAAAGGTCCTTAAGAACAAGGTTATCCCTCTTGTGCTAGTTTCTTGGGGTAATCGATCGCATGGAGAATCCACTTGGGAGCGAGAAGACGAGATCCGGCAGAATTTCCCTCACCTTTTCCCGTAGTTAGCTATCTTGTATTCTTGGAATTTCGAGGACGAAATTCTTTTGTAGTTGGGTATGATGTAACACCCGAGCCCAATAATACTCTTTATATTACTAGTTGAGGGTTGTGGTTTGCTCATTTCCAATTTTCCTGATTTTCTGGTGTTTATTGCTAAATTTTACCCGGTTAAGTCATTTTGGCACATAACAAATTTTAACTCCGAAAATGAAATTTAAGATGTCCATCTTGGCCTACTCGTCGCCACTAGTCGCGTGGTAGCGTCCACGTGTCGAGATTCCGTTCCGTTTGGCTAAACAGGCAAGTTTGGACGACTACGCGCGTGTGCAAGTGTCCGACTTGGGGGCATGCATTTTAATCATTAAACACCTATTTTCAAAATTTGGAACCCGCTTAGAATCTTATAATTTGAATTTGGATCATTTGGGCGCAACCCGGGCGCGATTTGGAGATGTTTCATTTCGCGCCAAAAAGGGCCCATTTGAATTTAATATCGAATATATATATATACCTTCTAATCTATCTTTTCCTAACTGCATATCCCCTAAAATCCTTCAGAAATTCCTTTTGATTTTCACTCAGCCAATCACGAGCTCCTATTGAGCTCGTGGGCCCCGTCTCTCTTTCCCCCCAGTCTCTCTCTCTCTTCCCTCAATCTCTCTCTCTCCACTCAATATCTCTCTCTCTCTCTCTTCCTCTATATATAATTCTCATGCAGCAGCCGCCCCCGACCCATCTTCGTCGCGAGAAACCCCCTCAAACCCTAACCCTAGCCCTCGCGATCCCGTCGCCGACTTCCTCGCGACCTCGCCGTCGCCGCCCTCACCACCACGACCTCCACCGCACCCACCTACCCTCTTCCTCCCGTTCTCCCGCTCCTCCCCGCGCCTGCAACCCATTCCCGACCTCGTCTCCATCCGCGCAAACCTCGCCGTCGACGCCACCCATCGTCGTCGACGACCCCGCGACCCCCTCTCACCCTACTCGACCCGACCTCGTCGTCGTTTCCTTCCTCCCCTCGCCGGAACAGTAAACCCGAGCCCTAACCCATCGCCTACCCCGCTGTTCGCCGGAGGAACGTGCCGGCGACCTCGTCGACGCCACCTCCGACCACCTCCCTCTCTCCCACGACCACCAGAGCCGACCACACTCCTCTCCAACTCGCCGCAGCACACTACCCTGCACACCCGAGGCATTTCCCCTTGCTGCAGCCGCCGCCGTCGTTTCGCCGGCGATCCAGTGCCGTCGAGCCATCGTGTTTGCACCCTGTTTCTTCCCTGTAAGTTTCCTTCTCCTTCCTTTTGGTACAACACCCCCGCTGGTCCGTATCGTGAATGCGTAGTTTTGTTTGCTAACTTTGTTGTTCTGTTTGCTGCCGGATCCGACCGTGCCGTCTGACGAACCCAACGCTCCAGCGAAGTCCCCTGGTCCGTGTGATCCCGTTGACCTCTGTTGGGACTCGATCCGTGGCCTGTGCTTTCATATCGCGTTTCTGCTGACATCGCATCCATGTTTCGGTTCGCGGAACCGCCGAGGCAAGTATCCGAATACTTGCTTAACATGCTACAACTTAATCATCATATTATAACCACACAACTAATATAACATCGATACCTTTTATAACTTGGAATCGCTAGCCACGATTATCCGTAACCTTAAATCAATGAAATCATTGCTCGCTTTAACCGGTCTGCTATTAATTCATACTTAACTAATCAAACCAAGTAGATCATCCCCACTTCCTTTGTTAAAATCACTCATGAGACAATTATTATGCTTAGTTCAGATTCATGTAACTCCATTACGTATATTATCGATATTGTTCGTCTTGTGGCTTTTGCACCTCAAAGGTGCGTGAACCGGATTAATAAGAGAATACGAAACATCACTGTGTTTACCTAGATTAATATTGTTATTTACTGTTTCCTGCTACTGTTCATTATTGATTGTGTACCTGTTGTGAGCACTTACCGATTGCACGACATATTGGCCTGACCCTGCTACACCTGACATATACATACTTACCGACTCATCCCGTTGTACCATGACATTACTTGTTCCTGATCTCATGCCTAATGCCGACAAACCTAACCATTCCTGCTGTCGATCCAGACAGACCTACTTTTACTTGACATTGCGTTGGCATTAGTCCTTGACTACTGAATACCTGACTTGACATACATAGTTTGGGGGTATGGGGAAATCAAAGGTGAAACCGACTTGTAACTCAACAGTTCGATACATTGTTCTGATCAGTCTTACGGGCTTGGCCAGCTCCGGAGTGTTGATGCTGACATCACTCATCTATCCTACTACCTTTTACTGCTTAGCGGCACGTCTCGGATTCAGCCCCGAGGATTATGACCGTGGTCCCGGGCACGCACGGGATACTATTGAGTTACATCGACGATTCATCAATTGGTTTCAAAGACTATAGAGTAGAAAACCTGATAGGACAGTTTAGTCACTACTGCACATTACCCTGTTTATTACTTCTTATTACTGCTTTATTCATGTTCATGCTTGCATTGTTTATTACCATGTTTATGCTACATACTTGATATCATGACGCGCTGACGTCTGGGTTTTGCATGGCCCAGATTCCGTACCTTTGTCGTCGACCGAGCAGGAGTACTTCAGCCAGCAGGCTGAACTGTGAGTTCTTTAGAGTTTAGTTCATTTATGTCATTTCATTTCCAGATGTGAGCCCGCATTATGGGACATACTGTTTATTCATTGTATTGGATCATTAGCTTCCGCACTTATTGTTTATTGATTCCTGTTATTATGGATTTGGACATGTATTAGTTTAGTTTTATCTTGTTCTTGATATCCTTACAACCGTAATGTGACTGTGGATGGATACTTCCTACCCACAGGTAGCATGGTTGGCTATGTCACGTGCCCAAATCTTGCGTACTCTGGGAAGCGGGACGTGTCATGGTTTTATGGTATCAGAGCCATAGGTTAATTGGGTTGATTCCTTGTAGTTGGGTATTGCACCCGATACGCGAATCATAATACCCGTGATTAGGAAACATGTCCTGCCACCTTGACCGTTTTACCGTCCTTGAATCATTCTTCCAGATCATGTCGACATGCAAACTTACTTTGCATTGTCAATTCGAAAACCCAATTTCTTGTTATCTCTAGGACTTAGGCGACTTGGGTGGAGTTAAGTAATTGCGGCTATGATACCGCGGCATAGCTACAATGCAGTACTCTATTTAAGTATCTTGGAGTTCTAGCCTTGATCTATACTCAGAATCTATCATCATGCTAATGTTGGGTACTTTGATTTCCAGGATTCATGGCAGGTACGAATTTGAAGATGGACCAAAGAAGTGCGGTCTTAGCCGCCAGGCGTAGAGTGATAAGGGGATTGCTGGAGAGTCTAAAGGAACAGATCGAGCTGGAACCGGCTTTTGCACTGAACCAAACGTCGGTACGTAGAAGTATTCCAGTGAACAGGCGCAGCGTAGCACCGATGAAGAAAATGATTGTGGGTGATCGAAAGGGGAGCGTGATCTGAAGCCACTGCCATAAACCCGGACATGTGCGAAGGGAGTGTCGTATGAGGCTGGGACTCTGTTTTAGATGTGGAGCGGCAGATCACACCGTTGATGCTTGTCCGTCGAAGCCTCGCACAAAGGATGATACACAGAAGCCTCCGCAGGGACCGTTCCAAGGACAGGGACCGCTTACTCAAGGACCACAGCAGGCCCGAGCGTTCGTGTTGACAACGGAAGAAGCTAAGGCATCGGGAGAAGTGGTTTCAGGTAATTTACTTGTTCATGGTTTTCCCGCTTTGGCATTACTTAATTTCGGAGCATCCCATTGATTATGTCATCCAATTTATAACTACGCACTCGATCACCTGCACGACCCTGTCTAGTTTCTGGGACATACACACTGGGAATGGGAAAATCATAGCTAGTAAGGAAGGTAGAGAGTGTACAGTTGTTGTTTGCGGACGGGAGCTTTTGCAGATTTCTTGGTGATAGATACGGGCAGTTATGAGGTTGTCTTGAGGATGGATTTTCTTGGCACTTTCCACGCCCACATTGACTGTAGGGCAAGGAAGGTAATTCCAGATTCCCGGACATCCTAAGTTTACTTTCGTTGGAGGAAGAAATTCTGTCGGGCCAGTCGAGTTTAGGGCTAGGCCGACGAACAGTGTTCTTGCGGCTATGGTAGTGGAGAGTGATGAAGAGCCGGCAGTTGTCCGCGACATTATGGATGTATTTGAAGACATTTCGGGCTACCACCGAAGCGAGATGTGGAGTTTGCGTTTGACCTTACTCCTGGTGCAACGCCAGTATCAAAAGCTGACTATGCAGTGGCACCAGTAGAAGTGGAGGGAGTTAAGAAACAAGTGAGTGAATTACTCGAGAAGGGATGATTCGAAGCGGCAACTCACCTTGGGGAGCTCCAGTTCTTTTAGTGAAGAAGAAGGATCGCACTGCCGACGCTGAGACAAGAGAAGTTATTTGCGAAAGTGAGTAAGTGCGAATTCTGGTTGGAAGAAGTGAGGTTTCTGGGGCATGTCGTGTCGGGCGATGGAGTCGCCGTTGACCCCGAGAAGATAGCAGCAGTTCGAGATTGGCCTGTTCCAAGGAATGTAGCTGAGATAAGAAGTTTTCTTGGACTCGCCGGATACTACAGAAGATTTGTGGAGAACTTCGCTCGTTTAGCTGAGCCGTTAACCAAGCTTACGCGTAAGGAGGTACCGTTTGTGTGGACAGATGGATGTGCATTGGCCTTCGAGGCGTTGAAGCAGAAGTTGATAACCGCCCCTATCCTAACCGTACCGGATGATTCAGGAGGACTGGTGTTTCACAGCGACGCATCGGGAAAAAGATTGGGATGTGTTTTGATGCAGAATGGGAAAGTCGTCGCTTACGCATCGAGACAGCTGAAGACTCATGAGAAGAACTATCCGACTCACGACTTGGAGCTTGCAGCCGTGATCTTCGCCCTGAAGATTTGGAGACACTACCTTTTGGGCGAGAGAGTTGAAGTCTTTACGGATCATAAGAGTTTGAAGTATGTGTTCACTCAGAAGGAGTTGAACATGAGGCAACGCAGATGGTTGGAGCTGATGGCCGACTACGACCTTGATCTTAAGTACCATACGGGAAAAGGTAACGTCGTGCCAGATACGCTAAGTCGGCTACCAGCAATTCATTTATTGACTGCACAGAGAGAGATCATTGAGGAGTTTCGGAGATTTGACTTGGAGGTTGTGCTACCGCATACTACAGGACAGTTGATGCAGTTGCAAGTACAATCGTCCTTAGTTGAGAAGATTAAGCGGCGCAATCGCAGGATCCTAGACTGCAAAAGTTTCGAGAGCAGGTTGGAGCTGGACTACGAACCGATTTACTGATCCATGAAGACGGTTCGTTGAGATATGGTAGCCGTGTGTGTGTGCCAAAAGGAGATGTGCGTGAAGAGCTTATGAAGGAGGCACACAGTTCAGCTTACTCTGTACATCCAGGAGGGACAAAGATGTACCGAGATATTCGACAGCATTTCTGGTAGGAAGGCATGAAACGGGAAATTGCTCGCTTCGTGGCTAAGTGCTTGGTGTGTCAGCAAGTCAAGGCTGAATACCAAAGGGTTGCTGGTTTGTTGCAACCACTTCCGATTCCTCAATGGAAGTGGGGACTTATAGCCATGGATTTCGTGACGGCTTCACCGCGGAGTCCAAAGGGGCAACAATGCTGTATGGGTGATTGTCGATCGGTTGACCAAAGCAGCTCACTTTATTCCTTTTCGGGTTGGTCAATCGACAGAGACTTTGGCAGAGCGGTACATGCAGGAGATTGTCAGGTTGCATGGAGTGCCGGTAAGCATCGTGTCCGATCGGGACACTCGGTTCTTGTCACACTTTTGGAGGAGTTTACAAGAAAGTTTGGGGACTCGATTGAAGTTCAGCACAGCTTATCATCCCCAGACTGATGGACAATCAGAGAGAACGATCCAGACCCTTGAAGATATGTTGAGGGCTTGCATGTTAGACTTCAAAGGTTCTTGGGAGGATCATCTACACCTGGTGGAGTTTTCGTACAACAATAGCTTCCAAGCGACAATTCAGATGGCTCCGTTTGAGGCGCTGTATGGTCGTAAGTGCCGTTCACCTGTTTGTTGGGATGATGTTGGTGAACGAAGGTTATTAGGGCCAGATTTGGTGGTACAGACAGTCGAGAAGGTGAATACAATCAGGAAGCATATGAAGGCAGCTCAAGACAGACAGAAGAGTTGGGCCGACACGTCAAAAAGACCTCTAGAGTTCGCCGTGGGCGATTTGGTATTCCTGAAGATATCACCGACTAGAGGGGTGATTCACTTTGGAAGTCGGGGAAGCTTAGTCCCCGATTCGTTGGACCCTTCGAGATATTGGAGCGTGTTGGAGAGGTATCGTACCGGTTGGCGTTACCACCGTCATTAGCAGGAGTTCACGATGTGTTTCATGTGTCTCAACTACGGAGGTATGTTCGTGATGAGACTCATGTCTTGGATCTTTCGGAGTTGACTGTACAAGAGGACCTGACTTTTGGAGGAGTGACCAGTTGAAATCAAGGATCGAAGAGAAAAGGTCCTTAAGAACAAGGTTATCCCTCTTGTGCTAGTTTCTTGGGATAATCGATCGCATGGAGAATCCACTTGGGAGCGAGAAGACGAGATCCGGCAGAATTTCCCTCACCTTTTCCCGTAGTTAGCTATCTTGTATTCTTGGAATTTCGAGGACGAAATTCTTTTGTAGTTGGGTATGATGTAACACCCGAGCCCAATAATACTCTTTATATTACTAGTTGAGGGTTGTGGTTTGCTCATTTCCAATTTTCCTGATTTTCTGGTGTTTATTGCTAAATTTTACCCGGTTAAGTCATTTTGGCACATAACAAATTTTAACTCCGAAAATGAAATTTAAGATGTCCATCTTGGCCTACTCGTCGCCACTAGTCGCGTGGTAGCGTCCACGTGTCGAGATTCCGTTCCGTTTGGCTAAACAGGCAAGTTTGGACGACTACGCGCGTGTGCAAGTGTCCGACTTGGGGGCATGCATTTTAATCATTAAACACCTATTTTCAAAATTTGGAACCCGCTTAGAATCTTATAATTTGAATTTGGATCATTTGGGCGCAACCCGGGCGCGATTTGGAGATGTTTCATTTCGCGCCAAAAAGGGCCCATTTGAATTTAATATCGAATATATATATATACCTTCTAATCTATCTTTTCCTAACTGCATATCCCCTAAAATCCTTCAGAAATTCCTTTTGATTTTCACTCAGCCAATCACAAGCTCCTATTGAGCTCGTGGGCCCCGTCTCTCTTTCCCCCCAGTCTCTCTCTCTCTTCCCTCAATCTCTCTCTCTCCACTCAATATCTCTCTCTCTCTCTCTTCCTCTATATATAATTCTCATGCAGCAGCCGCCCCCGACCCATCTTCGTCGTGAGAAACCCCCTCAAACCCTAACCCTAGCCCTCGCGATCCCGTCGCCGACTTCCTCGCGACCTCGCCGTCGCCGCCCTCACCACCACGACCTCCACCGCACCCACCTACCCTCTTCCTCCCGTTCTCCCGCTCCTCCCCGCGCCTGCAACCCATTCCCGACCTCGCCTCCACCCGCGCAAACCTCGCCGTCGACGCCACCCATCGTCGTCGACGACCCCGCGACCCCCTCTCACCCTACTCGACCCGACCTCGTCGTCGTTTCCTTCCTCCCCTCGCCGGAACAGTAAACCCGAGCCCTAACCCATCGCCTACCCCGCTGTTCGCCGGAGGAACGTGCCGGCGACCTCGTCGACGCCACCTCCGACCACCTCCCTCTCTCCCACGACCACCAGAGCCGACCACACTCCTCTCCAACTCGCCGCAGCACACTACCCTGCACACCCGAGGCATTTCCCCTTGCTGCAGCCGCCGCCGTCGTTTCGCCGGCGATCCAGTGCCGTCGAGCCATCGTGTTTGCACCCTGTTTCTTCCCTGTAAGTTTCCTTCTCCTTCCTTTTGGTACAACACCCCCGCTGGTCCGTATCGTGAATGCGTAGTTTTGTTTGCTAACTTTGTTGTTCTGTTTGCTGCCGGATCCGACCGTGCCGTCTGACGAACCCAACGCTCCAGCGAAGTCCCCTGGTCCGTGTGATCCCGTTGACCTCTGTTGGGACTCGATCCGTGGCCTGTGCTTTCATATCGCGTTTCTGCCGACATCGCATCCGTGTTTCGGTTCGCGGAACCGCCGAGGCAAGTATCCGAATACTTGCTTAACATGCTACAACTTAATCATCATATTATAACCACACAACTAATATAACATCGATACCTTTTATAACTTGGAATCGCTAGCCACGATTATCCGTAACCTTAAATCAATGAAATCATTGCTCGCTTTAACCGGTCTGCTATTAATTCATACTTAACTAATCAAACCAAGTAGATCATCCCCACTTCCTTTGTTAAAATCACTCATGAGACAATTATTATGCTTAGTTCAGATTCATGTAACTCCATTACGTATATTATCGATATTGTTCGTCTTGTGGCTTTTGCACCTCAAAGGTGCGTGAACCGGATTAATAAGAGAATACGAAACATCACTGTGTTTACCTAGATTAATATTGTTATTTACTGTTTCCTGCTACTGTTCATTATTGATTGTGTACCTGTTGTGAGCACTTACCGATTGCACGACATATTGGCCTGACCCTGCTACACCTGACATATACATACTTACCGACTCATCCCGTTGTACCATGACATTACTTGTTCCTGATCTCGTGCCTAATGCCGACAAACCTAACCATTCCTGCTGTCGATCCAGACAGACCTACTTTTACTTGACATTGCGTTGGCATTAGTCCTTGACTACTGAATACCTGACTTGACATACATAGTTTGGGGGTATGGGGAAATCAAAGGTGAAACCGACTTGTAACTCAACAGTTCGATACATTGTTCTGATCAGTCTTACGGGCTTGGCCAGCTCCGGAGTGTTGATGCTGACATCACTCATCTATCCTACTACCTTTTACTGCTTAGCGGCACGTCTCGGATTCAGCCCCGAGGATTATGACCGTGGTCCCGGGCACGCACGGGATACTATTGAGTTACATCGACGATTCATCAATTGGTTTCAAAGACTATAGAGTAGAAAACCTGATAGGACAGTTTAGTCACTACTGCACATTACCCTGTTTATTACTTCTTATTACTGCTTTATTCATGTTCATGCTTGCATTGTTTATTACCATGTTTATGCTACATACTTGATATCATGACGCGCTGACGTCTGGGTTTTGCATGGCCCAGATTCCGTACCTTTGTCGTCGACCGAGCAGGAGTACTTCAGCCAGCAGGCTGAACTGTGAGTTCTTTAGAGTTTAGTTCATTTATGTCATTTCATTTCCAGATGTGAGCCCGCATTATGGGACATACTGTTTATTCATTGTATTGGATCATTAGCTTCCGCACTTATTGTTTATTGATTCCTGTTATTATGGATTTGGACATGTATTAGTTTAGTTTTATCTTGTTCTTGATATCCTTACAACCGTAATGTGACTGTGGATGGATACTTCCTACCCACAGGTAGCATGGTTGGCTATGTCACGTGCCCAAATCTTGCGTACTCTGGGAAGCGGGGCGTGTCAAGAACCGTCCATCGAAGTGGGTGTGGTAGGGGTGTAGAAAAAGTAGACGTAGAAATACCGACTTCGGAGTCGATAGGAGGAACGCGGAAAAGTCGGGCACTAGAATCCCGTGTCCAGCCGAGCATGCACTAAATGGTTTAGCACAAGTGGCAGCGTTAAATGATAATTAAGGAAAAGATGAGTTGGTGTTTGGTTTGAAAAAATACGGATTTTTGAAAAATTCACACAAACAATGCTTAAGCAACCCTAAATCTAGTGGTCACCTAGGTCAAATCTCTAGACCGCTCCTAGACTTCTAGAAGACAAGTCGCAGGATAAATCCTCTACCGCCTCTTTGCCCCTTCTGTGGCCAGGTAAGTGTCAGGTAAGTGGGAGGTTCTCCAGTACGTAAGTAGTGGGCCTAATTAAGTAACCATTTGCCTTAGACACTGTTTCCCCAATTAGAGCAAAGTTTTGTTCAGAATTCAAAATTTGAATTAAAGCTGCGCTTTTATAAAAGCGCTGCGCTACAACTAGCGCACCCCGTGCAAAGCGCATAGGCGCTAGCGCTAGATGCGCTGCGCTCCAAGTAGCTCACCACATGCAAAGTACGTGTGCGCTAGCGCTAAGAGCGCTGCGCTCCATGTAGCGCACCATGGGCAGAGCGCATAAGCGCTAGCGCTGGAACTAAATGTTCCTCACCGTTGGATCAAATATCCAACGGATATGATTAAATCATCAATTAACAAATTCTGTTGAATCTTTCCAAACAGAAAAGATTGTGCCCTGAATTTGGAACACCGTTGGATCAATGATCCAATAGTGATTAAAAAATCACCAAAATACAGAATAAATTCTATTTGGAAAGATTTCCCAATCTTATTGATAACAAGAAGATTATTTTCTCTAAACCAGAAGCCATTGGATCAAAGATCCGACGGTGGGGAAATTCCCAAATCAATTAGAGAATAAATCTCTTTAACTGATTCAACAAATCAGTTTCCCCTATATAAAGGACCTAAGACTTCAAGGCTTGTACGGAGGAACCCCCCATAAACTTTGAGAAAATCTCAGGAAGAAGAAGAAGCTCTCGGCAAAAGAAGACAATTCTTCTCAAGGTAAAAAAAAAAAGAATAGAAAGACGAAATCGTCTCAATATAAAAAGAAGTATTTACTTCTTTCACAGATCATAGATCTATAAGACAAATTGTCTTTCACAAAAAAGATTATGAACAACTCATTATAAAGGGGGGAGAATTATTCAATTCTCTTAGGGTCACAGATCCATAAAGGCAAAGCCTTTCATCAAAAAGAGATTGAAATATCTCCTATAAAGTAAGAACTTTGTTCTTAAGATCTTTAGACAAAGTCTCTTATCAAAAAAGAGATAATCTTCAGAGCGCAAAGTTAACCTAAGAAGAGCCTTAGCGCTCCTAATTTAAAAGTGCCTTAGTGCTCTTCATCCGGCGCAAAGCGCTACAGTGCCATAGCACTTCAAACACAGCGCACTGTGCTCATTGGCTAGCGCTCAACGCTAAGCGCGCCACATGCTCTTCACGTGTGCGCGCTGCATTACTAAAAGCGCTTTGCGCTCATTATATGACACCAGCGCCTTAACGCTTCAACTATAGCGCATCAGCGCTCCACATCTAGCGCATCAGCGCTCTTCATTTAGCGCTAAGCGCATTAGCGCTTTAACCATAGCGCACTGCGCTCTTTGACTAGCGCAAAACGCCAAGCGCGCCACGTGCTCCTCACGTGTGCGCTGATAGAACATAAATTGTTCTTTAATAAGCCCAGAGCTATGATGAATGCTCGGCATTCAATAAAAGACAGAGATGCTGTCAGAATCCAAATTAATGCTCAGCATTGTTAAAAGGGCCAAGCCCAAACAAATGCTTAACAACCAGAATAAATGTTAAACATTTTAACTTGAATGGACTTAGCCCAAGACTGGTCATAAGTTCTCAACCCAGATTAATTGAGTTCATATGCTCATAAATCACAGATCTTAGCTCCAATTGGACTATAGGTCTCTCAACCAAAATTGGTTTAAGGGTACATCTCTTCACTCCTCTGATATTTGTCGTTGTAATCTTTCAACGTCTTCAGAGAGGTGACGGGTCCCGACAACCAGACATTCTATGGACTGTGGGGTCCTTAAACTCATGGACTATGATGTCCTTAAACTTTATAGACTACGACGTCTTTAACCTTGGACTGTGGGGTCCTTAAACCCATGGACTATGATGTCCTTAACCTCGGACTGTAGGCTCCTTTAAACCCATGGACTATGATGTGTTTAACCTTGGACTGTGGGGTCCTTAAACCCATGGACTATGATGTCCTTAACCTCGGATTGTGGGGACCCTTTAAACCCACAGACTATGATGTCCTTAACCTCGGACTGTGGGGTCCCTTTAAACCCACAGACTATGATGTCCTTAACCTTGGACTGTGGGGTCCTTAAACCCATGGACTACGATGTCCTTAACCTTGGACTGTGGGGTCCCTTTAAACACACGGGCTACGATGTCCTTAACCTTGACTGTGGGGTCCCTTTAAACCCACGGACTATGATGTCCTTAACCTTGACTGTGAGGTCTTTAAACTCATAAACTATGATGTCATTAACCTTGACTGTGAGGTCTTTAAACTCATGGACTACGATGTCCTTAACCTTGACGGTGGGGTCCCTTTAAACCCATGGACTATGATGTCCTTAACCTCGGATTGTGGGGTCCTTAAGCCCATGGATTACGATGTCCTTAACCTTTACAGAATATGATGTCTTTAAACTGGATCGTAATGTCCTTAAACTAATGTTGGACCGTGATGTCCTTAAACTAACGATGGACCACCATGTCCTTAAACTGGTAATCGACCGCATTGTCCTCAAATTAAACAATAGAGTCTGAATGCTCTTTTGTTGGATCTAAACGATCCCGTTAAGTTGATCTTAGTCTAAAATTAGACTAACGTATCCTTAACATACGTTTAAGTTGATCTTAGTCTCAAATGAGACTAACGTATCCTTAAACCCAACCCAAAACCCAAATCTAAGAAAATACGGATTTGGACTAATCCACGCCCTACGGTCGACAACGTAAATTAGTCTCCGTATACAATCTACGGGCAACCAAAAACAAAACAAACACACACGACATGAAGTGACCATCTGGAGAAGGAGAAAGTGGTTACCGTGATGCGGTAGCGTAATTAACTGCAGGGGCTTGCGCCTGCAGGGAAGAGCGTCCCCACAATCAAAAACCCCTCAAATAAGGGGGAATCTGACGAAGTCTGCTATATCGGCCGCATCCGTCTAAACCTCCGATACATGGTGCCATAAATCAACTTGGTATTTTCGGAGAGGTGGACGGATAAAACCAAATAGCATCTGTCTCGAATTCAGACAAGACGGACCTACGCGGTCGCGTCCCCGTATTCGG
Organism: Agapanthus africanus; assembly: GCA_030015575.1. Lineage (NCBI taxonomy): Eukaryota > Viridiplantae > Streptophyta > Magnoliopsida > Asparagales > Amaryllidaceae > Agapanthus > Agapanthus africanus. The sequence goes on along the minus strand of CM057351.1, from coordinate 364,496,086 downwards.
AGGGTAACAGACACACTTGCTTTAGACACCACAAAAGAAACGCGGATAAGCACTAGATTACCCACGGCCTCCTTCTGTCCTAAATGAGCGCGACAGTCCTTAGAGTCTTGTCTAGATATTTTTTAGTTAATGAGGGTGATGCGGATGCAAGTTTGTGATTTTTGGGGCTTAGGACGGGTAATGAAATCCCGACCTAATCTGAATTTTGGTCGTGCCTCTTAATTTCCGTGTTAAAACTGCAAACAACCAAGATCAAACACGCAACAATTTTTCTTTTTGCGGCGCTGCGAATTTTTGCAAAGAAACCTGCAAAAATTGGTTATTGGACAGAGCAGGGAGGAGATAAGAAAGTCAGAAATTCGCCTAGAAAATTTGGTGCAGTGAAGCAGCTATAATGCCGCGGTTCCGCCGCGATATGGCTACAAATGCCGCGGTTCCGCCGCGAGATGACAAGATCCCTGCACAGAAATTTGTACAGATGCTTCTGTTGCCTCACTGAACTCTCTGTGATGCTCTGAAAATTTTTTCTCTCGCTCCACATATTCCAGATCACCTTGCAACAAATCACAACAAATTGTTAAGCGCTTGTTGCGAATTTTGATCTAAAAAACTGATGGAATAATAAATTTTTCAACTCAAATACAAAAACGAACAAATTAGCACACTATCCCCGGCAACGGCGCCATTTGATTGATAATCGATTTCCGTGTCGTGTTTTGAAAAATGTAAAGATCACAACCAAAGAAATTTGTAAACCGCAATCAATAACGGTGTCTTTTGTAGGTTCTTCGGTGAATGCGGATCGTCCACAGAGAAAGTGTGATTTGATCGATCTTGTTTTAGTTGAATTGAAAATTAAAATACAAAAGAAAATGATTCAATAATTGTAAAATTTAGTTTCAAGAATCATCACGAAATAGATCTAAAATCAAGAAATGATAGAGATCAAGAAAATTTCCAAATCGTTTGAATTATCAAGATTTGTAAAGAGGCTTGTCGGAATCAATCAAATTGATAGTGATGATGAATACTTATAATTACAAATTCTTATCTATTGAAGATTTGTTGCTAGATCGATGACAATCAACGAGATTTAGGGATCTATTCAAGAAACTAGGGTTTCTCCATCATCATCTCTTGACCTTTCGTTGATTAGCATTCAAATTCTAGCCTCTAGGAAATTCAATTATGGATCGTTGATCTCTAATTTGGAGCGAAAACATTCAAGAAAGTATCTCGCTCAAAACTAGGTCATCATTGATTCAATTTCCTAAAGTTTACAAAACTCATAAGACTTAAGAATCGTTCAAGAATTTCATCAACATCATCTACCTATTCTCTCGATTCCGATACAAGCAGAGTTTTTACTCACGCGTCATTATAAAGCAATCAAGAACTAAGAATATCATAATGCGAGAATGAATAGAAAGCAAGAATAAAGATTTTCACCTTTTATTATTCGACGTTTCGTTACAATACACTCAAAGATTACAAGATTTGAGGAGGAACTAAATCGTCGAACCAGCTTCGCATCGTTTTCTTGAGTCGCGGATCGTCTTGGATCTCTTGCTCGGGTGAAGATCGACGTTGCTTCAAAAGCTCGTTGAAGGCTTGCTTGATTTAGTACTCGATGAATCTTGATTTGGCTTTTTGAAAATGGATTTGGGGCTAGGGTTTTGAGTTGCAAGTTGTGTCACTCAACTTGTGGAAATTTGGCTCAATATTCAACAACCTTTTTAATGAAGCCTTAGGTGCCATTTTATAGTGTTTCCCTTTGGCTTCCCTTAGAAGCTAGGTATAGCTTCCCTTGGAAGCTTGGTTGTTATGAAGCTTGTATGAGAAGCTAGAGTAGAGAAGTTTCTAGATTAAGGTAATTAGCTAGCTTGCATGAGAAACCTTGTTGTTGGAGGGAAGCTTCTGGAGATTTGAAGCGTCTTAAAGAAGTTTGGCCGTTGAAAGGGGGCCTCTGCAAAAAGTTCTTACCGCCGACGAGTCGACTCGGCCGCGGATCCGCGGCGGATCGGCCTGACTCGGCCGCGGATCCGCGGCCGTTTGACTGAGTTGCTGCATCATTTCTCCTGTATTGTTTCATGTTGTCTTCATGGTTATTTCCTGATGTCTGGAATCTTATATTTCTTTCTAGTTTACTGCCAGATTTCAAGTCTTGGATTTGATGCGTTTTATCAGCACTTTTGTGATTCCGGCTTTTTAACCTGGAGAATTTCCTGCACACAATCTCGCGACAAGGATTGATATATACAGATCAATGCAAGTAGTAATAAACACTTAATTTCCCTCTAGAATGTCGATTATAACTATAACATAGGTTATTTGGTATTTTCCATATGAATTCGTAATCTGTGTTATAATTACAATAAACACCTATATATGAATGATAAGAGTAGGGAAATTAACGTGTTGAGAATGCAATATTTTCGACTGATCAATCCTCCACGAGTTCGGCGCTAGCTGGCCCGGGAAAAGATTGAAGCAATGAAGTACCGCCCGACGGCGAGTGATAAGGGCAACCCTGACTCTCGGAGGCGAGCCCGACATAGAAGACGCTGAAGAAAAAGAACCCTCTCGGCTATCTGAAGCCGAGGAGGAGGAAGACCTACTAGACTCGGCCCCAGAAACTAAGGCCTCATCGTTCGACTCTACCCCTACTACATCTACAGACACCTCGGAGGATGACATCTCACCTGATTCAAAGAAAGGGACTTGTCGAGGAAAAATCAACGGAAGATCCGATTTATGCGGAGGAGCTCCGAGCAATTTTCAAGCAACGAAAGAGAATTAAGGCAAAGTGTTGGCCCTAGCCCTCCTATTTATACACCCCCAAAAAGAGTATCTTACGGCCCAGATCAATTCCCGCCAAAACGAAGCATCGCGCCTAAAACGGGCGTCGAGGCTCCACGTGGCGGACGACCATTGGGGACGTCTCTTCGTTGCAGGAGTCAGAGACAGCCTATCGCGCCCTCCAACCGACGTCGGACACGTGGCCCGTAGCCCAACAGACGATCGAGTGAAACGGCGCCCCCTCTTTAAAGCGCAATCATTTCATCGATCCGCTGACATCATCAAGGATACGCGCGAAAACTTAGGCACGTGATGAGACGCCACGTTGACTCAAAGTTCGAAACGACGCAACCGCCAAACGCCATGTCGTTCCCGGACAATCCACCACGAAGAATTCCTAGCACCAAGCCGAGCAGAGAAAGCCAAGTGAACCACTCTCGACCCGACCCATAAATAGGTCGGAACGAGAGTGGGGGGCTAATGATAATTCTCACAAGTGAGAATTCCCCATATCACGACACGTGGCTGATGACGTGTCCCGGGTGCTACGGAGCTGGAATAAGCCTGATGCATAAGGGACATTCCTAGGCTTCCCGACTCGTCTCCGAGCTCCTGACAGGCCGAGCTTCCCCGGCCTCCCGCTCTTTTCCGAGCTCCTGACAGGACGAGCTTTCTCGGCCTTCCGGCTCGTCTCCGAGCCTCCTGACAGGCCGAGCTTCCTCGGCCTTCCGCTCGCCTCTGAGCCATCTTACAGGCCGAGCTTCCTTGGCTCCCCCGATCAACCAAGAGTATGGAGCCGATACACCCCCGCAACGGCTCCGCGTATCTCGCCGAAGCGAGATATCCGCCGCCCTACGGTCCACGTCCCACGCTGGCACGTCCCTCCATTAATGAGCCCATCCCGCCATTAATGGACGAATCCCGCCATCAACGCGGGTGTAACGAGGGGAGCGTAACTAACGGCGGATATCTCGCGCCGGCTTGCTCCATGCGACCCCTATATAAACCCCTTTTTCAGACGACTCAGGTAACTCGAATTCATTCCAATATGCCGCTACTCTACTTCTATTCCTCGGCACTAACTTGATCGTCGGGGGGTCTTACGGTGGTCACCCATCCCGGGACTTTGTTTGCAGGTAGCTCGGCGTCAACACCAACCCATTGAGATCCACACTCAACAACTCCCAAAACAAATCTCAGCCGTACAAGATCGCTCTCGCCAGATCGATGGAGGACAACATCTGAAGGAGATCACGACCTCCATCAAGCACTGTCCTTAGAAGTAGTTTCGAGTACCTCTCGCTCAACTTGACCGGATGTATAAGGTCCCAACGTGTTACTCCCCAGGGTTCAATGGTCGCCGTAAGTAATTGTGCACTTGATTACTGCGACTCATGAACATGTTTGAAACTATAGCCCTAGTATCATGATTATAAGAGAGAGAGAGATTTGATGAAAGGAAAAATGAAGAAGAGGAATGAAGAAATTTATCTTCTCTATATTATGATTTTAAGACATGCTCTGTTCATTACGAAAAGACAAGATATGCGTTATATTGTATAGGAATATGAAAAGGCTTTGAAATAAATAATGAGAAGTTTATTGCAATTAAAATAAATAATGGAGAAAAGCAATTAAGCCAATTTAATTGCTATAAAGAGCATTATAAAAGAAATTGACTCGGTCAAAATTGACTCGGTCAAAATTGACTCGATCAATAGCCCTATGTGACCATCTCAAAACCAAGCAACACATATGCATAATTAAATTGAAAAACATATATTTGATTTTGAAATACCAATATTTCCAACAGTTATTATATAACTTTTAGTTTGATATTAAAAAAAGAAAGTGTTAGAAATCAAAGATTGAACTTGTTTTCCTTTGAATCATGACTTGTATTTGTTCATTTGGAATTTACTATGAATAAATACTTAATGTTTTGAAGATTTTGGATCATTTGTTTATTGTAATCCGAAGCCACAACATGGAATGATGCTGGTACATCGATTACAAAACATGTCACATTTAATATTTGCAACAAGCATTCCTCAGCGACATTATTTTTTAAAACAATATCGTTTTGTACTTTTGCAACTTGACTTGCGGTTGCTAATAAAGTATGGAATATTTAGTACATATGTTTGAAAGCAGATATCACTACTACTACAATAAGGAGTTGCCCCTGCAGATATAGAAATTCGTAGGGACAACTTTTTATTGCCCCTATGGATTAATCCGTAGGGCCATTGGTTTGTCCCTACGCTGCCCACCGTAGGGGTATAAATAAATTAAAAAATATTAAAATGTAATTTTTTATTTGGCCCTACGGAGCCGCAAAAGAAAGACCTACGGATTAATCCGTAGGAGCAACAAAGGGTTATTTTAAAAAAATCAAAGATAAGTAATTTCCCACCGTCCCACAACTCCCGCGATCAATCATCCGTCTCGTCCCCAAAAATTTCCACCGTCGCCACCACACTCTCGTCCCCAAAATTTCCCACCATCGCCACCACACTCTCATCGTCGTTGGCACCACAGTCTCGCCGTGAGCTCATCGACCTCTTTGCCGCCGCCACAGTCTCGTCGAGCTCCATCCCTGGCCTCCTCCACCTCGTCGACCTCTTTGCCGCCGGCAAAACTACTACTGAGCAGAGTTAATTACCATTTTCAACTTATAATTATGCTTTTTGTTGTGTTATTGTTGTTGATTTTAGGGTTAGGGTTTGAATTAGGGTTATAGCTAGAGCCGGGTTAATTGGGGGTTAATTAGGGTTATGGTTAATTAGGTAGGGTTAGGGTTAGGGTTAGGGTTCGGTTGATGTTTAGGGTTAGGGTTAGGATTAATTAGATAGGGTTAAGATTAGTTTGGGTTAATTAGGTAAAATAGGGTTGGTGATGATTAGGGTTAGGGTTAATTAGATTAATTAGGGTTTATTTTGGTTTGGGCTAGGATTAATTTGGGTTGGGGTTTGGGTGATGATTAGGGTAAGGTTAATTTGGGTTAAGGTTAATTTGGGTTAATTAGGTAAAATAGAGTGTATTTGTGTTAGGGTGTTGATTAGGGTTAATTTGGTTTAATTAACTTAATTTTTGGTTAATTAGGGATAATTTGAATTAGGATGATGATTAGAGTTAATTTGGGTTAATTAGGGATAATTTGAGTTAGGGTGATAATTAGGGTTAATTTGGTTAATTTGGGTTAATTAGGATTAGGGTTTAGGGTGCACTAGTTCCTTCAGTAGGATACCCGATGATAACGTAAACGTACAACTTTACCGTAAACGTAAAAAAACTTTACCCTAAATTAAAAACTTCGAACCCTTAAAATCGAAACGTAAATGTAAAACCTATTCAAGTTAAATGTTCAAGTTAAAACCAACATATGATACTCGATGATAATATGAAACTTTAATATTCTCATCGATACTCATATGTGAAAATCAAAGCGCGACTTAGTCCCTGTCTATCGGTTAATATACGTTCGATATTCGTCGTGATATAGAACTATACGAAGGTTGTTAAATATCGGACAGTATAGTTCAGTCCTAACAACCGCCATGTAGTCTATGTGACGAGAAAATTCAATCGTATGATAACCGATAGATTTGTCCAGTGTGGACAAGTAAGGAATGTATAAAGCAAACACCTGCATTCACTTGTGTTTTCATTCGTTTCGACTTATTTCGTCGGTACTTTTCCGCTAGTTCTTCGCGTACAAAGATAGATTAGATGTTCATTTTAACGTTGTTTCACAGTATTGAAATGATTATCTATTCTATTACAGTGTACTCGGAGAACGGTGGGGAGGTGCTGCCGAAATTTACTCGAAACGGATGAAAGCACAAGCGAATGGGTGTCTGCTCTATACATTCTTAATGGGATAGAAGCTTTACCCCCGACAGCCGAAACGCAGACATACAGCATGAATACATAACAAACGCACACACAAAGCACATACACACTAACAACCCTACACTTAAGCGAAATCATTAATTGAAACACACATACACAGAATACAACTCATACATGGGTATCTTCAAATCTATCTTTGTTTATCGATAATTTATTCTTTTCAAAGACAAACTTGCATTTACGGATTTTCTTCTTTGTCTGTAACCATCTTGTTCCTAGATTTCTCAATATAGTCACTGTTTACCCCAATCAGAGCAAAGCTCTGTTCAAATTCCAAGGCAGGAAACGAAGCAACGCTTCTGTTTCCTCCAATCAGAGCAAAGCTCAGCTTTGAAAATTAAAGTAAAAATTAAAAGTTAAAATAAATGGAGCAACGCTTCAGATTTCTTGCGCTGCGCACAACGCGCCACGTGTCAAAATCAGACACGCCAGTGCAAGGAGCGCAGCGCACAAGGCAGCGCGCCCAATCAGAGCAAGGCTCTATTTAGAACGAAAATTAAAGGAAGCAACGCTTCAGATGACTTGCGCTTTGCGCTGCGCGACACGTGGCAGCGCAGTTGCGCCAGCACAGTTGCGCTGCGCTCTGCGCTGCGCGCCACGTGGCAGCGCAGTTGCGCCAGCACAGTTGCGCTGCGCTCTGCGCTCCACGACAAGTGTCAGCGCAGTTGCGCTGCGCTGTGCACTGCTTGACACGTGTCAAGCGCTGGTGCATTTGCGCCAAACAGAATTAAAATTCTAATAAGATCTTTCTGTTCTTGTTAAAACAAGAAGATTGCCTTCTGTAAAACAGAAGCCCTTGGATCAAAAGATCCAACGGTGGGGAAAATTCCCCAAATCACTCAGAGAAAAATCTCTTTAACAAATTTAACAAATTTTATAAAGGCCCCTAGACCCCAAATCAAAATCAGGAACGTTGTGAGAGATCAAGAACTTCAAACAGAGAGAACTCTGAAGAAATTTCAAGAAGAAAAAGGTAAAAACCTTTAGAAAAAATGAGAAAATTCTCTCATGAACAGATCATTGATCTGAGAACAAGATCAATGATCTTCAATAAAAAGAAAAATAAATAATAATAAGTGCTTTGCACTTTCTTATGAACCATTGGTTCTTTAAAAAACAAGAGAAACTTGTTTTCTTTGATCTAAATTAGATCAAGAAAACAAATAGTGCTTTGCACTTGTGAACCATTGGTTCTGAAATCTTAAAAATTCTCAAGATTATTGAAACAGTGCTTTGCACTTGAAAAATTGCACTGTTGCGCTCCTGTGTTGGCGCAAGTCACCAGGGAGCGCCACGTGTCAGCAGCGCAACAGCGCAGCGCACTGATACAGCGCACTGCGCTGTTGCGCTTGCGCTCCTCAGATCGTGACACGTGTCACTACCATATGAGTTTGCGCCTTGCGCTCCTCAATTGGCGCAAAGCGCCTGACAAGCCACGTGGGGCACTGTCAGAGTATTAAATGCAATGCATTATTAAGGGGCAGAGCCCAATTGAGAGATCCAATGGACCAAAACAAATGCTCTGCATTATAGTAAAAAGGGCAGAGCCCAATTAAAAAAAGCTCAACAGGCCAAATAAAATGCTATGCATTAAAAGGGCAGAGCCCAAACAAAGCAGATGCTGTGCGTCATTTAAAAAGGGCAGAGCCCAAACAAAGGTCCAACAGAGACCAAGATTAATGCTACGCATTATTTAAAAGGGGCCAAGTCCTAGCACAGGCCTAATAGGCCAAAAACAAATAAAAGTGTTGAACATTTTTTAACTGGACTTAGCCCAATCATGGCCGTAAGTCCTCAAATTAAATTGACTGAGCACAGCTGCTCTCTTAAATCAATTTACATCCGGTTCGAGGGTACATCTCCGAACTCCTTTGACTCCTATCGTTGTAATCCTTCAACGACGTCAGAGAGGTGACGGGTCCCGACAACCACACATCAATACGGATTGTGGGGTCCTTAAACCCACGGACTTAAACGTCCTTAAACTAAGATACGGACTGTGGGGTCCTTAAACCCGCAGACTTATGCGTCCTTAAACTAACGGACTAATGCGTCCTTAAACACACCCATATGGACTGTGGGGTCCTTAAACCCATGGACCGCAATGTCCTTAAACTACCAATGGACCGCAATGTCCCTAAACTACCTATGGACCGCAATGTCCCTAAACTGGAACAATAGAGCCTCTAAACGCTCTTTTGTTGGATCAAAACGATCCCGTTTAAGTTGATCTTAGCCTCAAATATGGCTAACGTATTCTTAAACATTCAAACAGACTTTAGTCCCAAGTTGGACTATAAGACCCCAATCAATTTTGGTTCAAGGGTACATCTCCGAACTCCTCTGACTCCTATCGTTGTAATCCTTCAACGACGTCAGAGAGGTGACGAGTCCCGATGGCCATATATTAAATGGACCACCACGTTAAGTTGATCTTAGTCTCAAACGGGACTAACGTATACTTGACGAACGTTTAAGTTGATCTTAGCCTCAACACGGCTAACGTATCCTTAGACTAAAACACTAAACCCAAATCTAAATAAATACGGATTTGGACTAATCCACGTCCTACAGGCGACGACATAACTTAGTCTCCGTATACAATCCATGGGCATCCAACAAAACAAACACACACGACATGAAGTGAAATTCTGGAGAAGGAGAAAGTGGCTATCGCGATGCGGTAGCGTAATTAACTGCAGGGGCTTGCGCCTGCAGGGAAGAGCGTCCCCACAATAAAAAAAAACCTCTAGCGAGGGGGAATCTGACGAAGTCTGCTACATCGGCCGCATCCTTCTAAACCTCCGATACACGGTGCCATAAATTAACTTGGCATTTTCGGATAGGTGGACGGATAAAACCATATAGCATCTGCCCCGAATCTCAGGCAAGACATCCTCACGTCTCGGCCGCCATTCGGAGGGGAACAGATTCTGGCACGCCCGGTGGGACCTTTTTCTCTTTCCACTCCACACTTCGTGTGTCGTGTTTTTCTCGCGATCAAATAATCGCGGTGTATATATTTTTGGTTGCCCTTAGGGGAGTGGATATTGAAGCCGGCATTTCGTCTTTATGAAGAATGGCATTTGCTCCCACCCCAGCAACTCAGGCTCTGTCATATTCGGCGGAGTCAAGTATGGGTCACTTGCAGCCTCAAATCTCTGCAATCCGACTTTTCAAGAAATCAACGGGATTCTTTTTGGGTCGATGCTACCACCTCCCACCCTCGGCGGCGAACCTATTCGTTTCCTTTCAGGAAACTCGGGAGTCCCTCAACGCCGATGGAGGAAGCCCAGAGGATGTCTGTCAAGCAGCAGCCTTGCTGACGGAATCGGTCCTTAAACAACTGGCACATGCCAAAGATCAAGGTCGACGTAAGGGGCAGAATATTCAAGCTATTCAAGAAATCAACGGGATTCTTTTTGGGTCGATGCCCCCACCTCCCACCCTCGGTGCCTCAACGCCGATGGAGGAAGCCCAGAGAATGTCTATCAAGCAGCAGCCTTGCCGACGGAATTGGTCCTAAAAAAACTAGCACATGCCAAAAACCAAGGTCGACGCAGGGGGCAAAATATTCAAGCTCTTCAAGAAATCAACAGGCTTCGAACTGCACTAACTGCAACAGCAACTCTCGCTCTGTCCCATCTGGAGGAGTAACCTACGGGCCCCAAGCGGCCTCCCTTTTCACTATACCAGTGGAGCAGGCAACTCAAGCCACCACTAGGCTATTCTTCGGGACCATGCTCCCGCCAACGAGCTTCAGCGCTCCTGTGCCATCGCAAGAAGCTTCCAAGAAGTCGTTTCAGCGCTCCTGTGCTTATTTACGCCCTACTCTGCACACACAAAAATTGTGATAAGAAAAGAGTAAAAAGTGAAAAATTATATTTAAAAGATAGGAATAGTTTAAGAAAAACAAGAAAGTTAGATGTTTTCTTAAATGAAACTAGTAATAAGTAGCTATGAGCTGTTGTCCCAAGGGTTAGTAAGATGAAGGAAATTACTAATCTGAGGATAAAAATAAGCCTGAAAAATAGTTCCTATTCTGGAAGCCGAACATTTGAATATTGATACCCTACTATACGCACTTACACGCATCTTGAAATTCGGGATAGTAGAAGATACCTTGAAATACTCTTGTCTAAAAGCCAAAGTATGAAGGAAATAATAAATGGAAAAGAAAAGATAAAATGGTGAAAAGAAAAATGAACACTGGTTTTGTTATCACCGAGGCAAAAAAAAAATATAGCGAGGGTGCTTTATCACCTAGTGCCTTAGATCAACTGGTTTGGGAGCCACTGCTAAGCCTTAGGTGTTGCAAGACGAGGAAAAACGCCTAATTAGTAAGCACATGAGTAATCGGTCGGTTAGTACCTCAAGAAGTATTAACGGTCGCATGAAGAATGTGTGAGCAAATTCCATCTAAATATCTATTAAAAAGTACTAAGGTAGATGGACAAGAGTATGATTGCTTGAATTGAATTCTCTGAGTGTAGGGATGTCCAGTTCACACACGTAGGGATATATGATCAATGTTTGGAAGAAAAATATGAATGAAAACTAAAGGCGATATTTTATTGAGGGATAATGTGATTTCTAACATTTTTTTCATGACCATTAAGATAGGGCTCATAGCAACTGAAAAGCTGGTATAATTGAAAACTCTTATTTTCAAGTTCTTTCTTTTATAGTTCTTATCTTCGTATAACTTTCACCATCTCTCTTTTATTATATGATTTTGTGGGTGTAATCCGCTGAAAACCTTCAGGAGACAACACTCCTCCTACTGGGGATATGCCACTGGCGCCAAGTAAGGAAGGTTGGGTGCAACTCTCCTTCTGGATTGACTCCGCCGACTACAACCGTCCTCGAAGGTTCCTTAGGCGCATTATGGGTACAAGAGAACGACCAGGGGAAAGAAAGAGCTCTCTATTACTTAAGTCGAGTTCTCCTGGGGGCAGAAAGCAATTGTTCTCCCATCGAAAAACACTGTCTAGCATTGATCTTCACGATAACAAAGCTCAGGCACTATGCGTTGGCGCATGAAGTCCGTCTCATATCGAAGGTGGACCCCCTTAAATACTTGATGTCAAAGGCTATATTGACAGGCCGGCTTGCTAAATGGGCCTTGCTCTTGATGGAGTTTTCAATAACTTATCAACCTCTTAAGGCAGTGAAAGGCTAGGCCATCGCCGATTTTCTCGCTGAACGTCCATACCGGCCGATTCTCCCTTGAATTGCGAACTTCCAGACGAACAGGCGTTTAACACGATCGACGGAAGTGGTACCCGATGGAAGCTTTTTCGATGGAGCATCCACCATGAAGAAGCGCAAACAAAACACGCCGATAATCAAATTGGGAGTGGGCTTTATCTTCGTGACCCCGCAAGGAGGGATAATGCGATCCGCCTTCCCCTTAACAGAGCCGAGGACGAACAAGGAGGCCGAATACGAAGCTTTGATAGCAGGCCTCGAGATCGCCATCGACATGGGAATTGAAAACCTCCTTATATACGAAGACTCCTAACTGGTCGTTAGTCAAGTTAATGGCGACTACCAACAGGGCAAGTTTGCGCTGTCCGAAAACTGGAGGGTGAGCCCGCCACAATCACATGCTCCGAGAAGGGTGGACACGCCGGGGGCATCATGCTCGCTCATAGAGAAAACCCAACGGACCACTATGTTCTAAAACTGGATATAGACCGAAAAGTCAGTAAACTAGAGATTCGCCTCAAATACGGCGACGATGGACCGAAACGTCCTTAAACTAATGATAGACCGCAATGTCCTAAAACTTGCAAACGACCGAAACGTCTTTAAACTACTACCATAGCATCCTCAAGCTGACAAAAAAAAAAGATAAAAAAATATAATAAAAATAATAAACGGTATGTCCATAAGCAAAATGGGCGCGGATGAAAACCCGAAAGGGCTCCGTGAGTAAAAACAGCAGGGCTACCGGTGAGTGTTTGTGAAAACCCAAAAGGGCGCAACCTCGTTAAAGGACACCTACAGGATCCTCTCGACCCTGTAAGGAGAAATCACCCGCGTGAGATCCTTACGACTCACAAGGGAGCAACACACTTAGGTATCCTCACGATTCCTAAGGAGAAAATACACTTGCGGGATCCTCACGACTCGTAAGGAGAACTCTTTTATGGGACCCTCACGGCTCATAAGATTTGAAAGTCTTAAGCTACAGAGACTTGAACCTGTTCTTAAGCAACTCCCACAAACTTCCACTTCTGCCCTACAAGCGGCTCAATACTGACCCTTGTATACAATCCACGGGCGCGAATAAACATTTCCCTAACCAAGTCCCACCCGTGACTAGGGATATGTTCATATGGTGAACAACCCTTGTAAGTCATCTCGACTTATAAGGAGAAAATCCCTTTGTAAGATCCTTACGACTTACAGGGGAATATACACTTAGGAACCCTCACGATTCCTAAGGAGAAAACACACCTACGAGATCCTCACGACTTGTAGGGAGAAATACCTTTGTGGGACCCTTACGGCTCATGAAGTCAAAAGCCTTAGTCAACAGGATCTTAACCATGTTTACTAAGCCACCTTTGTTCAACATTGACAGAGGCAAATGATGATTCGCTCCTGGCAATATCCCAGTTGTAGCGATACTGATGCCTAGATTGGCATCAGATTCCAAGTTCCACACTCGCAATAAAAAAAACAGCGAGTAAATATAAAATAAACGGCTGAAATTATGGGGCAACTCGCAAAAAAAAATGTATAAAATAAACAGCCGAAATGATTGGGCAACTCGCAATAAAAAACAGCGAGTAAAAAAAAACCGAAATGATTGGGCACCGCGAAAAATAGCCGAAATGATTGGGCAATCGCGACTTTCGCGATATAAAAGCTGAAATGATAGAGCATCGCGGAAATAAAACAATAAAAAAATATGATGAAAATTTTTGCCCTACAGGTGAGATCACATCGAGCCCTGTATACAATCCAGGGGCACAAACAAAGAAGGAACTATATCTTCCCAACAGGCTCCACCGGAAAGCGAAACCAAATCTCGATGGTTCATAGACAACCTAGAGACAATATCGACATTTGCCACAATATTGCAGACACAATGTCAACAAATGAAGCAAAGGAAGATTCCTAGCTTTAGGGTCTCGACGTCAACATCGACAACTTGGAGATCACCAACGGCGTTTCTCCGCACTCCAACCAGATGCAGACGTAACGTCAACAATCGACCTCAGAGTCGCAACGAAACGGGACCATGGAAAAATCCCTAGTTCCAAATCTCAATGGCCACATCTACAGCCTGGAGACCAACGACGGCGTTCCTTCGCAGTCCAGCAGGACACAGATGCAACGTCAACAAAAGTCCTTACGGTCGAAACAAAGCGGAGCGACGGCAAAATCCTAGCTCCACCTCAGCATTCGTCTCGATACAGCAGATGAGATGTTAACAACGGCATTCCTTCGCAGTCCAGCGGAATGCAGATGCAACGTCAACAAAAGTCCTTACGGTCGAAACAAACGGAGCCACGGCAAAATCCCAGCTCCACCTTGACGTTCGTCTCGATACAGCAGACGAGTTGTCACCTCCGCGTTCTTCCTCCAGAAGGATTCAGACGCGACAATCAAACCAACGGAGCCACGGCAAAATCCCTAGTTCCAAACCTCAACGGTTCACCAGTAACCTAGAGACAATCGCAACATTCGTCTCGATACAGCAGACGCAATACCAACAAACGAAGCAAAGGCCAAATTCCTAGCTTTAGGGTCTTGACGGCAACTCACATAAAACCTGAAAGACTATCGGAGATCATCCCACACCAGCGCGGAGTGGTTATGACTCATCGGGGCTCTCCAAAATGGGCCTAACCTCAAGTAAAAAGCGGCATGGCAAATTCCTAACGCTTGCTCTTCCGATGGTCAAACTGCCTAAGAAGATTGCTTGAAGACGTCTTGTCCAGCCCCCGAAGGGATCAGAGACACGGTAGTCGCAGGGCTACTCGAACAGCACAATTGCCTATCGAGGAATATATCAGCTTATGCAACGGTACGACGGCCAAAACCCTAAGTACCACAGACCCTAACGGACTTCTGTCGTAAAGAGCAGAGGTTAACTGTGACATTAGGATGTTCTTGCGAGAAATGCTCGATTTGTCTCGACTTGTGAAGAAATTGATGTCTTTGCGAAAACTTCTCGAGGCGGCTCGACTCGTGAGATAAAGCCTTAGGCAGTGGGCACAAAAGAAACCTGTTTCCTAAGCACTGGGATCCTGCAAGTTGGCCCAAAACGGTCTCTTGCATACTATCCACGGGTCTCACTCTCCAACGTCGAATCTCGATAAGGAGGGAAACAACCGCTTACGGGTCCTCTCGACTCGTAAGAGGGAAAATTCTCTTATAAGATCCTTACGACTTATAAGAGAAAACGCACTTAGGGATCCTCACGATTCCTAAGGAGAAAATCCACCTACGAGATCCTTTCGATCCGTAGGGAGAAAAGTCTCTATGAGACCCTCACGGCTCATAGAATTGAAAAGTCATAGGCAGCAGATCTGAACCTGCGGCCTAAGCCATCGCTATCTCTTGAAGAAACCAAAGTGTTTACTCCGCTATCTGTCAACTATGTTCATTAAGGTAACATACGGATAATAAAAAGAAAGCGACAGAAAAAAATCTGATTGGCGTTTGATCAAGCACTCGAGACACACTCATTCACGCATGTGCAAAAGACTCAGAACGGGGAATAAGACAAGCTGGGATAAAACTTTTCCATTAATATTGCAAAAAAATTCTTACAATCATAAAGCAATAAACGAGAAATATTATTACAATGGAATAACCTCATATCCAGGGCATGGATTGAGGAAGTCAAAAGTAAGGCCATCCAGAGTTCTTCTGGCCTTTCTGATTATTCTTGTGCGCAGCCTCTCGCGCTCTTGTGTGTCAAGATCCTCGGCAAGCCCCCCCAGCCTTCGATAAGCAGCGACTATCGTCGTCTGCTAGAAAATTTGATGCATGATGTCGATGAGACTATCCCACCGTTTCTTCGAGATCAGCCCCGACAGGTACACTGAATGCACCTTGTCTTCGGCATCATCCAGCGCATTGAGCGGTAAGGCCTCGTGGAACCCCAGGAGTGCTCTCCAAATCGCTCCCAGCACAACTTTCAGGATAGCAGAGCGGCGGGGGAGCAGCCAACCAACACGTGCGTTCAAACGACCCATGACTTCCGCACACTGGGCATCCGTAAACTCCTGGTCTTGTTGGCGGCCCTGTACACGGATATCCTCGTAGGTGATGAATTCATGCAGACTGTATAGACGCACCGCCATAACGCCTGAAGGAAACATCAATGGAAGATTAGTGATAAAAAAGGAGGGACACAGAAAGTTAAAACTCCTCGAGAGCAATGCTCTGCAGACAAGAGTGACACCTGTCAAAATCAGTTATAAGGAAAATTTGAGGAAAATCCCCTAAAAACATTGAGAGCTTTGCTCTGTGAAGGTGATATAATAATAATAATAATAATGTAAAATGCCATCTTTAACTTCCAAGATCCATGAAAAATCCTTAAGAGTTCTTCTACATGATTTGGAAGGAGCAAAACTCCATTGATGAATTAAGAAAATCCCAAGAAAATCTTTTAGAGAGCAGAGCTCTAATGGAACCCTAATAGGGTTCTCCTTAGTCCTTTTTAGACCCCTTTAGAGCAAAGCTCTGCTAAAAGAAACCCCAAATGGGTTTTCTTTAGATCAGGGATCTATTGAGAGTAAGGCTCTGTTAATTAAAATTGATTCAATTTAAATTAAAATTTTTACCTAAAAAGTTTTAAGAAGTTCTAACTCTTGGAGTTCTTAAAGGCAAGAGCAGGGCTCTGGACAAAATGCTTATGAAGGGATGAAAATCATCTTAGAGGCCAAAGGCCCTATTTACAGGCATCAAATGCCCTTTCAACTTCCAAGAGTTGCCGCGACGGTTAGAATTCTGCCACCGCTGCGCTCACGTTTGGAGGGCCACGTAAGCGCAACGGTGGGGGGGGCATTTGTTTACCCCAATCAGAGCAAATCTCTGTTCAAATTCCAAGGCGGGAAATGAAGCAACGCTTCTGTTTCCCCCAATCAGAGCAAAGCTCTGCTTTGAAAATTAAAGTAAAAATTAAAAGTCAAAATAAATGGAGCAACGCTTCAGATTCCTTGCGCTGCGCACAACGCGCCACGTGTCAAAATCAGACACGCCAGTGCAAGGAGCGCAGCGCCCAAGGCAGCGCGCCCAATCAGAGCAAGGCTCTATTTAGAACGAAAATTAAAGGAAGCAACGTTTCAGATGACTTGCGCTTTGCGCTGCGCGACACGTGGCGGCGCAGTTGCGCTAGCACAGTTACGCTGCGCTCTGCGCTGCGCGCCACGTGGCGGCGCAGTTGCGCTGCGCTGTGCTCTCCACGACACGTGTCAGCGCAGTTGCGCTGCGCTGTGCGCTGCTTGACACGTGTCAAGCGCTGGTGCATTTGCGCCAAACAGAATTAAAATTCTAATAAGATCTTTCTGTTCTTGTTAAAACAAGAAGATTGCCTTCTGTAAAACAGAAGCCTTTGGATCAAAGATCCAACGGTGGGGAAAATTCCCCAAATCACTCAGAGAAAGATCTCTTTAACAAATTTAACAAATTTATGGGCACTATATAAAAGCCCCTAGACCCCAAATGAAAATCAGGAACGTTGTGAGAGATCAAGAACTTCAAACAGAGAGAACTCTGAAGAAATTTCAAGAAGAAAAAGGTAAAAACCTTTAGAAAAAAAGAGAAAATTCTCTCATGAACAGATCATTGATCTGAGAACAAGATCAATGATCTTCAATAAAAAGAAAAATAAATAATAATAAGTGCTTTGCACTTTCTTATGAACCATTGGTTCTTTAAAAAACAAGAGAAACTTGTTTTCTTTGATCTAAATTAGATCAAGAAAACAAATAGTGCTTTGCACTTGTGAACCATTGGTTCTGAAATCTTAAAAATTCTCAAGATTATTGAAACAGTGCTTTGCACTTGAAAAATTGCACTGTTGCGCTCCTGTGTTGGCGCAAGTCACCAGGGAGCGCCACGTGTCAGCAGCGCAACAGCGCAGCGCACTGACACAGCGCACTGCGTTGTTGCGCTTGCGCTCCTCAGATCGTGACACGTGTCACTACCATATGAGTTTGCACCTTGCGCTCCTCAATTGGCGCAAAGCGCCTGACAAGCCACGTGGGGCACTGTCAGAGTATTAAATGCAATGCATTATTAAGGGGCAGAGCCCAATTGAGAGGTCCAATGGACCAAAACAAATGCTCTGCATTATAGTAAAAAGGGCAGAGCCCAATTAAAAAAGTCTCAACAGGCCAAATAAAGAGCTATGCATTAAAAGGGCAGAGCCCAAACAAAGCAGATGCTGTGCATCATTTAAAAAGGGCAGACCCCAAACAAAGGTCCAACAGAGACCAAGATTAATGCTACGCATTATTTAAAAGGGGCCAAGTCCTAGCACAGGCCTAATAGGCCAAAAACAAATAAAAGTGTTGAACATTTTTTAACTGGACTTAGCCCAATCATGGCCGTAAGTCCTCAAATTAAATTGACTGAGCACAGCTGCTCTCTTAAATCAATTTACATCCGGTTCGAGGGTACATCTCCGAACTCCTTTGACTCCTATCGTTGTAATCCTTCAACGACGTCAGAGAGGTGACGGGTCCCGACAACCACACATCAATACGGACTGTGGGGTCCTTAAACCCACGGACTTAAGCATCCTTAAACTAAGATACGGACTGTGGGGTCCTTAAACCCGCAGACTTATGCGTCCTTAAACTAACGGACTAATGCGTCCTTAAACACACCCATATGGACCGCAATGTCCTTAAACTACCAATGGACCGCAATGTCCCTAAACTACCTATGGACCGCAATGTCCCTAAACTGGAACAATAGAGCCCCTAAACGCTCTTATGTTGGATCTAAACGATCCCGTTTAAGTTGATCTTAGCCTCAAATATGGCTAATGTATCCTTAAACATTCAAACAGACTTTAGTCCCAAGTTGGACTATAAGACCCCCAATCAACTTTGGTTCAAGGGTAGATCTCCGAACTCCTCTGACTCCTATCGTTGTAATCCTTCAACGACGTCAGAGAGGTGACGAGTCCCGACGGCCATATATTAAATGGACCACTACGTTAAGTTGATCTTAGTCTCAAACAGGACTAACGTATCCTTGACGAACGTTTAAGTTGATCTTAGCCTCAACACGGCTAACGTATCCTTAGACTAAAACACTAAACCTAAATCTAAATAAATACGGATTTGGACTAATCCACGTCCTACGGGCGACGGCATAACTTAGTCTCCGTATACAATCCACGCGCATCCACAAACAAAACAAACACACACGACATGAAGTGAAATTCTGGAGAAGGAGAAAGTGGCTATCGCGATGCGGTAGCGTAATTAACTGCAGGGGCTTGCGCCTGTAGGGAAGAGCGTCCCCACAATAAAAAAAACCCTCTAGCGAGGGGGAATCTGACGCAATCTGCTACATCGGCCGCATCCGTCTAAACCTCCAATACACGGTGCCATAAATTAACTTGGTATTTTCGGAGAGGTGGACGGATAAAACCATATAGCATCTGCCCCGAATCTCAGGCAAGACGTCCTCACGTCTCGGCCGCCATTCGGAGGGGAATAGTCACCATAACCTACAATTTATATGTTATACGGTCTAACATGGCCCATGAGTACATCAGAGTTAAGGACTGGATGTACGTGGATTGGCAACAACGCAAGCAATCTAAATTTGTCGCAGGAGTTGCTGCTCTCATTGAATTTGCACACACACATAATAAAATTGTGTTAGAGAAGATTATTTGCCCGTGCGATAGATGCGGGAATAAGTTTTGGCAGAAGATAGAAATCGTAGAGCTTCACATCGTTAAACATGGTTTTACTAGACTTTATACAATTTGGCTATATCACGGGGAAGGACTAGAAAAAGACGGTAATGCGGCAGAAGAAGAAAAAGAAGACGGTAATGCGGCAGAAGAAGAAGAAGACAATAATTTCTTTCTAGGAGAAGAAATGGAGGATATGGTAGAGGCTGCCCTAGGTGATAGTATTCCTACCGAAAATGACATTCTTCCCGTCAAGGACCGCGTATGGATAAGTATGAAAAGTTTATGAATGATACTAGAAGACCAATTTATGAGAATGCAAAGTATTCCACCCTATCATGGTTCGTCCAACTATTCCAAATTAAGTGCCTATGGATGGAGCAACAAGTCATTCACGATACTTCTGAACTTCCTGAAAGATTTAATATCCCCGGGAAATAACATGCCCGATAGCTGGTACGGAGCCCAGAAGATGATGTCTGATTTGGGTCTGAAGTGTGAGAAGATTCATGCATGTCCTAAACATTGCGTGTTGTACCAGAAAGAGAATATAGATTTGAAAGAGTGTCCAACATGCGGAGAGACCAGGTATAAGTCGAAAGAATCTGATAAGAAGCCCGATATACCTGTCAAGATAGCACGATACTTTCCCATAACACAGAGTCTGCAAAGGCTATTCAGGTGCAAGAAAACAGCCGAGGCAATGATTTGGCATCACCGTGCTGCTCCAAGTGAAAATGGAAAAATGAATTATCCAAGAGATTCACCGGCATAGAAGGATTTCAATAAGAGGCACGAATTATTCAGTAGTGATCCTCGCAATGTCAGGCTCGGACTCGCTAGTGATGGCTTCTGCCCATTCAACTATATGGCTAGAAGCCACAGCATATGGCCCGTTGTAATAATAGTTTATAATCTGTCGCCTTGGTTGGATATGGATCATTCCTACTTTATGATGCATCTTCTTATTGACGGATCAAACTCACCGGGAAACAATATCGACGTCTATCTCCGACCTCTGATCGATGAGTTAAAATCTTTATTCATTGATGGTGTGGAGACTTACGATGCAAATACAGAAACAACCTTCACACTGCGTGTGGTTTTAATGTGGAAAATTAATGACTTTCCTGCGTATGGAATGCTATTAGGTTGGTCCGTATATTGTCACAAAGCATGCCCTTATTGTCATCAATATACAATATCGAAATGGTTGAATTTTAGCAGGAATGTTTGTTATTGCGGTCATCGGCGTTTCCTGCCACTAAACCATCCCTACAGGTTAGGCGCTGCTCACTTTAATGGTCATCAGGAGCTTCTTGGGCCTCCGTCCTCATTGTCCGGAGAGGACGTGGTTGCTCAATGGGATGGTTACAATAATGTGACTTTTGGGATAGATCCGGCAAAACACGTCAAAACATCATACTGGAACAAGTTAAGCATTTTCTACGAGCTTCCGTACTGGTCAACAAATTTAGTGCGTCATTGTCTGGACGTCATGCACATAGAGAAGGGAGTATCCGAGCAGTACTCAACTTGTTTCTTTGTAAAGACGGAAAATCGAAAGACAACCTCCGTGCTCGGATGGATCTTCAGGACTGGGAAATTAGAAGTGAATTGCATCCTAAACCGATAGCGGGTAAACCAGGCAAGTTTGTACTTTTCAATGCCGCGTATCATATGTCACAACCGGAGAAGAAAAGGTTCATGCAGGTGTTGCATGATTTGAAAGTTCCTACAGGTTTCTCACGATCATTTAGCAAGAAGATAAAAATTATGAAAGGCAAGATCGATGGGCTGAAAAGTCATGATCACTATGTTATTATGGAGCACTTTCTCCCATTATCCCTCAGGACTTCCCTTCCCGAATCGGTTGGTCTAGTAATCAATGACCTTTGTTGTTTTTTTAGAGAATCGTGCGCTAAAATCCTGGATGTTGTGATGCTGGAGAATCTAGAAAATTCTATTTCATTGATACTTTGTAAGCTGGAGCGTATTTTCCTACCGTCATTCTTCGATATCATAATACACCTGACGGTTCATCTTACAACCGAGCTAAGTTAGCCGGACCGGTACAATATCGATGGACGTATCCCGTCAAAAGGTACGTGGAATTTTTCGTTTCACGTAATTTGTAAAATTGTTGTTGTCTTATATGCTTGGATTTATTTATTTAACATATTTTTCTTTAGGTATCTCTACACTCTAAAAAAGTATATACGCAATAGAAATCGACCAGAAGTTCTATCATGCAAAATCATCTTCTAGATGAAGTAACCATATTTTGTTCCCACTATCTGGACGAGAACATTGAGACGAAAATTAACCGGCCTCGGAGAATTCAGGACGGGCCAAATGGTAAAGCAGATTATAAGATAGTAGACACTATATTTATCAACAAGATATATCAGTTTATCCTCCTCAATAGCGTATGTCTTGAAGAAATTAAAGAGTAAGATTTTTTGGATTAATTGTTATATTTTTGTTTGTGTATGTATGAAATGATATAATATTAATGTCATAATTTATTATTGAAAACAGAATTCATATTAATGGGGTACGTAAGGGGCATCCTGATTGGAATGATGAACGATTGGAAAAATATCATCAGGATAATTTTTGCGATTGGGTTGCAGATTATATAAATTGTTCGAATAACATGTTATTGCGATCAATCTTAATCTAAACTTATATCGTTATGTATTTGTCGTAAAATTTGTTTTGTCAGATCCACGATCCGAACTTGTTTGCATCATCAGAGAGAGATTCAAAATGTTTAGCTCAGTTTCCAAATATGGAGGTTGCATATTATAAACGATTCGGTGTCCTTGGATACAAATTTGAAGTTAAGGACATAGAAACATCTCGAACCACTCAGAATAGTGGGATTGCGATGGTAGGATCGGATGGTGTGATTTATTATGAATACTTAAACTGCATACTTGGAATCCAATATTCCGGATGATTAGAACCATTTTATATATTCCAGTGTACTTGGTATGATACACGAACCGATACGGATAAGTGGAGAAACAATCTCGGGACTTGGAAAGATGAATATGGATTGACTAGTGTGAACACACTTCGATTTTACGGTCAGGACGATCCATTTATCTTTCCGAACCAAGCGTTTCAAGTATACTACTCACAGTGCTTGAAGCATCCGGGATGGAGTGTCGTATGTCGTTGGAAACTCAGGGATGTTTACGATGTCCCAGAATTCGAGGATCGTATGGAGGACAGTGATGAGGATGAAGAAGAGAGAAGACTTAGAGTGCTCCGACCGTCTGTTTCAAAGGACGGGTTGTCTTCGGCTGATCATGAAGTTATGTGGGTTAGAAATGTGTCACGACCCGAAAAGTACGGAACATGACCGGCACTTAAATTATGAAACGTCTCGAGACGTACGTAATCTAAGTAAGCCAAAACCCAGAAATCAAAACCAAGTAAGCAGTAGAGTGAAGGAAAACCAATTTAAATCAAGTAGTTTAGCAACATAAGCCGAAATATGCATTTTTAAAATCACAAGTCTTTTCCAAAAATTTCGGCAGAGTTTCCTTTGTAAATACTGGCCCCGAACGGGGTACAACATGATAAATATATACATAATGATAAAAAGGCATACCCAAGCGGGAGCTAACTCTTCGTCAATCGACGGCCACAACCATGCAAGCAATATAGTACACAACGCCGAAGGGCGAGAATCAAAACTCAAAAGGGAACTCAAAACAACAACCTGAAAACCCATAATAATACAACGCGCGACTCTAGGTCGAAAGAATATACATCACTGGTCTGCTAAGTCAATAAAATATACATGTCTGGTTGATGGAGTTTACTAGATACAACTGAAATAAATAATATACAAGGTATAATGGTGGTCACGATGCAAGTGAACCCACCTACCAAAGCAAATCACCCGGAAAGGAAGCAGTGTGCCAGCAAAGCCGTAACGAACCCTGTACGGCAAAACCTGCAAGAAACTCCGGCACAACGGGGGTGAGTTGCCAACTCGTGAGTAGAAAACATCACCGAGCAGAAATCGTATATATGACACAATCCTAGGTCAATACGATCAATATACATATATATAACCTCAAATGATAAGTCTGAAGTAAGAAAAGGTGGCAAGGGTAAACATCTATACATAAGTGTAATCCCGTGTGCTCATGTCAGTGCCTCAGGTAGCAACATATCATATGAATGACGTATGAATGCATGAAAACGGAATACATGTAAAGGAAGAAAACTACTTTCATAACTTAGTGAGATTTCTGTATATTTAAAACGAGGTATCATCAATGAAATCAACATAAACAGTGTCTAGCATCGACACAAAACATAAATCCCAATATCTCAGTATCTCAAATCTCAAAATCTAGGGCTCCGTAAGTCTGGATCGACCCCTATCATCAATCACACGACCACGAACGGTATCCTCCGGATATCCGACGCGCCAGGTAAAATCACCGGTAGGTAGTGCTCCCCTGCCAGGCTCATCGTCTACAACTCGAGCTTATTGCCCCGGGGTACCTTACCGGGCCCACCATGTACCCGAGACGGTTCATCCATTGCTCGCAACGGGTCTCAAAATCCAACAGCAATCATGAAAACTCATGGTGGACGACTCATACATCATGAGAAAACTGCAACTTGCATTTTTAAAAAGAGCGAGAGAGAGAAGTTTTTATATATATTCTTGCGGTTTTCCCCCAAATCCAGAAATCTCATGGAATCCGAAATCCAAGAATCAAGAGTAAGTAAACAGTGAATATCGACATAAATTTCCGTAATGCTGCATGGCCAATGAGTATATATGAATGCAACTGCTATCATGCAATGAATGCAAAAGTTAAATTAGCATATGAAGTTATAACACGTTGCAACTATCCGCTAGCAAGTTATGCCAATAAATAGTATTTTCTAAATTGTACGTGACATGGCAATTACCGATGCTGATGTGTGTGAGCCGGCAAGTAAGTGTATGTGGAACATACGCATCATCGGTAATGGTGCTGGTGTCCTGACAGCATGATCTCAATAATGGCATATGAAAACACAATATAAGAATGCGGTGCAATGCGAACAGCAAGAATATGCGGGAGCTGAATAATAAACACAATGATAACTAATCTGCATGTATATAAATATGAGTCATACAGTTTTGCCATTTGAAATCACACGAATCGTGGTGTTTTGAAAATAACGGCTACAGTGTTTTTAAGAAAAGATACGCCCTTTAAAATATCCGTAGAATCCCTTGGCCTGTCTTTAAAATACTCACGATTCGTTAGTTTTGAAATAGGTATGACTCGAGTCAAATCCATCATTTACAAGTAACTACCAGGCTAAACTAACGGGGAGATCGAAAGGTAAGAAAGACGCCTAACATCTGAGTCGATACATATATATATAATAGTCGGTGATCCCGCCTCAATAGTATCCCATACGATACCCTAATACAATATGACATTCTCGAGTCAAGAGTACGGATCTATCATCAATATAGCTCGTACGGTAAATCCGTCGTACGGCATCCCAAATCTGGGTACGGGTCAATGTCACATCAATCACATTATTCATCTGGTATCCTCTTTATCAAATATCATGATCGGGGGTACTGATCTACGTCTAGTACAATACTGATACCACATATGTATATGCATGCATGTGTCTAAAAACACCACGTCGAAAGGACCCGCTTAAACATCAAGTCGTATCTCAAATACGAACCAAGTCACATCACCGATCTCACGGCCTCAAGCCCAATCTCATCGACTTATCTCTAATCCCAAGTATTATTCTCATAATCCATATATATATACATATATACATAGTCACATACCCATGTGTGTGTGTGTGTATACATATCCCCATATACGCACAGGTAATAAAATGAATGCAGGTGTGTGTGCGTGTGGGTGAAAACCAATTCTAGGTTTCGCGACTAAGAAGCTATGCTAGTTCACTCCTAATAACCCCAAACTAACCATGAACACATAATCATATCTTGATAATCATCCACGTGTCATAAACCACATATATATCCAGTTATATATCATAAATATACTACGAACTGCGGGGGTGCTATACGCCATCCACCCGACTTCCCCCGTAGATATATATCTACTCACCTTACTTCTTGTGTGCCGATCCCGATGTCGCCATCTTCATCTTCAACATCTCGACATCACGTGGGGTACCTACACATATAATCCAATCGCAATTGCATATCAAAATCAAATCGGAAAAACCCAAAATGGCACACGCTACGCTCATAGGTAAAAACCTATAGCCTCGCATTCAAACACGATCAATAACCCGAGTCGTTGACGTTTAAACGCCATACGACGGAAACGAATTATCAAATACCCAAATCCATGTTAAAACAAGTCGTAAAACAATGCGCCAACACAAGAAAATGATCCCAGATTTTACCCTAGGTCAAATCAACCAATTTTGCATATGCCAAGGGTCTAGTTTACTGGAGATAAAGCCCTGAAACAAAAACGAATCAATTTCACACTGCTCTGGCCATAAATTGCGGCAAGAAAGAATTTATTTGCGGCCCAGGGAAGAGGGTAGGGGCTGGGGACTTGGGTGGTGCTTCCTAGGTGCCTGTTGGGTATCTCTGTATATGCTAAATAATTTTCAGGTCACCCGGGTGTTAGCAGATTTCAATATACACTCACAGAATCCACAATTCTTCCGATATCGGGTTTTTAAGTTCACTAAAATGGATTCTAGTCTCTGGTTTAGGTCTCAAATCAATCACCACAGGGGTTGTGTAGCCTCTACTAGCCATAATTCACCTTTGGATTCAACTCAACCCTAATCCTCAACTTAAAGTTTTCAAAGTCCCCAAAACCACACAATATCGATTCTAATTTAACATGGATGCTAAAGTAAATGGAAATTCTACGCTAATGATGGAATAATTACCTCATTTTGCACTCATGAATCCTCTACAGCGCCAAAATTCAAACTTCCTTGGTTCAAAGGGTAGCTTGAGAGCTTGTGCACATAATTTGTGAAGTGGGAGTGGGGTTTTGGGTTTGTTTTGGAGATGAAGTGGGGTGATTTGTGGAGGGGGAGAGAGGAGGTGCTGCCATGATGAAGGAGAAGAAGAAGAAGAAGATGAAGAGAATGAAGTGGAGAGAATGGCCCGAGTCAAAGAAACCCCTCTCACTCTCACTCTCACTCTCTTGCTCATACCTCCCATACTCTTTTGTTTATTCATTTTCCATTTTCCTTTTTCTTTTCTTTTCTTTTCTTTTCTTTTTCATCTCTTTGAAATAGTAAACCCATAACAAATAACCATACACCCAAAATCATGTAGGAAAAATGTAACAAGTGTGAAAAAAAAGACTTTTGCATGTCATGTGCACAAAACACGTTTAGTGCCCGATTAGCGATATCTAAT
This sequence comes from Agapanthus africanus, assembly GCA_030015575.1. NCBI lineage: Eukaryota > Viridiplantae > Streptophyta > Magnoliopsida > Asparagales > Amaryllidaceae > Agapanthus > Agapanthus africanus. The sequence continues at coordinate 364,469,039 of CM057351.1, read as the reverse complement.
CGCGATTAGCACAAAATTAGTGTATAATAAATCGTAAAATTTCATAATTTGCATAAATCACCTAAAATACCCTCTTTTTAGTAATTTCCATAATTTTCCAAATTTTCCCCAAATTTATCGGTATTTAATTATACCGCCTTATTAAAATATTCAATGTATTTATTATTTAATTATAAAAATTCCCAAAAATAATATTTTATTTTTATGAAATGTTACAATCTTCCCCCCTTAAAGAAATTCGGTCTCCGAATTTACATTTAACCCCTCAAATACTAAAATATTTCAGTAAAAAGTTCAAGTCGTCGTGGATCCGAACTCATCAATACATAAAACGCATCATAGCGCAATGCATGCGTATGACCAATGAGCAGATAACTCAAAAACAAAACTCCGTCAAGCATCCCGCAATCATCGGAGTCATAGGGAAGACATCAATGTCTAAATCCAATACGAGAACCAATATGATATACATCAACACTATACATATATACACCTGAAGGAAATGCATGCCAAACCGTGTTAAGTCGCTGTGCGATGCGCATAACACTGCACAGTGGCGGACGTCTCTAGTAAGAAAATAACTATATATATATATATATATATATATATATATATATATATATATATATATATCTTTTGTTTACATGCACGTCGTTTTGAAAACAATTTAGAAGGGTTTTCTTGTTTTAAACGTTTCGTGTCATATCAGACACGTAGGTAAATACTGAGACTATAGCTCTCTTTTTGGAAATCCCTTCGATAACTATCAATGCATGCAAAATAAATTCAGATACTGTTCTCTGACTAGTCCTGCTCAGTACGAAAACAAATAACAAATATCATAAAAACGTACTGCTCCATAAGAAATCAATCTCAAAATGTGCATATGAATGTCATGTGCGTCTGGTGCGCACGGAAATCGAAATCAATAATTGTACCATATATATGCACAGAAACAAAATCTAAGTGCAACGGGTGTGCACGAAAACACCTGTCAGAGGCAACGTGTGTGCCTGACAGTAAAATCAAGTGCATCTAATATGCACAAAGAATCCCGATTTAGTGCATCTGGTGTGCACCAAAATCGCATCTCATAACATGCGCCTGTTCCCCCAATCAGAGCAAGGCTCTGTTTGAATTTCAAAAATTCAAATTTTTGAAGCAACGCTTCAGGTCCCGTGCGCTGCGCGCAACGCGCCACGTGTCAGAAATTGACACGGCAGCACAACGCCCAAGGCAGTGCGGCCAATCAGAGCAAGGCTCTTTAAAAAACAAAAACAACGCTCAGTTGCGCAAGCGCACCGCTGCGCAGGCACAACTGCGCAAGCGCACCGTTGCGCGACACGTGTCCGCGCAGTTGCGCAAACACTGTTGCGCAAGCGCACCCCTGTGCGACACGTGTCTGCGCAGTTGCGCAAGCGTTTCACTGCGCGACACGTGTCACGCGCTGGGGAGTTGCGCAAAAACAGAATGAAGATTGAAGGAAATTTTTTTTTTCTGTTCTTGTTAAAACAAGAAGATTTCTTCTGTAAAACAGGGGCCTTTGGATCAAAAATCCAACGGTGGGGAAAATTCCCCAAATCACTCAGAAAAAGATTTTTTTAACAAATTTAACTAATTTTTTAGCACTATAAAAAGGACCCCAGACCTCATTTCAAATATAGACATCAGGTTTTAAAAAAAAGAAGAAGAGAGAAGAGAACTCTTGAGAACTCCTTGAGAACACAAAAAAAGAAGGTAAAAACCTTTAAAACAAGAGAAAATTCTCTTAGGAATAGATCATTGATCTAAGAACAAGATCAGTGATCTTCAACAAATAAATAAATAAATAAAAATAATAAAAATAGTGCCTTACACTTGCTATGAACCTTTGGTTCTCTGAAACAAGGAAAAACTTGTTTTTCTTTGATCCAAATTTAGATCAAGGGATAAAAAGTGCTTTGCACTTCTGTTCTTGAATCTAAAAGATTCTTGGTGCTTTGCACGAATGCAATGCATTACTTGAAGGGCCAGGCCCAAATCAAAAAGACCTAACAGGCCAAAATAAATTGCAAAGCAATAAAAAGGGTAGAGCCCAAATGAAATTGATGCTTTGCATCATTTATAAAGGGCAGAGCCCAAAACAAATTGATGCTCTGCATCTTTTTTTTTTTGGGCAAAGCCCAAATAAAAATAAAAAAGAAATGCAATGCAAAAGCAAATAAATGTTGGACATTTTCAACTGGACTTAGCCCAATCATGGCCATAAGTCCTTAAATTAAATTGACTGAGCAAAATGGCTCTCCTAAATCAATCTACATCCGGTTCGAGGGTACATCTCCGAACTCCTTTGACATCCATCGTTGTAATTCCTCAACGACGTCAAAGAGGTGACGGGTCCCAACGACCACACACCCATATGGACTGCGGGGTCCTTAAACTCGTGGACCGAGACGTCCCTAAACTAATATTGGACCGAGACGTCCCTAAACTAATATCGGACCGAAACGTCCTTAAACTAATATCGGACCGAAACGTCCCTAAAACTAATATCGGACCACCACGTCCCTAAACTGGAAAATGGACCACTACGTCCCTAAACTGAAACGATAGAGCCTCCAAATGCTCTTTCTCCGGATCTAAACGGTCCCGTTTAAGTTGATCTTAGCCCCAAATACGGCTAACGCATCCTTAGACATTTAAATGAATGGTAAAACCCCAAATCAACTTTGGTTCAAGGGTACATCTCTAAATTCCTCTGACACCTGTCGTTGTAATCCTTCAACGACGTTAGAGAGGTGACGAGTCCCGACGGCCAAATATTAAATCGATCATCAAGTCAAGTTGATCTTAGTCCAAAACAGGACTAACGTATCCTTGACGAACGTTTAAGTTGATCTTAAACGCAACGCGACTAATGCATCCTTAAACTAAAAACACCAAACCCAAATCTATGTAAATACGGATTTGGACTAATCCACGTCCTACGGGCGACGGCATTATTCAGTCTCCGTATACAATCCACGGGCAACCACAAACAAAACAAACACACACGACACGAAGTGAAATTCTGGAGAAGGAGAAAGTTGTTGCCGCGATGCGGTAGCGTAATTAACTGCAGGGGCTTGGCCTGCAGGGAAGAGCGTCCCCACAATCAAAAAACCCCTCACCCTGAGGGGGAATCTGACGAAGTCTGCTACATCGGCCGCATCCGTCTAAACCTCCGATATACGGCGCCATAAATCAACTTGGCATCTTCGGAGAGGTAGACGGATAAAACCATATAGCATCTGCCCCGAATCTCAGGCGAGACGCAAAGTCTAGGCCGCCGTTCGGAGGGGAACAGATTCTGGCACGTCCGGTGGGACCTTTTTCTCTTTCCACTCCACTTTTCGTGTGTCGTCTTCACGAACGAATCGCGGTTTACTGTGGTTGCCTGTGGATTCAAGGTACTAAGATTTGGTGTCTTGCTCCGTGCAGAAAACAGAAGATCAATGGCTTCAAACTGCACTGCCTACAACTGCAATTCTCGCTCGGTCCTTGCTGGAGGAGTGACTTATGGGCCCCAAGCGGCCTCCCTTTTCAAAATGCCGGTGGAGCAAGTGGCTCAAACCACCACTGGACTATTCTTCGGGACCATGCTCCCACCATTGAGCTTCAATGCCACAATGACATTGCAAGAAGCTCCAAAGAAGTTGGTCTTCGATCGACTTACCACTGCCGCGACCCCTCTCAACGGGTCGCCCAACTCCACTGCCTCGGTTTTTAATAGGCTAAGTCAGAGCTCCAACGGGCCCATGCAAAAGCCCGCGATACCCGAAGTTGCCATCCCAAAGCGGATAGCCATCCCGGCTCAAGCGGACGAAATCATTGGAAAGGCCCCTCCTTCCAGGAAGTCAGTTTTTACAAGGCTGGCCATTCCAGTTGCTGCTCCAGGAGAGATCCTCAAAGCTGCTTCCCCTGCCCAGAGGCCTGTCTTTCACAGATTAGACATTACTTCTCAACGGGTGTCAGCCTTCGATAGGCTAGCACCAATAACAGTCTCTCCTCAAAGCAGGGGGCACGACGAAGTCACCCTTGTAGCTGAAACAACTCCATCCGCAAGACACGCTCGACGTCACCACTGGCGTCGAGTAAGGAAGGCTGGGGGCAACTCCCCCTCTGGGATAACTTCGTCAGCTCCGATGGTGAGGATCGATGCTGCTGTTCCAACCAAGAATAAGTTTGAACTACTCAACAAGGTGCGCAGAAACTCTCCTACTACGATGTTGAAACGAACTCCTTCACGTGTGGAGAATACTCCAGAGAAGAAGCTAGAGCAGCCCCCTCAACGGCTGTCCTCTAAAATTTACAAAGTCTGGCGACAGGTCCAAGAGTCGGTGATCGATCAAGACTGCCTCCGACGACGGAAAAAGATGAAGGTTCGGCAAGAGAAGGATTACTCTGTCAAACCACAAAAAGCAAAAGCTACTTGGGTGCCCACTACAACGGCTCCCTTAACTCCAATCACTCAAAAAAGGAGGCCGCAAAAAGCCCCTGTGTCTTCGGCAAATCGCAAAGACACCGAACACAAACGCCCCAAGTCTGGGGGCATAGTGGTGCACACTGTTTATATGGCTTCTGGAAAGGAGGAAAGCCGCACTTCTACGGGCCATCGACCGCTCACCCGATCCGTGACGAAAGCCCAGGAGTAACAACAAAAGCTTCAGGAAATGATGACTACAATGGCTGCACTCACTGAGCCAAAAGAAAGCTCTGAAATGTCTTCGGATGAGCGTCAAGAACAAGAAACCGACGCTGACTTTTTACGCAGAGTCCTCGAAAAGAGGGACAAAGAAGCTGCAGAGCAAGCGGCTAACATAAAACAGATGGCGCTCCTCTTCCAAGATATGGTAGGGATGATGTTACAACCGGACCCTCCTGCTGAAGATCCTCCGATCGTCCTTGAAGACGACAGGGGAGAAACGTCAAATCCTCCGCCGGCTCTGTCAACAGCCAAGGAGGAGGCAATCTCCAAAGTTGACCTAGACGAATATATAGCTCAGCAGATCCGGGTTCATCAGGGAAATGAAGCGGCTGGGCAAATTGTTAGAACCGGACGACCGTATCCGAGCTGGTATGACCAAATCAGTTACCCGCCAGGATATACGATCCCTAAATTCCACGTATATAAAGGGACAGGGAATCCGCATCAGCATGTCGCTCAATTCAGGGCCTTATGCGGCAATACTGGAGGCGATGACAAATTGTTGCTACGTCAATTCATCGGCAGCTTAGCAGAAACAGCTTTTGAATGGTATTCGGAGCTACCTAACGAATCTGTCAAAACATTTGCAGAGATGGAACTGCTGTTTACACAAAGATTCGCGAGTGCTTGTGAACGCACCCCGATAACAGCACTAATAAATGCCAGGATAAGGCCAAGCGAAACGTGGGTTCAATACGCAACACGATGGCGGAACCTATGGTCGAAATGCGAACAACGCATAGAAGAGGCACCTGCGGTAGGCATGTTTGTGGGCACTCTCGATCCGCAGGCGACCATCTCGCAATTCATGATGTTCTTCAGGCCGACCACCTTCCAGGCCTTGATCGACAAATTAGCCCAAATGGACCAGATGGGCCATAGACCGTCTCCTCCAAGACCCGATCCCCGAAATGAGAAAGGAAAAGCGATCATCGTCGCCAACGCTCAGCAACAGTAGAGCAACTCAAAGCCGGTCGCTCGCCAAAACAACGTGCATCCACGCCCATCCCTCGAAGAGAGGCTAGGACGTCATTACTCGTTTCCTCAGAATAAAACGAGAAGACTGTTCGAGCTGGCAGTGCACAACAGACTCATTAATCTGTCGGGTCCAAAACGTCCGTTGCGGCCAGGCGATGTTAATAATCCTAATTACTGCCCTTACCACCAAACAGTAGGTCACCTGATCGAAGACTGCTACGTCTTCAAAAACTGGGTTGAAGACCAATACCAACAGGGCAAGTTTGCGCTGTCTGAGAACTGGAAGGTGAGTCCGCCACAACCGCACGCTCCGAAGAAGATGGATACGCCGGGGGCATCATGTTCATTCATGGAGAAGGACTCATAGACCGAAAAGTCAATAAACTAGATATTCGCCTCAAATACGGCGACGGCGGACCGAAATGTCCTTAAACTAATAGTGGACCGAAATGTCCTTAAACTAATAGCGGACCGAAATGTCCTTAAACTAATAGCGGACCGAAATGTCCTTAAACGTCTTTAAACTAATACCGCAGCATCCTTAGGCTGACGAGATAAAAAAAATAAAAATAAAAAAATATAAAATAAAAAAAAACGGTATGTCCATAAGCAAAAAGGGCACGGATGAAAACCCGAAAGGGCTCCGTGAGTAAAAACAGCAGGACTACCGGCGAGTGTTCGTGAAAACCCGAAAGGGCGCGACCTCGTAAAAAAAAAAGAAGAAGAAAATAAAAAGAATAAAAAAAAACGGTATGTCCATAAGCAAAACGGGCACGAATGAAAACCCGAGAGGGCTCCGTGAGTAAAAACAGCAGGACTACCGGCGAGTGTTTGTGAAAACCCGAAAGGGCGCAACCTCGTTAAGAAACACTTATAGGGGCCTCTCGACCCTATAAGGAGAAACCACCCGCGTGAGATCCTTACGACTCACAAGGGAACAACACACTTGGGAATCCTCACGATTCCTAAGGAGAAAATACACTTGCGAGATCCTCACGACTCGTAAGGAGAACTCTCTTATGGGACCCTCACGGCTCGTAAGATTTGAAAGTCTTAAGTTACAGATACCTAAACCTGTGCTTAAGCAACCCCCACAACTTTCGACATTGCCCTACAAGTGGTCCTATATTGGCCCTTGTATACAATCTACGGGCGCGAATAAACATTCCCTAACCAAGTCCCATCCGTGACTGGGGATATGTCCATACGGTGAACGACCCTTGCAAGTCCTCTCGACTTATAAGGAGAAAACCCTCCTGTAGGATCCTTACGACTTACAGAGGAACAATACACTTAGGAACCCTCACGATTCCTAAGGAGAAAATACACCTATAAGATCCTCACGACTTGTAGGGAGAAATGGCTTTGTGAGACCCTTACGGCTCATAAAGTCAAAAGCCTTAGTCGACAGGACCTTAACCCTGGTCGCTAAGCCTCCTTTGTTCGACAACGACAGAGGCAAATGATGATTCGCTCCTGGCAATATCCCAGTTGTAGCGGTGCTGATGCCAAAATCGGTGTTCAATTTCAGGTTTACGGCGAAAAGCCAGTAAGCCGCACATGCATACGAAATAGCTGAAATGATGGGGCAACTTGTAATAAAAAAAAGCAGCAAGTAAAATGTATGCATGCGAAATAGCCAAAATGATGGGGCAACTCGCAAAAGAAAAAAAGCAGCGAGTAAAAATAAAATAAATAGCCGAAATGATTGGGCACCGCGAAAAATAGCTGAAATAATTGGGCAATCGCGACCTTCGCGATATAAAAGCTGAAATGATAGAGCATCGCGGAAAGAATAAAAAAAAATGAAAGAATGAAACCTTTTGCCCTACAGTTAAGATCACATCGATCCCTGTATACAATCCAAGGGCATAAACAATGAGGGAACCATACCCTCCCAACAAATTCCTCGACTCACGGATACAAACACTCCTTGACGAGAGCCTCCTGATCCGCGTCGATCCGCAGAGCCACCAGCGCCTCCGTGGGAATCCTCGACTCGTTTCAAACCCCAAGGAAACAAATAATCCTTGGCGCTTGGGAGACAAATAATCCCTAGCAAACTCCTCGACTCACGGATACAAACACTCCTTGACGAGAGCCTCCTGATCCGCGTCGATCCGCAGAGCCACCAGCGCCTCCGTGGGAATCCTTGACTCGTTTCAAACCCCAAGGAAACAAATAATCCTTGGTGCTTGGGAAACAAATAATCCCTAGCAAACTCCTCGACTCACGGATACAAACACTCCTTGACGAGAGCCTCCTGATCCGCGTCGATCCGCAGAGCCACCAGCGCCCCCGTGGGAATCCTCGACTCGTTTCAAACCCCAAGGAAACAAATAATCCTTGGCGCTTGGGAAACAAATAATCCCTAGCGAACTCCTCGACTCACGGATACAAACACTCCGTGACGAGAGCTTCTTAACTCATGTCAACTCACAGAGCCACCACCCTCTCCGCAAGCAAATCCCCGATTCGTCTCAATTTGTAAGAAGAAGCCTCAGACAGCAAGGATTGAAAAGCTTGCTTCTTGAGCAATGGGGCCCTGCAAGTCAATCCAAACTGGTCTCTTGCATACTATTCACGGGTCTCACTCTCCGAAGTCGAATTTCGACGAAGAGGGAAACAACCGCTTACGAATCCTCTCGACTCGTAAGAGGAAAAATTCTCTTATAGGATCCTTACGACTTATAAGAGAAAACCACACTTAGGAATCCTCACGATTCCTAAGGAGAAAATCCACCTATGAGATCCTCTCGATCCGTAGAGAGAAAAGCCTCTATGAGACCCTCACGGCTCATAGAATTGAAAAGTCTTAGGCAGTAGACCTGAACCTGCGGCCTAAGCCATCGCTATTTCCTAAGGAAGTCGGAATACTCATTTTAGACATCCATCAACCATGGTTATTAAGACAGCCTGCTGACAATAAAAAAAAGAAGATGACAGAAAGAATATCCGGTCTACATTTGATCTGGCGTGCGTGACGCATTCATTTATGCGTGGGCAGAAGACTCAGGACGAGAAATAAGACAAGCTGAAATAGAAAGGGAGAGGGTTTCCATTCATACTGCTAAAAAAATTTTACAATCATGAGAACAATGAATAAGAAACATTATTCAAATTATTACAACGGTATAACCTCAGATCCTGGGCACGGATTGAGGAAATCGAAAGTAAGGCCATCCAGAGTTCTTCTGGCCTTTCTAATTATTCTTATGCGCAGTCTTTCGCGCTCCTCTGTGTCAATATCATCGGCAAGCCCCCCTGGCCTTCGATAGGCAGCAACTATCGTCGTCTGCTGGAAGACTTGGTGTAGGATGTCAATGAGGCTGTTCCGCCGTTTCTTTGAAATCAGCCCTGTCAGGTACACTGAATGCACCTTGTCTTCGGCATCATCCAGCGCATTGAGCGGTAAGGCCTCATGAAGACCCGGAAGTGCTCTCCATATGGCTCCCAACACGACTTTCAAAAGGGCCGAACGACGAGGCAACAGCCAACCACCGCTTGCGTTCAGACGACCCATGACTTCTGCACATTCAGCATCTGTAAACTCCTGGTTTTGTTGACGACCCTGAGCACGGATATCGTCCTAAGTGATGAACTCGTGCAAACTGTATAGATGCACCGCCGCCATTATGCCTGGAGGAAATATTACAGGAAAATCAGCAATAGAAAAGCAATAATGTACATGGAGGACTAAATTCCTAGAGAGCAAAACTATGTTCAAGGATAAAGTCCCCTAGACGAAAGCTCTGCTGGTTAAGATTAATCTAAGAATCGATTTTACTTAAAGTTTTCCTAAAAACTTAAAAAAAAAAAAGGAAGAGCAAGGCACCGGAGTTCTTGAAGGCAAGAACAAAGCTCTGAAGTCTTCGAAAATAGAAATCGGAAAGATGATAAGTATCTGGGGGGGACCAAAGGGGGACCCACAAAATCTAGATGACGCGCATCATTTGATAAGACAGTCCCATCATTGGATGAGACTGTCAGTTAATGAAAAAGACCCCAAGAGAATATCCTCATTGAGGGGAAATCCCTAGAGACAAGGAGAAAATCTCCTCTTTTAGAGCAAAGCTCTGTCGCAGAGTGACATTTGTCAAACTCTGGTCTCAGGGGAACAAGATTCCTTAAAAGAGCATAGCTCTGTGGTAATAATGGAAAGATCCATCAATTTTATTTTCTTAACACTTAGAAAAATTAGAATTTTGGAATCTTGAAAAATCCATGAAAACTTTAAAAAAAAATTAAATTAAAAAAAAATTCATTTGATCCAAGAGCAAAGCTCTGTTCATGGGTTAAAATCCATTGACCAGATCTCTGTAAATCTGTAAGTTTTTGAGAGCAATGCTCTGTTGATGAAACCCCAAAGGGGTTTTCTTTAGATCAAAGATCTATAAGAGCAAGGCTCTGTTAATTTAATTTAATTTAATTTAAATTTTTTACCTAGAGTGATTCTAAGTTCTGAACTTTGAAGTTCTTGGGAAAGTACAAGAGCAAGGCTCTGAAAGTTCCTAAGCAAGAGCAAGGCTCTGAAATTCAAATTCTTGAAAATGGTAAAGAATTACTAAGGACCAAGGGTCCTATTTATAGGCGCCTGCGCCCCTTCAACTGACCCCCTTGATCCCACGGCCAGGATCTTGCCACCGCTGCACTCACGTGCGCACCACTTGAGCTCAACGGTGGGGGGGCATTTGTTCCCCCAATCAGAGCAAGGCTCTGTTTGAATTTCAAAAATTCAAATTTTTAAAGCAACGCTTCAGATCCCGTGCGCTGCGCGCAACGCGCCACGTGTCAGAAGTTGACACGGCAGCATAACGCCCAAGGCAGTGCGGCCAATCAGAGCAAGGCTCTTTAAAAAACAAAAACAACGCTCAGTTGCGCAAACGCACCGCTGCGCGACACGTGTCTGCGCAGTTGCGCATACACTGTTACACAAGTGCACCGCAGCGCGCCACGTGTCTGCGCAGTCGCGCAAGCATAACTGCGCAAGTGCACCGCTGCGCGACACGTGTCCGCGCAGTTGCGCAGACACCGTTGCGCAAGTGCACCGCAGCGCGCCACGTGTCTGCGCAACTGCGCAAACGCACCGTTGCGCGACACGTGTCCGCGCAGTTGCGCAAGCACTGTTGCGCAAGCGCAACGTTAAGTGCACCGTTGCGCGACACGTGTCCGCACTGTTGCGCAAGTGCACCACTGTGCGACACGTGTCTGCGCAGTTGCGCAAACGCTTCACTGCTCGACACGTGTCTGCGCAGTTGCGCAAGCTCAGTTGCGCAAGCGTTTCACTGCGCGACACGTGTCACGCGCTGGGGAGTTGCGCAAAAACAGAATGAAGATTTAAGGAATTTTTTTTTCTGTTCTTGTTAAAACAAGAAGATTTCTTCTGTAAAACAGGGGCCTTTGGATCAAAGATCCAACGGTGGGGAAAATTCCCCAAATCACTCAGAAAAAGATTTTTTTAAACAAATTTAACTAATTTTTGAGCACTATAAAAAGGACCCCAGACCTCATTTCAAATATAGACATCAGGTTTTAAAAAAAAAAAGAAGAGAGAAGAGAACTCCTTGAGAACACAAAAAAAGAAGGTAACCTTTAAAACAAGAGAAAATTCTCTTAGGAATAGATCATTGATCTAAGAACAAGATCAGTGATCTTCAACAAATAAATAAATAAATAAAAATAATAAAAATAGTGCCTTGCACTTGCTATGAACCTTTGGTTCTCTGAAACAAGGAAAAACTTGTTTTTCTTTGATCCAAATTTAGATCAAGGGATAAAAAGTGCTTTGCACTTCTGTTCTTGAATCTAAAAGATTCTTGGTGCTTTGCACGAATACAATGCATTACTTGAAGGGTCAGGCCCAAATCAAAAAGACCTAGCAGGCCAAAATAAATTGCAAAGCAATAAAAAGGGCAGAGCCCAAATGAAATTGATGCTTTGCATCATTTATAAAGGGCAGAGCCCAAAACAAATTGATGCTCTGCATCTTTTTTTTTTGGGCAAAGCCCAAATAAAAATAAAAAAGAAATGCAATGCAAAAGTAAATAAATGTTGGACATTTTCAACTGGACTTAGCCCAATCATGGCCATAAGTCCTTAAATTAAATTGACTGAGCAAAATGGCTCTCCTAAATCAATCTACATCCGGTTCGAGGGTACATCTCCAAACTCCTTTGACATCCATCGTTGTAATTCCTCAACAACGTCAAAGAGGTGACGGGTCCCAACGACCACACACCCATATGGACTGCGGGGTCCTTAAACTCGTGGACCGAGACGTCCCTAAACTAATATCGGACCGAAACGTCCTTAAACTAATATCGGACCGAAACGTCCCTAAACTAATATCGGACCGAAACGTCCCTAAAACTAATATCGGACCACCACGTCCCTAAACTGGAAAATGGACCACTACGTCCCTAAACTGGAACGATAGAGCCTCCAAATGCTCTTTCGCCGGATCTAAACGGTCCCGTTTAAGTTGATTTTAGCCCCAAATACGGCTAACGCATCCTTAGACATTTAAATGAATGGTAAAACCCCAAATCAACTTTGGTTCAAGGGTACATCTCTGAATTTCTCTGACACCTGTCGTTGTAATCCTTCAATGACGTTAGAGAGGTAACGAGTCCCGACGGCCAAATATTAAATCGATCATCAAGTCAAGTTGATCTTAGTCCAAAACAGGACTAACGTATCCTTGACGAACGTTTAAGTTGATCTTAAACGCAACGCGACTAATGCATCCTTAAACTAAAAACACCAAACCCAAATCTAAGTAAATACGGATTTGGACTAATCCACGTCCTACGGGCGACGGCATTACTCAGTCTCCGTATACAATCCACGGGCAACCACAAACAAAACAAACACACACGACACGAAGTGAAATTCTGGAGAAGGAGAAAGTTGTTGCCGCGATGCGGTAGCGTAATTAACTGCAGGGGCTTGCGCTTGAAGGGAAGAGCGTCCCCACAATCAAAAAACCCCTCACCCTGAGGGGGAATCTGACGAAGTCTGCTACATCGGCCGCATCCGTCTAAACCTCCGATATACGGCGCCATAAATCAACTTAGCATCTTCGGAGAGGTAGACGGATAAAACCATATAGCATCTGCCCCGAATCTCAGACGAGACGTAAAGTCTAGGCCGCCGTTCGGAGGGGAACAGCGCCCAACATGAGCGAAAATCCAAATCAGGTGCATCCATCATGCACGAATAAAATCTAAATCGTGTGCATCCAACATGCACGAAATCATGAAATCCAATATCAAGTGCCGAACATGCGCAAAAATTCAATCCAAGCGCGTCAAATATGCGCAAGAATCTAATTAGGTGCACAAGGTGCACAAAACAAATGTCGTGTATCACAATCAAAATCCATGAAGTCATAAACATGTGCAGCCCAGGCACAAAACGATATCAAGTGCAACAACTGTGCACAAATCATAAATACCCAGTAGGTGCAACCATGGTGCACAAAAGCAAATATCATGAAACTCGGTCATCAAAACTCAATCATGCAATAAATCACCCAAAATACCGAAATCCAGTATGGCGGAATAGTCCCGCTCAGCACATCCTCCAAGAGTCTCTGGCCAACTGTCATGGTCACACATAACATGTCTCGTCGACGATGCCGAACTCTAGCCGGCCGGTGTGCGTAAAATGACCACTCCTGGGTCCAAGTCTTCTCGTAATTTATTCCAGAAAGGTCCTGTCGAGGTCTCTCCCAAACCTTGTTTCTGCCGTACTGTCCGGAAGTTATCACCCTTCACTAAATCTGTTTCTTGTTTTGGAACGGCTGCATACTCATCGCGACTCCTTCTGAAAGATATATCCATATACAACGTCTCTGCATGCGTATCACATCTCTGATGTCGGCGGAGTGGAACGTCATCTCATCAAGATCTCGTATGAACCTCTTACTCCACATTTCTCTACTGTCGACTGCTTCGGACTCGTCTCATCGTGGCTGCATGGACTGCGCTCCAACGGCTATACTCGTATCTGGAGTCTCCCAAGCAATGCATCCCACCACATAGCATCCGAATGAAGTCGAACCATTCGATCGATTCGTCAAAACCTCACAATCCCCCAAGAGCTCAACATCTTGGGTACGGTTTAATAGTATCGAGTACATACCACAGCATCGGTGGACCGGCCGTAGAAGGGCAAACCCAACCCTCACTAATGGCACCGCGGAACTGCCGCAAACCCTAAGGTTCAAAGGCTTTCACACGGTCATTATGTCGAGTTAGGATTTCATTCTTCTAGAGGGTCCATAGAATTGCTTGCATGTCTTTCCGAATATTTTAAACTTGGAATATGGATTTCTGACATTCGATCGCCTCTATCGACTCTCAACGTATCCGCGTGAAGTCGTCTTTAGCTGGAATCAATCTATCAGATGACCTCGTATCGGGGTAAGCGAACGAACCACATGTCCTAGTCATTCATCCTCGAGTGACTAGCGACCTTCTATCATATCTCTAAGTACAACTCGTACTGCAATAGCTCCAACATCTGGGCAATATCTCGTCATTCGCAACAACAACTGGCTCATTCATCTGCACGCTGAACAGTGCCTCAATCATCATGAATAAGCGATACATTAATGGTCATCACATTCTGGCTGGCCTCTATCAGTGGCCCAATCCTCTAATGCAAATCTGCACGCCTGAGAAATCTCATAACAGCGATCCATCAAACGCTCATGGCGCGAAAACACAACAAAACGACGCCGCTCTATGCAATCGTATGTCCCTGGAATCATGCCCTGATCAGTCCTCGTCCATGACGAGCTCGTGTTGACCACAACTCTAGCCATAGCTCTCTGTGCCCGTACAACCACGGTAACAAAACCATAACTGGTACCGATGAGGCTAGATCATAGGAAGGAATATAATACTGTGCAAGGAAATGTACATCCTAAGGCTTCTTAAGCGGAGTAGCATTTCGTAAATATGCCGCGGAACATACGTACGGTACGTCACTCTACTCAAGCTACCTACTCCATCAACCAAGGGTCGTCCTACACTCCGAAGGTAAAACCTAACGCTCTGATACCAACTTTGTCATGACCCGAAAAGTACGGAACATGGTCAGCACTTAAATTACGAAACGTCTCGAGGCGTACGTAATCTAAGTAAGCCAAAACCCAGAAATCAAAAGCAGTAGAGTGAAGGAAAACCAATTTAAATCAATTAGTTTAGCAAATTAAGCCGAAATATGCATTTTTAAAATCACAAGTCTTTTCCAAAAATTTCGGCAGAGTTTCCTTTGTAAATACTGGCCCCGAACGGGGTACAACATGATAAATATATACATAATGATAAAAAGGTATCCCAAGCGGGAGTTAGCTCTTCGTCAATCGACGGCCACAACCACGCAAGCAATATAGTATACAACGCCAAAGGGCGAGAATCAAAACTCAAAAGGGAACTCAAAACAACAACCTGAAAACCCATAATAATACAACGCGCGACTCTAGGTCGAAAGAATATACATCACTGGTCTGCTAAGTCAATAAAATATACATGTCTGGTTGATAGAGTTTACTAAATACAACTGAATTAAATAATATACAAGGTATAATGGTGGTTACGATGCAAGTGAACCCACCTACCAAAGCAAATCACCCGGAAAGGAAGCAGTGTGACAGCAAAGCCGTAACGAACCCTGTACGGCAAAACCTGCAAGAAACTGTGGCACGACGGGGGTGAGTTGCCAACTCGTGAGTAGAAAATATCACCGAGCAGAAATCGTATGTATGACACAATCCTAACTCAATACGATCAATATACATATATATAACCTCAAATGATAAGCCTGAAGCAAGAAAATGTGGCAAGGGTAAACATCTATACATAAGTGTAATCCCATGTGTTCGAGTCAGTGCCTCAGGTAGCAACATATCATATGAATGAGGTATGAATGCATGAAAATGGAATACATCTAAATGAAGAAAACGGCTTTCATAACTTAGTGAGATTTCTGTATATTTAAAACGAGATATCATCAATGAAATCAACATAAACAGTGTTTAGCATCGACACAAAACATAAATCCCAATATCTCAATATCTCAAATCTCAAAATCTAGGGCTCTGTAAGTCTGGATCGACCACTATCATCAATCACACGACCACGAACGGTATCCTCCGGATATCCGACGCGCCAGGTAAAATCACCGGTGGGTAGTGCTCCCCTGCCAGGTTCATCGTCTATAACTCGAGCTTATTGCCCCGGGGTACCTTGCCGGGCCCACCATGTACCCGAGACGGTTCATCCACTCCTCGCAACGGGTCTCAAAATCCAACAGCAATCATGAAAACTCATGGTGGATGACTCATACATCATGAGAAAACCGCAACTTGCATTTTTAAAAAGAGCGAGAGAGAGAAGTTTTTATATATATTCTTGCGATTTTCCCCCAAATCCAGAAATCTCATGGAATCCGAAATCCAAGAATCAAGAGTAAGTAAACAGTGAATATCGACATAAATTTCCGTAATGCTGCATGGCCAATGAGTATATATGAATGCAACTGCTATCATGCAATGGATGCAAAAGTTAAACTAGCATATGAAGTTATAACACGTTGCAACAATCCGCTAGCAAGTTATGCCAATAAATAGTATTTTCTAAATTGTACGTGACATGGCAATTACCGATACTGATGTGTGTGAGCCGGCAAGTAAGTGTATGTGGAACATATGCATCATCGGTAATGGTGTTGGTGTCCTGACAGCATAATCTCAATAATGGCATATGAAAACACAATATAAGAATGCGATGCGATGCGAACAGCAAGAATATGCGGGAGCTGAATAATAAACACAATGATAACTAATCTGCATGTATATAAATATGAGTCATACAGTTTTGCCATTTGAAATCACACGAATCGTGGTGTTTTGAAAATAAGGGCTACGGTGTTTTTAAGAACAGATACGCCCTTTAAAATATCCGTAGAATCCATTGGCCTGTCTTTAAAATACTCACGATTGTTAGTTTTGAAATAGGTATGACTCGAGTCTAATCCATCATTTACAAGTAACTACCAGGCTAAACTAACGGGCTGATCGAAAGGTAAGGAAGCCGCCTAACATCTGAGTCGATACATATATATATAATAGTCGGTGATCATGCCTCAATAGTACCCATACGATACCCTAATACAATATGACATCCTCGAGTCAAGAGTGCGGATCTATCATCAATATAGCTCGTACGGTAAATCCGTCGTACGGCATCCCAAATCTGGGTACGGGTCAATGTCACATCAATCAAATTATTCATCTGGTATCCTCTTTATCAAATATCATGATCGGGGGTACTGATCTACGTCTAGTACAATACTGATACCACATATATATATATATATGCATGCGTGTGTCTGAAAACACCACGTCGAAAGGACCCGCTAAAACATCAAGTCGTATCTCAAATACGAACCAAGTCACATCACCGATCTCACGGCCTCAAGCCCAATCTCATCGACTCATCTCCAATCCCAAGTACTATCCTCATAATCCATGTATATGTATACGTATATATATACATAGTCCCATACCCATGTGTGTGTGTGTGTGTATACATATCCCCATATACGCAAAGGTAATAAAATGAATGCAGGTGTGTGCGCGTGTGGGTGTAAACCTATTCTAGGTTTCGCGACTAAGAAGCTATGCTAGTTCACTCCTAATAACCCTAAACTAACCATGAACACATAATCATATCTTGATAATCATCCACGTATCATAAACCACATATATATCCAGTTATATATCATAAGTATACTACGAACTGCGGGGGTGCTATACGCTATCCATCCGACTTCCCCCGTAGATATATATCTACTCACCTTGCTTCTTGTGTGCCGATGCCGATGTCGCCATCTTCATCTTCAACGTCTCGACATCACGCGGGGTACCTACACATATAATCCAATCGCAATTGCATATCAAAATCAAATCGGAAAAATCCAAAACGGCACACGCTACGCTCATATGTAAAAACCTATAGCCTCGCATGCAAACACGACCAATAACCCTAGTCGTTGGCGTTCAAACGCCACACGACGGAAACGAATTATCAAATACCAAAATCCATGTTAAAACAAGTCGTAAAACAATGCGCCAACACAAGAAAATGATCCCAGATTTTACCCTAGGTCAAATCAGCCAATTTTGCATATGCCAAGGGTCTAGTTTACTGGAGATAAAGCCCTGAAACAAAAACGAATCAATTTCACACTGCTCTGCCCGCAAATTGCGGCCAGAAAGAATTTATTTGCGGCCCAGGGGAGAGGGTAGGGGCTGGGGTCTTGGGTGGTGCTTCCTAGGTGCCTGCTGGGTATCTCTGTATATGCTAAATAATTTTCAGATCATCCGGGTGTTAGCAGATTTCAATATACACTCACAGAATCCACAATTCTTCCGATATCGGGTTTTTAAGTTCGCTAAAATAGGTTCTAGTCTCTGGTTTAGGTCTCAAATCAATCACCACAGGGGTTGTGTAGCCTCTACTAGCCCTAATTCACTTTTGGGTTCAACTCAACCCTAATCCTCAACTTAAAGTTTTCAAAGTCCCCAAAACCACACAATATCGATTCTAATTTAACATGGATGCTAAAGCAAATGGAAATTCTATACTAATGATGGAATAATTACCTCATTTTGCACTCATGAATCCTCTACAACGCCACAACTCAAACTTTCTTGGTCCAAAGGGTAGCTTGAGAGTTTGTGCACATAATTTGTGAAGTGGGAGTGGGATTTTGGGTTTGTTTTGGAGATGAAGTGGGGTGATTTGTGGAGGGGGAGAGAGGAGGTGCTGCCATGATGAAGGAGAAGAAGAAGAAGAAGATGAAGAGAATGAAGTGGAGAGAATGGCCCAAGTCAAAGAAACCCCTCTCACTCTCTCTTTCTCTCTTGCTCATACCTCCCATACTCTTTTGTTTATTCATTTTTCCATTTTTCTTTTTCTTTTCTTTTCTTTTCTTTTTCTTCTCTTTGCAATAGTAAACCCATAATAAATAAACATACACCCAAAATCATGTAGGAAAAATGTAATAAGTGTGAAAAAAAAAGATTTTTGCATGTCATGTGCACAAAACACGTTTACTGCCCGATTAGCGATATCTAATCGCGATTAGCATAAAATTAGTGTATAATAAATCGTAAAATTTCATAATTTGCATAAATCACCTAAAGTACCATCTTTTTAGTAATTTGCATAATTTTCTAAAATTTTCCCAAATTTATCGGTATTTAATTATACCGCCTTATTAAAATATTCAATATATTTATTATTTAATTATAAAAATTCCCAAAAATAATATTTTATTTTTCTAAAATATTACAAAATGATATCGATGATGAAATCCAAGTAGATATGTCTAATGCGTCCACGAAACGAAAAAGCTTATCAGTAATGTTATATTATTACTTCACGTTCTATGATCTCTCTCTCTCTCTCTCTCTCTCTCTATATATATATATATATATATATATATATATATATATATATATATATATATTGCATGCATATGTAATGATTGTACTCTTATCTAGTTTTGATGACGATGACCGGAGCAGCGAGGGGCGGCAGGAGCACTAGCCGCGCTAGCGGCAGAGGCAGAGTGGTTCTGCCGCCCGGAGAGCTGCGTAGTGAGCTTCATAGGTCCGTTCTTGCACCTCGATCGGTATTCTCTTCGGATGACTCCTTCCGTGTGGACTTTGCCACACCTCCAGATATATCGCACGCATATTCATTTTGAATGCAATATTATAGATATACACGCATATTTATTTCAAAATTACTTATATAGTCAATGTTTAATTGTCTAGTTGTCAGTGGTGCGTCCACATCAGAGGCAGAGGCCACTACCGCACCTGTAGGTATGTTTATATATCCTATAGTGCATGCATATTGATTTAGAATGTTATATCATAAATATACACACATTCTTTTTGCTCTTACTAAGATAATCATTTTTTTATTGTTTAGCTGTAGGTGGTGCCTCCACATCTCGGGCAGAGGCTACCACCGCACCTGCGGGTATGTTTAGATATCTTATATTGCATGCATATTGATTTAAAATGTTATATTATTGATATACACATTCATTTTGCAATTACTTATATAATCTATTTTTAATTGTCTAATTATAGGTGATGCGTCCACATCTGGCGCAGAGACCACTCCCGCCACTTCTGTACCCTCCGCTCAGTCTGCAGCTTAGTATGAATAAATATAAAATATTTATTCATTTTACATATCCTCTAAGAATAAATATGTACTTCATGTAATTTTATCGTCAATGTTTATTTTCTAGTTGAAGGGGATGCGTTCGCGTACGGGTCACCGGAGGAACTATCGTCCCGCTCGTGCTGCTGCCTGGGCCCAGGCTCGTGCTGCTGTCGCCGGAGGTATATATCGCACTTAAATTTTCGTTAATCCTTGATTTCTTAATACCACTTTATCTTAATATTGCTTGTCTTGATATTTCTTGTAGATGCAGGGCAGCCCCATCCCGAGAGGGGGACTCGAGGGCCGAATCAGTCCTACAGGCTGAGGCTCGATAGAGCTAGGGGGAGGCACCATTCCCCTTCTTCTTTACCCCCGATTATCGCTATACTGGCGATTATGCCGAGAGGTTCGGCCGGTGTATGGGGATGAGAGTCGCATCCTAAAGAAGTATCCATTTCACGTTGAGTGGGGCGATCAGCACCGGCACTCATTTACCCTCTTTTGGGATCAGGCCCGGGTATTAATATATATTTTCATTTGACTTATTCAATATATTTATTATTATTTAACACTTGCAATTTAAATACATTATTTTTTTGTATTTGCAGTTGGATTACGACTTTCAGCCTATACCCGACCCTGATCACCCTGAGAGAGTGCTCGATCTCCACGCTATGTATCAAAGCCTGATGAAGAACATGCAATCAAAGGTCCGATACAATAGGAATGAGCTGAAAATCGACTGCTATTCCCTATGGATGGTGACCCCCGAGGCAGAGAAACCGGCTCTCCTACATACTCCGGCCTTTGCGAGAGTCGACGTAGTTACATGGCCTCTTTTGTGCTAATATTTCGATTCTCGGCGCAAACAGATTTGTAATTTAAATGTAATTCATTATTTAGTATATAATTTATTTTTTTATGTTGCTTAATTAGAAAACTAAATCTGAATGTATTGTGCAGAAACAGGCCGATCAAAATAAGGAGAATAGGAAGTCGGCGAAGAGGGGTCGCTCCACTTATACAGGTGGCTCGAGGAACATTACTCGTGCCATGGAGGCATCGGTAAATTACAATAGATCTATTTTGATATAATATAATATTAAGAGTTATTTTATAATATATGTAAATTTTTGGCGAATTACAGAGAGCTCAGACCCTGGCGTAAGGTGGTACACCGAGCGTGCTGACCGCATATCTTGCCGTCCACGGCACCTCGACAGATCCCGCCACGGGCGAGTTTCGATTCCCCGACACCGCTACCAAGGAGTATTGCGTAACGGTTAATATTTATTCTCACATGTTTGAAATTTTTGTTTTGAAAAGTTCAAATTTAAATGATATACTTATATTTTAATGGTTAATGTGGGTGTGGGAGCGGGTGGTGGAGCAGGCGGAAAAATCGGGGATTGATTTTAGAGGACAGACCGATCCGATGCTACTGAGCCCAGTCCTAAACGCCGCACACGGAGGGCACCACAGAGGTTGGGAGAGAGGCCGGGGACTGGGTCCTGGCAGGGCCCATATGATGTTGGTCTCCACTCCGGCGGTTGCTTCCCCTACCCCCGTGAGCGACGTCTGGAGCATGATATTGCCGCTTTAAATACCACCGTCGAGTTGTTGAAGGAGATGTTGGTACGTATACTACTTAATAGTAAAATATTATATCACATTATAGATAGTAACATATGCAATATTAATAGCCCGAGCTTATTTGGTTGTAGACTAAGTTTTGATTAATCATACTTATATAAAACCATCTAATTAAAATAAACTATGGTTTTCCAAACTAGATACCCAAACGAGGCCTAGGTCCCTAAGTATTCTTAGATTGGGGTTTCGCAATAACCTGATAATGATACGAATTCGACTGGAATCTAATACACCATTCTTACTCGTTTATTACACACAAAATTTAACAGATGCGATAGGTTACTTCGGCTGCGGCTCCACATGCATCTCCTTCGGCTGCGGCTCCGCAAGCCACTACCTCGGTTGCGGTTGCGCAGACCACTCCTGCAGCTCCACAGCCCGCTTAGACTCCCGCATAGTCCGCTCCTTCTTTAGTCGAGTTTTTGACGACTCAGGGCTGCACCGAGGAGCAGATGCGTCAGATTACGGCGTTTATCAGAGGTGGAGGAGCCGGACCGAGGTAGAGTAGCATTTTTTTTATATTTTTAAGGATGTATGTACTTATCTGATACATATTGTATATATTTGGACGATATTGGTGGTTGTTTGTTTGTTCACGATGATTTAGATTGATATCGTATTCTGTTTGTTTATTTCTTTTATATATTATGCGTGAAATGTTGATTATGAATATTTCTGTATTTGTTTATATGATATATATATTATTGTGCACATGACGGGGAAAAAACAGGAAGCCCATTTTTATTTTAAAAAACCCTGATATTTTGTCCCTACGGATTAATCCGTAGGGTCATATGTTGCACCTACGAATTAATCCGTAAGTGCAATGTTTGCCCCTACACAGTTAGCCGTGGGGATAAAATATCAGGATACATAATATTTTGTCCCTATGGACTCAGTAACAGGGATAAAACTTGCCCCTACGAATTAATCCGTAGGGGCATTTATCTGGACCTACGGATATATCCGTAAGGGCATTTATTAGGCCCTACGAATAAATCCGTAGGGACAAGTATTTTATTTTATAAACCAATAAATTAAATAAAGATTATGTCCCTACGGAGTACTCCGTAGGGATAAATGTCTCTACGGAGTAAGGCGTAGGGGCAATTATTATTCTGTGGGGGCATATTCAGGACGAAGATTTGTACATACGGTCTTTGCACCACGGGGGAATTTTATGTCCCTACGGACATATCCGTAGGGGCAGTGGTATGCCCCTACGGCTAAATCCGTAGAGACAACCCATTATTGTACTAGTGTATATAAATGCAACATAATCGAAATATTAATTTAATGTTAAACAATTAACTCTAGAGAGAAGAAAACATTGCAGCATTTTTCAGCAAATTTAGTCCCCTTCTTGGACTTTCCTGACCACTTTTTCCGCCGCAACTGAAATTTTTAGGACACTAGTAATTCTCGATGGACTTTTATGATTTTTCATACACCATCATATATATCTTTGCTATTATAACTAGAATTCACGAGGACATGACAAAAAATTGATCATTTTTTAATTCAAAAAATGCCAAAGAAAAAGGAAAAATCCATGTGAGGATTATAGAGTAAGAACATGTCATGTCATTTTTTTTACGCATGTAATTAATTTTATACCCTTCAACAATTTTCAATACAAACTATCCTTCTTTTCGGAAATGAACAAACTTTGGAAAATGAACAAATTTAATCAAAATTGTACTAAAGACCATCAAGGAAGAATACTAAAATCTTGATAGATGATTAATTTTTTTCATAGCAGGTGCATATTACAAGTTACATATAAAACTATATGGGAAAAGATTCCCTCTTCAAGCTTTTTTTTCTGTCTTCCTTGGATGCAAAATTATCTTTGGCCCTTTCCCTCTAAATCCCATTAGCATTAAACCAGGTCATCATCTATTTAGCTTAGAATTGGCTGAAAAATTAATTTCCACCCCCTCTTTCGAAACTTCTTTACATTAAAACTTTCACTTGATTTGGAAAATTATACTTACGCCGTGATCTTTGTTGGCTTTAAGAACAAATCGTTTGCATTAGCTAAGAATTTTAATTGGACTTAATCAAGTCATGATTAAAAAACATGTACTTTAAATCTTGGACGGATCATCATCTATTTAGGTTGGAGTTGGCTGGAAAATTAGTCATTATATAAACATATACAAATAAGTTATAGAAAAAGTATCGACAAAGATAAGAGAATAAGAAATAAATGAGTTTCTTTAACAATTGTATATAAACGATAGATACACGAGTAATTGGATATTTTTAGAAAAATATCTTTCTAATATATATGTACTCTTTTCCAGCTATTTAATGCGTTGTTTAAATTTATGAAATTTTTTATTTTTTTAACGTCTCAACCGGCTATTATTATATGTGCATGCTACTAAAAGCTCTTTAATTAGAACCACATCTTCATACAATCATTAGACTTAAAATTAGAAGAATAAAAGAATAATAAGGGATGTATTTGGCATTTGGCATTTCATTTGAAATGATTTCTGAGTTCATGCTCTTTCGATGCAAACATGCTATGCTTAAATCAATTTAAAGTTTTCATACTTTTGTTGCTGATTTAAAGAGCCGTCTGAAACTAACTTATAATTGTCAATGCTGTGAAATATACATTAAGCGTTTAAGTTGGATATTGGGTCATTATTAAAAACATTAACGGAATCTTTTTGAGAGAAAATGAAATTTTTTTTCTAAATTTTTTTAGAGAATTTAAGTCAAGTGTGAAAAATTAGCCTACAATAAAATTTATTTACAATTATGGTCATTTATGCGATAGCATATTTTTTAGATAACCCTTGTGCCCGTGAATGGTACGGGGCACTTGCTAGTACATATTATAGATATATTGACCAAGAGAGTTCTTGGATCAGAGTCTTACAAACGAAAAAGCTCTTAATCGGTTAAAAGACTATTCAATAAATGTTGAGTGCTGGACAAGGTTCACTCGACGACAAAAGAGATATATGACATTATGGTGGACCACATGTAGATCGCTATGGTCTGCAACACCAAATAAGGAAAAATGCAAGATGGGTGGTTTCTTGAGAAACAACCCTGGAGCTTGATATAGCTTAGTATACGAAATTAAGCTTGCAAAAAAGACCATTCAATAAATGTTGAGTGGTAGATGAGGCTTGCTCGAGGTGTCATAAGTCATAACATATACATGACGATGCGATGGACCGCGGTTACATAACTTGCTACGCTGGTGCAGTGCCAAATACGGAAAAACACGGTCGGCGGTTTCCTTGGGGACCAACCCAGAGCCGGGTCTTGCAACTGCATCCCCATTGAACCTGAATTCATGACATAAGACTGAAATTATAGAATGTCCGGTCCAAACCTGTATGCTTATACTAGATACGACACAAAGTCGTGGATCCCCTCACAACGAATACAAACACATCAAATTGAGACACAAGCGGAAGCGTATAATTAACCAACGGTCTACACGGCGTTGGGATCTTACGTACCCGGCAGGATTGAGATCTTCTGATTGATGGATGCCTTTGATCTGATCTTGTCTTCTTCTTAACCTTGTGATGATCGGCGGAGGGCAATCACACTCTAAGCTGAAGACCTTCATTTTCACAGCAGCTACTAAACTCTTTGCAAAAGGGAGGTAGAACTCTCTTGGAACCCTAAGTTTAATTCCCTTTAAAATATGAGGAGTTTATCACAACACATGTGAAACTGTCACGCATCGCTTCTCAATAGACGGAAACGGTGATGTAGTAAGCTCGCGGTATATTTATCCAGAGAAGGCCATTCCCTAAATAAATATACTAAGCGTATTGAAACAATAATACACAATGCAAGAATAAATTGAGTCTGTAAAATTTTTCAACAAATATATTTATTTATATTCAAATTCAAATATATACAAGTACAAGAGTTTATGCTGGAAAGTAAATACAATAAGAAAAATGCCTAAACAAGTGGTATACATAAACTGAAGGAAAAAAGAAGCTGAGCTCGCCCTGAGTAGCGATCTGGTTGTATTTCTCCTCTGTGGCTTCAACCTCCTCTGTCTCGACCGTATCTGACGAACATTCCAAGAGAAGAAAAGTGGGTGGAATGCCCGTTAGCGAACCAGCGCTCAGTAAGTCCCAAAGATAACTAAGAGTAAAGAAAATGACAAGAGAAGAATATATATAAGACGAATAAAAGTATATGATCATGGGTAAATATATACTATAGGTCTTTAGATGGTCACTATGTCAACGTTAAGTTCCATGTGTGAATGTCAACGGAGTCGTAGAAGTATTCACGAGCTCAAGAATGGGGCCCAGGAGCAAGAAAATACGGGTGATGGATGAGTCAACCCGACTGATATTCGAGTTGTAACGACTATGATTTTACTGTACAAAATTTTTTAAGTTAATGTACAGAATGGAGTTTGCAAGTCTGAGTACAATTTACAAGTTATTTTTGTTTAAGAACAACAAGAAATAACTTGTAGCTCATTGGTAAAGCCTTGCACTGCTGTGACGTAGCCCTGTGTTCGAATCCCCTCAAGCACATTATAGTTTTACTGATTTTTCTTTTAAACTTTTTGGAAGCCCAAAAGTTTACATGTGCACTACACATAGAAATGAAAAGACAGAAAAATAAACATGTGCACAATGTTATTAACAGTGAATAGGACACGTGGCCAAGATCCACCGGCCTTCGCTCACCAAATGACCGGCGAGATCTCCTTTACGGCCGGCGCCGACGGGCCTCCATAGGTGAAAAGTCCCCGTGTTTTGCCTACATGACTCTTCCCCTACCCCCATCATTCCTGCACTGTTTGATTTTTCTGAAATTAAACAGAGACTTCAATTTCACATTTAAATCCAATTTAAATGCATCTTAATTCATTCTTTCAATTCCAAAATCCTAATTTCACACTATAAATACAACCCCATACCCTATCTCTTTCTCATTCTGAAAATTCTAGCCAAAACCATCACATTTTCTCAAGTACAAGAAGAGTACAAGTGGAGTTAGCCAAAAACCAACTTCCGGCGAGAAATCGAGCAAGTTCCGGCGATGCCACGACGACTAATCCCTCTCCTTCTACATTCTCTTCATCCAACCAACTCGCAAGTCCCTTCTAATCCTCCCCTTTCTCCTCTAAAACTTCTTTTTCATAAAATATGTTGGAAGTGGAGTTAACACTGACATCTTCTTTTAAAACCTAAAATTACACCTTTTCTTACTTTTTCTTCATGCATATTCTTACACAATGTTTATAATTATAGAACTAATGTTTATAACAACTTTCACCCTAAAATATCATGAAACATAATCTTAAATTAACTTTTATGCTGAAATATCATGAACTTCATATATTCATCTTTTAGTACTTATGATAATTATACCGTTAGAAAACTTCATGGAGTAATGACCTGCCCCTCACATACACACATGTTTACATAACACGATATCCCTTGAGTTTACTTTTATTAGAATATTACATTTAAACACCATCTACTATTAAAACCCGGTTTTCTTTTGAATTGTATTATCAAAACTCTTTGCAAATAAGGCTCTACAACCCATTTGAGGAACCCGCTATTGGATGGTATGGATTATCGCACATCCTTAGGCTAGTAAAGCGAGATGCAGACCTCTTCATGGAGCATTCGGTCTCGAAAGATTTTTAATACGATTTTTAAGAAAAACGAAATTTTCTACTTAATAATAAAATTAATTTTTAATAATTATATATGTCACGCCCCGATTCCCGGTATACGGCGAAGGGGACAGGACTGGTCCGCTACGTATATACTCAGAAATACATATGCTAAGCGTATCTAAGCAATATAAAAATAAATACACAAGAGTCAAGATATAATAAAAATATCAACTTTTATTTATTAACATTCTTTTGTACAATGCATGAAAAGGAAATACAACTGAAATAAAACGATGCATAAACAATGGCATAACAGGAAATGAAAAGTACTGAATGGAAAATGTACAATGAAACTAGAGCTCTGGTTCTTCAGCAAACTGCTCCAAGTCTTCTGCAGATGGCTCGATCTCTGTCGGGTCCAAACCACCTCACGACATTCAAAGAAGAAAGAAATAGAATGTCGTCAGCGAACAGATCGCTCGGTAAGTCCCAAAGATAAGGGAGAAGTAGAAAAGAAGAAAGAGAGAGAGAGTAGCTTTTAATGTTGTATTATATTGTGGTAATATTGTATTAACGTTGTTGTTTGTAGCTTGGTACAGAAGAATGCCAGTGTATACGAGAGGGATCTCAGTATGCGACCAGGGCAAATGGAAGTATAAGGCTCCGTTATACAACCCGGAACAACGGCAATTGGATTCATGTTAGGTGTCTTAATCTTACCGTCTCGCGCCACCTTTAACACCTTCCGTACCAATCTACCCCTTAAACCCCGTAGTGTTTTATTTGTATTGTTTTGTACTGTAAATTGTATTGAATGTATAATTGAAAGACTGACCGAAACCATGATATCAGTAAGCGGATGTAACCGTAGAATCATGTAAATGGAATAACTGGAGAACCATGTAAATGGAATGTATATCCATGGTTCGGTTCAGTCAAGTTGTATAGATTGATAATTGGATTCATGGATTCATGTTGAATTGTAATATTGAAGATTGTAGATTGTACTTGAATCATATTCAAGTCAAATTAATCAGACTCAAAACCGAGTCGGACAATTAGCAAAGTAAATTGAAGTCCTGGTTGTTTTTATTAATTTGTCTACCTTTGATAGGCAAGCACCCACTTCTCCGGCTCCCTGAGGCTCAAGAGATTGGTTCCGCTTAAACCTATATTTACTAGGGTCCTTATTGTAATTTATATAACTTGAGGGGCTTTTATGTAAAAATAATTTTGTATAGTTTTCAAAATACAACTCAGGTATTTAATTATCGTGTTTATATACATACAACAATTTAATGATCAAGATAAATATGTATACATGCTCGAATGGTATGAAATGAGTCAAGTATATTATTCAAGTAATTACCATAAACAATACTGTAAAAAATATTATGTACGACTAATTAATCAAGTCGATCAATTTCTGAATATAAACAAAAATATAGATCTAAGTATTGTCCACGTGTGAGCTCCAGTCGCGCCTAAATACGACTACCGGTTTGGGAGATATACTCATTTTCGTTTTGTCGTGCAGAACAGATCAGAATCCGTCCAGCACCGTCGCATATTTTTAAAACACGGTTTGAGTTAATTTATATCGGATTTCAGGTTACAAAAATTATTATAAAATTGTAGGTATTTCGATGTAATTATCCAAAACACCAAGATTCGCACAATTTGGATTTCTTAAACTCTAGTTATGATCATTTTAACATCAGCGTTTAAAACAGAAATTCAGATTTCTGGACAGCAATTATATGTTATATTGCAAAACTATATCGGGTTGTTTCATGCATTTCTAAGTAATATATTATACATAAAATTATATTTCTATCAATTGTGCATCTACACATCTAAATTTTGTCACAAACGGACATCGGGTGTTCAAGTTATGTCCAATTTAAAAACAGTGTGCGAATCAGGACAGATTCTGTCCAGATCCGTCACTTAATATTTTAACGCAGTTTTCTTTATCTTACGTTGGTTTTTAGTAAAAACTTAAAACTAATAAAATATATATTATTCGATTTAGATATCTAAAACACCTGAGTTTGCTCAATTTGGATATCGGTATATCAAGTTATGTGTCCTAGAAATTGACCAATAACTGCAGTTTTCTATTTTACGAACAGTGAATAAAAATGATATAATTCCTAAACCGTTAAGTGATTCGATCTAAAAATTTTACAGCATGTACAAAATAATATACTCTATCATATGTAAATTTTCTGAAATTTTCAGAAGTAAAAATTGATTTCTAAAAATTATTTTAAAGGTAAAGGTATTAATATGTATGCTAAAATCGGCAAGAAGATTAACTGGTATTTTTATGCAAGCTTCTATTTTTCTTTTAATAAACAAATCGATTTTATGAGACATTATAGATATATTGTGGCATGAAATTTATGCTCTCACAACTCATAATAAATATTCATAGTCATGAACAAAGAATTGAAAACACTTTAATTTGAACAAGAGGCAATAAGATATTATTAAACCATATATAACCATATGTATCTAGACTTATATATATGTATATGTTTATGTTTATTTTCTTCTTAAGGATTACGATATGAAAAGAATAGGGGGTTCACGAGGTATGACAAGAGGAAAATAAGAGATGGGGGGAAGGAGAGAGAAGGGACTTACATACACAAGTCGGTATTGTCACCGGGCTTGTCTATCCGCCGATAGTCTCGCGTTACTAGCGAGATCTTCTTGAAAACTTCTTCATGTTCTTCTTCTTGGACTCCAGGTGAAGAGGGAGAAGTGAGAGATAAAAAATGTGAGGAAGGAAAAGATAGAGGAGGACAAATAAAGATAGTGTAATGGTGAATTATGTATAATAATATATGCATTTAACATGAGAATTAAAAGAGAAATGAAAGGTCAACATTCATTTTGGAAATGAAAGGTCTCATTTGTAGCTTGTGAGAAGAATAAAAAATTGATCAAAAAAATAAAGCTTGTGAGAAGAATAAAAAATTGATCAAAAAAATAATTGCAAGAATGGAGATTTGAACATGTGACTTATGGAATAACAATACAAAGACTTAACCAATGAGCTACAAGATTGTTCATGCACATATTTAATTAGAATTAAATATATGTTGTTTCTTAACAAGAAAGCGGGCTTTTTAGATGGGTTGTAAAGAATAAAAATAATGGATTTAGGTTAAATATTTATGAAAGGAAAAATAAGAATGAGAAGTTAAAAACTCAAATATAAGAAAAAGAAATTGTACCTAGGAAAAAATACATAATAGATTGAGCAATAAAATAATAATAAATTTAATAGAAAACGGAAAATACCAAGTACAAATAAATACGGTATATTATTGAAGAGCGATAATACAAATGTATAAAGATTTTAGGGTCATTACAATATAAATATTATCAAACCATATATTTCCAAGATATAATAAAATACCATGTTTTCTAAAAAACATAAAAACATAGTTTCATCAAAATACCTTCAAGTTATCCAAAAGACAAGCTTTACACTAAAATACCTTGAACTATCCAAGCCAACCTATTATCACTAAAATGCTTCACATTATTAAAATTCACAAATAGGGAAACCCTAAATAATATAAATAAATACTATAGATTTATTTTGAAAGTATATAAAATATTTTTCATAAAACACCCTCGAGTTATATAAAATTACATTTAAGGACTTTAGTAAATATAGGTTTAAGCGGGATCAGTTCTCTTGAGTCTCAGGGAGCCGGAGAAAGTGAGTGCTTTCCTATTTAAGGTAGAAAAACTTAACGGGGTTATCAATGGTAATTGTCTTGGAAAGAAACACAAATCCCGCCGTCCATGTGCAGTAGTTACCGATAACACTCAAACCTAACTCAGGATCCAAATCAGTTTAAAATGTCTGAATCAAATCTGAGTCTAACTCAAATCAGAGTCCAATTTAACATGAATCAAATATACCAAACATGAATACTTGAACCTGAACCTGAATACCAGAACAAGATCAACATGCAAATATGACTTAACTTGACCGAACCATGACTATAACTTGACTTGATTATATGCTTACTTATTTACATCATGAACCTGATTACATTAACAACCTGTATCCATAATCTCGGCAAGTCTGATAACTATAATTCAAAACAATACATTACGAGGTTTTAAAGGGGTAGATTGGTACAGAATGTATTAAAAGTGGCACGATGATGGACACTAAAAGACACCTACCTGAACTCTCGTGCCGTTGTCCCGTGGGTTTTGACGGGGCATTGTACTTACATGTTACCATAGTCCACAGGATAGTTGGACTCCTCTCGTATACACCGATACAGTACCAAGCTACAAACAACTATGTTAGTATAACAAACATATACTTGTATAATTACCAGTTCTTTCTCTTTACTTGTCCTATTCCGTTCTTACTTCTGGGACTTACCGAGCGCTGGTTTGCTGACGACATTCCTATTTCTTTCTTCCTTTGGAATGTTCGTCGGGAGGACCGGACTCTCAGGAGATCGAGCCCAGCCAGGACGACTTAGACCAGTTCACAGAGCAGCCAGGCTTCTAGCTTTTCCTTGTACTTACTTTTC
Organism: Agapanthus africanus; assembly: GCA_030015575.1. Lineage (NCBI taxonomy): Eukaryota > Viridiplantae > Streptophyta > Magnoliopsida > Asparagales > Amaryllidaceae > Agapanthus > Agapanthus africanus. The sequence goes on along the minus strand of CM057351.1, from coordinate 364,437,203 downwards.
ATTTCATATGTCACTGTTTAGGCATTGCTTTATATCCTTGTACTTTCCTTTTCAAAGCAATGTATTGTAAAGATGAATGTTAATAAAAGTTGTTGTTTATTTTGCATCTCTTGTTATTCTTGTGCATTTTATTTATATTGCTTATTTACGCTTAACGTATTTATTTCTGAGTAAATACGTCGTGTGCCCGTCACGTTGCCGCCTCTGTACACCGGGAAGCGGGGCGTGACAGGTTTTGTTGGTGGCCCATGCATATCAGTTTTGCATAGAATCTTAAGCAATATATTACAAAAATTATAAGAATCAGCAACTATACATTCTTTACATTTCAAATTCCTTGAATCTATCCCAACCTTTCTTTTTCTATCAAGGTCATGGATTCACCAAACAACACGAGTACCAACGTTAATGACAATACTACACCACCTACACTACCACCACCACCTACCGTTGCGGACCTACTGATAAGATCAATGGCGTTCTTTGAAGCAACCAGGAGTCTAGTTGAGGGACAGCAGGAGCAGGCTACTCTCCTTCACCAAGGACTAGTTCGCACTGAGACAGCTTTGAGGGTAGCTCATAGTTATATCAAGAAGAAGGAAAGGACACCGCCAGCAAAGACTTGCAATTATTGTAAGAAACTCGGACATGTGGTAAATGACCGCAGACGAGCTAACGGTCTTTGTATGATTTGTGGATCGTCTAAACACACTCTAAGAGCATGCTCAAAGTACAAGGCAGCCGCAAATCCCACACCAAGACTGACTATACAAGCTCCTACTGTGCCACCTTCGCGAGGACCACCATTACCTTGTCAGTCCGAAATACACCAGCAGGCACAGAGAAATGTGTCGAGACGTCAGGCTTACACTTTGGCGGCCGTGAAAGCCGAGGCTATAGGTCAAGGTAAAACTGGTAAATCCCTTCTCATCTTTTCAGCTTTTTCAAGCTCTTACTTCCTTTCGTTCTTTCAAACATTTTCATGCACTTTCGGTACCATACCAGTAATTCTTTCACCACCACTGTAATCAAATTTTGTTGAATCTGTTACAACTTCTTTGTATAAATTTCGATGACGAAATTTTTATAAGGAGGGTAGAATGTAACGACTCTGATTTTACTGTACGGAAATTTTTAAGTTAATGTACAGAATGCAGTTTGCAAGCCTGAGTACAATTTATAAGTTATTTTTGTTTACGAACAACAAGAAATAACTCGTAGTTTATTGGTAAAGTCTTGCACTGCTGTGACGTAGCCCTGTGTTCGAATCCCCTCAAGCACATTATATTTTTTCGGATTTTTCTTTTAAACCTTTTGGAAGCCTAAAAGTTTACACGTGCACTGCACATAGAAATGAAAAAACAGAAAAATAAACATGTGCACAATATTATTAACAGCGAGTAGGACACGTGGCCAAGATCCACCGGCCTTCGCTCACCAAATGACCGGCGAGATCTGCTTTACGGCCGGCGCCGACGAGCCCCCGTAGGTGAAAAGTCCCCGTGTTTTGCCCACATGACTCTTCCCCTACCCTCATCACCCCTGCACTGTTTGATTTTTCTGAAATTAAACAGAGACTTCAATTTCACCTTTAAATCCAATTTAAATGCATTTTAATTCATTCTTTCAATTCCTAAACCCTAATTTCACACTATAAATACAACCCCATACTCTAGCCCTTCCTCATTCTGAAAATTCTAGCCAAAACTATCACATTTTCTCAAGTACAAGAAGAGTACAAGTGGAGTTAGCCAAAGACCAACTTCCGGCGAGGAATCGAGCAACTTCCGGCGACCCCGCGACGCCACGACGACTAATCCCTCTCCTTCTACCTTCTCTTCATCGAACCAACTCGTAAGTCCCTTCTCCTCTAAAACTTATTTTTCATAAAATATGTCGGAAGTGGAGTTAACACCGACATCTTCTTTTTAAACCCTAAAATTACACTTTTTCTTACTTTTTCTTCATGCATATTCTTACACAATGTTTATAATTACATAACTAATGTTTATAACAACTTTCACTCTAAAATATCATGAAACATAACCTTAAATTAATTTTTACGCTAAAATACCATGAACTTCATATATTCATCGTTTAGTACTTTTGATAATTATACCGTTAGAAAACTTAACTGGGTAATGACCTAACCCTCACATACACACATGCTTACATAGCACGATATCCCTTGAGCTTACTTTTATTACAATATTACATTTAAATATCATCTACTATTAAAACCCGGTTTTCTTTTGAATTGTATTATCAAAACTCTTTGCAAGTAAGCCTCTATAACCCATTTGGGGAACCCGCTATTGGATGGTGCGGATTATCGCACATCCTTGAAGTAGTAGAGCGAGATGCAGACCTCCTCACGAGCATTCGGTCTCGAAAGATTTTTAATACGATTTTTAAGAAAAACGAAATTTTCTACTTAATAATAAAATTAATTTTTAATAATTATATAAATATTATCAAACCACATATTTCCAAGATATAATAAAATTCCATATTTTCTAAAAAAATAAAAGAATGACAAGTTTCATCAAAATACCTTCAAATTATCCAAAAGACAAGCTTTGCGCTAAAATACATTGAACTATCCAAGCTAACCTATTATCACTAAAATACTTCACTTTATTAAAATTCGTAAATAGGGAAACCCTAAATAATATAAATAAATACTCGATATTTATTTTGAAAGAATATGAAATATTTTTCATAAAACCCTCTCGAGTTATATAAAATTATATTTAAGGATTTTAGTAAATATAGGTTTAAGCGGGATCAATTCTCTTGAGGCCCAGAGAGCCGGAGAAAGTGAGTGCTTGCCTATTTAAGGTAGAAAAACTTAACAGAGTTATCAATGGTAATTGTCTTAGAAAAAGACACAAATCCTGTCGTCCATATGCAGCAGTTACCGATAACACCCAAACCTAACTCAGGATCCAAATCAGTTTAAAATGTCTGAATCAAATCCGACTCCAACTCAAATTAAGAACACCCAAACATGAATACTTGAACCTAAATCTGAATACCAGAACAAGATCAACCTGAAAACATGACTTGGCTTGACCGAACCATGGCTATAACTTGACTTGATTGCATGCCTACTTGTTTACATCCTGAACCTGATTACATGCCTACTTGTTTACATTCTGAACCTGATTACATGAACAACTTGTAATCATGGTCTCGGCAAGTCTGATAAATATAATTCAACACAATATATTACGGGGTTTTAAAGGGGTAGATTGGTACAGAATGTATTAAAAGTGACACGATAATGGACACTAAAAGACACCTACCTGAACTCTCGTGCCGTTGTCCCATAGGTTTTGACGGGACCTTGTGTTACCATAGTCGACGGGATAGTTGGACTCTTATCGTATACACTGATACATTCTGTATCAAGGTATAAACAACTACATTAGTATAACAAACATATACTTGTATAATTACCAGTTCTTTCTCTTTACTTGTCCTATTCCGTTCTTACTTCTGGGACTTACCGAGCGCTAGATCGACGACGACATTCCTGTTTCTTTCTTCCTCTGGAATGTTCGTCAGGAGGACCGGACTCTCAGGAGATCAAGCCCAGCCATGACGACTTGGACCATTTCACAGAGCACCCAGACTTCTAGTTTTTCCTTGTGCATACTTTTCATTTCATATGCCACTATTTAGGCATTGCTTTATATCCTTATACTTTCCTTTTCAAAGCAATGTATTGTAAAGATGGATGTTAATAAAATTTGTTGTTTATTTTACATCTCTTGTTATTCTTTTGCATTTTATTTATATTGCTTATTTACGCTTAACGTATTTATTTCTGGGTCAGTTGGGGATATGGGGTCGGCTTTTTCTGGCGTTTGGTTGTATTTGGAGTCGTATTTGTTTTGCTGTATGGCTACTGCTAGTTGTTAAGCCACTGTCTTGAACCTATGATGCATGTGCTCTGTATCTTTTTGTGAACCTTGTACTTGTAAGGTGGTTTGTTCTCATGTTTCACACAAACGCACACACACATATATAGAAGAGAATAATGGAGGAAAGAGGCCATATGAGAGAATTTCCTTTTATGACGTCGAAAAATTACATCCTCATTCATTTTTTCCGACGATCGGCACCTATCATTTTCATCGTTATCATCTAAGATATGTGTACACCAAATTTCATATGATTCTGTTTATCGACAACATAACTTTTTACATTACTAAATCAACGGTGAAAAAGTTGCAGAATGACATGAAATTTGGTGTACCCATATCTTAGATGATAACGATCAAGATAATGGGTGTATTTTTTCGATGTGTCGTATAGGCTCTTTACTTCATTATTCTCAACTTGATGGTGTATCCACTATTCTATCAGAAAACAAAGCAATTTTTTCTTCTTCAAATGGCGTTGAGCTCCATGATGTCTGCGGTCCCTTCAACTCCTCTATCTCCATTTCCCACAAAGGTCTCTAACATCACAAGCCAAGCTGAGCTCCAACTCCCACAAAATGATCTCAAGGTATAAAAAATTACTGCTTTTCTCTGATTTGCAGAGCTTGTCCTTTGTTCTCTCTTTAAAATAAGTAAATTAGAGATAAACATTAGAGTTTCCCTAAATTTGTGATTTGGGCAAGCGAAAATTTTGATCCAGTGGAAGCTAAGGTTGCTAAATCAAACGATTAGGGTTCTAGACTAGCCTTAATGGTCTATCAAATTTAAAGGAAAGAAAACTGGGATAATTATAATTGAGCTTTTTAATTAATCCCCCCTTTCGCCATATTTAATTGGCATCCATAAAAGAGTGACCATTGCGAGTGCCGTAATAGCCTAGTGGTGATCGGTAAATCCTCTTTGCAGTTGAGCAAGAGGCATGGAGTTCAAATCCCGTTTCTATCAGGATACGGCCTATTGTTCACCTAAAAAAACTGGGTGGCCATTCATCTCACTACCCAGTACTAAGTGTGGAGAAATTAAGCTTTTATGGTGTTTCTGATCAGTGATTATGAGTGTTTGATATATTTTAGCTCTGTCATTGCTAATTTGAGGCCTTTTTGGATTGATATAATCAAGATATTCAACAAATTGACTTTTCTTAAATGTTAACCATGGCCTTGCTATGATCTGCCTATTTACATTTCACCATTGCTAATTAGTGCTGAAATCTGTGAAATTTAGTTGGAGGTGGAATTTGGGCCACTAGGGAGAACCTCATGTTGTTGGGGAGGTCTACTCGAAAAAGACTGTCTTGATTCCAAATTTCCATTAGCCTAAAATGATTTCTTAATTTGGAAAAGAGTTATTATTTCATTGAATTGCAGCTTATTGAGGAATTGTTCAATGTTACAAACTTTCAAGACAAGCCTATGTAGGTTTTCTATCTTCACGATACTCTGTATCCACGTGGAAGATGTTGTAGTCCCGAGTTAAGATAATTTCTTCTCCACATACATTATTTTATTGGTCAATCTCTAGACTTTTGATGTGAATACTTTTTTTTTATCGCTCTTCATTAAACATCCCAATTGTTGTAGTATTAGAGTATACTGTTTAGTGTTTACATGCTTTCTATTTATGTGCCGATACCCAGACACTATTGAAATATGGGGGAACTTGTAATGTACCACAATGACAATCTGAGCATCCCTGAACCATATCATGAGTTTTTGGTATTCACTTTGTATTTAGCATCCACTAGTGGCATTATTGTGTAAATGTTCTGTTGAGAGCACTTTGGGTGCAAGTCGATAATATCCTTAAAGTTTAAGGAGGCCCTTATAAATCCACAAAAACATGACAAGTCACCGTGATTGCTTGTTATAATATGTTTTCAACTTGTGTCGAAAGGGATTCATGAGTCAGGCTGATAGAATGATTGCCTGTAATTATCAGAACAAGAAGCATGACAAAATCTTTGTTAAAAAGCTCAATTAGTTTTTCAACGAGGAAATGATCAGCAGTAATTTCCATATGCTTCACCGCATTTTGACAATGTTATGCACAGTTTTGCACAAAGTTTTTGGTCAAAACTGGACCGATTGAAGATTATATAAGGGGATCACATAAATATAGGTCGAGGTATTCTTCCAGGTAGCTGTATTTGAGTTGCATTGGAACCCATAAATATTGGACTATATTTGCAAAAGCGACAATTTCTTTCTTTTTTTGCCTTCAAAATATCTATAGATCAAAGGCCATCAAGAAAATTTCAGGATTGTTGGTAGCTCCAATGTAAGTAGCATCTTAATTGACAGCCTAAATCATTCAACAACGAAGATTGTAGCACAAGGGGACAGCACAAATGGGTATCGAGGAAAATTTGCTAGTTAAAATGACAAACTGAAAGTATGAACATTGGAACTTCGTCTTGGATGAATTACTTTGAGTTCTCTCAGTTTGCTGGTGTAACACAATCCTGCACGTGTGGACACAAGCATACATACTTTCATAGGATCAACTTGATGGACTGGTGTCGTCGCTTGTCATTGTTCAACCTCGTTACATACATATCAAAAGTAAGTCCTAACCACCAATTGCAGGCAAGAATCAAAATGGAGCAGCCAAAGCTCAACGGCCAAATATCCCGAAGAGATGCAGTGTCCTTGTCAGCTGCAGCCCTGCTGTGCAACCTCATAGCAAGTGATGCTGCGGAAGCAAGACGGACAAAACCAGAGACAAGGCGAAAAATTAGGGAGAAGCTCGACAAGCTTCGCGAGAAGGCTGGGGTAATCAAAGAGAAGACCGATTCAAACACTGGCAATAAAGAACAAGATTCACCCCGAGTCCTCTGAACAAATTCAGTGTTCCTTTGTTGGAAGCAGCAATCTGATCGTCGTGTATGTTTCGCCTCTGTATTACCGAAGTTAATGTCATTTTGTATTAACTTTTACTCTGCTGAATTTATGTAAGATAGGTGTAACGGTGCATTGCAGGTAAACTTTATCTTCTCCATTGCTTGTGCTTCTCTTCATACCTCAGGCATCTCAGAATTGCTTCTTGTCTATAGCCTATTTTTCATTGGTTGGCAAAATTGTAGCCCAGTTTTTTTCTAGTGATATCGTGTGTGTAACTTATGTGGTATGTATATACCGATCTATTTACATTAAAATATACAAAAAATTATATTCCTCACATCTGTATATCTGTTTGTATAATTCAAGAGTTGTTTGTACCTTAAGGAGGATCATCATTTTGCTCAGATACTTTCTGACTGATCTTTGTCATGACTCTGTTGAATGTGTTTTGCCGTAGCTTGAGGCTCTGCTTGGATTCGGTGAAAGCTCGCTCGGGCTTGTCAGACAAATGAACGAGCTGAGTTTGAACAAGTTATCGAGCTCGTTGAAATGAAGGAGTCAAGCCGTTGAAATGAAGAGTAAAGCCCAACAGTATAAAACTCGGCGGGTTTGCTCATTAATTTAACAGCCCTATGTTGGATGTATTTTATTTTGTACATTTGAATTTTTATTGTACTTCTAGTATAAAATTTTGTCCGTACTGTGACAATCAAGAGAGGATGATATAGGCAATCTGAGCCGTCCAATCAAGCATCCATTTGTACCGTACATAAATCTACCGTCGATTTATTTCCAAGACCCCTTGTTATCAACCGCATCGAGCATTTTAGCCAAAAAAAAAAAAAACAGAAGCCAATAATAGAGAATGGCTCTCGTTCCCTTCTTCTTCCTCATTCTAGTGGGCCCCGTCTCCGCCAGCTCCCGCCACGTCATCCCCATCACCAAACCGGACCTCCACCCCTCCACCCTAGCGTGGGACCCATCGGCCCAGCACTTCCTCATCGGCTCCCGCCACCGCCCCCTCGTCTGCTTCGTCTCCGACGCCGGCGTCGTCCAGCCCATCATCGCCAGCTCCGATCTCGACGCTTCTTCCGTCACCGCCCTCGCCGTCGACGACACCCGCCGCCGCCTCATCGTGGCCTTCTCCTCTCCCGCCACGATCGCCGCGTACGACCTCCGATCCATCGTCCCCCACCGCCAGATCTTCTCCTCCCCCCTCCCCGACCCCTCCGCCTCCGTCACCGGCGCCTCCGTGGACCCCACCACCGGTTCCGCCTTGATCGCCACCTCCTCGGGCAAGATCTTCGCCCTCGATCTCAGCGGGAAGGTCTCGACTTTAGCGCACGTTAGCGGCAAGATCGGCGGCCTGGATCACGTTAGCGGCCGAGGGTTCTTGCTGGTGGTCGATAAGAGTGATAAAGGCGGGATCTTGAAGGTGGACGCGGACGATGGGCTAACGAAGACGGTGCTGATGTCGGCAGCGGCTGGGGAGGCCGCAGAGAACGTTGCAGTGAGGAGCGACGGGGCGGCGATCGTGGCGGGTGGGGCGGCGGTGAGGTGGGTGAAGAGCGGGGACGGGTGGGCTGAGGCGGCGGTTCACGACGAGTTTAGGGTTGGGGAAGGGGAGAGAGTCGAGGGCGTTGCCATTAGAGGAGGGAAGATGACGTATGTGTTGGTGGTGAAGGAGGAGGATGAGGAGGGGCAAAATGGAAAGGGGACGACGATGAGAATTGAGGAAGTGGAGTGGGGGAAGGAAGGGGAAGGTGATTTGGTTTGGGTTCTGGTGTTGGTGGGTTTGGGTTTGGCTTACTTCACTTACTGGAGGTTGCAGATGGGGAAGCTCGTCACTAGCCTTAACAAGAAGAGATCTTGAGTGATCAAATGTGTTTGAAGAGGTATGTGATTTTTTTCATGCCAACCTAATATCTAAATTAGAGTAGAAATTTGATTCAGTTTCTGACATTTTTCTTTAATTCGATTCATCCATTGAACACATGTCGAGCAAGCTTACGAGTTTATTGAACATGCTCAATGGCGAAGTCGATGATCTTTGGCTAAGATGACGCTTGAGCTTTAAAAAGGATCCTATGAGTTTAACTTAGCACATACTGACCTTTTGTAATTGTGACGACAGTTGGGTAAACTTTAGGAATCATCCTTCTTATGATTTTCCCAATGATTTTTGTGTGATCAATGTTCGTTTTGTTTAATTCCGTTTGGGTGGACATTGCAATCATAATGTCTCACTTTAGGTTGGAAATTGCAACATCAGTGTCCTCTTTGTTTAAGAGCATTTGGTTGGAGATTGCAATCGCAACGACCTCTTTGTTTGATCACATTTGATTGAAGACGTCCGATTAAAATAATTTGCAACCGTCTCGTTCTTTAATATCTAGTATTATTTTTCGAAGTCTTCTAGCAGCATTTGAAACTATACTTCCTCTCTTTTCTAGTACTGATCTTTTTCAGTGAAGCCCAATCTTTTTTACTGTCTTCCATTTAGAGCTTCTCTCAACAATTTGTAATGACATCGGGTTTGAGAGAGTTCATCGTGTTCATGTTGACCGAGTACATTCATGTAGTTGGAATGAGAGAGCACCTATCTTGATGCGACGATCTATATTATCCATCCATCTATCTATATTATATATAAGAAAGCTATATGAGAGAACATTCCAAAGAATATTCCCTCATCTAGGATTTTACTATTGGGTAGGTAAAATCTTTGGTTGGACATACCCGGAAACTTTAGGTCAAATCCATTTTTTGATCACTTTTTTCAGGATTAATCTTACCTTCTTATTTCTATCTCTCAAACTAGAAAGCGCTTTAGCTTAGGAACGCTCCTTTTTATACCGTGAGTGACGAACTATAGCCACTCGCGGCTTGGACATATATGTCTACAAGTTTGTCTTAGCCTCTCATTTTTTCAGAAATTACAATGCTATCATTTATTTTAGGTTTTCGATATTTTTTTTTGCTATATAGCATACGAAAATCGCAAAGTTATCAAATACCTCACTCTATTTTTTTTTGTCTTTTTTAATATTTTGCATGTAAATTGTAAAAGCAGACAAATATCATGAAATTTTCAAAAACATCAAAATTTTATATTATCTTCGGTTTTCCAATTTTTTTGTTTGCTACACACGAAAATAACATCTTTTAAAAAAAAACCAATTTTTTTGTTTTCTCAAAATTTTTAATAAGTCGAATGCCATTAGCACACAAAAATAAAGAAATTTTAAAAATCTAAATATTTCTGTTTATTTGGTTATTCCAATATTTTGCTATAGGAATCGATAATCACGGAAATTTCGAAAATCCCAAATATTTACTACTTTCTCCGGTGTTTCAATATTTTGGACGCTATACTACATGAAAATCAATAATTTTTAAAAATCTCAAATTTTTTTTGTTATCTACCCTTTTCAATATTTGTATGCTATATAGCATAAGAAAATGGTGAAATTTTCAAAAATCTTAAAGTTTTCTCTTATATTTAGTTTTTCAGTATTTTCTTCCTATAGCACACAAAAATCCTAAAATTCTATTATTTCAAATTTTCAATATTTTGCACGCGATATATCACATAAAAATTTGACGGAATTTTAAAAATATCAAATTTTTAGTTTTTTCCCCAATTTTAAAAATTTTTGATTGCTATATCACCCAAAAATCCTAATTTTCAAAAATTTCGATTTTTTTGTTTTCTTTCGTATTTCAATATTTTGCATCATATAGCATAGAAAAATATTGAAAACCTAAAAAAAAATACCGAAGTATTTGCAAGATAATCCTTCACATATTTTTAAATATGAATTTCATAAATATGAGATATTACAACTTACAAATTATCACAATAAACTTAATTAATCCGATTTTCTGGACTTTGGACTTCGTACCTGCGTATTACGTGGGATAGATTAAATTATATGAGAGTATTCCTTGGAATATTTCTTTATACAGCTTAGACTTTAGTGAAAAATGTTACATTTAATTCTCTTAATGCATTTGGGTCATGCAATTTTTTTATTTTTATTCCATACATTTAGGCTTGTATGGTGGAAAAATTCTGATCGTTCTATTTTTAAAAATCTCTTTTAATTTGTCTCTCGACTCTCACTACTTAGATTTTACTACGAAATATTGAAAAAATTCACGAGTTTTTGGTGATATAACATTCAAAATATTGAAAAATCAAAAGAAAATTAGAGTTCAAAATTTCACTAATTTCGTTTGAAAAACCAAAGAAAACATATAATTTTGACATTTTTGAAAAATTTGCTATTTTCATGTATTATATAGCATATAAAATATTAAAATTTTGAACGAAACATAACATTTGAGATTTTTTAAAATTTCACTATTTTCTTTGCTATAACATGCATAATATCGATAAAACAGAAGAAAATTGAAAATTTCGAAAAGTTTTGCCTCTCTTATGCTATATAGCATGTAAGATATCAAAAAACGGAAGAAAACAAAAAATATTAGGACTTTTCGCGGTGTTGAATAACCAATGAAAATAGAAATTTTTGATATTTCGCGGTTTCGCATTCTATAGTGTGCAAAATATTGGAAATTTGAAGGAAAAATATTCAGGAGTTTTCAAATTTTCGTGTGCTGCCAGGGGTTTTCAGTTACCCGGAGTTTTATTCATTCGAACCAGATTTCTTTGTTTTATTAAGTTCTTAATCAACGTCCTTTTCTTTTACTTCATAGCCTTTTGTTCTATTGATACCTGAAAGTGCACCAAAAGTATGAGCAATTAAAATAATGGAAAACCGGAAAAAACATCTGAAATTTTGAAATTTCATGATTTTTGTGTGCTATATATAACATGCAAAATCATAAAAGAAGGAAAGATTTTTGAAACTTACGATTTTCATGTGCCATATGTTGATTAATAATTCATGCCTAAGTTCAGAAGCCCAATAAAGCCCATGTATTAGAAACCATCAGCAGCAGCACGTGAAGAATTGCTCTTGTGATCACGAGACGTGTATGGGTTCTATGGCCATGTGTCAAGCATTTGTTGATTTGTGATTTGAGGTGATCATAGACGGCTGGGGGTATGAGTTAGGTTCAGTTTGGAATATATTAGTTATTCAAACTAATCCTCAAACTTATCTATAATATTAACCATTTCCTATATATTGTATATAAGATTAATTAATCATATCTAATCCATCAAATTCTCGGGTTCTGCGGCAATAAAAAAAGGCTAGATAACAAAAAGAACAGAGAAGGATTTGTAAAGAGATTGCTTTGTATTTAGGTGAGATCGAGGGGCAACTTTCTCTTGTAATTCTTAATTGAGTAGTGGAAGCGATTCGTCGTTGGTCTGCAGGATTAGGTATGAGTTTGCACTGAACCTGGGTGATATCTTGTGTCTTTTCGCTTGGTGTGTTTATTTCTATTACTTATTGCTTTTACGTAGTTGCCGTCGATTGTTCTTTTTCATTAGTTCCGATTCACGCGTATCGATCATTCGCTTGCGTACTTTGGTACTATTTTCATAACAAGTGGTATTAGAGATTTTTTTACGGTGTTTCAGATTATTGGGAAGATGGCTTTTACACATTATAAGATCGATAGGTTTGACGGAAGGAACAATTTCAGTCTATGGAGACGGAAGATGATGGCAAGTCTGAAGCAACAAGGAGTTCATAAGATAGTCTTCGCAAAAGAAAAGCTTCCTTAGACGACCATAGATCAAAAAGAAGATATGGAGTATAAGGCTTTCAATTCGATGCAGCTGAGCTTGGCTGACGAGCTTCTATTCGAGGTTGGGCAAAAGACTACGACAGCAGGATTATGGAGCATGCTAGAATTCTTGTACATGAAGAAATCTCTTACAAATCGTCTGTCACAAGCAGCGTCTGTACACATTGAAGATGGAGGAGGGTACATTAGTCAAAGTCCGCATGGACGAACTCAACCAGTTCATAATGGATTTGCTTAACGCACATGTGAAGATTGAAAACGAGGACCAAGTTATGATCCTTCTTTGCTCTTTGCCTTCTAAATATAACCAGTTCATGAAATCGATGGTGTACGGTAGAGATAAAATTTCTTTAGAAGATATTAAAGCGGGCCTACACAGCGAGGTGTTGAGAGAAAATGTATCGGGTGATGAGGGTGGTCAGGACGATGCGCTGGTTTCTAGAAGCCGTTCTGAGAAGCAATCACATGGTGGTTCCAAAAATAGACCGAGGTCTAGATCGAGGAATCGTACTAATGACAAGTGCAACTATTGCAAGGTGAAAGCCTATTGGAAGATAGACTGTCAGAACTTCAAGGAGGATACTAAGGAGTCTTCTAGTACCGCAATTGTCATAGATGATTCAGATGATGACAGCGGTTGTTTTGTATTAGCAGTTTGTGCAGTCGGCGACGTATATGATCTATGGATGCTTGATTCGGGGAGTTCTTTCCACATGACTCCATATTAGAGTTGGTTTGCGACGTTTCGTTCTCTTGATGGAGGTTTAGTCTTGATAAAAAATAACGCGGCGTACAAGATTGAGGGGATTGGTTCTGTTCGGTTACCGATATTTGATGAGGTAGTGCGGATTTTGATGGATGTCATACATGTGCTAGATTTAAAGAAAAATTTGATTTCTATAAGAGTTTTGTAGGGGCGGATGGAAGTGCGTAGTCGATGGGCGTTCCATGAAAATTTCCAAGGGTCTCTCATTGTCATGAAAGGAAAGAAGGTGAGGAACTTGTACTTTCTAAAGAGACAGTCAGTTATAGATGCTGCTGCGGTATCTACTCGTTCATGTGATTCAGATTCGGTTAGATTGGCACTTACGGTTGTGCCATATTGAGGAGTTGGGTTTGGAGGTGCTTCGCAAGAGACAGCTAGTTAGAGATGAAGATTTTGGCAGTCTTGATTTTTGTGAGGAGTGTGTCCTAGAAAAATAGACAAAGATGAAGTTCAGGACAATAGTACATGATACGAAGGGTATTCTTGATTATGTTTATACGGATGTTTGGGGTCCAACACCATTTCTTTCGTGAGGTGGATCCAGATTCTCCGTTTCCTTCATTGATGATTTTCCGAGAAAAATCTGGGTGTACGTTCTCAAGTCTAAAGCCAAGACTTTTGAGAAGTTCAAGACGTCGAAGGCCAGGGTGGAGAAGCAGACTGGTAGGCACGTAAAGGTCCTTTGGTCCGATAATGGCGGAGAGTTTACTTCGCATGCGTTTGTAGAGTTCTGTAGGTCAGAGGGGATTGTGCGCCATTACACCACTTCGGGAGACTTGGTCAAATGGCGTTGCAGAACGGATGAATCGGACATTAGTAGAGAAGACCGGATGTTTGTGACTTACAGTCGAGCTTCCAAAGGAGTTTTGGGCTGAAGCCTTATCCACCGCCGTGTATCTCATCAACAACAGATCACCATTAGTGGCGATAGATAAAAAAATTCCTGAGGATGTGTGTACCGGGAAGGTTGGAGATTACAAGCGGCATCGTATATTTGGGTGTCCAATTTATGTTTAGCAGGAGAGATAAGTTAGAGCTGAGGGCTAGGAAGTGTCCTCGGCTATAGAAGTGAAGCCAAAGGGTATAATCGGCTATGGTGTCCCGAGACCCAGAATATAGTAATCAGCCGACATGTTACAATCGATGAGTGTGATTCTTCGTAGAAAACAGACTCAATCAGACGGTGAGAAGAGAACGGTTGCGTCACCAAGCGAGGTGGAGATTGAGGTTCCAGTTCAGGTTAGTAGGAAGCTGAGGTGATTAATACTCAGATTCAGGCGGAGGGTCCAACAGAGCCATATGGTCCAGTACAGACAGAGGGCGAAGATTTGCATGAGTTAGTCGTCCGCCGGTCAGACTTGGTTCTGAGGACATGACTGCAGTTGGTTTCGACGATGTGGCTTTATATGCGTTGACTATTGAACACAAGGAACCGTCTAGTTGTGGAGAGGCTGTGTAGTTTACCGATTTTTCTAGTTGAAGAGTTACGATGGAGGAGATGGAGTATCTTCATCAGAATGATACGTGGGAGTTGCTCTACCAGAAGGTAAGCACGCGATCGGATGCAAGTAGGTCTTTAAAGTCAAGGAGGGTACGTCAGAGGCAGATGCCATTAGATACAAGACGAGATTGGTGGCTTAGGGTTTTGCACAGAGGAAGGTGGAAGACTACAATGAGATATTTTCTCCGGTGGTTCGACACACTTCGATTTGTGCTTTGTTAGCTATGGTTGCGGTTTGTGATATGGAGCTAGAGCAGCTTGATGTCAAGACTGCTTTCTTGCACGGTGATATTTATATATAGAGAAGGATATTTAAATGTATCATCCCCGGGAAAAAGGGGCGCTTTTCGGACCAGAGGGGTTCGTATTTGAGGGCAACGATGGCTATGTTTGTAAACCGAAGAAGTCGCTTTATGGTTTAAAGCAGTTTTCGAGACGGTGGTATAAGCGATTTGATTAGTTCATGTTAGCGATTGGGTACACGAGAAATATCAAGGATCTGTGCGTTTATGTGAGGTTACTAAACGATGGGTCCTGGATTTATCTTTTATAATATTTGGACGATATGTTGGTGGCATCACGCAACATTTCGGAGGTTAACAGGTTGAAACAACAGTTGAGTCAGGAGTTTGATATGAAAGATTTAGGGGCTGCGAAAAAGATACTTGGCATGGAGATTGTCAGGGAGAGGAAGTGAGGTAAGTTGCGTATGCGGCAGAAACAATATATCAAGAAAGTTCTCGCTCGGTATTGGGATGGAGAAGGCAAAACCCGTGTCTATTACTTTAGGGGCGCATTTCATGCTCTCGACGAAGTTATCATCTGGGTTGGATACAGACCGGGAGTACATGTCTAGAGTGCCATATGCTAGTACAGTAGGCAGTTTGATGTATGCGATAGTTTGCACGCGTCATGCAGTAGGGATGGTCAGCCGATACATGGCTAATCCGGATAAGGAGTATTGGTAGGCTGGGAAGTGGATTCTGAGGTATTTGAGGGGTACTAAAGGGTTAGGCTTGTTATTCAGCAGAGGCAGTACGGATCGTTGTATTGTGACAGGGTATCGTGGCTCGGATTTTGTTGGTGATAAGACAGACGGAGATCGACGATGGGTTATGTATTCACGTTGGGTACCGGCGTAGTGTCATTGAAATCGATGTTACAGTGTATTGTTGCGTTATCGACGATAGAGACAGAGTTGATAGCTGTTACGGATGTGTCAAGGAGGCCATATATTTGCGTGGATTGATGGGTGGTATGGGCGTTCCACAGGAAAACACGGAAGTGTTTTGCGACAGTCAATGCATGATTCATTTTGCGGAGTATCATGCTTACTGTTCGAAAACTAAGCATATCGAGGTGAGAGATTCTTTTTTGAAGAGTTGAAAGAAGTATTTTTCTTATGAAGATTGGTACTCATGAGAATCTGACGGACGCATTTACAAAGGTGGTCCCAGTTTCAAAGTTCAAGCTTTGCTTGGACTTGATTTGCCTAGTTCCTTGATAAAGGCTAGAGACGACAAATCGCAGAAATCTAAGTTTTTTCACGGAAGTATAAAAGATTGTGATGGATTTTTAATTAAGGTGGAGATTGTTGTTGATTAATAATTGATGCCCAAGTTCAGAAGCTCAATAAAGCCCACGAATTAGAACCCATCAACAACAACGCGTGAAGAACCGGTCTTGTGATCACGAGATGTGTATAGGTTCTATGGCCACATGTCAAGCACTTATTGATTCGTGATTTGAGGTGATTATAGACGGCTGTGGGGCTACTGAGTTAGGTTCAGTTTGGAATAGTTTTAGTTATTCAAACAAATCCTTAAGATTATCTCTAACATAAACCATCGCTTATATATTGTATAAGATTAATCACATCTAATCCATCAATTTCTTAGGTTTGCGGTAATAAAAAAGGCCAGAGAACAAAGAGAATAACGATAGGGATTTGTAGAGAGAGATACCTTTTTTTTTTGCAATAGCCCATAAGCTTTGGGGGACGAGTGCATGGGAGCTTTCTCCACATAATTGGTTGAAATCCCCTTTCTACTGCAAGTGAGGATTTCAAATTCAAGACCTTCCACAGGTAGGAGTGTGTCATCGCCGTTCGAACAAAAGCTCTTTGGCTAGAGAGGAGATAACTTTGTATTTGGGTGAGATCGAGGGGCAAATTTCTCATGTAATTCTTCGTTGAATAATGAAGGTGATTCGTTGTCGGTTTGTAGGATTAGGTGCGAGTTTGCACCGAACCTGTATAATATGTTGTGTACTTTTGCTTGGTGTGTTTACTTCTATTATTTATTGCTTTTGCGTAGTTACTGCCGAATTTTCCTTTTCATTAGTTTTGATTCACGCATATCGATTATCCCTTGCTTACTTTTGTGCTATTTTCATAACACTATATAATACAAGATATTAAAGAAAAGAAAACAAAATATATTTTAGATTTATGAAAATTTTACGATTTTCATTTGTTATAATAGTAAACAAAAATTTGAAAAACCAAAGAAGTCAGCAAATTTTGGGATTTTTGAAAATACAACAATTTTCGTGCTCTATATAGCAATGCAAAATAATAAGAACCTGAGAAAACAATTTTTTTTTAGATTTTTGAAAATTTCATGATTTTTTTGTGTTATAGCACAATAAGTTATAAAATCGAAGAAAAAATTGAGATTTATAAACTTCAGCGATTTTCTTGTGTTGTAAAATGCAAAATAGTGAAAATCGGAAGCAAACAGAAAATTTTGATGTTCTTGAAAAGTTTGCGATCTTTGTGTGATCTAAAAAGCAAAATATTGAAAATCCGAATAAAAAAGAAAATATTGCGATTTTAAAAAATTTCAAGGCGCATAATAATTTGATATTTAATGTTGTATTATAGCAAACAATATATTGAAAAACCGGAGAGCACAAATTTTTTCGAGAATTTTTAAAAATTTGTAATTTTTGTATGCTTAACATTCAAAATATTGAAAAATCAAAGAAAACTAGAATTCTTCGACATTTTTGAAAATTCCGCGATCTTCGTATGCTAGTAAGCAAAATATTGAAAAACCATGGAAAACAAAGCAGTTTGGGATTTTTGAAAACTACGCAATTTTCGTGTAGTAACGAACAAGATATTATAAATCTGAAGAAGAAAAATAATTTTGAGATTTTTGTAACTTTCGTGATTGTCATGTGATATAGTATGCAAAATATTATAAAACGGAGAAAAAAAGAAAAGTTTGATATTTTTCTAAACTTTCATAATTTTCGTGTGCTTAGCATGCATAATATTGAAAAAAGGAAAAAAATGAAAATTTTATTTTTAAAATTTTCACGATATTTTCGTGTGATATGTCATGGAAAATATCAAAATAATCAAAGAGAACAAAAATTATTTTATTTATTAAAATATCATGATTTTCTTAAGTTATAACAAACAAAATATTGGAAAACTGAAGAAAACAGAAACTTTGAGTTTTTTAAAATTCCGCCATATTCATGTGCTTATAGAATGCAAAATGTTGAAAATTTGAAACAATTTTTTGGGGGGGATTTTTGTACATTTCGTGATTCTCATGTGCTATAACAATCAAAATATTGAAAACCAAAGAAAAAAGAAAATTTTGAGATTTTTCAAAATTTCGTGATTTACGTATGCTAAAGCATTTGTAATTTAATTCTTTGTGTTTTTTTTATCTATAAAGTTCATAAATATGAGATGTCACAACTTATAAATCATAAAACAATAAACTTTTAAATTAATATGTTTTTTTTTTAATTTGGATTTCGTAGCCCCACATTGCCGCGCGGGGGGGGTGGGGGTGGGGTTTCTTGCTAATGATCAGATATTTCCCCCCTCAAACTTTGTGCTTTGTGCTTAATTCGTGCTATAAACAGCCATGATACTCCTTCAGTGAAACCTTACAAAATCATTGTAGATGTTGGCGTTGACGATTAGAGTGTGAACAATGGTGATCAACTTGATTTGATACTACTGTTTAGAAGTAATAAGTGAATTAAGATTTTTAGGGAATTAAAACTTCTAGCTTGCACTTCCAAACCACAAGCAGTAGCCCCATGTCTATGTCGGGAAAATGGCCTTGTGAACGTTGACAAAGTCATATCCTGTGCGTCCCCTCTCGAGAAGGGAGGAGAGTTGGGGGGGTTTGGGGGGGGGGCACTCACGTGGGTGAGAACCCTGTGGCCACGCCTCTTATGAGACGATTCACAGGAATATGGCCACTTGGATGTTCAGAGGGCCATATTCCTCTAACGATGTAGGCAAAACATTAAATTTTGAACCTCTTTTTCCCTTTGTGATGACAAGACAGATTGTTAGGTAGTGTGTAAAATGAATAGAGTAGAATGGGCTGCCTTGAACTTTCTGTTCCAGCAAGTCGGGAAAAAGTGTTTTGTATTGTGAACCTATGGTTATTATTTTTGTATGATGTAAAAGTTATAATTCATTTTTGATTTTATTGCAATTTACAGTTCTCACCGTATCCAGATCCGAACCACTCATGTTGACACTAGTCCATACTTGTCGACTCTGAGCCGTTGGATGCAGTCAAACCACAGATAGTGACTCTAGACCACACTCATCAGCTTCTGAAGCGCACAATCAAATCCAGGCCTTGTAATTGTATCTCACTTTATTGCTTTTGCCACTGGAGATTTGTTTGGTCAGTGTTTTTATTTACATAATGTAAGTTTATTATGTTATCTACCATTTACACCTAACTGTATAATCTCATCTGTCATCACACTCTATATGTTAGGAGTGATACTGCAGAAAAATTTGTTTCGTTCTTTCTTTATCATATCGAGTGCGAAAATTGTCATGTATTTCTGCATTGCCCTTTCCGCGGTTAAATCTAAAGCCTTCCATTAATAATAATAAATTCTGCCTTTCCACAATTGTTCTTAATTATATTACAGCACATAAGTTCTCCCTGTCAACTACATCCTTCCAAGACATAATCACATAATATATCATAAGTTGATTAGGTTGTAATTTAATGACTCTTCATCCTTCCCTTGTTCAGAGCAGTCACCTAATCCGTTGTTGTGTATGACTCCATTTTTCCAAGCTGCAATTACACTCTCCTTTGTTGCCGTTGATCGATCTTTCTTCTCACTACCTCCCTGACTCTATCACCCATCAAAAACCCTTCTGTTGTTATCACATCAAGGTCCAAGTCAGGCTCCACCGGCGGCCGGTAGTGCTTCACACCATCATCTCTGTTGCCTGGAGCCCGGATAATTCATAGGAATCTCTGCCCAGGCCTGTACAACCCAATCCCAATCTCTTTCAGCTGCTCTACAGAGAACCAGCCGAACGTTCCGAAACTCAGAACATCACGCTCCCTTTTGGCTGCTTGTCAAGCCACTTCACACGTTCGTGCTGCTCCCCATTCTTCTTTTCTCATCCTTGATCAGCAGTAATGCTAGGAGCGACACAGTAAACCGATGCATATCCATTCATGTAAATCTGTACTCTACATGCATAGTTATCCATTCATACTAACTTTTACCGAAATTTTTTCATGACCTTCATACTATTCTGAAATACAAATATTTATTCCTATCAAAGCTTGTTAGTATTAATTTCATTCAAATACATTTCTATCAAAGTAAATAAAACCAAGCGTTTAGAGGTTTAGAGGTTCAGTCATGCTGGTAATTCGCTTTTCTTATGGAAGAAAGTTGACATATTTTGATCATGCGTTATGTTGCTATATATGGAAAAAAAGTCAAAACTGTTTAAATTAAAATTCTCCTACATGGTCATTGTCCGATTTTTTAGTAAAATACATATTAGTTTGGCAAAGTCATATAGCACTATGGTAAAATCAAGTGGAATTTTATTTTATTTTTTGATCTGGCTTGTAAGCCTAACCCATACGGATAACACATCCACGCACACATCACGCATAACATGTGCAATTACATAAATCCAACACAAAAACATTATTACTTTAATGCGGCAACACAGTGACGGTCATTCATCTTTCCAATGTTCAGAGCATTCACCAAGGACATCCACGCACCCTCCGACTTTCTTCGCCACATTCGCACTCTCTTTCATCGCCATCGCTCGATCTCTCAGCTCTTTTTCTCCCTCTGACTCCATCACCCATCTCACCTTCGTCTCTATCTCTTCCGCGCTCACCATCTCCTTATCGTACCCCTTCATCTCTATGGCCGGCTTTGCCGCCTCCGTCAGAAACACCTTATTCAACTTCTGCTCCGCATACAACGGCCACGCAATCATCGGCACCCATTCGCTCACCGCCTCCAGTATCAAGTTGCAATGGCTCATGAGCGCGTCCACTGACTAGTGTCCCAGCACCGCCTTTTGTGGGGCCCATGACTTCACCATCCCCGTCCCCTCCATCTGCTCCAAGAACCCATCTGGCATCAGCAGCTTCTGATTAGGCTCCCCTTCTGATTAGGCTCGGGGAGCGGCTTGAATCGATTCGCAGGGTCGCTGCTCCGCGTGATCTGAACCACCCAGAGAAATCTCTGCTCGGACCTCTCCAATCCAATTGCGATCTCCTTCAGCTGCTCCGAATAGAAATTACCCATGCTCCCGAAACACAGAAACACCGCACTCCACTTTGGTTGTGCATCGAGCCACTTCAAACACCCGCGCTTCTCTTCTCCTTCACCTTTAGCCACTATAGGACCGATACAATGAACCGGCAGCATAGCCTGATCCGGAACACAAACCCCATCAAGGACGGCCTGCGCCGCCCTCTTCTCCAACGCCTCGAACGTGTTGCAAACAATCCCATCGGCATCTGGCAGCCTTTTCATCATATACAAAGTTATGTCGTACATCTCATCGTTACGGTCTTGAAGCGCGTGCACCATGTGAGAGGCAGGTACGGGCACTAAACCAGGGATTTTAATCAAGTCATCGCCGAGATCTTTTAAGTCGACTCCAAGCTGAGACTGAAGCGCAGGGAAGAACACGAAAGCCGCAAGGTTGGGTACACTGGTGGCGAAGAAATAATACGAAGGGAAGCGGAGTTCGTTACCGACATCGAGAGCATCGATGCAGAAGAATTGGATGATGAGGGCGCGGACGTCGGTTGTCTGCGAGAGTGAGGTTAGGAAGTGAGAGAGATGGGGAGTCGTTGATTGATACACGTCCAACATAAAGACTAAAGGGTTGGAGTTTGCGGGGCGAGGGGGTAAAGAGAGTTTCGGGAGGCGGTGAAAGGAGATCGAGGGGAAAGAGGAGGAGACACGAGCGATGAAAGGGGAACGGCGGACGAGGCGGCGAAGGGGACACGAGCGATGAGAAGGATCGTGACGGCGAAGCCGTGGTCAACGAAGAGCTTGGCGAGCTCGATCATTGGAATGATGTGGCCCATGCCAATGCCTGGGAGTAGGACTGCTGTCTGCTTCATTTTTTTTTCCTGAGAACGAGATTTTCCATGGGGCGTGAGGTCAATGGCTCTTGCATCGCAGCTTCCACTTGGTCTTAAATAATTTTGATGTCTGGTTTGCCAAGGAATTGCGATCTCTACTGCTGGTCTTTCTTCTCATTGACTCACAATCGATCATTTATTTTTAGATCGTTATCTTGTTAATTTGTTTCATAGACTACGTACCTATTAATTGAGTTCAGTACCAAGTTTTATTTTTTTCCAAGCATCTGTGATTATTTAAATTCAAATCTCATATGCTGCCATCAGCTTGAAGCTTGCTCTGGATAGTTACCTTGTTTTAATTCTAAAAAGTAAATGACTTTTAGGGAATGGCATCCCATACCCCATCCCCTAACCAATAAGAGTCGTTTTTGATGATGTAGGTTCTACCATATGACAGAAAACGTATTTCGCTTTTAATTCATTGTGGCATTGTCTTATTACGGATGGGGCATCGAGTGATGGGCGAAAGTTTTATAGATGTCACAGGTATGAAATATATTTAATCTACAAATATGAAATACGTATCCGATCAATTATTATTTGATGAAAAATTCAATATTTTTATAAAATCTCCATTAATTAAAAGCTTGTTTTTATAAGGATTAAATCTTATGGCAGAAAACTATCCAAAAATTTATAATCCATAAAATTTACAATCCATAATCTTTGTGACTAACGATTGTATATCATCATCAACTATGCCACGTGATCTAAATAGCCACATCATCTAAAAAATTAAAAAAAACCATGTTCTTCATCCTCCATCTAGTTCTAACCCTATACTTTTCATCCCTCCACCCGGTATTGGTACCGAACCACCGCCCTCATCTTTTCAACCTCCTCTACCACTATCTTCCTTCTTCTACTTCTTCCCTCAAAACCCCAACCCCGCCTTCTTCTCCCTCCTCCATCTCCACCCGCCCCCAAGTCTGTTCCCAAATTTCTTCCTCCGCTTAATTGTGTAGGGTTTTACACACTGCTTTTCACTTCAAAAAAAACACCCTTCCTCCGGCCATCCTTTTCTACCTCGGTCCCCAGCCTCCCTCCTCACAAATCAAACTCTTCTCTCTCTTTTGTTCACGCGGGATGCACATGCTGAGAATGCAGCGAGTCTAAATCAAAATAAAAGCATGAGAGAGAGAGAGAGAAAGAAACCGGACAAATTGCCTGCTAGAATCCCAACCAGCCAGAACAGCTCTCACGCACCATTCATTCACAGGTCAGCTGGGCATCACATATTCGGCCACCGAACGTCACTCATGACGTTCCTTTTCCTTTCAACTTGCTGACTTTTTTTTTATATATATTTTCTATATATAAATTCATCATTGTCGATCAAAGAACGAAACAACCTCAACCTATCGACATACAGTAATCAACACAGTTTAATATAATATCATTCAGTGTCCGTCTTGCCCTTTTATCATAACAAAAGTGGAGTATGGATCCAGTCATGTCTAAGTCTAAGCAAACAGTAGTCCTGTTCCCATCTTTTGGAATGGGCCAACGTTGACCAAAGAGTCGGGCGGAAAAAGGTCTCATGCCTTCGTCACCCGCGACTTCGCCGTCGACACCCTGAACCCCCCTCCGATAAACTCGTCCTTCGTCTCCGCCGTCTCCTCCAAACACCCTTCCATCTCCTTCCACCACCTCCCCAAGCTCTCCCCTCCCACCGCCTCCTTGCCAACTTCCTCCTCCTCCGCCTCGCCAACCCCCACCTCCTCCACTTCCTCGCCTCCCTTTCCCGGACTTCCTCCGTCTCTGCCCTCGTCCTCGACATGTTCTGCACCGCCGCCCTCGACGTCACCCGCGGGCTCGGCGTGCAAGCCTACTTCTTCTTCCCTAGCTCAGCGTCTGCGCTCACCGCGTTCGTGTTAACCCCTGTCATCCAGTCTCAGACGGCTTCTAGCTTTAAAGACCTCGGCGAGACCCCTCAATGCTTCCCTGGCCTCCCGCCTGTCCCCGCGTCGCGCATGCCCATCAGCTTGTTGGACCGCGGTCTGGATGTTTACGACGAGTTCTCGAAACATTTGGTGTCTTTGCCGACGGGCGACGGGATCGTGATCAACACGTTCGAGGCGTTGGAGACGAGAGCGGCAAAGGCGTTGACGGACGGCAGCTGCTTCCCCGGTCGGCCCATGCCTCCTGTATATTGTATAGGCCCGTTGATCGCGGATGGAAACGGATCGGAAAAAGAGAAGCATGAGTGTCTCGCTTGGCTCGACGCTCAGCCAAAGGGGAGCGTGGTGTTTCTGAGTTTTAGGAGTCTAGGTTCATTTGCTAAAGAGCAGGTCAAGGAGATCGGGATCGTATTGGAGAGGAGCAAGCAGAGGTTTCTGTGGGTGGTCCGGAGCCCGCCGAGCGATGATCCAGCGAAGTGGTTTGACCCGCGAACGGAGCCAGACTTGGATGAGCTTTTGCCGGAGGGGTTTCTGCGACGGACGGAAGGGAGAGGGATTGATGGTGGTCGGAATCTCCCTGAGATGTTGTACCCTGTCGATCTGGCTACGAGCGGTTGAGATTGGGTGCGAGAATTGTAGTGTGGATCTCAATGGATTGTTGGATGTTGTTGACGCCGAGCTACCTGCAAGGGAAGTCTCGGGTGGGAAACCACCGTAGGACCCTCCGACGATCAAGTTAATACCGTGGAATAAGAGCAAGGTGGCGGCCAATTAAAATGAGTTCAAGTCATTTGAGTTGTCTGAAAGAGAGATTTATACAGCGGTCGCATAGAGCGAGCCGGCGCGAGATCCTCGCTGTTTGTTATGCCCCTGCGTTATGTCCGCGTTGATGGCGGGATCCGCTCATTAATGGTGGGACGCACCAGCGTGGGACGAGAAACGTGGGGCGGCGGATATCTCGCTTTGGCGGGATACACGAAGCCGTTGCGGGGGCGCTTGGGCTCCGTGCTCTCGGTGGAACAGGGGAGCCAAGGAAGCTCGGATCGGTGGATAGCTTGGAGGCGAACGAGGAGACCGAGAAAGCTCAGTTTTGTAACAACTCGAAGACGAGTAAGGAGGCTGTGAAAGCTCGGTTGTAGGATTACTCGGAAGTAAGCTGTTGGCCGGTTGCTAGGCGAATATGGAAGGTACTCCGGGAAGGTCTCCAAAAGATCGGATGCAATCTCGAAGACGAGGTGCCGAGAAATGTCCCCAATGCATCATATTTATTCCAGTTCCGTAGCCCCCAGAAATCTAGCGAGCTTACGTGGATGACACGTCATTCGCTACGTGTCGTGATCTGAGGAATTCTCACTTATAAGCATCATCATTAGCCCCCCACTCTCGTTTCATCTTATTTATGGGTCGGGTCGAGAGTGACCCGCTTGGTTTTTTCTGCTTAGCTTGATGCCGAGAATTCTTCGTGGTGGATAGTCCGGAAACGACATGGCGTTTGGCAGTTCCGTATTTTCGATCTTCGAGTCCACATGGTGTCTCACCGCGTGCCTTAATTTTCGCATGTATCCCCGATGACTTCAGTGGATCACCGAAAGGGGGGAGCTATAATGGAGACATCGCTTTGTCTGTTTGGGCCGGCTGCTAGGCGAATATGGAAGGTACTCTGGGAAGGTCTCCAAAAGATCGGATGCAATCTCGAAGACGAGGTGCCGAGGAATGTCCCCAATGCATCATATTTATTCCAGTTCCGTAGCCCCCAGAAATCTAGCGAGCTTACGTGGATGACACGTCATTCGCTACGTGTCGTGATTTGAAGAATTCCCACTTATGAGCATCATCATTAGCCCCCCACTCTCGTTTCAACTTATTTATGGGTCGGGTCGAGAGTGACCCGCTTGGTTTTTTCTGCTTAGCTTGATGCCGAGAATTCTTCGTGGTGGATAGTCCGGGATCGACATGGCGTTTGGCAGTTGCGTCTTTTCGATCTTCGAGTCCACATGGTGTCTCATCGCGTGCCTTAATTTTCGCACGTATCCCCGATGACTTCAGTGGATCACCGAAAGGGGGGAGCTATAATGGAGACATCGCTTTGTCTGTTCGGGCCGTCTATCGAGCGAACTCAAGCTTTATTTACTTGGGCCATGTTAGGAGTTTGCCTACTTCAGGTACGTGTGCCGGGTAGAGGCCTGCCTGCTGGTTTAATGCGAGGCTTAAGGATCCACCGTTGAGGCCGAGCAGGAAGATATCCGGCGGCCTCGTGATGAGGGCTTTTGGATCCACAACGCTATTGGGTAGGAAGCTACCGCGGTGGATGGGCCGAGCAGGAACCTACCCGGCCGCCTCATGATGAGAGCTTTGAATCCACGTCTTCGTTGGGTAAGAAGCTACCCATTATGGATAGGCCGAGCAGGAAGCTGCCCGACGACCTCATGATGAGGGCTTTGGATTTACAGTATTGTTGGGCAGGAAGCTACCCACGGTGAATGGGCCGAGCAGGAAGCTGCCCGGCGGCCTCATGATGAGGGTTTTGGATTCACAGTATTGTTGGGCAGGAAGCTACCCACTGTGGATGAGCCAAGCTGGAATCTACCTAGCTGCCTCGTGATGAGAGCTTTAGATCCACGTCTTCGTTGGGCAGGACGCTATCCGCGGTAGATGGGATGGGCAGGAAGCTACCCGTGGTGGATGAGCCGAGCAGGAAGCTGCCCAGCGGCCTCATGATGAGGGCTTTGGATTCATAATATTGTTGGGCTGGAAGCTACCCACTGTGGATGAGCCGAGCAGGAAGCTACCCAGCTGCCTCGTGATGAGGGCTTTAGATCCACGTTTTCGTTGGACAGGAAGCTATCCATTGTGGATAGGCCGAGCAAGAAGCTGCCTGGCCGCCTCGTGATGAGGACTTTAGATTCATGTCTTCGTTGGGCAGGAAGCTACCCACGGTGGATGGGCCGAGCAGGAAGCTACCCGGCCGCCTCGTGATGAGGGCTTTGGATCCACGTCTTCATTGGACAGGAAGCTACCCACTGTGGATGGGCCGAGCAGGAAGCTGCCAGACGGACTTGTGATGAGGACTTTGGATCCACGTCTTCATTGGGCAGGAAGCTACCCATTGTGGATGGGCAGAGCAGGAAACTGTCCGACGGCCTCATGATGAGGGCTTTGGATTCACATTATTGTTGGATAGAAAGCTATCCACGGTGAATGGGCTGAGCAAGAAGCTGCCCAGCGGCTTCATGATGAGGGCTTTTGCGACGTTTTGAGGTGGAGTGGAACCACCTCAGCCTCCATTGCGAAGCGAGGGATAGCTTGCGCTTGGACTTCCGTTGTGATAATCGCTGGTCATTATATCGAAGGCGGAAGATCAACTTTTATAGTGGGAAAGTCTTTCGCTTCCCACAGACGGCGCCAACTGATGGAGGTCAGAATCTCCCTCAGATGTTGTCCTCCGTCGATCTGGCTGCGAGCGGATTCAAGCGGTTGAGATTGGGTACGAGAATTGTAGTGTGGATCTCAATGGGTTGTTGGATGTTGTTGACTCCGAGCACCTGCAAGGGAAGTCCCGGGATGGGAAACTACCGTAGGACCCTCCAACGATCAAGTTAGTAACGTAGAATAAGAGCAGGGCAGCTGTCACGACCCGAAAGTACGGAACATGACCGGTACTTAGGCTACGAACGTCTCAAAGCATACGTGCTCTAAGTAAGCCGAGCCCAGAAATCCAAACCAAGAAAAGTAGTAGAGTGTAAGAAAACCACTATAAGTCAACCAGCTAGCAACATAATATACAACGCCTAAAGGCGAGGATCACAACAGAAAAGGAAACTCAACAGCAAGAAACCCAGAGAAATATAACGCGCGACTCTAAGGTCGAAAGAATAAACACCACTGGTCTCTATCTCAAATAAGTACATGTTTGGTTGATGGAACTTCTAGATACAACTGAAATATAATATACAATGTATAATGATGGGTACGATACAAATAACCCACCTACTAGCAAGTCACCTGAAAGAAGCTGTGCCCGCAAGCCGTAATGAAACCTGTACGGCAACACCTGCAAGAAACTGGGGCACAACGGGGGTGAGTTGCCAACTCGTGAATAGAAAAACATCTACGAACAGAAGATCACATGTATGACGCAATCCTAGGTCACACGATCATAATATATAATGCTCAAATATATAACCAGCAACCTATAACAATGGCTAGGGTAGATATCTAACCCAAGAATAATCCCATATGCCCGTGTCAGTGCATCAGGTGGCAATGTATCATATGGATGATGTATGAATGCATGAAAAGTATGATCAATGTAATCAAAGTCTGTATGTGATCAATGTCTTTATATAGATGGATCCCGTCCACGTGTCACCAAATGACAATAAGCATCATGCATGTACATATGAGGATATAGTCAAAATCATGGAAAAACATCATGAAACCTGTGCCCAGCATCGGCACAAAACATAGCCTCAATCTCAATATCCCAATGTCTCTGATAAGTCTCACTATCTAGGGCGTCGTCAATCCAGACCGGCCCCTACCATCAATCTCAAGACCACGACGGTATCCTCCGGACATCCGACGAGTCTGGTAAAATCATCGGTCGATAGTGCTCCCCTGCCAGGCTCAACGCCATCTCCTGCGATCTTCTTGCCCCGGGGTACCGCACCGGGCCCACCATGTACCCGCAATCGGCTTCATCCGCCTCCTCGAATCGGGTTTCACATGTCGCTCTCAGCACCGAGAAAACACATGGTGGACGCACTGAAATATCATATCAAGGGTAACCGGGTTTTTAAAACAATTACATAATCTCTTTGAAATACCCACGGTTCCCAAATCCAGAAATATCATAGTAACAACATATCTCAATGCGCATAATCAGAAAACATGATGTATGTGACATATCAATGAAGTGCAAGTATAACAGTATATCATGCAACATGGAATAATAGTATGCACATACAAGGGTCATATCCTGCTGCAATAATACTACTGTGTAGTGACATGGCAATTACCGATGAAGATGTGTGTGAACTGGCAAGTAAGTGTACGTGGTACATACGCATCATCGGTAATGGTGTCAGTGTCCTAACAGCATGATATCAACAATAGAATATGAATCACAATAAGTATGCGATGCAGAGCAACAATAATAATGTGCGGGAGCTGAATACTAAACACAATGATAGCTAAACTGCATCTAATGTCATAAGAGTCATATAGCTACACCACTATAAGGCTGAGCTAAAGCTAACAGTAGGTAAGGGAAACCGCCTAACCTCTGAGTCGATACATATATATACATATATAGTCGGTGATCCCGCCTCGATAATATCACATCCGATACCATATCTCTATAATCAGTGATTCCCAAATCAAGAGTGCGGATCAAATATCAAGTTATAGCTCGTACGTAAATCCGTCGTACGGCATCCCCAAATCTGGGCACGGGTCAATATCACATTCGTCATATCATTCATTTGGTATTCTCTTTATCAAATATCATAATCTGGGTACTGACCTATGTCTAGTACAATCCTAACATCATCACTATAATCATGATCTGACTACTGATCGACAGTCTCGTATAAATCGATATCATCATCATATATCGTCAATATAATCATAGTCCGGCTTCCGATTGACAACCTCTAGCAAAACGATATCATCAGCACATATCATCTCAAGGAGTAAACAATGCCCAAGGCGGCCTGTCATACTAATCTTGTCATATCATATCATGTCATACCACATGTCGACCATTTTATATATATATCATTATTCCTATGGCATTATCATCCCAAAATCCGCTAAAATATCAAGACGTATCTCAAATATGAATTTTACCATATCACCGATATCATAATCTCGGATCAAATATCATCGACTCATCTCAACCCAAGTATCATCATCAAATCCGTATGTGAACACATAGTCCCATACCCACGTGAACACATATCTATATAGAATCCTATAACCACATATGAAATAAGGATGTATGCAAGTATGTATGTGTGTATATGTATGTGTAGTGCATCCACTACTCTAGGGTTCCGTAACCTTTCACCAATCCAACACACCAATATCCATCTTAACATCAATAATTAATCCCAAACAACATATATTAATTGTTAGTGTGTATACGCATCCGTATACATCACTACGAACTGCGGGGGTGCTATACGCCATCCACCCGACTTCTCCCTGTAGATATAAATCTACTCACCTTTCTTATGTGTGCCGGTGCCGATGTCGCCATTTGCATCTCCAACGCTTCGACGCCGCGTGGGGTAGCTACAAGGATATCACACGCTAAAACACATGAAAACTATGTCGGAAACCAAAATGGTACACGCTACGCTGATAGGTAAAAACCTGCGACCTTGCGTGCAAACACAGCCAATATCCCTCTGCCGTTGGCGTTCAAACGCCACCCGACAGAAACGAATCATCGAATACCCAAAATCCATACGAAGACAAGTCGTAAATCATGCGCCAACTTAAGAAAATCAACCCAGATTCTACCCTAACTGGAATCAGTCAAAACTAGACATACCTAGGGTCAAGTCTATAAGGTATAAGGCTACAGAACCAAAACGAGCACCAGAACCCATGCTCTGCCCGCAATTTGCGGCCAGATGGGATTTATCTGGGCCAGGAAGTGGGTCCAGGGGCTGGGGCTTTGGGTGTTGGCTTCTATCTACCTGCATATCTCACTGCCAAGTCAAAATTATTTTAGGGTATCTCGAGTTGTAGCAGATTCCAGAAAGGCTTAAAAAGTCGACAAAAAGCTAACCGACACTAAATCGAACAATCTGGTATTTTTGCTGGAATCTGGGGAAATTCTGGGTGAACTGGTCTCAAACACACCTAATAAGGTTATACCAACCATCAAAACCAATACTTGGTCAAGTCTCACTCAAATTTTCCTAAACTAGCATTAGATCACAAATATAACACTAAATTTCAGCTATAACCAGAACTTGGCAAAATAGGAGTTGGGTTGCAAGATTATACCTCAAGGAAATCCTAGGATGAAGGAGAAGGGAAGAGGAAGGAGGGGAAAGAGGCTGTGCTGCTGTTGAGCTGCTCCTTGTGTGGCTGTTTTCCTTGTGTTGCTGCTGTTGCTGTTAGTTTCAGTTGCTGCTGCTTGCAAATTTCCTTTGCTTTTCTGGCTGTGTGCAGCAGATGTGGCTGTTGTTGCTTCAGGTTGGGGTGATGTTGCAGCTGCTACTGCTGAGCTGAAGTGTTGGGGCTGAGTTGTGGTAAGATGAGGGTGTGGGGTTGTTTTCAATGATGTTGCTGCTGTGGCTGCAGATGCTGGTGCAATTGGGGCTGAAATGTGTTGATATTGGCTGATGCTTTTATTGCTGTGGTTGTAGTATCAGCAGATGTAGGGGGGCTATTTTGTGGCTGATGTAGCTGCTGATGTGTTGATATGGGGGCTGAAGTGTTGATATGGGTGTGTAGGTGTTGGGCTAGGGTGTTAGGGGCTGGTGGCTGCAGCTGTTGTTGATTGCTGATGTTTGGGCAGCAGCTGATGTAGTTGATAAGAGGGCTGATGTGGTGTGATGTGTGAGAGTGAGAGGGAGAGATTTGAGTGAAATGAGAGGGAGTGATATGAGTGAGAGGGGTGTGAAAGAGCACAAAGGATATTGAAGAATGAGGTGGATCATGGCACACCCTAGCCATCTCTCTCTCTCTACACAAGGTCAACCCTAACCCTAATCACCATTAATTAAGCTCAATTAACCTAATCAAATGGTTAGACCACCATGGTCATCTAAGCATGGTTCAACGCTAGGCTCAACCCTAGCTAACATACACAAGTGTGTGCAGCCCAGATAAAATTCCGATAAAATATCTGTAAAACCAGATAGAATATTTAAAAGCCATTTTGGTAAACTTTTTACCAAAACTCCATTTTAGAATTTTCCCCATTTATCGGCATTTAATTATACCGAAATATTAAAATATTCCTTAAAATGATATTAAATTATACAAATTCACAAAATAATATTTTATTTTTACTGAAATGTTACAGCAGTGGTCTATTAGAATGAGTTCAAGTCACCTGAGTCGTCTGAAAGAGGGGTTTATATAGCGGTCGCATAGAGCGAGCCGGCACGAGATCCCCGCCGTTGGTTACGCCCCTGCGTTATGCCCGCGTTGATGGCGGGATCCGCTCATTAATGGTGGGACGCGCCAGCATGGGACGCAGAACGTAGGGCGGCGGATATCTCATTTTGGCGGGATACACGGAGCCGTTGCGACGGCGCTTAAGCTTCGTGCTCTCGGCTGAACAGGGGAGCCAAGAAAGCTCAGATCGGCGGATAGCTCAAAGGCGAGCAAGGAGGCCGAGAAAGTTCAGCTCTGTAACAGCTCGGAGAAGAGCAAGGAGGCTGTGGAAGCTCAGTTGTAAGATTGCTCGGAAGTGAGCTATTGGCTGGTTGCTAGGTGAATATGGAATGTACTCCAGTGAGGTCTCCAAAAGGTCGGATGCAATCTCGAAGACGAGATGCCGAGGAATGTTCCCAATGCATCATACTTATTCCAGCTCCGTAGCCCCCAGGAATCTAGCGGGTTTACGTGGATGACATGCCATTCGCTACGTGTCATGCTCTGAGAAATTCCCACTTATGAGCATCATCAGGGATGGCGGTGAAGTCATAGGCCCCGTAGGCGGCTGTGCTGCAACTCAAGTCGGTGGGTGCGTTTGTGAGCCACTGCGGATGGAACTCGATACTGGAGGCGGTGTGTGCAGGGGTGCTGATCATTGCGTAGCCGCTGTTTGCGGAGCAGAAGTTGAATAAGGTGTGGTTGCCGGAAGAGGTGTGGTTGACGGAAGAGATGAAAGGGTATGATAAGGAGTTGGTGAGCGCGGAAGAGGTTGAGACGAAGGTAAGATGGATGAAGGAGTCAGAGGGAGGAAAAGAGCTGAAAGATCGAACAATGGCGATGAAGGCGAGGCGAGCACGGTTGCAGCAAGAAAAGATGGATGATAGTCGGATAAAGCTTGGATGGCATTCGAAAGGATACTCAAAAATGGTAGAATGCAGATTTAGGGACCTGAATCCTCTTCTCCTTAACCTTTGAGCTATATTTTTTGTACACACAAAATATAAAGAAAATTTGCATGAAGAGTCAACTTTGCTCTCCCAAATGAAAGTTTACCAACTTTTTATACGAGGAAATCCACTCCTGACATTTTTTTTCTGGCACGGACTAAAATTCCTATAGACGGATATAAAATACATTTATTAATTTTGTTAGATCAAGATTTTAATTCATCCTGTCGAATTCGGACTACATGAAGTCTCAATTGACTTGGTTTTGGTAAAAAAATAAATTTAAAAGATTCTTTGGTCAACAGTCTTTGAATGTATTTAGGCAAGTATAGACTAAATGACATAAATACCAGTTGTTCCTTCCAAATAGCAATATGTGCATATGTTTCAAAACTTAGCATTTTAATACATGAAGCTTTGCTTTTTGGCAATTTGCTATCAATCCTTGGAAATGCATAAGTCCCCTTCTAGATCTTCATGTACTTATCACGTGTCGACTTTTTTAGATTTTTCCTTGGTGTTGAAAATATATAAGAATTTTACATATTTCTGGAAAACGGATTGGTAACAAAGTCATAAAAAGCAAAATATCAGCTATTAAACTATTTCATTTTGAAATCTAGGTATTTATCTGCTATTTGGATGAGACAATAGGTATTTATACGTCATTTAGCCAAACATATTTGCTAACTTATAGAAATGCTGGAAGAGGTATCTGCAATTTCAAAATTTATATTCCCCTTTAATGAATTTTGGAGTCGATACAAATTTATTTTGGGTTCAAGAGGATTAACAACGTATTCTTTATTACAAAATTTCTTTCCATTGATATTACTATAAATTTGTAGAATGAGGTATTCTGTAAGTAGACAATGAGATCTATAGTTTTTATATCCTATAACTGAGCGGAAGCTTTTATTGTCCCTTTTCAGGAATGAGATGTCCATATTAAAATATGAGAGCTTAACGGGGTTGTGAACGTTCATAGTCCCGTTAGCTGTGAACAAAGGGTTAAAACAGAGGGAAGGTGGGTCCCTGGTTAAATTGTGGCCGGACCCATCTCCTGAGGCTGTCACAATCAAGATTGGCTGTGACATTCACAACCCCATTTTTCCATTAAAAGATATACATTCTCATGTATCATAGAGATGCTAGGATGATCAGCTACTATAAAAAAGAAAAAGAACAAAGAAAATGAGTGAAATTATGAAGTGCAGACCCTACAATTTTTGTTTGAGGGAAAAAAATTAGGTTATGTGCTATTCAATGAAACAAAATAAAATGTTTATAAGATTGTGCCAGTAGGTAAATAAAGCATTTGAACTAACATCTTATAATTGTATTTATAAAAGAGCAATATAATTGTCCTTATCTTCACATAAATGCAATCATAAAATATAAGATCTACATCACACAATAAAAATTCTCGATATATCATATAAAAGTTACAAACACAAATGAAAAAAGTGCTATTACTTGTTTTAAACATCGGCGTCTGCTGGATGAATGGTTTGTAAATTCTGGCTTAATATCCTTCCTTGCGTCTCTTCTTTTTTGTTCCTTAGATGTAAAATTATTCGATGTGCCAGATGTAATACATCTTGGTAAAAGAGAGAAGGAGATGGATAATTTCGGACACCCTTTGGACAGCTTAACGGGTTCCATGTTCTTTTTTTTTTCTCTGATGATCAGACACAAATGGCCGGTGCATTACATTAAATGAAATTAGAGTCTTAGAAGTTTATTTCCTTAAATAAAAAATAGAGTCTTACGATATAGGTGCAGATGGAGGGTACAAAATGGATCAACAAATGCCCTACTTAAGAATTTAAGCGTGTCGCCCCCCCCGCCCCCCCCACCCGCCCCCCCCCCCCCCCCGCACTGGGAAATTCTAGTTATTTTATTAAAGAGATAAACGTTTTCGGGCCAGGCTCAATACAACAAAACCCAAAAATGGGTTATATATAGGGAGGAGCTAAGTTATGTGTTCTGATTGAGAGCGGCGGAAAAGAGGGAAAATCTCTCTCTCTCTCTCAAATGAAACAATCCTAGGTCTCGATTTTCATCTCTTTTATCATCATTTTACTGGCAAATCCTTGCAATCTCCGCATAGATCCATGAAGACGAGCTCAAAATAAGTTGAAAGATTGAATTTTTCTAGGCTTTTGGAGCTTCTCTGCTTGTCAAAGATTGTGATCTGGCGATTTCAATGCTAAAAGTATAACAAGCTTCAGATCTAATCTTGTATCTCTTCCTTTTCTCTTAAAATACTTCCAGATTTCAAATAAATTTGTTCCCCCCAATTTCTAACCGTTTTCTTCATTTTTCTATGAGATCTGCACAATAGAACTCTAGGTAACTCAGAAAGATCGAATTTTTCTAGGCTTTTGGAGCTTCCCTGCTTGACAAAGCTTGGGATCTGGCGAATTTAATGCTTAAGCAAGTATAACTAGCTTCAGATCTGATCTTGTATCTCTTCCTTACTCTTCAAATGCTTACATATTTCAAATAATTTTGTTTTTTCCAACTTCTAACAGCTTTCTTCATCTTTTCTCTGAGATTTACACAATCGAATTCTAGGTAATTCAGAAAGATCAAATTTTGCCAACACTTGAAGCTTCCTGGGAACAACAAACCTTGGAAACGAACAGCTTGTTTCTGTAGCTTGAGCTTTATAAGATAAAAAATTGGCTAACATATTGTTTACTCTGTAACTATGCAAAATCCCCACATCTACTCTTCGCGCAATGAATAGTATGCTTGCACAACATATTTAAGCCTCCAAGGAATGATCTTTTCATTTCTAACGCAGTCAACTAGAAATTGGGAGTTTGTTTCCACCTTCAAATGCTTGATTTTCATTATATAACACTGTAAAAGACCATCAAAGTCTAGAGGGGTTTTATATAAAATATTATATTTTAAAGTCTCGACCGGGTTTTGGTAAATATATGCTATTTAAAATTTCAAGGGTATTTGATAAAATCCTAACTTTTAGAAGTTAAGATGGTTTTAATAAAAACTTAACTTTTTGAAAGTTAAAGGATATTTTAGTGAAAAATTATTTACGGTTAAAATAATAATAATGGTGTTTGTTTGAAAATCTAACATTGGATTAATTATTAATATTTTATGTTAAAATGTTGTTTAAGAAAGTCGATAGGTTTTATTGAAAAATTCAACTTATGATTGAAAAGTTCAACTTATGAAAGATACGGGTTTTTTAATGTAACTCTAGCTCGAAGTAAACTCGATAGTATTTTTGTGCAATGCTAATCTATCGAATTTGCTACAGAATTATAGTAGATTAGATTCAAAAGTGAGTGAGGGGTAGGTCGTTACACCGTGCGTTATCTATGATTAAGGTTTAACAATCTATGTATAAATAATTCTACGCATAAACAAAAACTATGTCTCATTGGGGTCTATAACAAGACGAGGGCAGCGATATCGATGAAGAGTACGACGAGGGAAGTAAGGTGGGAGAGATCGAGAGAGAGAGAGAGAGAGAAGGGAAAAGGACTTACTGTTAGGACCTTAGTGCGTGCGCCGCAATACTCGCAGCGGAAGCGAAAACGAAATTTTTAAAGCGAGTATTAGCGACCAAAACCTTAGGATTGATTCCAAACACTAAACTACATAATTAAACATACAGGGTTAAGGGGGTTAGTTATCTTTGTAGCGTGTTCATGCAATTGCGGAAGACCCCTACATCACTCCAAGGTCTTTAGCTCGGCTCCGAAATTATCGGGAACGAGCTTGTACGCCGATCTTCCTCGTCGAAAATGATCAACCCAAGAGAACATAAATACAAGCTTTAGCTTCACATCAAATGATCAAGTGAAGCAACTCGCAAATCAAAACTTGCTAGGAATTGATTGTGAGAGTGATGTAGTGGTTATAATCTCTTTGAATTCTCTCCTTTTGTTTTCTAACTTGGAAACCAAAATCTAAAGAGGAGAGAAGAATCAAGTGTGTAGAAGATATGTCTTCAAAAACTTAACTATCTCTTTTTACTTCGTTTTCTCTTATCTTTTGTGAAGTGGGTGGAATTGTGACTCACTCGTGTGAGTCACAAGCCCACGTACTTCACTAAGGTTCCAAAAGGATAAGTAATGATGTGTATAAACACACTCACACACACTCATACATACACACAACCAAATATGCAACAAATACATATACCTGTATTTGTATCTGTTGGGGTCGAAATTTATACCCGGTTGACCAAGTCAAAATCAAAGTCAACTCCAAGCCAAGTGGACCCAAGCCCAGGTCAAGTGGGACAATGCCCGGGTCGAGGCCGAACACGAAGCGTCTGGCCTTCCGCCATGCCAAAATAAAAAATATGTAATAAATAATTTTGGTGTATTTTATTTTTTTATTTTTTGAATAAATGTAAGAAAAATAGGCATAAAACCAAATTTTTGTAAAGCCCATGGCTTATGTGCAAAAAGAAATAGCACATGAGGCATGAGATGGGCAAAATGCCACTTTTGTAAAGTCCAAGAGGCTATATGTAAAGTGTATAGCCTATAAAGACAAAAATAATGAAAATATCTCAACAACTTTTTCTCTCTATAAAAAATTAAGGTCTGTGTCTTCTTCTCCTTCCTCAAGGTTCTAAACCTTCTTCTTTCTTTTGAATTAAATCAAGAGTTTTACTCTTCCTTTCCTAAAACTAAATAGCTTTTCACCATAAAACCCATAAAGGGAAGCTCAGATCTTCCATTAGATCTCAAAAAGGGGAGATCTTGAATCTCATCCCCTTTTTTCTCCAAGATCCGGCCAACAAAGAGGAGGAAGGAGGAGACCCATCTCCGAAAATCCCAGTCAAGAGAAGATCCAAGACTCAAGAGAGAAGAACCTCTGAATATTATTTTAGGGAGTTCAACTCCAAGACCCAAATTCTCAAAGGAGTTTAACTCCTAATCCAGACTTTCAGGAGTTTAACCACACTCAAAATCCTCTTTTTGGAGTTTAACTCCTATTTCTGGGGTAAAAACCCCCTACTTTCGCTAGCGCCCAGAGCGCCAGCGCCCGAGCGCCCACGTGCCGGACACGTGAGGCGCTAGCGTCCGAGCGCCCACGTGCCGGGCACGTAAGGCGCTAGCGTCCAAAACGCTAGCGCCAGCGAAAGCGCCCATAGCGCTAGCGCTCGAGCGCCTACGTGCCGGGCACGTGAGGCGCTAGCGCCCAAAGCGCTAGCGCCAGCGAAAGCGTCCAAGCGCCTAGCGCTAACCCAAGCGCCCAAGCGCTGGCGCTCACGCGTCCTTTGGACGCCTTTCCCCCCTCATTTTACATGTACTCCACACTAAAAACACCTTTCCCGTTAGAAAAATTTTCTAACGGGGCGCTGCCCCGCACCCCGCAAGGGGGCTGCTAGCCTCCTTGACCCCCAGCCCGCTATCCGGATAGCGGGCCCCCCGTAAAGACTCTGTGGGCCTCCCGATATATCCAAAACCCCTTCAAAACACAACACTGCACATTGAGTTCGCATGACCTGTTTGACCCGTCAATCGGAGGTTCTCTGGCTCCAAAGACGAGGGGTAATTAACGGCAGCTTAGTCCGCGGCTGCTTGAGATTTAGATCCCCACAATCAATAAACCCCAGCCTACCCTAGGTAGGGGGAATCTGTAATGCGCCTGACATGCGCCCGCGCATCCCCATCTCAACGGGGTGACGAAAAACACCCTACAGATTCTGGCACGCCCGGTGGGACCATTCTCTCCTCCCATATCTCGGATCAAGTGTTCATGTGAACTCATTTAACTTATATGCCGATATTTGTACTGAAATAATGTTTTTCCCGTGCAGCAATCAACTTTCAACGACAATGTCTCCCAAGACGAATTCAGCATCCAATGCGACCCCGATCTCGTACGTGGTCAAGATCAATGCTAGTATGGTTTTCCCCGCAAGCCTCAGTCGACAGTGGGAGGAACTGCCCCGCCAGTTTGATTCCGTCATCATCTACCATGCCGTTTCCCCCAATCAGAGCAAAGCTCTATTTGAATTTCAAAAATTCAAAAAATTGAAGCAACGCTTCAAATTCCGTGCGCTGCGCGCAGAGCGCCACGTGTCAAAAGCTGATACGTCAGCGCAGCGCCCAAGGCAGTGCGCCCAATCAGAGCAAGACTCTATTAAAAACAAAATTAAAGGAATCAACGCTTCAGCTGACTTGCGCTGCGCGCCACGCGGCAGCGCAGTTGTGCTGCGCGACACGTGTCAGACGCTGGGGTATTTGCGCCAAACAGAATTAAAATTCCAGTAAGATCTTTCTGTTCTT
Organism: Agapanthus africanus; assembly: GCA_030015575.1. NCBI lineage: Eukaryota > Viridiplantae > Streptophyta > Magnoliopsida > Asparagales > Amaryllidaceae > Agapanthus > Agapanthus africanus. The sequence goes on along the minus strand of CM057351.1, from coordinate 364,397,721 downwards.
GTTAAAATAAGAAGATTGTCTTCTGTAAAACAGAAGCTCTTGGATCAAAGATCCAACGGTGGGGAAAATTCCCCAAATCACTCAGAGAATGATCTCTTTAACAAATTTAACAAATTAATGGGCATTATATAAAGGCCCCTAAACCCCAATTCAAAAGACGGAAGAACAAAAAAAAAAGAGAAGAAAGAACTTCAAGAACTTCAAAACAGAGAGAACTCTGAAGAATTTTGAGAAGAACTCAAGAACAAAAAAGAAAAAGGTAAAAACCTTTATAAAAGAAAAGAATCTCTTCTGAATAGATCATTGATCTAAGAACAAGATCAATGATCTTCAATAAAAATAAATAAATAATAACAGTGCCTTGCACTTTTTTATGAACCACTGGTTATTTGAAAACAAGAAAAAACTTGTTTTCTTTGATCTAAAATTGATTAAAATATAAAACAGTGCCCTGCACTTGCAAAATTGGCACTGTTGCGTTCTTGGGTTGGCGCAAACCACCAGAGAGCGCCACGTGTCAGCTCCAGAACAAATTGCGCTTTGCGCTTTTGAAACAGAGCACTGTTCTCTTAAGTTGGCGCAACTCACCACAGCGCGCCACGTGTCACAGCGCAACAGCGCAGCGCACTGGCACAGCACACTGCGCTGGCGTGACACGTGTCACCTCCACAAGCGCTTGCGCTCATTAATTGGCGCAAAGTGCCTGACAGGCCATTGCAATTTGATTAATGCAATGCATTATTTACAGAAGGGCCAAGCCCAATTAAAGAAGGCCTAGCAGGCTAAACTAAATGCAATGCATTATTTTAAAAAGGGCAAAGCCCAAACAAAGGCAAAGGTCTGTCAGACCAAAACAGATGATGTGCATCATTTAAATGGGACAGAGCCCAAATCAGAAAGGCCTAGCAGGCCAGAATAAAATGCAGTGCATTATTAAACAGGGGCAAAGCCCTAGCACAGGCCTAATAGGCCAAAAATAAAAAAACGTTGAATATTTTCAACTGGACTTAGCCCAATCATGGCCGTAAGTCCTCAAATTAAATTGACTGAGCACGGCTGCTAGCTTAAATCAATTTACATCCGGTTTAAGGGTACATCTCTGAACTCCTCTGACACCTATCGTTGTAATCCTTCAAAGACGTCAGAGAGGTGATGGGTCCCGACAACCACACATCGATATGGACTGCGGGGTCCTTAAACTCGTAGACCGAAATGTCCTTAAACTAATATCCGTCCCCAAAATGGGAATGTTGGACCCCCATGTCCCTAAACTGGACCATGGACCCCCATGTCCCTAAACTTGAACATGGACCACTACGTCCCTAAACTGGAACAATAGAGCCCCTAAATGCTCTTTCTGTTTAAGTTGATCTTAGCCTCAAATATGGCTAACGTGTCCTTAAACTAATATTCGTCCCCAAAATGGGAATGTTGGACCCCCATGTCCCTAAACTGGAACATGGACCACTACGTCCCTAAACTGGAACAATAGAGTCCCTAAATGCTCTTTCAGTTTAAGTTGATCTTAGCCTCAAATATGGCTAACGTATCCTTAAACTAATATCCGTCCCCAAAATAGGAATGTTGGACCTCCATGTCCCTAAACTGGAACATGGACCACTACGTCCCTAAATTGGAACAATAGAGCCCCTAAATGCTCTTTCAGTTTAAGTTGATCTTAGCCTCAAATATGGCTAACGTGTCCTTAAACTAATATCCACCCCCAAAATGGGAATGTTGGACCCCCATGTCCCTAAACTGGAACATGGACCACTACGTCCTTAAACTGGAACACTAGAACCTCCAAACGCTCTTTTGTCGGATCTAAACGATCCTGTTTAAGTTGATCTTAGCCTCAAAAATGTCTAACGAATCCTTAAACCTTCAAACAGACCTTAGTCCCAAATTGGACTATAGATCCTCCAAACAACTTTGGTTCAAGGGTACATCTCTGAACCCTTTTGACACCTATCGTTGTAATCCTTCAACGGCGTCAGAGAGGTGATGGGTCCCGATGGCCATACATTCAATAGACCACTACGTTCCTAAACTGAAACAATAGAGCCCCTAAATGCTCTTTCCGTTTAAGTTGATCTTAGCCTCAAATATGGCTAACGTATCCTTAAACCAAAATCCCAAACCCAAATCTAAGAAAATACGGATTTGGAATAATTCACGTCCTACGGGCGACGACATAAATTAGTCTCCGTATACAATCCACAGGCAACCACAAACAAAACAAACACCCACGACACGAAGTGAAATTATGGAGAAGGAGAAAGTTGTTACCGCGATGCGGTAGCGTAATTAACTGCAGGGGCTTGCGCCTGCAGGGAAGAGCGTCCCCACAATCAAAAACCCCTCAAGCGAGGAGGAATCTGACGAAGTCTGCTACATCGGCCGCATCTGTCTAAACCTCCGATACACGTTGCCATAAATCAACTTGGTATCTTCGGAGAGGTCGACGGATAAAACCAAATAGCATCTGCCCCGAATCTCAGGCAAGACGTCCAGTCTCGAGCCGCCGTTCGGAGGGGAACAGATTCTGGCACGCCCGGTGGGACCTTTTCCTCTTTCCACTCCACACTTCGTGTGTCGTGTTCGCGAACAAATCGCGGTTTGCTGTGGTTGCCTGTGGATTCAAGGTACTTAGATTTGGTGTCTTGCTCCGTGCAGAAAACAGAAGATCAATGGCTTCAAACTGCACTACTTGCAACTGCAACTCTCGCTCCGTCCTTGCTGGAGGAGTGACTTATGGGCCCCAAGCGGCCTCCCTTTTCAAGATGCCGGTGGAGCAGGTGACTCATGCCACCACTGGATTGTTCTTCGGGACCATGCTCCCACCGATGAGCTTCAATGCCACAATGACGTTGCAAGAAGCCCCAAAGAAGTTGGTCTTTGCTCGGCTTACCACTGCCGCAACCCCTCTCAACAGATCGCCCAACATCAATACCTCAGTTTTCAGTAGACTGGGCCAAAACGTCTACAAGCCCGCGATACCCGTAGCTGCCATCCCAAAGCGGATAGCCATCCCGGCTCAAGCGGACGAAATCATTGGAAATGCTCCTCCCTCTAAGAAGTCAGTTTTTACAAGGCTGGCCATTTCGGTTGCTGCTCCAGGCGAGGTCCTCAAAGCTGCTTCCCCTGCCCAGAGGGGGCACGACGAAGTCACCCTTATAGCTGAAACAACTCCATCTGCAAGACATGCTCGACGTCGCCACTGGCGCCGAGTGAGGAAGGCTGGGGGCAACTCCCCCTCTGGGATAACTTCGCCAGCTCCAACGGTGGGGATCAACGCCGCTGTTCCAACCAGGAACAGCTTTGAGTCGCTGAACACGGTGCGCAGAAACTCTCCTACTGCAGTGTTGAAACGAACTCCTTCACCTGTGGAGAATACTCTAGAGAAAAAGCTAGAGCAGTTCCCTCAACGGCTGTCCTCTAAAATTTACAAAGTCTGGCGACAGGTTCAAGAGTCGGTGATTGATGAAAATTATCTTCGCCGACAGAAAAAGATGAAGGTTCGGCAGGAGAAGGATTACTCCGGCAAGCCACAAAAGCAACAGCTACTTGGATGCCCACTGCAACGGCTCCCTTGACGTCAATCGCTCAGAAGAAAAGGAGGCCGCAAAAAGCCCCTGTGAACATCACGAACCGTAAAAGCGCTGAGAACAAACGCCCCAAGTCTGGGGGTATAGTGGTGCATACTGTCTGTATGGCATCCGGGAAAGAGAATAGCCATGCTTCGACGGGTCACCGGCCGCTCACTAGATCCATGATAAAATCCCAGGAGCAGCAACAGAAGCTTCAGGAAATGATGACTGCAATGGCTACGCTTACCGGGCCGAAAGAGAGTTCGGAGACATCATCAGAACAGCGTCACGAACAGGAGACTGATGCTGATTTCTTACGCAGAATCCTCGAAAAGAAGGACAAGGAAGCCGCAGAGCAAGCGGCTAACATAAAACAGATGGCCCTCCTCTTCCAAGATATGGTAGGGATGATGTTACAGCCGGACCCTCCAGCTGAAGACCCTCCAATCATTGTCGGAAACGACGGAGGGGAAACATCTAATCCTCCTCCAGCCCTTTCAACAGCCAAGGAGGAGACAATTTCCAAAGCCGCACTAGATGACTATATAGCTCAGCAAATACGGACTCATCAGGCGAATGAAGCGGCTGGGCAAATTGTTAGAACCGGACGACCCTATCCAAGCTGGTATGACCAAATCAGTTACCCGCCAGGATATACGATCCCTAAGTTCCATGTATATAAGGGGACAAGGAATCCGCATCAGCATGTCGCTCAATTCAGGGCCTTATGTGGCAATACTGGAGGCGATGACAAATTGTTGCTTCGCTAATTCGTCGGCTGCTTAGCAGAAACCGCCTTTGAATGGTATTCGGAGCTACTTAACGACTCTGTCAAAACATTTACGGAGATGGAGTTACTGTTTACACAAAGATTCGCGAGTGCTAGCGAACGCACCCCGATAACGGCACTGATTAAGGCCAGGCGAGACGTGGGTTCAATATGCAACGCGATGGCGGAATCTATGGTCGAAATGCGAACAACGCATAGAAGAGGCACCTGCCGTAGGCATGTTCGTGGGCACTCTTGATCCGCAAGCGACCATCTCGCAATGCATGATGTTCTTCAGGCCGACCACCTTTCAGGCCCTGATCGACAAATTAGCCCAAATGGACCAAATGGGTCATAGACCATCTCCTCCAAAACCAGACTCTCGAAATGAGAAAGGAAAAGGGAAAGCGACCGTCGTCGCCAATGCTCAACAACAGTCGAGCAACTCAAAACCGGTCGTTCGCCAAAATAACGTGCGTCCACGCCCATCCCTCGAGGAGAGACTAAGACGTCCTTACTCGTTTCCTCAGAATAAAATGAGAAGACTGTTTGAGCTGGTAGTGCGCAACAAACTCATCAATCTGCCGGATCCAAAACGCCCGTTGCAGCCAGGCGATGTCAACAATCCTAATTACTGCCCATACCACCAAACAGTAAGTCACCCGATCGAGGATTGTTTTGTCTTTAAGGGATGGATCGAGGATCAGTACCTACAAGGCAAGTTCGCGTTGTTTGAAAACTGGAAGGTAAACCCACCACAGCCGCACACTCCAAAGAAGACGGACACGATGGAGGCAGCTTGTTCTTTTGTCGAGGACGAAAACGATGGGGAAGACTCATCAGATGAATCCGAAAATTACGTAGCGACTTGTCATGTGATCTCTCACTCATTTGCGGATGATGAAGAGGCTCCTTGCGCCGAGGAAGCGAGGGCAAACCCTGAACCAGAAATTCTGCGGCCGTCAGACGAGTTGATCGATGTCTTCCTGAATGAAATTCGTCTGAAAGTTAAAACCAATCAAGAGCGTGAGATGGCCATACCGGAAGGAGCCAAGCACCGACTACTAGACCAAAGAGTTGAGGCACTTCCGTCGAATCAAAAGTCATCCGCTGCGGATAAAAATAAATTCAAGACGAGGAAAAGGTTCGCCAAATCCCTATCAGTGGGAATGAAGCTACCGCCCTCTGAAGAAAATACTCTTGGTGGAGTAGAGATGCATCATAACTTCTGCTTATATCATCAGAAGATCATACATCCTACCGAAGACTGCGACTCCTTTAAGTGTTGGTGGCAAGGATACGTCGTTCAAAAGCAACACTTCAATAAGATAAAGTGTGAAGCTCGTAGACATCGGAAAAATGCGATAGATGAGCGTAAAAGAGTCGCCGACGACTGTCATAAAGCCGACTCCAAGAGATCGCAAATTATCACCTTTGGAAATGACTCTGACGAAGACTTTGCCCTCAACCCTCTCCTCAAGGAATCCATTTCAAAAATAAGGAGTTGCGAGAACATTCAGCCGTGCAATCGCCCGTTACTCGGAAAAAATCTCGGCCCCGCAAACAAAGGATCGAAAAAAAAGGATAAAGGAAAGGGGAAAATGACCTCCGTCGCAAACACTCAACAACAGTCTAGTGGCCTTAGACCGGTTGTTCGTCAAAACAATATGCGTTCACGCATATCCCTCGAGGAGAGGCTAAGACGTCCTTACTCATTTCCCCAGGATGAAACAAGGAGTCTGTTCGAAGTGGCAGTGCATAACAAGCTTATCACTCTACCGGAGCCGAAACACCAACTACAACTGGATGATGTCAACAGTTTTAATTATTGCCCTTACCACCAAGTATTGGGCCATCTGATCGAAAACTGTTACGTCTTCAAAAACTGGGTTGAAGACCAATACCAACAGGGCAAGTTCGTCATCTCCGAAAACTGGAGGGTGAATCCGCCACAACCGCACGCTCTGAAAAAGATGGATACGCTGGGGGCATCATGCTCATTCATAAGGAAAGCCCCAATAGACCGAAAATTCAGTAAACTAGAGATTCGCCTCAAATACGGCGATGACGGACCGAAACGTCCTTAAACTAATGACGGACCACTACGTCCTAAAACTAACTGACGACCGAAACGTCTTTAAACTACTACCGCAGCATCCTCAGGCTGACGAGATAAAAAAAAAGAGAATAATAATAAAAAAAACATAAAAAAGGGAAAAAAACGGTATGTCCATAAGCAAAATGGGCACGGATGAAAACCCGAAAGGGCTCCGTGAGTAAAAACAGCAGGGCTACCGGCGAGTGTTTGTGAAAACCTGAAAGGGCGCAACCTCTTTAAAAGAGACACTTGCAGGGTCCTCTCGACCTTGTAAGGAGAAACCACCCGCATGAGATCCTTACGACTCACAGGGAAACAACACACTTAGGGATCCTCACGATTCCTAAGGAGAAATTACACTTGCGAGATCCTCACGACTCGTAAGGAGAACTCTCTTATGGGACCCTCACGGCTCATAAGATTTGAAAGTCTTAAGTTACAGAGACCTGAACCTGTTCTTAAGCAACTCGCACAACCTTCGATATTGCCCTACAAGTGGCTCAATACTGACCCTTGTATACAATCCACGAACGCGAATAAACATTTCCCTAACCAAGTCCCATCCGTGACTGGGGATATGTCCATACAGTAAACAACCCTTGTAAGTCCTCTCGACTTATAAGGAGAAAACCCTTTTGTAAGATCCTTACGACTTACAGGGGAACATACACTTAGGAATCCTCACGATCCCTAAGAAGAAAACACACCTGCGAGATCCTCACGACTTGTAGGGAGAAATACCTTTGTGAGACCCTTGCGGCTCATGAAGCTAAAAGCCTTAGTTGACAGGATCTTAACCCTGTTCGCTAAGCCACCTTTGTTTGACATCGACAGAGGTAAATGATGATTCGCTCCTGGCAATAGCCCAGTTGTAGCAGTGCTGATGCCGAAATCGGTGTCTAATTTCAGCTTTACGGCGAAAAGCCAGTAGGCCGCACATGCATACGAAATAGCCGAAATGATGGGGCAACTTGCAATAAAAAGCAGCAAGTAAAAACGTATGCACGTAAAATAGCCGAAATGATTGGGCAACTCACATATAAAATAAACAGCCGAAATGATTGGGCAACTCGCAATAAAAAAAAAAGCAGCATCGAGTAAATATAAAATAAATAGCCGAAATGATTGGGCACCGCGAAAAATAGCCGAAATGATTGGGCAATCGCGATCTTCGCGATATAAAAAGCTGAAATGATAGAGCGTCGCGGAAAGAATTAAAAAAAATGAATAATGAAAGAATGAAACTTTTTGCCCTACAGGTGAGATCACATTGATCCCTGTATACAATCTAGGGGCACAAACAAAGAGGGAATCATATCTTCCCAACAGGCTCCACCAGAAAGCGAAGCCAAATCTCGACGGTTCATAGACAATCTCGACATTTGTCGCAATATTGCAGGCACAATATCAACAAACGGAGCAAAAGGAGGATCCCTAGCTTCAGCGTCTTGACATCAACAGCCGACCTCAGAGTCACAATGAAATGGAGCCACGGCATAGTCCCTAGTTCCAAATCTTAACGGCAATATCTACGGCCTAAGAATCAACAAAGGTATTCCTTCGCAATCCATCAAGATGCGGATACAACGCCAACAAAAGACCTCGCGGTTGAAACAAAGCGAAGCGACGGCAAAATCCCAGCTTCATTTCAACAATCGTCTCGATACAGCAGACGAGATGTTAACAAAGGTGTTCCTTCGCAGTCCATCAAGATGCAGATACAACGCCAACAAAAGACCTCACCGTCAAAACAAAACGAAGCGAAGGCCAAATTCCTAGCTTCAACGTCTTGACGGTAACTCATATAAAACCGGAAAGACAATCAGAGATCATCCCACATGGAGTGGTCTCCACCACGACATTCGTCTCGATACAGTAGACGAGATGTCGCTACAGCATTCTTCGTCCAGCAGGGTTCAGACGCGATCATCAAACAAACGAAGCCACGGCAAAATCCCTAGTTCCAAATCTCGACGGTTCACCAGCAACCTAGAGACAACCGCGACGTTTGTCTCGATACAGCAGACGAGTTGTCACCCCAGCGTTCTTCCTTCAGCAGGGTTCAGACGCGATCATCAAACAAACGGAGCCACGACAAAATCCCTAGTTCCAAATCTCGACGGTTCGCCAGCAACCTAGAGACAACCGCGACGTTCGTCTCGATATAGCAGACGAGTTGTCACCCCAGCGTTCTTCCTCCAGCAGGGTTCAGACGCGATCATCAAACAAACGGAGCTACGGCAAAATCCCTAGTTCCAAATCTCGACGGTTCACCAGCAACCTAGAGACAACCGCGACGTTCGTCTCGATACAACAGACGAGTTGTCACCCCAGCGTTCTTCCTCCAGCAACGTTCAGACGCGACAATCAAACTAACGGAGCCACGGCAAAATCCCTAGTTCCAAACCTCGACGGTTCACCAGCAACCTAGAGACAATCGTGACATTCGTCTCGATACAGCAGACGCGATGCCAGCAAACGAGGCAAAGGCCAAATTCCTAGCTTTAGGGTCTTGACGGCAACTCACATAAAACCTGAAAGACTATCGGAGATCATTCCACACCAGCGCGGAGTGGTTATGACTCATCGGGGCTCTCCAAAATGAGCCTAACCTCAAGTAAAAAGCGGCATGACAAATTCCTAACGCTTGCTCTTCCGACGGTTAAACTGCCTAGGAAGATTGCTTGAAGACGTCTTGTCTAGCCCCCGAAGGGATCAGAGACACGGCAGTCGCAGGGCTACTCGAACAACACGATTGCCTATCGAGGAATATATCAGCTTATGCGACGGTACGACGGCCAAAACCCTAAGTACCACAGACCCTAACGGACTTCTGTCGTAAAGAGCAGAGGTTAACTGTGACGTTAGGATGTTCTTGCGAGAAATGCTCGATTCGTCTCGACTTGTGAAGAAATTGATGTCTTTGCGAGAACTTTTCGATGCGGCTCGACTCGTAAGATAAAGCCTTAGGCAGTAAGGATTAAAAAACTTATTCCCTAAGCATTGGGACCCTGCAAGTTGGCCCAAAACGGTCTCTTGCATACTATCCATGGGTCTCACTCTCCAAAGTCGAATCTCGACAAGGAGGGAAACAACCGCTTACGGGTCCTCTCGACTCGTAAGAGGGAAAAATTCTCTTATAGGATCCTTATGACTTATAAGAGAAAACGCACTTAGGAATCCTCACGATTCCTAAGGAGAAAATCCACCTACGAGATCCTCTCGATCCGTAGGGAGAAAAGTCTCTATGAGACCCTCACGGCTCATAGAGTTGAAAAGTCTTAGGCGGCAGATCTGAACCTGCAGCCCAAGCCATCGCTATCTTTTGAAGAAACCAAGATTCTTACTCCATTATTTGTCAACCATGTTTATCAAGACAGGATGCTGATAATAAGAGAAGGGAGAAAACAAAGAAATAGTACAAGACATTGCAAAAGGAAATGTGTATATCTTTATTCATGAATTTAATTAAGTACAAGGCGAATCGTATAAAGAATAAAGAATGTGTACATACTATGCAAAAATTACAAGTGTGTAAATGATACAAAATGTTCAAGGAGAAGGAAGTGTCTTGAATAGCTCTATCAATTGCTCGCGCACTTCCTTCCACGCCTTCTCCTGATTGGCCGCCACCGCCAGTTCGGCCTCCACTTGAGCCCGCTGCTGCATGAAGGATGCAAGCTGCTCTCCAACAGCCTGCTGAGCTGCTTCGCGGCTTTGAGCATTACGCTCGGCAGCATCGAGTTTCCGTTTCAGGTTTAGCCCATTTGAGATGCGTTCCAGGAGGCCCTCAAAGATAGCCTTCACTTGGGCAGCATTAGCCTCAACCTCAGCACGCAAACAAGCCGTCTCGCTCGAGGTCTCTTGGCATACCCTTAGCCGTAAAGCCGCTTCTTGTTCCAGATGACGGAAGTAAAAAGCGCTTTGCTCGATCCATGCTGCTCTTTGATTGCTTGCGGCTAAGGTCTCGGGAGCAGGACGCACAAACTCCGATTGATGCAGGCGGGCCTCGATCTCCCTATAGTGATTAACCCAAGACGCGACGATACCTTCGTTATGGAAGTTTATGAGTATCGCCAGCATTGGGTTAACCGCCGTAGCAAAATCTGCGGCAGACGTAGGAGTCTCGACGTCGAGCTCCTCAATGTAGTCGCTCACCATGCGCAGGCTATTCGCGGCGCCTTTCGAGGACGGACGTCTCAGGAGGGCCTGCCGGCATTATAACACGAGACTCAAAGGGCGCCGGGATCGGAACGATAGCTGCAAAACAAAATACGATTAGACGACGGTTCAAGAAATAAATAAAAAAAAAACATCGATGCGATAGTGTACTATACCAGCCGCAGCAGGTGGCAAGGCCGGAAGGGCCGGTGGCATGGCCGATCTTTCATCCCCTCCTTCGAGTTGTAGCACTGCAATCAGGGCGAGGGAAAGTTAGGAATAATTCCATTACTGAAAAAGAAAGATATCAGTTGGAAACTATACTCACCAGCGCCACTGGAGGAAGAAGCGAGTTCAGATGGGAATGAGAAGTGTGGGTGCAACACCTGATAAAGATGATCAAAAAGCACTCCTGAAAAGACACGACAGTACGACTTTAGTACATAAATTATGCGGCTGAAAGATAAAACTAATAGGTTGCAAATCCATACCTTCCAACATCTTTGATGGTACAAGGGAGGGCTAAGAGGTGACCACCGCCAAGGCAGTAGTTGACGGCGCTCCCTCGATCAATGGAGCATCGGCACTAGCCGCACCTGCGTTAAAAACAAGGATAAACTTGTCAGAAAGGATTGCAAGATGAAAAAAGGGACTATAACTCAAAATTTACCTGATGAGCCGCCGGCCGAAACGGAGGCGTCTTCCTCCTCCATCGATACGAGTCCACCTCCCGTGGCCTCGTCACCGGACTCGACAGGGGCTGTCGTCGTGCTCGCATGACCAGGAGATAGCGGAGGACCGCAGGCAGGGAGAGCAATGATTGGAGCATTGCCAGACTCTTGAGAAAGAGCGGCTGGCTCGCCCCCGGGAATCACGCCCATCTCACCCGCTACTTCTTCGGGCTCGGCGGTCGCCATTGTTTTATCCGCCGTCACCATGGGGTTACCGGTCTCGAGCGCCTCGTCCGCCGCTACCCCAGGCTCAGTTATAGCGGTCATCTCATTTGCCGCCACCTCAGGCTCGGCATCAACGACCTTCTCGGGTGCAGCTCCCTCAGCCTCCAGCTCAGGCTCAGCAACCCTGGCGACGTTGTCCATCGTCGGCTCAGGTTCGGCCGGTGCCTCCTCCTCCGTTCCCTTGGGTTCGACGGTCTCCGCCTCCCTCTCGGTTGGACTTGGCCCTGCAAGACAAGATATATAAGAACCGACAAGTTCACAATTCTTACAAATAAATCTTGGAAAAACACATTACTTGAGGTGGATTGATCGTTGGCCCCCCGAGCTGCACGCACCGCCCGCCTATGGGCAGTGGACAGGACGACCAGAGACTCTTCTGGAGGAGTAACAGTAGGAGGAACGGCGCTTGAGCTCGCCCCCACGGCCAAAGCGGCTCTGCGTTCCTTCGCTTCGCGCCTCAAACGCTTCCTCTCCTCCCGGGCCGTTATGACGGACCTCTTGGAAGCCTCCTTCAACGAGGCGTCGTCATCCGCATTCAGAATTGTCTCCAGATCCTTCAAGGCATCCCTCATCGGCTTTTCGAGTCGGGTTTCTCTCGGCAGCCCCGAAGAGGCCGGGACTTCAGTAATTGGCCCAGGGAGAGTCCCCGCATCAGCTGGCGCAGCCCCTGCAAAGAAACAGAAGAAGAAGGTTAGGTTGGCCATCAGAAAAGAGGATGAAAACTTAATAAGGCGAGACGAACCAACGCCCATTAAAGCACGCTTCTCTTCCTCCTCCTGGAAGGTTTTTAAAGAGGCAGCGACGGCTTCTTCGGTAGTGACACCTGTTAAAAAAGGGGGAAACATTAGTCGAAGATAATGATAAAAATGCTATAAAATGACGAAGAGTACAGCTAATGATTACCTGCTCGAGCGAGTTTATCCAACCACGCTTCAAGTCTAGCTGATCGCTCAGAAGCCGCAATGGCGGCCGCCAGATCGGTGTCTGCTGGGTCTACCGAGAAGCCCTTATTGCTACCATACTCGCTGATACCTTCGGTAAGAGGGGCCTGAGGCTCTAAACCTAGGATAGCGTCGAGGGAGAGGAGCGACTTCTTCTTCTTTTGCCCGCCAGCCCTGGGTGCACCCGGGATCAATTTGCGCTTAGCAGGCACCTTGGGGCGACGGGTCCCGATATCCGCGCCCACGCCAGACTCCGGCGAAGCCACATTTACCACCTCCGTTGGAGCACGGGGCGCTGGTGGCGCATCCGCAGTATCAGGAAGCGACAATCCACGGGGAGGACTTAGTACACGCGGCGGCTCGGCTCTAACATCCTTCAGCGGAGGAACTACGGGGGTCCTTGGCACCAGAGGAGCTTTGCGGTCGCTGCCGGGAGGCACACCCTTACGGTCGACCAGCAATCACTTTTTTTCCTTTATAACAGCGCCAGTTGAATGATTGTACCATGCTGTATATGTATTGAGGATACGTGGGACGCAAGCCGGCTCACTGATGAAGAAATGAGAGCCCGTATTCAGACGCATAAAGTGATGCAGCGTTCTCTCCATCCCTTCTTCAGTAGTGGTGGGTTCCAGTAAGAAAGCCTCCAATGGCACCCCTTGATTGTAGCTCGGTTGCTGGGAAAAACGATGCGGGTTGTTTCTTATGAAAAGTGCCGCACCGTTTTGCCTAAACACCAGGAAACCCGGTCTGATAGAATATAGATGGAGGGTCTCCCGGGCCGTCAAAACTGAAGCCCCATCTTTGAAAGTATCTTGCAATGGCCGCACTGCGGTGGTAGACGCCTTTCCGATGGTCAGCACTTTGTCAGTGAAAGACATCCCGTCTCCAACTGTGTGGGGGCGAAGGAGCAAACCTCTGGCATTCCGTGGCGATGGGGTCATAATGGAGGCGCCGATCAGTTGCATGATTCGAGGGAAGCTGCACCTGTCATAGAACGAGGGCCTTTTGTGCATACCAAAGACGCCCCGGGTATGTAGCTCAAGCTATGATATGAAGTAATGCATCGGGAAGATCACGTGCAGTACTCCAGGCTCATTAGCATCCGCCGCTTGACTAAGGCCGTGATACAAGTGTGCCAAACTGGCGATCCCGACGGCTACTTTTACCACGATGGTCATCCGGTGAGCTGGGTAAAAGACAGAGGGCCTCATAAGGCGAGAATGCATTGGGAGCGCAAACCAACTCTGCCATAGCCCAAGAAATCCTAAAAAGAACGCTTCCTCATCCATCCCAGGGGCTGCAACCTCCGCAAAAGAGACGACCGGAGAGTTAGGAAGGAAAAAGTCCTTTTGATCTACCTCCTTCGCTGGCAGGTTGTCCAAAGCTAAACCGAAAGGGTCATCAAGCGTGGCAAATTTGGCAGCTTCTGCCGAGAGAACATTTGGATGAAGGAATCGGGCGATGAAATCTTCGAAACTGACCCCGCGGCTCCCACACTCGATAAAAAGGGCCTCGTAGATGTTCAACACTTTGATCAAACTCGGAAACCGATGTTGAACAGCATTCTCTGGAGTAAGGCCCCTTATTGCCGGCTTAGCACCAAAGACATATTCGTCTGGAGGAAGCAACTCCTCATAGTGCTCCCCTATAACCGGTAAGCCGGAGACCTCTGTAAATTCCTCCAAAGAGATTGACACTTCCCGGTCTATTGCGAGGAAAGTGTGAGTAGGGATGTTCCACTGTTCCAAAAAGGCCTTAAGCCACCAGGTGGGAAGCGTAGGATATTGGAAGAGAGAAGCATAAATAGCAGTGTACAACCCGAGCCGTATCAACTGCGACTTCTTCGCTGCCAAAATGTAGCGAGCCCATGGCAGATAACCAATCGGATGGCGGGGGATCAGACCTATGTTATATGATTGCCCCCAAGGTCGCGCCTCGTCTTGACAAATACGGCGTCCCAGGATATCCAAAACCATAGGAGGCTGAACCGGAATTGCATCTATAGCAGGATGAAGAAGGCCCTTTGAAGTCCAATCAACCATCTCCACGGCATACTTCACCGGGGGTAGACTGGCATAGTGGATCGCCGTAATAGGCTCTGATGGTACTGCGCATGAAAAGTTCCGTCGACCCATGATAATTTGGTTGTACCACGACCCCCAAAAGTGAAGATTCTTATATTCCGGATCGTAGTCCTTGATCATAGCTAGGACCTCCCGGTCTACGGGTGCTTCGGGAAATCCTCCCTCCGAACGAACAAATGGGAATGAGGTATCCAAAGACATGTTTCCTGCGGAGAGACAAAAAAATTAGCCGTCAGTGTTGTAATTCCAACGCTTGGCATTTTAAAAATTTACACTACACTGCAATGCAGTAGGCAAGGGACCAAATGGGGACCCACAAAATCTGGATGACAGTGCATCAGTCAATAAGACTGTCCCATCATTGGATAAGACTGTCAATTAATGAAGAGATCCCCAAGAGAATATTCTCATTAATAGGAAATCCCTAGAGACAAGGAGAAAATCACCTCTTTCAGAGCAAAGCTCTGTCACAGAGTGACAATTGTCAAGCTCTGGTCTCAAAGGAATAAAATTTCCCAAAAAGAGCCTAGCTCTGTAATAATGATGGAAAGACCCATCAGAAGATTTTTTTTTTTTAATTTAACTCCTGAAGATTAATTTTTTTTTTGGGAGTCTTAAAAAATCCATGAAAACTTATAAAAAGTTCTTCATTTTCAGATCTAAAAGATCTACATTTGATCCATAAGCAAAGCTCTGTTCATGGGTTAAAACCCATGAACAAGATCTCTGTAGATCTATAGATTTTTGAGAGCAAGGCTCTGTTAATGAAGCCCCAAAAGGGTTTTCTTTAGATCAAAGATCTATGAGAGCAAGGCTCTGTTAATTAAATTAAATTTAATTTAATTTAAATTTTTACCTAAGATGATTCTAGGTTCTGAACTTTGAAGTTCTTAGAAAGAAACAAGAGTAAGGCTCTAAAATTCTTAAGCAAGAGCAAGGCTCTGAAAATCAAGATTCTTGAAAATGGTAAAACATTTTCTGAGGACCAAGGGTCCTATTTATAGGTGCTTGCGCCCTTTCAACTTATCAGTTGATCCAATGGCTAGGATTTTGCCACCGCTGCACTCACGTGTGCGCCACGTGAGCGCAACGGTGGGGGGGCATTTGTTTCCCCCAATCAGAGCAAAGCTCTGTTTGAATTTCAAAAATTCAAAAAATTGAAGCAACGCTTCAAATTCCGTGCGCTGCGCACAAAGCGCCATATGTCAAAAGCTGATACGTCAGCGCAGCGCCCAAGGCAGTGCGCCCAATCAGAGCAAGGCTCTATTAAAAACAAAATTAAAGGAAGCAACGCTTCAGCTGACTTGCGCTGCGCGCCACGTGGCAGCGCAGTTGCGCTGCGCTCTGCGCTCCGCGCCACGTGGCAGCGCAGTTCGCTAGCGCAGTTGCGCTGTGCCTTACGCTGCGCGACACGTGTCAGACGCTGGGGCATTTGCGCCAAACAGAATTAAAATTCCAGTAAGATCTTTCTGTTCTTGTTAAAATAAGAAGATTGTCTTCTGTAAAACAGAAGCCCTTGGATCAAAGATCCAACGGTGGGGAAAATTCCCCAAATCACTCAGAGAATGATCTCTTTAACAAATTTAACAAATTAATGGACACTATATAAAGGCCCCTAGACCCCAATTCAAAAGACGGAAGAACAAAAAAATAGAGAAGAAAGAACTTCAAGAACTTCAAAACAGAGAGAACTCTGAAGAATTTTGAGAAGAACTCAAGAACAAAAAAGTAAAAAGTAAAAACCTTTATAAAAGAAAAGAATCTCTTCTGAATAGATCATTGATCTAAGAACAAGATCAATGATCTTCAATAAAAATAAATAAATAATAGCAGTGCCTTGCACTTTTTTATGAACCACTGGTTATTTGAAATCAAGAAAAAACTTGTTTTCTTTGATCTAAAATTGATCAAAATATAAAACAGTGCCCTGCACTTGCAAAATTGGCACTGTTGCGTTCTTGGGTTGGCGCAAGCCACCAGAGAGCGCCACGTGTCAGCTCCAGAACAAATTGCGCTTTGCGCTTTTGAAACAGAGCACTGCTCTCTTAAGTTGGCGTAACTCACCAGAGCGCGCCACGTGTCACAGCGCAACAGCGCAGCGCACTAGCACAGCGCACTGCGCTGGTGTGACACGTGTCACCTCCACAAGCGCTTGCGCTCATTAATTGGCGCAAAGCGCCTGACAGGCCATTGCCAATTTGATTAATGCACTGCATTATTTACAGAACGGCCAAGCCTAATTAAAGAAGGCCTAGCAGGCTAAACTAAATGCAATGCATTATTTTAAAAAGGGCAAAGCCCAAACAAAGGTCTGTCAGACCAAAACAGATGCTGTGCATCATTTAAATGGGACGGAGCCCAAATCAGAAAGGCCTAGCAGGCCAGAATAAAATGCCGTGCATTATTAAACAGGGGCAAAGCCCTAGCACAGGCTTAATAGGCCAAAGATAAAAAAACGTTGAATATTTTCAACTGAACTTAGCCCAATCATGGTCGTAAGTCCTCAAATTAAATTGACTGAGCACGGCTGCTCCCTTAAATCAATTTACATCCGGTTTAAGGGTATATCTCTGAACTCCTCTGACACTTATCGTTGTAATCCTTCAACGACGTCAGAGAGGTGATGGGTCCCGACAACCACACATCGATACGGACTGCGGAGTCCTTAAACTCGTGGACCGAAACGTCCTTAAACTAATATCCGTCCCTAAAATGGGAATATTGGACCCCCATGTCCCTAAACTGGAACATGGACCCCCATGTCCCTAAACTGGAACATGGACCACTACGTCCCTAAACTGGAACAATAGAGCCCCTAAATGCTCTTTCAGTTTAAGTTGATCTTAGCCTCAAATATGGCTAACGTGTCCTTAAATTAATATCCGTCCCTAAAATGGGAATGTTGGACCCCCATGTCCCTAAACTGGAACATGGACCACTACGTCCCTAAACTGGAACAATAGAGCCCCTAAATGCTCTTTCAGTTTAAGTTGATCTTAGCCTCAAATATGGCTAACGTGTCCTTACACTAATATCCGTCCCCAAAATGGGAATGTTGGACCCCATGTCCCTAAACTGGAACATGGACCACTACGTCTCTAAACTGGAACAATAGAGCCCCTAAATGCTCTTTCAGTTTAAGTTGATCTTAGCCTCAAATATGGCTAACGTGTCCTTAAACTAATATCCGTCCCCAAAATGGGAATGTTGGACCCCCATGTCCCTAAACTGGAACATGGACCACTACGTCCTTAAACTGGAACACTAGAACCTCCAAACGCTCTTTTGTCGGATCTAAACGATCCTGTTTAAGTTGATCTTAGCCTCAAAAATGGCTAACGAATCCTTAAACCTTCAAACAGACCTTAGTCCCAAATTGGACTATAGATCCTCCAAACAACTTTGGTTCAAGGGTACATCTCTGAACCCCTTTGACACCTATCATTGTAATCCTTCAACGACGTCAGAGAGGTGATGGGTCCCGACGGCCATACATTCAATGGACCACTACGTCCCTAAACTGGAACAATAGAGCCCCTAAATGCTCTTTCCGTTTAAGTTGATCTTAGCCTCAAATATGGCTAACGTATCCTTAAACCAAAATCCCAAACCCAAATCTAAGAAAATACGGATTTGGACAAATCCACGTCCTACGGGCGACGACATAAATTAGTCTCCGTATACAATCCATGGGCAACCACAAACAAAACAAACACTCACGACACGAAGTAAAATTATAGAGAAGGAGAAAGTTGTTACCGCGATGCGGTAGCGTAATTAACTGCAGGGGCTTGCGCCTGCAGGGAAGAGCGTCCCCACAATCAAAAACCCCTCAAGCGAGGGGGAATCTGACGAAGTCTGCTACATCGGCCGCATCCGTCTAAACCTCCGACACACGGTGTCATAAATCAACTTGGTATTTTCGGAGAGGTGGACGGATAAAACCAAATAGCATCTGCCCCGAATCTCAGGCAAGACGTCCAGTCTCGAGCCGCCGTTCGGAGGGGAACACCTGCCGGAAGCGCTCATCTGGAAGAAATCCCGGCAAAACAGGTGGCTAAGCCGGTCTCAAGAGGCAAGAGGCCGAACGTTGTGATCGCTAAGGCACCACAACCGAAACTTAAGACGGTGTCTGAACGACTCACTGTTGCTCCAGCTGGGGGCAAGACTTCCGGTACAAAAGGCAACATCAAACGTTGCGGACGAGCTCAGGTGATGACTCCAAAAAATGCACGATCGGGCGTCTTCTCTGGCCTCTCTATCACTCGGTCTACGGCGTCTTCCCGAAGAGCCGAAGTCTGCAAAGTGCTTAAAACAGAAAAGTTAAGGCAGAAGCGGCTCAGGTATCGAGCCAACAAGAGGGCCAGGACTTCGGCCATGTGGAATCTTGTGAGGTTCCAAGAGCAGGGTTACTCCGCGACGACGGCTGAGTCGGCCGTAAAAATCAGCAATTCCTTCGAACCTCTGAAGTGGGTTCAGAAAAATGCTATGACCGCCAGAATCAAGAAGGCAGCGGTCCGAACGTTGCTACGAAGAGACGTATCCCGGCCCCAACAGAAAAAATATGACACTGTCTCTTCAAGAGTCTATCAGGCGCTCTATGCCGCGCGAAAACAGCAGGGCAAAACCAAAAAGGAAGCGTCAGCGCCATTCAAGAATCCGGCCAGGCCATCCGCCTTTAATCGACTGCCCGTTACCGAAACAGGGGGAGTCAAGATAGCGATCTATGAAATCAGCCACTGATAATAAAAAGACGGGTCGATATATTATCCATACGGTCTATATGGCGGACGGGCGCCCCAGCGACAACCTTCGCAACAAAAGCAAGGATGGGGCCACCACATCCCAAGCCCAATCTGGCTTGAATGTGGTTGCCGCTTCCCAAGAACAGCCGCCTCCGCTGGATGATGAAAGCCCTCTCGATGAGTATGATAGGCAGAAAGACCCCTCAGTCCATGCAGAGTCAAGCTCGGACAGCGAGGAAGAGCCGACATTCCGCCCCGGGACCGCGGAGCAAGAGCTGCTTCAAGAGCTTCGAAAATAGCTCAGGAGCAAAGATAAAGTGATGGCCAAGCTCTATTCGAAAATTTACGACCTAACGAACGTTGTGATGCAGCTTACGGCTCAAATTGCTCGAGCGCCCCCCAATCAAGCACAAGTCGCTACTCATGAGCCGAATGATGACAATCCGAAGCGGCCGATGCCTGTCCCTTTGGGTCCAAGATTGGTCGAGCCGCACGAAAGCCGGCCACATTCCGCTTCTGGGGACGCCTTGGCCCCAGATAACACTATCCCGCTGACACAAGACTGGATAATGGATTTGGTCACCAGCAAGGTTAAAACATTGGTGGCCGAAGCTGAAGCTCAGAAAGAAATTGGCAGTAGTGGACGGCTATATCCCGCATGGTACGATCTGATCGAGTTCCCGAGCGGCTACGTCATTCCTAAGTTCGGAAGATTTGACAGGACGGGAAATGCAAATCAGCACGTCGCCCACTTTAAAGTATCGTGCGGAAATACAGAGGGCAACGACCCACTTCTTCTTCGCCAATTCGTCAACAGCCTTACCGGTATCGCCTTCGACTGGTACGCGAGCATACTATACGGGTCCATCACTACCTTTGCCCAAATGGAGTCTCTGTTTCGGCAAAGATTCATGAGTGTTAGTGACAAAATCTCCATTGCTGACCTTGTGAGGACCAAGCCGGGGAAGAATGAAAGAAACACGGACTTTATTGCCCGATGACGCATCCTCACTGTCAAGTGCGAACCGCCGCTAGAGCAGGACCAGTCCGTCAGCCTTCTCATTGGGAAACTCAGCAATTGGATGGTCCCATTCTTATGTACAACAGGCCTCGAGACGTTTCAAGAGCTAACCAAGAAAGTCCAAATGCTGGAACGCTCGAAGCAAAAGTCTACCCGGACTCTCAGAGAGACAAGACTTGGAAAAGCAAGCGGGACGACAACCGTAGAAGCGGGAATCCCAGCAGTACCAATGTCTTCAATGCGTCCGACAATGAAGAAAAGCGAAGGGCATGCGAATCCAAAACCAACCGGTCTCGAAAGCTAGTGCTGGGAGGAGAATGGCCTTCTCTAGAGGAGAAAAAGGGCAAGGTTTACTCTTTCAGGAGGGACAAGGTCCGAAAGATATTTAAAGAAGCCTTGAACAACGGTCTACAATTGCCAGAGTCGAAAAGACCTCAAGAAGAAAAAATGACGGACAATACCCTGTATTTCCCGTACCACCGAGTAGTGAGCCATGCAATCGAGAATTGTTATATCTTCAAAGACTGGGTCGAGATCCAGTACAAGGCTGGGGAGATCGAGCTATCCAAAAGTATATTGGTGAACAATCAAGTTGCAACCACCAACCTTATACAGACAGAAGCTGAAGCCTTCTGTGAGCAGACAGCTGAACCCGCTGCCCTGAGAAATGAAACCGACTCACCGCAGCCTTCTTGGAGTACGCACATATATAATAAGACGAAGAAGATGATAAAGTTACTTCGGAATGAGCCTAGGACGGAATGGGAAGGGCAGAAGAAGCCTACCATTCTAGATGCCAATGCGGCTCCATCAGGTTCAAAATCCAAAAGGCTCAAGAAGAAGAAAAGTGCAGCTCGGCGCGAAAAAGAGTCTGCAGGGAGATCGACCATTTAAAAATATATCGATTCTCTCGAAAACTATGAACAAAAGGAAAGAACTCTGATCCAATTGAAGGAGTTCCTCCCTATAGAAGCGGCTGAAATTCTGAAGGAGTTAGAGGAAGAATCCAATGAAGAGATCCCTATAGTGACCTACTACGCTATCCATCTTGGCAGCGACTCTGAGGGGGAGCTCTGTTTTCCCGAAGAGGACGAGGAGCTCGCCAAAAGAGCCAACCAAATCCAGCTCAGAAGCGGCAGGGCTCTGCCGCCAAATCAGGGCAATGTCCCAAAATGAAAGGAAAAACAGGTGGCTAATGAGGAAGATGGCAGAGAACCGGCTAATGAAAACTCAAGCCCTTCCTCGGTGGATTATAATGTCTTGGCTCATCTCCGGAAGCTTCCGTCTCTCCTGAGCATCTACGATGCCTTGGTCCTATCTAAGGAGCTTAGAGATGTTCTCATTCACACTCTACAAAACCCTGAGTGGTATCAGGCTCGCTTTGCGGAAATCAATATGAAAGAATCCCAGTACGCTCTGCATGCCGCCATAGTCACGTTTAAGGATGAAGACTTACTACTGGGAACGGCTGAGCATAATCGGCCGCTTTACGTGACTGGGTACAGCGATGGAGATCAGATTAATCGCATATTGATTGATTCGGGATCCTCAATGAACATCATGAACTTGCGGACTCTGAAGAGTTTGTCAATAGACGTCCGACACCTGTCAAGGGAAAGGATTGTAATTCAAGGCTTCAATCAAAACTGCCAGCAAGTTCTGGGGTCTATAGCTTTGTCAATCAAATTTGGGGATCTGCAAACTGAAGCTAAGATATACGTGATCGACGCTGACACGTCTTATAAAATTCTCTTGGGATGGCCATGGCTCCATGATTACGGCATCATTCCGTCAACTCTCCATCAATGCATGAAGTATACTAAAAATGGCGAAGAAAGACGCATTGACGGAGACATCCAGCCGTTCGGTGTGCATGAAGTCCGATATGAAGATTCTCGGTACTTCATGAACCACCAAAATACTAAGCCACAACTGACCGAGGATAGAGCGGCCCCAAGATTCAAAAGCAAATCTGAGCCGGTTGTCACTTTCAAAAGCAAAAACGCCCAAGTGCGCCCTCATCTTGGCAGCGACACTGATGAGTCCGACGCTGGAAGTCCGGCCTTCCGTAAAAATCGCCCTCGTTTCGGTAGCGATACGGACGAATCCGATACTGAAAGCCTATCTAGCAGCAAAGTCCGCCCTCATCTTGACAGCGACACTGAAGAGTCGGAGGAAGAGGACCTGCCATCCAACAGCTGTGCAGATTGGACCTCCATGCAGCAAGCGAAACTACGAGAGACCTTCAAAATTGCAGAAGGGTCCCTGGCCATCACAAGGGTGCCGGAACGGTTGTGCAAAGAGCTCGATGCATTGTCAGTCTCTACCGTGGACTAGCTGAAAACTTTCAACGTTCCCGGGAGGAAAAGTGGACAGAAGGGCATCCTGTTTTATGGGTCAAACCCCGTTGTGCATCCGGACGATTTGTCTGTCGCGTGCCTTCCCTATGAGAGAGGCATAAGAGCCGTCCTCAATCCCAGATACTATGCACCCAAGATACGGGAATATTTCAAAAGGTGCGGATGCCGGTTATATCAAACGGAGTCCGAAGTAAAGTTTTATGAAAGGCTATAGCATCCGCCCCAGGTCCGAGCACTCATCGATGGACGAATTCCAGATAGACGGGGCATAGGCTTCATTCAACATGATTCCAAAGCATGCTACATGATCCATGCTGGTAAAGCCAGTGAAAGATCAAATGATGATGACGAGATAGCCGAGCCAGAAGAAGCTCCTCAAGAGCTCGAAGATGGCGGGCAAGCAACCTTTGACGAGCTAACCGAGATTGACTTAGGAACGCCCGATAATTCAAGGCTGACCTACATCAGCTCACTCTTGTCAGAGGAAATGAAAGAGCAGATAATTACCCTGCTGCATGAGTTCGTCGACTGCTTCGCGTGGACATACAAAGAAATGCCTGGCCTTTTCCCTGAAGTGGCCGTGCATAAACTGGCTATATCTCCTGATGCCAAGCCAGTCAAACAAGCTCCTCGAAGAATGAGAAGGGAACTAGAAGAAAAAGTCATCGAGGAAACCAAGAAGCTCATCGATGCCGGCTTCATCAGGGAAGAGAAATATGCGGACTGGATCGCATGCATAGTCCCGGTGAAGAAGAAAAATGGGCAGATCCGAGTTTGTGTCGATTTCAGGGACCTCAACAAGGCATGCCCTAAAGACGACTTCCCGCTTCCGGTCATGGAAATGATGGTCGATGACACCTCAAATTACGAGCTGTTCACCTTCATGGATGGCTCGTCTGGATATAATCAGATCAAGATATCGCCTGAGGATGAGAAGCACACAGCATTTCGAACTCCGATCGGAATATATTGCTACAAGGTGATGCCGTTCAGACTGAAGAACGCAGGTGCTATATACCAAAGGGCAATGACCAATATCTTTGAGGACTTAATCCATAAAGTCGTCGAATGCTTTGTTGATGATCTGGTCGTCAAGACTAAAGCCAAGGCCGATCACATCCAAGATCTTAGGACCGTTCTCACGAGACTGAGGGAATACGATCTGAAGATTAATCCTCTAAAGTGCGCTTTTGGCGTGTCATCGGGAAAATTCCTGGGCTTCATAGTCCGACATCGGGGGATCGAAGTTGACTCATCAAAGATAAAATCCATCATGGAGATGCCCCCTCCGAAGAGTCTGACGCAGCTAAGATCTTTTCAAGGCAAGCTTGCTTATATACGAAGGTTTATCTCAAATTTATCGGGAAGATGTAGGCCCTTTCTCAAAGCTCATGAAGAAAGGAGCTCCTTTTGTCTGGGATGCCAAATGTCAAGAAGCGTTCGAAAGCATCAAACAGTACCTGTTGCACCCTCCAGTGCTTGCTGCCCCTATTCTAAATAAACCGTTGATTCTCTATACTGCCGCGCTAGATGAGTCACTCGATGCACTCCTTGCCCAGAACAACGAGGAGGGAAAGGAGAATGCCCTCTACTACCTCAGTCGAACTTTAGTCAGGGCGGAACACAACTATTCCCCGATCGAAAAGCAATGCCTGACTCTGATATTCGCTGTGAAGAAGCTGAGGCACTATCTGCTCGCTCATCAAGTTATGCCGATCTCTAAGGTCGACCCGCTCAAACACTTAATGACCAAATCAAGCTTAGCCGGTAGAATGTCAAGATGGGCTATCATGCTACTTGAGTTTGACATAGTTTATACTCCTCAAAAAGCAGTAAAAGGGCAAGCTCTTGCAGACTTCCTTGCTGCTCATCCCGTTCCAGAAGGGTCACCGCTCAATTGCGAGTTACCCGACGAACAAGTGCTGCACTTCGAGGAAGGTGAGCCATGTTGGGAGCTCTACTTCGATGGAGCCTCATCAATAAGGACCTCCAGCAAATCAAGCGTCCCGGAGGTAAAAGCATGGATAGGATTGGTGTTCATCACACCATCGATAGGAACCCTACGGTGTTCTTTTGCTCTCACCGAGCCTCGCACAAACAACGAGGCTGAGCACGAAGCTCTGATAGCTGGTCTGGAGCTCACCATAGAAATGGAAATCCTTCGGCTACGGGTTTACGGTGACTCCCAGCTTGTCGTCAACCAAGTAAGCGGCGACTATAAGATATGCAAACACGAGTTAGCTCAGTACAGAAGCCGGGTGGTGGAGCTTATGAAACAATTCACCTATATTGAGCTGATGAGAGTTCCTAGGGCATTGAATGGAAAGGCTGACGTACTTGCCCGCTTAGCCAAGGAGCTGGCTGATCCTGACATGGATGAAATTCTGATCACAGTCAGGAGCCGGCAAATTCTAGCCCCAGTCTCTCTACGAGAAGAGGAAAGCGTGGAACAGAAGAGCAGTCCTGCCGAAGAAGCTTCGATCGTTCAAGACGATCCCGATTGGAGAGAACCCTTCGTAGAGTACCTCCGATACGACAAGCTGCCCGAAGGAAAATCTGCGAGGATTCAGCTAAAAAAGAGAGCTCTCCGATACGTGTTTGTAAATGACACGCTATACCGCAGGTCATATGACCAACTCTGGCTCAGGTGTCTGTCATTGACCGAAGCCTAAAAGGTCATGAAAGAAGTTCACTCGGGCATTTGCGGTGCTCACCAATCTGGCCCCAAGATGCGACTTCAAATTAAACGGCTTGGGTATTACTGGCCCACCATGATACGGGATTGTGGAGAGCATGCAAAGAAATGTTATATCTGCCAAATGCACGGTGATTTCATTCACAAGCATCCCAATCCGTTGTATCCTACGGTAGCGTCATGGCCCTTCGAAGTTTGGGGCACCGACATAGTTGATCCAAGTGATCCTCCGTCATCTAAAGGCTACCGGTTCATACTGGCTGCAACAGACTACTTCTCCAGATGGGCTGAAGCTGTCCCGCTAAAAGAAGTCAAGACAGAAGATATTCTGACATTCTTCCAGCATAATATTCTATACCGCTTCGGTACGCCAAGAAGAATCATTTTTGACAACGGGCCTTCTTTCAAGAGCTTCAAAGTCTCAAGGTTAACTACTCAGCACAAGATAGACTGGAGATATTTCTCCATCTATAATCCAAGAGCCAATGTGCTAGCTGAAGCCTTCAATAATACTCTATGCAAGCTGCTGAGGAAAAATGCTTCAGCCAACAAGAGAGACTGGAATCTCAAACTTCACGAGTCGTTGTGGGCATATCGTACCACGCACCGTACTCCAACTCAGTCCACTCCATACTCATTGCTCTTCGGAGTGGAGGTGGTCCTCCCCCTCGAAGCCGAAGTTCCAAGCTTAAGAATGGCCGTTCAGCACGAGTTGACGGAGGAGGAAAACGTGCTCCTTCGGCTGGAAGAGCTTGACGTCCTCGAAGAAAAGAGGCTCACGGTACAGCAAAATCTAGAGCTATACCGAGCCCAAATGTCACGGGCCTATAACAAGATGACCCGTCTCCGCGCTTTTAAGAAAGGTGAATTGGTGTTGGTCCTCAAAAGACCGATCATCCCCAATCGACATGCCAAGGGAAAATTCGAGCCAAACTGGGAAGGACCATACGTCATCGAGAAAGTGTTTGATGGAGGATCCCACCAGCTGATAAATGCCGAAGGAGAAAGGCCCATGCCACCTATCAATGGCCGATATCTCAAGAAATATTACGCGTGAATGCTCCAAGTCGCAGGCAAATTGAGCACACAAGCCCTACGGTCTGGATCATACATCCTGCAAAACCGTATACAATCTACGGACGCAAACGACCCCTATCTTTCCCAAAGTCCTACCGGCGAGAATACATTTAAAGTCCCATCGGCCTAAAAAAAAGGATATGTCTACAAGCAAAACGGGCACGGATGAAAACCCGAAAGGGCTCCGTGAGTAAAAACAGCGGGACTGTCGGCGAGTTTGTGAAAACCCGAAAGGGCGCAAACTCATGAGAAAAGATAAAATACACTCGCAAAGTTCTCTCGACCTTGTGAGGAGAAAATCCCTGCGTGGGATCCTTATAACTCACAATGGAGCAACACACTTAGGAATCCCTACGATTCCTAAGGAGAACATACACCTGCGAGATCCTCTCGACTCGTAGGGAGAAAATGCTTTTATGAGACCTTTACGGCTCATAAAATTGAAAAGCCCTAGGCGATAGGGATCTAAACCTGTCTCCTGAGCCATCGCTCCCCAACGGGCAACGACAAATGATGAGTCGCTCCTGGCATTTCGCTTCAGTGTTAGCGGTGCTGATGCCGACTAAAAACCTAAATCCCAAGTTTTCCCAACGGCAAATGATGAGTCGCTCCTGGCACTGCTTCAGTGTTAGCGGTGTTGATGCCGACCCAAAAACCAAATCCTAAGTCCTCTCGGGGCAAATGATGAGTTGCTCTTGGCATTATTCCAGTGCAGCAATACCGATGCCAAACAAGATCCAAATTCCAAGTCCCAAAACGGTGAATGATGAGTCGCTCCTGGTACCATATTCCAGTGCAGCGATGCAGACACCAACCAAAATCCAATTTCTCAAAATTCTCCCGGCCCTACGGTTAGTCCCCAAATTGACTACCGTATACAATCCATGGGCTCAAATAATTCTCATCATTCCCATACCCCACTGCAATCACCAGTCTAGCGGCCAGTCTCTTCCCTTGGACTTATGCTCCATTTGGGAAGACCCACTCATGTGTCCTCATGATACATGAGGAGAACAAACTTACGAGATACTCTTGACTCGTAAGAAAACACCTTCGTGGGATCCTTACGACTCACAAAAAAAAAACACTTAGGAGTCCTCACGACTTCTAAGGAGAAAGTACACCTACGAGATCCTTTCTACTCGTAGGGAGAAAATGCTTTTATGTGACCTTTACGGATCATAAAATTGAAAAGCCTTAGGTGATAGGGATCTAAACCTGTCTCCTAAGCCATCGTTCCCCAACAGGAAAAGGCAAATGATGAATTGCTCCTGGCACATGTGCTTCAGTGTTAGCAACGCCGATGCCTACCCTAATACTAAAATTCCAAACTCCAATCCAATAGACCCCTAAGTCTTTAAACTGGGAATAGATGACCTCTAAGTCGTTGAACTGGGAACAGATGACCCCTAAGTCGTTAAACTGGGAATGAGGGAAATCCCCTCACGGCAAATGATGAGTTGCTCCCGGCATTATTCCAGTACAGCAATGCTGATGCCGACCCAAAAACCAAATTCAAAGTCCCACCCGGCAGCACTTCTAAGCTCGAAAGTCCCGCTGGATATGTAGGAAACTTCCAAAACAAATCAAATCAAACAAATCAATCCCGACACCGTAAGAAGCGGAGCAAGTCATCGGCCGTCCAAGTCGCAAAAAGGGTAGCATCGACGGTCCACGTCGCTAAAATGGCAGCACCGGCCATCCAAGTCGCAAAAAGGGCAGCACCAACCGTCCAAATCGCAAAAAGGGCAGCACCGACCGTCCAAGTCGCTAAAAGGGCAGCACCGACCGTCCAAGTCGCTAAAAGGGCAGCACCGACATGTCACTAAAATGGCAGCACCGACCGTACAAGTCGCAAAAAGGGCAGCACCGACCGTCCAAGTCGCTAAAAGGGCAGCACCGACCGTCCATGTCGCAAAAATGGCAGCATCGACCGTCCACGTCGCTAAAAGGGCAGCATCGACCGTCCAAGTCGCAAAAAAGGCAGCATCGACCGTCCACGTTGCAAAAAGGGCAGCACCGACCGTCCAAGTCGCTAAAAGGGCAGCACCGACCGTCCAAGTCGCAAAAAGGGCAGTATCGACCGTCCACGTCGCTAAAAGGGCTGTATCGACCGTCTACGTCGCTAAAAGGGCAGAACCGACCGTCCAAGTCGCTAAAAGGGAAGCACCGACCGTCCACGTCGCTAAAAGGGCAGTATCGACCGTCCACGTCACTAAAAGGGCAGCACCGACCGTCCACGTCGCTAAAAGGGCAGCAACGACTTCCTCGTCGGAATTATGCTCCGCCTTGGAATCAAATCAACCAGACACTCCATATCGGAGACACGTCAAGCATCGACCGTCCATGTCGTAAAAAGGGCAGTGCCAGCTTCCCAAAAAGCGGGAACCAAATCAAGTCGCCTCCACGTGAAAGATGATCCATCAATTTCATGCACACGACCCACATAAGCTGTGTGCATTTATTGATGGGGGGCATTTTGTTGGGGTCGAAATTTACACCCCGGTTGACCAAGTCAAAATCAAAGTCAACTCCAAGCCAAGTAGGCCCAAGCCCAGGTCAAGTGGGACAATGCCCGGGTCGAGCCCGAACACGAAGCGTCTGGCCTTCCGCCATGCCAAAATAAAATTTTTGTAATAAATAATTTTGGTGCATTTTCTTATTTTATTTTTTGAATAAATGTAAGAAAAATGGGCTTAAAGCCAAATTTTTATAAAGCCCATGACTTATGTGCAAAAAGAAATAGCACATGAGGCATGAGATGAGCAAAATGCCATTTTTGTAAAGCCCAAGGAGCTATATGTAAAGTGTATAGCCTATAAAGGTAAAGATGATGAAAATATCTCAACAACTTTCTCTCTCTCTAAAAAATCAAGGTCTGTGTCTTTTTCTCCTTCCTCAAGGTTCTAAACCTTCTTCTTTATTTTGAATTAAATCAAGACTTTTACTCTTCCTTTTCTAAAACTAAATAGCTTTTCACCACAAAACCCACAATGGGGAGCTCAGATCTTGCATTAGATCTCAAAAAGGGGAGATCTTGAATCTCATCCCCTTTTTCCTCCAAGATCCGGCCAACAAAGAGGAGGAAGGAGGAGACCCATCTCCGAAAATCCCAGTCAAGAGAAGATCCAAGACTCAAGAGAGAAGAACCTCTGAATATTTTTTTAGGGAGTTCAACTCCAAGACCCAAATTCTCAAAGGAGTTTAACTCCTAATCCAGACCTTCAGGAGTTTAACCCCACTCAAAATCCTCCTTTTGGAGTTTAACTCCTATTTCTGGGGTAAAACCCCACTCTTTTCGCCAGCGCCCAAAACGCCAGCGCCCGAGCGTCCACGTGTCGGGCACGTGAGGCGCTAGCGCCTGAGCGCCCACGTGCTGGGCACGTGAGGCGCTAGCGCCCTAGCGCCCACGTACGCCCTAGCGCCCATAGCGCTAGCCCCAGCGCCCATAGCGCCCGTGCCCAAGCGCTTAGCGCTAACTTAAGCGCCCAAGCGTTGGCGCTCACGCGTCCTTTGGACGCCTTTTCCCCTTCATTTTACATGTACTCTACACTAAAAACACCTCTCCCGTTAGAAATTTTTTCTAACGGGACGCTGCCCTGCACCTCGCAAGGGGGCTGCTAGCCCCCTGTTCCCCTCCGAAAGACGGCGCGACACCGCGTCTTGCCTGAGATTCGGGGCAGATGCTAATTAGTGCTATCCGTCCACCTCTTCGAAGATGCCAAGTTGATTTATGGCATCACGTATCGAAGGTTTAGACGGATGCGTCCGATGTAGCAGACTTCGTCAGATTCCCCCTCGTTTGAGGGGTTTTTGATTGTGGGGACGCTCTTCCCTGCAGGCGCAAGCCCCTGCAGTTAATTACGCTACCGCATTGCGGTAACAACTTTCTCCTTCTCCAGATGGTCACTTCGTGTCGTGGGTGTCTGTTTTGTATTTTGTTGCCCGTGGATTGTTTACGGAGACCAATTTATGTCGTCGCCCGTAGGGCGTGGACTAGTCCAAATCCGTATTATCTTAGATTTGGGTTTGGGGGGGTTTGGTTTGAGGATACGTCAGCCATACTTGAGGCTAAGATCAACTCAAACGTTTGTTAAGGATACGTTAGTCTAACTTTGTGACTAAGATCAACTTAACGGGATCGTTTAGATCCGACAAAAGAGCGTTTGGACTCTAATGTTCCAGTTTAGGGACATAGTGGTCCATTGATGTATGGCCGTCGGGACCCGTCACCTCTCTGACGACGTTGAAGGATTACAACGACGGATGTCAGAGGAGTTCAGGGATGTACCCTCGAGCCAGAGTTAATTGGGGGGATTTATAGTCCACTCTGTTTGAAGGTTTAAGGATACGTTAGCCATCCATGAGGCTAAGATCAACTTAAACGGGACCGTTTAGATCCGACAAAAGAGCATGCGGGGCTCTATTGTTCTAGTTTAAGGACATTACAGTCCATGGGTAGTTTTAAGGACATTGCGGTCCATGGGTAGTTTAAGGACATTGCGGTCCGCTGTTAGTTTTAAGACATCTCGGTCAAGGTTAAGGACGTCGTAGTCCACGGGTTTAAGGACCCCACAGTCCGTTGTTAGTTTTAAGACATCTCGGTCAAGGTTAAGGACGTCGTAGTCCATGGGTTTAAGGACCCCACAGTCCGTTGTTAGTTTTAAGACATCTCGGTCAAGGTTAAGGACGTCGTAGTCCATGGGTTTAAGGACCCCACAGTCCGTTGTTAGTTTTAAGACATCTCGGTCAAGGTTTTGGACGTCGTAGTCCATGGGTTTAAGGACCCCACAGTCCGTTGTTAGTTTTAAGACATCTCGGTCAAGGTTAAGGACGTCGTAGTCCATGGGTTTAAGGACCCCACAGTCCGCTGTGCTCTGGATGCTTCACACGGGTTCACTGCCGTGCTTGGCGAGGACCAGGCTCCGCTCTGGACGTTTTCCACGGGGTCAAAGAGTGACATTATCCGCGTTCCACGTAACCAGGAATTTGCATTAGACATGAGTTTAAGGACCCCACAGTCCATATCAATGTGTGGTCGTCGGGACCCGTTACCTCTTTGAAGACATTGAGGGATTACAATGCCAAGTATCAAAGGAGTGACGAGATGTACCCTAGAACCGGAGTGGATTAAATAGTCCTTGGCCCAATTTGGGGTCAAGACGAATTAATTATGTTATGAGTCCATTGGACTAGTTAATCACCAATTGAGGACTTATGGCCATCTTGGGCCAAGTCCAATCAGGAGAGGCTTTGCCTCTATCCGTTTAGGCCAATTGGGCCAAAGCATAGTGTTAAACACTACAGAGCAGTCAGTGTTGAACACTGGGAATGGGGTTGACAAATTAGTGTTTAACACTAAGAGATAATTGGTGTTAAACACCAGCAACAAGGCTTTTCAAATTAGTGTTAAACACTAAAACAGATCAGTGTTGAACACTGCAGATGAAGCTTTTTATTTAGTGTTGAACACTAAGGCCCAACAGTGTTTTAACACTGGGCTCGAGAGTTTTAATTTAGTGTTAAACACTAAGGCAAGAGGGGTCACGTGGCAGCACGTGAGAGCGCCCTCCCTTTATTTATTCTGAGATTATCGTGTCTTTCAGAGCGTCACGTGCCATCACGTGATAGGCATTCAAATGCCTATGTATTAAAGCTTCTGCCGAGGGTCACGTGGGTCACGTGGGGTGTTGCCTTAAGGGGCTTTCTGTAGATCTCTTGGGGGGTCACGTGATGGCACGTGACCCTGCCTCTATGTATTTTGTTTAGAGGCTTTGTTAATCTTTTTTTCAGGAATTAAATTCCTCGAGCTGTAAATTTCGGAGGAATTAAATTCCTACTTCCTTTCGAAGACTTATGTTCTGGAATAGAGTTTAACTCTGAATTTTTTTGTAGGAATTACATTCCTCATATATGTGAAGGGCTGAATAGGGTTAAACCCTAATAAAAGCTTTTAAGGAATTGAATTCCCATTCCCTGTTAAATGATGATTAAGGGAATTAAATTCCCGTTATTTCAACAGAACTAAGTTCTTAATTAGGGTTAAACCCTGTTTCTTTTTATTCTGAAGGAATTAAATTCCCATGGTATAGGGTCAAGCCCTAACTTTTATTTTAAAGGAATTAAATTCCTATAGTTCTGTGAGAATTAAATTCTCGTGCTTGTATTCCTTCTCCATGTTTTGGATCTGCATGGCAGGATCTCAACCCATTGAGAATTAAATTCTCAACCTTAAGGGGAGATGTGCACTTTGCAGGTCCTCCATCAAAGAGAGAAGAAATATGTTCTTCTGTTTTTACATTATCAGAGTTAAACTCTGTTGAGAATTAAATTCTCTTTCTTTCAAAAGGCCTTCCCTTTCTTACCTAGGGTTTTTTGCAGAGGATCCGAGTCTTTTCAAAGTATCAAAGCTCTCCTCTTTTTTTCTTTTTTTTCTTCTCTGCGCATATATATCTCTGTGTCTCTTGGCTCCTATTTATAGGAGAAGCAGCCGAATCAATCAGTTTTTGACGAATCTTTATGAAAGATTTGATTTGCATCCATCATTCTTTTTAGACCTTTGGATTATTAGGTGAATTTTATTCACCATTGGATTTCAAATCCAGGGATTTTTCCTTTGTTGTTTCGGTTAGATTTAAAGGGGAAATCTTTCCAAACCCGAGATTTTCCCATAGATAGATCACCTCTGAATCTTTAATTCGATTGGTTCCAGATAGTTGCTTTCCTTTGGAAAGATTTGAATTTCTTTCAGAATTTAATTCTGTTAACACAATGGGCTTTGAAAGCCGGTCACGTGTGACCACGTGACCCCTGGTCACGTGTGGGCACGTGACCTCCTTGGAACGAGCCTTCTTCTTTCTTTTGCGCTCTGTCTTCTGATTGCTGTTTAAACGTCACGTGCTACCACGTGACCCCTGGTCACGTGTAAGCACGTGACCCTTGTTTGAACTCTTTTTCCTTGGAGAGTTCAAACAAGGGTCACGTGTAAGCACGTGACCCTTGTTTGAACTCTTTTTCCTTGGTTCAACTGGAGAACGAGTCTGCTGCTTTGAACGTCACGTGCCAACACGTGACCCTGGTCACGTGGAAGCACGTGACCTTTTCTGAAGGCTTTTCCTTGACTTGATCAGGGAACCGGTGTGCCTTTGACGTTTGCATTTAAATGTCACGTGTCGCCACGTGACCCTGGTCACGTGGGAGCACGTGACTCTTTCTGAAGCCCCTTTTCTTCAACGTAGTCAGGAAACTGAACTTGACTTGATGATGCCTTTTAGGTGTCACGTGCCAACACGTGACCCCTTTTTGAAGCTTTTCCCAGAAGCTTTCCTGATTTTAAATCAGGAAACAAATGCCCCCACAGCGTTGTTCTCACGTGTCTGCACGTGAGTGCAACGCTGTCACCTCTTGTGACCGTTGGATTCCTCTAGGGATCTGGGGAGACGAAGCGTTTTCATTGTCTTCTATAAATACCTCTGTCTCTTCATAAGAGCCTTCACTTTGTTCATCTTCTTCTTCTGAGAACTTTTTCTGAGAATTTAATTCTCTTCTTCCAGAGCTTAGTTCTCTGTCTTGAAACAATCTTCAGAGTTTAACTCTGTTCAAAAGGAATCCTTTTTCCTCAGGTAATGTTCTTGGACAACGATGGACCTTCACATTTCCCTGGATTTTAAATCCAAAACAAGGGTTTTTACCCTTCTTTCTTCATATTTTCCATAAGAACATGAAACTGTTTAATCTTTCAACTGTAGATCTCTTAGGGTTTAGATGATCTTTGGGGAGATGATGATGGCGGTTCAAATCCATGGAATTTAATTCCATCCAAAAATGTTTTTGGGAATTTAATTCCCTTTTCTTAATAAGGAATTTAATTCCAACGAAGAACTCGATTTCTTCACACAGAGGCTTCCTGGGGTCTCTTGGCCCGAGGTTGTTCTTCCTGCAATTAATGCAATGGGGGCTTTGTAATGAATGTCTTTTTGTGTGAATTCAATTCCTTTGATTTTATTGGATCCACTGTAGAGCCCGAGACAGATCCTGTTGGGGGGATGTGCATGGCCATCATTTTTTATTAAATGAGGATATTCCCTTTTGTTTTATTGTAACTGTTTGGTCTCATTATTAATGAGCCGTCATCCGGATTCTGTGGGGCCCATGTGTTTTATAGCCAATGGTCCCAGGAAACTTTGCTGTTGCTTTCTCCTACTAGTCTTCATGTTCATGCATGAATAAACATCGCTGACTTTCCTTTTAACGGTTTTCTTTTGTTGGATTTCAGGTGCGATGGCTTCTGCTCCACGCTTTCCCTTTTCTCGCTCGGAGGCGGCTTTTCCTCAGTCACCGTCTGATGAGGAAGCGATGGCGATGATTCGGGCTCATGACCCGAACTGCACCAACCTTCTTCAGTGGGGGTCTTGGTATAGTCAGATTATTCAGGGTCGTCGGAGTTTTCTCTGCGCGGTGCCAACGGAGCCTACTTTCCCCTTTTTACCGATGGATCCTCCAAGGACAGCTTTTGCTGTGGAAATGCCCAACTGGACTCCAACGGGGAGGCTTGAGCCTTCGACGACCGGTATTCCGAACCATCCGATTCCGGCCATAGACATACTAGGGCGGCGTATCTGCCAGGGTGAGGCCCACCCGTGGGGGCAAATTTATAAGATAGGGCTCACTCCCAGGCATCCTACGGGCTACCTTCTCTGGGCTCGCTACATCCTTTCCGCCCATCGGGCGCGGTTGTAGAAAGTTGGGCTTTATCAGGCCATATATGCGTCACTGTTCCATTACAAGTCCCCGCACGCCTGGTGGGTCAAGGCGTTTTTGAACCAGTGGAATCTTCCCACTAATACTTTTCTTCTGGGGGATCGCGAGGTCTCGATCTCTCTTGCAGAATTTTATGAAATCTCAGGATTGCCAATCAGGGGCGCACTGTATAAGGAGTTGTTGCCTTCTGACGAGTATGTCTTCGAGCCCGAGTCTGCACCGATTGACGGCCTGTCCGCTGAGAATGCTGTTCGCCATAAGCGCCCCAGCTTGATCAAGGCGCTGGGTATTTTTGATCAATTGTTCACTGAGTCTGAGGAGCAGGGTGTTACTTTTAAAAGCTTCATTTCCTGCTTCCTTCGTGAGGATATTATATCGAAGACTGCTCCGAAGTTTGCTAACATCAGAGACCCCTTTGGGTTTGGTCCGAAGAAGCTACCGACTGCTGAATCGGACCTGCCACAGTATTATATTCCCATCGTGTCGTCGATGTCTTTTGAGTCCGTTGCAGCACCTGGTATGGATGAGGAAACATTCTTTGTGGGGTTTGTCAGTGTTTGGCTTAGCTGGTTCGTTATCCCCATGCATCGCCGCTTCATGAGAGCCTCGGTCATCTACCCGGCTCATCGTATTGCTGAGGGGACGCGGTTGGCCATCGGCATCCCGGCCTTGGCACACCTCTATAATGGATTGGGCACCACAGCTAATACCTCTACGCCTGGCGTGGATGTGGTGAACTTTTCGCTTCATTATTTCACGTCCTGGATCGAAATGCATGTATTGGGGGCGTTCGCCATGCATCAGAGGCCCTCATTTTACGATGCCTACCCCTTTCCACGACTTATGCGGCTAGTGGATGCTTCTGCCGCCGACCCGACTCAATTCGGGGCCATTCGGGTGCTAATTTCTCCTCATGCCACCGCTGGCGGGTTGGTTTTTACTGATCGGGTCTTGTCTACTCCTTCGGGTCCCGTCCAACAACTCTGGGACCAGTCGAAAGACAACGCACCTTCTCTGAAGCCCCGGGAGGCCACGCATTTGTATGCAATCAGACCGGGTTACTTGGTGTTTCGCCAGGACAATGCGGCTCTTTTCATGCGGTACAATCCGCATCGATTTGCCCGGCAGCTCGGATACGACCAGGGTGTTCCTTTCGAGGCTTTTATGGTCGCCCCGATCCCTTCGCTTGATGCTGTTCGCGATGCTGGTCATCATTTTATGAGGCTGAACACCGGCTCTTATTTCATGGTCCCTGAAGCTGAGTACATGCCTCGATGCGTGGGCGCGTTTACGGGTTGGTATCTTCATCGGGTCAACCCAATCATTCTCGAGGAAAGGAGGGTGCTTCTTGGCCACGATGCCCCTCCTCTGGCTCCTGGGGCTGAGTTACGACCGAGGGTTCCAGTCCGCTTTCCTTTGAGGGAGATTGGCACCGCGCTCATTCCAGGGGAGTCCGGGGTAGACCTTACTCCGATAGCTGGTATGCCTTTGGGTTCTCGCTCACGGGGTAAGCGGGCTCCGGTGGTAGTACCCCCGCCGGTGGCGGCACCGCCCCCCGTGGTGTCGACGATGGCGGTATCGTCCTCGGTTGTGGCACCGAGCGATAGTAACAAGGATGAGGGCGCTGAGGGCGACGTGGGCCAGCGCCGCCATAAGGCTTCGCGAGGGAGGAAGCGGTCATCCTCAGCGACCGGCTCCGGGTCTAAACGGCGGAAGAAAGCGGCTACTGCCCCGCTTGATTCTGTGGTGGAGTCTGAGCCTATCCTTGAAGACGAATCATTGGCCCTGCAAGGGTCAGACGCGGGACTTCTCTTCCCGAGTTCAGCTGACGAGGAGGCTGCACAGTTGGCCGAGGCCATACGGCGCTCAAAAGACGCGTCTCACAACGCCAAGGTTCCGAAGAAGTCTTACCCCGCTGTAATTTTCTACGAAGACCCTTCGTGGATTCGGCGGCGATTTATCGGCCCTTTGGAGGAATGGGGGGAAAGGGCTCTGAAGCAGGCCGCTTCAGAAGACGCAGCTGATGCACTCTCTTTGTGGACCGGCGGTCATGAGTCTACCCTTGAACCCCGGCGAGCCCACCTCCTTGAGAAGGAGCAGCGGCTTGAAGAAGCCATATTGAGGGCTTCTTTGCGTATAGGTACGTTGTGCTTCCTTTGTAGTCTTTCCGATTATTTATGCCTGTGCATCTGTATCATTATTCTTATTTGAATCGTGCAGAATCTTCGACGCTGGGGGAGCTCCCTACGGGCCCATTAAATCTAAAGCCCGCCGAAATTCTCAATGAAGCCTTGCTGGATGTAGAGGGGGCTGACGAGGCTGCTCCTCTCACGGTGGAGCTTCCAGCGGCGGTTCTTGACCAGGGAGTGCTTGCCCCTCTGGGGGAGGCTCCTTTGGAGGCCGCTGCCCCAATGACTCTTACCGAGGGCAACCAAGGGCCGGGATTGAGGTAGTCGGGACTACTCTCCCTTTGTTGGAGCCTGAGGTTACGGCGGAAACCGTTGAAGCTGCTATCCCCCCGGCTCAGAATGGGAGGAGTGTTGAAGGTATCCCTCTGCGTTTTAATTTAGCAACCCCTTCATAGTCTGAACTCTTTTATCTTTCTCAGAATTGCGCGGTTTGGCGGCCACGATCGCGGATCTGTCGCCTCGACAGTCATTTCAACGTTTATTGGAGATGGCAGCTCCGCAGGCGATCTCCCCTCAGCGCATTGTCCTCTCGTCTGGGCAAGGTTGGTGTCGTCCATCCCTTCTCATAGCATCGTCGTTATTTTTTTGTACTGACATTGACGTTTTCTGCAGTTCTGGAAGCCGACGACGAGGTCGAGATTCTCGAAGGGCCAGGGGAGCCTTCAGCTCCTACTTGCACGACTGTCGGTGAGTGACATTTCATTGCACTCTCACTCGTTCCTTGCTTAAGCATTTTGTTGACGTCTTTTAAATTTAAACAGCTCTGCCAGTCTCCACGGCGTTGGAGTCGCGCATCGTGATGCCACCCGGCCCTTATGCCTTGCGGGCTTCAGAACGCTTGGCCCAATTAAGCCTCGTCTCCTTGTCGTCTCTGATCGAGGAGCTTCGTGCTGGGAGCACGACCACGGCTGAAGCATTCGCTGCCGAGGCTAACGGCTCTCTTCCTTTTCTTGCCACCTACCACAGCGAAGAGGTGGTGCGAGTCTGGGTGGAGTTCTGCCGACGAGTGGAGGCTTGTCTGCACACTCTCGAGTGTTCTCGCCTTTCCTCGGAGGCCGTGGCTGCAAAGGCGGAGTTACGAGGGTTGATAGCATGGTGCGCGGCCAACATGACGTCGTGTGAGAAGAGGCTCGGTCGCAAGTTCTCGGAGAGGGAGCTAGCCTCCAAGGCGCTGGGCGAGCTTCAAGCCAATCTCACAGCCAGGGCCAACAAAGCGTATGAACTCTGGCGGGTGCTTCAGGAGTCCATCAAAGAGGTGGTGGCTCTCGACAAAGCTGCCATGTTCACTCGTGAGAGGGTCGAGGCTCATAAGGCCACTGAGAAAGAGCTTGAAGCCCGGCTCGCTTCGTATCAGGCTCAGCAAGCTCAAGCGGAGGCTCGTCTTCTGGAGATCTTGCGTCATGAAGCCGTGGCTCAGCAAAAGCAGGATGAGCTGACCAAGTTGCTGAATCGCCCGCCGGCCTGAAACATTTGTATCTTTTTCTTCCTTTTTGTACATACTCATGGATGAGAGTATTTTCTTTTTGTTTCTTCCATAAATTGTACTTTATACCCGTTTTGGTTTATGAATAAAATATACATTTTTCTTCTAAATGGTGTGTCTCCTTTTCATTGAATGCGTTTGTGGACAATTTATCTTGATCTCCTCGCAGGGCAACGATAGCTTAGGACTCAGGGTTAAGATCTGCTTCCTAAGACTTTTGCATTTTAAGAGCCACAAGGGTCTCATAAAGAGCTTTTCTCCCTACAGGTCGAGAGGATCCCATAGGTGTAAGTCCTTCTTAAGAATCGTGAAGGTTCTTAAGTGGGTTTTCCCTTGAAAGTCGTAAGGATCTCACAAGAGAGTTTTTCTTCCTCGCAGGTCGTGAGGACCTGCAAGTGTTGGATGTGGTCGCCCTTATCCGTGTTTCACGGGGTCAGGGGTCGCTCAAGGTATCGTAGTTTAAAGACATCACGGTCAAGGTTAAGGACCTCATAGTCCGTGGATTTAAGGACTCCACAGTCCGCTGTTAGTTTTTAGGACATCACGGACAAGGTTAAGGACCTCATAGTCCGTAGATTTAGGGACTCCACAGTCCGGTGTTTGGTTGCAGGGACCCGTCACCTCTTTGAAGACGTTGAGGAATTACAACGCCGGGCATCAAAGGAGTGAAGAGATGTACCCTTAAACCAAGGCAAAATCTGTAGGGAATCGGGGTAGTTGATCGTTAGTTTTAAGACATCACGGTCGAGGTTAAGGACATCATAGTCCGTGGATTTTAAGGACTCCACAGTCCGGTATTTGCTCTGGATGCTTCACACGGGCTCACTGCCGCGCTTGGCGAGGACCAGGCTCCGCTCTGGACGTTTTCCACGGGGTCAAAGAGTGACATTATCCGCGTTCCACGTAACCAGGAATTTTGCACTAGATGCTTCACACGGGTTCACTGCCGCGTTAGGCGAGGACTAGGCTCCGCTCTGGATGCTTTGCACGGGTTCACTGCCATGCTCTGCGAGGACCAGGATCCGCTCTGGACGTTTTCCACGGGGTCAAAGAGTGACATTATCCGCGTTCCACGTGACCAGGAATTTTGCACTAGATGCTTCACACGGGTTCACTGCCGCGTTAGGCGAGGACTAGGCTCCGCTCTGGATGCTTCGCACGGGTTCACTGCCATGCTCTGCGAGGACCAGGATCCGCTCTGGACGTTTTTCACGGGGTCAAAGAGTGACATTATCCGCGTTCCACGTGACCAGGAATTTTGCACTAGATGCTTCACACGGGTTCACTGCCGCGTTAGGCGAGGACTAGGCTCCGCTCTGGATGCTTCGCACGGGTTCACTGCCATGCTCTGCGAGGACCAGGATCCGCTCTGGACGCTTTCCACGAGTCAAAGAGTGACATTATCCGCGTTCCACGTGATCAGGAATTTTGCACTAGATGCTTCACACGGGTTCACTGCCGCGTTAGGCGAGGACTAGGCTCCGCTCTGGATGCTTTGCACGGGTTCACTGCCATGCTCTGCGAGGACCAGGATCCGCTCTGGACGTTTTCCACGGGGTCAAAGAGTGACATTATCCGCGTTCCACGTGACCAGGAATTTTGCACTAGATGCTTCACACGGGTTCACTGCCGCGTTAGGCGAGGACTAGGCTCCGCTCTGGATGCTTCGCACGGGTTTACTGCCATGCTCTGCGAGGACCAGGATCCGCTCTGGACGTTTTCCACGGGGTCAAAGAGTGACATTATCCGCGTTCCACGTAACCAGGAATTTTGCTGATTGTATCCGTATTTCACGGGATGAAGGTTTGACTGTTGGCGATATGTATTCCACCGAGCCATGGAACTGGGAGTGGCCGCTGTTCCGCTCAGCTTGAAGTTGTGTCCGTTGTTACGAGACGATCTCCAGGTTGTTTGTGAACCGTCGAGATTTGGCTTCCTCTCATGATGAAACCTGGGGGGAGGAGTATGATCCCTTCTTTGTTTGCGCCCCTGGATTGTATACAGGGATTGTTGTAGTATCACCTGTAGGGCAAAAAGGTTTCATATTTCCATCATTTCTTTTATTCTTTCCGCGATGCTCTATCATTTCAGCTTTTTATATCGCGAAGGTCGCGATTGCCCAATCATTTCGGCTATTTTTCGCGGTGCCCAATCATTTCGGCTATTTGTTTTATTTTTACTCGCTGTTTTTTATTGCGAGTTGCCCCATCATTTCGGCTATTTTTCATGCATACATTTTTACTTGCTGCTTTTTATTGCAAGTTGCCCCATCATTTCGGCTATTTCGTAGGCATGTGTGGCCTGCTAGCTTTTTCGCCGCAAGCTCGGATTTTGGACACCGATTTCGGCATCAGCATCGCTGCAACTGGGATGTTGCCAGGAGCGAATCATCATTTGCCATGAAAGAACTTGGGATTTGATACCGGTTTAGGTATCAGCATCGCTGCAACTGGAATATTGCCAGGAGCGAATCATCATTTGCCTCTGTCGATGTTGAACAAAGGTGGCTTAGCAAACAGGGTTAAGGTCCTGTCGACTAAGGCTTTTGACTTCATGAGCCGTAAGGGTCTCACAAAGGTATTTCTCCCTACAAGTCGTGAGGATCTTGCAGGTGTATTTTCTCCTTAGGGATCATGAGGATTCCTAAGTGTATGTTCCTCTGTAAGTCGTAAGGATCCTACAAGAGGGTTTTCTCCTTATGGGTCGAGGGGACCTACAAGGGTTGGACTTTGCTGGGGAAATGTTTATTCGCGCCCGTGGATTGTATACAAGGGTCAGTATTGAGCCTCTTGTAGGGCAATATCGAAGGTTGTGGAGGATTTGCTTAAGAACAGGTTCAGGCTTCTGTAACTTAAGACTTTCAAATCTCATGAGCCGTGAGGGTCCCATAAGAGAATTCTCCTTACGAGTCGTGAGGATCTCGTAAGTGTATTTTCTCCTTAGGAATCGTGAGGATCCCTAAGTGTGTTTCTCCTTTGTGAGTCGTAAGGATCTCACACAGGTGGTTTCTCCTTACAAGGTCGAGAGGACCCTACAAGTGTCTTTTAACGAGGTTGCGCCCTTTCGGGTTTTCACAAACACTCGCCGGTAGTCCTGCTGTTTTTACTCACGGAGCCCTTTCGGGTTTTCATCCGTGCCCATTTTGCTTATGGACATACCGTTTTTTTTTATATTCTTTTTCACTTTTTTTTTTCTCCTTTTTTTTTATCTCGTCAGCCTAAAGATGCTGCGGTAGTAGTTTTAGGGACGTTTCGGTCCGTTGTTAGTTTAAGGACGTTTCGGTCCGTTGATAGTTTAAGGACGTTTCGGTCCGCCGTTAGTTTAAGGACGTTTCGGTCCGTCGTTAGTTTAAGGACGTTTCGGTCCGTCGATAGTTTAAGGACGTTTCGGTCCGTCGTTATAGGAAGGCCGGCTGCTGCTTGTAAAGTCTGAGCCTAGGAAGATAGTGAGCGGACATAGTCGTCGTCATCCATCATTGACCTAGGCTACAACTTATTAAGCGTGGTATTTCTTCAAGAAGCGGCCGTTTATTGGCCTGAAAGGCCTTTCACCGTGCATGTCCATGAGTAGGTAGGCTCCACCCTGGTAGACCTTGTCTATGATGTACGGGCCTTCATAGTTTGGCTCAAATTTTCCCCGCTTGGCACGATTGGGGATCATGGGTCTTTTGACCACTAGTACGAGTTCGCCTTGGCGGAATGTCCTCGGCCTGGTCAATCTTTCGTACGAGCGCGTCATCTTTGCTTTGTAGGCTTCCAGATGTTGTTGCGCTATGAGCCGGGTTTCATCGAGGGCATCAAGCTCCTCAAGCCGAAGGTGAGCATTTTCTTCGTTTGTCAGCTCGTGGTGGACTGCTATTCGTAGGGAGGGTAACTCTATCTCGAGGGGGAGCACTGCTTCTGTCCCAAATACCAACGCGTACGGCGTTGTGTTTGTGGCCGTCTTGAATGTAGTTCGATAAGCCCAAAGGGCTTCTTGTAGCCTTTCGTGCCAGTCTCTCTTATTCCTGGAGACGGTCTTTTTTATGATCTTCGTCAAGGTCTTATTGAAAGCCTCGGCCAGACCGTTAGCTCGTGGATTGTAAACTGAAGAATATCTCCAGTCTATATTGTGCTGCTGTGCGAAGCGGCTAATCTTATGGCTTCGGTAGGCCGGCCCGTTATCGGAGATAATCCGCCGTGGAGTTCCGAACCGATAGATGACGTGCGTCTTGAAGAAATGGAGGATATTCTCCGTCTTCACTTCCCTCAGTGGTACTGCTTCTGCCCATTTGGAGAAGTAATCAGTTGTCGCCAGGATAAAGCGGTGTCCCCGGGATGATGCTGGCTCAATGGGGCCGACTATGTCAGTCCCCCACATTTCGAATGGCCAACTAGCCAGCGTCGGGTGCAGTGGATTCGGATGTTGGTGGATGAAGTCTCCATGGATCTGGCATGAGTGGCATTGCTTCGCATACTCGAGG
Source organism: Agapanthus africanus (assembly GCA_030015575.1). Taxonomy (NCBI): domain Eukaryota; kingdom Viridiplantae; phylum Streptophyta; class Magnoliopsida; order Asparagales; family Amaryllidaceae; genus Agapanthus; species Agapanthus africanus. The sequence goes on along the minus strand of CM057351.1, from coordinate 364,354,327 downwards.
CAGTCCTGGATCATCGTGGGCCAGTAATAACCCATCCGTTTAATTTTTAACTTCATCTTTGGGCCTGCTTGGTGAGAACCGCAAAGTCCGTCATGAACTTCCTGAATGACTCTTTCTGCTTCGTCAGGTCCCAAGCATCTCAGCCATAGAGAATCAAATGATCTCTTGTATAGAGTGTCGTTGACAAAAGCGAAAGATAAAGCTCGTTTCATGAGCTGATGCCTTGAGGACGCTTCTTCGGGTATTCGGTGGGATTTGAAGTAGTCTATGAAGACTTCCCTCCAGTCTTCGGCCTTCTCACGGTCTTTTATTTGTAGGGTCGTCTGCTCAATCGGTCCCTTTTCTCTGCATGATTCCGGAGATATTTCTGCCGGGGCGAGCACTCGACGGCTTTGTACCACGATTCTGACGTCATCGAGGTTCTCGTCAGCCAGTTCTTTAGCAAGTTTGGCCAACGCGTCTGCTTTGCTGTTTTCCGCGCGCGGTATGTTCTCCAAAGTATAGGAGGGAATTTGGGTCAATAGTTGTTGCACCTTTTCGCCGTACTTCACCAATTCCGGCTTGCACGTTTGGTAGTCACCATTTACTTGACTGACGACCAGCTGAGAATCCCCGTATATGAGGAGGTCTTCAATTCCCATGTCGATGGCGATCTCGAGGCCTGCTATCAGAGCTTCGTATTCAGCTTCATTGTTTGTCCTCGGCTCTGTTAAGGAGAAGGCGAAGCGCATTATCCCTCCTTGTGGAGTTGCAAAGATGAGGCCTATCCCTGATTTGATCATTGGGATACCTTGTTTCTGTTTCTTTATGGAGGACGCTCCATCGAAATAGAGTTCCCATCGGGTGCTTCCGCCGCTAATCGCATCAAATGCATGCTCGTCCGGCAAATCGCAATTCAGAGGAGAATTGGCCGGTATCGGGTGCTCGGCGAGGAAGTCGGCAATGGCCTGGCCTTTCACTGCCTTGAGAGGTTGATACGTTATCGAGAACTCGATCAAGAGCAGGGCCCACTTAGCGAGTCGTCCCGTCAATATGGCTTTCGACATCAAGTACTTAAGGGGATCTACTTTTGAAATGAGACGGACTTCATGTGCCAACGCATAGTGCCTAAGCTTTGTTATTGCGAAGATCAATGCCAAGCAGTGCTTTTCAATGGGGGAATAGTTGCTTTCTGCCCCCAGTAGAACTCGACTTAAGTAGTAGAGTGCTCTCTCTTTCCCCTGATCGTTTTCTTGTGCCCATAATGCGCCCAAGGAACCTTCGAGGGCGGTCGTATAAAGAATGAGGGGTTTTCCCTTGACCGGCGCGGCCAACACCGGAGGGTTCTGCAGGTACTGCTTGATCTCGTCTAGTGCACCTTGACATTTGTGATCCCAAACGAATGGAGTTCCCTTTTTCATCAGGTGGCCGTAAGGACGGCATTTGCCCGAAAGATTAGCGATAAACCGCCGGATGTATGCGAGCTTCCCTTGGAGAGACCGCAGCTGCTTGAGCGTTCTTGGCGGAGGCATTTCCATGATCGCTTTAATCTTTGACGGATCTATTTCAATACCTCGGTGTCGAATGATGAATCCCAGAAATTTGCCCGAGGAGACTCCAAACGCGCACTTGAGGGGATTCATTTTCAAATTATATTGCCGAAGGTGTTGAAATACAGTCTCCAGATGCTTTAAATGCTCCTCGTACGACATGCTCTTTACTACGAGGTCATCGATATAGCACTCGACGATGTCATGCATGAGATCGTCGAAGATCTTTGTCATGGCCCTTTGATAGGTAGCGCCAGCGTTCTTTAGGCCAAAGGGCATAACCCTGTAGCAAAATATACCCAAAGGGGTGCGGAAAGCGGTGTGCTTCTGGTCTTCGGGATGCATTTTTATCTGATTGTATCCTGATGAACCGTCCATAAAGAAGAAAACCTCGTGAGTGGACGTGTTATCTATCATTAGCTCGGTTACCGGCACCGGGAAATCATCCTTTGGACAGGCTTTATTGAGATCCCTGAAATCCACGCATATGCGTACCGTCCCATTCTTCTTCATTACCGGGACGATATTGGCAATCCAGTCGGGATATTGGACTTCTTGGATAAATCCTGAATCGATCAACTTCTTGACTTCGGCGTTGATGCTCATTTCAAGCTCGAGTCGCATCCTCCTTGGCGCCTGCTTGACTGGCTTGATATCTGGGGATATTGCTAATCTATGCACAGCAATCTCCGGATCCAATCCTGGCATCTCGGAGTAGTTCCACGCGAAGCAGTCTTTATGCCGTAGAAGCACGTTCTTTAACGCAGCCACCTTTTCTTCGGATAATAGCTCGCTGACAAATGTCGGTCGCGGGTCGTCTGCCGATCCCAACTCAATCTTCTTGAGGTTATCTGCAGTGGTATGTATACCATCTTCCAGTTCTTTTGGAGCGGGCGGAAATTCCGAGATCACCTCATCATCGCTGTTCTCAAAGCACCGGTAAAGGTCACCTACGTTCTCGGGCTCTTCCCCTAATATCGTAATCGTATAACAAGTGCGAACCCGCTCTGTGGACTGAAGTGGACCCGGTTCTGCTCTTGCGGCCTTAGGCTCATGCTTTCGCGGCGGCGTTACCTTCCAGCCGTCGGATAAAGCGAATCTACCCCGTCGGTACTGGTCCTCGACCCAGTTCTTGAAGGTGAAGCAGTCTTCGGTGGGATGTCCTATGGTTCGGTGATAAGAGCAATAACTCGGATGAGAGACCTTGCTAGCTTGCTCAGGATGTCTAGACTCTGGAAGCGTGATCATTCGATGTTTTATAGCGAGGTTGAGTAACCTCTCCGTCTTGTCTTGGGGGAAGGAATACGCTCGACTCATCTTCTTCACGAGGGACAAACCTGAGCCGCTTTTTGATTTATCTCCGTCTCTGCGTCGGGTCTTTCGCACAATGGATTGACGAGGATAAGCGTCTTTGTCTTTTGCAGCACGTTGAGATAGACGTTGCGTCCTGGCCTTCTCGTAGATGGCCATTTCGCGGTTGTGGTTTTCCCGAGCTTTCTGACCCGTTTTCCTGATAGGCTTGTTCGTTCGTTCTTCAAACGACGGACTCGATGTTTCAATCGCAGGGTCTAGTTTTAATGAAGGGTTGGCATCTCCTGACAGGGCGTCCTCTTCTTCATCAAAGGTATATATAGGGTAGCTGCTGTGAGTCCGTTCCCGTTTTCCAGCTCTTGCGTATCCAAGCCCGAGTGTTTCCGTCTTCCCGTTGGGCAACTTGCGTTGGGTCCCGGGGACATCCCAAATCTTGTTGTAGAACCGAGCCTGCCGAACAGCCTGTTTTAAGGGTACTCCTTGGCGCTTCAATAGCTTCTTTAATCCGTCCGTATAGTATCTGGGCAGACGGATGGGTTGGAGCCTGTCGAGCGTAGTATCTGCGCCATGCCAGATCTCTTTCTCTATTTTCGACTCTGAGGATCGGTAAAATAGGATCACCTTCTCGCCCCTTCGCCTGGGAGGGACGTAAAATGTTTGCAGGTCCTGCACATCGTGAGCCTGAAGCGCGTCGAGGTCCTTGTAGTGTTCTCGCGGTACCATGGTGATTTGCAAACTATGGTCATCGCCAAGGGGTGCTTGTGTCGGCAGCCGATTGGAGAACACAGCATTAACTTCATCTTCTGAATCACTTCCGAAGACTAATACGGGGGCGGGTGTCCTCAGGTTGTTGCGTTGAGATGGCCCTGCATAAACTATCTCTTCCTCTTCTTCGGTATCGCTCCCGAAGACGGGGATGGTGGCGGCGGCTTTGTTCTCCGGCTTGCGACACCTTTCTGTATCCTCGAAATCTGGCAAAAAGTACTTCGCATCTTCGTATTTACGGACTTCGTTCACGGAAAATGGGTTTAACTCACCTGTTACGGTGTATTCGAAACCATCCTTGAAGTACTTCATACACTGATGTTGTGTAGAGGGGATGATGTTGTACTCGTGTAGCCAGGGACGACCGAGCAAGGCGTTGTAGCAGGTCTTGGCGTCAATGACATGGAATTTGATGTCTGTGACGAGAAGTCCGAAGCGTCATGTTAGTATCACGGATCCGAGAGTCCGTGACGATTGTGAATCGAAACCGGAGATGGTAATTTTGTCACGAGCGAGGTGTTGCACACTCATGCAGATTTCCTTCAACACCCGAACATTAAGGAGGTTGACGGATGATCCATTATCCACCAGGATCTTGCCTATCTTGATATCATGGCAGTATCCGGAGACATATAGGGGCCGGTTGTGGTCGCACGTCCCGAGAAGGAGGTCTTCATCACCGAAAGTGACGTCGGCCGTATGCACTTCCTCCAGTTCATCCTTCATCCTTTCAGTGGCGAGGAAGGCTTGGAATTGCTCGGGTTCTTGTAACGCCTTAATTAGTGAGTCTCGCGCTTCTTTCGATAATAGGAGGGCATCAAGAATGCTAAGCTGAGAAGGTAGCTTCCTTAGGTGCGCGAGGATGTTATAGTCCACTTTACACTTCCTAGGAGGGTCTTTGGTAGCCAGCTCTTTCGTGACTTGGTCATCTAACGTGATATCTTCAGTGACCTTTTCTTTTCCCTTATCTTTTCTATTCCCGGGCCCGAGATTCTTTTCTGGGAGTGTGCGATTGCGCAGCTGAATGTTCTCGCAGATCTCCGATTCCTCCTCTTTCCCCAAAACAGATTCTTTAAAGAGAGGGCCCAGAGCCATTTCTTCATCAGAGTCGCTCCCAAAGGTGAGAACTTGTGACCCCCTGGCGTTAACCATGCAACAGTTGCCAGTCGTTCTGTTGTGCCCAACGACAGTACTTCTTCGCTCCCGACGGATCTTGCGTTTCATGCGCTTAAAATGTTGCCGATGAGCAGCATATCCTTGCCTCCATATCTTAAAGGCGTCGCACTCCTCCGTGGGATGTGAGATTTTCCGATGATATGTGCAATAGTCAGGGTGCGTCTCTACCCCATCGTGTGTGTTTCCTTCCGAGGGCGGTAGCTTCATTCCCATTGACATGGCTTTGGCAAACCTTTTCCTCGTCTTGAATATCTTCTTGTCTGCTTCGGATGCCTTATGCTCTGACAGGGGTAGTTCAACTCTTTCGTTCAGTTGCCCGCATTTGGCTCCTTCCGACGTGGTCATCTCACGCTCCTGGTCCGCTTTACATTTTAGACGAATCTCGTCTAGAAAAGCGTCGATCATTTCATCTGTTGGCCATGCGCGTTCTGGTACAGGCTCTGCCTCCAGTTTCCTAATGCCAGGAGTTTTCCCATCATCGGTAAACGAGTGGGAGATTACATTACAACTCGCCACATATCCTTCGGATTCATCCGACGAGCTTTCTCCATCATCTTCCTCTTGAAAGATGTGGTTGAGGAACTCTTGCAGTGTGACAGGAGTTCGCGCCTTTTGGTTGTACTCTTCCAATGCGTCGATTTGCTTCTGCAAGTTCGTGTGCTCTTTTCCAGGCTTCACGGACTTCTTGGATTTCTTCTTCTTTTTCTTCGAAGATTTTGACGGCTGGGCGTGAGTATTTGGGCCATTATCGCGAGTCTTCGTAGTTGGGCGGGGCTTCAACATCCTTTTGATAATTTGAGGTTCAAGAGGGTCCTTCCATTCGATCGCAGGGCACGCATGAAGGTCTCTCAGCATTCTTTTGGTTTTAGTTGACAGCACGACCTCCCATGGAGCTTCTTCAATAAAAGAACATGTTGCCCCCGGTGTATCCGCTTTCCTCAGAGCATGCGGCTGTGGTGGGTTCACCTTCCACTTTTCGGACAGTACAAACTTCCCCTGGAGGTACTGGTCTTCAATCCATCCTTTGAAGACGAAGCAATCTTCAATCGGATGGCCTATCGTCTGATGGTAAGGGCGATAGGTAGGGTTATTCACCTCGGTGGGTTGCGGCGGTCGCCTTGGATTTGGCAGGTTTATAAGTCTGTTGCGTATTGCCAGCTCGAATAGCCGTTTCGTCTTGTCCCGTGGGAACGAGTAGGGACGCTTCATCTTCTCATTATAATACCGACGCCTTTCCTCCAGTTGATCTGCCGGTTTCGGGGCGTTAGGTTGCTGTTGGGCATTCGCGACAAAGGTTGCCCTCCCTTTACCCTTGTCGTTCCGAGGTTCCGACTTCGGTGTAGGTGGTCTATGACCCATCTGGTCCATCTGAGCCAACTTGTCGATCAGAGCCTGGAATGTGGTTGGCTTAAAGAACATCATAAACTGGGAGATAGTTGCGTGAGGGTCTAGAGTTCCCACGAACATGCCCACTGCGGGTGCCTCCTCGATGCGTTGTTCACATCTCGACCACAAATTCCGCCAGCGTATAGCGTACTGGACCCAGGTTTCGCCTGGTTTTACCCTGGCGTTAATAAGTGCAGTTATTGGAGTGCGTTCGCTGGCACTTGCAAATCGCTGAGTGAACAACAACTCCATTTCAGCGAACGTTTTGATAGAATCGTTCGGGAGTTCCGAATACCATTCGAACGCTGTTTCTGATAAGCTGCCCACGAACTGGCGGAGCAACAATTTATCATCACCGCCGGTGTTACCGCAGAGGGCCCGAAACTGGGCGACATGTTGATGGGGATTGCCGGTCCCCTTATACACGTAGAATTTTGGTATCGTATAGCCTTGCGGGTATTTGATTTGGTCGTACCAGCTCGGATACGGCCGTCCCGTTTTCACGACTTGACCAGCTGCCTCAGTCGCGTGGTGGACCCGGATTTGCTGGGCTATGTAGTCAGCCAAGTCAGCCTTAGAGATTGCATCCTCCTTGGCCGTTGAGAGGGCTGGTGGTGGATTTGACGTTTCTCCTCGGTCGTCTTCAAGAACGATCGGGGGATCCTCGGCGGGTAAGTCCTGCTGGATCATCATTCCTATCACATCTTGGAAGAGAAGGCCCATCCGTTGTATGTTGGCCGCTTGTTCAGCAGCCTCTTTGTCCCTTTTCTCCAGTGTCCGGCGAAGGAATTCAGCATCGGTTTCTTCCTCTCGGCGTGCGTCTGAGGACGTTTCTGGGTTTTCTTTTGGCCCGGTGAGCACGGCCATAGCATTCATCATTTCTTGCAGCTTCTGTTGCTGTTCCTGGGCTTTCGTCACGGATCGGGTTAGCGGTCGGTGGCCCGTAGAAGTGCGGCTTTCCTCTTTTCCAGAGGCCATGTAAACAGTGTGCACCACCATGCCCCCAGACTTAGGGCGTCTGGGCTCAGTGCTTTTAGCCGTCGTTGCATGCTGCGGGGTTTTCTCTGACCTCCTCCTTTTATGAGTCAGTTGATCAGCAGCCTTTTGGGGTTTAGCCTGGTGACCAGCTTCCGGTTGGATTTTCAATTTCTTGTGCTGGCGGGAGAAGTTTGGATCGATGATCGAGTCCCGTGCCTGCCGCCAAACCTTATAGATTTTGGAAGACAGCTGTTGAGGAGATCGGGGTTGTTCGGGTTTTATTTCGACAACCTCTTTTAATGAGGGAGGAGACCTCTTCAGTACTGCCGTAGGAGAATTCCTTCGCACCTTATTTAGCATTTCAAAGCTGTTCCCAGTTGGAACAGCAGCATTAACTTCTGCCACCGGGGCCGATGGAGTCAACCCGGAGGGGGAGTTGCCCCCAGCCTTCCTCACTCGGCGCCAATGGCGACGTCGAGCGTGTCGAGCGGACGGTGTAGGGTCAGCGGTAAGAATGGTTTCGTCTTGCCCCCTGTCTGGGTGGGGGGTCGCAGTTGGTATTAGCCTGTCAAAGACCGATGTCCTTTGGGCAGTAGGAGCGGGAGCTGAAGCCGTTAATCTTGTAAAGACCGACCTTTTGGCCGGAGAGGCTGCCTTGACGACTTCGGGAGCAGGAGCAGCCACTTTCTTGGAAGCAGCCTTCTCTGAGATTGTAGGCCCCATGATGGGTTTGCAGGATTTCTGGCCCAATCTAGAAAAGACCGAGGCGTTGACGTTGGGCGACTCGTTGAGAGGAGCCGCGGCAGGGGTAAGACGATCAAAGACCGACTTCTTGAGAGCTTCCGTTGTCAGCACTGGAGCGATGAAGTTCGTCGGCGGGACCATGGTCCCAAAGAACAATCCTGTGGTGGCGCGAGCGACCTGTTCCACGGGCATTGTGAATAGCGAAGCAGCTTGGGGTCCGTAGGCTATACCCCCTGGCGAGGCAGAGCGTTGGTTGCAATTGCAGTCTGAGCAGTTGGAGAATTTCACGGAAGTAGAAGCCATCGATCCTTTGCTTTCTGCAATAAGCAAGACGCCAATTCTTAGTATCTTGAAACCCAAGGGCAACCATTAGCGAACCGCGTTTGGTTCGCGAGTCACGACACACGAAGTGTGGAGTGGAAAGAGGAAAAGGTCCCACCGGGCGTGCCAGAATCTGTTCCCCTCCGAAAGACGGCGCGACACCGCGTCTTGCCTGAGATTCGGGGCAGATGCTAATTAGTGCTATCCGTCCACCTCTTCGAAGATGCCAAGTTGATTTATGGCATCATGTATCGAAGGTTTAGACGGATGCGTCCGATGTAGCAGACTTCGTCAGATTCCCCCTCGTTTGAGGGGTTTTTGATTGTGGGGACGCTCTTCCCTGCAGGCGCAAGCCCCTGCAGTTAATTACGCTACCGCATTGCGGTAACAACTTTCTCCTTCTCCAGATGGTCACTTCGTGTCGTGGGTGTCTAATTTGTATTTTGTTGCCCGTGGATTGTTTACGGAGACCAATTTATGTCGTCGCCCGTAGGGCGTGGACTAGTCCAAATCCGTATTATCTTAGATTTGGGTTTGGGGGGGTTTGGTTTGAGGATACGTCAGCCATACTTGAGGCTAAGATCAACTCAAACGTTTGTTAAGGATACGTTAGTCTAACTTTGTGACTAAGATCAACTTAACGGGATCGTTTAGATCCGACAAAAGAGCGTTTGGACTCTAATGTTCCAGTTTAGGGACATAGTGGTCCATTGATGTATGGCCGTCGGGACCCGTCACCTCTCTGACGACGTTGAAGGATTACAACGACGGATGTCAGAGGAGTTCAGGGATGTACCCTCGAGCCAGAGTTAATTGGGGGGATTTATAGTCCACTCTGTTTGAAGGTTTAAGGATACGTTAGCCATCCATGAGGCTAAGATCAACTTAAACGGGACCGTTTAGATCCGACAAAAGAGCATGCGGGGCTCTATTGTTCTAGTTTAAGGACATTACGGTCCATGGGTAGTTTTAAGGACATTGCGGTCCATGGGTAGTTTAAGGACATTGCGGTCCGCTGTTAGTTTTAAGACATCTCGGTCAAGGTTAAGGACGTCGTAGTCCACGGGTTTAAGGACCCCACAGTCCGTTGTTAGTTTTAAGACATCTCGGTCAAGGTTAAGGACGTCGTAGTCCATGGGTTTAAGGACCCCACAGTCCGTTGTTAGTTTTAAGACATCTCGGTCAAGGTTAAGGACGTCGTAGTCCATGGGTTTAAGGACCCCACAGTCCGTTGTTAGTTTTAAGACATCTCGGTCAAGGTTAAGGACGTCGTAGTCCATGGGTTTAAGGACCCCACGGTCCGTTGTTAGTTTTAAGACATCTCGGTCAAGGTTAAGGACGTCGTAGTCCATGGGTTTAAGGACCCCACAGTCCGCTGTGCTCTGGATGCTTCACACGGGTTCACTGCCGTGCTTGGCGAGGACCAGGCTCCGCTCTGGACGTTTTCCACGGGGTCAAAGAGTGACATTATCCGCGTTCCACGTAACCAGGAATTTGCATTAGACATGAGTTTAAGGACCCCACAGTCCATATCAATGTGTGGTCGTCGGGACCCGTTACCTCTTTGAAGACATTAAGGGATTACAATGCCAAGTATCAAAGGAGTGACGAGATGTACCCTAGAACCGGAGTGGATTAAATAGTCCTTGGCCCAATTTGGGGTCAAGACGAATTAATTATGTTATGAGTCCATTGGACTAGTTAATCACCAATTGAGGACTTATGGCCATCTTGGGCCAAGTCCAATCAGGAGAGGCTTTGCCTCTATCCGTTTAGGCCAATTGGGCCAAAGCATAGTGTTAAACACTACAGAGCAGTCAGTGTTGAACACTGGGAATGGGGTTGACAAATTAGTGTTTAACACTAAGAGATAATTGGTGTTAAACACCAGCAACAAGGCTTTTCAAATTAGTGTTAAACACTAAAACAGATCAGTGTTGAACACTGCAGATGAAGCTTTTTATTTAGTGTTGAACACTAAGGCCCAACAGTGTTTTAACACTGGGCTCGAGAGTTTTAATTTAGTGTTAAACACTAAGGCAAGAGGGGTCACGTGGCAGCACGTGAGAGCGCCCTCCCTTTATTTATTCTGAGATTATCGTGTCTTTCAGAGCGTCACGTGCCATCACGTGATGGGCATTCAAATGCCTATGTATTAAAGCTTCTGCCGAGGGTCACGTGGGTCACGTGGGGTGTTGCCTTAAGGGGCTTTCTGTAGATCTCTTGGGGGGTCACGTGATGGCACGTGACCCTGCCTCTATGTATTTTGTTTAGAGGCTTTGTTAATCTTTTTTTCAGGAATTAAATTCCTCGAGCTGTAAATTTCGGAGGAATTAAATTCCTACTTCCTTTCGAAGACTTATGTTCTGGAATAGAGTTTAACTCTGAATTTTTTTGTAGGAATTACATTCCTCATATATGTGAAGGGCTGAATAGGGTTAAACCCTAATAAAAGCTTTTAAGGAATTGAATTCCCATTCCCTGTTAAATGATGATTAAGGGAATTAAATTCCCGTTATTTCAACAGAACTAAGTTCTTAATTAGGGTTAAACCCTGTTTCTTTTTATTCTGAAGGAATTAAATTCCCATGGTATAGGGTCAAGCCCTAACTTTTATTTTAAAGGAATTAAATTCCTATAGTTCTGTGAGAATTAAATTCTCGTGCTTGTATTCCTTCTCCATGTTTTGGATCTGCATGGCAGGATCTCAACCCATTGAGAATTAAATTCTCAACCTTAAGGGGAGATGTGCACTTTGCAGGTCCTCCATCAAAGAGAGAAGAAATATGTTTTTCTGTTTTTACATTATCAGAGTTAAACTCTGTTGAGAATTAAATTCTCTTTCTTTCAAAAGGCCTTCCCTTTCTTACCTAGGGTTTTTTGCAGAGGATCCGAGTCTTTTCAAAGTATCAAAGCTCTCCTCTTTTTTTCTTTTTTTTCTTCTCTGCGCATATATATCTCTGTGTCTCTTGGCTCCTATTTATAGGAGAAGCAGCCGAATCAATCAGTTTTTGACGAATCTTTATGAAAGATTTGATTTGCATCCATCATTCTTTTTAGACCTTTGGATTATTAGGTGATTTTATTCACCATTGGATTTCAAATCCAGGGATTTTTCCTTTGTTGTTTCGGTTAGATTTAAAGGGGAAATCTTTCCAAACCCGAGATTTTCCCATAGATAGATCACCTCTGAATCTTTAATTCGATTGGTTCCAGATAGTTGCTTTCCTTTGGAAAGATTTGAATTTCTTTCAGAATTTAATTCTGTTAACACAATGGGCTTTGAAAGCCGGTCACGTGTGACCACGTGACCCCTGGTCACGTGTGGGCACGTGACCTCCTTGGAACGAGCCTTCTTCTTTCTTTTGCGCTCTGTCTTCTGATTGCTGCTTAAACGTCACGTGCTACCACGTGACCCCTGGTCACGTGTAAGCACGTGACCCTTGTTTGAACTCTTTTTCCTTGGTTCAACTGGAGAACGAGTCTGCTGCTTTGAACGTCACGTGCCAACACGTGACCCTGGTCACGTGGAAGCACGTGACCTCTTCTGAAGGCTTTTCCTTGACTTGATCAGGGAACCGGTGTGCCTTTGACGTTTGCATTTAAATGTCACGTGTCGCCACGTGACCCTGGTCACGTGGGAGCACGTGACTCTTTCTGAAGCCCCTTTTCTTCAACGTAGTCAGGAAACTGAACTTGACTTGATGATGCCTTTTAGGTGTCACGTGCCAACACGTGACCCCTTTTTGAAGCTTTTCCCAGAAGCTTTCCTGATTTTAAATCAGGAAACACCCCCTTAACCCCCGGCCCGCTATCCGGATAGCGGGACCCCCGTAAAAACTCTGCGGAGCCCCCGATATATCCAAAACCCCTTTAAAACACAACACTGCACATCGAGTTCGCATGACCTGTTTGACCCGTCAATCGGAGATTCTCTCGCTCCAAAAACGAGGGGTAATTAACGGCAGCTTAGTCCGCGGCTGCCGGAGATTTGGATCCGCACAATCAATAAATCCCAGCCTACCCTAGGAAGGGGGAATCTGTAATACGCCTGACAAGCGCGCGCGCATCCCCATCTCAATGGGGTGACGAAAAGCACCCTACAGTATCAAAATACGAATACCGTATTCGTATAAAAATATGAATAACCGTATTCGTATTGAGATAAAAATACCCGTATTCATATTAAGATACAAATACCCATATTTATACCAATACTCATATTCGTATAAATATCGTATTCGTCTCAAAATATAAATACCCAAAAAAGAGAAAATGAGAGTTCTAATGCTAGCTTACATATGTGATCATCCTGGCTATCTTTAAAACCTGCTATTATTTTCTAAACGTCCGATTAAAATACGTGTATCAAATACACGTATTTAATCGAACCTGAGTGCGTATCAAAATGCGCATATACTATATCGTTTCGCCTGAACCAGGAAACCCTCTGTGTGTGACTCTAAAGACTCGATAATACACTGGCAGTGGGTTTAACCATAAGCACGTCTACGGCACTAGCTGTACGTAATGACTATTCAGGTATTGAACGAAAGAAAGGTTGACGTGCAAACCCATCCGTACCCTATCGAGCCTATAAGTGACAATCTCTGTACAGTCCGGTCTTTTCGTCTAAGAGTATCGCATACCGGATCTAGGGGTAGATAACGTCAGACCCCTAATAACCCGATAAGTCGTGCCGGTGTTAATCCCATTACCAACCGAGAAACTACTGATCTCCGATCTGTAATTCTTATCCGCCCTGGCCAGGGACTTATGGTGATGGTCAACCGAACAAAGCGTGACATCGACTCCCTATACCGGGAGAGACGAATTCCTGACGATCGCTCACTGTCTCCATATGGTTCGGGACTGTATCCAACTAAAACCTGTTTGTGCGACTGAGTAAAGCCGTTGTAGGGTGGTAATCTAAGTACAGTGGAAACTCACACGAGACAAATGATTATCTCAGGTCAACAGACTACATGTACTCATGTCAATTAAGAACGCTATCTAATGATAGATTTAGTACCATCTAGAAATTCTCGGCGAGTTCATCCGGTGTTCTCACTTCCAGTGAGCACCTGTATACAATCTTAGGTGTAACACATCAATGGCTATGAGACCTTCTACTGCCCCTCATCGGGGTCTAGAAACGTATACACTAGTCTATTCTGAAATAACGATACCCAGTTTCGATACTCCCATGACTAGAGACATTTAAGGATGTGCTTATGGACCACCCAGCTCTCACTAGTATGATTATCATCATAACTCTGGTAATCAAGAAAAGATCCTACGGATTTTATCATTATATATTAACAATACGTAATAAAACGTATACACATATAAGATAAAAACAAACCAGATAGTATACTATCATATCAAGCAAGATTGTTCTGCATGTATAAGTCATCCTTCAACTATCATAATCGCCTACTTTTTATTACAATAATTGCCTTAAGTACACTATAGTCAACACTAACTCACGGTTAGAACGTGGGAAACGGCGAAATTCATTGGGGCATTTCGTCGAACACCTCGCGCGCCAAATTGAAATATTGACAGAACGGATATCCGGAGGTATGGAAATGATCGTGGTGCTCAGGCGGACTTGGTCCTAACCTTGGAGCCTTGGTTCTCAGCCGGGAACGCGTCGACTGGGCTGCCAAAGTCGAGGGTTTGGTTCTTGCGATGGACTCGGGTTCTACTGTAGTTGTTGCTGTCGCGGTTACTGCTACTGCTGTTGTTGAAGATGGTGACAGGGTTGCAGTGCTCGGCCGAGGGGATGGCTGGACAAGAGGCAGCAAGGAGGTGGGGGAGACGAGGTTTGCATGGGCTCTCATTTTAATTTAAATGAAAGAAGAGGAGATGAAGAAGAAGGGAGTGTAGGAAGACACAAGGTGCAATGTGTGTGGGTGGGGAGGGAGAGAGAGTGAGGAGAAGAAGTTAATACGAGAGAGAGAGTGGGGGTTGGTTTCATGGAGGAAGGGGAAGAGATAGAGAGACACAGGGAAGAGGAGAAAGAGAGTTGCGTTTCTTTCTTCTTCGTTTTAATGCTCGGTCGGTTCTAAAAATGGAAATGAATAGTGCTGGGTTTAATTAATGGAGGGGAAGAGTCTATTAAAAAAGAGAAGAAAGGAAAGGAAAGGCCTTGATTGGGCTGGTCTGGGAAAGAAAGAATGGGAGGAGTTTGTGGGTTTTAATTAGTGCGAATGGGATTCAGTACTTAGGCCCAAGGAAAAAGAAATCAAAAGAAAATGGAAATTACTTTGGGTGAGGGGACTGGGGTTTGGGTTGGGTTGGGTTTGGGTATTTTTTGAATAAAAATGGGTTAACGGGTTTGGGCATTTGGGAAAAGAAAAGGGAAAGTTAGAAAATTGGATTTGGGTTATTTGACTTAGGGAAATAGGAAAAAGAATTAAAGATAAGGATGAAAGAATAATTAGAAAATATATTTAATAGGAAACAAAAATATACGGAAATACGAAACAAAATAAATATAGTATTTTATTAATACAAAAGTATAGAAATTTTAAGGCCGTTACACGTATCAGAAACTTGATTGTTGGTAGCAGAATTAGAAGCAGATACTTCACAATAATCTGAAATTGCATTCACAGTCGATGATTTAGGAGAATCACTTACAAACTGCTTCGGTATGAAATTTATTTAGGACTCATTCCTTAGTAATAACTGACATGTCAGATACATTACTGCGAGCATACATAATGTTCGTAACAGCATTTGAATGATTTCGAGTGATAGTTATATTAAGCTTAGGTGCAAGAGCAGTAAGAAATGGAGACATTTCTATCAAATTGCCAATGGGTTTCCATGCATTCATCTTCTTAGTTTTTGGGATGCCTGATTGCTTCGGTGGATGATCAGAATGGATTGTAGATTGATTTACCTTTTGATTTTTCCTACATTTTTTTGTGAGTGACATTTTTTTGCACAAGCAGTACGATATCTGTAATTCTTCTCAAATGAATTACAAAGGGGGGTTAGTCAATTGGAACAAAGTGTTAGAACTAGAACATGCTGGGACAATATACTAATTAGTGTTAGTCAATTAGAATTGAAACTTAAAGTTCTGAATTCGGTGTTAGTCATGAATAGAACTGGAACTGAAACTAAACGGAAAAATGTTCCAACAAAAACTTTTTTATATACAAAATAAGTGTTCCACCCTTAAAAATTATCCCACATATTTGGATGGAACAAAAATTAAAAATCAGAACTACCAAGCCCTAGTCTCCTCTCTCTTCCCTTCTTCCTCCATTTTCTTTTGTAAGCTTTCAAATTTTTTTTGTCGCTCTTTTTTATCGACCAAATTCAATTATTCAACAAAGCTTCTCAATATTTTTTAAATCCATCTAGTTTAAAGACACCCAATTAATCAGAAAATATAAAAATTATTTATACTTGTATGTAACCCTAAAAATTAAAAGAAAGATATATAGGTTTAGTCATGTTTTATCGGTATACAGAAATCTCATTTTCTTTAATTAAAACATTAAATTAATTTTTGATTTTACAAACCATTTAGAAACAATTAAATATTTTCTAATCGAGCTTATATATATAATTTGGACTTCATCAACAAAAATATAATAATCTAATTTTGTTTCAATTTTTTAGTTCTAGTTTATTTTTAATAGTTTTTGAATCCTGTAAAGAAAGTCTCAGTTCTATAATAGTTATATGAAAATATTCTGGTTTCAAAAATTCTATTTTTATCGAAAAGTCTCAATTGACTAACATGTCACAAGAGAACTTAACAACATATTCTTTAAAACCCCACGAATTAAAGGATATACATTCTCATGTATCTATTAGGTAGAAAAGGTTTGGAGTGAAAAAAGATCCCATGGGTCTAGAGTGGCCAAACCACCAACCCCTCCCAACCCCGTCCTCCCCCTCCTCCAAAGCCTACTGGTTATTGCACAAAATGAAAAAAGAAAGGGAAAGAAAGCTACTGGAAAAAGATAGGGGGAAAAAAGAAGAAGAGGGGATGATTGGAATATGAAGTGCATACCCCCACATTCTCTTCCTTTTATTGCTTTATTCCATTATTGCTTCTTTTTTATCCTTTAGACGTTGGTTTCTTTAAATAAAATTAGAGTTTTATGTAGCTATAATGGATTGACAAGGGTCCTAATTATTTAAGCCGGTGGTACCTGCTCCAGCCTCGTTAGATCTGGCATCAAAATTACATTAAATTCATAAATCTAATTACCATTTTGGAAACTTATGATTATTTTTATTTTTATTTTCTTTATTGCCTAATTGGCTCGTAAGCCTCACTCAAACACACACTACACCCACACACACAAACACACAACACACCGCACACAGGGGACCATCCATAAATTTGTCCCAAAAGCGTTAATTTGTGGTCTCTTCCACTTATGGGGTTCAAACCCTGTATCTCTTTTCAAGAGGGAAAACGCCGTACCAACTGAGGTATTGCTGCGGTATATGTAGCGGCCACATTAACTTTGGCAGCACAAAGAAAACTGGAGCATGGATCTGTCAAAACATAAAAACAAAAGGAGCCTGCGGCCCTACTGGATTACCATATTCAGATATATATCCTATTGTACACCAAGAACTTTATGAGACTAACGCACTTCACACGCAATCCTTAGTTTTTAGCTTAAAGTAAAATTTCCTGACCCTTATAAGGTCCATTCATCACAGATTCTGATATCATCATCCTCCAACAACAAAAAAAGATAAGAAATTAAAGATGAAGACCGAATCAATGGCGCTGTACCCCAGCATAGGCATGGGCCATGTCATCCCTATAGTCAGGCTCGCCGAGCTTTTCATCGACCGAAACAACCTCTCCGTCACCATAATCCTTTTACGCTTACGTGGTAATAGAAAATGAGATAGGAAAGTGAAAAAAATAGAAAAGTTGGAAAGTAGTAGAAAAATGAAACGGAAAGAAATTGAAAAGAAAGTTCTAATTCTTGTATGTTTTGTTAAATAGAAAGTGGAAAAGAAGCTGAGTTTATGCTTACGTGGTAATAGAAAATAAGATTGGATTGGTTGGTTGGAGTAGTAAAAAAAAGAAAGTAAGAAAGAAACAAAAGAAGCAGAATAAAATAATAATAAAATGTTCATTTTCTTACACTTTCTCTCTGATATCTATGGTTTAGGCTGGAAAATGAAAAGTACACAAATTGCATACATGCCAACACACTTTCTCACGTTCTTCTCTAATAATTTAAACATGTAACCACTTTCTCACTTTCTTCGTTACATTTCTCCAAACAAACATGCCTGAATTTTAGCTGCTGAGTTGGATGAACGAATCTTTATTATTTATTACAGCAATAAATGTATCTAAAAGAATCGCATGAGAAAATCATACTAGTCCAACTAGTGAATGATTGCCGATCGCTGATTGGGCTCTTACGAGACTCGCATGGAAGCAAAAACATATAAGAAACAAAAAATGCCTTCTGATGGAGGCTATGATCTCCTTCTGATGTTGTCCTCCATCGATCCTGTGATGACGTTCTTTGACGGTTGAGATTTTGTTTAGGAGTTGTTGAGCGTGTGGATCTAAATGGGTTGGCGTTGACGCCAAGCTATCTGCAAAAGAAGTCCTGGGATGGGTGACCACCGTAGGACCCTCCGACGATCAAGTTAGTGCCGAGAAATAGATGCAGAGTAACGGCGTATTGGAAATGAGTTTTTATTATCTGAGTCGTCTGAGAGAGGGGTTTATATAGTGGTCGCATGGAGCGAGCAGGCGCGAGATCATCGCCGTCAGTTACGCCACAGCGTTATCCTCGCATTTAATGGCGGGATGCGCCCATTAATGGAGGATACGTTAGCGTGGGACACGGAACGTGGAGAGGCGGATATCTTGCCCTGGCGAGATACGCGGAGCTGTTGCGGAGACGCTTGGGTTTTGCGCTCTCGGTTGATCGGGGAGGCCGGGGAAGCTCGGCCTGACAGAAGGCTCGAAGACGAGCAAGGAGGCCGAGAAAGCTTGGCATGACAGAAAGCTCAGAGACGAGCGAGGAGGCCGAGGAAGCTCGGCCTGTCAGATGGCTCAGAGACGAGAAAGGAGACCGAGGAAGCTCGGAGACGAGCTGTTGGCAGTTTGCTAGGTGAAGGTGGAAAGTGCTCAGGGAGATCTCCTGAAAGGTCGGATACTTCCTCGAGACGAGCTCCCGAGGAATACCCCTAATGCAACTCATTTATTCCACCTCCGTAGCCTTCAGGACAAGTCATCCGCCACGTGTCGTAACCTGAGCAAATACCACTTGTGAGCATCATCAATAGCCCCCCACTCTCGTTCCGACCTATTCATGGGTCGGGTCGAGAGTGGCCTGCTTGGTTTTTCTTCTGCTTGGTTTGGCACCGAGAATCATAATATGGATCGCCTGGGAACGATAGGGCGTTTGGCGGTTGTGTCGCTTCGATCTTTGGGCCCACGTGTCGTCTCGTCGTGCGCCTGAATTTTCGCGCGTATCCCCGATAGTGTCAGCGGATCATTGAAATGATTGCGATTTAAAGAGGGGGCGCCGTTTCAGTCGATTTGCCCGTTGGGATACGGGCCACGTGTCGGACGTCGGTTGGCGAGCGAGACAGGCTGTCTTTGACTCCTGCAGCCGAAGAGAAGTCCCCAATGGTCGACCGCCACGTGGAGCTTCGACTGCCGCTTGGGCACTGTTCCCCCAATCTGAGCAAGGCTCACTTGAATTTTGAAAATTCAAATTTTGAAGCAACGCTTCGGTTCCCGTGCGCAGCACGCAATTTGCCACATGTCAGAAGTTGACTCGGCATCGCAACGCCCAAGGCAGTGCGTCCAATCAGAGCAAGGCTCTTTAAAAAACATAAGTAACACTTAACTGCGCAAGCGCACGGCAGCGCGACACGTGTCTGCGCAGTTGCGCAATCGCAGCTGCGCAAGCGCACGGCTGCGCGACACGTGTCTGCGCAGTTGCGCAATCGCTGTTGCGCAAGCTCCTTACTGCGCGACACGTGTCACGCGCTGGTGAGTTGCGCAGAAACAGAATGAAAATTTAATGAAATCTTTTCTGTTCTTTCCAAAACCAGAAGATTTTCTTCTGCCTTTGGATCAAAGATCCAGCGGTGGGAAAATTCCAAAAATCACTCAGAAAAGATCTTGTTAACAAAATCAACAAATTTGTGAGCACTATAAATAGGACCCCAGACCTCATTCGAGGGGAATGAACTTGGATAATCGACTTCTAGCAAAAAAAAAAAAGAAAAGAGAACTCTTGGAGATTATTCAAGGGAAAGAAAAAAAAAAAAAAAGGTAAAAACCTTTTTTTTTAAGAGAAAAATCTCTGAAGAACAAAGGATTTAAAAAAAAAAAAAGGGAAATAAATGAAAATAAATAAATAGTGCCTTGCACTTGTTATGAACCCTTGGTTCTGTGAAATCAGGGAAAACAGGAAGAAAAACTTGTTTTCTTTTGATCCAAATTTAGATCAAAAGTGCTATGCACTTTTGTTCTTAAATTTGAAAAATTCTTGATGTTCTGTACAAATGCAACCCATTATTTAAAGGGGCCTGGCCCAAATCAAATTGCAAAATAATAAAGGGGCAGAGCCCTATTTGGACTGATTTTCTAGTCGGGCAAATCCCAAAATAAATAAAAAAGTTTGGACTTAACGTATTTGCGCAAGTGCACAACTGCGCGACACGTGTCTGCGCAGTCGCGCAAGCACCGTTGCGCAAGCCTTCCACTGCGCGACACGTGTCACCTCCACGAGCGCTTGCGCTCTTTAATTGCGCAAAGCACCTGACAAGCCGTGTGGGGCACTGTCAGAGTATTAAATGCAATGCATTATTAAGGGGCAGAGCCCAATCAAAGGTCAAATGGACCAAATAGAAGTACTGCACATTATTTTAAAAAGGCAGAGCCTAATCAAAAAGTCTAAACAGACCAAAAAAAATGCTATACATTGTTTAAAGGGCAGAGCCCAATTGAGAGGTCCAATAGACCAAAAACAATGCTCTGCATTATTCTAAAAAGGGCAGAGCCCAGTCGATGGCCTGAAGTAATGCTATGCATTATTCTAAAAAAGGGGAAAGCCCAAACAAAGGCCTAATAGGCCAAATGCAAACAAAATGTGAACATTTTCAACTGGACTTAGCCCAATTCTGGCCGTAAGTTCTTAAATTAAATTTACTGAGCACAGCTGCTCTCCTAAATCAATTCACGACCGGTTCGAGGGTACATCTCCGAATTCCTTTGACATCCCTCGTTGTAATTCCTCAACGACGTCAAAGAGGTGACGGGTCCCAACGACCACACATCCAAATGGACTGCGGGGTCCTTAAACTCGTGGACCGAGACGTCCTTAAACTAATATCGGACCGAGACGTCCTTAAACTAATATCGGACCACTATGTCCCTAAACTGGCGTCGGACCGAGACGTCCCTAAACTAATGATGGACCACTACGTTCCTAAACTGGCGTCAGACCGAGATGTCCCTAAACTAATAATGGACCACTACGTCCCTAAACTAGAACAATAGAGCCAATCGCTCTTTTGCCGGATCTAAACGGTCCCGTTTAAGTTGATCTTAGCCCCAAACACGGCTAACGTATCCTTAAACATTTAAATGGATTATAAAACTCCCAATCAACTCTGGTTCGAGGGTACATCTCCGAACTCCTTTGACATCCGTCGTTGTAATTCCTCAACGACGTCAAAGAGGTGACGAGTCCCGATGGCCATACATTAAATTAATCACTACGTTAAGTGGATCTTAGTCTAAAACAGGACTAACGTATCCTTAACGAACGTTTAAGTTGATCTTAGTCGCAACGTGACTAATGCATCCTTAAACTAAAAACACCAAACCCAAATCTTAGTAAATACGGATTTGGACTAATCCACGTCCTACGGGCGACGGCATTACTCAGTCTCCGTATACAATCTACGGGCAACCACAAACAAAACAAACACCCACGACACGAAGTGAAATTCTGGAGAAGGAGAAAGTTGTTACCGCGATGCGGTAGCGTAATTAACTGCAGGGGCTTGCGCCTGCAGGGAAGAGCGTCCCCACAATCAAAAAACCCCTCATCCTGAGAGGGAATCTGACGAAGTCTGCTATATCGGCCGCATCCGTCTAAACCTCCGATACATGGTGCCATAAATCAACTTGGCATCTCTGGAGAGGTAGACGGATAAAACCATATAGCATCTGCCCCGAACATCAGGCATGGACGCCAAGTCTAGACCGCCGTTCGGAGGGGAACAGACACGACGTTTCGTTTTGGCAGTAACCAATCTGGGCCGTAGGATGTTCTCTTTTGGGGTGCATAAATAGGAGGGGACTATCCTAAGGCCGACACTTTGCTCTAATTCTCTTTCATTGTTGAAAATTGTCCGGCGCTCCACTTCTTAGATCGGATCCTCAGTTGATTTTTTCTTGGTGAGTCCTTTCTTTTGAATCAGGTTAGATGTCTTCATCCGAGAAATCTGTAGAGATAGTAAGGGTAGAGTCGGACGATAAGGCTCCAGTTGCTGGGGCCGAGTCTAGTGGGTCTTCCTCCTCTTCGGCTTTAGATAGCTAAGAAGGTTCCTCTTCTGCTACGTCTTCTGTGTCGGGTTCCCACCCTAGAGTCAGGGCTGCCCTTGTCACTCACCGTCGGGCGGTGACAAGGGCCCCCAAAGTGCGCATCAGGAACACCCGTGATGCACCCTCCCTCTTGAAGAGTCTGGACGAGCTTTCCGAGATTCGGACTTGATTCCACATCCTCTCTAGCTATTCCATCCGTTTAGCTAGTGAGGGTGAGCGAGCAAACCAGGTGCATGGCAAGGAGATTTCCCTGTACATAGAAGCGTTCCGGGCAGGAATGCGTCTGCCTTTCCTAACCAAGGTCTGTGGGGTGCTTTGTTGCTTTCGTCTTGCCCCAAGCCAGCTAGCGCCGAACTCGTGGAGAATTCTCCTCGGGTTTCTGGTCCGGTTAAAACTTGATCAGATCCCCTACAGTTTGACCCTCCTTGTGTCGTTTCTTTGTTATAAAAATCACCCCGTACCAGCATGGAAGAGCCGAGCTAGGTGTATTTTTCGTATAAAAAACATAAGAGTGGGGCGGCCGGATCGGGGGTAGTAGTCGTCCCTTCTTCTATCCACGAATGGAAGGAGAAGTTTGTATTCGTCGGGCTACCTGAGGGTGAGGATTGGCATGTGCCAACACAGTGGCACAGGGCCGACTGCCCGAGGGCAAAGCAGTCGACTTCTCCCGAGGCGAGGGTGGTGTCCCAGTGGGAACCGATCCAGCGGGCAGATGTCCTGCTATCCGAGCAGGGACTGAGCTGGGCCGGGCTCAGTCCTGTGCGTTTTTTGGGTAAGTTAGGGTATTCGACGTTCTGTAGGTAGTTTATAAGTGTTCTTTTTTTGCAGAGCCAATGGGCCGATCAAAAATACTAGCCGCCATGGCCGCCAAGACCGAAGGAAGGTCGGGGGCGCAAGCTCGTCCCGACCCGGTCCGAGCTTGGCCCCGAGGCCAACTCCACCGTCTAAGCCTTCCGCCGCTCCCCGAGCCCCAGAAGAACGCCGGGGGGGGGAGGGAGGGTCATAAGCACACGCGGGACCTTGCGTCCCGGGTGAGAGAGGAGGAGGAGGAGGCTGAGCCCGCCGAAATCCCCCTCAAAAGGCAGAAGCGGACGGTCTCCCGGCCACCTTCTACTGGGATCCCAGTGCAGAAGGGAGACTTCTGCATTGAGGTGTCCTCGGGGCTCTCCGTCGCCGACAGCTTTCTTTCAGACATGGAGCTGGCAGCCGGGGGCAAGATTCCCTGGGGGACCATGAAGGCCCACGTGGCCGCCATAGCGCAGGAGGCAGTTCAGGTCGGTACTTGACTTTTCTTAAAATTTCTTAAGTCTTTTTTCTCTGTTTGAGCATTCTAACCCGTTTGCTGCTTTTCTCAGATCTTTCATCACTGCGCTTTCCTCGTCGCCATGGAATCCGAGGAGGTAGCCCCTGCCATGAAAAATGCGAGCGAATCCTTCTCCCGGGAGGAGGAACTCGGCCTCCAATTGCGGCAGGCGGAGGAGAAGGAGGTGTTCCCCTCCGAACGGCGGCGCACAAGACTGCGAAGTCCTAACGCTGGGGTTCGGGGCAGATGCTATTTGGTGCTATCCGTCCACCTCTCCGAAGATGCCAAGCTGATTTATGGCACCGTGTATCGGAGGTTTAGACGGATGCGGCCGATGTAGCAGACTTCGTCAGATTCCCCCTCGCTTGAGGGGTTTTTGATTGTGGGGACGCTTTTCCTTGCAGGCGCAAGCCCCTGCAGTTAATTACGCTACCGCATCACGGTAACAATTTTCTCCTTCTCCAGAATTTCACTTCGTATCGTGTGTGTTTGTTTTGTTTGTGGTTGCCCGTGGATTGTATACGAGGACTGAGTAATGCCGTCGCCCGAAGGACGTGGATTAGTCCAAATCCGTATTTACTTAGATTTGGGTTTGGTGTTTTTAGTTTAAGGATACGTTAGCCGCATTTGAGACTAAGATCAACTTAAACGTTCGTTAAGGATACGTTAGTCCTGTTTGAGACTAAGATCAACTTAACGTGGTGATCCGTTTAATATATATGGTCGTCAGGACTCATCACCTCTCTGATGTCGTTGAAGGATTACAACGATAGGTGTCAGAGGAGTTCAGAGATGCACCCTTGAACCAAAGTCGATTTGGAGTTTTATAGTCCATTTGAATGTTTAAGGATACGTTAGCCGTATTTGGGGCTAAAATCAACTTAAACGTTCGTTAAGGATACGTTAGTCTGATTGAGACTAAGATCAACTTAACGGGATCGTTTGGATCCGACAAAAGAGTATTTGGGGGCTCTATTGTTCCAGTTTAGGGACATAGTGGTCCATATTCCAGTTTACGGACGTGGTGGTCCATGTTCTAGTTTAGGGACGTGGTGGTCCATCGCCAGTTTAGGGACGTGGTGGTCCATGTTCCAGTTTAGGGACGTGGTGGTCCATCGCCAGTTTAAGAACGTTTCGGTCCAACATTAGTTTAAGAACGTTTCGGTCCATATTAGTTTAAGGACGTTTCGGTCCACGAGTTTAAGGACCCCGCAGTCCGTATTGATGTGTGGTCGTTGGGACCCATCGCCTCTCTGACGTCGTTGAAGGATTACAACGAGAAGTGTCAGAGGAGTTCGGAGATGTACTCTCGAACCGGAGGTAAATTGATTTAAGAGAGCAATCTTGCTCAGTCAATTTAATTTGAGGACTTACGGCCAAAATTGGGCTAAGTCCATTTGAAAATGGTCAACATTTTATTTGCTTTTGCATTTCTTTTTTTTTTAAATTTTGGGCTCTACCCATAAAAGATGCAGAGCATCAATTTGTTTTGGGCTCTGCCCATTTATAAATGATGCAAAGCATCTATTTTGTTTGGGCTCTGCCCCTTTTAAAATGCATAGTATTTTTATTATTTCGTTTGGGCTCTGCCCATTTATAAATGATACAGAGCATCAATTTAATTAGGCCTGCTTGGTCTTTTTAATTTGGGCCTAACCCTTTAGGAAATGCCTTGCATTTATCAAACACTTTGTGCCAATCAGAGAGCGCAAGCGCTTGTAGTGTTGACACGTGTCGCGCAAGCGCAGTGCGCTGCACTAACGCGCTGCGCCTGCGCTGCTGACACGTGGCGCACTCTGGTGGCTTGCGCCAATCCAGGAGCGCAACAGCGCAGTTTGCAAGTGCAAGACACTATGATTTGAGAATCTTTTAGATTCAAGAACCAATGGTTCATAAAAGAAGTGCAAAGCACTATTTGATTTCTTGACCTAATTTAGATTAAAGAAAAACAAGCTTTTTCTTATTTCAGGAACCAGAGGTTCATAAAAAGTGCAAAGCACTGTTTTTATTTTGTTTTTTTATTAAAGATCATTGATCTTGTTTTTAGATCAATGATCTATCAGAAGAAATTCTTCTATCTAAAAGATCTTTTACCTTTCTTTTTTTTTGGAAGTTCTTCAGAGTTTTCTCTGCTTGATTTTTCACAAAATGTTTTTTTTTTTGAATTGAGGTCTAGGGTCCTTTTTATAGTGCCCATAAATTAGTTAAATTTGTTAAAGAGATTTTTCTCTGAGTGATTTGGGGAATTTTCCCCACCGTTGGATCTTTGATCCAAGGGCTTCTGTTTTACAGAAGAAAATCTTCTTGTTTTAACAAGAACAGAAAAGATTTCTTTAGAATTTTAATTCTGTTTGGCGCAAATGCTCCAGAGCGTCACACGTGTCGCGCAGCGCAAAGCGCAGCGCAACTGCGCTAGCGCATCTGCGCTGACACGTGTCGCACAGCGCAAAACGCAGCGCAACTCCGCTAGCGCATCTGCGCTGACACGTGTCGCGCAGCGCAGTGCTTGCGCAACTGAACCGTTGCTTCCTTTAATTTTAGTTTAAATAGAGCTTTGCTCTGATTGGGCGCGCCTTCTTGGACGCTGCGCTGATGCATCAGCGCCTGACACGTGGCGCGTTGCGCGCAGCGCAAAGAATCTGAAGTGTTGCTTCATTTATTAAAGTTTAAATTTTCAAAGCAAAGCTTTGCTCTGATTGGGGGAAGATGAAGCGTTGCTTCATCTCCCGCCTCGGAATTTGAACAGAGCTTTGCTCTGATTGGGGTAAACAGGAGGCTCTCCTCGACACTCGACTAGTCGCCGAGGGGATGAGGAACTCCAAGCTGAAGGAGTCTCATCGGCTCCTGGATGAGTCCAACCGAGCTATCCAAGCCAAGTTGGAGGAGGTGAACAGCCTCTACAACGCGCTGAAGAAGTTGAGGGACGCCCTCAAGAGGGATATCCGGGTGGCCATAGACACGGTTAAGCTCGCCGAGAGCCGGGCGGCGAAGGCCGTGGAGGGATACAAGATGTCCGGCCAATTTTACGCCGATCTCGCCGAATCCGCGGCCGTCATGTAGCACAGTGCCCTCGACGCCGTCAAGGAGTCCATGACGGGCCTCGATGTCAGCAAGCTCTGTGCCAAGTACCTCCTGGCCGAGGAAGCGCCGCGGGGGGAAGTCGCCGAGGCGGCCGTTGGGGGCGAGGCTGTCGGTGGAAGCGCCGACCCCGAGGTCGCAGTTTTGGTCCTTGATGGCGGCCTCGAGCAGGGTGAGATCTCGGCCGAGCGGGCGGCCCGAGCTCTCCTCCCTTGAAGATTTTTTTCTTAAAATTTTGTAAGCCTCCGGGGATTTTTGTATGGCTGAGAAGTCTAGAATACCTTGTATTTATTTTTGATTATAAATAAAGTACCACTTTTTCCTTTGCCCAAATGCCTGCTCGCTGCGCAAGTACTTTTAGATCATATACTTTTTGTCACGCCCCGCTTCCCAGTTTACGGGCGCGACGAGGCCGCTACGTATTTAC
The DNA here is from genome assembly GCA_030015575.1 of Agapanthus africanus. NCBI lineage: Eukaryota > Viridiplantae > Streptophyta > Magnoliopsida > Asparagales > Amaryllidaceae > Agapanthus > Agapanthus africanus. Next base: position 364,327,718 of record CM057351.1, on the reverse strand, counting down.
TCAGAAGTAAACACGCTGAGCGTATCTAAGCAATATAAGTAAAATGCACAAGAGACGGGATGTAAATAAACAACAACTTTATTTATTAACATTCTTTTTACAATACATCTGAAAAGTAAATACATGGAATGGAAAGCAATGCATAAACATCGACATAACAGAAATGGAAAGTACTGAAACGAAATGTACAAGTAACTAGAGCTCCGGGTCGAAGGCTAGCTGATCCGAATCCTCACCGCTGGGCTCGATCTCCAGTGAGTCCGAATCACCAGACGACATCCCAAAGAAGAAGAAGAAAGAGAATGTCTTCAGCGAACAAATCGTTCGGTAAATCCCAAAGATGAGGGAGAAATAGAATAGGCAGAGAGAGAGTGTGTAACTTTTAAAGTTGTATTATATTGTTAACGCTGTTGTTTGTAGCTTGGTACAGAAGAGGCCAGTGTATACGAGAGGAGTCTCACATACCCCGGAGACTAAGGTATCAATGGTACAAGGAACCGTTCAGCCACGGTACAACAACAATTGAATTCAGGTTAGATGTATTATGGTTGCAGTCTCGTGCCACTTTGTCACGCCCCGCTTCCCAGAGTACGCTCAAATAGGCACGCGACATAGCCAACCATACTACCTGTGGATAGGAAAAATCCCTCCACAGTCACATTACGGCTGCAGAGATATCAAGAACAGGAAAGTAAACTAAACTATCTAGTACATGTCCATGAGCCAGGATGAATGAGTCAAGAAATAATGATATGCGGAAGCAAAAGATACAATAAATGAAACACCCGGAAAGTAAAACTACATACCGACGGGAACTTCACCGCTCGGTCTAACAGCGACAATACTCCTGATCAGTCTGCAACAAAGGTAGAGAATCTGGGCCATGCAAAACCCAGACGTCAGCGCGTCATAACATCAAGCAATAATATATAAACAGGGTAACAAGACATGCAGGTATAATCATAAATGATAAAGCAGGTGTAACAACAATGTAAATCAGGGCAGTGAAAGGTAGTGTACAGTGAGTAAACTAAACTGGTCTATTGGGTTATCTACTCTCAAGTCTTTGAAATCAAATTGATGAATCATCGATGTAACTCAATAGTATCCCGTGCATGCCCGGGACCACAGTCAAGATTCTCGGGCTGAATCCGAGACGTGCCGCTAGACAGTAAAAGGTAGCATGTACAGATGAGTGATGTCAGCATCATCACCCCGGGACTGGCCTAGCCCATAAGACTGATCAGAACAGGTATCGAACTGTCGAGTTACAAGTCAGGTTTCATCATTGATTTCCCCATACCCCCAAGTTATATGTGTTCAAGTCAGGTATTTAAGTAATCAAGAACTGATACCAACCCAGGATCAGGTAGGTGCAGGTTTGTCTGGATAGACAACAGGAACGGTCCGTAAGGATTACATGTCAGGTTTGTTGGCATTAGACACAAGATCAGGTAACAGGTCAAGCCATGGTATATCAGGTCAAGTCAAGTAGTGTACGGTACCATGTCGGGTCAAGTAGTAGGTGTAACAAGTCATGTCAGGGTGTACAAGATATCATGTGGGTGCTCATAATCAAACTAGCATAATCATGGGTACACAGAACAAGCATGGGTACTAATAAAACAACAAACTGAAACATGTAATATGATATGCAAATAGGTACAGACTAAACTATATGGATGTACAGTCATCAATTCGAGTCAGGGTTATAGTTCCAACATGAAGTATCATACCTTACATGAACATAGAATACTACAATCACACTATCATGTATTAAAAGACCACTAGATGCAGTTATATATAAAAGGGTTAAATGGATGCAATAATATGTATAAAACAGGTTAGATGGATGTAAACGGGTGTTGCACAGTTATGAACTATTTAAAGGGTACGATGGCTATGCGACCAAGAACTATGTTATAAAAATATAGGCATCAATTCAAACTTCATGTTTTTAAAATATATATATATATTATATATATATATGCAAATAAATATGGAATACCGTAAAATAGTATGTAGCAAGTTTCACTTGCCTTAGAACAAAGGTCGAGATGCAGGTGGCCTGGTGCGACATGACACGATACGGTGTGTGAAACGGCGCGACACGGTACTGGGTCTAGTCGTGATCCGGTGCACGGTCTGGGCACGATCTGGACGCGATCTGGTGCACAGTCTGGACGCGATCTGGACGCGGTCTGGTGCGCGGTCTGGGCGTGATCTGGTGCACGGTCTGGGCGCGATCTGGACGCGATCTGGTGCACGGTCTGGGCGCAATCTGGACGCGAGGGGATTACAACGGCGACGGGTCATCGACGGCGACGATGCAAAGCAGGGGTTTTCCGGCGAGACAGTGGGTTTCTCAAGAAGTCGGGTGAGGTTTCTTGGTGGTTGGGATTGGGTTGCTGGGTTTCTGTTGCAAGGAGAAGAATAAGAGAGAGGAGAGAGGTGGTGGTGATGGAGACGGTGACGACGAGGGTCGGAGTTCCGGCGACATGAGGGTGCAGGCAAGGGCGGTGATGCTAGGAGAGAAAGGAGGCTGCGGCGATCGATGGGTCAGAGCAGCACGGCCTGGACTGTAGCCAAGGTATTGCTGCAGTAGGAAGAAGTGCTGGCGATGCCGTCGGTGGAGGCGAGATGGGATGGCTGCTGTCGACGATGGGATGTTGGTTTCGGCCCGGTGAGTGCTTGGTTGCTGCGATGGCGAGTTGAGTGTGGCGATGATCGAGATGGGTTCTCGGTTTAAGCGCCGGTGATAGATCTCAGTCGACAGTGAGGAGGTGGGTTGAAACTCGGGCCGAAGGTGCTGCGGGATGGTGGTGTCGGTTGTTGAAAGGAGAAAATGAACACAAGGGTGAAGTGTCAATCGAGGTTGGGTTTTCAGGCGAGATGAGGAAGTGGCGACATGATGGTGTTAGTGGCGTCAGCAATGGAGTCAGGGTCGGAGGTGTGGGGTTTCTCTGTTGAAAAAGATAAGGGAGGAAGATGAGATAAAAGAGAGGAAAGAGAGAGGGGTTAAAAAAATTAACATATTAGGTTTATTAACTAGGTGTATATTTATAGAATCATATAATTTGAGTGAGAGAGAGAGAAACGGAGAGTGAGAGAAGAGAGAGACAGAGAGAGAGAGTAAGAAACGGAGAGGGAGAGAAAAATATTTGTGATAGGAATATTTTTTTTGTTTTAGTAAAGATTATAAACAGTTTGAGAAGATATTAGAATTTAATATTATAATATTAGCCTGTTTTGAGATTTGGAAAAATACAAACTTAATCCAAAACACCCCCGGGTCAGGTCTAAAATTCAGATTTAAAATATGAAAAATATATGCGATGACCAAATTTTAAAATGAATACTCGGGTAACGAAAATGCATACCCCCAAGAACGGATGCATGTACATGCGCGTAGCCATCCAAACACGTCCGTTTCACTGAACGGGACGAGATCAAGATGCGCGGATGCTACCACGGGGTTAGGGGTATCATGCAGGATATGAAATGCAATTTTAATTTATTTTACGTGATTTAAATTGTTATATGCAAAATATGCGATACTAGATAAAATACCAATATATACTAAATCATGAGATGCACTAGTCCATGCAACAAGTCAAGGTAATCTAGAAATAAGAGTCAAACATGTTCAAGCAAACGGGTCGGGTCGAATGCAATATAAAGTGTAAAATACCATTCGTACCCAAGATACGCTAAATCAAGAAATATCACGAATAAAGAAAATACGGGAACTGGAATTGGTATAAATGAACTCGGGTGTTACATTATACCCAACTACAAAAGAATTTCGTCCTCGAAATTCCAAGAACAACATAGGATAAACAAACAAGAAATTTCAAGAATAGATGTGGAAACTTCTGACGGAATACATTTTCTCGTTCCCAGGTTGACTCTCCATGTGAGCGATTACCCCAAGAAGCAAGCACAAAGGGAATAACTTTGCTTCTAAGAACCTGTTCCCTTCGATCTATAATCGATATCGGTCGCTCCTCAAAAGTCAAATCTTCTCGTACAGGCAGCTCCGAATGATCCAGCACATGTGTTTCATCTCGAACATACTTACGGAGTTGAGATACGTGAACCACGTCCTGAACATCCTCCAAAGATTGCGGTAACGCCAAACGATACGCCACTACTTCAACACGCTCCAAAATCTGAAAAGGCCCAACGAATCGAGGACTAAGCTTGCCTCGACTTCCAAAACGAATCACCCCTCTAGTCGGTGATATCCTCACGAATCTAAATCACCAACAGTGAACTCTAGAGGTCTTCTCGATGTATCTGCCCAACTCTTTTGTCGGTCTTGTGCTACTTCATATGATTCCGGATAGTGTTAACCTTCTCAACTGTTTGCACGATCAAAACTGATCCCAACAATCCTCGTTCTCCGACATCATCCCAACAAACAGGTGAACGACACCTGCTACCATATAAAGTTTCGAATGGAGCCATCTGAAAAGTCGCCTGGAAGCTGTTGTCGTACGAAAACTCCATCAAGTGTAAATGATCCTTCCATGAACCCTTGAAGTCTAACATGCAAGCTCTCAACATGTCTTCAAGAGTCCGGATCGTTCTCTCCAACTGGTCATCTATCTGAGGATGATTAGCCGTACCAAACTTCAATCAAGTCCCCAAACTTTCCTGTAAGCTCCTCCAGCAGTGCGATAAGAATCGGGTGTCACGGTCGGACACGATGCTCACCGGTACTCTATGCAATCTTACAATCCCCTGCATGTACCGCTCTGCCAAAACTTCTGTTGATTGACCAACTCGAAATGGAATGAAATGAGCTGCCCTGGTCAATCGATCAACAATCACCCAAACTGTATTGTTGACTTTTGGACTCCGCTGTAGAGCCGTCACGAAATCCATGGTTATATGTTCCCACTTCCATTGAGAAATCGGAAGTGGTTGCAATAAACCAGCAACCCTTTGATGTTCAGCCTTAACTTGCTGACACACCAAGCACTTGCTACAAAGCGGGCAATCTCCCGTTTCATACCTTCCCACCAGAAATGCTGTCGTATATCTCGGTCCATCTTCGTGCCTCCTGGATGTACGGAATACGCGAAACTGTGTGTCTCCTTCAGAACCTCTTCGCGAATGTCCCCTTTCGGCACACACGAACAGCTACCATATCGCAACGAACCATCTTCATGAATCAACAAGTCCGTTCGAAGTCCAGCTTCAACCTGTTCTCGAAACTTCTACAATCTAGGGTCCTGTAACTGCTCTGCTTTACTATCCTCGATCAACGACGACTGTACTTGCAGCTGCATCAACTGTCCCCCAAGAATGCGGTAGCACAACCTCCAAATCGAGTCTCCGAAAATCTTCGATAAGCTCCTTCTGTGCAGTCAACATCCGAATTGTTGGTAACTGACTAAGCGCATCAGGCACTACATTAACTTTCCCCCGGATGGTTCTTGAGACCAAGATCGTAGTCAGCCATCAGCTTCGACCATCTTCGCTATCTCATATTAAGCTCCTTCAGTGTGAACACATACTTTAGGCTTTTGTGATCGATGAATACTTCAACCCTTTCGCCCAATAAGTAGTGTCTCCAAATCTTCAAAGCGAAAATCACAGCTGCTAACTCCAAGTCATGAGTTGGGTAATTCTTCTCATGGGTCTTCAACTGTCTCGATGCGTAAACTATAACCTTCCCATGCCGTATCAATACACATCCCAATCCTTTCCCAGATGCGCTGCTGCGAAACACCAATCCTCCGGAACTGTCTGGCATGGTTAAAACAAGAGCGGTTATCAATCTTTGCTCCAACGCCTCAAAAGCTGACGCACACTTATTTGTCCACACAAATGGTACTTCCTTGTGCGTAAGCTTGGTCAGAGGCTCAGCCAAACGAGCAAAAAAAATTCTCCACGAACCTTCTATAGTATCCTGCAAGTCCAAGAAACTTCTGATCTTTACAACGTTCTTCGGAATCGGCCAGTCTTGAACTGCTGCAATCTTCCCTGGGTAAATGGCGATTCCATCTCCAGCTACGATATGCCCCAAAACTTTACTTCTTCAAGCCAAAACTTGCACTTGCTCATCTTTGCATATAATATTTCTTGCCTCAATATCTGCAGTGCGATCTTCAAGTGTTCTGCATGCTCTTCATTGCTCCTCGAGTAGACCAGAATATCCTTAGTGAACACCACTATAAACTGGTCCAAGAATGGTGAAAAGATTCGGTTCATCAAGTCCATAAATATCGCCGGTGCGTTCGTGACTCCGAATGGCATCACTAAATACTCGTAATGTTCATACCGAGTTCGGAACGCAGTCTTGCAATTATTTTCTGATTTAACTCGGACTTGATGATATCCAGATCGCAAGTCCAACTTCGAGAATACCCCCGCACCACTAAGCTGCTCAAATAATTCACCAATGCGAGGGATCGGGTAATTGTTCTTAATAGTCACCCGGTTTAATTCTCGATAATCGATGCACATTCTCCTTGTAACATCATCTTCTTTACTAGAAGAACTGGAGCTTCCCAAGGTGAGTTACTGCTGCAAATCCAACCCTTCACAAGTAATTCAGTAACTTGCTTCTTAACTTCTTCCAACTCCACTGGTGCCATTGGATAATACGCCTTCGAGATTGGCGCTGCACCAGGAACAAGATTAATCGCGAACTCCACATCTCGTTTTGGCGATAAACCCGAGATGTCTTCGAACACGTCCATGAATTCTCGAACTAGCCGGTGCTTCTTCCTTATCAACTTCCATCAACGAAAGAACCTGGTTTGTCGGCCTAGCCCTAAACTCGACTGGCCCGACAGAACTACTTCCTCCAGCAAAACAACCTCCGGATGTCCGGGAATCTGGAAATTCGCTTTCTTTGCTCTATAATCAATATGAGCGTGGAAGGTGCCAAGAAAATCCATTCCCAAGACAATAACAAACAAGGAATGCACCGAAATTGAATGATTCCAATGCGGGAAAGATATGAACAAGTAGGATACCAAGATGACTTCATCCGAAGTCCAGATACCGAAGAGGATTAAGCACGGGAAACATGATTCAAGCTGGCGATAAAACAATAGCTGGTAAGCAATGAAACCGAGAAAAACAAGGTAATATAACGATCATGAAATAAGGAAGTGAATCAAGACCAGGACTCCAAGTTACTCAAATAGAGTACCGCATTGTAACCATGCTGCAGTTCATGGATACAATTACATAACTCCACTCAAGTCGCCCAAATCCTAGTATCAAAATCAAGAAACAGGGAGAAAAATGGTGAACCAAAAAGGTTTTCAAGCCGAGATGCAAAGTTGTTTGCGTAACGTCAAGACGAAGGATAAAAGAAAGATATGATTCAAGAATCGTGATAATAATGTGGCAGGACATGTTCCTAATCACGAGTATTCCGATTCATGTATTGGGTCCAATACCCAACTACAAAATAATCAAACCCGATTAACTTATATCCTATGGCTTTGATACCAAAAGAACCATGTCACGCCCCGCTTCCCAGAGTACGCTCAAATAGGCACGTGACATAGCCAACCATGCTACCCGTGGATAGGAAAAATCCCTCCATAGTCATATTACGGCTGTAGAGATATCAAGAACATGAAAGTAAACTAAACTATCTAGTACATGTCCATGAGCCAGGATGAATGAGTCAAGAAATAATGATATGCGGAAGCAAAAGATACAATAAATGAAACACCCGGAAAGTAAAACTACATACCGACGGGAACTTCACCGCTCGGTCTAACAGCGGCAATACTCCTGATCAGTCTGCAACAAAGGTAGAGAATCTGGGCCATGCAAAACCCAGACGTCAGTGCGTCATAACATCAAGCAATAATATATAAACAGGATAACAAGACATGCATGTATAATCATAAATGATAAAGCAGGTGTAACAACAATGTAAATCAGGGCAGTGAAAGGTAGTGTACAGTGAGTAAACTAAACTGGTCTATTGGGTTATCTACTCTCAAGTCTTTAAAATCAAATTGATGAATCATCGATGTAACTCAGTAGTATTCCGTGCATGCCCGGGACCACGGTCAAGATTCTCGGGCTGAATCCGAGACGTGCCGCTAGGCAGTAAAAGGTAGCATGTACAGATGAGTGATGTCAGCATCATCACCCCGGGGCTGGCCTAGCCCGTAAGACTGATCAGAACAGGCATCGAACTGTCGAGTTACAAGTCAGGTTTCATCATTGATTTCCCCATACCCCCAAGTTATATGTGTTCAAGTCAGGTATTTAAGTAATCAAGAACTAATGCCAACTCAGGATCAGGTAGGTTCAGGTTTGTCTGGATAGACAACAGGAACGGTCCGTAAGGACTACATGTCAGGTTTGTTGGCATTAGACACAAGATCAGGTAACAGGTCAAGCCATGGTACATCAGGTCAAGTCAAGTAGTGTACGGTACCATGTCGGGTCAAGTAGTAGGTGTAACAAGTCATGTCAGGGTGTACAAGATATCATGTGGGTGCTCATAATCAAACTAGCATAATCATGGGTACACAGAACAAGCATGGGTACTAATAAAACAACAAACTGAAACATGTAATATGATATGCAAATAGGTACAGACTAAACTATATGGATGTACAGTCATCAATTCGAGTCAGGGTTATAGTTCCAACATGAAGTATCATACCTTACATGAACATAGAATACTACAATCACACTATCATGTATTAAAAGACTACTAGATGCAGTTATATATAAAAGGGTTAAATGGATGCAATAATATGTATAAAACAGGCTAGATGGATGCAAACGGGTGTTGCACAGTTATGAACTATTTAAAGGGTACGATGGCTATGCGACCAAGAACTATGTTATAAAAATATAGGCATCAATTCAAACTTCATGTTTTTAAAATATATATATATATATATATATATATATATATATATATATATATGTGCAAATAAATATGGAATACTGTAAAATAGTATGTAGCAAGTTTCACTTGCCTTAGAACAAAGGTCGAGATGCAGGTGGCCTGGTGCGACATGACACGATACGGTGTGTGAAACGGCGCGACACGGTACTGGGTTTAGTCGTGATCCGGTGCACGGTCTGGGCACGATCTGGACGCGATCTGGTGCACCGTCTGGGCGCGATCTGGACGCGGTCTGGACGCGATCTGGTGCACGGTCTGGGCGCGATATGGACGCGAGGGGATTACAATGGCGACGGGTCGTCGACGGCGACGATGCAAGGCAGGGGTTTTCCGGCAAGACAGTGGGTTTCTCAAGAAGTCGGGTGAGATTTCTTGGTGGTTGGGATTGGGTTGCTGGGTTTCTGTTGCAAGGAGGAGAATAAGAGAGAGGAGAGAGGTGGTGGTGATGGAGACGGTGACGACGGGGGTCGGAGTTCCGGCGACGTGAGGGTGCAGGCAAGGGCGGTGATGCTAGGAGAGAAAGGAGGCTGCGGCGATCGATGGGTCAGAGCAGCACGGCCTGGACTGTAGCCAAGGTATTGCTGCAGTAGGAAGAAGTGCTGGTGATGCCGTCGGTGGAGGCGAGATGGGATGGCTGCTGGCGATGATGGGATGTTGGTTTCGGCCCGGTGAGTGCTTGGTTGCTGCGATGGCGAGTTGAGTGTGGTGATGATCGAGAAGGGTTCTCGATTTAAGCGCCGGTGATAGATCTCAGTTGACAGTGAGGAGGTGGGTTGAAACTCGGGCCGAAGGTGCTGCGGGATGGTGGTGTCGGTTGATGAAAGGAGAAATGAACACAAGGGTGAAGTGTCAATCGAGGTTGGGTTTTTAGGCGAGATGAGGAAGTGGCGACATGATGGTGTTAGGGGCGCCAGCAATGGAGTCAGGGTCGGAGGTGTGGGGTTTCTCAGTTGAAAAAGATAGAGGAGGAAGATGAGATAAAAGAGAGGAAAGAGAGAGGGGTTAAAAAAATAACATATTAGGTTTATTAATTAGGTGTATATTTATAGAATCATATAATTTGAGAGAGAGATAGAGAGAAACGGAGAGAGAGAGAAGAGAGAGAGACAGAGAGAGAGAGAAACGGAGAGGGAGAGAGAAATATTTGTGATATGAATATTTTTTTTTGTTTTAGTAAAGATTATAAACAGTTTGAGAAGATATTAGAATTTAATATTATAATATTAGCCCGTTTTGAGATTTGGCAAAATACAAACTTAATCCAAAACATCCCTGGGTCGGGTCTAAAATTCAGATCTAAAATCTGAAAAATATATGCGATGACCAAATTTTAAAATGAATACTCGGGTAACGAAAATGTATACCCCCAAGAACGGATGCACGTACGTGCGCGTTGCCATCCAAACACGTCCGTTTCACTGAACGGGACGGGATCAAGATGTGCGGATGCTACCACGGGGTTAGGGGTATCATGCAGGATATGAAATGCAATTTTAATTTATTTTACGTGATTTAAATTGTTATATGCAAAAGATGCGATACTAGATAAAATACCAATATATACTAAATCATGAGATGCACTAGTCCATGTAACAAGTCAGGGTAATCTAGAAATAAGAATCAAATAGGTTCAAGCAAGCGGGTCGGGTCGAATGCAATATAAAGTGTAAAATACCATTCGTACCCAAGATACGCTAAATCAAGAAATATCACGAATAAAGAAAATAAGGGAACTGGAATTGGTATAAATGAACTCGGGTGTTACACACTTCTAACACTTTCCGTACCAATCTACCTCTTATAAACCCCGCGATATCTTGATTGTATTGTTTGTATTGTATTGTCTTGTAAATTGAATTGTATAGATGGATGACTTGCCGAAACTATGATATCAATAAATGTGTGTAACTGGAGAATCATATAGATGGAGGTATATCCATGGTTCGGTTCAGTAAATATAGATTGAATAGATTGAACAGATTGAATACATAGATTCATGGATTCATGTTAAATTGTAGTTTGGATTCTTGAATCATATTCAAGTCAGATTGATTATATAGAGACTCAGTCTGAGTCAGACAATTAGAAAAGAAGTTTAATCCTGAATTAGGTTTTGGTGTTATCGGTAACCGCTGCACATGGACGGCAGGATTTGTGTCTTTTTCAAAGACGATTACCGTGTTGATAACACCGTTTGTTAAGTTGTCTATCTTAAATAGGCAAGCACCCATATCTCCGGCTCTCTGAGGCTCAAGAGACTGGTCCCGCTTAAACCTATGTTTACCAGGGTCCTTATTGTAATTTAGTATAACTTGAGGGGGTTTTATATAAAATAATTTTGTATAATTTTCAAAATACAGCTCAAGTATTTTATTATCGTCTTTAAAGTTTTCATGGATGTGTATTTGATCAATATAACATTTCTAGTGAATAAAACCTAATTTCATAATATATGGTATTTATTTGTAATATTGGAATTGTATGGTATTTTCTTATAAATGAGTTGTTTTTCTTAAATTTTAGAAATGTGGAATATTATAAATATTAAAAATAGATATTTTGATATTAATTACATATATATTTATATATTAAAAATATAAGTTTTATTTATAATAGAAATCATATTTTCTAAAGAAAATTGTATTTTTAAATCTTTCGAGACCGTATGCTCCTTGCGGAGGTCTGCATCTCGCACTACTAAGCCCGAGGATGTGCGATAATCTGCACCATCCCGAACAAGTTCCCCAAAATGGGTTGTAGCGGCACATTGCAAAGATTTGTTAAAAATACACATCTTGTAGAAAAAAAGTTTTTATAAGTCGGAGGTAGTTATGTGTAAAATCGTATTTTTCCCAAATCTATGTTCCCAAATTTCATCATGCTATGTTACATATGAGTGTTGTGAGGAGGTAGGTCATTATTTCGTGAGTTTTCTAAAGCTAGCATGATTAAAAGGTATAAACATGTCGATATGAAATATAAAGGTATTTTACTGTAAAAGTGGAATAAAACTTGCTACGATTATCATTTTAATGTCAAACTTGTTCTATTGTCTTAGTTAATGAGTATTAAACTATATATATCAAAATTTGTAGGTTTGTTATTAAGAAAATGTTGTATTTTTGAAAGAAAAGGGAATCGGAAAACGGATAACTCCGCTTCCGACACGTTTTAAGGATTAAGAATTTGAGAATAGCAAGAGAGAGAGAGAAGGGAGACTTACTGGATTAGTGTCAAGAGAAGAGGAAGAGGAAGATTGGGGAAACACCGGAGCGTCGTTTCGTCACCGAAAACTCCTCGGATCGTCGTCGGAAGTTCGTCGGAGTTTCGTCCTTTGCTAACTCCACTTGCACACAAAAAGTCTTGAGAATTTTCTTGAGAGTTTGGGTAGAGATTTGAGAGTAAGGAGGGATGATTTTAGGTGTGGTATTTATAGAAAAAATTAGGGTTTAGGGATGTGAAAGGGTGTATTAAGAATTTGTATTTAAAATAGATTAAATGAAGGTTTTAATTTGCTCTGTAAATGTGCAGGGAATTTAAATAGTACAGGGGTTATGGGGAGTTCAAGAGTTGCCAGAAAAATGAAAAAAATAGGGTTTCGAGCTGAGTTGGCCGGCGGCGCCGGCTGATTCACGCTTCCCGCCGGCCCGAGTCGGCTCTCCCCTCGACGCCACGCATCCTCGACGTTTTGACTACCGCAGTGGACTCGTTTGTTTTATGTGTGACTCTTCAGTTTACGTGTTATGCATGTGTAGACCTTTGGGCTTCTAAAAAGATTAAAAGAAATCAAATTAAAAAGATAATGTGGCTGATGGGATTTAAACTCTAGTGCTTTGTCTCAGCAGTGCATGGTCTTACCAATGAGCTACAAGCTCCTTCTTGTTGTTCTAAAACAAAACAAACTTATAACTTGTGTTCAGGCAAAAGTACATCTTTCTGTATTTTTGAAGAAAAAAATTGTACAGAAAGTTTATGGTTGTTACACTTTTCATTGTTCGAATCTTCATTCTACAAGTGTTAGGCCGGTGTCCATCCTTCTCGCACTTGCTGACCGTTCATTGAGTAGAGTCGAACGATAGCCAAGTGTAGGAAGGTCGGTATCGCTTTTTTTACCCAGCTGCCTCGTGGTGAGGGCTTTGAATCCGCAGCGTTGTTGGGTAGGAAGCTACCCACTGTGGATGGACCGAGCAGGAAGCTACTCGGTGGCTTCGTGAGGAGGATTTTTGATCAACAACGTTGTTGGGCAGGAAGCCACCCGCTGCGGATGAACCGAGCAAGAAACCACTCAGTGGCCTCGTGAGGAGGTCTTTTGATCTACAGTGTGGTTGGGCAGGAAGCTACCCGCTGTGGATGGACCGAGGAAGAATCTACTCGGTGGCCTCGCGAGGTGGGCTTTTGATCCATAGTGTTGTTGGGTAGGAAGCTACCTGCTGTGGATGGACCGAACAGGAATCTACTCGGCGGCCTTATGAGGAGGGCTTTTGATCCACAGCATAGTTGGGCAGGATGCAACCCGCTGCGGATGGACCGAGCAGGAAGTTACTCGGTGGCCTCACGAGGAGGGCTTTTGATCCACAGCATTGTTGGGCAGGTAGCTACCCACTGCGGATGGACCGAGCAGGAATCTACTCAGTGGCCTCGCGAGGAGGGCTTTTGATCCATAGCGTTGTTGGGCAGGAAGCTACCCGCTGCAGATGGACCGAGCAGGAATCTACTCGGTGGCCTCGTGAGGAGGGCTTTTGATCCACAGCGTTGTTGGGCAGGAAGCTATCTGCTGCGGATGGACTGAGCAGGAATCTACTTGGTGGCCTCGCGAGGAGGCTTTGGATCTACAGCGTAATTGTAGGGTTCCTAGGCACTCTCAAGAGGTCTCACATGGCATTAACCATGCCAATTTCAAATTTTACGGGTGCCGAGAAACCCTAATACGGATCGTTAACTAGATGTCTAGGCGACAAAGCAACTAGTTAACTACTTTTAACTAAGAGTACGGAAATACAACCTTTGTAGATCCGGTTCTCCACCCCCATAGCTCCGTGATGAAGTCCTCTCCGCTGTCCAAATCGAAACCCGGACTCTAGCGTCGGCTTCATCGGAGAAATGGGCGGGCAAGGTCGTCGGCTTCGTGCCGAAGATGATCTACGTCGAGGCATCACTAGATCAAGCTCCACCTTCACCAAGTCATGAAACTTGTGAAGAAAACACACTCTACTACTTGGTAAGAGGTAGAGGATGAAGAAATAGGAAGTGGGTTCACTTTAGAATTGGATTTCTCACTCTTTTCATCAAGTTGCCATTGATGAGGCAAGCTTTTTCTTCAAGTAGAAGATGAAGAAGAAGAAGAAGATAATATGATAAATTAATTCAAAAACAAAAAGTAAAATGAATACTTATCATAATCATAACCATGGTCAAGTGTAGAGAATAAATCATGGTTAGTGGGAATGGTTAGGGTTAAGCATGGAGACAAAATGGTCACTTGGTCAAAGCTTCATGAAGCTTCAACATGCATCCAAAGAAAGCCACCATTTTGCATTATGCTAAATATTTTTCCAAAAAGAATAAATAGATAAATAAATGAGAAAAGGAAATGAAACCCTAACCACTTAAGTAACCATGGTTTAATTCTTTACACAAATCCAAACTAGCATGTATCATCAAACATGATACAATCTTGTGCACAAAAAAATATATCATATATACAATGTGCACAAACAAGTGAGAAAATCCATTTAAAAGTGAACCGATACTAGTTAATGCAAAGTAATATATCAAATATATAATTATGCATTAAATCATTAAATCAACACTTGATTTAACGATCCGGTCATATCGCATATAACCGACTAGTATCCAATGTATCGGCTTATCGAATCAACCCTCGATTCGATAACTAGGTTATATCGCATATAACCATTCGATACATTCATCGCGAGAATGGAATACGGTATCACATACACGCATTATTCTCGGTCCCGCACATATCTCATATGCGCTCCTATTTCGTTTCGCTTGAGCCAGGAAACCTCTGTGTAGGACTCTAAAGACTCGTCAATACACCGGCAGCAGGTGATGATCATATCAAACACCCACAAGCCGCAAGCGGTCTGCTAAACGTAACAGACACCCGGGTATTGAGCGATCAGAAGATCGACGAGCAAACCCGCTCACACTCCAGTGAATCCAACCAGTAACACTACCGTACAGTCCGGTCTGATCGTCTGATATGTCGCATATCTTGCCTAGGGGTGGTAAACGTCAGACCCCAATAGCTCGATAAGTCGTGTCGATATGAGCTCTATAACAGTTCGAGAAACTACTGGTAACACTTACCAGTAAATCTCAGCAACCCTGGCCAGGGATTTCCGGTTATAGCCAATCGAACACAGCGCAACATCAACTCCCTATACCGGGAGAGACGAATCCCCTCCTATCGCTCATTGCCTCCATGTGATTCGGGACTGTACCAAAAAACCACCGTTTTGCACGCCCTCTTGGACGTGGTAAGATGGAAATCAAAGCACAGTGGGAACCACACAAGACTCTATGACGATCTCGGGTCAACAGACTACTCTGTACCAGTGTCACCAGAGAACTGCCATCTGACGTAAGGTATAATACCATCTGGGAGTTCTCGGCGAGTCCGTCCAGTGTACCCAGTCTCTACTGAGCACCCGTATATCATCTCTGATGTCAAACACCAATGGATATGGGATCATCCATCGCCCATCTGTATGGGTCGAGAAGGTATACGCTAGTCTACTCTGGTATATCGATGCCCCGTCTCGATACACCCACGACTAGGGACCTTGAAGGATGTACTTATGGACTACCATGTCCCCACTAGTATGATCCGCATCATAGTCCAGGTAGTCAAGTACACATCCTAAGGGCTTTACCAACATGTAACAGAGAGACAGTCAGTATACACGTTAAGGTAAAGAGTAACCAGATAGCATACTATCATGTCGAGCAAGAAAGTCCTCCCTATATATGTCCAAGCATCCACTACAATATACATCCTATGTATAGTAATGGCTTCTAAGGCATACATATAACTAATAATCTCCCACTTGCACTAGGGCCATCTGATAGCAGTGGTTGCAGTATCTCATACTCAACCATCCCATAAAAATCTCTCTCTGGGAACAGGCCTTTGTGAGTGGATCCGCTGTGTTGTCTTCTGAGTCTACTCTCCAAATCTCGATCACCCTGGAGATCAACCATCTTCATGATCAGGTGAAACTGCCTTAGAATATGTCTGGATCACTGATGGGACCGGCGTTCCTCGGCATAAGCCACAACTCCATTGTCTCACAATGGTTGGAACGTAGTTCATCTCATGAACCAATATACACCCAGACAGCCACTTTGGTAGCATCTTAAGTAGCGATGTATCCTGCCTTTATCGTCTAGTATGTCACGGTATCTAGCTTGGAACTCTTCCAACATACCGTCCCTCTACTGAGGATTAAGACAATGCCTGTGACTGACATTCAATCGTTCTTATCACTCTGGAACCCTTCCAGTGATTCTCCCCAGGATCGATTGATACCATCTCACTACAACTAGTGAGAATCCTAACATCCAATTAGATCTATCTCATAGATCCAAAACCCAGGATTTAGGAGGTATCACTTTGATCCTATATGGAGAATCATTGTGATAAGCGGAGATTGATCAAGCGTAGCATAGGAAACTCCTTCCCTATCAAGAGTATGTCATCCACGTACTCTACGAGGATCTTCACCATACTCCCTACTACCTTTTTGTTTATACAAGGTTCATCTACCATTTTGATGATGTCAAACTCTTTGACTACTTCATCAAAACAGATGTTCTAACTCCGCGATACCTGCTTTATCCTATAAAGCATCTTGTACACGTTTCCGCTGCTCCCACTGTCTACGAAGCCCTCTGGCTGTGTACTTATAGACGTTCTCTTCTAAAATATCATTTAGAAAAGCAGTCATGGCACCCAACCGCCAGATATCGTAGTCATGGTATGTAGCCGTGGCAAGTAGGATCTGGATGGACTTAAGCATAGCCACTTGAAAAGGTTTCATCATCATCCATATTTGGTCAATGATGTAGACCTTTAACAAGTCTAGCTTTGAAAGTCTCAACTCTTTCATGTACACCAAGTAATCTTCTCAAGATATACTTGCTCCTGATGGGGATTTAACCCTTCAGATATAGCAACCAAAGTCCATACTTTGTTGGTGTATAAGGATTTCAGCTCAGATCGCTAAGCATCCAGCCATTCTGACAGAGTCTTACTCCTGATGGCCAGTTCGAAACTAGTTGGGTCATCATCTCATGATGCAATCCTCGCTCCCACTGTCATAGAGAAACCGAAGTATCTCTCAGGTGGGTGAGGAACCCTACTAGATCGGCGGAGAGGCTGAGGTTCGTTGGTCTCTACTGAATCCTTTGGTTCTATCAAATCATCAGCTGCAGTTTGTATAGCTGGAACATTTCCAGTTCTACATAACAGATCTTGCCTTGAGCTTGTCCGGATTTTGCTTTTAGACATAGGCCGGACAACCCCAAATCTTAACTAACTTAAGATATGGGCTCTTCCCTTATCATATCAAATATGAAGTGGTAGGCAACTGATTTGATTTGAACCCTATTCAATAGGTATGCAGCTACTCAAGTGCATAACTCCCCAAAAGGAAATAGGTAACTCAGTAGTACTCATCATAGAGCACACCTTATCATATAGGGTGTGATTGCTCCGCCCCGTTATACCATCGTGCTATGGTGTATACGGAGGAGTAATGCTGAGAGAGAATCTCATTCTCCTTTAGAATAGTCCAGGAATTCCGCACCCAAGTATTCTCCTCCTTGATCTCATCAAAGGACATAATACTTATACCCTTATTGGTTCTCTACTTCTAACTTATATTCTGTGAATACCTCAAAAGGTTCGGACTTGTGTTTCAACAGGAACATAGGTCTGAATCTCGAAAGATCATCAGAGAATGTAATGAAGTATAAAGAACCATTCCTGGCATGTGTAGACAGGAGACCTTACATACATCATCATGTATCAGTCCCAAGAGTTCACTAACTCTTTCTCTGTTTCCAGTAAACGGAGCTATGGTCATCTTATCTCTGTGACATAACTGGCAAGTTTCATAAGATGTAAATTCAAACTAATTTAAATATGCATCTATATGTAACTTAAGCTAGTCGGGTCGCATTGATATGACCTAGTCTACAATACCTCAAGAAGGATTTGTTCATTTCTGAACTCTTCCTCTTGTGTGTGTTCCGTATACTAAAGAACTGTAGTTTGATTTATAACATCAATGCTTTTAAATAACGTGCCTGAACCGATCAACTTTTGATATAGGAAATGTTCAAAACATTATCCAACAATACAAAATTTTATCATTTCTTTACTAATAAAGAGACTGATATGATTTTGTATATCAGGTTCGGTATCTAATAACATTCGTTCAGAATCAATGTATTTGGAATACAGGGTGACAGTGACCAACAGACTTGGCTGCAACACTTGCTCCGTTTTCTGTCTCATGAAACTTATCACCCGTTCTCAGTTCTCTGCCTTTCTGTAGCCCTATGAAACAGATTACATATCTGGGATCCTGTTCCGGTATCAGATACCCAGGACGCAGAGGATACTGAGAAACAGTTCTTTGTAACGAACTCACCCGAAGATGATGCATCAGCATGCACTCTCTTCGTTTGGGCGGCACAGGAATTCTGGTAATCCCCAATTTCTTGCTCTGTCTTATAACAATTATAAGTTGGAGCGGGACCAACGTTCCCCAGCTCAGTATAACAAGCGGGTTCGGTCAATATTCCGTATTATTATCTTGATTAAGGCGTGATATGGTCGCTACCTGGAGAGAGAGAGAGAAGAAAACATTCAGCGTGCGCTCTTGCAAGATCAGATTGGTTATTATTTTATCTAATCAGGATGGTTCCCACTGTTTTTATCAAATCTTCCTTCAAACCCTAAAAGGAAAGACTAGCCGGGATTAATTACACACCACAAGTTCGCCAATCTTTCAGCCAGGCCAGTGTCGGTACTTTGAGGGAGGTCCCCCGTGCTTTCGCACGAACCTAATTAATGTTAACCTCGTTTTCCCAGAGGCGTAACCTCGTTAACACCTTTCTAGACACCTACTTGATCGGCTAATTGTAATGTGTAAAACTCTTCCAGGAGTAACAATTACTCGCAGCGGGTATCGGGATCCAACTATCTCATAGAAGGTATGCAATCTCATTGCAAATTTCAACACTTGAAATTCCCGATAATATTTTGCCCCTAACATGCTATGACCTTGACGAAAGCCAACAAACCATAGCCCGCTAGTCAAGTTCAACCCATACATTTCTTGATTGAATTAAACCCACCCGCACGACCCTTGACGAAAGCCAACAAAATCGCACGACTACCCTAATCCAATCGCATCGTATGCTGGCAGATAAGCAGCATATAGCTACCGCACACTGCACCTTGACGAAAGCCAACAAATGCAGCACGAATACTATATATAACTTATCTGAAATGACGGAGGGCTACGACAGGTTTTTCTGAAAACCTATTGCGTAATGAACTTGATATCGTTGTAGAATCAAATGATTTTAAAATGGAGTGCTTTTGAGGCTTTTCTAGTTTTGCTAAAGGAGTCACTCCCGGTGAAGGGATCGTCGGTCCTTTCCTCGTCGAATGAGGTGCGGGATATATCATATATATCACTGTGCAAAGAAAAAACTCTTAAAAGCAATCAAAAGACAAACCGAGTGTGTAGCATCTGCCAGTTATTGCGAAAGGAGTCACTCCCGGTGAAGGGATCTCGGTCCTTTCCTCATCGAATAAGGTGCAGGATATATCATATATACCGCTGTGCAAAGCAAGAACTGTAGCTACCTGTTTTATTTTGAAATTCGATTCTACAACATCTTAGGTTTCTTTTATTTCATTAATCACATTAATGAAGTCCCATCATTTAAGTACCTAAACATCACAGATAAATACGACGTACACCTATGCCATCCGCATTCGCCTCGATGTCCCCTCATGCACCGTTAGGTTAGGTAACTAACGGCAGAGCAGGGCAGGGCTAGCGCGGGTGTAAAACATAAGTAACGTCTATATAATATATCATATATACTATATACTGCATCCATCACAGAACATATCACATGATCACATCACAGATATCGCAGCAGAAGAATCATATGAAATATTGGATATACTAGGACGTCCGTGTTTTCAATACGAGCCAGTATAAAACACGGATTCCACGGTCGTGATGAATAGCCAAACCCACACCCCTAGACCCCTACGAGAGCAGCAAGCAACCCTACCAATTCTAGAGTTAGGAGACCCGGACTCGACTCCTCGAGTTGGTCTCCCACTGGACTCCAGAACCCGGTTACTTGTGCTCCCCTCCTTGGGTCTATCCTAGTGCGGAAAAGTAAATAATATACAAAAGGTGACATCTTCCGCAACCTGGAAGTGCCCCAATAAAAGAATATTACATACAAGTTTTTACATGAATGAAAATGAAAAACACTCATCTCACATAAAAAAAACCCGGCTATTCAAACACGACGATCCAATATAACATATCCAGCAACACATAACATCACATGTTATCAACGTAAGTAAATATGCGCATCCCAATTGTCGTTGACATATAGCAACGAAACCGACGATATCACATATTACACTTACGGTCACAGAAAAGAAAATGTAAAACTACAACAGTTGGAATCCGCAACCTCCATAGACATCGCATGCCTAATCAAATGAATTACTTAGACATCGCATGCCTAACAATCATAAACCCCGCATTTTAGTCTCATTATCGAAAACACTTTTCAATACCAAGTCGGGAAATTCAACAGGATTCCCGACATTTTGATCGAATGCTCGTCGCAAACTTTAGTAGACGGTCGCACCCCCGATACCGTCGACGAAGTGCACCAAGGCGGAACACCGCTACCGCGAGCACCCAAACAGATGCTTTCGGCGACGGGGTTCTCCTACAGTCACTTGGTCGGGGCTATGGGGTGAGGCTGTCTATTAAGTTTACCCGGCGAGTATCCGCGTACACTACGTGATTGCGACGGACTTTTGATCACATCAAAATTCCGTGGCAACCGATCAAGTGAGACTAAACTGCTATGTTTATAACATTCATTCAGTTATCTCATAACTACTTGTGAATTCCAAATGTTGTATCACATTCCGAGTAAATAGAAAATGTTAAACTTTCCGATCGAACAATCGAACACCCAAGTTTTCCCGAAACAGATCAACACATGAAATAAGTCTAAAAACATTCAGTTCATGCCTCAGTACCAACGGTCCAGCCGTAGAAGGGTCAAGCCAACGCCTCACATGTGGCACGCCGTACTGCCCCAAACCCGAAGGTTCAAAGGGCAGTTCAAGACGGTCACATAATCGAGTTAAGGTTTGTTGTCTTCTAGAGGGACCATCGCGTTACTTGCACTACTTAGAACGTCGTTAAACTTCGGAAAAATCCAACACTTGGAAATTTCCCGACAGGGGAAAAGTTGGGTATTTATATCCGGTCGAACTTTTTAACATATTCATAAATTATCCGGAAAGCCACACAGACAAAATTTGATAATCCGATCGAACATTCGAATCCCCAAAACAACCCAGAAAATTCAACTCTTGAAAAAATATTAAAAATTCCCAGAAAATCCAGCACCAGAAAAGAGGAATTACTGTGCAAAAACGGGAAGCTGACGTCATCAATGGGCCGCTGAACCGCCGCAGAAGCTAGGCTTCTGCCGCGGTTCCGCCGCAGTTTGGACTGTTCATGAGTAAAATTTTGCACCGTGATTCTTAGATTTCCCTGCTGAATTTTTTAAGCATTTTTAATTTGGAAAAATCCCAGATTTTAGAAAAAGTCCAGAGAGCATGTTTGGTTTAGGGTTTCGGGTTCGTTCGGGTTTCAAATTGCGTCTACGCTTCGCCTAAGGCTCTAGCTAGGCTCTGATACCACTGTAGGGTTCCTAGGCACTCTCAAGAGATCTCACATGGCATCAACCATGCCAATTTCAAATTTTACGGGTGCCGAGAAACCCTAATACGGATCGTTAACTAGATCTCTAGGCGACAAAGCAACTAGTTAACTACTTTTAACTAAGAGTACGGAAATACAACCTTTGTAGATCCGGTTCTCCACCTCCATAGCTCCATGATGAAGTCCTCTCCGCTGTCCAAATCGAAACCCGGGCTCTAGGGTCGGCTTCATCGGAGAAATGGGCGGGCAAGGTCGTCGGCTTCGTGCCGAAGATGATCTACGTTGAGGCATCACTAGATCAAGCTCCACCTTCACCAAGTCATGAAACTTGTGAAGAAAACACACTCTACTACTTGGCAAGAGGTAGAGGATGAAGAAATAGGAAGTGGGTTCACTTTAGAATTGGATTTCTCACTCTTTTCATCAAGTTGCCATTGATGAGGCAAGCTTTTTCTTCAAGTAGAAGATGAAGAAGAAGAAGAAGATAATATGATAAGTTAATTCAAAAACAAAAAGTAAAATGAATACTTATCATAATCATAACCATGGTCAAGTGTAGAGAATAAATCATGGTTAGTGGGAATGGTTAGGGTTAAGCATGGAGACAAAATGGTCACTTGGTCAAACCTTCATGAAGCTTCAACATGCATCCAAAGAAAGCCACCATTTTGCATTATGCTAAATATTTTTCCAAAAAGAATAAATAGATAAATAAATGAGAAAAGGAAATGAAACCCTAACCACTTAAGTAACCATGGTTTAATTCTTTACACAAACCCAAACTAGCATGTATCATCAAACATGATACAATCTTGTGCACAAAAAAATATATCATATATACAATATGCACAAACAAGTGAGAAAATCCATTTAAAAGTGAACCGATACTAGTTAATGCAAAGTAATATATCAAATATATAATTATGCATTAAATCATTAAATCAACACTTGATTTAACGATCCGGTCATATCGCATATAACCGACTAGTATCCAATGTATCGGCTTATCGAATCAACCCTCGATTCGATAACTAGGTTATATCGCATATAACCATTCGATACATTCATCGCGAGAATGGAATACGGTATCACATACACGCATTATTCTCGGTCCCGCACATATCTCATATGCGCTCCTATTTCGTTTCGCTTGAGCCAGGAAACCTCTGTGTAGGACTCTAAAGACTCGTCAATACGCCGGCAGCAGGTGATGATCATATCAAACACCCACAAGCCGTAAGCGGTCTGCTAAACGTAACGGCCACCCGGGTATTGAGCGATCAGAAGATCGACGAGCAAGCCCGCTCACACTCCAGTGAATCCAACCAGTAACACTACCGTACAGTCCGGTCTGATCGTCTGATATGTCGCATATCTTGCCTTGGGGTGGTAAACGTCAGACCCCAATAGCTCGATAAGTCGTGTCGATATGAGGTCTATAACAGTTCGAGAAACTACTGGTAACACTTACCAGTAAATCTCAGCAACCCTGGCCAGGGATTTCCGGTTATAGCCAATCGAACACAGTGCAACATCAACTCCCTATACCGGGAGAGACGAATCCCCTCCTATCGCTCATTGCCTCCATGTGATTCGGGACTGTACCCAAAAACCACCGTTTTGCACGCCCTCTTGGACGTGGTAAGATGGAAATCAAAGCACAGTGGGAACCACACAAGACTCTATGACGATCTCGGGTCAACAGACTACTCTGTACCAGTGTCACCAGAGAACTGCCATCTGACGTAAGATATAATACCATCTGGGAGTTCTCGGCGAGTCCGTCCAGTGTACCCAGTCTCTACTGAGCACCCGTATATCATCTCTGATGTCAAACACCAATGGATATGGGATCATCCATCGCCCATCTGTATGGGTCGAGAAGGTATACGCTAGTCTACTCTGGTATATCGATGCTCCGTCTCGATACACCCACGACTAGGGACCTTAAAGGGTGTACTTATGGACTACCATGTCCCCACTAGTATGATCCGCATCATAGTCCAGGTAGTCAAGTACACATCCTAAGGGCTTTACCAACATGTAACAGAGAGACAATCAGTATACACGTTAAGGTAAAAAGTAACCAGATAACATACTATCATGTCGAGCAAGAAAGTCCTCCCTATATATGTCCAAGCATCCACTACAATATACATCCTATGTATAGTAATGGCCTCTACGGCATACATATAACTAACAGTAATTGGGCAAGAAGCTACCCGCTGCGGACAGACCGAGCAGGAAGCTACTCGGTGGACTCACGAGGAGGGCTTTTGATCCACAGCGTTATTGGGCAGGAAGCTACCCGCTGCGAATGGAACGAGCAGGAATCTACTCGGTGGCCTCACGAGGAGGGCTTTTGATCCATAGCGTTGTTGGGAAGGAAGCTACCCACCGTGGATGGATCGAGCAGGAATCTACTCGGTGGCCTCGTGGGGAGGGCTTTTGATCCACAGCGAAGTTGGGAAGGAAGCTACCTGCTGCGGATGGACCCAGGAAGCTACTCAGTGGCCTCGCGAGGAGGGCTTTTGATCCACAGCGTTGTTGGGCAGGAAGCTACCCGCTGCGGACGGACCGAGCGGGAATCTACTCGGTGGCATTATGAGGAGGGCTTTTGATCCACAGCGTCGTTGGGCAGGAAGCTACCCACTGTGGATGGACCGAGCGGGAATCTACTCGGTAGCCTCGTGAGGAGGGCTTTCGATCCACAGCGTCGTTGGGCAGGAAGCTACCCGCTGCGGATGGACCGAGCGGGAATCTACTAGGTGGCCTCACGAGGAGGGCTTTTGATCCACAGCGTTGTTGGGCAAGAAGCTACCAGCTGCAGATGGACCGAGCAGGAATCTACTTGGTGGCCTCGTAAGGAGGGCTTTTGATCCACAGCGTCGTTGGGCAGGAATCTACTCAGTGGCCGAGGAGGGCTTTGGATCCACAGCATAGTTGGGCAGGAAGCTACCCGCTGCGGACGGACCGAGCAGGAAGCTACTCGGTGGCCTCGCGAGGAGGGCTTTTGATCCACAGCATTGTTGGGCAGGAAGCTACCGGCTGCGGATGTACCGAGCAGGAATCTACTCGGTGGCCTCGCGATGAGGGCTTTTGATCCATAGCGTTGTTGGACAGGAAGCTACTCGCTGCGGATGGACCGAACAGGAATCTACTCGGTAGCCTCGTGAGGAGGGCTTTTGATCCATAGCGTAGTTGGGCAGGAAGCCACCCGCTGCGGATGGACCAAGCAGGAAGCTACTCGGTGACCTCACAAGGAGGGCTTTTGATCCACAGCGTTGTTGGGCAGGAAGCTACCCACTGTGGATAGACCGGGCAGAAAGCTACTCGGTGGCCTCGCGAGAAGGGCTTTTGATCCATAGCGTTGTTGGACAGGAAGCTACCCGCTGCGGATGGATCGAGCAGGAATTTACTCGGTGGCCTCGTGAGGAGGGCTTTTGATCCACATCGTCGTTGGGCAGGAAGCTACCCACTGCGGATGGACCGAGCAGGAATCTACTCGGTGGCCTCACGAGGAGGGCTTTTGATCCATAGCGTTGTTGGGCAGGAAGCTACCCACTGCGGATGAACCGAGCAGGAATCTACTCGGTGGCCTCATGAGGAGGGCTTTTGATCCACATCGTCGTTGGGCAGGAAGCTATCCGCTACGGATGGACCGAGTAGGAAACTGCCCGGCGGCCTCGTGATGAGGGCTTTATTATCTCCATGGTATCTCCTTGGGGCGTATTTCAATCTTTCGTGATCGGTATATGCGGGAATGGCGACCGTCGCGGATGATGCGTGGTGGCACCATATCAGGAAAGTGCGATTTTCCGTGATTTGCGTCACTGTACGAGTAAATATCGGCCGTTGGAAGATTTTTGTAGAGGCTATAAATACTGAAGGTACATTGATTTCTTTCTAGTCTCGCACTCCCTAATGATGGCCGGCCGCGTGTATACTATCAGGGAGATCGTTTCCCATGACGACGTATACTTTTACAACCTTGATCGTTCCGAGAAAACGTACGAGGCGGTGATAAGCCGCTTGGAGGGCCACTGTGGACGCTTGCTTCCCCGGAGATCTTCTCTCCTTCAGGTGTTGATTTATGCGATATGGAGGACTTTCCGGGTCTGCACAATACCCTATCCCCACGGATGATAGACGAGGCGTTCGACAAAACGCACACGGTCCATCGGCTTAGTCTGATCTCAAAGAGTAGGCGGGATCGCTCGGTGGACCTCCTTCTTGAGAGTTTCCAGCAAAAATTGGCCATCGCTTCCTGCTCGGCGGAAGAGGGTCTCGGGGAATCCGTGGCTTCTAGGGTCCGTGAGTACCGTCGGAGGGAGCGGGTCGAAGCAGCTCGGGATCGGCTGGAGGAGCTTTTTTCGGTGTACCACCGACAATGTCTTCTTAACCCCCGCCCTCCTTTGTTATAATTGTTGTAAGGCTGGGGACCCCATAATACCTCTTGAATAAATAAACTTGTCTTTGACTGCAGTGTACCATCTCTTTTCCCCTTCTTGATACATATTTTATGTTTTGTCAAAAAACTTCGGAATCTTGGAACCGAGAAAAGAACCAAAGGGCTAGAGCTTTGCGAGGGTACACAAAGTCTTTTCCACAAGAGGACTTAGCCTGGAAAACTTAGATAAATGCAAAAAAAGGAATTACATTTATTTGAAAGATGATACATGTTTATTTATACAATTTAAGCTTTTCGGTATTATAGGGCCGAGGAAAATTACGCCATCCGGCGTCCTGCAGACGGTATGCTCCACCGGGCAATACTTTTGTTTCGAGGAATGGTCCATCCCATTTTGGCGAGAACTTGTGTAGTCTTCCTTGGTCCACGAACTCGTTTCTTCATAAGACCAGGTCTCCCATCTTGAAAGCCTGATGTTTAACTCGGGCATTGTAGTAGCGTGCGGTTTGCTGCTGGTAGGCGGCTACTCTGATTTTCGTTCGATCCCGTTTTTCCAATAAGATGTCCAAGCTGTTTCGGAGCGTCGAGGTGTTGGCTTCGTCGTCGAAATGTTCGACCCTATAACTTGGCAGTCCGATCTCCGCGGGGACCATCGCCTCGGTGCCGTGGCAGAGGCTGAATGGGGTTTCTCCCGTGGGTGTTTTCTTCGATGTTCGCAATGCCCATAGCACCCATGGCAGTTCTTCGACCCAGCCGCCCTGCCTTCCTTCGAAGCGGGCTCTGAGACCGCGGATGACGCCTCGGTTCGCTATTTCGGCCTGCTCGTTGCATTGAGGATGTGCAACCGCGGAAAACTTCATTAGTATGTGGTAGTCGCTGCAAAACTCTTTGACTTTATCGTTTTCGAAGTTGGTCCCGTGGTCGGTAACTATGCACCTCGAGATTCCGAATCAAGAAATTATGTTGTTCTGCAGGAACTTTATCGTAGAGGCGGCGTCCGGTTTTCTGATGGATACAGCCTCTATCCATTTTGTGAAGTAGTCCACAACGACGAGGATGTATCTGTGTCCACTCGTGCCGGTAGGGAGTTGACCGACTATATCTATCCCCCATTATGCAAACGGCCAAGGGGAGCTGAGTGGTGTTGGTTCGGTGGCAGAAAAACGAGGTATGCTGCCGAAGAGTTGGCAGTTCTTACATCTTCTTACCAGCTTCTCGGCGTCCTGGTGTAAGTTTGGCCAGTAGTACCCTTGGAGCATCGTCTTCTGGACCAAGGTGCGGGATCCTTGATGCGCTTCCCCGACCCCATCATGAATTTCTCGCGGAACGTAGTCAGCCTCGTGGGGGTCAATGCATCGAAGCAGAGGCTGAGTGTATAACTTCTTGTATAGATTTTCGTTGCTCCAAAAGAAATGGCGTGGTTTGTCCTGTAGCCGGCGAGCTTCTCCCCGATCTTCGGGGAGTTCACCGTCTTTCACGAACTCCATGAGGGCTTTCCTCCAATCTTAGCCTTCTTCTTGGGTTGCGTAGATCTGGAGCATTACCTCTCCCTCTTCCACGCTGGGTCGTGGCAAGACTTCGAAGAGGATATTTCTTTTACGGGTGGCCGAATAGGAAGAAGCTAGCTTGCTCAAAGCGTTGACCCGGGTGTTCAAGTTCCTAGGAATTTGCTCCACTTGGACTTCGTCGAAATTTTTTCGAAGTCTTTTTACCTCGGCTAGGTATTTTAGCATGAGCGGTTCCCAGGCTTCGAAACGTCCGGTTACTTGGCCGACGACCAGTGCGGAGTCACTGCAAATTCTGATGGTCTTCGGTCCTACCCCGGAGGCGATTCGCAGTCCTGCCAACAAGGCCTCGTATTCCGCGGCATTGTTTGATGCTCTGAACCCGAGCTTTAAGGAGTATTCCATTTCCGCTTCGTCCGGGCCGCGGATGATCAGGCCAGCCCCACTCCCCTCCTCGGTAGAAGATCCGTCCATGTAGAGCACCCAATCCGGGATGGGATCGGGCACCTCCTCGACCGAGGGACGTGGTTCGGAGCCCCATGTCAATGTTTCTTCTTTAGTGGGGATGGTGCATTCGACAACAAAATCCGCCAAGACCTGTGCTTTGATGGCTTGTCGGGGGAGGTATTTGATATCGAATTGGGACAGTTCCAACCTCCATTTCTCCAGACATCCTGATGACTCGGGGGAGGCGAGAATCGACTCTAAAGAGCGCTCGGTGAGGACGCAGATCGTGTGCGCTTGAAAATAGCGCCGAAGTTTTCTGGAGACGACAAGTGCCAGGACTATTTTCTCTATGGCCGAGTATCTCGTTTCTACATCCTTGAAAACATGGCTCACGTAATAGACCGGCCTCTGTATGTCTTCGCATTCTCTGACAAGCACCGAGCCTGCAGCTTGGTCGGAAATGGCCAGATATAGCAATAGTTCGTCACCCTCGACTAGTGGGGTGAGTAGCGGTGGGGTCGTTAGATGCGCCTTGAGTTGTTCGAAAGCGTTCTGGCACTTCTCGGAGGAACCGGATTAGGTCTTCGTGGTGATCCCCAGTCAAGAGAGAGCCGATTTGGACTGTCCGGCCATCGACCCCTTCTGCAAGGGGGACTTCCATCAATGCTTCTACCGGGGCACCACTAACCTTCCTTTGGTCGTCGCGTGTATCTAAAGATCCTTGGAAGTCATTCGTGTCCTCAAAATCGCCGCCCTGCTCTCCGGCGGTGGACGTCGAGGCGAGGCAAATCTTAGCAGTTTGCTGGTCTCCAGAGGCCTGACCTATCCCCCTTGGTCCAAAGGGAATTTTATCGCAAGGTGATAAGTCGAGATCTGGGCTAGGAGAACGTTTAAGGTAGGATGTCCCAAGAGAATGTTGTAGGATGAAGGGACCTTAGCGACGAGGAAGTCCACTGGTATGGTTCGCGTATTGCCTGCTTCCATAATGTTGAGGAGGAGGGTGACCAATCCCTCGGCCGGGACGGAATGATTGGTGAACCCAGAAAGGACATGGGAGGTAGGTCGAAGGTCGGATGGTCCTAGCCCCATACGCTGGAAACAGTCGTGGAACAGGATATCCGCCGAGCTCCCTGAGTCGACCAATATCCTCTGGACTTTGTAACGGTGGACTCTGGCTGTTATCATAAGAGGGTCATTGTGTGGGAGCGATATGCCGTGCAGGTCTTCATCGGTGAAAACGATCGGCTCGTCTCTCCAGCACCTCTTGTGTGGTATATCTCTTGTTCCCTCGACTGGGAGGATGTGGCGGTTCCCCCGTTATCTATCCCAGAATGGAAGTGGCAACACATCACAATGGATTTTGTGACTGTACTTCCTTGCAGCACAAAGGGTAACGATGCGGTATGGGTTATTGTGGATCAACTCACAAAGTCGGCTCACTTCATCCCATTTCGGGTTGGCCAATCTACAGAGACATTAGCAAAGAAGTACATGGAGGTAAGAATCTAAGTTAGATTTAAACCTTTCAAATATGTACTATCTCTGATACCTATGAACTCATACAGGAAATCGTGAGACTTCATGGAGTAGCGGTCTATATTGTCTCCGATCGTGACACCAGGTTCCAATCGCAATTTTGGCAAAGTCTGCAAGCGAGTTTGGGAACAAGTCTGAACTTCAGCACGGCTTATGATCCACAAACAGATGGTCAGTCTGAGCGAACTATTCAAATCTTGGAGGATATGCTCAGAGCGTGTATATTAGACTTCGGAGGATTGTGGGAAGATCACCTACATCTCGTGGAGTTTTCATACAGCAACAGCTACCAAGAAAGCACCGGAATGACACCTTTTGCAGCACTTTATGGAAGGAAGTGTCGATCGCCATTAAGTTGGGACGACATCAGTGATACGGAACTTCTTGGACCTGAGATGATAGTAGCAACTGTTGATGTGGTTCGTACTATCAGGGAAAGAATGCGCATAGCCCAAGATCGACAGAAGCACCGGGCTGATGCAAAGCACCGTCATTTGGAGTTTCAATTAGGAGATCATGTATTTCTGAAGATATCTCCGAACCGTGGAGTGATCCGATTTGGAAGACGGGGTAAGCTAAGTCCAAGGTTCATTGGACCGTTCGACATACTCGAACGAGTCGATGAAGTGGCTTATCGTTTGGCACTTCCACCTTCATTGGAAGGAGTGCACAATGTATTCCACATATCCCAACTCAGAAGGTATGTGAGTGACCCCGACCACATTCTCGATCATTCCGAGCTCACTGTACATCCCGACTTATCTTGTGAGCAACAACCTATTGAGATCCTGGACAGGAATGTGAAGTCACTTCGGAACAAGGAAATCAACTTGGTTCGAGTGATGTGGAGAAAAGACACTCCAGGAGAATCGACATGGGAAAGGGAAAATGAGATGCATGCAAGATACTCTCACCTATTTGTAAACTAGTCCTTAAATAAATTGTAAATTTCGAGGTCGAAATTTTTGTAAGGAGGGTAGACTGTAACAACTCTAATTTTAGTGTACATAAAATTCATTTAAAGTTAATGTATACTTGGGGTATTTACATTTCCTGTGAGTACTATAAGTATTTGATTCAATTTTAAACAACAAGAAGGAGCTTGTAGCTCACTGGTAAGACCTTGCACTGCTGAACCAAAGCACCAGAGTTCAAATCCCATCAGCCACATTATCTTTTTATTTTAATTTCTTTTAATCTTTTAGAATCCCAAGAGTCTACACGTGCACTACACGTAATAGGGTAAGTTACAGAATAAACAAACGTGATCACGAGGCTAGACCAAGCGTCAGGGACACGTGACATCAAGACGAGCCCCGACTCGGGCCGGCGAAGCGCGTGAATCGGCCGGCGCTGCCGGTCTGACTCGGCCAAAAACCTAATTTTCTTTACCTCTTGCGACTCTTGAACTCCCCCCATAACCCCTGTATTATTTGTTTTTACTGTACATTTACAGAGCACAATAAAACTCATATTTACTCCATTTTTATTAGAAATTTTAATACACCCTTTCACTACCTTAAACCTTAATTTTTCCTATAAATACCACCCTCAAATCACCCCTCCTCACTTCCAAATCCCTGCCCAAACTCTCAAGAAAATCCCCAAGTCTTTTATGTGCAAGTGGAGTTAGCAAAATGGCGAAACTCCGACGGCAATCCAAGGAGTTTCCGACGACGAAACGACGCACCGGCAACTCCCACCTCTTCCTTTTTCTCTCTTCTAGTCAAATAACCTATAAGTCCCTAATTCTTCTTCTTTTCTCTACTCTAAAAACTTTCAAAACTAAAACCCGACGGAAGCGGAGTTAGTCCGACTTTCGATTCGGTTTTCCTTAAAAAACTACACTTTTCTTTAACAAAATAAAACCATATTCTTATATGCTGACTAATAAACATTAAAAAAAACTCAATAAAACAAGTGGCACATCAAACTAATCATTTTTGTAACTTTTATTATACTTTTTCAGAAAAATACCATATAATTTAGTTTCGACATAAACCATCATAATTCCTTATTATACCTATAGATAGCTCACGAGATAATGACCTATCTCCTCACAACACACATATCTAATATAGCACGATGGAATTTGGGAACATAGATTCGGTAAATACGACTTTACATATAACTACCTTCAACTATTAAAACCTTTTTCTATAAGAAGTGTATTTTAACAAATTTTTGCAATTACGCTTCTAAAACCCATTCGGGGAACCCGTTCGGGATGGTGCGGATTATCACACATTCTCGAGCTTAGTAGAGTGAGATACAGACCTCCGCAAGGAGCATACGATCTCGAAAGATTTAAAATACAATTTTCATTAGAAAATGTGATTTCTATTATAAATAAACTTATATTTTTAATAAATAAATATATATGTAATTAATATCAAAATATCTATTTTTAATATTTATAATATTCCACATTTCCAAAATTCAAGAAAAATATCTCATTTACAAGAAAATACCATACAATTCCAATATTACAAATAAATACCATATATTATGAAATTAGGTTTTATTCACTAGAAATATCACATTGATAAAATATACATCCATGAAAACTCTAAAGATGATAATAAAATACTTGAGGTGTATTTTGAAAATTATACAAAATTATTTTTACATAAAACCCCCTCAAGTTATACTAAATTACAATAAGGACCCTAGTAAACATAGGTTTAAGCGGGACCAGTCTCTTGAGCCTCAGGAAACCGGAGATATGGGTGCTTGCCTATTTAAGGTAGACAACTTAACAAACGGTGTTATCAACACGGTAATGGTCTTTGAAAAAGACACAAATCCTGTCGTCCATGTGCAGCAGTTACCGATAGCACTAAAACATAATTCAGGACTTCAATTTCTTTTCTAATTGTCTGACTTAGACTGAGTCTCAATATAATCAATCTGACTTGAATATGATTCAAGTATCAAACTACAATTCAATATGAATCTATATATTCAATCTGTTAAATCTATTCAATCTATATTGACTGAACCGAACCATGGATATACATCTATCTACATGATTCTCCAGTTACATTCATTTACTGATATCATGGTTTCGGCAAGTCATCCATCTATATACAATATACAATTCAAACAATACAAATAATACAATCAAGATATCGCGGGGTTTATAAGGGGTATATTGGTACGGAAGATGTTAAAAGTGGCACGAGACTGTAACCATAATACACCTAACCTGAATTCAATTGCCGTTGTACCGTGGCTGAACGGTTCCTTGTGCTCCGTATACCTTAGTCTCTGGAATAGTGAGACTCCTTTCGTATACATTGGTATTTTTCTGTACCAAGCTACAAACAACAGCGTTAACACTAAATACAACATTATAACAATATATACTCTATTCTGTCTATTCCATTCTTATCTATTTACGGGACTTACCGAGTGATTTGTTCGCTGACGACATTCTCTTTCTTCTTCTTTGAAATGTCGTCAAGTGTTTCGGACTCACTGGAGATCGAGCCCACCAGCGAGGATTTAGATCAGCTAGCTTTCGACCCGGAGCTCTAGTTACTTGTACACATTTACATTCTATATTTTCCATTTCTGTTATGCCACTGTTTAGGCATTACTTTCCATTCCATGTATTTACTTTTCCGTTGTATTGTAAAAAGAATGTTTAATAAATAAAGTTGCTGTTCAATTATCCATTGACATTGTCTCTTGTGCATTTTACTTATATTGCTTAGATACGCTTAGCGTGTTTACTATTGAGTAAATACGTAGCGGTCTCATCGCGTCCTCTGCCCGTATACTGGGAAGCGGGGCGTGACAATGCGTGCCGTAAATACGTTTAGGTGTTCGTTCGGGTCGGATTTCCCGTCGAAGAGGGTCACTTTTGGCAGCTTGTTCCTGGATGAGACGTGCTCGGCCAGCTGCTCTTCTGTAAAGGGCTTTGTTAGTGAGTCGGCGGAGTACCTGGCCCCTTCGCCGGACGCATGGTCATCCCGTCGTATGCCTTCGATTTTCTTCTCGAAGACTTCAAGTCGGTGGTGGTACCCCGAGGATTCTGCACAGTCGGAATGGTGGCTACCCCCGCTCCAGGTCTGCGCGATGGTGCGGCTTCGATTCCGCTCTATCAAATTTCTCAAATCCTCGGGCGAGGCCTTTCTCGAGTAGTCCCGACGGTCGCCGTTCGCACGGCCCCGGCGAGAGTGGGGGCGTCGGTCATGCCTGGAAGCAGGCGAGCTGTCCGACACCTCCTCAGGGGAGAGAGCGTGCGGCGGGCGTCGGAGCGGCGTCCTAGTCTTTCCTGGGATCGGGGCGTGGAGCTGTCCGGCGTCTAGCAGGTCATGGAATCAATCGCCGCATTCGGGTCACGGTGGCCGGAGTCGACACGCCGGCGCTCGTTGACGCTGAGATGAGCGTGAGGGAGATCGAGGGCTTGAGCGCGTCCATCCATCCTTCTGCGGACGTCGTTATCTCGGAGAGGGGGAACTGCGGTCTGGTGGGTAGGGCCCGCCACTTGAACGCGGACGAGAGCATCCACCAGCGATGTGAGCTTGTCTATCCGAGCGGATAAGGCGTTGATCACGTTAGGAGGGAGAGACGAGCCGCTCCCGCCTCCGTTGTGGCGGCTCGTATTCGGATCGTCGCGGTTGTCACTCGCCATTGGGTCGAGGGCGGAAGATCAACTTTAGGAGTGGAGAAGCTTCTGAAACGTTCCCACAGACGGCGCCAACTGATGGAGGCTGTGATCTCCTTCAGATGTTGTCCTCCGTCGATCCTGTGATGGCGGTCTTTGACGGTTGAGATTTTGTTTGGGAGTTGTTGAGTGTGTGGATCTCAATGGGTTGGTGTTGACGCCGAGCTATCTGCAAAAGTAGTCCCGGGATGGGTGACCACCGTAGAACCCTCCGACGATCAAGTTAGAGCCGAGGAATATGTGCAGAGTAACGGCGTATTGGAAATGAGTTTTTATTACCTGAGTCGTCTGAGAAAGGGGTTTATATAGTGGTCGCGTGGAGTGAGCAGACGCGAGATCATCGCCGTCAGTTACGCCCCAGCGTTATCCTCGCATTTAATGGCGGGATGCACCCATTAATGGGAGGATGCGCTAGCGTGGAACGCGGAACGTGGGGAGATGGATATCTCGCCCTGGCGAGATACGCGGAGCCGTTCCGGGGGCCCTTGGGTTTGTGCTCTCGGTTGATCGGGAAGGCCGAGGAAGCTCGGCCTGACAGATGGCTCGGAGACGAGCAAGGAGATTGAGGAAGCTCGGAAACGAGCTGTTGGCTGTTTGCTTGGTGAAAGTGGAAAATACTCAGGAAGGACTCTTGAAAGGTCGGATACTTCCTCGAGACGAGGTCCCGAGAAATGCCCCTAATACAACTCATTTATTCCACCTCCGTAGCCCTTGGGGCACGTCATCCGCCACATGTCGTAATCTGAGGAAATACCACTTGTGAGCATCATCACCTTCCAAATGCTACGGGTTGTTGCTTAAAAGGTATAAAATAAATAAATAAAAATGAATACTCAGCCATTTCATTAGATTAGGATCTTTTGATTGTAAAGGTTTCAGCGGCTACGTTGGACTCTTTGTTTATTGATGCCCATATGGGAGGTCATATATGAATGATTATAAATCTTCCATCAATTATATTTATATAGTTTTGTGTCAATATGCGTTACAATGTTTTCCAATATATGGCACAGGCTTGAATTGAGCTCTGCTCTTTTACTCAAAAAAACAACTCTTTATACACACGCACACGCACACGCACACGCACACTTCATTCCAAAAAAAGTTTGCATTCTGCCTCTGCTCATCTCATCATCTCGTTTGCATTCTGCCCGTGCTCCAAAATTGCCCCTGCTCATTTTTGTGTCGTCTCACTTTGATGCATATTTATCCCTTCTCATCTCTTTGTATGTATATTTATCCCTTCTCACGTCATCATCTCGTTTGCATTCTGCCCCTGCTCCAAAAATGCCCACTGCTACCACCTCCTCGGTCGTTCTCTACCCGTCTCCGGGCATGGGCCACCTCGTCTCCATGTTCGAGCTCGGAAAGCTCCTCGTGAAACACGGCCTCGCCGTCACCATCCTCATCGTCGAGCCGCACTACAACACCGGCTCCACCGCCCCCTTCATCTCCCGCGTCTCCGCCTCCAACCGTTCCATCTCCTTCCACCGCCTCCCATCCGTCTCCACACCTCCTAGCCCATCCCCACACCATGAAGCCCTCGCCTTCGACCTCCTCCGTCTCTCCAACCTAAACCTCCTCGCCTTTCTTAAGACGACGACTGCCACGTCTCCGCCCCCCTCCGCCCTCATCATCGACTTCTTCTGCAGCTTTGCGCTCGACGCCGCTTCGGAGCTCCGCATCCCAACTTACTTCTTCTTAACTTCCGGCGCCAGCTGTCTCTCCGTCTTCCTGCACTTTCCGAAGATCCACGAAAGCACTTCCGCAAGCTTCCGAGAGTTGGGCTCTCAGAAGCTTGATGTTCCTGGCACGCCTCCCCTTCCTGCGGATCACATGCCGCTTCCGATGCTGGACCGGGACGATGAGGCCTATAAGGGGTTCCTTCACATGGCGAGAAGGCTGCCCGAGGCGAAAGGGATCATTGTGAATACGGTTGAGGCGATTGAGAAAAGGGCGGTTGACACTATCGCCGCCGGTAATGCTTACCCTCCATTGTTTTGTGTCGGCCCGCTGATAAATTCGGATAACAAGGAAAAGAACGAGGGACTGGAGTGCTTGAGTTGGCTCGATAAACAGCCTAAACGAAGCGTGGTGTTTCTTTGTTTCGGCAGTCTCGGCTTGTTTTCGGCTGTTCAGATAAAGGAGATTGCTGTCGGCTTGGAAAAGAGCGGGCAAAGGTTTGTTTGGGTGGTACGGAGCCCGCCTAGCGATGATCCGGATAAGCGGTTCAAGGCCCCGCCGGAGCCGGATCTCGACCGGCTGCTTCCGGAGGGGTTCCTGAGCCGGACCAAGGAGAGGGGAATGGTGATGAAGGTGTGGGCCCCGCAGGCGGCGGTGCTGAAGCACGAGTCTGCAGGCGGGTTCGTGACTCACTGCGGATGGAATTCGGTTCTTGAAGCCATATGTGGAGGAGTGCCGATGATTGCGTGGCCGCTTTACGCAGAGCAGCGGATGAATCTGGTGTTTCTGGTGGAGGAATTGAAGCTCGCGGTTGCCATGGAAGGGTAAATCAATTTAATAATTTTATGCCAAAACTCTAGTTTTTCCAAAATTAAATTTATAAGGGTGGAGTTCCAAGCATCTTTAGGACAGATTGGTTGTTTCTATCATCTTATTTCTTTTTTCATCACGACATTACATGTATAAATGGTCGGCATACTGAATAAGTTTTGACGCCCGGCCCTTTACACCCTAGGTAAAGTACTCTTGCTGAATCATAGGTTTAATATGTGTTTCTAATTTTCCAAAATCTTGAAACCACATGCTCAGAGAATCATTCAAGATTAAACTTTTAGGTCCTGTGGCAACAATGTGTATACCAAGCTAATATAATACTAATTGACAGATACGATAAAGAGTTGGTGAGTGCCGAAGAGGTGGAGACGAAGGTCAGATGGCTGATGGAGTCGGACGGCGGGAAGGAGTTGAGAGATCGGACCATGAAGGTGAAGGAGGCTGCGGCCTCGGCGTTGGAGGAGGGTGGATCGTCCCATACGGCAATGGTGGAGCTGGTGAAGAGATTGAAAGTGGGAGGACATGAATAAACGAAAGGGATTAGTTGATCTTGGTTCTTTGTTTGTTTGTGCATGGGTCGTTGTCGACTACAATGATAGCCTTGAAAAATTGGAGTTGCGTTTCCCAATTATTCTATGCTTGGTATCAATCACTTCTTTTGAATTTTATGTCAGTCTCGCTTTGATGCATGTTTTTTTGGTTCACTCCACAAGCATGTTGCCCTTTTGGATGAATGTGAGTTACGTAACGTAACGAGTGATGTAAGTTAACAACTCATTTTTGAGAGCACTATGAACTCAATTCAAAATAATAATAATAATAATTAATAAATCAACATAAAGAAAAAAAATAAATAACTCTCTCGATTTTATAAGTAATCCTAAGTGTCAATGTAAACAGGTAATCAATCAAATTATGATTAGAATATATCTTCACTGTTTTATTTTAATAAAAGAAAGAACATTGCGTGCTTTCAAATCCAAAATGCCCGTGAATTCGATTTTCTCTGCTGTAACAGAAAAATTTCATGTCAAATTAATTTCTTGCTTTTTCCAGTCACGCATCATTTCACTTTTTATCATTTGTTGTCATTATTGCATGTGCATAACACATGCTTGAAATCTAATTACATTTTAAGGGAAAAAATATTATATATACATTTTTGTTAATTAAAACAAAGGAGTAAACCCCAGCACGATGTAATAAAACTACGTCAAAAATCTAAATATTCTATATATTTGATCAGCATACAAAACGTTCAAAGAGGCAAACTTATTTTGCTGAGAAGGTTGTTTGGTTAGGCCGTTTCTTTTAGGCCCATACCATGGTATTATCTTTTAAGTTTACAGCTGTCTGTTGGGCTCACTATGGATTGACGTTTATGTAGAGGAGCTTTAGGCATGCCACTTTGATTCTTAGCTATCAATTTGATTTAGGAATGAATGAATGAAATTTAAATTGGATATTAACTATTAAATTTTTTAATATACACGACGGGTGTGTTTGTTTATATATTCATTTATACGAGGGCACACACGGGTTTTCAATATAGACAGGTTAGACTCAAGCCTTTTGGTGGATTGTTCCATTTTATATCTTATACATATGTACCTCTAATAGTTTTTCCAATGAGCACTATGCTATTCACATATCTCAACATTAACATTGAACATATGTTAACATTGGTTGTTGTCAGCTTAGAAAAGAGTGGGCGAGGGTTTGTTTGGGTGGTACGAAGCCCGCCGAGCGATGATTTGGATAAGAGGTTAAAGGTCCCACCAGAACCAGATCTTGACCGGCTGCTCCTGGAGGGGTTCCTAAGCCAGCCGGAGGGGTTCCTCAAGCGGATGGAAAGAGGACTGGTGATGAAGGTGTGGGCGCCCCAAGCGGCGTGCTGAAGCATGAGTCTGTTGGTGGGATCGTGACACCGTAGATGGAATTCGGTTCTTGAAGCATCTGTGGAGGTGTGCCGATGATCACGTGGTCGCTTTACGCAGAGCAGTGGATGTGTTAGAAACCATTGAATTTGGAAGAGGAAAAATATTATTAACGATTAATCAAAATACAATGTACAATATGTCTTTTTATACATAGCCCACAAGATAAAATCTTAATACGTAATATACGTATAATACACGAACCCCAATACAAAAAATAAATATAAAACGAAATAAAAGATATGCATATCTTAATAGCCCCCTCAAACTCACGGTGGATCATAAATTGAGAGTTTTGATAAGAAATGTATAAGTTGGGTATGTGTTTGAGGTTTCGTAGAGAGATCGGTCACTCGATCTGTGGAATTGATGTAGACAGAGTCGCTCCATCTGCTTGACGAAGTTTCAGATGAATCTCCATCGGCGTACCTGTAAAAGTACTGTCAGTAATAGAAAAATCGTCAACTGTGGCTCATGCAAGAAGATCAGAAATGTACTTCTGTTTTAATAGAAGACAGCCACGGGGAAAGTAAACAACTTCGATCTCCAAGAAACAGCGCAAAATGTCCATATTATCTAATACAATTATATTCAAATATCTTATAATCTAATAGAATTCCTCAAACTAATAGTAGATAACCGAGAGTTTGAATAATATCTTGAAGCAAAATATGCAACTTTTAAAACGACGAAGAAAAACAGCAGATCTAAAGTATCGAGCATGGCGGACTAATACCCTTTGGTCTTTTTCACGAATTATAAGATGGACAAAATAACCTACAGCCTCTTTCGCAGAAAATGCTTAAAAGAAGAAGATCGTGCTGCTAGAAAACATCATAAAAAATATTTGCTTAGACTTGATATGGTATTGAGTCGAGATCAAGAAGAAATTCCACAAAAGAATAAAAATGATCAAAAAATCAAGAAAAAGTTCCATAAAGAAATAAAAATGATCAAAACATCAAAAAGAGCATCCACGAAGGAATAAAAATGATCAAAAGATCAAGAATAAGTCCTATAAAAAAATAAGAAAAAAATGAATCAAGAAGAAATTATATCAAGATCAAGGGATCAAGTTCGAATTAGATCAAGGAAAATAAAGACCAAGAAGAAGAATGATAAAAAAAATCACAAGAAGAAGAATAGCTGATATGGGAAAAAATGACGAAAGAGAAACGAACGACATCGCTCATACTGAAATAGAAATACTAAAAGAGAAAGGATAAGGAGGAGAGGACATTACCCACATTGAGGGTAGAAGAAAAAAAGGAGAAAATAATATCACCAACAAAATAGAAGAACTAGAAAAACAAAATGAAACGATTGCCCACTTTGTAGCTGCAGAAGAGGAAGACGAGAAAAAAGAAAGATGACAATGTATATAGAGAAGTAAAATAAGAAGAAGAAGAAGAACCATCAAAACGAGAAGTTGATTGTAACTATAAAGAAATATAGGCAAATGAAAAAATAGAAAAAGAAAAAATAAGAGATGATATTGCCCAAATAGACATAGAAAAGGCGAAAGATATGGAAGACGAGGATGGAGATGATGGATGTGGAGTATCATATTACGGTGGATAAGTGAGAAAGGAAAAGCAAGAAGATGATGATGAATAGATTTTTTGTCACGCCCCACTTCCCAGAGTGCGCTAAGATCGGCACATGACAGAGCCAACCATATTACCTGTGGCTAGAAAATATCCCTCCACAGTCACATTACGGCTGTCTATAAGATATTAAGAACAGTAAAATAAAATAAATTATCCAATACAAGTCCATATGCTAGAATAAACGAATCAAGAAATAATACGCGGAAGCAATAAATAAAAAAATAACAATATGGAAAGTACGTCCCAAATACGGGCTCACATCAGAAAATAAAAGTACGGAAAGAAACTAAACTAAACTGGATACTAACAGGATCCTCACTACTCGGCCTGTCGACTGAAGTACTCCTGATCGGCCTGCGAGAGAGATAAAGGATCAGGGCCATGCAAAACCCAGACGTCAGTGCGTCATAATATCAATAATAATAAGCAACCAGGATGTAACGAGATATGCAAGCATGAATGGTAATATGAATGCAGCAAGTAAACATGGATATAGAACAGTGAACAGTACACGTGCAGGTGAAGTGCAGTGAGTAATCTAAACTATACTACTGGGTTATCTATTCTAAAGTCTTCGAAATCAATTAATATAATTCTCATCGTAACCCATCGGTCTATGCCCCGTTCATTCCCCACGGGACTACGGTAACAGGATTATTCCGTAACGCCCGGAAAAACGGCAAACAATATATTCCGTAACGCCCGGAAAACGGCAAACAATATAATAGCCCTTTGAGTTACGTTCGGTTACATTCTTGATTTCCCCTTACCCCCAAGGTTATGTGTTCAAATCGGGTATTGCCAATCAATATTTAATGCCAACACAGGATCAAGCAGGTACAGATTTTGTGTAACAACTCCATTTTTAGTGTACAAAAATTTGCTTTAAAATTAATGTATATTTGGAGTATTTACTTCTGCTGTTATCAGTTTAAGTATTTAATTCACTCCTTAATTACAAGAAAGAGCTTATAGCTCATTGATAATACCTTGCACTACTGAACCAAGCCACCAGAGTTCAAATCCCATACTCCACATTATTTTTAATATTATTTTGTTTTGAAATTTTTAGAATACCAACAGTCAACACGTGATAAATCCCAAAAACCCCACTACACCCAATAAAGTAAATGTTCCAGAGGCTACACCAGAAGACTCCCCACCTCCCGACCCATCGACTCGGCCCGACTCGGCCGATTCGGCCGGCGGACCGGCCGACTCGGGCCGGCGTCGCCGGCCGAACTCGGGCCGGCGGCCGAGTCCCCAACTGAAAAGTTTGGGCTCTTGGCCTCCCCTACCTCCCTGCACACTCCATTTATTTAGATCGGTTCAAGAGAAACCATAAAATCCCTTTTACTCCATTTTTAATGCATTTTAACATATTTTTTACATTTTTTTAAAATTAAAACCCTTCATCTACCTTAACCCTATAAATACCAACCCTACACACTACCCCCTCACTCCAAAACTCTGAGTCAACTCTCAAGAAATCACTAGAAACCCTTGTGTGCAATCGATGTGAGCGAAAGGCGAAGCTCCGGCGAATTCTCTGGCGGATTTTCCGGCAACGGTTCTAAGAGCTCCCGGCGACGAAACGACGCACCGGCGACTCCTCCCGAT
Source organism: Agapanthus africanus (assembly GCA_030015575.1). Lineage (NCBI taxonomy): Eukaryota > Viridiplantae > Streptophyta > Magnoliopsida > Asparagales > Amaryllidaceae > Agapanthus > Agapanthus africanus. The sequence goes on along the minus strand of CM057351.1, from coordinate 364,285,509 downwards.
CCATATCCCTCTCTTTGTTGTCCTAAACCCGTAAGTCCTCATTTCTATCTTTCTTTTCTTTCTAAAAAATACGGAATTACAAAACCCGACGGAATCGGAACAAATCCGATTTCCGATTCGGATTCTTCATAAAACTTCACTTTTCTTTAATACAATTATACTTAAACCCTTTCATATTGACTATTAAACACTAATCAACAAAATTGATCAAGTTTCATAACATAAAAATAATTGCTATTTCATTTTACCGTATTTTTCTATTTAAATACCACATAGTTTCAATTCTACATTTAACATCACAAAACTTGCTATACCTTTAAATAGATCATGAGATAATGACCTACCTCCTCACACACTCATATGCAACATACCACAATACCCTTGGGAATATAGAATACGGAAAATCGACATCTTTACAAATAAATATCATTACTAATAAAACCGTTTTCTAAAAGATTAGTATTTTACACAAATCTTTGTAAAGTGCCGCTACAACCCATTTGGGGAAGCCGTTCGGGATGGTGCGGGTTATAGCACATTCTCGGACTTAGTAGTGCGAGATTCAGACCTCCGCAAGGAGCATTCGGTCTCGAAAGATTTACAAAATACAAAATCTTAATAAAAATAAGATTTCTAGAAATATAATATATATTAAAAATTATTTTATATAAATATATATATATATATGTGTAACATTAAAATATCTATTTTTTAATAATATAAATATTACAACTCTTTTCAAAAATCACAAGAATCACTTTACATTAATATACCATGAATTCCATACAAGTCAATATTACAAATAAATACCTTTTATTATGAATTTAGGATATTTTCACTAGAAATATCACAATTATAAAATCCACACCTATGATAACTCTAAAGACGATAACTAATACTTGGGGTGTATTTTGAAAACTATACAAAAGTATTTTTACATAAAAAACCCTCAAGTTCTATAAATTACCCTAAGGACCCTAGTAAACATAGGTTTAAGCGGGACCAATCTCTTGTGCCTCACGGAGCTGGAGAAGTGGGTGCTTGCCTATCTAAGGTAGAAAACTTAACAACGGTGTTATCAATACGGTAATCGATTTTGAAAAAGACACAAATCCTGCCGTCCATGTGCAGCGGTTACCGATAATATAAAACAATCAGGACTTCAATTTACTTTTCTAATTGTCTGACTCTGTTTGAGTCTCATAAAAATCTGACTTGAATATGATTTAAGTACAATTTACAATATTCTGATTCAATATGAATCCCTATATTCAATCTATTCAATACATTCAATCTATATTGACTGAACCGAACTATGGATATACATCCATTTACATGATTCTACAGTTATTCCATTTACATGATTATACAGTTACATCCATTTACTGATATCATGGTTTCGGCAAGTCATCCAATTATACAATCTATATTACAAGACAATATAAGTTGCAATACAATTAACAATACAAACAATACAATCAAGATATCGCGGGGTTTAAGGGGTAGATTGGTACGGAAGGTGTTAAAAGTGGCACGAGACAGTAAGATCAAGACACCTAACCTATATTCCGTTTCTGTTGTACCGTGGCTTAACGATTCCTTATACATTCCGTTTGCCCTGGTCTCTAGCATATAGAGACCCCTCTCGTATACACCAGCATCCTTCTGTACCAAACTACAAAGAACATCGTTAACACAACATTACAACAATATAATACAACTTTAAAAGATACCTCTTATTCTGTCTATTCCTCCCTTATCTTTGGGACTTACCGAGCGACCTGTTCGCTGACGACATTCTCTTTCTTTCTTCTTTGAATGTCGTCAGGTGATCTGGACACTTCAGAGATCGAGCCCACTGCTGAAGACTTGAACCAGTTCAGTGAAGACCCCGAGCTCTAGTCATTGTACACTTTCCATTCAGTACTTTTCATTTCTGTTATGTCATTGTTTAGGCATTGCTTTATTTCAGTTGTATTTACTTTCTATGCATTGTACAGAAAGAATGTGAATAAATAAAGTTGCTGTTTTTATTATATCTTGCCTCTTGTGATTAACTTTTATATTGCTTAGATGCGCTTAGCATATTTACTTCACAGTAAATACGTAGCGGCCTCATCCCGTCCTCTGCCCATATACTGGGAAGCGGGGCGTGACATTTTGTCTATGCAGACAACAGTAACGTCCACCAGGACAACATGTCAGGATTGTCAGCATTAGAAACATGATCAGGTAACATGTTAAGTAGTGATGTATCAGGTCATGATAGGTAGTGCATATGTATTACACGGATGGTCGAAATAAAACTGTAGGAAGTACAGATGCACGGTAAAAGCACGGATGCACAAATGTCTATCAGGGATTACATCTACAACTCCATGACTACGCATAATGCACATTATCAAGTATGGGGTGTTAATATAACAATAACATGAAATAATGTGATCTGGCATGCAACTAGATATATAATAAATCATACGGATGCGAACGGATATCGGAAAAATGGTAAAACTGTAATATGGATGCACAATACAATAAATATGCAATATTCTTATTAATATAGATGAGAGTATAATAATATAGCCTGTATCAAGCTACTTGCATGCGACCTGATATGTAATTAATGATATGGATGCGTACGGATATCTAAAAACAGTAAAACAATAATATGGATATACAATGCAGTCAACATGTGATATTTCTATTCATATGGATGCAAAATAAGTATCATAGCATGTAGCAAGATAAACTTTCCTGAACAGATCACACGACGGGGTGCGCACGCTGCGTCCGACATCGGTAAACGTCGCAACGCACACGGCACACGGGACAGGTCCAGGTAAGGCAAGAAGGTGACCACGCTGGTTGCGGATGCCCACTGGGTCGGCTTAATCGACAGCGACGGCACAGCTTCGGTGATGGCCGGAAAAACGGATCAAGAAAAGAAAAAAGAAGGAAAGAAGAAGGAGAAGAAAGAAGAGAAGAAGGAGGCTGGGGGTTTAGTGTTCTGGGTTTGGGAGAAGGCGAGAGGGAGATGACGAGGTCGTGAGTCACCGGAGATGGTGCTTCACGGCCACGGCAGCAAGGGTTGCGGCAGCTGCAAGGGGTCGGGTTCTGTGCAGGGGAGAGAAGCTCAGGGTTGGCTTGGGGGTGTTGGTGAGTAGGAGGAAAGGTGATGAGGGTGGTGAATAGGTCGACGAGGGAGATCGTCGGTGAAGGTTGGGTCAAGGTCGGGGCTACAGAGGTTTGAGGCGTCGGGGTTATGGGTAGGTCGAGGGTTGGGTTGCAGGGTGTGCTCCGGTATAGGTCGTCGAGTTAGAGAGAGGAGGGAGAAGAAGGGAGTAGGTCATGGTGACGAGGGCGTGAGGTCGGCGACGGTGACACGGCTAGGGTTAGGGTTTGGGTTCATGACGAGGCGGAGCAGCAGGAACACGAGAAGGAAGAAGAGAATGGAGACGTGGGAAACTGTGCAGGACGTGGGGTTTACACAATAGGTTTAATTAAATTTTTTTAAAAGAATACTATATTTATTTATGTGTGTGTGCGTGAAGAGCCAGAGTGAATTGAGATTTGAAAAGAATTATAAAAAAATATTTCTTTAGTTGGAATATATATAATATGCAGATAGGTGTCAGAACGTGTGAGTAGAGATTTGTTAGATTAGGATTTTGGAATATATACTTACTATATATATATATATATACTGTTAAGAATTCGTTAGATTATGTATACTATAAACAGTTTAATATATAAAAGGATTATATATATTATATATTTTAAGATTTTGGCTCAAACAAAAGTAGTCTAAAACACGCCCGGGTCGGATCTAAAATTACGGTTTAAAAATACAGATAATATACGTATCAACCAAAACCAAAATAGAATATCCGGGTAACGAAAAAGCATACCCCCAAGAACGGATGCACGTAACGTGCACGTAGCTATCCAAACGAGTCCGTTTCACTGAACGGGACAAGAACACGATATACGGAAGCTGCGACAGGGTTAGGGGTATCATGCAGACCATGCTAGATATTTTTAAAATATTTCATTTGATTTTATTTGTTATATTAAAAAATGCAGATGCCAGATATAATACCAGTATGCAGTATATAAAAATATGAAAGTGCACGGATCTACGTAATAAGCCGGGATAAATCATATACAGGGATCAAGACGGGTTTCTAGTAAGAGAGTCGGGTTGGATACAAATGCAGATGTCAAATACACTATTCGCACACAAAACGCAATAAATCAAGAAAATACCATAAATAAAGAAATACTCAAAATAAAACTGGTATAAATAAATTAGGGTGTTACATTACCCAACTACAAAAAGAATTTCGTCCTTGAAATTTCAGGAACAAGAAAAGATAAACAAATATGAATTTACGAGAATAAGTGTGGAAACTTCTGTAACACCCGAGCTCAATACTACTATTTTCTGTTACTGGTTGAGCGTTAGATATTACTCATTTCATTTAGCTTGCCTGTTTGACACTTGCCGTGAAATTTTATCTGGCTAAGTCATTTCTGCATATAACAAATTTTAGCACCTAAAATAAAATTAAAAATATCTATCTTGGCCTACACGACACCCCTAGCCGCATGGTAGCGTCCGTGCGTCGAGTTCTCGTTCCGTTCGGTGAAACGGGCGAGTTTGGACGACTACGCGCGCGTACAGGTGTCCGACTTGGGGGTATGCTTTTTAATCATAAAACATTTCATTTTAAAATTTGGAACCCGCTTAAAATCCTATTATTTAAATTTCAAAATTTTGGACCCAACCCGGGCGCGATTTGAAAATGTTTCATTTAGCGCCAAAATCCCAAATTAATAAAATATTCGAAACTATATATATAATATAATCTTACTGTTACTATAAAATTTATTAAATCTTTTTAATCTTTCTTTTAAATCTCTGATGTTTCCTCAGCCAATCACGGGGCTCTTAACCCCCGTGGGCCCCTCCTCTAACGTCTCTCTCTCTCTGACTTTCCATATCTCTCTCTCTCTAACGTATCTCTCTCTCTCTCTACCTTTCTATATCTCTCTCTCTCTCTAACCCTCTCTCTTTCTTCCTTATATATAAATTTTCCCCTGCATCTTTTCTTCCTTCAGGAACTGTAGCCCCACGCGAGAAACCCATCGCGAGCCAAACCCTAGCCGCCTTCACCGTCGCCGCCGCAGCTCTGACGCCGGTGCCAGCGCCACCGTCGCCCTCGCCTCCGTCTCCTCTTCCCAACCTCAACATCTCCTCCTTCTCCCCGTGCGCCCGGTGCAGCCGCAACTCCTGCAGAGTTCGCTGCAGTCGCCCGATCGCCGGCGGCCTTCGTCGTCGACACCCGCGCCACCTTCAGCACCTCCTCATCACCTGCGCACTCCGGCCCCCGACCACCTCCTCTCCCTCTCCGCCTTCTTTCCCTTTCATCGAACTTCCATACCCGAGTCCTAACCTTCACCGCTGCGACCTCGTCGCCGGCGCCCCACCGCCGTCGACCCCATCGCTGTCACGCTCTCTGCAACACCAGTAAGCCTTCTCTCCCCTTCCTCCTTCCATTTTCCCTCCGGTTTATCCCTTGGCCGCGCATTAATTTTCCGTTTGTTGTTGTCGCTGTTCGCCGGAATCCGGCCGTGCCGGTGATGTGTCCTGACGTTCCAGCGGAGTACTCTGACCCGTGAGGTCCCTTGGTTCGTCGTTTGGGTTCAATCCGTGAACCGTGCGTCCGTCGCGTGTTTCCCCGCCGACGTTACGTTCCGTTTTCCCGGTTCGCGACCCGTCGAGGCAAGTATCACTTGCCACATGCTATACTATACAATTATAAATGTTTTGACTCATTAAACCTGCGAAACTTAACTTGGTATAGTAATTTCTCATTTGGTTGCAATATGACATATATCATTTTACAGTTAACATAACATTTACAGTTCGCCAATTTAAAACTAATAACTAAGTTTACCTGTAATCACATTTTTACTGTTTAATAGATGATAGCCCTTACACATGTAGTTCTATTATATTCGGATATTCGTATTCAAAGGCTTGATATAACTGTATTTGCATCATCATTTAACTATTGCACCGCTAAGGGTGCTCAAAACCTGTTAATATAATAAAACGGCTGCACTGTATTACTGCACTCTTGTGATTGAATGAAACTGTTGATTTTTGTTTAACTCATTGCTTTTCCTACTGTTATTACCCTGTTCGATTATATATCTGTTTGTGAGCACACCCACGATATGTTCGTACCTTGACTTGACATTGCTACATGATACACCTGACATGGTACCGTTTACTGTTGACTTGACCTGATGTACCATGACCTGACCTGTTACCTGATCTCGTGCCTAATGCCAACAAACCTGACATGTAGTTCTCATGGACCAATCTTGTTGTCTATCCAGACAAACCTACTGTTACCTGATCCTGTGTTGGCATTAGTTTTTGATTACTGAATACCTGACCTGACACACATAACTTGGGGATATGGAGAAATCAAAGGTGAACCTGACTTGTAACTCGACAGTTCACTACCTGTTCGAGTGTACACATTCCTGTTTTGTGCCTAGCGGCATGTCTCGGCTGCAGCCAGGAATATTGTGGCCGTGATCCCGGGTATGTACGGGATACTATCGAGTGTACACATTCCTGTTTTGTGCCTAGCGGCATGTCTCGGTTTCGGCCGAGAATATTGTGGCCGTGATCCCGGGTATGTACGGGATACTATTGAGTTATATCGACGATTCATCAAATTGATTTCAAAGACTTTAGACTAGGAAACCCGATAGAACAGTTTAGTTAACCACTGCACATTACCCTGCACCGCTTGTTTCACATTATTGCTTTATTCATGTTTAGTTCTGCATTGCCTATTACACTATTCATATTATATTACTTGTTGACTTGACGCGCTGACGTCTGGGTTTTGCATGGCCCAGATTCTATACCACTGTCGCAGTCCGAGCAGGAGTACTTCAGCCAGCAGGCTGAATTGTGAGTTCTGTAGTGGTTAGTTTTATTTCCTGCATTCATTTTCTGATGTGAGCCCGCATTATGGGACATACCTTTCAGATATTGTATTGGATCATTTGCTTCCGTATTTATTTATCATTGACTCTTGTTATTCTGGATTGCGGACATGTTTTTAGATAGTTTTGTCTTGTTCTTGATATCTCTACAGCCGTAATGTGACTGTGGATGGATACTTCCTACCTACAGGTAGCATGGTTGGCTATGTCACGTGCCCAATCTAGCGTACTCTGGGAAGCGGGGCGTGACATGGTTCTTTTGGTATCAAAACCATAGGTTAGTTGGGTTGATTCTTTTGTAGTTGGGTATTGTACCCAATACACGAATCAGAATACCCGTGTTTAGGAAACATGTCCTGCCACTTTGCCATTTACCATTCTTGAATCACATTCTTCCTGATTATATCTTTTACGACGTGCAAACTTACTTTGCATGTCAACTCGAAAACCTGATTTCTTGTTATCTCTAGGACTTAGGCGACTCGGGTGGAGTTAAGTAATTGTGGCTATGATACCGCGGCATAGTTACAATGCGGTACTCTATTCAAGTATCTTGGAGTTCTAGTCTTGATCTATATTTAAAATCTATCATCATGCTAATGTTGGGTGTTTTGAGTTCAGGATTATGGCAGGTAAGAATATGAAGACGTACCAGAGGCGTGTGGACGAAGCCGCCATGCTTGGAGTAATAAGAGGAATGCTGGAAAATCAGAAGAGGCATACTGAGCTGATCCAGCAGCAAGCAGATTCGTTTCAGGAAGGTTTGCAGATCGTTCGGCAGTCTGTAAACAACGCTGGAGGTAAACCAGTTGACCGAGTAGGGACCGTGGCAGATTTCAGACGTTTGGGTCCGACTACATTCACTGGTTTGGAGGAGCCGTTGCCAGCCGAGCAGTGGCTGGTCGACACGGAGAATTTGCTGATTGCGACACAGATTCCAGAGGACAAAAGAGTTGATGTGGTGCGCATCCAGCTAGTGGATTACGCCAGAGAGTGGTGGCTTGTGGAAGAGACCTGCTTGCCCAAGCCGATCAGTTGGGCGGAGTTTTCTAAGAGTTTCCTGGAGAAGTTCTTCCCGCGGACTGCACGGGAGGAAATGGAAGAGAAATTTATTGGGCTGAGGCAGAATGGAGCACCCGTGGACGTGCATGCAGCAGAGTGGACGAGACTCAGCAGTTTCGCTGGACCTTTAGTCGCCAACGATGCAGACAGGGCACGAAGGTCCATGCGCAGCTTGGATGTGGGCATCCAAAGGCAGACCGTCTCCCTGGGTTTGACCACTTTCTCACAAGTTCTTACGGCAGCTCGGGAACAGCAGAGTATATCGGGAAAATTGGGAGTTCACTGCAGACAGCAGTTGCAGTAAGGAAGCAGTTCTGTCGGGCCAGTCGAGTTTAGGGCTAGGCCGACAAATGTTATTCTTGCAGCAATGGAAGTTGATAGTAGTGAAGAGTCGGCGGTTGTTCGCGATTTTATGGATGTGTTTAAAGATATATCAGGTTTACTGCCGAAGCGAGACGTGGAGTTCGCAATTGATCTTATTCCTGGTGCAGCGCCAGTATCCAAAGCATATTATCCAATGGCACCAGTAGAATTGGAAGAAGTTAAGAAACAGGTTGCTGAATTGCTTAAAAAGGGCTGGATTCGGAGCAGTAACTCACCTTGGAGAGCTCCAGTTCTTCTCGTAAAGAAGAAGGATGGCACAAGAAGGATGTGCATCGACTATCGAGAATTAAACCGGGTAACTATTAAGAACAAGTACCCTATCCCTCGCATTGGAGAACTTTTTGAGCAGCTTAGTGGCGCGAGGGTATTCTCGAAGCTGGATTTGCGATCCGGATATCATCAGGTCCGAGTGAAAGTAGAAGATATTTGCAAGACGGCGTTTCGAACTCGGTATGGACATTACGAGTACCTAGTGATGCCCTTCGGAGTAACGAATGCGCCGGCAGTATTCATGGACTTGATGAACCGAATCTTTTCACCGTTCTTGGACCAGTTTATTGTGGTATTCATTGACGATATTCTGGTTTACTCGAAGAGTTTTGAGGAGCATGCTGAGCATTTGAAGATCGCACTGCAGACGTTGAGACAAGAGAAATTGTATGCGAAGATGAGTAAGTGCGAGTTTTGGCTGGAAGAAGTGAAGTTTCTGGGGCATGTTGTGTCGGGCAATGGAATCGCCGTCGATCCCGAAAAGATTGCAGCAGTTCGAGATTGGCCGATTCCAAAGAATGTAGCTGAGATGAGAAGTTTCCTTGGATTAGCCGGATACTACAGGAGATTTGTGGAGAACTTCGCTCGTCTGGCAGAGCCGTTGACCAAGCTTACGCGCAAGGAGGTACCTTTTGTATGGACGGATAAATGTGCGTTAGCTTTCGAGACGTTGAAGCAGAAGTTGATAACCGCCCCTATTCTGACCGTACCAGACAATTCCGGAGGACTGGTGATTCACAGCGACGCATCTGGGAAAGGATTGGGATGTGTCTTGATGCAGCATGGGAAGGTTGTAGCATACGCATCAAGACAACTGAAGACCCATGAGAAGAATTATCCAACTCATGACTTGGAGCTTGCGGCTGTGATCTTCGCTTTGAAGATTTGGAGACACTACCTTTTGGGCGAGAGAGTCGAAGTTTTTACAGATCACAAGAGTTTGAAGTATGTGTTCACTCAGAAGGAGTTGAACATGAGGCAGCGTAGATGGTTGGAGCTGATGGCCGACTACAACCTTGATCTTAAGTACCATCCGGGAAAAGTTAACGTCGTGCCGGATGCGCTTAGTCGGTTACCAGCAATTCAGGTGTTAACTACGCAGAGGGAGATCATTGCAGATTTTCGAAGATTTGACTTGGAGGTTGTGCTACCACGGTCTACGAGACAGTTGATGCAGTTGCAAGTACAGTCGTCCTTGGTTGAGAAGATTAAAGCGGCACAATCGCAGGATCCTAGACTGCAAAAGTTTCGAGAGCAGGTTGAGGCTGGACTACGAACATATTTACTGGTCCACGAAGATGGTTCGTTGAGGTATGGTAGCCGTTTGTGTGTGCCAAAGGGGGATGTTCGAGGCACACAGTTCAGCTTATTCTATACATCCAGGAGGAACAAAGATGTACCGTGATATTCGACTGCATTTCTGATGGGAAGGCATGAAATGGGAGATTGCCCGCTTCGTGGCTAAGTGCTTGGTGTGTCAGCAAGTCAAGGCTGAACACCAAAGGGTTGCTGGTTTGTTGCAACCACTTCCGATTCCTCAGTGGAAGTGGGAACATATAACCATGGATTTCGTGACGGCTTTACTGCGGAGTCCCAAGGGCAACAATGCAGTATGGGTGATTGTCGATCGATTGACCAAGGCAGCTCACTTTATTCCTTTCCGGGTTGGTCAATCAACGGAGACCTTGGCAGAACGGTACATGCAGGAGATTGTAAGATTACATGGCGTACCGGTGAGCATCGTGTCCGATCGAGACACTCGGTTCTTATCACACTTCTGGAGGAGTTTACAGGAAAGTTTGGGGACTCGATTGAAGTTTAGCACAGCTTATCATCCTCAAACTGATGGTCAGTCGGAGAGAACGATCCAAACTCTTGAAGACATGTTGAGAGCATGCATGTTGGACTTCAAGGGTTCATGGGAGGATCACCTACCCTTGGTGGAGTTTTCTTACAACAATAGTTTCCAAGCAACTATCTGGATGGCTCCGTTTGAAGCTTTGTATGGTCGTAAGTGCCGTTCACCTGTTTGTTGGGATGATGTTGGTGAACGAAGATTATTGGGACCAGATTTGGTGGTACAGACAGTTGAGAAGGTTAACACAATCAGAAAGCATATGAAGGCAGCTCAAGACAGACAGAAAAGTTGGGCTGACATGTCAAGAAGACCTCTAGAGTTCGCCGTGGGTGATTTGGTATTCTTGAAGATATCACCGACTAGAGGGGTGATTCATTTTGGGAGTCGAGGAAAGCTTAGTCCTCGATTCGTTGGACCCTTCGAGATATTGGAGCGCGTTGAAGAGGTAGCGTACCGTTTGGCGTTACCGCAGTCCTTGGCGGGTGTGCACGATGTGTTTCACGTATCTCAACTACGAAGGTATGTTCGAGATGAAACACACGTCTTGGATCATTCGGAGTTAACAGTACGGGAAGACCTGACTTTTGAGGAGCGACCGGTTGAAATCATGGATCTAAGGGAAAAGGTTCTTAAGAACAAGGTTATCCCCCTTGTGCTCGTTTCTTGGGGTAATCGATCGCATGGAGAGTCCACTTGGGAAAGAGAAGATGAGATCCGACAGAACTTTCCTCACCTTTTTCTGTAGTTTTCTATCTTGTATTCTTGGAATTTCGAGAACGAAATTCTTTTGTAGTTGGGTATAATGTAACACCCGAGCCCAATACTACTATTTTCTTTTACTGGTTGAGCGTTAGATATTACTCATTTCATTTAGCTTGCCTGTTTGACACTTGCCGTGAAATTTTATCTGGCTAAGTCATTTCTGCATATAACAAATTTTAGCACCTAAAATAAAATTAAAAATATCTATCTTGGCCTACTCGACACCCCTAGCCGCGTGGTAGCGTCCGTGCGTCGAGTTCTCGTCCCGTTCGGTGAAACGGGCAAGTTTGGACGACTACGCGCGCGTACAGGTGTCCGACTTGGGGGTATGCTTTTTAATCATAAAACATTTCATTTTAAAATTTGGAACCCGCTTAAAATCCTATTATTTAAATTTCAAATTTTTGGACCCAACCCGGACGCGATTTGGAAATGTTTCATTTAGCGCCAAAATCCCAAATTAATAAAATATCCGAAACTATATATATAATATAATCTTACTGTTACTATAAAATTTATTAAATCTTTTAAATCTTTCTTTTAAATTTCTGATGTTTCCTCAGCCAATCATGGGGCTCTTAACCCCCGTGGGCCCCTCCTCTAACGTCTCTCTCTCTGGCTTTCCATCTCTCCCTCTCTCTCCCTTTCTATATATCTCTCTCTCTCTCTAACCCTCTCTCTCTCTTCCTTATATATAAATTTTCCCCTGCATCTTTTCTTCCTTCAGGAACTGTAGCCCCACGCAAGAAACTCATCGCGAGCTAAACCCTAGCCGTTTTCACCGTCGCCGCCGCAGCTCCGACGCCGGCGCCAGCGCCACCGTCGCCCTCGCCTCCGCCTCCTCTTCCTAATCTCAACATCTCCTCCTTCTTCCCGTGCGCCCGGTGCAGCCGCAACTCCTGCAGAGTTCGCTGCAGTCGCCCGATCGCCGGCGGCCTTCGTCGTCGACACCCGCGCCACCTTCAGCACCTCCTCATCACCTGCGCACTCCGGCCCCCGACCACCTCCTCTCCCTCTCTGCCTTCTTTCCCTTTCATCGAACTTCCATACCCGAGCCCTAACCTTCACCACTGCGACCTCGTCGCCGGCGCCCCACCGCCGTCGACCCCATCGCTGTCACGCTCTCTACAACACCAGTAAGCCTTCTCTCCCCTTCCTCCTTCCATTTTCCCTCCGGTTTATCCCTTGGCCGTGCATTAATTTTCCGTTTGTTTTTGTCGCTGTTCGCCGGAATCCGGCCGTGCCGGTGACGTGTCCTGACGTTCCAGCGGAGTACTCTGACCCGTGAGGTCTCTTGGTTCGTCGTTTGGGTTCAATCCGTGAACCGTGCGTCCGTCGCGTGTTTCCCCGCCGACGTTACGTTCCGTTTTCCCGGTTCGCGACCCGTCGAGGCAAGTATCACTTGCTACATGCTATACTATACAATTATAAATGTTTTGACTCATTAAACCTGCGGAACTTAACTTGGTATAGTAATTTCTCATTTGGTTGCAATATGACATATATCATTTTACAGTTAACATAACATTTACAGTTTGCCAATTTAAAACTAATAACTAAGTTTACCTGTAATCACATTTTTACTGTTTAATAGATGATAGCCCTTACACATGTAGTTCTATTATATTCGGATATTCGTATTCAAAGGCTTGATATAACTGTATTTGCATCATCATTTAACTATTGCACCGCTAAGGGTGCTCAAAACCTGTTAATATAATAAAACGGCTGCACTGTATTACTGCACTCTTGTGATTGAATGAAACTGTTGATTGTTGTTTAACTCATTTCTTTTCCTACTGTTATTACCCTGTTCGATTATATATCTGTTTGTGAGCACACCCACGATATGTTCGTACCTTGACTTGACATTGCTACATGATACACCTGACATGGTACCGTTTACTGTTGACTTGACCTGATGTACCATGACCTGACCTGTTACCTGATCTCGTGCCTAATGCCAACAAACCTGACATGTAGTCCTCATGGACCAATCTTGTTGTCTATCCAGACAAACCTACTGTTACCTGATCCTGTGTTGGCATTAGTTCTTGATTACTGAATACCTGACCTGACACACATAACTTGGGGGTATGGGGAAATCAAAGGTGAACCTGACTTGTAACTCTACAGTTCACTACCTGTTCGAGTGTACACATTCCTGTTTTGTGCCTAGCGGCATGTCTCGGCTGCAGCCGGGAATATTGTGGCCGTGATCCCGGGTATGTACGGGATACTATCGAGTGTACACATTCCTGTTTTGTGCCTAGCGGCATGTCTCGGTTTCGGCCGAGAATATTGTGGCCGTGATCCCGGGTATGTACGGGATACTATTGAGTTACATCGACGATTCGTCAAATTGATTTCAAAGACTTTAGACTAGGAAACCCGATAGAACAGTTTAGTTAACCACTGCACATTGCCCTGCACCGCTTGTTTCACATTATTGCTTTATTCATGTTTAGTTCTGCATTGCCTATTACACTGTTCATATTATATTACTTGTTGACTTGACGCGCTGACGTCTGGGTTTTGCATGGCCCAGATTCTATACCACTGTCGCAGTCCGAGCAGGAGTACTTCAGCCAGCAGGCTGAATTGTGAGTTCTGTAGTGGTTAGTTTTATTTCCTGCATTCATTTTCTGATGTGAGCCCGCATTATGGGACATACCTTTCAGATATTGTATTGGATCATTTGCTTCCGCATTTATTTATCATTGACTCTTGTTATTCTGGATTGCGGACATATTTTTAGATAGTTTTGTCTTGTTCTTGATATCTCTACAGCTGTAATGTGACTGTGGATGGATACTTCCTACCCACAGGTAGCATGGTTGGCTATGTCACGTGCCCAATCTAGCGTACTCTGGAAAGCGGGGCGTGACAACTTCTGTCGAATCTCGTCTTCTCGTTCCCAAGTCGATTCTCCGTGCGAGCGATTCCCCCATGAAAGAAGTACTAGAGGGATAACCTTGTTCTTGAAGACCTTTTCTCTTCGATCAACAATCGACATCGGTCGTTCCTCAAAGGTTAAATCCTCCCTTACAGTCAGCTCCGAATGATTTAGCACGTGTGTTTCATCTCGAACATACTTACGGAGTTGAGACACATGAAACACGTCATGAACACTCTCCAAAGATGCTGGTAAAGCCAATCGATAAGCCACTTCTCCAACACGCTCAATAATCTCGAAAGGCCCCACGAATCGAGGACTAAGCTTGCCTCGACTCCCAAAACGAATCACTCCTCTAGTCGGTGATATCTTCAAGAATACAAGATCACCAACAGCGAACTCTAGAGGTCTTCTCAATGTATCGGCCTAACTCTTCTGTCGATCCTGTGCTGCCTTCATGTGATTCCGGATAGTATTAACCTTCTCTACTGTTTGCACAACAAGATCCGGTCCCAACAATCTCCGTTCTCCAACATCATCCCAACAAACGGGTGAGCGACACTTGCGACCATACAATACTTCGAATGGAGCCATCTGAATAGTCGCCTGAAAGCTGTTATTGTACGAAAACTCCACCAAGTGTAGATGATCCTCCCATGAACCCTTGAAGTCCAACATGCAAGCTCTCAATATATCTTCAAGAGTTTGGATAGTTCTCTCTGACTGGCCATCGGTCTGAGGATGATAGGCGGTGCTAAACTTGTCACGCCCTGTTTCCCAAAATACGGAATACGAGGGGTTGACAAGGCCAGCCATGCTCCTATGGTCAAGGAAATGTTCTGCCGTAGTCATACTTCGGCTTCTAGTTTTACATGGTAAACAGTAAATAATGCGCAGGTAATGAGAAATGCAGTAACTGAACAAAACAATGTAAAGAACTGACCTGATAGGAAACAAAAGGGTATAAATCTGGATAGCAAATCAAGATGTCCGTAATGCACGTCTAGTCCTGGTCCAGGCTAAATCATCTCCTCACACTGAGCATGCATACTCAGGTCGTCAGAGCGACACAATAGCAATATAATATATAAATCCAAGTGACAACTCTAACAGTGATAATCCATATATATAACAATAAATCAATGACGGTATAGGTATGAACATGCAGTAATCAATGCAGTGGAACAGTAAACGCACTAAAATAATATGCTAAGTATATCAACACAGTAAGTATGTATCTCGATGCTATCATCCCTATCGGTCTCTAAGTCTCAATGTACCGGTCACTAAGCCTATCGTCAGTCCAAGTGTGAGAGTCAACCACTCGCGAGTGTCCTCCACCCAAGAGTAGAACCCAAGGGCAAGGGACCACGGGCCCAACATGTAACTCACGGTAATAATCATGTACCATGTAAATCTCCATATATATAAGCCGGTAAGGGACTCCCGAGATTCTGTTGAACTCACACTCAAACTACCCCACACCCCGTGGTCTACATCACACGCTAACCATAATCTCAAATACTAATCGGTCTGTGACAAGCCTGCGCGAGAACTGGAGGCAGGACCTCCATCAAGTATGTCCCGACTAATATCTAAGATAAATGGCAGTGTCTGGTGCCTTATCTGTGACACCCATGCAAGAGTTTCCATAAGTGTCCCATACCACTTATAGTCACACGTACACGCGTCCCACAGACGTCGACAATGCAATAGAATAATAAGGTTCACTGATTGTGTACAAGTACGTGTCACTTTCACTTATTCACTTATACACGAACACTAACGTACTTGCCACAATCATCACTAATACCTAACACTGGGTAATGCACATGATCACTAGGTTATCAATGCAGTGACAAATGTATGATATGATGAGGATGTATGTAAAGCATGATTCGGATGTCAGGAATCAGTAATCTACCACTTGCACAATTTATCATAAATCATACTGGTATAGTTTAGCGAAACAATGAATGGGGAATAAATAGTATGTTCAGTTATCTATCCAGCGAATTTGGTTTCACGCCGATCGGGTTCCAGGATCACTAATTATGGCCATTTCATTTTAAGCGTTCACGGCTGGAAATCCGGTTTCAGAATCGGAAGTTCGTTTCGCAACGCATTTTAATCCCAGTTGGGATCAGAATTTAGTGACGCTACGGTTGAATGAAATCTAGAGTTTTCAGTAAGGTTTTCAACGCAACAGACGGATCTTCAATTGCGTCTGTACGTCAGGAGATATACACTGTTCAATACTAGTAGGTAAATTCTGATTCTGCTGGGACTGTTATACGTCCCCATATTTTAAATTTCAGATTAAATAACAAACGATAACGAAACAGAATGAAACCACTTGTGTTGTTTAGATAACAGATTCACCTTTAAGAAACAGTGGAGTTCCGCAACCTACGAGTTAAGGAAACAGGGTGTTACCCATTACGGAACAGTAAACAACAACTAGAGTCGGTCTGGACTGCAGTTCAGAGTCGCACTCCGATCCAAGTATCGTCACAATTGAAGTACAGAAATCATTAGAAACTTACATAGAGTTATAGTTCGTCGAGTCTTCTTCGATTTGAGCCCTAGAACGCATCATTCCAGTACGTATATAATTTATGATGATTTTAACGATTTTCGGATACAAGAAATTTCCAGTTTTACAGGTAAACTTGGGGGTAGTCGTTTTAGTCGTATTATCCAGTGAAATTTATACAGGATATTCATCACTACAAGGGCCAGGACAGACAATCTAATTCCGTCAAATTAGACAAGTATTTTCATTGGGATCACACATCGAACAGGTTTGACACATAATCGATCTGAAATTGTAAATTTGCGATCTATGTAATTTAAATTTGTAACTTGAATATATAGCATGCAGCAAGTAAATTACTTGCCTGGAAGCGTTCCGGTGATGCACGGCAGCGGCAACGACGGCAACGACACGGCGATGACAACACACGACAAGTCTCGGCTTGGCCAGGGGTTTGGCTCAGCTTGGGTTCGAATATAAAGGGCACGGCTGCAGCTTGGGCTTGTTTGGAGAAAGTCTTGGCTGGTTAAGTCGGTGCGCACGGCCAAGTTGGAGGGGGTTTCTAGGCTGAGTGGTGAGGTAGGGAAAAGGCAAAGGAGTGGGCTCGGCTGGCGGCGATGCACGGAGGAGCTGAAGGTCGCCGGTGGCAGCTCAGGCAGTAGCACGTCGGAGCTTCGGTGATTGGAGCTAGGCGAGGAGATGAGGGGGTCGGGGTGGTGATGGCAGCCGAGGCTGGTGGATGTAGAGCTCGAAGGAGGAGATGGAGACTGGAGCTTGGAGTCGGGTAGGGTGCAGCCGGGGCTTCGGATAGGCGATGGGAGGAGGTGAGGGAGGTGAGGATGAAGACGATGATGGCGGCGTCGAGAGTAAGGAGGTGGTGGTCGGTGATAAGCTAGGAGGTGAGGTGCGGAGTTGAGGGCGATGCCGAGGAGGACCGACGTGGTGGCCGGCGGCTTGGGGTGATGGCGACAGAGGGGGAAGGTGATGATGGAAGTGTGCTCGGGGAGTGAGGAGCTCGTCGGCGGTGCTGGCGAAGTGATGGGTGCGACGTGGGCTGGGAACGAGGGTGAAGGCGGCGAGGTGGGGGCGAGCGACGTGAGGGGACGGCGGCGAGCGCGACGTGCTGGCGGGTGCGCGGGTTCGAGCGAGGAGCGGGAAGGGAAAGAAGAGAGTGTGAGAGGAGACGTAGGGGAGAGAGAAAGAATTATGAGAGAAGAGAGAGAAGCGTGTCAACGAGGAGAGGTCGAGGGCGCACGTCGTGGGTAACGCTCGCGAGCGGGGCACGGCGCGTGACGAGAGGCGACGTGGGCACAGGCGTGGGGTGCGGCGGAGTGAAAGGAGGCACAGTAAATAGCGGGAGAATAGGAGAGACGTTGGGGAAGAGAGAAGGGTTGTGGGCCGAGTCGGGTAGGAGCGGGCTTGAAGGTTTAAAAAGAAAATATAAAAGTATTGTAAGGAAATGAAAGAGGGCCGGCCCGTTGGCTGAGGAAAAGTTTGGGTTTGATTTCTGAGAAAAGAAAATATGGGAGTTGGGCTGGGTTTTGAATTTAAATCCCATTTAACTTTTCGTGGGCTGAGGGAAAGAATGTGGGCTGGGGAATTTAAGCTGAGGAAATGAATCTGAAACTTGGAAATGGGCCGGGGGATTTTAGATTAAAGAAAAATGTGATTAAGCATGGACTTGGGTTTATGGTTTAGGATAAATAATTAGAACTAGGGTTTGGGTTCAGGGACTGACTTTAGTCGGAAAAATATGCATAAGATTTGTTTTGGGTTTAATTTCAATAAAAGGAAAACGGCTGAGGAATTGGTGCGGGGCTGAGGGAAAATAAAGGCGATAAATTTTCTTTAAGAAAGGGAAAGGGCTGGGCTCAAATAATCTTAACTTAGAATGGGAAGAGGCGACAGCTGGGCCGGAGGAAATGAAAGGTAAGGTCTGGGTTTAATGGGATTTTGAAAATAAATAAATAATTATAAATAAATTTTATAGGTATAAAGAAGTACAATTATTGGTATAAAAGGGGCTGGGTATTACAAAACTTCAACCGCATCCCCAAAGTTTCCTGTAATCTCCTCCAGAAGTGTGATAAGAATCGGGTATCATGATCGGAAACGATACTTATAGGTACTCCATGCAATCTCACAATATCCTGCATATACCGTTCTGCTAACGCTTCCGTTGACTGACCAACTCGAAATGGTATGAAATGAGCTGCCTTGGTCAAACGATCAACAATCACCCAAACTGCATTGTTGCCCTTTGGACTCCACGGTAAAGCTGTCACGAAATCCATGCTTATATGTTCCCACTTCTATTGAGGAATCGGAAGTAGTTGCAATAAACCAGCTACCCTTTGATATTTAGCCTTAACTTGCCGACACACCAAGCACTTCTTTACAAAGCGAGCAATCTCCTTTTTCATGCCTTCCCACCAGAAATGCTGTCGTAGATCACGGTACATCTTCGTGCCTCCTGGATGTACGGAATATGCGGAATTGTGCGCCTCCTTCATGACTTCTTCGCGAATGCTTCCTTTCGGCACACACAAACGGCTACCGTAACGCAACGAACCATCTTCATGAATCAACAAGTCCGTTCGAAATCCTGCTACTACCTGTTCTCGAAACTTCTGCAATGTTTGGTCCTGCGACTGCGCTGCTTTAATACTCTCGATCAACGACGACTGTACTTGCAGCTGCATCAACTGTCCCGAAGTATGCGGTAGCACGATCTCCAACTCGAATCTCCGAAAGTCTTCGATAAGCTCCTTCTGTACAGTCAACATCCGAATTGCTGGCAACCGACTAAGCGCATCTGGCACTACATTAACTTTCCCCGGATGGTACTTGAAATCAAGATCATAGTCAGCCACTCCAACCATCTACGCTGCCTCATGTTAAGCTCTTTCTGCGTGAACAGATATTTTAGGCTTTTGTGATCGGTGAATACTTCGACCCTTTCGTCCAGTAAGTAGTGTCTCCAAATTTTCAAAGCAAAAATCACTGCTGCAAGCTCCAAATCATGAGTTGGGTAATGCTCCAAATGGGTCTTCAACTGTCTCGATGCGTAGGCTATAACCTTCCCATGCTGCATTAAAACACATCCCAAACCTTTCCCAGATGCGTCGCTGTGAATCACCAATCCTCCGGAACCGTCTGGTACGGTCAAAATAGGAGCGGTTATCAATCTTTGCTTCAACGCCTCAAAAGCTAACGCACAACTATCCGTCCAAACGAACGGTACATCCTTCCGCGTAAGCTTGGTCAAAGGCTCAACTAAGTGAGTAAAATTTTCCATGAACCTTCTGTAATATCCGGCAAGTCTAAGAAAACTTCTGATCTCTACTACGTTCTTCGAAATCGGCCAATCTTGAACTGCTGCAATTTTCTCAGGGTCAACGACGATTTCATCTCCGGATACGACATGCCCCAAAAACTTCACTTCTTCAAGCCAAAACTCACACTTGCTCATCTTTGCATATAATATTTCTTGGCTCAATGTCTGCAGTACGATCTTTAAGTGTTCTGCATGCTCTTCCAGGCTGCTCGAATAGACCGGAATATCATCGATGAACATCACTATAAACTGGTCCAAGAACGGTGAAAAGATTCGGTTCATCAAGTCCATAAATATCGCCGGTGCATTTGTGACTCCGAATGATATCACTAAATACTCGTAATTTCCATATCGAGTACAGAACGCAGTCTTGCAAATATCCTCTGATTTAACTCGGACCTGATGATATCCGGATCGCAAATCCAGTTTCGAGAATACCCTCGCGCCACTAAGCTGCTCGAACAATTCGCCAATGCGAGGGATCGGGTACTTCTTCTTAATGATCACCCGGTTTAATTCTCGATAATCGATGCACATCCTCCTTGTGCCATCTTTCTTCTTGACTATAAGAACTGGAGCTCCCCAAGGTGAATTGCTGCTGCAAATCCAACCCTTCTCTAGCAATTCGGTAACCTGTTTCTTGACTTCCTCCAACTCCACTGGTGCCATCAGATAGTACACCTTTGAGATTGGCGCTGCACCAGGAACAAGATCGATCGCGAACTCCACATCTCGTTTTGGTGGTAAACCCGAGATGTCCTCGAACACGTCTATGAACTCTCGAACTACAGCTGGCGCTTTCTCCTTATCAACTTCCATCGACGAAAAAAATGGCGCTTGTCGGCCTAGCCCTAAACTCGACTGGCCCGACAGAACTTCTACCTCCAGCAAAAACAAACTCCGGATGTCCGGGAATTTGAAAAATCACTCTCTTTGCTCTACAATCGATGTGAGCATGGAAAGTGCCGAGAAAATCCATTCCCAAGACGACATCGTAACTGCCGGTATCGATCACCAAGAAATCCGCAAATAACTCCCGTCCCCAGATAACAACAGAACAATCCTTACACTCATTACTAGATTTGATCTTCCCATTCCCAGTGTGTATGTCCCAACAACAAGACAAGGCCGTGCAAGCAATCAAGTGTGCAACAATAAACTTGAACAATATAAAACAATGGGTTGCACCAGAATCGAATAATGCTAATGCGGGAAAATCATGAACAAGTAGGATACCTGAAACGACTTCATCTGAAGCCAAGATACTGAAGAAGATAAGCACGGCAAACAGGATTCAAGCTTGCGATAAAACATGAACTGGTAAGCATTGAAACCGAGAGAAACAAGGTAATATCACGACCATAAATCAAGGAAATGAATCAAGACTAAGACTCCAAGTTACTTAAATAGAGTACCGCATTGTAACCATACTGCAGTTCATAGTCACAATCACATAACTCCGTTCAAGTCGCTCAAATTCTAGTATCAGAATAGAAAGAAACAATAGGGAACCAGAAGGTTTCAAGTCGAGATGCAAAGTTGTTTGCATATCGTCAAGACAAGGGTCAAGAGAAAGATATGATTCAAGAATCACGATAACAATGTGGCAGGACATGTTCTTAATTACAGGTTTTTTGATTCGTGTATTGGGTCCAATACCCAACTACAAAAGAATCAAACCCGATTAACCTAAATCCTATGGCTCTGATACCAAACAAACCCTGTCACGCCCTGCTTCCCAGAATGCGCTAAGATCGGCACGTGACAGAGCCAACCATGCTACCTATGGCTAGGAAATATCCCTCCACAGTCACATTACGGCTGTCAATAGATATCAAGAATAGTAAAATAAAATAAACTATCTAGTACATGTCCATATTCCAGAATAAACGAGTCAAGAAATAATACGCGGAAGCAATAAATCAAAAAACAATAACAATCTGGAAAGTACATCCCAAATACGGGCTCACATCAGGAAATATAAGTACAAAAGAAACTAAACTAAACTGGATACTAACAGGATCCTCACTGCTCGGCATGTCGGCTGAAGTACTCCTGATCGGCCTGTGAGAGAGATAAAGGATCTGGGCCATGCAAAATCCAAACGTCAGTGCATCATAATATCAATAATAATAAGTAACCAGGATGTAACGAGATATGCAAGCATGAATGGTAACATGAATGTAACAAGTAAACATGGATATAGAACAGTGAAGAGTACACGTGCAGGTTAAGTGCAGTGAGTAATCTAAACTATACTACTGGGTTATCTATTCTAAAGTCTTCGAAATCAATTAATGTAATTCTCATTGTAACCCATCGGTCTATACCCCGTTCATTCCCCACGGGACCACGGTAACAAGATTATTCCGTAACGCCCGGAAAAATGGCAAACAATATATTCCGTAACTCCCGGAAAAATGGCAAACAATATAATAGCCCTTTGAGTTACGTTCGATTACATTCTTGATTTCCTCTTACCCCCAAGGTTATGTATTCAAGTCGGGTATTGCCAATCAATATCTAATGCCAACACACGATCAAGCAAGTACAGATTTTGTCTATGCAGACAACAGTAACGTCCATCAGGACAACATGTCAGGATTGTCGGCATTAGAAACAGGATCAGGTAATATGTCAAGTAGTGGTGTATCAGGTCATGACAGGTAGTGCATATGTATTACACGGATGGTCGAAATAAAACTGTAGCAAGTACGGATGCACGGTAAAAGTACGGATGCACAAATGTCTATCAGGGATTACATCTACAACTCCATAACTACGCATGATGCACATTATCAAGCATGGGGTGTTAATATAACAATAACATAAAATAATGTGATCTGGCATGCAACTAGATATATAATAAATCATACAGATGCGAACGGATATCGGAAAAACGGTAAAACTGTAACATGGATGCACAATACAATAAATATACAATATTCTTATTAATATAGATGCGAGTATAATAATATAGCCTGTATTAAGCTACTTGCATGCAACCTGATATGTAATTAATGATATGGATGCGTACGGATATCCGAAAACAGTAAAACAATAATATGGATGTACAATGTAGTCAACATGTGATATTTTTATTCATATGGATGCAAAATAAGTATCATAGCATATAGCAAGAAAAACTTACCTGAACGAATCACACGACGGGGTGCGCACGCTGCGTCCGACATCGGGTAAATGTCGCAACGCACACACGGCATACGGGACAGGTCCAGGCAAGGAAAGAAGGTGACCACGCTGGCTGCGGATGCCCACTGGGTCGGCTTGATCGACAGCGACGGCACAGCTCCGGTGATGGCCGGAAAAACAGATCAAGAAAAGAAAAGAAAAGGAAAGAAGAAGGAGAAGAAAGAAGAGAAGAAGGAAGCTGGGGGTTTGGTGTTCTGGGTTTGGGAGAAGGCGAGAGGGAGATAACGAGGTCGTGAGTCACCGGAGATGGTGCTTCACGGCCATGGCAGCAAGGGTTACGGCAGTTGCAGGGGATCGGGTTCTGTGTAGGGGAGAGGAGCTCGGGGTTGGCTTGGGGGTGTTGGTGAGTAGGAGGAAAGGCGATGAGGGTGGTGAATAGGTCGACGAGGGAGATCGTCGGCGAAGGTTGGGTCGAGGTCGGGGCTACAGAGGTTTGAGGCGTCGGGGTTATAGGCAGGTCGAAGGTTGGGTTACAGGGTGTGCTCGGGTATGGGTCGTAGGGTTTGAGAGAGGAGGGAGTAGGTCATGGTGACGAGGGCGTGAGGTCGGCGGCGATGACACGGCTAGGGTTAGGGTTTGGGTTCGTGACGAGACGGAGCAGCGGGAACACGAGAAGGAAGAAAAGAATGGAGACGTCGGAAACTGTGCAGGACGTGGGGTTTACACAATAGGTTTAATTAAAAAAATTTAAAAGAATACTATATTTATTTATGTGTGTATGCGTGAAGAGCCAGAGTGAATTGAGATTTGAAAAGGATTATAAAAAAATATTTCTTTAGTTGGAATATATATAATATGCAGATAGGGATGAGAACGTGTGAGTAGAGATATGTTAGATTAGGATTTTGAAAATATATACTTAGTGTATATATATATATATTGTTAAGAATTCGTTAGATTAGCTATACTATAAACAGTTTAATATATATAAAAGGATTATATATTATATATTTTGAGATTTTGGCTCAAACAAAAGTAGTCTTAAACATGTCCGGGTCGGGTCTAAAATTACGGTTTAAAAATACGGATAATATACGTATCAAGCAAAACCAAAATAGAATATCCGGGTAACGAAAAAGTATACCCCCAAGAACGGATGCACGTAGCGTGCACGCAGCTATCCAAAGGAGTCCGTTTCACTGAATGGGACAAGAACACGATATACGAACGCTACGACAGGGTTAGGGGTATCATACAGGCCATGTTAGATATTTTTAAAATATTTCATTTGACTTTATTTGTTATATTAAAAATGCAGAGATATAATGCCAGTATGCAGTATATAAAAATATGAAAGTGCACGGATTTACGTAACAAGCCGGGATAAATCATAAACAGGGATCAAGATGGGTTTCCAGCAAGCGGGTCAAGTTGGATGCAAATGCAGATGTCAAATACACTATTCGCACCCAAAACACAATAAATCAGGAATATACCATAAATAAAGAAATACTCAAAATAGAACCGGTATAAATGAACTAGGGTGTTACATTTTTGGATGTGATGATGATTTTATTAAGGATGATTTTGTTATTATTAATAATCGTGGAAAAAAATAGAAAGAACGTGAATAAGATGGGAAAATCGAAGAGAAGGTAGAGAAGATCATCAGATTCTGATTTTACGATTTTAGAAGATGATGGCGATGACGATAATTGTAACGACCTTAAAATTTCTATACTTTCGTATTATCTTTCTTTACCGTATTTACTTTGTTCCGTATAATTTTGTTTTCTATTATTTTATTATTTAAATCCCTTCATCTATTTTTCCTTTTACTTTCTCTAAGCCTAAAAACTTGATTCTATTAGTAAATCGCCATTTATGCCTTCATCTCTAAAATCTTTTATTTCTATAGAATCCAAATCCATTATTCTTTATCCCTTCCTTTTAATTTCTTTTATTAAACCCAAGCCCAAACACAAACACAAGTTCCCTCACCCAAAAATTCCCAGCCCTTTCTAAGCACGTGTGCCCAAAGCAACATTATTTCTTTAATCTTTTTTCATCATAACATACATCTTTTTAAAACAAAACTCTTTGCTAACTAAACCCTCACTTTTCTTCCCCTCCCTTTTATTCCCAATTCATTTTAATTAACCTCAATAAAAACCCACTACTCATTTTCCTTAATGAATACAAAACTGGCTTCTCTCTCTCTCTCTCTCACACACACACACTATCTCTTCACCTCCCCATAAAACCCCACTCTCTCCCATCCTATCTTTTCCCACTCTCTTTCTTTCCTTATATCTTACTCTCCTCGCAAATCCAACCTCTCCCACGGCTTCTCTATGGCCGAGCACACCACCAACCCGAGACCCCCTCTCGCCGCCACGGCAATACTCCGTTGTCATCACCATCATCTTCGTCGACAACAACAGCCACAACACCACCAACAACACCAAGAACCCCTTACCTTCGACAACGTATTCGATGCGTTATGGACCGAGAAACGAGGTTCCATGGATAGGCCCGAGATCGACTGAGTGACACGATCATTTCTACGCCTCTGGATTTTTGATCCGCCAACGTTTCAAATTTGCGCCCAGATGGTTCAATGAGATGCCGCAATGGGAGTTCTGACATTTTCCCATGTCCTAAACACGGATAAGTCCCCATCCTTTCCTCTCACTCTCTCTTGTTCCATCTTTTCCGTGCTAGACTCGCTATCGGGATATGTTATCAAAGGTTTTGATCATTTTTTTTAAATATTAGAACTAACAATGTTGATATAATAGTATCTATCTTGTGCCAGCCCTCTTCTACCATTTAAAATATTCATTATTTTCATAGTAATAATTGTAGAAGTAGTTTCTAATATTATACTTTTGTTTCACCTAATTGCATCCTTCACCAGGCACAAATATATCTATTACCTTTGCTGCTTTAATTTTTTGTGGGTGTCTGAAGTTATATTGTAGCCGGACCTTAAATAGCATAGGTTCAATTAATTTAAAATTGCTTACGAGGACGAGAACTCTAAAAGAATCTTTAATCTTGACATACTACTCTGTTTAGTAGAATGTTTACTGGCACATGAATGCAATGTATGCATGACATTGTGCTTAGTGTATATTTTATATAATCATTTTTGTTGATTGTTCGTAAGGTTTATATATTTAAAGGAGGTGTTAGGGGGAGTGATGTCAAAGTTTAAAGATGTCACATTAAAAATTGTAATAGAGTTCTAATATTAAGTGCAAATAGTATTTTCCCTTTACTAAAATACTCTCAAGTTTTAAAAAAATAGAATTTAATTTAATCGTTTCTTCTTTACAATTTTGCCTCTACAACTCTCGTTAGGGGATCTGTTATGAATGGTGCGGCTTATCGCACATTCTTGGAATAATAGAGCGAGATGCATAACTGCTCACAGAGAATTCGGTCTCGAAAGAAATAAAATACCGTTTTAAAGAAAATAACGCTTTTTAAAACAATTTAAATAATAGAAAAATTACTTAAATCATAAATCCGTATTTTTTAGGAAAACAAATTGTGAAAACTAGATTTTTAAATGAAAGAATAAAGTTTTTCAGAAAATACTATCAAGTTTCCAAAAGTATAGTTTCATAAAAATATCAAAAACTTTTAAAAGTTAGGTTTCATTACTAAAATACCACTAAAACTAAAATACATTTTTATAAAAACTCTTAATATTATAAATCACCATCGAGATTT
This sequence comes from Agapanthus africanus, assembly GCA_030015575.1. Taxonomy (NCBI): domain Eukaryota; kingdom Viridiplantae; phylum Streptophyta; class Magnoliopsida; order Asparagales; family Amaryllidaceae; genus Agapanthus; species Agapanthus africanus. The sequence goes on along the minus strand of CM057351.1, from coordinate 364,258,478 downwards.
ATTTTTAAAACAATAATATAACATTTTTCATAAAACCCACTCGAGAAATGCAAACAATATTGTAAATACATAATAAACAACTTGAATAAATCTTTAAGAACCCTAAATTATAGATTTAAGCAGAATCATTTCTCTTGAGCCCAGGAGCCAGAGAAAGTGAGTGCTTGCCTATTCAGGTTAGACAACACTGCAAATTAACGGAGTTATTAATGGCAATTGTCTTGAAAAAAGACACAAATTCTGCTGTCCATGTGCAGCGGTTGTCCGATTATTCCCAAACTTAAGAATTTCAAAAGTTAAATCCATTCATAAAATATTGACTATAGCCTGACTCCAAATTCCACTCGAATCCAACTCAAACCCAAACTTGAACACCTGATCTGAAAGTATGTCTTAGCACTTCTACTAGGTTTATACAAGTACCAAGTATACAATTTTAAAAAATCCATAGTGTTAATCATACTAAATAAGAATCGAACTAGAGAATTAGGCTTTCAAAGTAAGCAAACTAGTTCTAAACTAAGTGAAGAGAGTTTGCAACCTTTGTAAACCGGTCATTCACTTCTAAAGCTCCAAGTAGTAGTCCCTACAACTCTTCTTTAACTCCACTTGAAGAAAAGATCGAGCTTGCTTATAGTGTTCGTTGCCGAAAATGATCCACCTTGAAGTCTCTTTCACTCAAGCTCACTTTTCACTAATCAAGATATTAGTGAAGCAAACAACCTAGACTAAAGGGCTAAATTAGTGTAACTTGATGAAGTAAGAGATTTTGCTCACTAGTAATGATTTTCTCTTTTCTTTTCTCAACTCAAGAAAAACTCTAGAGAGGAGAAGAAGAAGGAGATGAACTTGGATATGTATGAGAGAGTGAACCATGAGGTGGGTGATTGATCTTTTTTTAAGTGTTTTGTAAAGTAACTGCAATCAAAATGGTATCGCTAGTAGCTAGCCGCGATGAGTACGGGTCGTCCGCAGGGAAACATGAACCTTTTTCTTGCTTTAGATGGGTTGATGGAAGAAAGATGATTGGTTGTAGTTACGAATATACTACGGATGTAAGATTTATGAAGAAGAGTCTTGTAGGGTTCATACGACTTAGTAGTAATGGATAAATAATTAAATGACTTATTTTATCTTTTAATAGTTTAAAACTAGATCGATAGCGATGAATGTAGATTAGGGTTCTTTTTGGAATAAACTGGGGTTTCCCCACTCTTAAACCCTGTCCTTGCATTGATCTCTATTCATGTCTAGCTCTTAACAAAACAAGTGTTGAACATATCTCGAATCGTGGTCGTGACTAGCAATAGATTGGTAGCGCGCCCGATAACAATGTTAACATTTATTTTACTAAAATTTATAGAGTTTAAAATGTATAAAAAGAGTTAAATGATTTTATCATCTATTGATCTACCCTAACTTATGAACCCTAACAAGCTAGGAATTACTCGTTCATGGTTTGAGATAGAAGAAAGGATGAAGAAGAAAATATGATTAAGATGCAACAATTAAATGCAGAAAGTAAATGCGAAAAGATTAATAAAAAGACTACCTTTATTAATCAACTATTGCATACAACTCTCCGTACAGAGTAGATTACAAAGAACCCTAGTTTTTGTTCACGCTCTCTCTCTTGTTGGAGGTAGATGATTAGATGATAATCACCTGAATGCGTGGATCGCTTTGGACCTCTTGATCTCTTCGGTTCGATGATTTTCAAAGTGAAGCTCTCGGTCCTATCTATAGTCATAGAAAGTAGAAACCCTAAATTCCATAGGTTAAGATATGCAGTCACGATCCAAGCCACCAAATATATCATCCAACGGCCACAAATCCGCTGTGGATCCGCCACGAATATGTGTATTTGGCCGCTCAACCGCGGCGGTTTAGTGTGATCAGGTCATGGGATTTTCCGTTGTCTCTGGTGTTGATATTTGTAGATCTCTTCGATATTTGGATTTTGGAAATCTTACTCTAAGTCTCTGCCATTGCTAGATCTTATATTTTCTCTCAATATTTCGGCAAATTTGATCCCGACATTTCGAATCTTTTGATCCGCAGATTTGAGCTAATATCTGCACAATATCTCAAGTCATAGTGTTAGTAATATTTATTATTATTTTGAGATATTATCTTAACCATTTGTATGATACAATATTTTAAGAATATTGATTAGAATTATTTGAAATGATATACATATTTTAATTACAATATTTCATATAAATATTATATGCATGTATTTTCCCTCATTATGTTAAATATAATATAGAAACATATGATAATAAATTTTTTACACATAAACCCTCATATGTTTTATAATTACAATAAACAACTTTTAGAACTTAACAATATTGGGGAAAATAATCATTTAAATGTGCAATATTTCAGACTAATCAAATACCCCAAACTTAAATTTGATCGTCCCGAGCAAACTAGTTATTAAAGAGAAGAAGAAGAAAGAGAAAAAAACCTAGCACACTTTCGTAGGCAACACGATTGCACCGAGCCCGTGCAACAAGCCTTTAAACCTCTAGGTGTCCCTAATAGGAGGAGTGTTGTCTCCTGAGAGTTTTCAGCGGATTACACCCACAAAATCCCATATTAAAAGAAAGATGATGAAAGTTACATATAAAAATAAATAATATATAAAAGAAATAACTTGAAAATAAGAGTTTCAAACTACACTAGATTTTTTAGTAGCTATGAGCCCTATCTTAATAGTCATGAAAAGATATCAGAAATTACATCATCTCTCAATAAAACATCACCTTTAATCTTCCTCTCTACCTTTCTTCCAAATATCGATCATATATCTCTACCTGTGTGTAAAAGATATCTCTATACTTAGAGAATTCAATTCAAACTATCATACTCTTGTCCATCTTCCTTAATGCTTTTAGTCAGTGAATATTTTATAGATGGAATTGCTCACATACTTTTCATGTGACCGTTAATAGTTCTTGAGATACTAACCAACCGATTACCAAATGTGCTCACTTTTTTTAGGCGTAATTAGCAATATTCTCGTCTTGTACCACCTAAAACTTAGTAGTGACTCCCAAACCAGTTGGTCTAAAGCACTAGGTGATAAAACACTCTCGCTATATTTTTTTTATACTTCCTTAAGTAATTACAAAACCAGTGTTCATTTTTCTTCACCATTTTTTCTTTATATTTTTTGTTTGTATATTTATTTTCCTTCATACTAAGGTTTTTAGATAAGAGCATTTCAAGGTATCCTCTACTATCCCAAGTTTCAAGATACGTGCAAGTGTATATTGTAGGGTATCAATGTTTAGATATTTGGACTTAAAAATATGGACTATTTTTCAGACTCAATTCTATTATCAGATTAGTGATTCCTTTCATCTTACTAACCCTTGGGACAACAGCTAATAACTACCTATTACTAGCTTCGTTATAAAGTATCTAATTTTTTTGCTTTTCTTAAACTTTTCCTTTCTATCGTATTTTTTACTTTCTAACTTTTATTATCAAAAAAAAATTGTGCTTTTATTTAGTATAATGCAAAAAAATGATGCGTGAATAAGCACAAACCTCCCCCAAAACTATTTGCAGCAGTGTTCTCACTGATATCATCTGTTAAGCTTAAAACCTATAGACTTGGGAAGAAAAGTTAGTAACCGGGACAACAATTAATGACAGTGAAAACCTCCCCCAAACTTATTTTTGGCTCACAATTTTGTAAAAAATTATTTTCTTTCAAGAGCCAAAGTATTTTCTCCCCCCAAACTTGAGTAAAATAGCATTAAGCATTTAAAATTATAAGAGGGGGGGGGTTAAAATTATTGGTCTATGCAAAACTTTATAAAAACTAAAAGTCAACACCAACCATTCGAAGATTTTATCGATGTAACAACACGGTTGGTAGAAGATTATAGATGTGAAGAAGTAGGGAGATAAGAGGCTCAATCGATCGGGTTTACGTCTTGTTTGGTAGAGATGAAACGGTGATGGTGCACTACTTGCATTCTTGTTTTTGATAAGAAGAAGGGGTGGCGGTTCGACTTCTTTGGGTGGTTGATTCATCACAATACCCATGTCTTCTAGAAATGCGAGTTCTTCACCAAAAATATCTTCAAATCTTTTATCAAGATTCCGAATGACAATCTCATCAGAAAGAGAGTTATAAAACTCGGATAGCTCGATTAAATCATTCGACACGTTAAAAGGTTCGGACTTAGGTGTAGACTTTGTTCCCTTATAAAAAATAAATAATGAACAAAAAGCGATGAAAAAATTCCCCAAATGGAGCATCACATGCCCGCACGTGATGCGCCTCGGAGCAAAAATTATAGGCATTGTGCTTAAACAAATAAGGCTGAAATTGAGCCTCACGTGCAAGCGCGTGAGCATCCATATACAAAGTATATAGGCGCCTTCCTAAAACAAATAACAGGCCAGAGAAGCTCACGTGTCAGCACATGATGCTCTTTGTTGAGCTTAACTTCGTGGGGGTCACATGCCACACGTGGCATTCCTGAACATCAGCTCACGTGCCAACACGTGATGCCTTTCTCTGGGACTGCTGCATATAAGCAAACCGGTCTAATGCTATGGGTCACGTGCTACACGTGAGGGTTCCTAATGCGAATTAAATTCTAAATAAGAGAGATCAAATCCCTATTTGGAAAATATTTCCTTGAATCTTTCTAAACAAGAAAGATTACGCTCTGTAAAGCAGAGCACCGTTGGATTAAAAATCCAATGGTGATTAAAAATCACCAGGCTAAAGAATAAACTCTGTATGAGAAAATATTTCCCCGATCTTTCTAAACAAGAAAGATTACGCTATGTAAAATAGAGCACCGTTGGATTAAAGATCCAATGGTGATTAAAAATCACCAAGCTACAGAATAAGCTCTGTATGGGAAAAATATTTTCCGAATCTTGTTAACAACAAGAATAATGTCTTCTGTAAAACAGAAGTGCCTGGATAAAAAATCCAACGGCGGATAAAATCCCCGAATCAATTAAAAAATCTTTCAATGAGAGATTTCCTTAACTAAATCAACAAACTTGCCTCTACTATATAAAGGACTCGAGATTGAAAAGAGAAAGAGAGGAGACCCCCATAGGATTTGAGAAACAAAAAAGAAGAAGAAGAGTTCTCTTTGAAGAAAAGAAACCCTAGGTAAAAAAAAGACCTAGAGATCATTTTATCTCCTCTTACAAGAGTTTAACTCTTCCAAACAAGAACTTAGTTCTTCCTTTGGATGAGGTCTGCAGAAGCAGATCTCCCCACAAGTTGAGAATTTAATTATCATCGGGGAGATTCTATTATGCAGTCCCAAAACTTAGAGGAAAGAACTAGATTTGAAGAATTTAATTCTTCCAAACACATAGGAATTTAATTCCTCTAATAAAACTAGGGTTTAACCCTACATAAGAATTTAATTCTTATAAAACAAAGGAATTGAAATTCTCAAGACTTAGATCAAGAGCTTCATGCATATTAGCGTTCAACGCTATAACGACAGATCACGTGTTCCCACGTGATTACCTCTGAGGACCAAAACAGGAATGACTAATCGAGTTACGTGATCCCACGTGACCCTTAATAGTGCTCAACACTTCTAAAAGGAAAGGGGAATAAATTAAGACAGTTCACATTTTGGGGTGTCTCACGTGATCCCACGTGACCCCCAATATTGCCTAGCACCTAGAAAAGAATAGGAAGATAAATCCAAAGGAGGAAGTGCCCAATCCGGGGGCGCCTTACGTGTCCACACGTGATGGTTACAAGATTTAAGTATTTAACACTTATATCTAAAGACAGGGAATAAACCCAAAGAAGCAACGCCCAATTTTCAGGCGCCTCACGTGCCACGCGTGAGCGCTCCAAATTTCACTGTTTAATACTACTTATGAGCCTTACGTGGGAGCACATGAGCGCCAAGCAGATATCAGTGTTTAACACTGTGAGAGGCCAACCTTAACCCAAATTAGCCAAGTCTCCCGAGGCCAAAACCTTTTGACCATCAATCGACCGAGCCCTCCTATACTCAGGTCTTCCCGAATCGATCTTAGTTCCAAAGATGACTAATGATCTCCTGACACATGACATTTAAAATATGTTCGTTCCATCATGGTCTCTCCCTTCAATCTGGAGTTTGGTTGAAGGGTACATCTCTCCACACCTCTGATACATGTCGTTGTAATTCTTCAACGATATCAGAGAGGTGGAGGGTCCTATCAACCAACAGCTCTTGGATGCACTCTCAAACCTATGAGCATACCCCAATGGATCGTAATGTCCTTAAACTAGCTGTGGACCGTAATGTCCTTAAACTAGCTGTGAACCGCAACGTCCTGAAACTTAAACGATAGTGCCCGAATGCTCTTTCGTTGGATCAAAAATGATCCTGAACCTCCGTTAAGTAGATCTTAGTCCAATATCGGATTAACGTATCCTTAACAAATATTTAAGTCAATCTTAATCTCAAACAAGATTAACGATCCTTAAATCAAACCAAATCCAAATCTAAGAAAATACGGATTTGGACCAATCTACGCCCTACGGGCGACAACATAAATTAGTCTATGTATTTAATCCACGGGAAACCAAAAATAAAACAAACACACACGACATGAAGTGACCTTCTGGAGCAGGAGAAAGTGGTTATCGCTACGCGGTAATGTTGTTAACTGCAGGGGCTTGCGCCTGTAGGGAAGAGCGTCCCCACAATCAAAAACCCCTCACAACGAGGGGGAATCTGACGAGTCTGCTATAACGGATGCATCTGTCTAATCTTTCGATACACGGTGCCATAAATCAACTTGGCATCTTCGGAGAGGTGGACGGATAAATCCAAATAGCATCTGTCCCCAAATGCAGGCAAGATGTTTGTCTTTCCCGGTTTTCGGCGGTAAACAGACTTGTCTTCAGAAGGGTCTTTACTTGTATAATAGATAGTAGGATCAAACAACAACACACTAGTGGTGTCGAGATCAGAATCGTAAAGCTCTTCAAATTCGCAACTGTCGGAAGCTATCTTTTCGACAAAAAAAACATGCGCATAGGGTTCTGATGGTTGACTTCCTACCTTGTAGATATTAAGCTCAATTATCATCTTTCCAAAGGACAGGTTCATTGAACTGTTACGACAATTGATTATCGCGTTTGAAGTTGTTAGGAAAGGTCGACCTAGAATCACCGGAATTTGGTTCCGTGGGTTCGCTACAGGCTGTGTATCTATAAGTATAAAGTCCACAAGGAATATAAATTCCCCGACTTTTATTAACACGTCCTCTAACTCACCCCGAGGTTGGGTGATAGATCGATCGGCCATCTGGAGAGTGCATTGCGTAGGTTTCAACTCTCCTATCCCTAATTGCTCATAAAAAGAATATGAAAGCAAGTTAACACTAGCACCTAAATCGAGTAGAGCACGATTGATATTTCCCCCCCAATAGTTATAGATATTGTAGGACAACCGGGGTCCTTACATTTCGTAGGCACCAATTGGGTAAGAGAATTACTCATATTACTTGCTAAGAAAACCTTTTTAGGTACTTGAGTTTTCCTTTTCCTAGTGTACAAGTTCTTTAAAATTTCGCATAGGATGGAACTTGTTTGATAACATTTAGGAGAGAAATATTTATGTTAACTTGCTTAAAAATGTCCACAATCTTCTCCATTTAGGGACTTGGTTTGTTGGCCATCAACCTATGTGGAAAAGAGACTTATAAGGGTTGGGTCCAAATTTTGAAGAGAAGTTTATGGGGATGGAATGGATCCCAAAATTGGATTTGGGATGGTCGTAAATGGTAATTCCTTAAAGGAAATGGGCTGAGGGTTCGAGCCTAATGGAAAACGGAGAATAGGCCCGGAAGAAAATATTGGATTAGACAAAGTAGGAGTAGAAGTAGTAGCCAGGATTTCATCTGATTCATCATCATCAACTTGTTTACCAATATTGTTGTTCAACACTCTTTCCGATCTCAACGTAGTTACGACACTCACATTATAATTTTGAAGGATGATATTCACGCTTTGTGAGTGGCCGGGATTTAGTAGAGGTTGAGATGGAAGTCTCTCTTTCTCTCTCTCGCTCATCGCGGTATTTAACTATGTAAGTTGTGTTTCTATCGATTTTATACTTTCACTGTGGGAAGCAGTGTGTTGCACTAATATTTGGATAGAAGATGTTAAATTATCCATCGTTTGCGTGGATTGTTTAATGAACGTTTCTAAGTTACGTTCGAACGCGGAGGTTTTATCAGTACCGGCCGTTGAAATATTATTATAAGGATCAAACTTGTTGGCCGGATTTTGAAAAGATTGCGGTTGAAAGGAGTGCTGATTTTGTTGTGGTGGCTGCTATTGCTGTGGGGGAGGTCTTTGATAGTTGCTTGGGAACTGGTTTTGATTTGGAGTTTGGTTTTGGTTCCAAGCAAAATTAGGAAGATTCCTCCATCCCTGATTATATGTGGAGGAATAGGGATCGTTTCTAGATCGTTGTTGAAAAGCAGCATTAGTTTGTTCTTGATCTTGAAATGGAGAATTTAAAGGACATTCTTCTGTTAAATGTGATGGGTCAGAACAGCAACCACACACGGTTTTTTGGAGCGTAACTTGGTTTAGGGAGGCTGATGAGAATTTGTTTTCCATAACTTCGAGTTTCTTTTATATCGTGACCATTTCGGTTTTCACTGCAATGAAAATATTGAGCTGATGAATACTTGCCCTAGATGAAATTGGTCTAACGCTTTCCCACTGTAGGGTTTGTTCGGCAAGATCTTCCAGGAATTGCCAAGTTTTACCATTGTCTTTTGACATGAAATGGCATTGACAAATGGTTTCAAGCATCTGTTTCGTGGCAGGATTAACACCCTCATATATAATTCGGAAAAATTGTCATCTATCAATTCCGTGATGGGGGCATTGTAGAAGAAGATTCTTAAACCGCTCAAAACATTTCCAGAATGGGTCGTTGGCAAGTTGGGTAAACTGGTTAATCTCGCTTCGAACACAGGCAGTTTTGTGATTGGGATAAAATTTCTTAAGGAATGCTATAACGAATTCGTCCCATTTGGCGATAGAATGTGCGGAAGTGCTATAAAGCCATTTTTCTGTTAGGTCGCACAAGCTAATAGGGAGAAGACGTAATTGCATAGTATCCCCTGAAAGTTGGGTTATTTCCATCATTGCGCATACGTTTTCGAATTTGGTGATAAAAACGTATACGTCTTCGGATTCAAGCCCGTGAAATTTGTACAACAAGTTGATGAAGTGGGGTTTAATTTTGAAATTATCCCCATTGGCCGGTGGAAGAGACAGACAAGTAAGAAGAGGTCCACGCACAGGGTAGCATCTTTCTTGAAGAGAGATGCGCGGTGGATTCTACGCACCTACGGGTGGTGGCAGGGTGGTGTTGTGAAACTCTGATGGAGAACCGTCCATCTCGGTCGATATGGTGGGTGGAGGGGAAATAGAAAATGAAGAAGTACCGATTTCAGAGTCGATAGTAAAGACGCGGACAAGATGGGCACTAGAATCCCGTGTCCAGCCGATCATGCACTTAGCGGGTTTAGCGCACGTGACAGCGTGTGTGAGAACGATTTTAAGAAGGTTTGTTTTGAAAAAGTGTCGGACGTGAGGCTTGACTCCACAAATCACAAAAATGCACAATCAATCCCTAGAACTAGGATTACCTAGGTCAAGTCATTAGACCGCTCCTAGACTTTCAAAGGACAAGTCGTAGGATCAACCCTATACCACCTCTTTATCGCTCTTGTGGCCAGGTAAGTGCCAGGTAAGTGGGAGGTATCCGCTATACGAATTACCGAAAATAGCGGGCCTAATTAAGTATCCACTTTCCTTAGTCACACTTGCTTAGACACTATAAGAGAGATGCGGATAAGCGATAGATTACCCACGACCTTTCTCTGTCCTAATTAAGAGCGACAGTCCTTAGAGATTTGGTCTAGATATTTTTTAATTAATGTAAGGTGAAAGTATACTCGTTTTGTGATTTGTGGGGCCTAGAAAGGGTGATAAAATTCCCACCTAATTTGGATTTGGGTTGTTTCCCCTTAATGTCCGGTTAAGATATGCACAAACAAACCAATATCAAAACACGCAAAAAGATTTTTGAGTGGTGATATTTGCAGAGAATCCTTCCGTCAAAATCAGATTATTGGAGGTTTAGAGGAGAGAGAAAGATACTATAGGATTTTGGCAAGCAACTCCACCAAGTCGCCGCGCTTCTGCCGCAAAGTGCTAGCTTATGTCGCGGTTCTGCCGCACTATGGTGCGTTTGTCTGCTGATTTTCTTTCGGTGCCTTCTAATTCTCCTCTGGTCCTCGTTGAAAGTCTCTGAATTTCTATTTTTTCGCTCCATTGACTCCAGATTCCGTTGCAAAATTCGCACACTAATCGTTAAATACACAAGATACGGTTTTGTTTATTTTATGATATGGATTAATAAGAATTCAACCCGAATAGCAAGGAAAAAAATTACAGCCGTCTCTCCGGTAACGGCGCCATTTGATTGATCGTTTAAAAGTGTGTTCGTAAAGTAACCGCAATCAAGACGGTGTCACTAGTAGCTAGCCGCGATGAGTACGGGTCATTCGTAGAGAAACGTGAACATTTTTCTTGCTTTAGATGAGTTGATAGAAAATGAATGATTGGTTGTAGTTACGGATATACTACGGATATAAGATTTATGAAGAAGGGACTTGTAGGGTTCATAGGACTTAGTAGTAATGGATGAATAATTAAAAATGACTTCATTTATCTTTTAATAATTTAAAACTAGATCGATAGTGATGAATGTAGATTAGGGTTCTTTTTGGAATAAACTAAGGTTTCCTCATTCTTAACCCTTGTCCTTGTATTGATCTCTATTCATGTCTAGCCCTTAACAAAGCAAGTTTTGAACATATTTCGAATCGTGGTCGTGACTAGCAATAGATTGGTAGCGCGCCCGATAAGGATATTAATATTTATTTTGCTAAAGTTTATAGAGTTTAAAATGTATAAAAGAAGTTAAATGATTTTATTATCCATTGATTTACCCTAGCCTACGAATCCTAGCAAGCTAGGAATTACTCGCTCATGGTTTGAGATAGAAGAAAGGATGAAGAAGAAAATATGATTAAGATGCAAAACTTAAATGCAGAAAGTAAATGCAAAAAAACTAATAAAAGGACTACCTTTATTAATCAACTATTGCATACAACTCTCCGTACAATGTAGATTAGAAAGAACCCTAGTTTTTACTCTCACTTTCTCTCTTGTTGGAGGTAGATGACTAACTGATGATCACCTGGATGCGTGAATCGCTTTGGACCTCTTGATCTCTTCGGTTCGATGATTTTCAAAGTGAAGCTCTCGGTCCTATTTATAGTTACAGAAACTAGAAACCTTAGATTCCATAGGTTAAGATATGCAGTCGCTATCCAAGCAACAAAATATATCATCCAACGGCCACAAATCCGCCGCGGATCCGCCGCAAATATGTCTATTTGGCCGCTCAACCGTGGCGGTTTAGTGGGATCAGGTCATGAGATTTTCTGTGCTCTCTGGTGTTGACATTTGTAGATCTCTTCGATGCCTAAATTTTGGAAATCTTACTCTGAGTCTTTGCCGTTGCAAGATCTTATATTTTCCCTCAATATTTCGGCAGATTTGATTCTGGCATCTTGGATATTTTGATCTTCAGATCTGAGCTAATATCTGCACAATATCTCTAAGTCATAGTGTTGGTAATATTTGTTATTATTTTGAGATATTATCCTAACCATTTGTATGATACAATATTTTAAGAATATTGATTAGAATTATTTGAAATGATATGCATATTTTAATTACAATATTTCATATAAATATTATATGCATGTATTTTCCCTCATTATGTTAAATATAATATAGAAACATATGATAATAAACTTTTTACACATAAACTCTCATATATTCTATAATTACAATAAATAGCTTTTAGAACTTAACAATAGTGGGGAAAATAATCATTCAAATATGCAATGTTTCAGACTAATCAGCGAGTGATAAGATAAGGATGATTAAATAACTAAGAATCAAACAAAAATTGGAGATGAGTCATGGCTTTTCAATGCTTCTCCAAGCATCCAAAGTCACGACTCATTTTCCCATTTTTTTCTTTTTCTTAAAATATTAATCATCCTAATTATCCTTTATTCTTGTGTGATTCTCATACGTCCTAGTTCTATGTATCATATATAAATAAATATAAAGAGAATAAAATCTTTAGTGAGCTAAGTGTGTGTGTGTGTATAGATATATCAAAACATTAAATTAACTCTTGATTCAATTATCCGGTTATATCACATATAACCGGCTAATATTCAATATTAAATATTAAATCAACACTTGATTCAATAATCTGGTCATATCATATATAACCGGCCAATATCAAAAATATATTAACATATACATATATAAATCAAATTATTGAATCAACACTTGATTCAATAATCCAGTTTTATCACATATAACTTGACTGATATCAAATATCGCTAGATTAAAACACGGTATAACTCATATTTAATCAAGCTCCCGCACATATCTCCATATGTGCCCTACTTCGTTTCGCTTGAGCTAGGAAATCTCTGTGTGAGACTCTAAAGACTCGTCAATACACCAGCAGTAGGTAATGATCACATCAGATACTCACAGGCCATCAGCAGTACTAGCTGGACGTAACGGCTACCCAGGTATTGAACGGATTAAAGATCAACAAGCAAACTTGTCCAAACTCCTGTAAATCCTATAATGAACACTTACCGTATAGTCCGGTCTCTTCGTCTGATATGTCGCATATCAAGTCTGGGGTGTGGAACCGTCAAACCCCACTGACTTGATAAGTCATGCCGATGTGTGGTCTATAACCTTTCGAGAAACTATTAATAACACTTACCAGTGAATCTCATCAGCCCTAGCCAGGGATTTGCTGTTATAGCCAATCGAGTATAGCACAACATCAACTATCAATAACGGGAGAGACGAAACCCCTCCTATTGCTCATTGCCTCCATGTGACTCGGGACTGTACCCAAAATCCACCTATTTGCACGACTCCTTTGAGCCGTGGTGATTAGTGTCAAAAATATAAGTTTACCGCAATCAGAAACGGCGTCGCTTCGCAGCTAGCCGGTGAGTACGGGTCGATCCACAGAGACGGGTAAATTTCTTTAATGTGTTTTAACGAGTTGATTCAAAATGTCGTTTTGGTTGGTTTATAAAAATCTATAAAAACTGGATCTAATTAATCTAATTAAGAGTCTTGCTAGGGTTAGGCTTAGGGGAAGTTTTGGAGATTAATGTTTTTCCTCACCGCTTTCAATGCCTTCTTTTTTAGATCTATTAGATGTTAATGTAATTATTAAGAAAGTGGATCCAAATCTTTTGGGAAGATATTTCTTCCTCTAGATTTGTATTCTTCCTTGTTGATAATTACCCTAACCCCCACGGAAAACGCGCGCAACCGGCCCTTTATACTACGGTTCATCGTTACCTCGAAGGGTAGGATGCCGCAGGGAGCGGTTGTGCTCGTATGCGTAGAGTTCTAATTCATTAGGTGAAAGTGGTATTGAAAGGGGTGAGAGATCTCATCTCTCAACCCTTTCCCTAAGGCTAACCCTAACAAGCGAGGAGATTACTCGCTCATTAGGGGATGAGAAAACATTTTAATTAAAAGAAATAGAAATAAAATACCTTCCTAAGTTGACGGCTCCCTCCAAACAAGAAGAACAGATCTGAATTTATCTCTCAGAAATTCTGAAATTTATTGATTGAAAAGAGGCATGCCTTTTTACAGATCTGGAAATACAATTTATAGGAAAACAGAAAACCTAGGGTTACAGACTCTCGCACATGCGCAATTACAGATTTGACCTCTAAAAATCCCAACACCCGAACCGTCGCACCGACACAAGAAGTCGGTGCCGACACGTGCAACAAACGGCCGCGGAACCGCGGCAATAGGGCGCTTGGGCCGCGGTTCCGCGGCCCTTTGGTGGCCTTAGCTCACCAAACTTCTGGGACTCCTTATTAACTTCTTGGGCTTCCTATTTCCATATGTATTTTCTTTTTTTTTGGGCTTCTTATTCTCCTCCAGATATTTCAGTGAATACTTGTAGCGATCTTTTAACCGTTCACTTGACTTTTTGGACCTTGCACTGTTCTTCGACTAGGCTTGACTAGGATCCGTCTACTTGTTGGTCAAAAGTCCCTTTTCTGCATCAGCTTTCGTCTTTTTCACTGTATTTGCATCCAAGCCCTGTATCCTGTAACATGTATCAAAAGTGCGTCAAGAGTACCTGTTTATTTATAAAGAGAATAAGAATAGGGGAATGAATAATGCAATATTATAGTCTGAACAAATACCCCCAAACTTATCTTTTGCTCGTCCTCGAGCAAACTTATTTTTTTATTCACTAAAATCCTAAACACACTTTCGCAGGGAAACGCGATTGCACTGAGCTCGTGCAACAAGCCGTTAAACCTCTAGGTGTCCCTAGTAGGAGGAGTGTTGTCTCCTGAGGGTTTTCTGCGGATACTACCCACAAAATCCTATCAATTCAGCCCATTAATTTTTGTTCTCCAATTAGGTCTTCTAATAAGGAATTCTATTATCTTCTACTTGTAAATTATCCACCCATATTCTTCACGCTTCCTCATTATTTAACTTAAGATTATATATGTTATGTAGACCTACTTAGCTTTTGGCATCTCTTAAGTCTTCCTTCTAGGGTTTCATCTCTACTTAGGAATTTTCTATCAACTCTATTAAAGATACAAATTTTATCTTTCATTCCTCTCTCTTATCTAAATTCCAATCACATACCCCTACGTGTGTGTATAGATCACCCCTACACTTGGAAATTCAATTCAAGCAATCATGCCCTTGTCCATTGTCCAAAGTACTTATTAATACGTGAATTTTTAATTGAATTTTTGCTTACACATCCTTCATGCGACCGTTAATACTTCTTGAGGTACCAACGACCGATTACAAAATGTGTTTGCACTTTAAAAACGTACTTCCTAATTTTTGCAACACCCAAGGCTTTTAGCAGTGACTCCCAAACCAGTTAGTCTAAGGCACTAGGTGATGAAGCACCCTCGCTAAATATTTTTCTATTCTTACAGCTTTAAGTAATCACAAAAACCAGTGTCCATTTTTTTTCTTCTTTATTCACATTTTTTTTCTTTTATTTTTATTGTACTAAGGACTTGAGACAAGAGTATTTCAAGGTCTCTTCTACTATTCCAAGTTTCAAGGTGCGTGATAGTGCAAATTGTAGGGTATACATTTTCAGAATCTAAACTTAAGGTAGGAACTATTTTTCAAACTTATACTCTAATAAGGACATCAATACTTTTCCTTCATTTTGACTTAACCCAAGAAGTGAACCCAAAATTTACCTATTTCTAAATAAATTACAAGGCATATACTTTCTAGCGTTAAACTTTAAGGGATGTTATTTTTAAGGTTTTTAATTCACTAAGTCTAAGATCTAGTTGCTCCCAGCTAGTTAACCTATTAGTCAACTCAAGTCAGATGAGACCAAAATTGAATACATTGATTGTTATATTTTTTAAAATTTTTCAAATTTTTTTGGGTTTTCATATATGCAAAAATATATACAAATGAATGTGAAGGAAGAAGACGTACCGAGCATACCCCCAAACTTGTACTTGACAGTGTCCTCACTGTCATACTAAACAAAGAGGGTCAAAATACCGGCACTTTCCTGCTTATTTATTTACGAAATTTTTATTGTTAAAAAAAATAAAAATATATACAAAAAGGCCCTCCCCCAAACTTCATTTAAACTATGTTAGACATTACTGCCAAACTTTGCATAGACCAACACCAACCAGTTGAAAATTTTATCAGTAAAGAGTATTGGTTGGTGGAAGAATAAGTTGTAGTGATCCGCAAAGAATTGGGAAAGAGAGAAGTAGTGGTAAGGAAGGTGTGGAGGTAAATATACAGGCGATGGTGATGTATCAAAACGAGAATGTAAATGATCAACAATCAGTGGAATGTTGGCATTCTCGTAGCTTATTAAAAGAAATGGGGGTATTTCAACTTCTAAAGGAGGAGGTTGACTAACCATAATACCCCCAAGATGTTCCTGTGGGTCCTCTAGTGACTTGGCATCATCCATCAATTGTGTATGATATTCAATTATGAGGGAACTTATCTCCTCGATGTCCGCCATAGTCCAGCCGAAAACTTGCCGCCTATCTTGTAAGACCATTAAGAGGGCGTTCTCTTGCTTGAGGGCTAGAGAGGCCGATATGATAATGGGAAAAGTCTCATTCTCACCTATGTAGGCATATTTAAGGCGAGGCGGTAAGGACATGAGTTCGAGTTTCGGAGGCGAAAGGATCATTGCGGAATCTACCTCGAACTCAAAGGACTCCAACACAGGTTCGAAATCACTGCAAACAACCGATTCGGATGGTTCAACTAACTCATCCACAAATTCAAAAGACTCATATTCGGGCTGTGAGTCATCATCATCCGAAAAAGTGAAACATTCATAATCCATATCGGTTGTGTCAACTGTGGTAGGCTCAAGGAGGGACACACTAGTGGCGTCAAAACTGTTTTCATCAAATAGAAATCTTTCAAGCTTGCCGTCCTCCTGCGTGATTTCGTGAATAGAGCAAACTTCTCGTGTACTAGTTTTAGGCACGGGGGGCAGACTTCCCATCTTATAAATATTGAACTCACTAGACATCTTCCCAAAGGAGAGAGTCATGGAGCCATTGCGACAGTTTATTACAGCATTGGAAGTGGCCAAAAATGGTCGACCAAGAATCACCGGAATTTGGTTCCGTGGGTTAGCAACAGGTTGTGTGTCCATAACGATAAAATCAACGGGGAATATGAACTCCCCGACTTTGATCAACACATCCTCTAGTTGACCCCTTGGATGGGTGATTGATCGATCAGCCATTTGGAGAGTGCAACGAGTGGGTTTCAACTCTCCAACCCCTAATTGTTCGTACACGGAGTAGGGAATCAGGTTAACACTAGACCCAAGATCTAAAAGTGCTCGATTAATTTTCTTATCCCCAATTGTGATGGAAATCGTAGGACAGCCGGGGTCCTTTCGTTTTTGGGGTAAGGTTTGATGGTGGTTAATAGCATTGCTCACTGCACTAGCCACTAGCACTTTCTTGGGTACTTGAGATGCCTTTCTCTTCGAGGTGCATAAGCCCTTTAAGATTTTCGCGTATGAAGGGACTTGTTGGATGGCATCCAAGAGAGGTATATTTATGCTAACCTGCTTAAACAACTCCACAATCTTCTCCACTTGTGCAGTTGGTTTATTAGGACTCAACCTGTTTGGAAATGGTGCATTTTGAAAATTTGTTGAGTCACATGTCTGTGGAGTAGGAACGGATCCCGGTGTAAATGTGTTCATGTTGTGAGAAATGGGTCCGTTCGAGCTGGAAGAAGTAGAGCCGTGTGAAGGGTGGAGAATAGGCTCTAAAGAAAAAGGTGAAGAAGAAAGTGAAGAAAATGAAGAAGGGGAAGGTGACGATGGAGAGGAAGAAGAAGAAGAACCACCGGCGGGGATGTCATCACTAGTTCCCACATTATTTTTCAACACTCTTCCGGATCTCAACGTGGTCACCTCATTTACATTGTGATTGTGATATGCGTTTTGTGTGTGACCGGGATTTGGCAATGGTTGAGATGGAAGCTTTCCCTTTTCTCTCTCGCTCAACGCAGCAGTTAATTGTGCAATTTGTGCCTCAATAGATTTGATACTTTGATCGTGTGACGCATTGTTATGCATTAAAGATTGAACATAACTTTCAAATCTTGCTGCGGATTCTGTAGATTGCTTGAGAAATGCATCTAGACTTTTCTCAAGCGAGCTAACCTTATCATCATTTGGTTGAACTAGATTGTTCGTTTGATTTGTATAAGGTTGTTGTTGGAAAGGTTGCTGGTTTTGAGTTTGTAAGGGTGCTTGTTGTTGTTGTGGAGGAGGAGCAGGAGAATTATTATTTCCTTGGACTTGTTGATTTTGGTTCCAAGCGAAATTTGGGTGACTCCTCCACCCTTGATTGTATGTCGAAGAGTACGGATCATTTCTTTGTCGTTGCTGAAATGCAGCATTGACTTGATCCTGTCCTTGAATAGGTGCATTATAAGGACACTCTTCGGTTAGATGCGACGGATTTGCACAACAAGCACAAACAGTTCGTGTGGTTAGAGTAGTGGCAGGAGAAGACGATGAGATTTTGGTCTCAATGGCTTCTAGCTTTTTCATAAGTGAGGCCATCTCGGCCTTCATAGCAATCGACATATCTATTTGATGTATGCCTGCCCTAGATTGACCAACAGAAGAAGATGATGTGGTCTTGGTACTCTCCCACTGAATTGTTTGCTCACTAAGATCCTTAAGAAACTGCCATGCTTCGTCACTAGACTTGGAGAGAAAATGACCTTGACATATAGTTTCTAGCAACTGCTTCGTTGCCGAGTTCAATCCCTCGTATAATGTTTGGCAAAGTTGCCAATTTTCGATCCCATGATGAGGGCATTGAACAAGTAGGTCTTTAAATCTCTCGAAACACTTCCAAAATGGTTCGGAAGGAAGCTGTGAAAATTGTATTATCTCGTTGCGGATTCTAGCCGTTTTGTGATGAGGATAGAACTTTTTCAGAAAAGCTCTCACAAACTCGTCCCAATTTCTAATGGAATGTGATGCGGTGCTATATAGCCACTTCTCGGCTAGGTCACATAAGGTGAAAGGAATGACCCTTAGCCTTATAGCGTCATCACTTAATTGGGTCGTTTTCATCATAGCGCACACATTTTGGAATTTATTAATAAAAATATACGCATCTTCAGATTCCAAACCATGAAATTTCGGCAGCATATTGATGAAATGTGGTTTTATTTCAAAATTATCCCCATTTGCCGGTGGGGGTGAAAGACATGTGGGTAAAGAAGTGCGGACGGGATAGAGGAGATCCTGGAGCGCAACTCGTGCGGGCGCTACAACAGGCGGTAGATTCGGGTTATTCGCACCTGGCGGAGGTGGAATCATTCCCGTCGGTAAGGTATCGTTGGGGTTAAATCCCGACATACCTTTGAAAGAAGAATTTGAAGGTGGAGGTAAGGAAATGAACGGAATGTCGACGAAGGGTTCGTCGAAGGGTTCGTCGGTCGGGACCAACGAAACACGGACTAATCGGGCGTTAGTATCCTTAGTCCAAAGTGACATACACTAAAGGAGTAGTGTAGTCAGAAAAAATAGAAAAACAGAATGTGGGGGTAAGATAACGTCAATGAGAAGAAGTGAGTGAAAGTGAGTTGCAAGTTTTTTTAGCGGCAAGTTGCAAGTTTTTGAAAAGAATTTTATTTTTTTATTTTTTTATTTTTGTGTGAGTTTTGCAAAGAGGTTTTTGAAATGAGACTCGTGACACAAATGTATCAACCACACATGCACAATCAGGCCTAGATCTAGGGTCGCCTAGGTCTGCTAGACAGCTCCTAACTAGGGCTAGAAATAGGACCTCAAACCGCCTCTTCACGGACAAATACGGCCAGGTAAGTGGGAAGGAACCACCACTACAGTGGGCCTAATTAATAACCACTAGCCTAGACACCGCAATGTCGGTTAGGATAAACGGCCGATGCCTATACTAGTCCTTTTCCTATTGAGCTCGATGTCCTTAGGTCTGAGTCTAGTCTTTTTTATTTAATTATGGTCGATGCAAAATGCTTTAGGTGTTTTCTGGGGTCCTGGGAAGGGTGATGAAATCCCCACCCAATCTGAGTTTGGTCAATTAGCCCCTTAGAGTCCGGTTAAATTATGCAAAACAAATAAAATTTCACTTGCAATCAATTTTTTTTAGCGCGGCGCAAAGAAACCTGCAGCAAATCTGTTATTTAGAAGGGAAAAAAGAATTTTTTAGCGCAAAGAACCCTGCAGAAATTTTTTACAGTGGAGATATGGAGGTTGCAGAGGGGAGAAAAGAGAGCAAACCGTGCAAAAATGATGCGCTGACGTGGCAGGCAGAGCGCGGATCCGCGGCGTGGGGCCCCTAATGCGGCGGAAACGCGGCTAAATGAGGGGATCAGGTTCTGGAAAAAATTCTGTGGTTCTGTACTTTCAATTCCTCTCTGTTCTTATGTACCAAATTCTGTTTTGCTTTCTGTAAATTTTCAGATTCGCTATTCTTCGCTGTTTCTGCAAGATTCAAAAGATACACCCTTCAAACAGATCAAAATTGATAATTTTTGTATTTTTTTATATTTTCAGATTTTTATAATTTTTAAAATTTATATCAACCCGAAAATTCACAAAAAGAAAAATTACGCCCTCCCCGGCAACGGCGCCATTTGATTAGTGTCAAAAATATAAGTTTACCGCAATCAGAAACGGCGTCGCTTCGCAGCTAGCCGGTGAGTACGGGTCGATCCACAGAGACGGGTAAATTTCTTTAATGTGTTTTAACGAGTTGATTCAAAATGTCGTTTTGGTTGGTTTATAAAAATCTATAAAAACTGGATCTAATTAATCTAATTAAGAGTCTTGCTAGGGTTAGGCTTAGGGGAAGTTTTGGAGATTAACGTTTTTCCTCACCGCTTTCAATGCCTACTTTTTTAGATCTATTAGATGTTAATGTAATTATTAATAAAGTGGATCCAAATCTTTTGGGAAGATGTTTCTTCCTCTAGATTTGTATTCTTCCTTGTTGATAATTACCCTAACCCCCACGGAAAACGCGCGCAACCGGCCCTTTATACTACGGTTCATCGTTACCTCGAAGGGTAGGATGCCGCAGGGAGCGGTTGTGCTCGTATGCGTGGAGTTCTAATTCATTAGGTGAAAGTGGCATTGAAAGGGGTGAGAGATCTCATCTCTCAACCCTTTCCCTAAGGCTAACCCTAACAAGCGAGGAGATTACTCGCTCATTAGGGGATGAGAAAACATTTTAATTAAAAGAAACAGAAATAAAATACCTTCCTAAGTTGACGGCTCCCTCCAAACAAGAAGAACAGATCTGAATTTATCTCTTAGAAATTCTGAAATTTATTGATTGAAAAGAAGCATGCCTGTTTACAGATCTGGAAATACAATTTATAGGAAAACAGAAAACCTAGGGTTACAGATTTGACCTCTAAAAATCCCAACACCCGAACCGTCGCACCGACACAAGAAGTCGGTGCCGACACGTGCAACAAACGGCCGCGGAACCGCGGCAATAGGGCGCTTGGGCCGCGGTTCCGCGGCCCTTTGGTGGGCTTAGCTCACCAAACTTCTGGGACTCCTTATTAACTTCTTGGGCTTCCTATTTCCATATGTATTTTCTTTTTTTTTTAGGCTTCTTATTCTCCTCCAGATATTTCAGTGAATACTTGTAGCGATCTTTTAACCGTTCACTTGACTTTTTGGACCTTGCACTGTTCTTCGACTAGGCTTGACTAGGATCCGTCTACTTGTTGGTCAAAAGTCCCTTTTCTGCATCAGCTTTCGTCTTTTTCACTGTATTTGCATCCAAGCCCTGTATCCTGTAACATGTCTCAAAAGTGCGTCAAGAGTACCTGTTTATTTATAAAGAGAATAAGAATAGGGGAATGAATAATGCAATATTATAGTCTGAACACGTGGTCGAGAGAAAATCAAAGTACAGTGGAAACCATACAAGACTCTATGATGATCTCGGGTCTACAGACTAACCTGTACAAGTGTCACTTAAGAACTGCTATCTGACGATAGGTATGGTACCATCTAGGAGTTCTCGGCGAGTCCTGTTCGGTGTACCCATTCTCTAATGAGCACATGTGTACAATCTTTGATGTCCCACACTAATGGTTATGGGATCAACCATCGTCCCATACAGGGTTAAAAAATGTACACACTAGTCTACTCTGGAATATCGATACCCTGTCTCGATATTCTCTCGACTAGGAACTGTTAAAGGATGTGCTTGCGGACTACACAAGCCCCACTAGTATGATCTGCATCATAGCCCTGGTAGTCAAGCCTACATCATAAGGGCTTTATCAACATATATCAGAGCGACAGTATACTAAAACAAGTGTACATATTAAGATAAAGAGCAACCAGACAACATACTATCATGTCGAGCAAGAAAGTCCTCTATATATGTCCAAGCATCTATATCATACAATAATGGCCTCTAGGGCATACATATTCCTAACATGATCTTGAACTTGAACACTTGCACTTGAATATCCAAATTTAAACTTGAATAATTGACTTGATTTGACCAAACCATGAATATAACTTGACATGAATTTAACATGAATACCTGAATACATGATTACAACTTAAACTTGAACTTGTACTCTTTATATTCATGGATTTGGCCAAAACCTGTAACTTGAACTATACACTACAATATGTGGGGATAAGGGGTTGATTGGTATGGAACGTATATCGTGGCATGAGAGGTCACTTTAAAAGACACCTACATGAATTCACGTGCCGTTGTCCCGTGGGTTATGACGGGGCCTTATACTACATGTTGCCATAGTCTACGGGGTAAGTTGGACTCCTCTCGTATATATGAATATCTTCTTTATCAAACTACAAACAATCACGTTAGAATAGCTATCTTATACTTATAAATGATCATGCTTAGATACTCTCATATACAATTTTACCTGTTCACTTTTACTTGGTTCTATTCACTTTATACATCTGTCGGTCATCTTTATTTACTTCTTTTGGGGACTTACCGAACGCTAGTTCGCTGATGACATTTCTATCTGTTTTCTTTTGCTTGGAATGTTCGTCACGAGAACCAGACTCTGAGGAGATAGAGCCGAGCCAGGAGGACTTGGACCAATTCGCTATCCAGCCTGACTACTAGCTCTTTTCTACATTTACTTTATGTATGCCATTATTCAGGCACATTTCAATCATTATATATTTTATTTCAGATAGTTGTATTTGAATTTTGAATGTAAATAAAGTTGCTTTTTAATTTTATTACTCTTGTTATTCTTGCGCATTGTTATATTGCTTACATACGCTTAATGTATTTATTAAGGAAAATGATCTTCTTATAATAAATACGTTGCAGGCTTACCACGTCACCATTTCTATCTACTGGGAAGCGGGGCGTGACAATAATGATTTTGATGTGAAGTATCAAATTGTGGTAAATAAGTAAGAAACGAAGTGCAAGAAGGAGAAATAAATTGACGGTGGTGTCAGAGTCATCAGATGGAGAGAGATTCGACGATAGGAAGATGTGGCGATCGAGAAGACGAGATGACAATGAGACGATGTGATGGAGTGGATCAATCAATGTTGACGGCAGCAATCAATGGTAGGATAAGTTTTGATACCATGTTAGAAACCATTGAATTTAGGAGTGGAAAAATATTATTAAAAATTGATCAAAATACAATGTGCGATATGCCTCTCTCTCTATATTGATGCGGATCATACTACTGAGACTTGTGTAGTCTACAAGCACATCCTTTAAATGTTCATAGTCGAGGGGATATCGAGACAGGGTATTGATATTCCAGAGTAGACTAGTGTGTACGCTTCTTGACCCTGTATAGGGCGATGGTTAATCCCATAACCATTGGTGTTTAACATCAAAGATTGTACACAGGTGCTCATTAGAGAATGGGTACACTAAACATGACATGCCGAGAACTCCTATATGGTATCATACCTATCGTCAGATAGCAGTTCTCTGGTGATACTGGTACAGGTTAGTCTATAGACCCGAGATCGTCATAGAGTATTGTGTGGTTCCCACTGTGCTTTGATTTCATCCCTACCATGGCTCAAAGGAGTCGTGCAAACAGGTGGATTTTGGGTACAGTCCCGAGTCACATGGAGGCAGTGAGCAATATGAGGGGTTTCGTCTCTCCCGGTATTGGGAGTTGATGTTGCGCTATGCTCGATTGGTTATAACAGTAAGTACCTGGCTAGGGATGATGAGATTTAATGGTAAGTGTTATCAGTAGTTTTTTCGAACCGTTATGAGCCATACATCGGCATGACTTATCAAGTTACTGGGGTCTAATGATTCCACCCCTAAACTCGATATGCGACATATCAGACGAAGAGACCGGACTGTACGGTAAGTGTTACTTATAGGCTTCATGAGAGTTTAGACAAGCTTGCTTGTTGATCTTTTAATCGCTCAATACCTGGGTAGCCGTTACGTCCAGCTAGTACCGTTGACGGCTTGTGGGTAACTGATGTGATCATTACCTACTGCTAGCGTATTGACGAGTCTTTAGAGTCCCACACAGAGGTTTCCTAGTTCATGCGAAACGAAGTAGGGTACATATGCTGATATGTGCGGAAGCCTGATTAAATACGAGTATGTGATACCGTATTCTAATCTAGAGACATTTGATATCGTTAGGTTATATGTGATATAACCAGATTATTGAATCAAGTGTTGATTTGATAATGTGATATACAGATAAATGATATTAGTCTGTTATATGTGATATAACCGAATTATTAAATCAAGTGTTGATTTAATAATTTGGTATATATTTATATTTGATATAATTATATATTAACTAATATTATTGCCAACTAGATATTTTCTTCTCTTAATATATATATATATATATATATATATATATATATATATATGTATGTGTGTGTGTGTGTGTATTATTTATGGAGCATGGTTGAATTTTCTATTTTTTGAAAATAGAAATGAGGTCGAATAGAGGAGATATTTATGGAATGGGGAAGCATGACTTTATCATTTATTTTATTCATTTGCTTGCACTATTGAAATATGGTTCAATTTATTTATTGGTGTTTATTCCGTGCTTCAATAAGTGAGGTATTTGTTAAGCCATTCTTCACTTGAGATTCTACTTGTTCATTTTTCTTGAGCTCATTTCCTAAGCCCTCTCCATCTTCTTCTTCCTCCCTCTCCAAGCCCTAACCCTTACATGTGATGTGAACCATAAGGTTTTAGACAAACCTAGTGAGCTTAACACCCCAACTTCACCATCCTACTCTATATTAGCAATATACATTAGGGTGTTTCCTTCACTAATCAAAGATTAGTGAAGAGATAGTTTGAATTAGAGAAGCTTTAGGTGGATCATCTCCGACACGAAGATCGCGAAGGAAGCTTGTTCATTTTTCAAGTAGAGCCTAGAGGAGTCGTAGAGACTACTACCCGGAGCTATAGAAGTGAAGGATACGGTCTACAAAGGTTGTAATCTCCATCACTTAGTTTAGTTCTTATGATATCATACTATAAACCCTAATATTCTAGTTAGATTCCAGGTTAGTGTTGCTTAGTACCAAGAAATTTTTATAATTGCATACTTGATGCCGGTTAAAATCTTGTGGTGGTGCTAGGATGCACTTCATGGTATCGGAGCCAAGCTAGAGCATTAGGGAAGTCTTTACGACGTTAAAGTGTTCGATCGAATTTTCGAAGCCGGATTTTGACAAGTTTCTGTCCTTTTTCCAAAAGTTGGAATTTTTCAAATTAAAAATATGCAGAAATTCATGCAGAGTATTTAGTGGAGCCCTAAGAAATTTGAGGAGCCAACTCTATTAAAGAGCCGTGGAACCGCGGCCTAATCTCTAGTTTGGCCGCGATTTCGCCGCAACTTTGTGATGTTTTGGCATCATTTTTCTTGTGCTGCTCCAGTATCTTATTTGGCACTTTCTGGGTGTTTTTAGTGAGACTCAAGTTGTTGAGATCTATGGAATTTGTGGGTGTTTGATAAGTCGATCGAAATATTTAACATCGTCTAGATTATGAAGATATGTGATACAATATTTAGAATCTACAATAATTAGTTTTGTGAAAACTAGTTAGTATTTTATAAATCTAGCATTTTAGTCTCGGTTTGATCGATTGCCACGGAGTTTCGATTCGGATCAAAACTCCGTCGTAATCACGTATAGTACGCGAACACGACAGTCGGGAATCTTTTTGAATTATCCGACTGCTTATTGAAAAGAGTTTTCAATTTGAGACTAAAATGCAAGGTTTATAGGGTTAGGCATGAAATTCGGAATATGAGATATTCCGGGTTTATGATGTCTAAGAAATTTGCGGATTCTAATTATTATAGTTTTTCATTTCTTTTCTGCGACCGTAAGTGTAATATGTGGGGTATCCCAGATTTCGTTGTTATATGTCAACGGAATTCGGGATACGCATATTTACTTACGTTGATGACATATGATATTATGTGTTGCTGTGATATGTTATATTGGATCGTCGTGATTGAGTAGCCGGGTTTTTTTTACGTGAGATGTGAGTTTTTATTTTTTCATTCATGTAAAAAAATGTATGTAATATTCTTTTATCGGGACACTTCCGGGTTGAGGATGATATCACCATTGATGTATTTTATTTACTTTTCTGCATTAGAATAGACCCAAGGCGGGAAGCACAAGTAACCGGGTTCTGGAGTTCAGTGGGAGACCATCTTGAGGAGTCAAGACCGGGTCTCCTAACTCTAGAATTGGCAGGGTTGCTTGCCACTCTCGTAGGGGTCTAGGGATATGGGTTTGGCTATTCATCACGACCGTGGAATTTATGTTTTTCATTACTTGCTGAATTTAAAACATGGACTTTCTAGTATATCCAATATTTCATACGTTGACTTCTGCTGCTTGAGTTCTTTGATGTGATCATATAACTGCGTGAGACGAATGCTATATATATGATATATATAATAAACGTTGTTTATGTTTTGCACCCGCGCTAGTCCAGCCCCCGCTCTGCCGTTATTTAAGTTACCTGACGGTGTATGACGGGGCCCCATGGTAAATGCGGATGGTATAAGCGTACGTTCCATTTTCGTTTTTTTTCTGTGATGTTTAGAGAAACATAAATGATGAGATTTCATTAATGAGATTAATGGAAAGAAAAGAAACCTAAAAATGTTGTAGAATCAAATTTTTAAAAAGGTGGCTCTAGTTCTTATTTTGCATAGTGGTATTCCTTGATGAATATCCAGCACCTCATTCGATGAGGAAAGAGCCGAGATCCGTTCACCGGGAGTGACCTCTTTAGTAAAACTAGCAAATGCTACAACCCACTCGGTTTTGTTTTGATAGCTTCTCTAGTTCTTGCTTTGCATAGTGGTGTTCCTTGATGAATATCCAGCATCTCATTCAATGAGAAAAGAGCCGAGATCCCTTCACCGGGAGTGAGCTCTTTAGAAAAACTAGCAAAAGCTACAAAAAACACTCCTTTTCAAATCACTAGATTCTACAACGATATCAAGTTCATTACGTTAAAGGTTTTCTACAAAACCAGTCATAGCCTTCCGTCATTTCAGATAAGTGCTCTTTAGTATTCGCGCTGCGTTTGTTGACCATAGTCAAAGCGTAGTGTGCGGTAGCTGATTAGTGCTTATCTGCCGCATATGATGCGATTGGATTAGGGTAGTCGTACGGCCTTGTTGACCATAGTTAAGGGTCGTGCTGGTGGGTTTAATTCAATCACGAAATGACGGGTTGAACTTGGCTAAAACTTATGATTTGTTGATCATAGTTAAGGTCATAAATTGGTAGGGGTAAAAACAAATATTGGGAATTTCAAGTGTTGAAATTTGCAATGAGTTGCATACCTTCTATGAGATAGTTGGATCCCGATACCCACTACGAGTAAGAGTTACTTCTGAGAGAGTTTTCCACTTTACAAATTAGTTGATCCAGTAGGTGTCTAAGAAAGGTGTTAACGGGGTCATGCCCGTGCGGAAATGAGATTATTTAATTAGTTTTATGCGAAAGTATAGGAAGACTCTCTCGGAGTACCAATAACTGCCTGGCTGACCGATTGGCGAACTTGTAGGGTTTAATTAATCCCGACTAATCTTACTTTTTAGGGTTTGAAGGAAGATTTGATAAAAACAGTGGGAGCCATCCTGATTAGATAAGATAATAACCATTCTAATCTTGAAAAGAGCGCACGCTAAAGCGTTTCCTTCTCTATCTCTCCAGGCAGCGATCATGACATGCCTTAATCAAGATAATAATATGGATGTATTGACCGAACCCACTTATTATACTGAGCTGAGAACGTTGGTTCTGCTTTTTCTTATGATTGTCATAATTCTGAGCTAGGAATAGGGGAATATCAGGATTCCCACGCAACCCGAATGAAAAAAGAGCATGATGATGTATCTTCTTCGGGTGTGTTCATTACCGAGAACTGTTTCTTAGTATGCTCTACGTCCTGGGTATTGGATACCGGATCAGGATCCTACGTATGTAATTTGTTATATGGGTTAAGAAAAGGTAGAGAACTGGGAAAGGGTGATATGTCTCTCAAAGTAGGAAACGGTGCAATTGTTGCAGCCAAAGTAGTTGGCGAATATCACCTAGTATTACCAAATGGTAATACATTGATTCTGAATGACTGTTATTACGTACCAAATTTGATGTGCAATATTATATCAGTTTCTTTTTTGTATAAAGAAGGATATAATTTTGTATTGGAAGATAATATTATGAACATTTTTCTAAATCAAGTGTTGATTGGGTTTGGTACGTTGTGTAACGGTATATACGTACTAAATCAAACTACATTTCTAAACATACATAACACACACAAGAGGAAAAGTTCAGAAATGAAAGAAGCCTTCTTGTGGTATTGTAGACTAGGTCATATCAATGCGAGAAGACTAGCTAAGTTACATAAAGATGGATACTTGAATCCGTTTGAATTTACATCTTATGAAACTTGCGAGTCATGTCTCAAAGGCAAGATGACTAAAACTTCGTTTACTGGACACGAAGGAAGAGCTACTGAACTCTTGGGACTGATATATACTGATGTATGCGGTCCTATGTCTACATATGTCAGGAATGGTTCATCATACTTTATTACATTCTCTGATGATCTCTCAAGATTCAGATATGTGTTCTTGATGAAACACAAATCTGAAGCTTTTGCGAAATTCAAAGAATATAAGAATCAAGTAGAGAACCAGATGGGTAAAAGTATTAAAATCCTTCGATCTGATTGAGGAGGTGAATACTTGAGCACGGAATTCCGTAATTATTTAAAAGAGAATGTGATTCTCTCTCAGCTTATTCCTCCGTATGCACCACAGCACAATGGAGTGTCGGAGCGGAGGAATCGCATCCTATTAGATATGGTGCACTCTATGATGAGTACTGCTTAGTTACCTATTTCCTTTTGGGGTTATGCGCTTGAGACAGCCGCATACCTATTGAATATGGTTCCCACCAAATCCGTGCCTACCACTCCACATGAGATATGGAAAGGGAAGAGACCATATCTTAATTTTATTAAGACGTGGGGTTGTCCGGCTTATGTTAAAATACAAAATCCGGACAAGCTCGATGCAAGGTCAGTTTTGTGCAAGTTTATAGGATATCCCAAACATTTGCGAGGGTATATCTTCTACCACACCGAGAAACAAAAAGTGTTTGTTTCTCGATATGCCACCTTTTTAGAAAAGGAATTTCTTGTGAAAGAAACTAGTGGTAATGAGGTAGAACTGGAAGAAGTTCCAGTTACACAAACTGTTACTGACAATTTGGTAGAACCGGAGGATTCGATAGTCCCTGACGAATCTCAGCCTCTCCGCAGATCTAGTAGGGTGCCTTATCCACCTCAGAGATGCTACGGTTTTCTAATACACGGTGGGAGCGAGGATTGCATCATGGAAGATAATGACCCAACTAGTTTCGAGCAGGCCATCACAAGTGGAGACTCTGTGAAATGGCTGGATGCTATGCGATCTGAGATGAAATCCATATACACCAACAAAGTATGGACTTTGGAAGTTGCTCCTGAAGGGGTAAAACCCATTGGGAGCAAGTGGATCTTCAAGAAGAAAATTGGTGTAGATGGAAAAGTTAAGACTTTCAAAACTAGATTTGTTGCAAAAGGTTTTCGTCAACGGCCAGGTGTCGACTATGATGAAACCTTTTCTCCAGTGGCTATGCTTAAGTCCATCAGGATCTTACTTACCATTGCTGCATACCATGACTACGAAATCTGGCAGATGGACGTCAAGACCGCTTTTTTAAATGGTGATTTAGAAGAGAGCGTGTACATGCACATCCAGAGGGCTTCGTAAACAGGGGGAGCAGCGGAAGCGTGTGCAAGCTACTTAAATCAATCTACGGATTAAAGCAGGTATCGCGGAGCTGGAACATCTGTTTCGATGAAGCTATCAAAGAGTTTGACTTCATCAAAAACGTAGATGAACCTTGTATATACAAGAAGGTTGTAGAGAGGAAGGTTGTCTTCCTCGTATTGTACGTGGATGAAATATTTTTGATAGGAAACGATGTTCCTATGCTACAATCGGTTAAGCTCTTCTTATTACACAAGTTCTCCATGAAAGATCTGGGTGATACCTCCTACATCCTGGGGATTAAGATCTATAGAGATAGATCTAAAAGGATGTTGGGATTGTCCCAATTCAGGTATATTGACACCATACTAAAGTGGTTTAGTATGGAAGATTCTAAGCGTGGTAATTTATCCGCTTGCTAAAGAATCACTCTCTCTAAAGAGATGTTTCCCAAGACTAATTTGTAGAGGGCTCGCATGAAAGGGATACCTTATACTTTTGCAGTCGGGTCTATCATGTATGCGATGTTATGTACCAGACCGGATGTAGCTTACTCACCAGGAGTAGTGAGTAGGTATCAATCAGATCCTGGGGAAAAACACTGGACAGCTGTGAAGAACATTCTTAAGTACTTGAGAAGGACTAAAGAAATGTTCTTGGTGTATGGTAACGGAGAACTCCAGGTGAAGTCCTTTACCGATTCGAGCTTCCAGAGTGATAAGGACGACAGTAAGTCGGTCTTGGGTTTTGTCTTCACCCTCAATGGAGGGGCGGTATGTTGAAAGAGTTCAAAGAAATATACCGTAGCAGACTCGATGATGGAGGCTGAATACATTGCTGTCAACGATACTGCCAAAGAGACTATCTGGATGTAGAAGTTCATTGCTGAACTTGGTGTGGTTCCATCCATTGAGCATCCAATACCTGTGTATTGTGATAATAATAGAACTACGACTTTAGCTAAGGAACCCCTGTCCCATCAGAGATCCAAACATATTCTCAGGCGGTATCACCTGATCCGGGAGATAGTAGATCGACAGGAGATAGTAGATCGACAGGAGATCGAGGTCAGAAGAGTTGACACGAAGGACAACGCAGAGGATCCATTCACGAAGGCCCTCCCCCAGACACAGTTTGAGAGACTTTTTGGGATGTTGGGTATGAGATACTACAACAACTGGCCTTAGTGCAAGTGGGAGATTGTTAGGAATATGTATTCCCTAGAGGTCATTATTGTATGATATAGTGGATGCTTGGACATATATATAGAGGACTTTCTTACTCGACATGATAGTATGCTATCTGGTTGCTCTTTATCTTAACATGTACACTTGTATTATTATACCGTCTCTCTGATACATGTTGATAAAGCCCTTAGGATATTTGCTTGACTACCAGGACTATGATGCGGATCATACTACTGGGAGTTGTGTAGTCTACAAGCATATCTTTTAAATGTTCCTAGTCGAGAGGATATCGAGACAGGGCATCGATATTCCACAGTAGACTAGTGTGTACGTTTCTTGACCCTGTATGGGGCGATGGTTGATCCTATAACCATTGGTGTTTGACATCAAAAATTGTACACATGTGCTTATTAGAGAATGGATACATCGAACAGGACTCACCGAGAACTCCAAGATGGTACCATACCTATCGTCAGATAGCAGTTCTCTGGTGATACTGGTACATGTTAGTATGTAGACCCGAGATCGTCATAGAGTCTTGTGTGGTTCCCACTGTGCTTTGATTTCCTCCCTACCACGGCTCATAGGAGTGATGCAAACATGTGGATTTTTGGTATAGTCCCGAGTCACATGGAGGTAGTGAGCGATAGGAGGAGTTTCGTCTCTCCTGGTATTGAGAGTTGATGTTGTGCTATGCTCGATTGGCTATAACAGTAAGTCCCTGGCCAGGGCTGATGAGATTTACTGGTAAGTGTTATCAGTAGTTTCTCAAACCGTTATGAGCCATACATCGGCATGACTTATCATGTTACTGGGGTTTGACGATTCTACCCTTAAACTCGATATGCGATATATCAGACGAAGAGACCAGACTGTACGGTAAGTGTTACTTATAGGCTTCATGGGAGTTTGGACAAGCTTGCTTGTTGATCTTCTAATTGCTCAATACCTGGGTAGCCGTTACGTCCGTTGACGGCTTGTGGCTAATTGATGTGATCATTACCTACTGCTGGCGTATTGACGAGTTTTTAGAGTCTCATACAGAGGTTTTCTAGTTCAAGCGAAACGAATTAGGGTACATATGCTGATATGTGCGGAAGCCTGATTAAATACGAGTATGTGTTACCGTATTCTAATCTAGCTACATTTGATATCGTTAGGTTATATGTGATATAACCGAAATATTGAATCAAGTGTTGATTTGATAATGTGATATACAGATAAATGATATTAGTCGGTTATATGTGATATAACCGGATTATTAAATCAAGTGTTGATTTAATAATTTTATATATATTTATATTTGATCTAATTATATATTAACTAATATTATTGCTCACTAGATATTTTCTTCTCTTAATATATATATATATATATATATATATATATTATTTATGGAGCATATTTGGATTTTCTATTTTTTGAAAATAGAAATGAGGTGGAATAGAGGAGATATTTGTGGAATGGGGAAGTATGGCTTTATCATTTATTTTTTTTCATTACTTGCACTATTGAAGCATGGTTCAATTTATTTATTGGTGTTTATCCCATGTTTCAATAAGTGAGGTATTTATTAAGCCATTCTTTACGTGAGATTCTACACTTGTTCATTTTTCTTGAGCTTATTTCCTGAGGTCTCTCCAACTTCTTCTTCCTCCCTCTCCAAGCTCTAACCCTCATATGTGATGTGAACCATAAGGTTTTGGACAAACCTAGTGAGCTTAACACCCCTACTTCACCATCCTACTCTATATTAGCAATATACATTAGGGTGTTTCTTTCATTAACCAAAGATTAGTGAAGAGGTAGCTTGAATTAGAGAAACTTCAGATGGATCATCTTCGACACGAAGATCGCTGTCACGCCCCGCTTCCCAAAATACGGAATACGAGGGATGACTAGGCCAGCTATGCTCCTACGATCAGGGAATAATCCCGCCGTAATCACACTTCGGCTTCTAGCATTACATGGTAGTCAGTAAACAGTACTAGAGTAAAGGAAAATTACAGTTCATAACTTTATTACATTGCAATAAAAAGAGTTCGAAATACATTTATTTTGCAGAATAAAGACTAACCAGTGAAATACAAAGTGCTGAAAGAAAAAGAAATGGCGCTGATGATGCGGTCTAGACCTCCGCGATCTCGAATGGCAGGTCCTGCTCCTGGGCTAGATCCACTTCGTCCTCTGAGCATGCACACTCGGGTCGTCAGGACGACACATATAGTAATAATTATACAATGGGTATGCAATGTTATTAAACATGAAAAGTGCAACAGAATGCAGAACATGAGTATAATAAATATCAACTGAATATGAATAGTGCAATATAGGCATCATGTCAGTAAACTAGGCAATGTGTATGTCACTACTTATCGGTCATTAAGTCAATGAAATCAAATGGTGGAAATGATACTCGTGTTTAACAAGGGTCTCGTGCATGCCCGAGATTAAGGTCCGCTGTGCCCGGGACATGACCCTGTCGGCCGTGCCGCTAGCCCCACAACCTAATGTATGTATATATATCACTAATAGTGAATGATCATCTTATATATCACTGTACCTCGCTAAATACGAGTTCAATTCCACCTTGATTTTCCCATTCCCCAGGTTATAATATGAACTTAGGTATTCGATAGGTTGTGAACAAATACGTATCACTTTCACTTTCAATCACGTTTCCACTTCTCACTATCACTTTCGTATTTACCAACATCCAATCACTAACACTTATATCGACAATGCACAACAGTCGCTAGGTCTCAATGCAGCAATCACCATGCAGAAGGTATACAACAAACGTATAATAGGTAGAAATGCACTGAACATGTATTCACTAAATTACAATACCCAAGCCATATAACTTGCCAAATTTACCTAATTCACACGTATAGAATCGACCAAAATAATACAAAAGGGTACGAAGCACACCTAATTATATAAGCAGTAAAATTAATTTCATGTCAATCGGAATTCAGGTTAGGAAATTATCATCATTTTAAAGTAGCGATCGATTGCTGGAATTCCAGTTTCAGAACTGGAAGTCCAATTTCGCGCGCGTTTTATCAGTGATTATGTTCAGATTCAGGTATTGCCCCAGTTGAATAAAATCTAGTTCTGTCTGCTAGGTTTCCAACACATCAAACGTATTATCAGTAGCCTTCCTATACTAGAAGTTATGTCCTGTTTAATGTGAAGGGGTAATAAATGCTACTGCAGAAACTTCAGAACACATCGGTACTCAAAAATACAAATTAAATATCAAACGATGGTGAAACTGCATGGAACTAGATTCATGTGTTAGTTAACTAAATTATCTACGCTACCATATGTGTCTCCGTGCATTTTCAGTTTAAAGCAGGGATGTACAGGTAGTCAAATTATGGTATCCAAGCGAGATGCTGCCCTGGACTGCAGTCCAGTGCCGCATTCGCCGCCAAATATTGTTACAGTAATCAATAAATGTCGAGAAGTAAACTATGAATGGTTTTAGGTTATTGAGTCGTATTCGATATGAACCGTAGAACGTTACGTTCCAAACTGTATTTAATTTACAATGATTTTAATAAGGTAGCATGCACGGTAAAAATTCAGATTTAGTGTCGCCTTTAAGGGGCGACTTTACATGATTATAGACACGATGCTTATAATTTAAGACCTTACACGGCATTCACTAATTAGTAAGGGATTCGACGATCACAAAACATGGACACTTTAACCAGAGTTTTCATTCATGTATTGCTTCGACTTAGATTTAAGTACGAGTATCGATCATTGTCAATTTCATCGAATTGATTATAACAATTGATTCATGTAAATTATAAATGATATCATTACGGTTGACAGACCCGAATTGGGTTCAGTTCATTACAATCAACACCATGGTTTGCTAACAATTCCATTATAGTCTACGATCTAAGTATATACACACACACACGCGCGCACGCGCGCGTACGATTTAAATCTTTAACTTGGTTATTTAATCTAACGGGTAATTTAGCATGAGTAGTTAGTGAAGAATTTTCACTTGCCTTTGGCGAAAGTGGCACGGCAGCGACGACGATGGAGGAAACGGCACGGGCAACGAGAAGGACTGCAAAGAGCACGAGCTGCATGCACGGCTAGGTTTGAGCTCGGCCAGGGCTTGGGTTAGGCTCGGGCTCTGTGCTGCTGTGGTGGCAATGTCGGAGCTCCGGGATGATGCAGGGGATGATCGGGGTCGGTGGTGCACGGTGGGATTCGGCGGCAAGTGTGGCAGTGGCTGCGGTGTCGAAGCGGCGATGAGGATCGCTGCAGGTTCTGTTCTTGAGGGAAGGAGCTCGGTCGTTGAGGAGGGGGAAATCTGAGGCTCGTCGGGGTGTCGAGAGGGTAGTCGGAGGTAGGGCTCGAAAGTCAATGCGAACGACGACGATGGTGATGATCGATGCTCGTGGCGGCGAGTTGCAGGGAGCTCGAGGGGCGGCTGATGATGGTGAGATGATGCGGTGGTTCGTCGGAGGTTGTGGGTTGAGAGGGGGAGGAAAGGAGGAGACGGAGGTCGCCGGGAAGGTCGTCGGTGATGAAGGTTGGAGCTTGGAGATCAGGGTTGAGTTTGAGAGAAGGAGTGTTCCCCTCCGAATGACGGACAAGACAGGGATGTCTCGTCTGAGCTTCGGGGCAGATGCTATTTGGTTTTATCCGTCCACCTCTCCGAAGATGCCAAGTTGATTTATGGCACCGCGTATCGGAGGTTTAGACGGATGCGGCCGATGTAGCAGATTTCGTCAGATTCCCCCTCGTTCGAGGGGTTTTTGATTGTGGGGACGCTCTTCCCTGCAGGCGCAAGCCCCTGCAGTTAATTACACTACAGCGTCCCGGTAACAATTTTCTCCTTCTCCAGATGGTTACTTCGTGTCGTGGGTGTTTGTTTTGTTTGTGGTTGCCCGTAGATTGTATACGGAGACTAATTTATGTCGTCGCCCGTAGGACGTGGATTAGTCCAAATCCGTATTTTCTTAGATTTGGGTTTGGGGTTTTGGTTTAAGGATACGTTAGCCATATTTGAGGCTAAGATCAACTTAAACGTTTGTTAAGGATACGTTAGTCTAATTTGAGACTAAGATCAACTTAACGGGATCGTTTAGATCCGACAAAAGAGCATTTGGGGGCTTAATTTCCAGTCTAAGGACATGGTGGTCCAACATTCCCATTTTGGGGACGAATATTGGTTTAAGGACATGTTAGCCATATTTGAGGCTAAGATCAACTTAAACGTTTATTAAGGATACGTTAGTCTAATTTGATACTAAGATCAGCTTAATAGGATCGTTTGGATCCGACAAAAGAGCATTTGGGCTCTATTGTTCTAGTTTAGAGACATAGTGGTCCAATACCAGTTTAGGGACATAGAGGTCCAACATTCCCATTTTGGGGACGAATATTGGTTTAAGGACATCATAGTCCATGAGTTTAAGGACCCCACAGTCCGTAGCAATGTGTGGTTGTCGGGACCCGTCACCTCTCTGACGACGTTGAAAGATTACAACGACAAATATCAGAGGAGTTCAGAGATGTACCCTTGAACCGGGTGTAAATTGATTTGGGAGAGCAGTTGTGCTCAGTTCAATTTAATTTGAGGACTTACGGCCAGAATTGGGTTAAGTCCATCTGAAAATGTTTAACATTTTGTTCATGATTGGCCTGTTTAAGCCTTTCTTGGGCTCTGCCCTTTTTTCTAAAAAAATAATGCACAGCATTGGGCTTTTTAATTAAATGCATAGCATTTATTTTGGCCTGTTAGGCCTTTTTAATTGGGCTCTGTCCCTTTTCTTTAATAATGCAGAGCATTTGTTTTGGTTTGTTAGACCTTTTAACTGGGCTCTGCCTCTTTTTAATAATGCAGAGCATTTAATGTTGTGACAGTGCGCCATGTGGCTTGTCAGGCGCTTTGCGCCAATTAATGAGCGCAAGGCACCAGCGCATGTGGAGGTGACACGTGTCACGCTCTGGTGAGCGCAAGCACAGTGCGCTGCGCCAGTGCGCTGCTGACACGTGGCGCGTTCTGGTGCAGTGTACCAACCAAGAGCGCAGTGCTCTGTTTTTAGGAGCGCAAGGCACAGATTGACACGTGGCGCTCTGTGGTGACTTGCGCCAATCCAAGGAGCGCAACAGCGCAAATCAAGAGTGCAAGGCACTGTACAGTAGCGCAGAGCGTATCTTGATCAAATTTAGATCAAAGAAAAGAATCTTTTTAGAGGTTCTACCTCAAGTTTCAAGAACCGATGGTTCATCAAAAGGCAATGCATTTATATAGATCAAAAGATCTAAAGAAGTAAATTACTTCTTTTTTATTATTATTATTATTTTTTTTATTGAAGATCTTGATCTTGTTCTTAGATCTTTGATCTTTTTAGAAGAACTTCTTCTTTTTTTTTTCAAAGGTTTACCTTTTTTCTCTTCGAGCTCTTCTCAAAATTTTTAGAGAAGTTCTGTATATCTGAAACTTGGAGTTTAGGGACCTTTATATAGGGCCAATTAGTTTGTTAGGTTGGTTACGGAGATCTTTGTCTGATTGATCTGGGGATATTTCCCCACCATCGGATTTTTGAACCAAGGGCTCTGTTTTACAGAAGAGAATCTTCTTGTTTTTTAACAAGATTGGAAAGATCTTTCCAGAATTTTATTGTTTAAATGCTGGCACAGTTGGCGCAAGCGCACCTGCGTTTGACACGTGTCGCGCAGCGCAACTACGCTGACACGTGTCGCGCAGCGCAGAGCGCAAGTCATCTGAAGTGTTGCTTTCTTTATTTTTATTTAAAACAGAGCCTTGCTCTGATTGGGTGCGCTGTCTTGGGTGCAGCGCTGGCGTGTCTGCTTTTGACACGTGGCGCGTTGCGCGCAGCGCAAGGAATTTGAAGCGTTGCTTCAATTTTTGAATTTTGGAAATTCAAACAGAGTTTTGCTCTGATTCAGGGAAACAGGG
The DNA here is from genome assembly GCA_030015575.1 of Agapanthus africanus. Classification (NCBI taxonomy): domain Eukaryota; kingdom Viridiplantae; phylum Streptophyta; class Magnoliopsida; order Asparagales; family Amaryllidaceae; genus Agapanthus; species Agapanthus africanus. The sequence goes on along the minus strand of CM057351.1, from coordinate 364,220,224 downwards.
GGGAGAGAGAGAGAACGGAAGAGAAAACGAGTAAGATAGGATAAAAGCGAGAGGGGTTGGTTGGAGGAGACGACGTTGAGAAGATCGTGGGGTCGGCGCGCAGATCGCGCGACCGTTGGTGACGTGAATTTGTCGCAGATGGGACGGGTCTTGCGGCGCGGCGCGAGCGAGGGGAGCCGTTGGAGAGAGTGGCCGTTGGGGGAAAACGAGTGCGGCGCTGGGGAGTTGGCGAGGGGGCACGGGTCTCGTGGAGGTGGGCGTAAGAACGGGCGAGCACGAGAAGAGTGGAGTCGTTGGGAAAAATGGACGGGAAAAGAAAAGAACGAGGAAGAAGAAGAGGTGGGGGGGGGGGGAAGTCGGGTCGGTTAGGTTGGGTTGGGTTGGGTTTAGGATTTTTTTGTTAGATTAGGATTAATAATTAAATAGAATAATAATTAAAATATTAAAAAAATAGGAAAAATAGGGGGAAATAGGGAAAAAATCTGGAAAAATACGGAAATATATATATGCACGGAATTGGGGATTTACATCATACCCTCCCTACAAACATTTCTTCCTCGAAATTAAAGAATGAAAACAATAGAAAAACAATTCTACACAAACAGGTGCAGAAAATATGAACGGATGTCCTCCTCGCGTTCCCAGGTAGACTCTCCTGGAGAACGACCACCCTAAGAAACTTGAATCAAGGGAATGACCTTTTTCTTCAGCACTTTTTCTCGATGATCGAGAATGGTGGTAGGCTGCTCCTCATAAGACAGATCGGTGCCCAACGTTAACTCCGAATGGTCCAAGATATGGCTGTCATCCCGAACATAGCACCTCAACTGAGATATATGGAAAGTATTGTGCACACCAGCTAGCGATGGAGGCAAGGCGAGTCGATAAGCCACCTTTCCTACCCGCTCACCTCAAAAGGTCCGAAAGCCACCTTTCCTATCCGCTCACCTCAAAAGGTCCGATGAATCGGGGACTGTGTTTTCCCCGACTACCAAACCTGATCACTCCTCGAGTGGGTGATATCTTTGGAAACATGTGGTCACCAATACTAAATTCTAACGATCTTCTGCCGGCATCTGCCCAACTCTTCTGTCGGTCCTGAGCCGCCTTGATCCGCTGCCTGATTGTCTGAACTTTGCTCACCGTCTGCATACAAGCTCAGGGCCCAACAACCATCGTTCACCCACGTCATCCCAACAAAGAGGGGATCGACACTTCCGTCCATACAGATCCTCGAACGGTGTCATCTGGATGTTAGCTTGGTAGCTGTTGTTATACGAAAACTCTACCAGATGGAGGTGATCCACCCAAGAACCCTGAAAATCAAGCATGCATGCTCTCATCATATCTTCGAGTGTCTGGATAGTACGCTCGGATTTCCCGTCCTTCTGTGGATGATAGGCCATGCTGAATTTGAGACGCGTGCCTAAACTCTTCTGCAGGCTCTTCTAGAAATGGGAAATGAACCTGGTGTCTCGATCAGACACGATACTAACGGGCACCCATGCAGTCTCACAATCTCCTGCATATACTTCTCCGCGAGTGACTTCGTCGACTGTCCGACTCGTAAGGGTATGAAATGCGCTTCCTTCGTAAGACGATCAACAATAACCCAGATAGCATTATTGCCCCTTGGGCTTCGAGGTAGCGTCGTCACGAAATCCATGGTGATGTGCTCCCATTTCCACTTTGGCACTGGAAGCAGCTGCAACAACCCATCTATCCTCTGATGCTCGACTTTCACCTGTTGGCATACCAAACGTTTGGAGACAAAGCGAGCAATCTCCCTCTTCATTCCGTTCCACCAGAAGTGCTGCCTCAGGTCTCTGTACATTTTGGTGCCACCTGGGTGCACCGAGTAGGCGGAACTGTGTGCCTCAGCTAGAACTTCATCTCGAATACCCCTTTTTGGAACACACAGCCGACTGCCAAATCTCAGAGAGCCATCTTCATGAATCTGCAAATCCTTTCTCAAACCAGCCTCGACTAACCTTCTGAATTTCTGCAACTAAGAGTCTCCTGCCTGTGCAGCTTTGATGCGATCTACAAGCGATAATTGAACCTGTAGCTGCCAGAGCTGTCAGGGCACACCCGGGTAACTACCTCCAACTCGAGTCTCTGAAGGTCATCGAGAATCTCCTTCTGACAAGTCAGCAACGCAGCCGACGGCCTGCGACTGAGAGCATCAGGAACGACGTTCACCTTCCCCAGGTGATACTGTAGATTAATGTCGTAGTCTGCCATCAACTCCAACCATCTGCGTTTTCTCATATTCAACTCTTTCTGAGTGAACACGTATTTCAAACTTTTGTGATCCGTGTACACCTCCACTCTTTCGCCTAGCAAGTAATGCCTCCAAATCTTTAAGGCGAACACAACGGCCACTAACTCCAGGTCATGCTTGGATAGTTCTTCTCGTGAGTTCTCAGCTGACGAGAGGCATAAGCCACCACTCGACCATACTGCATCAATACACAACCCAAACCTTTTCCCGACGCATCACTATGAACAACCAAGCCACCCGAGCTGTATGGCATGGTTAGGATTGGGGCCGTGGTCAACTTCAGCTTCAACAGCTCGAAGGCCTGAGTGCACTCCTCTGGCCAAACATAAGGCACCTCTTTCTGTGTGAGCTTCGTCAGGGGTTCCGCTACTCTAGCGAAATCTTGGACAAATCGCCGATAATATCCAGCCAATCCCAAGAAGCTTCTTATCTCAGCAACTGATTTCGGTGTCGGACAGTCTTTGATAGATTCGATCTTCGCTGGATCCACTGAAATGTCGTCACTCGAAATGACATGCCTCAGAAATTGCACCTTGTCGAGCCAAAACTCGCACTTGCTTAGCTTAGCATAGATCTTCTCCTCCCGTAGAACCTGCAATACAATTCGTAGATGCTCGGCGTGCTCCTATCGACTTCTGGAATAGACTAGAATGTCGTCGATGAATACCATGACAAACTAATTCAAGAATTTGGAGAAAACCCTGTTCATCAAGTCCATAAATATGGCCAGTGCATTGGTGACACCGAACGGCATCACAAGAAACTCATAGTGGCCATAACGGGTTCGGAAAGCCGTCTTGCATACATTCTCTTCCTTGATCCTGATTTGGTGGTACCCTGACCGAAGGTCTAATTTAGAAAATACTCGAGCACCACCAAGCTGGTTAAACAAGTCGTCGATGCGGGGAATGGGATACTTGTTCTTCATGGTCACCCTGTTCAACTCTCGGTAGTCGATGAGCATGCGCAAGAACCGTATTTCTTCTTCATCAGTAACACAGGAGCACCCCATGGGAAAACACTTGGACGGATAAATCCCTTGTCCAAAAGATCCTCTATCTACTTCTTTAGTTCTGCCAACTCCACCGGCGCCATCCTGTAAGTAGCTTTGGAAACTGGCGCTGTCCCTGGAATCAGGTCAATAGAGTATCCCAAGACACGGAGAGGTGGTAGACTTAGTAAATCTTCAGGGAACACATCAAGAAAATCCCGAATGATCTCTGGGGCTAGACTCTCATCAATCTCCATAGCCGTCAACACTTTAGGCTTGTCTCTAAACTTGGCTGGATCCAAAAACTCACTTCCGCCTTCGAAAACAAACTCAGGGTGATTGGGAATGCGGAAAGTCACCTTCCTAGCTCGGCAATCGATGATCACATGGAAGGTAATCATCCAATCCATTCCGAGAATTGCGTCGTAGCTGCCCGTCTCGATTAAAAGGAAGTTTGCATAAAATTCCCTGCCGCATACTACCACCAGACATAACCTACACTCTTGGTTGGACACAATAATACCGTTACCCGTGTGTATCTCCCAACCCTTGGTCAACGGCTCGTGAGGTATAGAGTGTGTGTTAACAAACCGCATGGAAATAAAGCAATGCGAAGCGCCCGAATAAAAAAGAACTCTAGCTGGTACAGAATAAACAAGGATGGTACCTGTAACCACTTCTCCAGAAGCCTCTGCCTGCTTGGCAGACAGGGTGAAAGCCCGTCCCTGATTCCGACCAGTACCAGTCTGCCTCTGATTGAATGAACGCTGCTGGGATACCCGAGGTGGATCCCTCTAACCATAAAATGGTTGTTGTTACTCGAACCCTCCCTATAGCTCAGATCTCTGGGGACACCCGCTGACTCTGTGCTCGCTGGATCCACAAATCAAACACTGCCCCTTAGCTATGTGACAATCTCTCAGCATGTGTCCTGGCCTCTGACAATAATCGCAAAATAGGGCCCTCCGCTGCGGCTGCTGAGGTGAGAAGGTGCGATTCATCGGTGCGACACCCGGCCTGTGAACTGGGATCGCTCCACGGGGGGAGATGGTAGGTCGTGCTGGAACCACGTGGGGTCTCATGTCCATCGATCGTTGGCCCTTGCCTTCTTCGCCAATCTTTCCTGCACTCGGGCAGCGTTCAACACTTGGGCAAAGGTTGGTAGATTGAGAGTCGCGATAAGTTATTGCAGTTCAATATCAAGCCCCTGCTGGAACCATCTTTCCCTGGCGGCTTCGGTGGCTACCATGTACGGTGCAAAGCGACTCAGCCGGTTAAACTCTGCGTCATAGACATCCACTGAGTGTCTATTCTGCTTCAGCATGATGAATTTCTCCTCCATCTCGGCCTTGGCAATGGCCGGAAAGTAGTGATCCAGGAAGCACGCGGAGAACGTGTCCCATTTGATAGGTCTCTCTAGCCGGCTCTCTTCTATGGACCACCATGTGCGGGCTTCATCTTCCAGCTGGATCTTCACCACGTTCACTCTGTCGTTGTCAGGAACTCGAGCGGCCGTCAGAAGGTTTTCCATGTTGATGAGCCATTGCTCGGTCTCAAGTGGATTTGCTGATCTCATGAACACCACTGGATGAAGCCTCATGAAGTCCGAAACAGTACCAACCCTAGCATGGGTAGTCGATACGAGGGTGCCCTCGGGGGTGGTGGGAACATCCGTAGATCTCTCCAGAGCGGTAATTGCGGTCTCTTGTACCGACTTCAATCCCTCATCCAGGAGATCGGTCTTCCTCTCTTGAGCTTGGGTCAGGGTCGTCAGTGTGCTAAGGATCTTTTCGGTACGATCGTGGGGACCGACACCTGAGGACTTGCCCGAGGAGTCCATATTCCTGAAAAGATCAAAGAATTTAGATTTAAACAAGGATTACATGATGATTCAACGAGTATCAGAAAGTAAAAGAAGAAATGTAATAAGACACACGTCAAGGGTGTAACTCAATCTAGAGATCCCTCGACGGAACTGTAATTTCATCCAAAAACCATGGCGCTTTGATACCAACAAAACTCTGTCACGCCCCGCTTCCCAAAATACGGAATACGAGGGGTGATTAGGCCAGCCATGCTCCTAAGGCCAGGGACTAATCCCGCCGTAGTCACACTTCGGTTTCTAGCATTACATGGTAGTCAGTAAACAGTACTAGAGTAAAGGAAAATCACAGTTCACAACTTTATTACATTGCAATAAAAAGAGTTTGAAATACATTTATTTTGCAGAATAAAGACTAACCAACGAAATACAAAGTGCTGACAGCAAAAGAAATAGCGCTGATGATGCAGTCTAGACCTTTGCGATCTCGAATGGCAGGTCTTTCTCTTGAGCTGGATCCACTTCGTCCTCTGAGTATGCACACTCAGGTCGTCAGGACGACATATATAGCAATAATTATACAATGGGTGTGCAATGTTATTAAACATGAGAAGTGCAACAGAACGCAGAACATGAGTATAATAAACATCAACTGAATATGAATAGTGCAATATATGTATCATGTCAGTAAACTAGGTAATGTGTATGTCACTACTTATCGGTCACTAAGTCAATGAAACCAAATGGTGGAAAGGATGCTCGTGTTTAACAAGGGTTGTTTCCCCAATCATAGAAAAGCTCTGTTTGAATTTCAAAATTCAAAAGGTGAAGCAACGCTTCAGATCCTTTGCGCTGCGCGCAGAGCGCCACGTGTCAAAAGCAGACATGCCAGCGCAAGGAGCGCTGCGCCCAAGGCAGCGCACCCCCAATCAGAGCAAGACTCTGTTTTAAAATTCAAATTAAAGGAAGTAACGCTTCAGATAACTTGCGCTCTGCGCTGCGCGCCACATGTCAAACAGTGGCGCGCTAGCGCCAATTGCGCCAGCACTGGAGTTTAAATAATAAATTATTAATTAATTAGAATTAAAATTCTAGAAAGATCTTTCCAATCTTATTAAAAATAAGAAGATTGTCTTCTGTAAAACAGAGGCCTTAGGATCAAAGATCCAACGGTGGAGAAATATCCCCAGATCAATCAGAGAAAGATCTCTAACTAACTAACCTAACAAACCAATTGGTCGTATATAAAAGCCCCTTGATTCCAAGTCTCACACATACAGACATACAGAAAGAGAGAACCCTCTGAAAAAATTTGAAAGGCAAGCCTTTGAAAAAAGAAGATCATTTTCTTCATCTTTGAAGATAAAAGAATTTGATTCTTGAAGAACAGAGATGAAAACACCTCACAAAAAGAAGAATTTCTTCTAAAAAGATCAAAGATCTAAGAACAAGATCAAGATCTTTAATATAAAAAAGAAAAAGATCTAATCATAAAAGATTAAAAAAGTAATTTACTTCATCCCTACATCTTTTGATCTATATAAAGGCACAGCCTTTTGATGAACCATTGGTTCTTAAATCTTGAGGTAGAACCTCTTTAGAACAAGAAAAACTTGTTTTTTTGATCTAAATTGGATCAAGATGCGCTCTGCGCTATTGGACAGTGACTTGCACTTTTGAAATGAGCCTTTGCGCTTCTTGGATTGGCGCACTGCGCCAGAGAGCGCCACGTGTCAATCACAGAACAATCTGCGCTTTGCGCTCCTAAATATAGCGCACTGCGCTCTTGGAATGGCGCACTGCACCAGGACGCGCCACGTGTCAGCAGCGCACTAGCGCAGCGCACTGACGCAGCGCACTGCGCTAACAGACTTGCGCTCACTAGAGCGTGACACGTGTCACCTCCACATGCTCTGGCGCCTTACGCTCTTTAATTGGCGCAAAGCGCCTGACAGGCCACGTGGCGCACTGTCAGATTATTAAATGCTATGCATTGTTTAAAAAGGGCAGAGCCCAATTAAAAATCTAACAGACCAATTCAAATGCTGTGCAGGCCAATTTTAAATACTATGCATTATTAAAAAGCCCAATGCTATGCATTGTTTAAAAAGGGCAGATCCCAAGCAAAGGCCTAACAGGCCAAAGATAAATAAAATGTTGAACATTTTCAACTGGACTTAGCCCAATTCTGGCTATAAGTCCTCAATATAAATTGAACCGAGCACAATTGCTCTCCCAATCAATTTACACCCGGTTCGAGGGTACATCTCTTTACTCCTCTGGCATCCGTCGTTGTAATCCCTCAACGTCGTCAGAGAGGTGACGGGTCCCGACAATCACACACTGCAACGGACTGTGGGGTCCTTAAACTCATGGACTATGATGTCCTTAATCTTGACCGTGATGTCTTAAAACTAATACCGGACTATGACGTCCTTAACCTTGACCGTGATGTCTTAAAACTAATATCGGATTGTGAGGTCCTTAAGCTCACGGACTATGACGTCCTTAACCTTGACCGCGATATCTTAAAACTAACATCGGACTGTGAGGTCCTTAAGCTCACGGACTATGATGTCCTTAACCTCGACCGTAACGTCTTAAAACTAACATTGGACCGCAATGTCCTTAAACTACTTATCGACCGCAATGTCACTAAACTAAACAATAGAGCCCCCAATTGCTCTCTTGTCGGATCTAAACGATCCCGTTAAGTCGATCTTAGTCTAAAATTAGACTAATGTGTCCTTAACGAACGTTTAAGTCGATCTTAGTCTCAAATAAGGCTAACGTATCCTTAAACACCCCCCAAACCCAAATCTAAGAAAAAAACGGATTTGGACTAATCCACGTCCTACGGGCGACGGCATAACTTAGTCTCCGTATACAATCCACGGGCAACCAAACACAAAACAAACACACACGACACGAAGTGACCATATGGAGAAGGAGAAAGTTGTTACCACGATGCGGTAGCGTAATTAACTGCAGGGGCTTGCGCCTGCAGGGAAGAGCGTCCCCACAATCAAAAACCCCTCAAGCGAGGGGGAATCTGACGAAGTCTGCTACATCGGACGCATCCGTTTAAACCTTCGATACACGGTGCCATAAATCAACTTGGCATCTTCGGAGAGGTGGACGGATAGCACCAATTAGCATCTGCCTCGAATCTCAGGCAAGACGTCTGTCTTGCGCGTTGTTCGGAGGGAAACAGATTCTGGCACGCCTGGTTGGACCTTTTCCTCTTTCCACTCCGCACTTCGTGTGTTGTATTCGCGAACAAATCGCGGTTTGTTAATGGTTGCTCTTGGGTTTCAAGTTACTAAGATTTGGTCTCTTGCTTGGCGCATAAAGCAAACAGCAATGGCATTCACCTGCTCGAAGTGCTCCAACTGCAACTGCAACCGACGCTCCGCCTCACCTGGAGGTGTAGCCTATGGACCTCAAGCGGCATCACTGTTCACGATGCCAGTAGAACAAGTCACCCAGGCTACTACTGGACTGTTTTTCGGGACCATGCTCCCGCCAATGAGCTTCACTACTCCCGTACCCATACCAGAAGCTCCTAAGAAGTCGGTCTTCGATCGACTTACAGCTGCTGCGGCCCCTCTCAACGGGTCGCCCAGCTCCAGCGCCTCGGTCTTCTCCAGATTGGGCCAAAACTCCTGCGGGCCCGCAATAAAGCTTGCGGTCCCAGAGAAGGTTATTCCGTAAAGAGTAACCAAACCTGCTCCTGAAGTCGTCAAGGCGTCTTCTCCTACAAAGGGGTCAGTCTTTGCAAGACTGACCGTCCCAGCTCCTACTCCCGCTCCTGTCACTCAAAAGACATCAGTCTTTAATAGGCTGACACCGGCAATGACCCCTCACCTGAACAGGGGGCAAGACAAGGCCATCCCCGTCACCGAGCCAATTCCATCAGCGCGGCACGCTCGACGTCGCCACTGGCGCCGAGTGAGGAAGTCCGGAGGTAGCTCCCCTTCTGGGCTAACTCCACCATCCCCGACGGCGGAAATTAATGCTGCTGTTCCAACCGGGAACAGCTTTGAGCTGCTAAATAAGATGTGTAGGAATTCTCCTACCGCCATACTGAAAAGGTCTCCCCCTCCACTGGAAAAGGTTGTGGAAGCAAAGCCAAAATATCCCCAATCCCCTCAACGGCTGTCCTCCAAGATCTATAAAGTCTGGCGGCAGGTTCGAGACTCAGTGATCGATCTAAATTTCTCCCACCAGCACAAGAAGCTGAAGGTCCAACAGGAAGTAAGCCATCCTGCTAAGCCACGAAAAGCTATCTGGGTGCCCACTTCGACGGCCCCCTCAATTTCGACCACTCAGAAGAGGAGGCCAGAGAAAGCCCCTGTAAACGTGGCAGACCGCAAAAACACCAAGCCCAAATGCCCCAAGTCTGGGGGCATGGTGGTCCATACCGTTTACATGGCATCTGGGAAGGAGGATAGCCGCGCTTCCACGGGCCACCGACCGCTTACCCGATCCATCACAAGAGCCCAGGAACAACAGCAGCAGAAGCTCCAAGAGATGCTAACTGCAATGGCCGCACTCACCGGACCAAAGGAGAGCCTGGAGGCATCATCGGAGCAACGCCGTGAACACTAGACTGATACTGAATTCCTTCGTAGAATGCTTGAAAAGAAAGACAAGGAGGCTGCAAAAAAAGCGACCAATATAAAGCAGACGGCTCTTCTATTTCAAGACATGGTCGGGATGATGATACAGCCGGATCCCCCAGCCGAAGATCCTCCGATTATCCTTGAAGATGATAGAGGAGAAACGTCAAATCCACCTCCAGCTCTTTCAACAGCCAAGGAGGAAACAATCTCCAAGGCCGACCTGGATGACTATATTGCTCAGCAAATAAGAGTTCACCAGGCAACTGAGGCAGCCGGCCAAGTCGTCAAAACGGGGCGACAATATCCGGGCTGGTATGATCAGATAAAATACCCGCCGGGCTACACGATCCCGAAATTCCATGTCTATAAGGGGACAGGCAATCCCCACCAACATGTCGCCCAGTTTAGGGCTCTTTGTGGCAACACCGGCAGCGATGATAAGCTCTTGCTCCGCCAATTCGTCGGCAGCTTATCGGAAACGGCGTTTGAGTGGTACTCCGAGCTTCCAAACGACTCTGTCAAAACTTTCGCAGAGATGGAGCTGCTATTCACTCAGCGATTCGCGAGCGCCAGTGAACGCACCCCGATAACAGTTTTGATCAATGCAAGAGTGAAGTCGGGCAAGACATGGGTTCAATATGTAATCCGATGGCGAAACTTGTGGTCGAAGTGCAAACAGCGCATCGAAGAAGCACCAGCGGTGGGCATGTTCGTGGGTACTCTAGATCCTCATGCAACTATTTCACAGTTCATGATGTTCTTTAAACCGACCACGTTCCAGGCCCTAATCGACAAGCTGGCCCAGATGGATCAAATGGGTCACAGACCGTCTCCCCCAAAGCCGGAACCTCGAAACGACAAGGGTAAAGGGAAGGCGACCTTCGTTGCGAACACCCAACAGCAGCCCAGTGCCCCAAAGCTAGCGAATCAACTGGAGGAGAGACGGCGCTATTACAATGAGAAAATAAAGTGTCCTTACTCATTCCCACGGGACAAGACGAAGAGGCTGTTCGAGCTGGCTATGCGCAATAGGCTTATCAGTTTGTCGAATCCCAGGCGACCGCCGCAACCCAGCGAAGTGAATAATCCCAACTACTGCCCTTACCACCAAACGGTAAGTCACCCGATCGAGGATTGCTTCGTCTTTAAGGGATGGATCGAGGATCAATACCTACAAGGCAAGTTTGCGATGTCTGAAAAGTGGAAAGTAAACCCGCCACAGCCGCACACTCCAAAGAAGACGGACACACCGGAGGCAACATGTTCTTTTGTTGAAGAAGCTCCATGGGAGGTCGTGTTGTCAACCAAAAGAAAAAGGATGCTGAATGATCTTCATACATGCCCGGCAATCAGGTGGAAGAATCCGTTGGAACCCCAGATCATCGAAGGGATGCTGAAGCCGCGCCCAACTCCAAAGATTGGTGGTGATGGCCCAAGCACCCACACCCAGCCGTTAAAATCTTCAAAGAAGAAGAAGAAGAGATCCAAGAAGCCCGTGAAGCCTGGCGACAAGCACACGGACCTGCAGAAACAGATCGACGCACTGGAAGAGTATAATCAGAAGGCGCGGACTCCAATCACGCTCTAAGAATTCCTCAGCCACGTCCTTAAAGACAAAGATGATGGAGAAAGCTCGTCGGATGAATCTGAGAATTACGTAGTAAGTTGTCATGTGATCTCTCACTCGTTTACAGACGATGAAGGAACTCCTTGCACCGAGAAGCTGGGGGCAGAACCTGAACCAGAACTTCTGGGGCCATCAGATGAAATAATCGACACATTCCTCAACGAGGCTCTTTTGAAAAGTAAAGCTGATCGGGAACGCGAGACGGTCATATTTGAAAGAGCCAAACGCCGGCGACTGGACGAAAGAGTCGAGACACTTCCGCCCAATCAAAAGATATCCGTTGCTGATAAAAACAAGTTCAAGACGAGGAAAATGTTTGCTAAAACCATATCAATGGGAATGAAGCTACCACCCTCTGAAGGAAACTTTCCCGATGAAGCAAAGGTGCATCCTAACTACTGCTTATATCATCAAAAGATTTCACACCCTACTGATGTCACGCCCCGCTTCCCGGTATACGGCGAAGGGGACGCGGCGAGGTCCGCTACGTATGTACTCAGAAGTACATACGCTAAGCGTAGCTAAGCAATATAGAGTAAATACACAAGAGACAAGAGTATAAAAAGAACAGCAACATTTATTTATTAACATTCTTTGTACAATACATGAAAAGCAAATACAACTGAAATAAAGATGCCTAAACAGTGGCATAACAGAAAAAGGAAAGTACTGGAAAGAAAAGTGTACAATGAAATTATACTGCTGGGTCTTCGGCAAATTGCTCCAAGTCTTCTTGGGTTGGTTCAACTTCTGCCGGGTCCAGGTCACCTGACGACATTCAAAGAAGAGAGAAACAGAATGTCGTCAGCGAACAGATCGCTCGGTAAGTCCCAAAGGAAAGAAGAATGATAATGGCAGAGTAGCAGTATTTTCTAAAGTATTATGTTGTTGAATATTATGGAATATTGTTTAACGCCGTTGTTTGTAGCTTGGTACAGAAGGATGCCAGTGTATACGAGGGGGATCTCTATATGCTAGAGATCAGGGCAAATGGAGAGTACAAGGAACCGTTATGCCACGGTACAACAGCAACAATATTCATGTTAGGTGTCTTAATCTGACCACCTCGTGCCACCTTTAACACCTTCCGTACCAATCTACCCCTTTAAACCCCGCGATGTCTTGTTTGTATTGTTATCTTGTAAAATTGTATTGATTATAAGATTAATTAACTGACTGACCGAAACCATGATATCAGGAAACGGTTATAACCGTAGAGTCATGTAAATGGAATACTGGGAAACATGTAAAAGGAATATCCATGGTTCAGTTCAGTCAAGTAGATTGTTAACTGGATTCTGGAATTCATGTATTCATCTTGAGTTGAAATATAAAGAATATAGATTGACTTGAATCATTTTCAAGTCAGAAATAGTCAGACTCTAACCCGAGTCAGACTAAAAGAAAGTGAGTTGAAGTTCAATAATTGTTAAGGGCCTTATTGTAATTTATAAAACTTGAGGGGGTTTATTGTAAAAATACTATTGTATATTTTTCAAAATACAACTTAAGTATTTAATTATCGTCTTTATGTACATACAATAATTTAATGATCAAGATAAATATGTATACATGTTCGAATAACATGAAATGAGTCAAGTATATTATTCAAGTAACTACCATAAACAATGCTGTAAAGAAATATTATGTACGACTAATTAATCAAGTTGAACGAATGTGGAATATAAACAGAGATATGTCTCTAAATGTTTTGCATGCGTAAGTTCCAGTTTCACCTAAATACGACTACCGGTTTGAGAGAGATATATGTTTTCGTATCGTCGCGCAAAACGGATCAGAATCTATTCGGCACCGTCACATATTTTTAAAACGCAGTTTGAGTTAATTTCTATCGGGTTTCAGGTTACGAAGTTTATTATAAAATTGTAGGTATTTCTATGTACTTATCCAAAACACCAAGATTCATAAGATTTGGATTTTTGAAGCTCTAGTTATGATCATTTTAATATCAGCGTTTAAAACAGAAATTCAGATTTCTGGACAGCAACTATATATTCTATTGCAAAGCCTATATCAGGTTGTTTCATGCATTCCTAAGTAATATAATATACAGAAAATTATAGTTCTATAAATGGTGCATCTACACATCTAAATTTTGTCACAAACGGACATCGGGTGTTCGAGTTATGTCCAATTTTAAAACAGTGTGCGAATCGGAACAGATTCTGTCCAGATCCGTCACTTAATGTTGTAACGCAGTTTTCTTTATCTTAGATGGGTTTTAAGTAAAACTATAAAACTAAGAAAATCTAGATCATTCGATGTAGATATCAAAAACACCTGAGTTTGCTCAATTTGGATACCTGTATACCAAGTTATGTGTCCTAGAAATTGACCGATAGCTGCAATTTCTGTTTTACGATCAGTGAATAAATACGATGTAATTCACAAACCGTTATGCGGATCGATCTAAAATTTTTACAGCATGTATAAAATAATATAATCTATCATATGTAAATTCCATGAAATTTTCAGAAGTAAAAATTAATGTCTAAAAATTATTTTAAACCTAAAGGTATTGATGTGTATACTAAAATCGGCAAAAAGATTAACTAGTATTTTTATGCAAGCTTTATCCTTTCTTTTAATAACCAAACCGATTCCATGAGATATCGTAGATATATTATGGATTGAAATCTATGTTCTCACAACTTGTAATAAACATTCATAATCATGAAGAAAGAATTAAAAATACTTTAATTTGAACAAGAGATAATAAGATATTATTAAACCATATAGAATCATATATATCTAAACTTATGTATATGTATATGTATATGTTTATGTGTATCTTCTCTTATGGATTATGATATGAAAAGAATAAGGGGTTCACGATGCATGACAAGAGGAAAAAAAAGAGATGGGGGGGAAAGGAGAGAGAAGGGACTTACATGCACAAGCCGGTATTGTCACCGGGCTTGTCTATCCGCCGACAGCCTCGCGTTACTAGCGAGACCTTCTTGAAGAGTTCTTCATGTTCTTCTTCTTGGACTTTAGGTGAAGAGGGAGAAATGAGAGATAGAAAAATATGAGGAAGGAAAAGATGGAGGAAGACAATTAAGATGGTGTAATGGTGAATTATGTATAATAATATATGCATTTAACATAAGAATTAAAAGAGAAATGAAAGGTCACCATTCATTTTGGAAATGAAAGGTCTCATTTGTAGGTTATGAGAAGAATAAAAAAAATGATAAAAAATAATTGCAAGAATGGGGATTTGAACATGTAACTTATGGAATAACAATGCAAGGACTTATCCAATGAGCTATAAGGTTGTTCATGCACATATTTAATTAGAATTAAATATATGATGTTGCTTAAAAAGAAAATGGGCTTTTTAGATGAGCTGTAGAGAATAAGAATAATGGATTTGGGTTAAATATTTATGAAAGGAAAAATAAGAATGAGAAGTTAAAAACTTAAATATAAGAAAAAGAAATTGTACCTAGAAAAAAAATACATAATAGATTGAGAAATAAAATAATAATAAATTAAATAGAAAAAGGAAAATACCAAGTACAAATAAATACGGTATATTATTGAAGAGAGATAAAACAAATGTATAAAAATTTTGGGGTTGTTACATTCTACCCTCCTTAAAAATAATTTCGTCCTCGAAATTACTCAAGAAGGATGGTGTAATAGAGTAAGGAAACAGGATTAGGATGATATCTTCTTCGAGCTCCGTCAATTGATACTCTAACCAATTGAGCTAATAAGTCTACAAGATACAAATAGAAAGGATGAATAAGAATTAAGGATTCAAAAGTGGAGAGATGGAGTTCAAGGAAACCGAAGGTGGAGTTCAAGATGGATTCAAGGAATATGTAATGTAAAGAATGTTTTCAGTTACTGTTTCTTGTGTTATATTGCTTAGGTTGTTCACGCAGACCAGAACTGCATGACAGGGATTCACACAGCTCTGACCTGCATGGGCCACCAACAAAACCTGTCACGCCCCGCTTCCCGGTATACGGCGAAGGGGACGCGGCGAGGTCCGCTACGTATGTACTCAGAAGTACATACGCTAAGCGTAGCTAAGCAATATAGAGTAAATACACAAGAGACAAGAATATAAAAAGAACAGCAACATTTATTTATTAACATTCTTTGTACAATACATGAAAAGCAAATACAACTGAAATAAAGATGCCTAAACAGTGGCATAACAGAAAAAGGAAAGTACTGGAAAGAAAAGTGTACAATGAAATTATACTGCTGGGTCTTCGGCAAATTGCTCCAAGTCTTCTTGGGTTGGTTCAACTTCTGCCGGGTCCAGGTCACCTGACGACATTCAAAGAAGAGAGAAACAGAATGTCGTCAGCGAACAGATCGCTCGGTAAGTCCCAAAGGAAAGAAGAATGATAATGGCAGAGTAGCAGTATTTTCTAAAGTATTATGTTGTTGAATATTATGGAATATTGTTTAACGCCGTTGTTTGTAGCTTGGTACAGAAGGATGCCAGTGTATACGAGGGGGATCTCTATATGCTAGAGATCAGGGCAAATGGAGAGTACAAGGAACCGTTATGCCACGGTACAACAGCAACAGTATTCATGTTAGGTGTCTTAATCTGACCACCTCGTGCCACCTTTAACACCTTCCGTACCAATCTACCCCTTTAAACCCCGCGATGTCTTGTTTGTATTGTTATCTTGTAAAATTGTATTGATTATAAGATTAATTAACTGACTGACCGAAACCATGATATCAGGAAACGGTTATAACCGTAGAGTCATGTAAATGGAATACTGGGAAACATGTAAAAGGAATATCCATGGTTCAGTTCAGTCAAGTAGATTGTTAACTGGATTCTGGAATTCATGTATTCATCTTGAGTTGAAATATAAAGAATATAGATTGACTTGAATCATTTTCAAGTCAGAAATAGTCAGACTCTAACCCGAGTCAGACTAAAAGAAAGTGAGTTGAAGTTCAATAATTGTTAAGGGCCTTATTGTAATTTATAAAACTTGAGGGGGTTTATTGTAAAAATACTATTGTATATTTTTCAAAATACAACTTAAGTATTTAATTATCGTCTTTATGTACATACAATAATTTAATGATCAAGATAAATATGTATACATGTTCGAATAACATGAAATGAGTCAAGTATATTATTCAAGTAACTACCATAAACAATGCTGTAAAGAAATATTATGTACGACTAATTAATCAAGTTGAACGAATGTGGAATATAAACAGAGATATGTCTCTAAATGTTTTGCATGCGTAAGTTCCAGTTTCACCTAAATACGACTACCGGTTTGAGAGAGATATATGTTTTCGTATCGTCGCGCAAAACGGATCAGAATCTATTCGGCACCGTCACATATTTTTAAAACGCAGTTTGAGTTAATTTCTATCGGGTTTCAGGTTACGAAGTTTATTATAAAATTGTAGGTATTTCTATGTACTTATCCAAAACACCAAGATTCATAAGATTTGGATTTTTGAAGCTCTAGTTATGATCATTTTAATATCAGCGTTTAAAACAGAAATTCAGATTTCTGGACAGCAACTATATATTCTATTGCAAAGCCTATATCAGGTTGTTTCATGCATTCCTAAGTAATATAATATACAGAAAATTATAGTTCTATAAATGGTGCATCTACACATCTAAATTTTGTCACAAACGGACATCGGGTGTTCGAGTTATGTCCAATTTTAAAACAGTGTGCGAATCGGAACAGATTCTGTCCAGATCCGTCACTTAATGTTGTAACGCAGTTTTCTTTATCTTAGATGGGTTTTAAGTAAAACTATAAAACTAAGAAAATCTAGATCATTCGATGTAGATATCAAAAACACCTGAGTTTGCTCAATTTGGATACCTGTATACCAAGTTATGTGTCCTAGAAATTGACCGATAGCTGCAATTTCTGTTTTACGATCAGTGAATAAATACGATGTAATTCACAAACCGTTATGCGGATCGATCTAAAATTTTTACAGCATGTATAAAATAATATAATCTATCATATGTAAATTCCATGAAATTTTCAGAAGTAAAAATTAATGTCTAAAAATTATTTTAAACCTAAAGGTATTGATGTGTATACTAAAATCGGCAAAAAGATTAACTAGTATTTTTATGCAAGCTTTATCCTTTCTTTTAATAACCAAACCGATTCCATGAGATATCGTAGATATATTATGGATTGAAATCTATGTTCTCACAACTTGTAATAAACATTCATAATCATGAAGAAAGAATTAAAAATACTTTAATTTGAACAAGAGATAATAAGATATTATTAAACCATATAGAATCATATATATCTAAACTTATGTATATGTATATGTATATGTTTATGTGTATCTTCTCTTATGGATTATGATATGAAAAGAATAAGGGGTTCACGATGCATGACAAGAGGAAAAAAAAGAGATGGGGGGGAAAGGAGAGAGAAAGGACTTACATGCACAAGCCGGTATTGTCACCGGGCTTGTCTATCCGCCGACAGCCTCGCGTTACTAGCGAGACCTTCTTGAAGAGTTCTTCATGTTCTTCTTCTTGGACTTTAGGTGAAGAGGGAGAAATGAGAGATAGAAAAATATGAGGAAGGAAAAGATGGAGGAAGACAATTAAGATGGTGTAATGGTGAATTATGTATAATAATATATGCATTTAACATAAGAATTAAAAGAGAAATGAAAGGTCACCATTCATTTTGGAAATGAAAGGTCTCATTTGTAGGTTATGAGAAGAATAAAAAAAATGATAAAAAATAATTGCAAGAATGGGGATTTGAACATGTGACTTATGGAATAACAATGCAAGGACTTATCCAATGAGCTATAAGGTTGTTCATGCACATATTTAATTAGAATTAAATATATGATGTTGCTTAAAAAGAAAATGGGCTTTTTAGATGAGCTGTAGAGAATAAGAATAATGGATTTGGGTTAAATATTTATGAAAGGAAAAATAAGAATGAGAAGTTAAAAACTTAAATATAAGAAAAAGAAATTGTACCTAGAAAAAAAATACATAATAGATTGAGAAATAAAATAATAATAAATTAAATAGAAAAAGGAAAATACCAAGTACAAATAAATACGGTATATTATTGAAGAGAGATAAAACAAATGTATAAAAATTTTGGGGTTGTTACATTCTACCCTCCTTAAAAATAATTTCGTCCTCGAAATTACTCAAGAAGGATGGTGTAATAGAGTAAGGAAACAGGATTAGGATGATATCTTCTTCGAGCTCCGTCAATTGATACTCTAACCAATTGAGCTAATAAGTCTACAAGATACAAATAGAAAGGATGAATAAGAATTAAGGATTCAAAAGTGGAGAGATGGAGTTCAAGGAAACCGAAGGTGGAGTTCAAGATGGATTCAAGGAATATGTAATGTAAAGAATGTTTTCAGTTGCTGTTTCTTGTGTTATATTGCTTAGGTTGTTCACGCAGACCAGAACTGCATGACAGGGATTCACACAGCTCTGACCTGCATGGGCCACCAACAAAACCTGTCACGCCCCGCTTCCCGGTATACGGCGAAGGGGACGCGGCGAGGTCCGCTACGTATGTACTCAGAAGTACATACGCTAAGCGTAGCTAAGCAATATAGAGTAAATACACAAGAGACAAGAATATAAAAAGAACAGCAACATTTATTTATTAACATTCTTTGTACAATACATGAAAAGCAAATACAACTGAAATAAAGATGCCTAAACAGTGGCATAACAGAAAAAGGAAAGTACTGGAAAGAAAAGTGTACAATGAAATTATACTGCTGGGTCTTCGGCAAATTGCTCCAAGTCTTCTTGGGTTGGTTCAACTTCTGCCGGGTCCAGGTCACCTGACGACATTCAAAGAAGAGAGAAACAGAATGTCGTCAGCGAACAGATCGCTCGGTAAGTCCCAAAGGAAAGAAGAATGATAATGGCAGAGTAGCAGTATTTTCTAAAGTATTATGTTGTTGAATATTATGGAATATTGTTTAACGCCGTTGTTTGTAGCTTGGTACAGAAGGATGCCAGTGTATACGAGGGGGATCTCTATATGCTAGAGATCAGGGCAAATGGAGAGTACAAGGAACCGTTATGCCACGGTACAACAGCAACAGTATTCATGTTAGGTGTCTTAATCTGACCACCTCGTGCCACCTTTAACACCTTCCGTACCAATCTACCCCTTTAAACCCCGCGATGTCTTGTTTGTATTGTTATCTTGTAAAATTGTATTGATTATAAGATTAATTAACTGACTGACCGAAACCATGATATCAGGAAACGGTTATAACCGTAGAGTCATGTAAATGGAATACTGGGAAACATGTAAAAGGAATATCCATGGTTCAGTTCAGTCAAGTAGATTGTTAACTGGATTCTGGAATTCATGTATTCATCTTGAGTTGAAATATAAAGAATATAGATTGACTTGAATCATTTTCAAGTCAGAAATAGTCAGACTCTAACCCGAGTCAGACTAAAAGAAAGTGAGTTGAAGTTCAATAATTGTTAAGGGCCTTATTGTAATTTATAAAACTTGAGGGGGTTTATTGTAAAAATACTATTGTATATTTTTCAAAATACAACTTAAGTATTTAATTATCGTCTTTATGTACATACAATAATTTAATGATCAAGATAAATATGTATACATGTTCGAATAACATGAAATGAGTCAAGTATATTATTCAAGTAACTACCATAAACAATGCTGTAAAGAAATATTATGTACGACTAATTAATCAAGTTGAACGAATGTGGAATATAAACAGAGATATGTCTCTAAATGTTTTGCATGCGTAAGTTCCAGTTTCACCTAAATACGACTACCGGTTTGAGAGAGATATATGTTTTCGTATCGTCGCGCAAAACGGATCAGAATCTATTCGGCACCGTCACATATTTTTAAAACGCAGTTTGAGTTAATTTCTATCGGGTTTCAGGTTACGAAGTTTATTATAAAATTGTAGGTATTTCTATGTACTTATCCAAAACACCAAGATTCATAAGATTTGGATTTTTGAAGCTCTAGTTATGATCATTTTAATATCAGCGTTTAAAACAGAAATTCAGATTTCTGGACAGCAACTATATATTCTATTGCAAAGCCTATATCAGGTTGTTTCATGCATTCCTAAGTAATATAATATACAGAAAATTATAGTTCTATAAATGGTGCATCTACACATCTAAATTTTGTCACAAACGGACATCGGGTGTTCGAGTTATGTCCAATTTTAAAACAGTGTGCGAATCGGAACAGATTCTGTCCAGATCCGTCACTTAATGTTGTAACGCAGTTTTCTTTATCTTAGATGGGTTTTAAGTAAAACTATAAAACTAAGAAAATCTAGATCATTCGATGTAGATATCAAAAACACCTGAGTTTGCTCAATTTGGATACCTGTATACCAAGTTATGTGTCCTAGAAATTGACCGATAGCTGCAATTTCTGTTTTACGATCAGTGAATAAATACGATGTAATTCACAAACCGTTATGCGGATCGATCTAAAATTTTTACAGCATGTATAAAATAATATAATCTATCATATGTAAATTCCATGAAATTTTCAGAAGTAAAAATTAATGTCTAAAAATTATTTTAAACCTAAAGGTATTGATGTGTATACTAAAATCGGCAAAAAGATTAACTAGTATTTTTATGCAAGCTTTATCCTTTCTTTTAATAACCAAACCGATTCCATGAGATATCGTAGATATATTATGGATTGAAATCTATGTTCTCACAACTTGTAATAAACATTCATAATCATGAAGAAAGAATTAAAAATACTTTAATTTGAACAAGAGATAATAAGATATTATTAAACCATATAGAATCATATATATCTAAACTTATGTATATGTATATGTATATGTTTATGTGTATCTTCTCTTATGGATTATGATATGAAAAGAATAAGGGGTTCACGATGCATGACAAGAGGAAAAAAAAGAGATGGGGGGGAAAGGAGAGAGAAGGGACTTACATGCACAAGCCGGTATTGTCACCGGGCTTGTCTATCCGCCGACAGCCTCGCGTTACTAGCGAGACCTTCTTGAAGAGTTCTTCATGTTCTTCTTCTTGGACTTTAGGTGAAGAGGGAGAAATGAGAGATAGAAAAATATGAGGAAGGAAAAGATGGAGGAAGACAATTAAGATGGTGTAATGGTGAATTATGTATAATAATATATGCATTTAACATAAGAATTAAAAGAGAAATGAAAGGTCACCATTCATTTTGGAAATGAAAGGTCTCATTTGTAGGTTATGAGAAGAATAAAAAAAATGATAAAAAATAATTGCAAGAATGGGGATTTGAACATGTGACTTATGGAATAACAATGCAAGGACTTATCCAATGAGCTATAAGGTTGTTCATGCACATATTTAATTAGAATTAAATATATGATGTTGCTTAAAAAGAAAATGGGCTTTTTAGATGAGCTGTAGAGAATAAGAATAATGGATTTGGGTTAAATATTTATGAAAGGAAAAATAAGAATGAGAAGTTAAAAACTTAAATATAAGAAAAAGAAATTGTACCTAGAAAAAAAATACATAATAGATTGAGAAATAAAATAATAATAAATTAAATAGAAAAAGGAAAATACCAAGTACAAATAAATACGGTATATTATTGAAGAGAGATAAAACAAATGTATAAAAATTTTGGGGTTGTTACAACTGAGGAGTGCAATGCTTTAAAAAGATGGTGGCAGGGATATGTCGCTCACCGGCAACATTTTAAGCGGATGAAACGCAAAACTTAGCGAGAGCAAAGAAGTGCGAATGAGGAGTATAAAAGAGACACCGGTAACTGTCGCATGGTCAATACCGGGGGATCGCAAATTCTCACATTCGGGAGCGACTCTGATGAAGAAATGGCTCTGGACCCCCTCTTTAAAGAATCCGCATTGGGAGAAAAGGAAGAACTGAAGACCTGTGAAAATATTCAGCTGCGCAATCGCACGCTCCCAGAAAAGAACCTCGGATCTACGAGTAAAAAAGATAAGGAAAAAGAAAAGGTCTCCGAGGATATCGCCCTGGACGACCAAGTCATGAAAGAGCTGATTGCCAAGGACCCGTCAAAGAAGAGCAAGGTGGACTACAATGTTCTGGCACATTTGAGAAAGTTGCCTTCACAGCTCAGTATTCTCGATGCCTTTTTACTATCCAAAGAAGGTAGAGATTCATTGATCAAGGCGCTACAAGAGCCAAAACAATTCCAAGTTTTCCTTACCGAAGAAAAGATGAAGGACGAGCTGGAGGAAGTACACACAGCCGATATCACCTTCGGCGACGAAGACCTCCTCCTTGGGACGTGCGAGCACAATCGTCCCCTTTACGTCTCAGGGTACTGCCACGATGTAAAGATAGGCAAAATCCTGGTCGACAATGGGTCTTCCGTCAATCTCCTCAACGCACGAGTGTTGAAGGAAATCTGCATGAGCGTCCAGCATCTCGCTCGTGGTAAAATCACTATCTCCGGTTTTGACTCCTAGTCATCGCGGACTCTCGGGTCTGTGATACTGACGCTGGGATTCGGGCCACTTATCACGGATGTTAAATTTCATGTCATTGAAGCCAAGACATGCTATAACGCTTTGCTCGGCCGGCCTTGGTTACACGAGTACAACATCATCCCTTCTACACAACATCAGTATATGAAATACTTTAAGGATGGTCTCGAGTATACCGTAACAGGAGATCTGAATCCCTTCTCCGTTAACGAAGTCCGCAAGTATGAAGATGCGAAATACTTCTTACCAGATTTCGAAGACACGGAGAGATGTCATAAACCGGAGAACAAGGCTATCGCCACCATTCCTATCTTTGGGAGTGATACTGAAGAAGAGGAAGCGATGGTTATTCGGGTCCACCCCAGTAAAATAAGCCAGGATCGTCTGCTCCTATGTTGATCTTTGGCAGCGACTCGGAAGATGAGGTCCATGCTATATTTTCTGCTTGGCCTCCAATACGAACATTCGCTGATGAAGAACAAAGTTTGCAAATTGCCATGGTTCCGCCCAAACATCATAAAGAACTGGACGCGCTTGATACCCACAGTGTGGAAGAGCTGCAGACGTTCTATGTTCCTCCCAGACGAGAAGGCGAAAAGGCGATCCTATTCTACCGCTCCGGGGAAACTAAAGTGGAAAAAGAAATCTGGCACGGTGCGGATGCTACACTTGACAGGCTCCAGCCCATCCATCTGCCTAGATATTATACAGAAGGCTTGAAAGAGCTATTAAAGCGCTAAGGGATACCCTTCAAACAGACCGCTTGAAAAGCTAAGTTCTACGACAGGGTCTGGAACGTCCCCGGAACTCAGCGCAAGTTGCCCAATGGGAGAATGGAAGCAATCGGGCTTGGATACATTCGACCCAAGAAACGGGAGCTACTCAGTGACTGCTGTGTTGTGCATGACTTCAATGAAGAAGGAGATGCTCAATGGGAGAATGCTAATCCTGGACCAGAAAAAGTCCCGGACGCAAAAATGCCCAGTCCGTCATTCGAAGAACAAATGGACAAACTTATAAGGGAAGCAGGTCAAAAGGTTCAAGATGACCATAATCGCGAAATGGCCATCTACGAGAAAGCCAGGACGCAACGCCTTCTTCAACAGGCTGCGAAAGATGAAAATGCTCCTCCCTGTCAACCCGTTGTGCCAAAGGCCCGACGCAGAGGCCGAAACAAGTCAAAGAGCGGAAAAGGCGATCGATAACGACAAAGCGGGACCAAGAAGCCACGCGATTGAGAACTGAGCGGTCCGGATTTGTCCTTTATGAAGAAGATGAGTCGAGCATACTCTTTTCCTCAAGACAAGACAAAGAAGATACTTGATCTCGCTATAAGATATCAAATGATTACACTGCCGGAGTCTAAACACCCCGAGCAAGCAGGCGAAGTCTCTCATCCAGACTATTGCTCTTATCACCGAGCAATAGGACATCCTCTCGAAGACTGCTTCACCCTCAAGAACTGGGTCGAAGATCAATATCAGCTCGGCAAGTTCGCTTTATCCAGCAGTTGGAGGATAACTCCGCCACAGAGGCACGGACCAAAAGCCGCGCATACAGCAAGAGTAGAACCAGATCAACATCGGTCTTGGAAGCGAGCTCGTACCTGTCACATGATAATGTTGTCAAAAGAAGAACCTGAGAATATGGATGACCTCCCCTGGTGCTTCGAAAACAATGATGACGAGGTGATCTTAGAATTTCCACCGGCGCCAAAAGAGCTGGAAGATGGAATACATACCACTGCAGATAACCTCAAGAAAATTGATTTGGGGACGACAAGTGACCCGCGACCGACATTCGTCAGCGAGCTGCTATCTGAAGAAAGGATGGCTGCGTTAAAAGACGTGCTTATGCAGCATAGAGATTGCTTCGCATGGAACTATTCCAAAATGCCAGGATTAGATCCAGAGATCGCGGTCCACAAACTAACGATATCCCCGGACGTCAAGCCAATCAAACAAGCACCGAGAAGAATGCTGCTCGAGCTTGAGATGAGCATTAACACTGAGGTCAAGAAGCTGATCGACTCTGGTTTCATCCACGAAGTTCAGTACCCTGATTGGATCGCTAACATCGTCCCGGTGATGAAGAAGAATGGGACGGTGCGCATATATGTTGACTTTCGGGATCTCAATAAAGCCTGCTTGAAGGATGATTTCCCAGTACCGGTCACCGAGCTGATGATAGATAACACGTCCACTCACGAGGTTTTCTCCTTCATGGACGGCTCATCAGAATATAATCAGATAAAGATGCATCCCGAAGACCAGAAGCACACCGCTTTCCGGACCCCTTTGGGTATATTCTGCTACAAGGTGATGCCCTTCGGTCTAAAGAACGCCGGTGCCACCTACCAAAGGGCCATGATGAAGATCTTCGATGACCTTATACATGAAATCGTCGAATGCTATGTCGACGACCTCGTGGTGAAAAGCAAATTATACGAAGAACATCTCGAACATTTGAAGATCGTGTTTCAACGTCTTCGGCAATATAACTTGAAGATGAACCCGCTCAAATGCGCGTTCGGAGTGTCCTCAGGTAAATTCCTAGGATTCATCGTCCGGCACCGAGGTATCGAAATAGATCCGTCAAAGATCAAGGCGATCATGGAAATGCCTCCGCCAAGGACTCTCAAGCAGTTGCGGTCTCTCCAAGGGAAGCTGGCATACATCCGGCGATTTATAGCCAATCTTTCAGGCAAGTGCCCCCCCTACAGTCACCTGATGAAGAAGGGAACCCTGTTCGTCTGGGATCACAAATACCAAGGCGCACTGGACGAAATCAAGCAGTATCTACAGAACCCGCCAGTGCTGGCCGCTCCGGTCAAGGGAAAGCCTCTTATTCTTTATACAACAGCCCTCGAAGGTTCTTTAGGCGCGCTGTGGGCACAAGAGAACGACCAAGGGAAGGAGAGAGCTCTCTATTATTTGAGTCGAGTTCTTCTGGGGGCAGAAAGCAATTACTCTCCCATCGAAAAACACTGCCTGGCGTTGATCTTCGCGATAACGAAACTCTGGCACTATGCATTGGCGCATGAAGTCCGTCTCATATCGAAGGTGGACCCTCTCAAATATTTGATGTCAAAGGCCATATTGACAGGTCGGCTCGCTAAATGGGCATTGCTCTTAATGGAATTCTCAATAACCTATCAGCCTCTTAAGACAGTGAAAGGCCAGGCCATCGCCGACTTCCTCGCTGAACATCCGATACCGGCCGATTCTCCCTTGAATTGCGAACTTCCAGACGAACATGCGTTTAACACGATCGACGGAAGTGGTACCCAGTGAGAACTTTATTTCGATGGAGCATCTTCCATGAAGAAGCGCAAACAAAACACGCCTATAATCAAATCAGGGGTAGGCCTTATCTTCGTGACCCCGCAAGGAGGGATAATGCGCTTTGCTTTCTCCTTAACAGAGCCGAGGACGAACAATGAAGTCGAGTATGAAGCTTTGATAGCAGGCCTCGAGATTGCCATCGACATGGGAATCAAAAGCCTCATCATATATGGAGATTCCCAACTGGTCGTCAGTCAAGTAAACGGCGACTACCAAACGTGCAAGCCAGAGTTGGTGAAATACGGCGAGAGGGTACAGCAACTGCTGACCCAAATACCTTCCTATATCTTGGAAAGCATACCGCGTGCAGAAAATAGCAAAGCGGATGCACTAGCTAAGCTCGCTAAAGAACTAGCCGACGAGAACCTCGATGACGTAAGAATCGTGGTACAAAGCCGTCGGGTGGTTGCCCCAGCAGAAATATCTCCGGAAAAGAAAGCGATTGAGTGGACGGCCCTGCAAATAAAAGACCAAGAAAAGGCTGAGGATTGGAGAGAGGTCTTTATAGTCTATTTCAAATCCCGTCGAACGCCTGAAGATGCGTCCTCGAAACATCAGCTCATGAAACGAGCCCTATCTTTCGCCTTCGTCAATGATACTCTGTACAAAAGGTCATTTGATTCTCTGTGGTTGAGATGTCTGGGACCTGAAGAGGCGAAGAGAGTCGTCCAAGAAGTTCATGACGGGCTCTGCGGTTTTCACCAAGTTGGACCGAAGATGAAGTTGAAGATTAAACGGATGGGCTATTATTGGCCCACGATAATCCAGGACTGCCTCGAGTATGCGAAACAATGCCACTCATGCCAGATCTATGGGGACTTTATCCATCAACATCCAAACCCACTACACCCAACAGTGGCTAGCTGGCCGTTTGAAATGTGGGGGATTGACATAATCGGCCCCATCGAACCAGTATCGTCCAGGGGACATCGATTCATTTTGGCGACAACCGATTACTTTCAAATGGGCAGAAGCAGTACCGCTGAGGGAAGTGAAGACGGAGAATATCCTCCATTTTTTTAAGACGCATGTCATTTATCGGTTTGGAACGCCGCGACGGATCATCTCCGATAACGGGCCAGCCTACAGAAATCATAAGATCAGCCGCTTCGTACAACAGCACAACATAGACTGAAGATATTCCTCAGTTTATAATCTCCGAGCTAACGGTCTAGCTGAGACTTTCAACAAAACCTTAACAAAGATCGTGAAGAAGACAGTGTCCCGAAATAAGAAAGACTGGCACGAAAGACTGCAAGAAGCTCTCTAGGCGTACCAAACTAAGTTCAAGACGGCCACGAACACAACCCCGTACGCGTTGGTATTCGGTATAGAACCAGTACTCCCCCTCGAGATAGAATTACCTTCTCTACGAGTGGCAGTCCATTACGAGCTAATGGGCGAAGAGAATGCTCACCTTCGGCTCGAGGAGCTCAATGCCCTTGATGAAACCCGGCTCATAGCGCAACAAAATCTGGAGGCTTATAAAGCAAAGATGACGCGCTCTTACGAAAGAATGACCAGGCCGAGGACATTCAGCCAAGGCGAACTCATGCTAGTGGTCAAAAGACCTATGATCCCCAATCGCGCCAAGCGAGGAAAATTCGAGCCGAACTATGAAGGCCCATATATCATAGACAAGGTCTACCAGGGTGGAGCCTATCTACTCATGGACATGCATGGCGAAAGACCTTTCAGACCGATAAACGGCCGCTTCCTGAAGAAATACTACGCCTAACGAGTTACGGCCTAGGACAATGATAAATGGCGATGACTATGTCCGCTCGCTATCTTCCTAAGCCCAAAACTCTATAAGTAGTAGCTAGTTAGCAGACCGAAACGTTCTTAGACTAACGACGGACCACTACGTCCTAAAACTAGCTGTTGACCGAGACGTCGAGAAACTATGGTGGATTGCAGCATCCCAAAGCTGATACAAAAAAAAGAAAAAAACGGTATGTCCATAAGCAAAATGGGCACGGATGAAAACCCGAAAGGGCTCCGTGAGTAAAAACAGCAGGGCTACCGACGAGTGTTTGTGAAAATCCGAAAGGGCGCAACCTCGTTAGAAAAAAAAAGAGAATAATAAAAAAAAAAAGAAAATGGTATGTCTATAAGCAAAGTGGGCACGGATGAAAACCCGAAAGGGCTCCGTGAGTAAAAACAGCAGGGCTACCGGCGAGTGTTTGCGAAAACCTGAAAGGGCACAACTTCGTTAAAAGACACTTATAGGGTCCTCTCGACCTTGTAAGGAGAAACCACCCGCGTGAAATCCTTACGACTCACAAGGGAGCAACACACTTAGGGATCCCCACGATTCCTAAGGAGAAATTACACTTGCGAGATCCTCACGATTCGTAAGGAGAATTCTCTTATGGGACCCTCACGGCTCATAAGATTTGAAAGTTTTAGTTACGGAGACCTGAACCTGTTCTTAAGCAACCCCCAAAACTTCCAATATTGCCCTACATGTGGCTCATTGCTGACCCTTGTATACAATCCACGGGCGCGAATAAACATTTCCCTAACCGAGTCCCATCCGTGACTAGGGATATGTTCGCACGATGAACAACCCTTGTGAGTCCTTTCGACTTATAAGGAGAAAACTCTCTTGTAAGATCCTTACGACTTACAAAGAGCCATACACTTAGGAATCCTCACGATTCTTAAGGAGAAAACACACCTACGAGATCCTCACGACTTGTAGGGAGAAATACCTTTGTGAGACCCTTACGGCTCATAAAGTCAAAAGCCTTAGTCGACAGGGTTCTAACCCTGTTCGCTAAGCCACCTTTGTTTGACATCGACAGGGGCAAATGATGATTCGCTCCTGGCAACATCCCAGTTGTAGCGGTGCTGATGCCGAAATCGGTGTCTAATCCCAAGCTTGCGGCGAAAAGCCAGCAAGTCACACATGCATACGAAATAGCCGAAATGATGGGGCAACTTACGACAAAATCAGCAAGTAAAAGATGTATGCATGCAAAATAGCCGAAATGATTGGGCAACTCGCAATAAAAAGCAGCGAGTAAAAATAAAACAAATAGCGGAAATGATTGGGCACCGCGAAAAATAGCCGAAATGATGGGGCAATCACGACCTTCGCGATATAAAAGCCGAAATGATAGAGCATCGCGGAAAACAATAAAAAAATAAATAATAAAAATAAAAGTTATGCCCTACAGGTGGTATTACACCAATCCCTGTATACAATCCAGGGGCGTAAACAATGAAGGAATCACACTCCTCCTCTCCTAGGTTTCATCAGAAGAAGAAGCCAAATCTCGATGAGCCACAGATGGCCTGGAGATCATCTCAACATTTTTCCCAGCAGACACAACATCAAACAAAGCGGAACAGCGGCAACTCCCAGTTCCATGACTCGACGGTATACAGATGACCGAGAGTCAAATCCCAACTCCATGAAATGCGGATATAATCAACAAAATTCCTGGTCACGTGGAACACGGATAACGTCACTTCTGACCCCGTGGAAAACGTCCACAGCGGATCCTGGTTCTCGCAGAACACGGCAGTGAACCTGTGTAAAGCATCCAGAGCGGAGCCTAGTCCTCGCCGAACACGGCAGTGAACCCATGTGAAGCATCTAGTGCAAATTTCTGGTCATGTGGAACACGGATAACGTCACTTCTGACCCCGTGGAAAACGTCCAGAGCGGATCCTGGTCCTCGTAGAGCACGACAGTGAACCCGTGTGAAGCATCCAGAGCGGAGCCTAGTCCTCCCCGAACACGTCAGCAAACCCGTGTGAAGCATCTAGTGCAAATTCCTGGTCACGTGGAACACGGATAACGTCACTTCTGACCCCGTGGAAAACGTCCAGAGCGAATCCCGGTCCTCGCAGAGCACGGCAGTGAACCCGTGTGAAGCATCCAAAGCGGAGCCCAGTCCTCACCAAACACGGCAGTGAACCCGTATGAAGCATCTAGTGCAAATTCCTGGTCACGTGGAACACGGATAACGTCACTTCTGACCCCGTGGAAAACGTCAAGAGCGGATCCTGGTCCTCGCAGAGCACGGCAGTGAACCCGTGTGATGCATCCAGAGCGGAGCCTGGTCCTCGCCAAATACGGCAGTGAACCCGTGTGAAGCATCTAGTGCAAATTCCTAGTCACGTGGAATACGGATAACGTCACTTCTGACCCTGTGGAAAACGTCCAGAGCGGAGCCTGGTCCTCGCCAAACACGGCAGTGAACCCGTGGGAAGCATCCAGAGCAAATATCGGACTGTGGAGTCCTTAAATCCACGGACTATGATGTCCTTAACCTTGACCGTGATGTCTTAAAATTAACAATCAAACAAAATGATTTTAAGCTGATTTTACCTTGGTTCAAGGGTACATCTCGTCACTCCTTTGATATTTGTCGTTGTAATTCCTCAACGTCTTCAAAGAGGTGACGGGTCCCAGTAACCACACATTTCGTGGACTGTGGAGTCCTTAAATCCACGGACTATGATGTCCTTAACCTCGACCGTAATGTCTTAAAACTAACATTGGACTGTGAGGTCCTTAAACTCATGGACTATGATGTCCTTAACCTCGACCGTGATGTCTTAAAACTAATATTGGACTGTGGAGTCCTTAAATCCACGGACTATGATGTCCTTAACCTCGACCGTGATATCTTAAAACTAACATCGGACTGTGAGGTCCTTAAACTCACGGACCGTGATGTCTTAAAACTAACGCCGGACTGTGGAGTCCTTAAATCCACGGACTATAACGTCCTTAACCTCGACCGTAATGTCTTAAAACTAACGTTGGACTGTGAGGTCCTTAAACTCATGGACTATGACGTCCTTAACCTCGACCGTGATGTCTTAAAACTAACAACGGACTGTGGAGTCCTTAAATCCACGGACTATAATGTCCTTAACCTTGACCGCGATGTCTTTAAACTACGGTACCCCGGAAAGTATCCGCAGCAACCCCTGACTCCGTGAAATGCGGATAAGGGCAACTTCACCCATCACTTGCGGGTCCTCACGACTTGTAAGGGAGTAAATTCTCTTGTGAGATCCTTACGACTCTCAAGAGAAAACACACTTAGGAATCCTCACGATTCCTAAGGAGAAAACGCACCTACGGGATCCTCTTGACCTGTAGGGAGAAAATACTTTATGAGACCCTCACGGCTCATAAAGTTGAGAAGTCTTAGGTGACAGACCCTAACCCTGTTTTCTAAGCCGTCGCCACTCTACAAAAAGCATAAGATTGACAGTTATATACTATCTACGGATCGTACTTGCTAAAATCGTAGGGCAAACAACACAACAAGAAAGAAGGAAGTAGAGAAATGACACAAGACATTATGAAGAATGTATATCTTTTATTCATGAATTCGATTGAGTACAAGATACATTGTGTTAAAGAATAAAAGAAACAAATATATTTTATTTACAATTACAAATGATACAAAATGATTCATGGAGAAGGAAGCGTCTTAAGTAGGCCCATCAATTGCTCTCGCACTTCCTTCAGCGCCTTCTCATGATCGGATGCCGCAGCCAACTCCGCTTCCACCTGGGCCCGCTGCTGCAAATAAGATGAAAGTTGTTCTTCAACGGCTCGCTGAGCTTCTTCACGACCTTGGGCATCACGCTCAACGGTATCGAGCTTCTTCTTTAATGTTAACCCGTCGGAGATACTTTGCAGAAGGCCCTCGAAGTTAACTTTCACCCGGGCAGCATTCACGTCGACCTCAGCGCGCAGTCGAGCAGACTCGCTTGAGGTTTCTTTGCATTCCCTCCGCTTTAAAGCCACTTCTTGTTCAAGATGGCGGAAATAAGAAGCGCTCTTCTCGATCCATGCCGCCCGTTGAGTGCTCGCGGCCAAAATCTCGGGGGCAGGACGCATAAGCTCCAGCTGATGCAGGCGGGCCTCGATCTCCCTGCAGTGATTAACCCAAGACTCGACGACGTCTTCATTATGAAAATTTACAAGCATCGCCAGCATCAGATTAACCTCCGCAGCAAAATCTGTGGCGGATGTAGGAGCTTCTGCGTCAAGCTCCTCGATGCATCCGCTCAGCATACTCAAACTTATCGCACCACCTTTTGAGGATGGACGCCTGGAGAATGGGCCTGCCGGCGTCATAATACGGGACTCGAAAGGAACCGGAACCAGAGCGATAGCTGCAAAACAAATCACAATCAGATGACAGACCTAAAAATACAGGAGACTCATGAACAATGGAGTTTACTATACCAGCTGCAGCAGGCGGCAAAGCCAGGAGGACCGGTGGCGCAACCGATCTCTTATCTCCTCTTTCGATCTGTAGCACTACAATCAGGGCAAGGAAGAATCAGAGACAATTTCATTATTGGAAAAAGAAAGAGCATTAATTGAAAACTATACTCACCAGAGCCACCAGATGAAGCAAGCTCCGACGGGAAGGAGAAGTGTGGACGCAGCACCTGGTACAGGTGATAAAAAAGCACTCCTACAAAGACGCAATAGTACAACATCAGTACATAAGTTATGCAGCCTAAAGATGAAACTGATAAGTCACAAATCTATACCTTCCAACATCTGCGACGGTGCGAAGGAGGGTAGAGAGGTGGCCACCGTTAGGGCGGTAACTGACGGCGTTCCCTCGGGTAAAGGCGCATCAGCACTGGCTGCACCTGCGTTAGAAACAAGCTAAGCCCTGTCAGGAAGGATTGCAGAATGAAAAAAAGGGACGGTAACCCAAAATTTACCTGATAAGTCGCCAGACGAAATGGTGGCGTCTCCCTCCTCCATTGGTACGGTTTCACCTCCCGTTGCCTCATCGCCCGACTCTACAGGAGCCGTCGTTATGCTCGCAAGGCCAGGAAACGGCGAAGGACCGTAAGCAGGGAGAGCGATGATCGGAGCGGTGCCCGACTCTTGAGAAAGTGCGGCCGTCTCGTCCTCAGCGATCATGCCCATTTCGCCCGCTACCCCCTCGGGCTCGGCGGTCGCAGCCGTCTCGTCCACCACTGCTATGGGTTCATCGGTCGCAGCCGCTCCATCCGCTGCTGCCTCAGGCTCGGTTGTAGCAGCCATCTCATCTGCCGCCACCTCGCGCTCAGCAATGGTGGCCGTCTCGGGCATAGTAGTTGTGACGGTCTCGTCAGCCACTAGCTCAGGCCTGGCAACCACGGCTGCATCGCCTACCGTCGCCTCGGGTTCAGCTGCTACCTTCTCCACCATCCCCTCAGGCTCGACGGTCGCCGCTGCTCCTTCAGTAGGACTCGGCCCTGCAGGACAAGATATATAAGAACCGATAGTTTTACAACTTTTACAACAAAGCCTCGAAAAACACATTACCTGAGGTGGATTTACCATTGGCTTCCCGAGCTGCACGTGCCGCCCGTCTATGAGCAGTAGACAAGGCGACCGGGAACTCCTCTGAGGGAGTAGCAGCGGGAGTAACGGCGCTTGAGCCCACCCCTACGGCCAAAGCAGCGCTGCGCTCGCTCGCTGCGCGCCTCAGGCGCTTCCTTTCCTCCCGGGCCGTCACGACAGACCTTTTGGAAGCCTCCTTTAGCAAGGCGTCGTCATCCGCATTCAGGGTTGCCTCCAGAGCCATCAAGGCTTCCATCATCGGCTTTTTGAGCTGGGACTCTTGCGACAATCCCGAAGAGGCCGGGACTTCGGTAACTGGTCCGGGGAGAATCTCCATGTCAGTTTATGGGATAGGCCTTGCGGTACCTGCGATGAAACAAAGAGAGGGTCGGATTATACATAAGAGATGGAAGCGGAGACATAGTAAACCGAAATGTACCAAGGCTTAAGGATGCTCCGAGTCGTTCCTCCTCCTGGAATGTTTTGAGGGAAGCAGCGATAGCTTTTTCGGTAGAAATGCCTGTTAAAGAAGGAAAAGCGTTAGTCCAAAAACGATGATAGAAGTATGATACAAGGACGAAAAATACAACTAGTGATTATCTGATTGCGCAAGTTTAGCCAATCACGCGTCGCTCCTTGCCAATCGCTCAGAAGCTGCGATGGCGGGCGCCAGATCAGTGTCGTCTGGCGGCATAAATAAGCCCTCGTTGGTCCCGTACTCACCCAAGCCCTCGCTATAAGGAGCATGAGGTTCCTGACCGAACGCAACGTCAGCAGAGAGGATCGACTTCTTCTTCCTCTTCTGTGCGCGAACCCCGGTCGCACCCAAAATCAGCTTACGCTTCGTGGGCACCTTAGGACGGCGGGTCCCGATGGCCGAGCCCACGCCAGATTCAGGAGAAACCACATTCACGGTCTCCACGGGAACACAGGGCGCTGAGGGCACATCCACAGGATCAAGGGGAAATCCACATGGGGGGCTTAGCACTCGTGGGGGCTCAGCTCCAACATCCCCTCTTAGTGGAGGAACGACAGGGGTCCTTTGCCTTCGGGGGACTTTGCGGTCGCTGGCGGGGGGCGCACCCTTGCGGTCAATCAGCAGCCGCTTCTCTTCTCGGATAACAGCGCCCATCGCGTGCTGATACCAAGCCCCGTATACGTTAAGGGCCCTTGGAATGCAAGTCGGCTCGCTAATAAAGAAGTGGGAGCCCGTATTCAGCCGCATAAAATGATGTAGTGCACTCCGTATCCCCTCCGTGATGGCCGCGGGCTCTTCCAAAAACGCCTCCAGTGGGACCCCCTGGTTATACCTTAGCTGTTGGACGAACCGATGGAGGTTGTACCTCATAAAAAGTGCCATATCATTCTGCCTGAACACCAGGAAGCCCGGCCGGATGGAGTATAAGTGAAGAATCTTCCGGCCTTTCAATACGGAGGCCCCGTCCTTGAAATTATCACGCAACGCCAACACCGACTTGGAGGTCTCCGGGCCGACGGTCATGACCTTGTCCGTGAAAGAAATGCCTGCTACGACCATGCGCGGATGAAGAAGCAACCCCTTAGCCTCCCGCGGAGGCGGATTCACAATAGAAGCGCCGACCAGCCGCATGACTCTCGGGAGTCTGCGCTTCTCGTAGAACGAGGGCCTCTTGTGAATACCAAAAACACCGAGCACATGCATTTCCATCCATGAAGTAAAATAGTGTATCGGGAAATTGGCAGGTTGCACCCCTGGTTCATTTGCGTCCGCCGCCACGCTGAGACCATGGTACAGGTGAGCCAATCTAGCGATTCCAATCGACAATTGTATGCCAGCCGCCATCCGATGCTCTGGGTAGAAGACGGACGGCCACATGTAGCGCGGTGCATGGGGAGCGCGAACCAGCACAGCCATAACCCCAGAAACCCGAGAAAGAAGGTCTCCTCGTTGATGCCCGGAGCGGCGATTTCCGATAAGAGGACGACTGCAACATCGGGGAGGTAAAAACCCTTTTGGTCGTCTTCCAGTGCTGGTCGACGATCCAAGCCAAAGACGAAAGGGTCGTCGAGCTTGGCGAATTTTTCGCCCCGCTGTGATAGAATCTACGGTCAAAGAAAGCGGGCGATGAAGTCTGCGAAACTAACTCCCCGGCCTCCCGATTCTAAGTAGAGACTTTCATACATATTCAACACCTTTACCAGACTCGGGAACTGGTGCTGAATAGCATTCTCCGGCGTTAGGCCCATTACCAGCGGCTTGGTGGCGAAGACATATTCATCAGGAGGAAGTAGCTCTTCATAATGCTCCCCCTCACCGGCAAACCGGAAATCTCAGCAAATTCTTCTAGGGGGATGGAGACTTCGCTGTCCGTCAGAAGAAACGTATGGGTGGGGATGTTCCATTGTTCCACAAATGCCTTAACCCACCACGTCGGAGGAGCAGGGTACTCGAACAATGATGCATAGACTGCGGGGTACAGACTAATCTTCAGCAAATGCGCCTTCTTCGCTGACAAGATGTACCTGGCCCACTGCAAATACCCGGCCGATTGTCGAGGGGTCAATCCAATGTTATAAGGTTGTCCCCAAGGGCACGACTCACCCTGGCATATGCACCGCCCCAGAATATCCACGGCTGCCGGTGGCTGCACGGGAATGGCAGCAATCAAAGGCTAAAGAAGATCCTCCGAATTCCAATTTACGACCTCCACGGCATAGTTCACCAGGGGTGCATCTGCATATGGGATCGATGAGATCGGCTCTGACGGCGTTGCACAAGAGAAGCTTCGGCGACCCTTGATAATCTCGCTGTACCACCTACCCCACAGGTGAAGGTTCTTATACTCAGGGTCGTAATCCTTAATAAGAGTAAGAACCTCCCGGTCTACTGGCGTCTCAGGAAATCCTCCCTCTGAGCGGAAGAACGGGAATGAAAGATCAGCAGACATGTTGCCTGCAAGAGAAAGCGAAATTCAGTTATCAGTATCATAAGTTAATTTTAAAAATTCCAACGCTTGGTACTTTAAAATTCATACCACACTGCAACGCAGTGGAGAGGGGACCAAAGGGGGACCCACAAAAACCAGATGACAATGCATCAGTTAATAAGACAGCCTCATCATTGGATGAGACTGTCAATTAATGAGAAAATTCTCAAAGAATATTCTCATTAAATGAGAAATCTCTTGAGATAAGGAGAAAATCTTCCTTTTAAGAGCAAAGCTCTGTCACAGAGTGACACTTGTCAAACTCTGGTCACAAGGGAATAAGATTCCTTAAAGAGCCTAGCTCTGTAATAATGATGGAAAAATCCATCAAAGGAAAAATTAATTTCTAAAAAATTAAAGTTCTAGGATCTTGAAGATCCATGAAAAACTCTTAAGAGTTCATCATCAGAAGATCAAAAGACCTATATTCTGTCAATGAGCAAAGCTCTGATCATGGGTTAAGAAACCCTGAAATAAATTCTTGAGAG
Organism: Agapanthus africanus; assembly: GCA_030015575.1. Taxonomy (NCBI): domain Eukaryota; kingdom Viridiplantae; phylum Streptophyta; class Magnoliopsida; order Asparagales; family Amaryllidaceae; genus Agapanthus; species Agapanthus africanus. Next base: position 364,183,218 of record CM057351.1, on the reverse strand, counting down.
CAAAGCTCTATTTGTGAAACCCCAAAGAGGATTTCTTTAGATCAAAAGATTTATAAGAGCAAGGCTCTATTAATTAAAGTTGATTTAATTAAATTTAATTTTTTTACCTAAAATTTTCTTGGGTTCTAACTCTGAAGTTCTTGAAAACAAGAGCAAGGCTCTGAAAATAAAATTCTTGAAGATGATAATCATTTGCTGAGGACCAAGGGTCCTATTTATAGGCGCTCAAGCGCCTCTTCAACTCCTGAATCGATCCAGTAGATCAGATGTTGCCACCGCTGCACTCACGTGTGCGCCACGTGAGCGCAACGGTGGGGGGCATTTGTTTCCCCAATCAGAGCAAAGCTCTGTTTGAATTTCAAAATTCAAAATGTGAAGCAACGCTTCAGATCTCTTGCGCTGCGCGCAGAACGCCACGTGTCAAAAGCAGACACGCCAGCGCAAGGAGCGCTGTGCCTAAGGCAGCGCACCCCCAATCAGAGCAAGGCTCTATTTTAAAATTCAAATTAAAGGAAGCAACGCTTCAGATAACTTGCGCTCTGCGCTGCGCGCCACGTGTCAAACAGCAGTTGCGCTAGCGCAGTTGCGCTGCGCGACACGTGTCAAGCGCAGGCGCGCTAGCGCTGTTGCGCAGGCGCGCTAGCGTAGTTGCGCTGCGCGACACGTGTCAAGCACAGGCGCGCTAGCGCCAACTACGCCAGCACTGGAGTTTGAATAATAAATTATTAATTAATTAGAATTAAAATTCTAGAAAGATCTTTCCAATCTTATTAAAAATAAGAAGATTGTTTTCTGTAAAACAGAGGCCTTAGGATCAAAAATCCAACGGTGGGGAAATGTCCCCTGATCAATCAGAGAAAGATCTCTGTAACTAACCTAACAAATCAATTGGCCCTATATAAAGGCCCCTAGACTCTAAGTCTCACACATACAGACATACAGAAAGAGAGAACCCTCTGAAAAAATTTGAAAGGCAAGTCTTTGAAGAAAGAAGATCATCTTTTTCATCTTTGAAGGTAAAAGAATTTGATTCTTGAAGAACAGAGATGAAAACACCTCACAAAAAGAAGAATTTCTTCTAAAAAGATCAAAGATCTAAGAACAAGATCAAGATCTTCAATATAAAAAAGAAAAAAATCAAAAAAAGATCTAATCATAAAAGATTAAAGAAGTAATTTACTTCATCCCTAGATCTTTTGATCTATATAAAGGCACAGCCTTTTGATGAACCATTGGTTCTTGAATCTTGAGGTAGAATCTCTTAAGAACAAGAAAAACTTATTTCTTTGATCTAAATTGGATCAAGATGCGCTCTGTGCTATTGGACAGTGCCTTGCACTTTTGAAATGAGCTGTTGCGCTCCTTGGATTAGCGCACTACTCCAGAGAGCGCCACGTGTCAATCACAGAACAATCTGCGCTCTGCGCTCCTAAATATAGCGCACTGCGCTCTTGGAATGGCGCACTGCACCAGGGCGCGCCACGTGTCAGCAGCGCACTGGCGCAGCGCACTGCGCTAACAGACTTGCGCTCACCAGAGCGTGACACGTGTCACCTCCACATGCTCTGGCACCTTGCGCTCTTTAATTGGCGCAAAGCGCCTGACATGCCACATGGCGCACTGTCAGATTATTAAATGTTATGCACTGTTTAAAAAGGGCAGAGCCCAATTAAAAGTCTAACAGACCAATTCAAATGATGTGCAGGCCAATTTTAAATGCTATGCATTATTAAAAAGCCCAATGCTATGCATTGTTTAAAAAGGGCAGAGCCCAAGCAAAGGCCTAACAGGCCAAAGATAAATAAAATGTTGAACATTTTCAACTGGACTTAGCCCAATTCTGGCTATAAGTCCTCAATATAAATTGAACTGAGCATAACTGCTCTCCCAATCAATTTACACCCGGTTCGAGGGTACATCTCTTTACTCCTCTGGCATCCGTCGTTGTAATCCCTCAGCGTAGTCAGAGAGGTGACGGGTCCTGACAACCACACACTGCAACGAACTGTGGGGTCCTTAAACTCATGGACTATGATGTCCTTAATCTTGACCGTGATGTCTTAAAACTAATACCGGACTATGACGTCCTTAACCTTGACCGTGATGTCTTAAAACTAATATCGGACTGTGAGATCCTTAAGCTCACGGACTATGACGTCCTTAACCTTGATCGCGATGTCTTAAAACTATTATCGGACTGTGAGGTCCTTAAGCTCACGGACTATGATGTCCTTAACCTCGACCGTAACGTCTTAAAACTAACATTGGACCGCAATGTCCTTAAACTACTTATCGGCTGCAATATCACTAAACTAAACAATAGAGCCCCCAATTGCTCTCTTGTCGGATCTAAACGATCCCGTTAAGTCGATCTTAGTCTAAAATTAGACTAATGTGTCCTTAACGAACGTTTAAGTCGATCTTAGTCTCAAATAAGGCTAACGTATCCTTAAATACACCCCCAAATCCAAATCTAAGAAAGATACAGATTTAGACTAATCCACGTCCTACGGGCGACGGCATAACTTAGTCTCCGTATACAATCCACGGGCAACCAAACACAAAACAAACACACACGGCACGAAGTGACCATATGGAGAAGGAGAAAGTTGTTACCGCGATGCGGTAGCGTAATTAACTGTAGGGGCTTGCGCCTGCAGGGAAGAACATCCCCACAATCAAAAACCCCTCAAGCGAGGGGGAATCTGACGAAGTCTGCTACATCAGACGCATCCGTTTAAACCTGTAGGGTGTTTTTCGTCACCCCATTGAGATGGGAATACGCGCACGCTTGTCAGGCGTACTACAGATTCCCCCTGCCTAGGGTAGGCCGGGGTTTAATGATTGTGGGGATCCGAATCTCCGGCAGCCGCGGACTAAGCTGCCGTTAATTACCCCTCGCCTTTGGGGCGAGGGAACCTCCGATTAACGGGTTAAACTGGTCATGCGAACTCAATGTGCAGTGTACGTGTGTTCTGTTCTGAAAGGGGGTTTTTGGATATATCGGGAGCCACGCAGAGTTTTTACGGGGGTCCCGCTACCCGGATAGCGGGCTGGGGGTCAAGGGGGCTAGCAGCCCCCTTGCGGGGTTCGGGGCAGCGCCCCGGCCCGAAAATTTTTTTGAGGGGGAGAGTGTGGCAGAGTATGTGTATGTGTACATTTGTATACATATGTATATATATACATGTATATATAAATAAAGGGGAAAAGGGCATCAAAAGGATGCGTGGGGCAGCACCTTGGACGCTGTGCGCTTAGGTGCTGTGCGTTCAGGCGCAAGCGCGCCACGTGTCGGCACGTGGGCGCTTTGCGCATGAGCGCTGCGCGCAGGTGCGCAAGCGCGCCACGTGTCGGCACGTGCGCGCCACGTTTCGGCACGCGGGCGCTTTGCGCACGTGCGCAAGCACGCGCGCCACGTGTCGGCACGCGGGCGCTTTGCGCCCTTGCGCAAGCGCGCGCGCGCCACGTGTCGGCACGCGGGCGCTTTGCGCACTTGCGCAAGCGCGCAGGTGCGCAAGCGCGCGCGCGCCACGTGTCGGCACGCGGGCGCTTTGCGCACTTGCGCTGCGCGCTGCTAAAACAAATTTCTCAGAAGAGAAATCAGAGAGGAGTTGGACTCCTGAGTGTGTGTTTTTTTTTTGGGTTTAGTGAACGATATTCTTCTTCCTCCTGTTGCTTGCTGGATCTTGAAGATCAAGAGATGTGAAATCTCAAAATCTCTCCTTTTTCAGATCTAATGATAGATCCAAGTTCCCCTTTGTGGGTTTTGTGGTGAAAAACTAATTTGTTTTGAAAAAGAAAGAGTAAAACTCTTGATTTAATTCAAGAGAAAGCAGAAGGTTTTGGAACCTTGAAGAAGGAAGAAAGATCTCAGATCTGAAACTTTTTTTTGGAGAGAGAGAAAGTTGTTGTTTTTTTTTATTCATCATGTTGCCTTTTATAGGCTTACATATTTGCATATAGCCCCTTGGGCTTTACAAAAATGGCATTTTAGCCATCCCATGGCTCATGTGCCATTTCATTTTTGCACATAAGCCATGGGCTTACAAAATATTGGTTTTATGCCCATTTTGTTTACATTCATGCACAAAAAATTACATAAAAATTATTTATGACATGATTTTGTTGTTGGCATGGAAAGGCTGGCCGCGGGCTCGACTTGGACATGGGCCCGCTTGACCTGGGCTTAGGCCCACCTAGCTTGGGGGTTGACCTTGACTTTGACTCGGTCAACCGGGGTGTAAATTTTTACCCCAACAAATTGCCCCCCATCAATAAATGCACACCGCACATGTGGGTCGTGTGCATGAAATTGATGGATCTTCTTTCACGTGGAGGTGACTTGCTTTGGTTCCCACTTTTTGGGATGCACTGCCCATTTTACGACGTGTCTCCGAGATGGAGTGTCCGTGGTAGACGTTTCCCTGGCCCGGAGCGATCTGGGGTTCCCAATTTGCGGGAGCCTGCACTGCCCTTTTTGCGACATAGACGGTCGACGCTCTGTTACGAAGCGATTTGGGTTCCCAATTTGCGGGAGCCTGCACTGCCCTTTTTGCGACATAGACGGTCGACGCTCTGATCCGGAGCGATTTGGTATATGTGTCCCCGGCACGGAGTGTCGCTGGTCGACGTTTCCCCGAGGTGGAGTGTCTGCTGTAGGACGTATCCTCGAGACGGAGTGCCTGTGGTAGGACGTATCCCCGAGACGGAGTGCCTGTGGTAGGACGTATCCCCGAGACGGAGTGCCTGTGGTTGGACGTATCCCCGAGACGGAGTGCCTGTGGTTGGACGTATCCCCGAGACGGAGTGCCTGTTGTAGGACGTATCCCTGAGACGGAGTTCCTGTAGTAGGACGTTTCCCCGAGACGGAGTGCCTGTGGTAGGATGTATCCCCGAGACGGAGTGCCTGTGGTAGGACGTTTTCGGAGTGCCTGTGGTAGGACGTTTCCCCGAGACGGAGTGCCTGTGGTAGGACGTTTCCCCGAGACGGAGTGCCTGTTGTTGGACGTTTCCCCGAGACGGAGTGCCTGTGGTAGGACGTTTCCCCGAGACGGAGTGCCTGTGGTTGGACGTATCTCCGAGACGGAGTGCCTGTTGTAGGACGTATCCCCGAGACGGAGTGCCTGTGGTAGGACGTTTCCCCGAGACGGAGTGCCTGTGGTTGGACGTATCCCCGAGACGGAGTGCCTGTGGTAGGACGTTTCCCCGAGACGGAGTGCCTGTTGTAGGACGTTTCCCCGAGACGGAGTGCCTGTGGTAGGAAGTTTCCCCGAGATGGAGTGCCTGTGGTTGGACGTATCCCCGAGACGGAGTGCCTGTTGTAGGACGTATCCCCGAGACGGAGTGCCTGTGGTAGGACGTTTCCCCGAGACGGAGTGCCGCTGGTTGACGCAGATGTCGATGTTGGAATTGGTTGGTTTGATTTGTTTGACTTGAGAGCATCGCTATACTGGAATATGGTACCAGGAGCGAATCATCATTTGTCATGAGAGAATTTTGGGATTGGTATTTTTGTCGGTATCTGCATTGCTGCACTGGAATAATGCCAGGAGCAACTCATCATTTGCCCCGGGAGGATTTGGATTTGGTTTGTTTGGCATCTGCATTGCTGCACTGGAATAATGCCAGGAGCAACTCATCATGTGCCCCGAGAGGATTTGAGAATTGGTTTTTTTTTTTTTCCGGCATCTGCATTGCTACACTGGAATGATGCCAGGAGCAACTCATCATTTGCCCTGGGAGGATTTGGATTTGGTTTTTGCTTGGCATCAGTATCGCTACACTGGAATATGGTACCAGGAGCGAATCATCATTTGCTCTTTCTTATCAGGAAGCGATGGCTTAGGAGACAGGTTTTAGGTCCCTATCACCTAAGACTTTCAATTTTGTGAGCCGTGAGGGTCTCACAAAGCATTTTCTCCCTACGGGTCGTAAGGATCCCGTAGGTGTATTTTCTTCTTAGGAGTCGTGGGGACTCTTAAGTGTGTTGCTCCTTTGTGAGTCGTAGGGATCTCACGCGGGAATTTTCTCCTCACAAAGTCGAGAGGACTTTGCGAGTGCATTTCATGTCTTTTTTTTTTACGAGTTTGCGTCCTTTCGGGTTTTCACAGACACGCCGGTAGTCCTGCTGTTTTTACTCACGGAGCCCTTTCGGGTTTTCATCCGTGCCCGTTTTGCTTGTGGACATACCGTTTATTATTTTTTTCTTTTATTTTTTTTTTTTATTTATTTATTATTTTTTTTTTTGGAGAGATCGGGATTGTTTTACGCCCGTGGATTGTATACGGTTTTGCAGGATGTATGATCCAGACCGTAGGGCCGAAAAAAATATTTCGAGATTTTGTCGGCGTCTGCATCGCTGCACTAGAATATGGTACCAGGAGCGACTCATCATTCGCCGTTGGGGTATGGGATTTGGAATTTGGTTGGCGTCTGCATCGCTGCACTGGAATATGGTACCAGGAGCGACTCATCATTCGCCACTTGGGGATTTGGAAAGCGATGGCTTAGGAGACAGGTTTAGATCCCTATCACCTAAGACTTTTCAATTTTATGGGCCGTGAGGGTCCCATAAAAGCATTTTCTCCCTACGAGTCGTAAGGATCCCACAGGTGTATTTTCTCCTTAAGAGTCATGAGGACTCCTAAGTGTGTTTTTCCTCGGTGAGTCGTAAGGATCTCACGAAGGTTTGTTCTCCTCATGCATCGTGAGGACACATGAGTGGGTCTTTCCAATGAAGCATAATTCCAAAGGCGGAGACCAGCCGCGTAACTGGTGGTTGCGGTGGGGCATGGGTATGCTGAGAATTATTTGAGCCCGTGGATTGTATACGGTAGTCAATTTGGGGACTGGCCGTAGGGCTGAAAGAATTTTGGGAAATTGGATTTTGTTTGGCGTCTGCATTGCTGCACTGGAATAATGCCAGGAGCAACTTATCATCCGCCCTTGTTTTTTTTGTTTTTTTGTTTTTTTTTTTTATTTTACCGCGATTGCTCTATCATTTCAGCTTTTCTTATCGCGAAGGTCGCGATCGCCCTATCATTTCGGCTATTTATTCGCGGTTGCCCCATCATTTCAGCTTTATTTTCATTTTCATTTTTACTCGCTGATTTTTATTGCGAGTTGCCCCATCATTTCGGCTTTATTTTCATTTTCATTTTTACTCGCTGATTTTTATTGCGAGTTGCCCCATCATTTCGGCTTTATTTTCATTTTCATTTTTACTCGCTGATTTTTATTGCGAGTTGCCCCATCATTTCGGCTTTTCTTTATTTTTCTTTTATTTACACATTTTTTTATTTACATTTTTTTTTACATTCCCAGTTTAACGACTTAGAGGTCGATTGTTTCCCAGTTTAATGACATGGTGGTCGATTATTCCCAGTTTAAAGACTTGGTGGTCTGTTGTTTCCAGAGAAAGGCGGGTGTTTGAGAGAATCAGGTCTCTGAAGGACTTCGGTCCCCGTCTGTATGAAATTGACGGTCGCAGCTTGATTGTTTGTTAACACGCCAGGGGACAATGATATTTCTCCTGCCTTGTATTGTTTCTCGACCCAATCCTTGAAGATGCAACAGTCTTCAATAGTGTGCCCCAACACTCGGTGGTATGGGCAAAAGTTGGGATGATCAGTCTTGCTTGCTTCACTTAGCCTTTTCGGTTCTGGTAGCCGCAGGCCATTCTTCAGAGCATCTTTAAAAATTTTGTGGACCTTGTCCCTTCGGAATGAGTACACCTTATTTCTTCTTTCCTCCAAAGTTGGCTCTCGAGGCTGGTCAGTTTTTGCTCCGCCCGTTCTCTGCTTATTTGGAGAATCGGTGATACTAGAACTTCCGCCTTTTCGGTTGTCGTCCCTCCAAGGTTTCGGTCTGTTTGTGAACTGAAGATCCTGAGCGGACTCGGGCTTTGAGCGTTCCAACGTTTGGACTTTTTTGGTCAGCTCTTGGAATGTTTTGAGACCCGCGGTACATAGAAACGGGGCCATCCAGTTGTTGAGATTTCCGACAAGGAGACTGACAGATTGGTCCTGCTCTATTGGCGGTTCGCATTTGACGGAGAGATTACGCCATCGGGTTATAAAATCCGTGCTGCTTTCATCGCTCTTGGGCTTAGTCCTTACGAGCTCGGCAATGGTAATCTTATCGCTGGCGCTCATGAACCTCTGCCGAAACAGAGACTCCATTTGGACAAAAGTTGTGACGGAGCCATCCGGTATGCTCGCGTACCAGTCGAAAGCAACATCGGTCAAGCTATTAACGAACTGGCGGAGGAGAAGCGCATCGTTGCCCCCAGTATTCCCGCATGAGGCTTTGAAGTGGGCGATGTGCTGATTCGCGTTTCCCGTCCCATCGAATCTTCCGAATTTGGGGATGACATAGCCGCTAGGGAATTCCACCAGATCATACTGAGTAGGATATGGTCTCCCACTACTGCTGATATCTTTTTGCGCTTCGGCTTCGGCCACCAATGTTTTGACTTTGCTGGTAACCAAATCCACGATTTGATCTTGAGTTAGCGGGTTACTGTCATCGGTGGCCAAGACATTCCCCGAGATAGGATGCGATTGACTTTCATGAGGTCCGCCCACTTTTGGATTTGAGGGAATAGGCACCGGCTGTCTCGGGTCAACGTTTCCCGGTTCATGAGCAGAGCCCTGTACTTGATTGGGCGGCTGAGAGGCAAGTTGGGCCGTAAGCCGTAAGACGACATTTGTCAAGTCGTCGATCTTTGTGTAGAGCTTGGCCATCTCCTTGTCTTTGCTTCTGAGCTGCTTTCGGAGCTCTTGAAGCAGCTCTTGCTCCGCAGTCCTGGGGCGGAAAGTCGGCTCTTCTTCGCTTTCCGAGCCTGACTCCTCATGGACCGAAGGGTCTTTCTGCCTATCATACTCATCGAGAGGGTCTTCACCATCCAGCAGAGGCGGCTGTTCTTGGGAAGCGGCCACCACATTCAAGCCAGATTGGATTTGAGATGTAGCGGCCCCGTTCTTGCTCTTGCTGCGCGTGCCCACCATGTAGACAGTGTGGACCACATATCCAGCCATTTCTTTCTCATTGGCGGGGAGCTTAGAGAAAGCACCTGATCGAGCAGTTGTTGAGGGTACCGCTGGAGCTTGCTTGAAACGCCTTGCAGCTTTGTTGGTGTCGATGGCCTTGCCCCCAGTTGGGGTCAAAGAAAGTCGTTCAGACACCGACTTGCGCTTGGGCTGGGGTGCCCTCGTGACCACCACATTTGGCCTCCTACCTTTCGAGACCGGTTTGTTTACCACCGGGGCTTGAGGAGCTGGGATGGCGCCAACTGGTATGAACATGATAGAGCCGAATGGTAGCAGCGGCTCCTCCCATTGTCGCCCAAGACTGGCCGGAAGGACCGTCCTGGAGTCTATCTTCATCGTGTATGAGATGGGAGCCGTGTTGAGAGCTGAGTAGGTTTTTGGAGACATCATTGAGAAGTGATTGCTTGAGAACCTGCATGAAAGAGCATTATTTTAGTATAAATACAGACATGTATATTGATTGAGTTCTCATGAGCGTTTAACCCGAAATATGGGAGGAGAGATTGGTCCCACCGGGCGTGCCAGAATCTGTAGGGTGTTTTTCGTCACCCCATTGAGATGGGAATACGCGCACGCTTGTCAGGCATAATACAGATTTCCCCTGCCTAGGGTAGGCCGGGGGTTTAATGATTGTGGGGATCCGAATCTCCGGCAGCCGCGGACTAAGCTGCCGTTAATTACCCCTCGCCTTTGGGGCGAGGGAACCTCCGATTAACGGGTTAAACTGGTCATGAGAACTCAATGTGCAGTGTACGTGTGTTCTGTTCTGAAAGGGGGGTTTTGGATATATCGGGAGCCACGCAGAGTTTTTACGGGGGTCCCGCTACCCGGATAGCGGGCTGGGGGTCAAGGGGGCTAGCAGCCCCCTTGCGGGGTTCGGGGCAGCGCCCCGGCCCGAAAATTTTTTTGAGGGGGAGAGTGTGGCAGAGTATGTGTATGTGTACATTTGTATACATATGTATATATATACATGTATATATAAATAAAGGGGAAAAGGGCATCCAAAGGATGCGTGGGGCAGCACCTTGGGCGCTGTGCGCTTAGGTGCTGTGCGCTCAGGCGCAAGCGCGCCACGTGTCGGCACGCGGACGCTTTGCGCATGAGCGCTGCGCGCAGGTGCGCAAGCGCGCCACGTGTCGGCACGCGGGCGCTTTGCGCACTTGCGCAAGCGCGCAGGTGCGCAAGTGCGCGCGCCACGTGTCGGCACGCGGGCGCTTTGCGCCCTTGCGCAAGCGCGCAGGTGCGCAAGCGCGCGCGCGCGCCACGTGTCGGCACGCGGGCGCTTTGCGCCCTTGCGCAAGCGCGCAGGTGCGCAAGCGCGCGCGCGCCACGTGTCGGCACGCGGGCGCTTTGCGCACTTGCGCTGCGCACTGCTAAAACAAATTTCTCAGAAGAGAAATCAGAGAGGAGTTGGACTCCTGAGTGTGTGTTTTTTTTTTGGGTTTAGTGAACGATATTCTTCTTTCTCCTGTTGCTTGCTGGATCTTGAAGATCAAGAGATGTGAAATCTCAAAATCTCTCCTTTTTCAGATCTAATGATAGATCCAAGTTCCCCTTTGTGGGTTTTGTGGTGAAAAACTAATTTGTTTTGAAAAAGAAAGAGTAAAACTCTTGATTTAATTCAAGAGAAAGAAGAAGGTTTTGGAACCTTGAAGAAGGAAGAAAGATCTCAGATCTGAAACTTTTTTTTGGAGAGAGAGAAAGTTGTTTTTTTTTTATTCATCATGTTGCCTTTTATAGGCTTACATATTTGCATATAGCCCCTTGGGCTTTACAAAAATGGCATTTTAGCCATCCCATGGCTCATGTGCCATTTCATTTTTGCACATAAGCCATGGGCTTACAAAATATTGGCTTTATGCCCATTTTGTTTACATTCATGCACAAAAAATTACATAAAAATTATTTATGACATGATTTTGTTGTTGGCATGGAAAGGCTGGCCGCGGGCTTGACTTGGGCATGGGCCCGCTTGACCTGGGCTTGGGCCCACCTAGCTTGGGGGTTGACCTTGACTTTGACTCGGTCAACCGGGGTGTAAATTTTTACCCCAACAAAACCTTTGATACACGGTGCCATAAATCAACTTGGTATCTTTGGAAAGGTGGACGGATGGCACCAATTAGTATCTGCCCCGAATCTCAGGCAAGATGTCTGTGTTGCGCGTTGTTCGGAAGGGAACAAGGGTCTCGTGCATGCCCGAGACTACGGTCCGCTGTACCCGGGACATATTCCTGTCGACCGTGCCGCTAGGCCCACGACCTAATGTATGTATGTATATATATATACATACATACATATATATATACATACATACATACACACACATATATATATATATATATCACTAATAGCGAATGATCATCCTCTAAATCACTGTACCTCGCTAAATACGAGTTCAATTCCATCTTGATTTTCCCATTCCCCAGGTTATAGTATGAAATTAGGTATTCGATGGGTTATGAACAAATACGTATCACTTTCACTTTCAATCACGTTTCCACTTCTCAATATCACTTTTGTATTTACCACAACCCAATCACTAATACTTATATTGACAATGCACAACATTCACTAGGTCTCAATGCAGCAATCACCATGCAGAAGGTATACAACAAACATATACTAGGTAGAAATGCACTGAACATGTATTCACTAAATTAAAATACCCAAGCCATATAACTTGCAAAATTTATCATAATTCGCACGTATAGAATCAACCAAAATAATACAAAAGGAGTACGAAGAACACTTGATTATATAAGCAATAAAATTAATTTCATGTCAATCGGAATTCAGGTTAGGGAATTATCATCATTTTAAAGTAGCAATCGATTGCTGGAATTCCAGTTTCAGAACTGGAAGTCCAACTTCGCGCGCGTTTTACCAGTGATTATGTTCAGATTCAGGATTGCCCCAGTTGAATAAAATCTAGTTCTATCTGTTAGGTTTCCAACGCATCAAATGTATTATCAATAGTCTTCCTGTACTAGAAGTTATGTCTTGTTTAATGTGAAGGGGTAAGAAATACTACTGCAGATACTGCAGAACACATCGGTACTCAAAAATACAAATTAAATATCAAACGATGGTGAAACTGCACAGAACCATATTTATGTGTTAGATAACTAAATTATCTACGCGACCATATAGGTCTTCATGCATTTTCAGTTTAAAGCAGGGATGTACAGGTAGTCAAAGTCTGGTATCCAAGCGAGATGCTGCCCCGGACTGCAGTCCAGTGCCGCATTCACCGCCAAATATTGTTACAGTAATCTATAAATGTCGAGAAATAAACTATTGATGGTTTTAGGTTATCGAGTCGTCTTCGATATGAGCCGTAGAACGTTACGTTCAAAACTGCATTTAATTTACAATGATTTTAATAACGTAACATGCGCGGTAAAAATTCAGATTTAGTGTCGCCATTAGGGGGCGACTTTACATGATTATAGACACGATACTTATAATTCAAGACCTTACAAGACATTCACTAATCAGTAAGGGATTCGACGATCACAAAACATGGACACTTTAACCAGAGTTTTCATTCATGTATCGCTTCGACTTAGATTTAAGTACGAGTATCGATTGTTGTCAGTTTCATCGAATTGATTATAGCAATTGATTCATGTAAATTATAAATGAAATCATTACGGTTGACAGACCCGAATTGGGTTCAGTTCATTACAATCAACACCATGGTTTGCTAACAATTCCATTATAGTCTACGACACACACACACACACACACGTACGATTTAAATCATTAACTTGGTTATTTAATCTAACGGGTAATTTAGCATGAGTAGTGTAGGGTGTTTTTCGTCACCCTATTGAGATGGGAATACGCGCGTGCTTGTCAGGCGTACTACAGATTCTCCCTGCCTAGGGTAAGCCGGGGTTTAATGATTGTGGTGATCCGAATCTCCGGCAGCTACGGACTAAGCTGCCGTTAATTACCCCTCGCCTTTGGAGCGAGGGAACCTCCGATTGACGGGTTAAACTGGTCATGCGAACTAAATGTGCAGTGTACGTGTGTTTTGTTTTGGAGGGGGCTTGGATATATCGGGAGCCACGCAGAGTTTTTATGGGGGTCCGGCTATCCGGATAGCGAGCTGGGGGTCAAGGGGGCTAGCAGCCCCCTGCGGGATGTGGGGCAGCGCCCCGGCCCAAATTTTTTTGAGGGGGATAGTGTTGTAGAGTATGTGTGTGTGTATATATGTATACATATGTATATATATATAAATAAAAAAAAGGAAAAGGCATCCAAAGGATGTGTGGGGCCAGCGCCAGTGCATTGAGCGCAAGAACGTAAGTGTTTTGAGTGCTAGCGCACCACGTGTCAGCACGTGAGCGCTCGGGCGCTAGCGCTTTGGGCGCTAACGCTCTGAGCGCAAGAGAGCTAGCACGCCACGTGTCAGCACGTGGGCGCTCGGGCGCTAGCGCTCTGGGCGCTAGCGCTCTGGGCGCTAGCGCTCTGGGCGCTAGTGCACCATGTGTCAGCACGTGGGGCGCTCGGATGCTGCGCTTTGGACGCTAGCGCTCTGAGCGTAAGAGCGCTAGCGCTTTGAGCGCTGGCGCACCACGTGTCAGCACGTGGGCGCTCTGGCGCTAGCGCTCTGAGCGCAAGAGCGCTAGCGCGCCACGTGTCAGCACGTGGGCGCTCGAGCAGCAAAAGGGACTTGGTCCCTGCAATGGGAGTTGTACTCCCAGAAAGGGGCACTTATTATTCTGTGTGTGTGTGTGTGTGTGCGCGCGCGCGCGCGCGTGTGTGTAAATATATGAGGAGTTAAACTCCCAGGATGTTTTGAAGCTGATGAAGGGCTTCTCCTCTTGAGCCCTAGTTCTTCTCCAAAATGGGGTTTCTGGAGATGGGTCTCCTTCTTCTTCCTTTGTTGGCCGGATCTTGAAGATCAAGAAGTAGAAGATTTTAAAAATCTCTCTTTTTTGAGATCTAATGACAGATCCAAGTTCCCCTTTGTGGGTTTTGTGGTGAAAAACTATTTAGTTTTGGAAAAGGAAGAGTAAAACTCTTGATTTAATTCAAAAGAAAGAAGAAGGTTTGAAATCTTCAGAAAGGGGAAAGAGGCACAAACCCTAGGTTTTTGAGAGAATGAAAAGTGTTGCTTTATTCATCATCATGTTGTCTTATATAGGCTTACATGTTTACATATAGCCCCTTAGGCTTTACAAAATGGCATTTTGCCCATCCCATGGTTCATGTGTCATTTCTTTTTGCACATAAGCCATGGGCTTACAAAACATTGGCTTTATACCCATTTTGCATACATTCATACACAAAAAATTACATCAAAATTATTCGTTACATGATTTTTTATTTTGGTATGGTGGAAGGCCGGGCGCTTCGTGTTCGGGCTCGACTTGGGCATTGGCCCACTTGCTTGGGCTTGGGCCCACCTGGCTTGGGGTTGACCTTGACTTTGACTTGGTCAACCAGGGTGCAAATTTTGACTTCAACAAGTAGCAAGTGATGAATTTTCACTTTACTTTGGCGAAAGTGGCATGGCAGCGATGATGATGGCGGAAATGACACGGGCAACGAGAAGGACCACAAAGAGCACGAGCTGCACGCGCGGCTAGGTTTGAGCTCGGCCAGGGCTTAGGTTAAGCTTGGGTTCTGTGCTGCTGTGGTGGCGATGTCGGAGCTCCGGGGTGCTGCAGAGGATGATCGGGGTCGGTGGTGCACGGTAGGAGTCGGCGGCGAGCGTGGCAGTGGCTGCGGTGTTGAAGCGGCGATGAGGATCGCTGCAGGTTCTGTTCATGAAGGAAGGAGCTCGGTCATTGAGGAGGGGAAAATCTGAGGCTCGTCAGGGTGTCTAGAGGGTAGTCGGAGGTGGGGCTCGAAAGTCGACGTGAACGACGACGATGGTGGTGATCGATGCTCATGGCGGCGAGTTGCAGGGAGCTCGAGGGGCGGCTGATGATGGTGAGATGATGCGGTGGTTCGTCGGAGGTTGTGGATTGAGAGTGGGAGGAAAGGAGGAGACGGAGGTCGCCGGTGATGAGGGTCGGAGCTTGGAGATGGGGGTTGAGTTTGAGAAAGGGAGAGAGAGAGAGAACGGAAGAGAAAACGAGTAAGATAGGATAAAAGCGAGAGGGGCTCAGTTGGAGGAGATGACGTTGAGAAGATCGTAGGGTCGGCGCGCAGATCGCGCGACTGTTGGCGACGTGAATTCGTCGCAGATGGGGTGGGTCTTGCGACGCGGCGTGAGCGAGGGGAGCCGTTGGAGGAAGTGGCCGTTGGGGGAAAGCGAGCATGGCGCGGGGGAGTTGGCGAGGGGGCACGGGTCTCGTGGAGGTGGGCGCGAGAAGTGGGCGAGCATGAGAAAAGGGGAGTCGTTAGGGAAAATGGGCGGGAAAAGAAGAGAACGAGGAAGAAGAAGAGGTGGGGGGATGTCGGGTAGGAGTTGGGTCGGTTAGGTCGGGTCGGGTTGGGTTTAGGATTTTTTTGTTAGATTAGGATTAACAATTAAATAGAATAATAATTAAAATAGGAAAAAATAGGAAAAATATGGGGAAATAGGGAAAAAATCTGGAAAAATACGGAAATATATATACACACGGAATTTGGGATTTACAATTGCGAAGGAAGCTTGTTCATTCTTCAAGTGGAGCCTAGAGGAGTCGTGGGGACTACTACCCGGAGCTATAAAAGTGAAGGACACGGTCTACAAAGGTTGTAATCTCCATCACTTAGTTTAGTTCAAATGATTTCATACTATAAACCCTAATATTCTAGTTAGATTCTAGCTTAGTGTAGCTTAGCACCAAGAAATTTTTAAAATTGCATTCTTGATGCTGGTTAAAATCTTATGGTGGTGCTAGGATGCACTTTCATATATAGCTTACAAGATAAAACCCTGATACGTAATATACATAAAGCTCAATACAAAATGATAAATACAAAACAATATAAAAGATATGATAAAAGATATGCATATCTTAACAAATATCTTATAATCTAACAGCCTCTCTCAAACTCGCGGTGGATAACCGAGAGTTTTGGTAATATCTTGAACCAAAATATGCAACTTGTAAAACGACGGAGAAAAACAGCAGATCTAAAATATCAAACATGGCGGACTAATACCCTTTGGTCTCTTTTACGGATTGCAAGGTGGACCGAATAACCTGCAGTATCTTTCGCTAGAAATGCTTAAAGGAAGAAAATCATGTTGCTAGAAGACGTCATAAAAAAACTGTTTGGACTTGATATTAATGGAGGCAACTGCTTATGATCAAACTGAGAGGAATTATTTTTGAATTGGATATTATTGACATAGCTTTATTTATTTTGGAATAATAAACTAAAATATAATTGAAGATAAATTTTGTATTGAGCTATTGCTCTGATACCATGATAGAAACTATTGAATTTGGGAGAGATAAAATATTATTAACGATTGATCAAAATAAAATGTACAATACGCCTCTTTATATATAGCCCACAAGATAAAATCCTAAAACGTAATATACATATAATACATGTAAACCCCAAAACAAAAAAATAAATACAAAAAGATATAAAAGATATGATAAAAAATATGCATACACTACTACAAATATGTCCAACAGTAACGGAAAATTGGTAGCGGTTCAAGCTGTTACCAATTAACGGTAACGGTTTTCATTAACGGTTAAGATCACTATGAATAAAAAATATGGCGGGCCTCATAGCCAACTAGAGATAAAATCCCAAAACTCCCCCAAATTTTCATCGAGCCGCTTCTTTTTCCCCCCAAATTTTTATCGAGCACCAAAATCCCTCCTCGGTCGCCTCGATCACCGCTGCATCCTCCGTCGTTGGCACCGCCTCTCGTCACCTCCGTGGCCGTCCCCCTTCGAAGCCTATGCCGCCTCTCCTCCGTGGTCGAACCCGTCGCCATCGATTGAAGACCTAAGCCGCGATCGAAGCCCTAGCCCCCGATCAAGCTAATCGAAGCTTGCCGCCGCTCAAAGTTTGCTCGTCGTCGCTCGCCACCGATCATTAAGAGATAAGTATAACTCGGTTATATTTTAATTTTTTGGTTTAATTTTAATTTTTTTGCTCGATCCCAAAAATTAAAATTATTGTTGCTGCTGTTGATGTTGATGTTGCTGCTGCTGTTATTGTTGGTGGTGGTGTTGCTGCTGCTGTTGCTGTAGAGGAGGGTTAGGGTTTTGGTTGGGGGTTAGGGCCGGGTTGGGTTAGGGTTCGGGTTAAGTGTTAGGGTTAGGGTTAGGGTAATTTAGCAAATTTTTATAGGTAGTTTGGTGAAAAGCAACAATAGTTAAGCGTATTTTAATGGAAAAGTAACAATAATTAAGGGTAATTTACTGTAAATATGTAAAATTGTGCAAATGTGGTTTTTTATTAAAATTTTTAATGATAGTTTAATGAAAAACAACAATAGTTAAGGGTATTTTAGTGAAATTTATAGCGATTTTGTTAATTTAAGAAAACGAATCGTTTAGTAAAATTTTTAAGGTAGTTTAGTGAAAAACAACGATAGTTAAGGGTATTTTAGTGAAATTTTTAGTAATTTAGTTAATTTAAGATAGTTTAGTGAAAAACCAACAATAGTTAAGGATATTTTAGTGTAATTTAGTAAAATTGAAGAAATATGTTGCTTAGAAAAGTTTTTTAGGCAATTTAGTGAAAAACAACAATAGCTAACGGGAGTTTACTGAAAATTTTTAAGGTATTTTATAGTAATTTAGTAAATATGTTTGTGTGTATGTGTGTTATAATGACGTTGATCTCACATTTCAAACAAGGTTAAACCTTAATTCATCATCATTTTGCTCTACATTGAACTCTTGTCAAATCCCACCCTAATCCCAACCCTAAAACTTAGTTAAGAAAACCCTTAATTTTAAATAACATATTCTAAACTAAAAACCTCAAACATTGAAATTGAAACGTAAATGTAAAACTAATTCAAATTAAATATTAAACTAAGTGTATGGTACTCGATGATAATATGAAATTTTCATATTCTCATCAATAATCATATGTGAAATCAAAACGCGCCTTAGTTCCCGTCTATCGGTAAACATGTGTTCGATTTTCGTCGTGACATAAAACTACACTAAGATAGTTAAACATTGGAAGGTATTGTTCGATTCTAACAACCGTCTAGTAGTCTATGTGACAAGAAAATTTAATCGTATGATAACCGATAGATTTGTCCAGTGTGGACAAGTTAGGAATATATAAAGTAAACACCTGCATTCACTTGTGTTTTCATTCGTTTCGAGATATTCGTCGGTATCTTTCCACTGGTTCTCCGTGTACAAAGATAAATTAGATATTCTTTTCAATGTTGTTTGACAGAATTGAAATGATTATCTTTTCTATTACAATGTACTCGGAGAACAGCGGGGAGGTGCTGCCGAAATTTTCTCGAAATGGATGAAATCACAGGTGAATAGGTGTATGCTCTATACATTCTTAATGGGATAGAAGCTTTACCCCCGACAACCGCTACCCTTTACATCCAATATAAAATCGTTAATATCATCGTCATCTGTCGTGGAAGATGAATCCAACTCCCGAGCTATGAGCATTTGCTCTCGGTCCCTGATAATCTTTATAGCTAAATCGTCAATTGAAACTAAACTTAACCAAATCATCAATTAAACCTAACACGAAAACTTCTTAGTATCCGTCTATTGCGTATTGGTCAAGAAATCTTAATTCCATGACTCTTGTCTATACAAACCTTGCTTCGTCCGAACTGTTCCAATATGACATTTTCGTACCTGCAAAATAAGAGTTGGATGTACGTCGATACTCTCTCGAGAGTCAATGACTTTTTTCTTAACAATGTTTACTTTTTCATTGATTTGAACTAATGAAATAATATTTGGATATATATGTAGGGTCTGATGACAGACGCATGCTCAGGCTCTAGACGTCATAATAAGAAAAAACATCTAGACGAACTTGGCCAGAGCTCCAGGCCCACCAATGAGACTGCCCCAGGAGCCTCAGCAGCTGCAGCAACCCCGCCTATCCCTACCAGCGCCTTCTACAAGCGCCACAGCAGCCGCAGTAGCTCCGCCTACCCCTATTAGCGCGGTAGCAGATCCCACTACCCTAGTCATTCCTGCATATGGTATTTAGTTTACTCATTTAAAATTTAATACATCATTACAGTATAGCTATCTATTGAATTTTTAGTTATCTATTAAATTCTATTCAATCATTTAACAGTTTATTGTTTGCAGATCTGCATTCTACTGACGGGATGGCGTTTGGTACCGGTTCTAGCGCCACGCCAAGGACGACACGTATAATCGTTATTATTTAAAGCTTTTAAATAACGATTGTAATTTAAATTTGTCAAATGCTATATACATACTCTGAATATTATAATATTATGTCTGTATATATATATATATCTTTTTGCAGGCTCCAGCATCGGTAGAACGAGGTGTCGTACTGGGCCTTCCTGCTCCAGACCAGCCATAGGAGCTGAACCATGGACGCTGATGTAGAACAAGGATGGTGTGCCTGTTGGTCCTAACTCGACCAAATTTGGGGATTACATGGGAGCAGAGATCCATACTCACTATAAGTATTCTCTCCATCTTAGATGGGACACGCGCCAGACCACCGGTGTTCAGTAGTTTTTTTCATCGGCCACGGTATCACATATTCTGTTATACATTTAAATTTCAATCGTCATTATATATATATATATATATATATATATATATATATATATTTAAAATTTTGTAATTTCAGAGTATAGAATATTATAGATTCATCGGTGTTACCGGCGAGGATGGTGTGCATGTGCCGTTCGATCCACATCGCACCTTTTCCAGGGTCATAGAGGCGTGTCAGAATATTAAGAGAAGACGTTGAAATGAAGTAAAGGAGGATCATTACAGTCCCAGGGTTACGGCGATTGAGGAGGAGCAGAGGACGATGATGGATATTATAGCTTTGGATGTCCCGAGAGACGATTGGCGGCTGCTGATCGAATATTATAAGCGTTAGGATGTTCAGGTATAAATTTAATTTTTAAGATTATAACAATATAACATGAAATCATATTCTGAAATATAATATAATCTTCTTTATATTTGCAAGTTGGTGTCAGTTCGCAACAAGCAGAACCGGAACAATGGCGTCAGAGACCGCACTGTCCCAGTCCAAGGGAATCGCACGCAGGCTAGCACTCAGTACCTCCTCGTGAGCAATTCGACGTTTAAGAATATATATTTTCTTTATAGCAAATTTCTTATTAAAATAAATCCTAATTTTATCGTAGAAACAGAAAGACTTCGCCAACTATACTACTGCCAAGGGATGGTCCGCATTACACAAGGGCACCGGAGAGTACATGGTAAGTTTCATATAATCAAGTTGATTCTGTATTTTCAGTTAACACGTGTCTATATATATCTATATAAATTCTTTACAGAGCCAGATCCGCGAGAGAACAGATGCCTTAGGATTTGGCCCCGACGACCCGATTACCGCCATTGTCCCTGTCCTTGATTCGCTATCTAGCGGACATCACGGTAGGTACGAGCGTGGGGTTGATCCTGAAGCTCACCGACTCTTTGCCAAGAGTGCGGTTGTACATGAGTACACATTGATCCAGACGCGGGCTAATGCGGCAGCTGCATCGGCAGAGGAGATTCGTCAGCTCTGCGAGCAGATAGCGCAGCAGCAGCATGTTATCAGAAAACGCAACAGCAGTTGCAGACGCTTGCAGCGCGGATCTAGGAGCTGACGCAGACGAATGAGGGGTCCATCCAACAGGCCATCCGAGACGAGATAGGGAGTATGTTCAGGTGTAACGACCATAAAATTCCTATACATTTTTATTGGTTCAATATTAATAAAAGGGAGTAATTCTATTCTGATGATAAGCTATAAATTATTCTTGATAAATCAATACAAAAAACTCCCTATAGCCTATTGGTTAAAACTCTCCACCACTGTCCCATAGCCCATAAGTTTGAATCCTTGCTGCCACTGTTTAGACACCTTCCTGTTATTGTATTTTCTTTTGTTTCAGATAACGTATTTGTACTTTGAAATTGTAAAGGTTGAATGTAAATAAAGTTGAAGTTGAATTTTGATTCTCTTGTTAATTCTTGTCATGTTGTTACATTGCTTATAAACGCTTAGTGTATCTATTTCGAGAAATGATCTTCTCGGATTAAATACGTCATAGGTATCGTCACGTGCTTTCTTCCATTTTTTGGAAAACGGGGTGTGACATTAAGTCACGCGACTATGGATGTGGATTGTCCCAACGACCATATATATAAACATTTGATTTGTTGATTTATTGATTATATTTTTGTATATATACTGTTTATAATCGCGTGCGATTTATCGATTATATTATTTGTTCATTATTATAATTGCGTGCAATCGAATCGTATTATTTGTTAATTATTATAATTGCGTGAGATTTGGTAATATTATTATTCTCTATTGTCGATTGTAAATGAAAGCAGTGCGCATAGGACGTATGGTTTTCTGATTTTAAAAAACAATACATATTCAAATTGGTAACGGTTTTAACCGTGACCAAAATCTCTTAGGTAACGGTTAGAATCGTTACCATATCATTTAGTAACGCTTATCTGGAAGATGATATCTAAAACATATCAGATATCAGCTACATTATGTAACGACAATATCTATGGTAACGATTTAAACCGTTACCAAATGATGTCTGTCGTAACGATTCCAACAATTACCATCTCTATGGTAACAGCAGGAACCGTTATCATATAGGTGGCCCCATTCTGATATATTTTAGTTATCAGAACTCATATTGGTAACAACGACCTATATGGTAACTGTTACAACCGTTACTATATTGGGTTTATCGTAACGGTTCTAATAATTACGAGGCTTCTGGTGACGTGGTTTTTTTTATAACGGTTGTGTAACGGTTGGAATCGTTTCCATATTGGGTTTTGGTAACGGTTCCAACCGTTACCAAACGCATACTCTGTAGTAGTGATATCTTAACAAGATAAATCTGTAATTTCCGACGGAGAAGATGATGCCAGCAGTTGTGATGGAAGGGTAAACCATTTTATGCAAAAACTCTTGTTTTTCAAAAATTAAATTTACATGAGAGAGTAAGAGACCTAAAAAATCCGGTTAATAATTTGGTTAGTTCCATGTTCTTATTTCTTTCTTCATAATGACCGGACACCTATTGCTGGCACACCGAAGAATTTTCGTCACAAGGGCCTTTACACTGTACGTAAAGGACTCTTGCTGCATAACAGGTTTAACGGATATTTTTAATTTTAAAAATAAACCTACTTACAATCATGTGCAAAACCATTAAAGATTAAAGCTTTTGGGTCATATGGCAATGATGTTTATATCAAGCTAATAATTTAGTAATGGACAGGTACGGCAAAGAGTTGGTGAGTGCTGAAGAGGTGGAGACGAAGGTCAGATGGTTGATGGAGTCGGACAGCGGGAAGGAGTTGAGAGACCGGACCTTGAAGGCGAAGGAGGCGGCGGCCACGGCGTTGGAGGAGGGCGGATAGTCTCATATGGCAATGGTGGAGCTGGTGAAGGGAGTGAAAGTGGGAGGACATGAGAGTAAATGAAAGGGGCCGATTGATCTTCGTTTGTTTGTTCATGGGTCATTGTCACTGTTTTTGCGATCAAATAATTCTCTGTTTGGGTTCAACTTTTTTTCACCTTTTATGTTAGAGGCTTTATTATTTTTGTTTTGGCATTGGCCCCTAAGCCTATGCTTTACACACAAACACATCCACGCACACCACACACAACACGCTGCCATGGGACCACGAATTTGTCTCGAAAGTTAATCTGTCGCCGTTTATCCTCTTGGGGTTCGAACCCCGCATAGGGACCTATATGGCAACGGTTCGAACCCCGCGTCTCCGCAAAAAGGGAAGTACCGATACCAACTGTGCTACTGCTCATTGGTTTTATGTCATCGCCTGAATGCAAGTTTTGTTGGTGCACTCGTTGTTGTGGTCCTTTTGGATGAATAACAGTTACGTTACGAGTGATGTAAGTAAACGACGAATTATTCGAAGCACTAGGAACTCTGTTGATTGAAAATAAATAATAATAATAATAATAATAATACAAAAATAAGGTCAGAAGAAAATAAATAACTCCCTAGATTTTAGAAGTGATGTCAGGAGTCAATTGGAAAATATTTTTTCACCCACAGTGGCATCCTACCTAGCCGCACGTATGAGAGAGATCAATATGGAGCAAAAGTTGGAATCAAACTAAAAAAAACACTTGGTTAAGTGAGAACATTCCAACTTAAACCAAAAGCCTGATTAAGTCAAATCTTAAACAGACAAGTTTAGCTACTATTTAGTTCCCTTACAACAACACAAATTTCACTCAAACAACAACAACAACAACAAAAACAAAAATAAAGCTAAAGAAAATATCAAAAACCTTTTAAAATGTATATAGTTGATTCTATGATAGTATATACTATAAATTAAAACATTCAATATTTTCCATAATAAAAGAGTTAGCTCACTCTAATCTAATATTTATAGCAACACATGTCTCCAGATACTAAACATCAGAACGAACCGACTTTGTTGAGTTTGCCACACAAAATCTGATTACCAGCCAACCAGGAATGCTTAATGCAGGTTAAAAACCAAACCAAACAATTAACTTGTAAAACACGAATAAATTTGAATAAAGTACAGCAAGTTAACATTCTTCATCATGGTCATCGGCCAGTAAACCGACATTTACAACCAATTTATTGATATCGGCCATCATTATAGAAGCCATATTACATCATTCTGTATGTTCTTCTGCCTATGAGCCACGAGTACAAAGCATACACATATTACAAATATATCACTGTCGAATTCACATTTGAGTACATTGGATAGAAGGCATTGGCCTACAGACTGAATTGGACAAATTAAGCTCCAAGCATGGAGCTACGCCATAGGATTGGCACAGAGACGCAACAGTTAGTTGTCAGCCGAGACTTCGATATAGTGTCCTCCTACAGGGGCTTTTGTATATGGGATCGGCTTGCAGGGATTCACACAAGTCTTTAGCACTCTCAAGTTCAACTCTGCTAACCATGAATGCAAGGATTCACGCTATGCATCTTAAATCTGACTTTGAAAAGAACTTGGATCCCATTATCGATTGAAGACTGATTCATACGGATTTATCCGTAGGAGCAAACCACTGTCCCTACGGATATATCCGTAGGGGCAAGAAAATACCCTCTAGGTGCAAACGCCGTAGGTGCAAGTCTTAGTCTTGAAAATGCCCCTACGGTCAAAAACTTGCCCTTATGGAGTAATGTGTAGATCCAGTTGTTCCTACGGATTAGGCTGTAGGGACAAAAAATTTATTTAATTTATATGTTTATAAAATAAATTATGTGTCCCTACAGACTTATCCGTAGGGCCAAATAGTTTCCCCTACAGATAAGTGCGTATGTATAAATCTGTAGGGACAAAATATCAAGTATCATGATATTTTGTCCCTACGTATACCTGTGTAGGGGCATTTGTTTGCCTCTACGGATATATCCGTAGGGGCAAGCGTAACCCCTAATACTGAGATCATAGGGGCAAAATATCAGGTATCCTGATATTTTGCCCCTACGGATAAATCTGTAGGTATATTGTTGGGCCCTACGGATTAATCCGTAAGGGCAATGTTGGGCCCTACGGATTAATCCGTAGGTACATATTATCAGTTTTTTTTTTAAAAAAAAGGGCTGCATATTTTTTTCTCGCCATGTGCACAATAATATATACATCATAAATAAAATTAATCATCACGCAAAACATATATCGCAGTATTCATAATCACATCTCATGCATAATATACAAAAGAAATCAACAAGCAGAATATGATAACAATATAAACACACAAACACCACCAATATCAATATCGTCCAAAATATAGTACAATATGTATCATATAAATAAATACATATTTAAAATATAAGAATCAAAAAGCTACCCTACCTCGGTCCAGCTCCACCTCTGATAAACGTCATAATCTGGCACGCCTGCTCCTCGGATATACCCTGAGTCAATAAATCATGCAATGCGGAGTGTGCGGGAGTCTGAGCGGGCTGTGGAGCTATAGGAGTGGTCTGCGCAACCGCCGCCGAGGTAGTGACTTGCGTAGCCGCGGCTGCGGGAGTCTAAGCGGGCAGTGGAGCTATAGGAGCTGTCTGCGGAACCGCAGCCGATGTAGTGGCTTGCGGAGCCGCAACCGAAGGAGATGCATGTGGAGGCTCGGCCGATATACCCTGTCGCGTCTGGACCTACATGTATAACAAACGAGTAAGAACTGTGTATTATTCGAATTCGTATCATTATCAAGTTATTTCGAAATCCCAATCTATGTATACTTAGGGAATTAGGCCTCGTTTGGATATCTAGTTTGGAAAACCGTAGTTTATTTTAATTAGATATGTATGTATGATTAATCAAAACTAAGTCTACAACCAAATAAGCTCAGGCTACTACTAATATTGGATATATTGCTATCTATAATATGACATAATATTTTACTATTAAGTAGTATACATACCAACATCTCCTTCAACTCCTGAACGGTGGCCTTCAAGCTCTCCAGTTCTTGCTGGAAACGTCGCTCACTGAAGACGGAGGAAGTAACTGCCGGGGTGGAGTCCAACCTCATATGGGCCCTGCTAGGGCCCAGTCCCCGGCCTCTCTCCCAACCTCCGTGGTGCCCTCCGTGTGCAGCGTCCAGGACTGGGGTCAGCAGCATCGGATCGTTCTGTCTAGTAAAATCGATCCCCGATGTTTCAGCCTGCTCAACCACCCGCTCCTACACCCACATTAACCAGTAAAATATAAGTATATCATTTAAATTTGAACCTTTCAAAACTAAAATTTCAAATAGGGGTTGAATAAATATTAACACTTACGCAATACTCCTGGGTATCGGCGTCGGGGTATCGAAGCTCGCCCATGGCGGGATCTGTCGAGGTGCCGTGGACGGCAAGATATGCAGACAGCACGCTCGGTGTACCACCTTGTGCCACGGTCTGAGCTCTCTGCAATATTAGAAAATAACTCTTAATATTAGATATATTAGAAAATAACTCTTAATATCGTATTATATCACAAAGGCCGGTCTATTGTAATTTACCGATAACTCCATAGCACGAGTAATATTCCTCGAGCCACCTGTATAAGTGGGGCAACCCCTCTTCGCCGACTTCCTATTCTCTATATTTTGAGCGGCCTGTTTCTGCACAACACATTCACATTTAGTTTTATAATTAAGCAACATAAAAAAATAAATTATATACTAAACAATGAATTACCTTTAAAATACATACCTGTTTGCGTTGAGAGTCGAAATATTTTCACAATAGAGGCCATGTCTCTACGTCGACTCTCGCAAAGGCCGGAGTAGATAGGAGGACCGCTCTCTCTGCCTCGGGGGTCGCCATCCACAGGGAGTAGCAGTCGGTCTTCAGCTCATTCTTGTTGTATCGGACCTTCGTCTGCATGTTCTTCATCAGGCCATTGTACAGAGCGTGAAGATCGAGCACCCTCCCAAGGTGATGAGGGTCGGGTACAGGCTGAAAATCGTAATCCAACTGAAAATACAAAAAAAAACATTGTTATTAGATTGCAAGTGTTAATAATAAATATATTGGATAAATCAAATGAAAATATATATTAATACCCGAGCCTGATCTCAGAAGAGGGCGAATGAGCGCCGGTGCTGGTCGCCCCACTCAACGTGAAATGGATAGTTCTTCACGAGCCGGCTCTCATCCCCCTTATATCGGCCGAACCTCTCGGCATGATCGTCGGTATAGCGATAATCAGGGATAAAAAAGAGGGGGAATGCTGCCTCCCCCTAGCTCTGTCGGGCCTCAGCCTGTGGGACTGATTCGGGCCTCGAGTCCCCCTCTGGGGATGGGGAGGCCCTGCGTCTGCAAGAAATATCAAGAAAATCAATATTAAGACAAAGTTGTATTAAGAAATCAAGGTTTATTGAAAATTGAAGTGTGATATATACCTCCGGTGACTAAAGCACGAGCCTGGGCCCGGGCAGCAGCACGAGCGGGACGATAGTTCCTCCGGTAAGGAACAGCCGGTGACCCGGATGGGGACGCATCCCCTCCAACTAGAAAATAAACATTGACGCTAAATTTCCATAGGTTCATATTTATTCTTTAGAGAATATGTAAAATGAATAAATATTTTATATTTATTCAAACTAACCTACAGACTGAGCGGAGGGTACGGAAGTGGCGGGAGTGGCCCCTGCGTCGGATGTGGATGCACCACCTATAATTAGACAATTAAAAATAGATTATATAAGTAATTGCAAAAAGAATGTGTAGATCAATAATATAACATTCTAAATCAGTATGCATGCACTATAGGATATATAAACATACCCGCAGGTGCGGTGGTGGCCTCTGCCCGAGATGCGGAGGCACCACCTACAGCTAGACAATAAAAAAAATGATTATCTAAGTAAGAGCAAAAGGAATGTGTGTATATTTATGATATAGCATTCTAAATCAATATACATGTACTATATGATATATAAACATACCTGGAGGTGCGGGAGTGGCCTCTGTCCCTGATGTGGACGTATCACCAACAGCTAGACAATCAAACATTGATAATATAAGTAATTTTGACATGAACAGGCATGAATATCTATAATATTACATTCAAAATGGATATGCGTGCAATATACCTGGAAGTGTGACAAAGTCTACATGGAAGGAGGTATCCGAAGGGGTCTCCGATCGGGGTGCAAGACCGGCCCTCTGAAGCTCCCTGCGTAGCTCTCCGGGCGGCAGAACCGCTCTGCCTCTGCCTCTGCCTCTGCCGGTGCCGCAGCTGGAGCTCCTGCCGCCCCTCGCTGCTCCCGTCATCGTCATCAAATCTAGATAAACGGTTCGTGGACGCATTAGACAATCATTACAAGTATTGACTATATATGTATAGATCGTAAAATGTGAAATAATAATATAACATTACTGATAACCTTTTTTGTTTCGTGGGCGCATTAGACATATCTACTTGGATTTCATCATCGATATCATTTCTAACCCACGTAACTTCATGATCGGCCGAAGGCAACCCGTCTTTCGAAACAGACGGTCGGAGCACTCTAAGTCTTCTCTCTTCTTCATCCCCATGGCTGTCCTCGAATTCTGGGATATCGTAGACATCCCTGGGTTTCCAACGGCATATGACACTCCATCCCGGATGCTTTAAACACTGTGAGTAGTATACTTAGAACACTTGGTTCGGAAAGATAAACGGATCTTCCTGACCGTAAAATCGAAGTGTATTCACACTGGTCAATCCATATTCATCTTTCCAAGTCCCAAGATTGCTTCTCCACTTATCCGTATCGGTTCGCGTATCGTACCAAGTACACTGGAATATATAAAAGGGTTCTGATCGTCCGGGATAGTGGATGCCGAGTATACAATTTAAGTACCCATAATAAATCACACCGTCCGATCCTACCGTCGCAATCCCACTATTCTGAGTGGTTCTAAATATTTCTATGTCCTTAATTTCGAATTTGTATCCAAGAACACCGAATCCTTTATAATATGCAACCTCCATACTAGGAAATTGAGCTAAATATCTTGAATCACTCTCAAATGATGCAGACAAGTTCGGATCATGGATCTAACAAAACAAAATTTACGACAAATAGATAATGATATAAGTTTAGATTAAAACTGATAGCAATAACATGTTATTCGAATAACTTACATAATCTTTGACCCAATCGCAAAAATTATCCTGATGATATTTTTCCAATCATTCATCGTTCCAATCAGGATGCCCCTCACGTACCTCATTAAAATAAATTTTGTTTTCGACAATAAATTATGACATTAATATTATATCATTTCATACACACACAAACACAAATATAACAATTAATCCAAAAAAACTTACTCTCTAATTTGTTCAAGACATGCGCAATTAAGCAAGATAAACCGGTATATCTTGTTGATAAATATAGTGTCTACCTCTTATAATCGGTTTTACCATATGGTCCGTCTTGAATTCTTCGAGGCCGGTTAAGTCTCGTCTCAATGTTTTCGTCCAGATAGCGGGAACAAAATGTGGTTGCTTCATCAAGAAGATAACCTTGCATGATAGAACGCTCTGGTCGATTTCTATTGCATATATACTTTTTAAGAGTGTAGATATACCTAAAGAAAATATGTTGAATAAATAAATACGGGCATACAGGACAACAATAATTTTAAAAATTGCGCGAAACAAAAAATTCCATGTACCTCTCGACGGGATACATCCATCGATATTGTACCGGTCCGGCCAAGTTAGCCTCAGTTGCAAGATGAACCGTCAGGTGTATTATGATATCGAAGAATGACGGTGGGAAAATACGCTCAAACTTGCAAAGTATCAACGCAATAGAATTTTCTAGTTTATCCAGCGTCACAACCTCCAGTGTTTTAGCACACAACTCTCTGAAAAAACAACATAGGTCGTTGATTATTAGACCAACCGATTCGGGGAGAGAAGTTCTGAGGGCTAATGGAAGAAGGTGCTCTACGATAACATGGTGATCATGACTTTTCAGCCCATCGATCTTGCCTTTCACAATTTTTATCTTCTTGCTGAATGATTCTGAGAAACCTGTGGGAACTTTCAAATCATCCAACACCTGCAGGAATCTTTTCTTCTCCAGTTGTGACATATGATAAGCGGCATTGGAAAGTACAAACTTGCCTTATTTACCCGCTACCGGTCTAGGGTGCAATTCACTTCTTATTCCCCACTCCTGTAGATCCATCCGAGCATTCAGGTTGTCTTTCGATTTCCCGTCTTTACAAAGAAACAAGTTGAGTATGTGCTCTGATACTCCTTTCTCTATATGCATGACGTCCAGATAATGACGCACTAAATTTGTTGACCAGTACGGAAGCTCGAAGAAAATTCTTAACTTGTTCCAAATTGGTGGTTTGACCTGTTTTGTCGGATCCATCCCGAAGGTCACATTATTGTAACCATCCCACTGAGCAGTCACGTCCTCTCCGGAAAATGGGGCGGGAGGTCCAAGAAGCTCCCGATGACCATCAAAGTGAACAGTGTCTAACCTGTAGGGGTGGTCTAGAGGCAGGAAACGTCGATGGCCGCAAAAACAAACCTTCCTGCTAAAATTCAAGAATTTCGATGTTGTGTGTTGATGGTAATGAGGACATGCTTTGTGACCATGTACGGACCAACCTGATAGCATTCCATACGCAGAAAAGTCATTAATTGTCCATATTAAAGCCGCACACAGTATGAAGGTTGTATTTGTATTTGCATCATAAATCTCTACACCATCAATGAACAAAGATTTTAACTCCTCGATTAGAGGTCGGAGATAGACGTCGATATTGTTTTCCTGTGAGTTTGGTCCGTCGATAAGAAGAGGCATCATAAAGTATGATTGGTTCATAACCAACCAAGACGACAGATTATAAATTATCATTACAACGGGCCATGTACTGTGACTTCCAGCCATATAGTTGAATGGGCAGAAGCCATCACTAGCCAGTCCGAGCCGGATATTGCGAGGATCGCTACTGAATATTGCGTGCCTCCTATCGAAATCCTTCCATGCCGGTGAATCTCTTGGATGACTTATTTTTCCATCTTCACTTGGAGGAGCACGGTGATACCAAATCATTGCCTCGGCTGTTTTCTTGCACCTGAATAGCCTCTGTAGCCTCTGTGTTATGGGAAAGTATCATGCTATCTTGACAGGTTTATCAGGCTTCTTATCAGAATCTTTCGGTTTATACCTGGCCTCTCCGCATGTTGGACACTCTTTCAAATCTGAATTCTCTTTCCGGTACAACACGCAATTTTTAGGACATACTTGAATCTTCTCACACTTCAGACCCAAATCAAACATTATCTTCTGGGCTCCGTACCAGCTGTCGGGCACGTTATTTCCCGGGGGCATAGAATCTTTCAAGAACGAAAGAAGCATTGTGAATGACTTGTTGCTCCATCCATTTAGGCACTTAATCTAGAAAAGTTGGACGAAGCATGAGAGGGTGGAATAATTTGCATTCTCATAAATTGGTTTTCTAGCATCATTCATGAAATTTTCATATTTATCCGCACGCGGTCCTTGATCGGAAGGAATGACATTTTCGGTACGAATAGATTCACCTAGGGCAGCCTCTATTATATCCTCCATTTCTTCTGATGGAAATAAATTATCGTCTTCTTCTTCTGCCGCATTACCGTCTTCTCCTTCTTCTCCTGTCGCATTATCGTGTTCTCCTTCTTCTTCTGCCACATTACCGCGTTCTTCTCCTTCCCGTGATATTTCCAAGTTGTATAAAGTCTAGTAAAACCATATTTTACGATATGAAGCTCTGCCAATTCTACCTTCTTCCAGTACTTATTCCCACATCTATCGCACGGGCAGAGAATCTTCTCTATCACGATCTTATTATGTGCGCGTGCAAATTCAATAAAAGCAGCATCTCCCGCGACAAACTTAGATTGCATATGTTGTTGCCAATCTACATACATCCAGTTCTTAACTCTGGGCCATGTTAGACTGCATAACATATAAATTATAGGTTATGGTGACTATATTGAGAAATCTAAGAACGGGATGGTTACTGACAAAGGAGAAAATCCGTGTATATACTTTGTGTGTGCGTTTGTCGTTAAAAAGAATAAATTATCGAACGTATGTTAACCGATAGAGGGAGACTAAGTGGCGCTTTGAGTTTCATATATGAGTATCGATGAGAATATGAAAGTTTCATATTATCATCGAGTATCATATATTGGTTTTAACTTGAACATCTTGAATCACTCTCTAATCATGTGTTTGTTGTGTATTCTTGTTGTGTGTGTGTGTTTCGGCTGTCGGGGGTAAGGCTTCTATCCCATTAAGAATGTATAGAGCGAACACCCATTCGCTTGTGTTTTCAACCGTTTCGAGTAAATTTCGGCAGCACCTCCCTGCTGTTCTCCGAGTACACTGTAATAGAATATATAATCATTTCAAAGCTGTGAAACAACGTTGAAATGAACATCTAATCTATCTTTGTATACGGAGAACCAGCGGAAAGGTACCGACGAAATATCTCGAAACGGATGAAAACACAAGTGAATGAAGGTGTTTGCTTTATACATTCCTAACTTGTCCACACGGGACAAATCTATCGGTTATCATACGATTGAATCTTCTTGTCACATAGACTATACGACGGTTGTTAGTATCGAGCTATACCGTCCGATATTTAACAACCTTCGTATAGTTCTATATCACGACGAACATCGAACGTATGTTAACCGATAGACGGGGACTAAGTGGCGCTTTTAGTTTCATATATGAGTATCGATGATAATATGAAAGTTTCATATTATCATCGAGTATCATATATTGGTTTTAACTTGAATATCTTGAATTACTCTCTAATGATGCGTTTGTTGTGTATTCTTGTTGTATGTGTGTGTTTCGGCTGTCGGGGGTAAGGCTTCTATCCCATTAAGAATGTATAGAGCGAACACCCATTCGCTTGTGCTTTCAACCATTTCGAGTAAATTTCGGTAGCGCCTACCCGCTAGTACACTGTAATAGAATAGATAATCATTTCAAAGTTGTGAAACAACGTTGAAATGAACATCTAATCTATCTTTATACACGGAGAACCAGCGGAAAGGTACCGACGAAATATCTCGAAACGGGTGAAAACACAAGTGAATGAAGGTGTTTGCTTTATACATTCCTAACTTGTCCACACGGAACAAATCTATCGGTTATCATACGATTGAATCTTCTCGTCATATAGACTATATGACGGTTGTTAGTATCGAGCTATACCGCCCGATATTTAACAACCTTCGTATAGTTCTATGGCACGACGAATATCGAACGTATGTTAACCGATAGACGGGGACTAAGTGGTGCTTTGAGTTTCATATATGAGTATCGATGAGAATATGAAAGTTTCATATTATCATCGAATATCATATATTGGTTTTAATTTGAACATCTTGAATCACTCTCTAATGATGCGTTTGTTGTGTATTCTTGTTGTATGTGTGTTTCGGCTGTCGGGGGTAAGGCTTCTATCGGTTATCATACGATTGAATTTTCTCGTCATATAGACTATACGAAGTATTTAAATAAAATATAAAATAACTGATATAACATGATTTTAAACTTATGAAATAATACTTGCTTAGTTACTTGCAAGTTGCAACTTGAAAATAAGATATATGAAGAATTGAGCATTAAAGAACTAAGATGCATTAAAGTTGAGATTGAGATACATATCTTCAACATAGAAAAGAAATCAATAAACAAGATGAATATAATATAAATTCAAGTTGAAAGAATATATATCAAATAAACTAACGAAAATCAAACAGAATTGGAAAAATATAAATATGAAGTATCACGATTCACAACAAATATTGGTAAAAGAACATAAGTTAACTAAATAATATATGCGTAGATGCATTCAAAGTTCAAACATAAAGATATAAACATAATGTCACAACAAATATTGGTAAAAGAAAATAAGTTAACTAAATATCAAGATTCATAAAGATTTTCCTTGGGTATTTTTAGATTATAAATTTGATTCTTATGCTTAACGATAAAAACCGCTCGAAAAGTAGTATGTTTAGCTATATTTATCTATATATTTATTTGAGGCAATTCATATCCAAGTTTATTTTTGATAGACATCACTACATCTATGAATCACTTAATCATTCATAATTTAGTTAGGCCATATAATCATTTTATTGTTTAGAAGCTTAATGCTTATATATGCAACAAAACAAGTGAATTAGTAATACAAAAAACTTTCTTCAATATTATATAAAAAAAAAACTTTCATTACATTTAAGTACCTCACATAACTCCACATAATTTCTTACAAAAGAATCATGAATCCCTCACACTCAAATCACCAAATCCTAACACTTATTCCCATTTGACCCGTACTTTGTTTGTGTGCTTAAACTCATAAGCGAACACAATACTTCCATTCATTCTCTTGACCATAAATCTCTCTACCAACACATAACAACCAAATTTTTTCCACCCAATTTCTCCTTTATAAATCACAACCCAACCCTAACCCTAGCCCCAGTCCTAACCCCAGCCGAACCCCAACCCCAACCCCAGCCCCAGCCGAACCCCAACCCCAACCCCAGCCCCAGCCCCAGCCGAACCTTAACCCTAACCCTAACCCCAACCCCAACCGCAACCCCAGTCTCAGCCCCAACCGCAACTCCAACCCCAACCCTAACGTTAACCCCAACCGATGCCTAACCCTAACCCTCATCGGTACCCAAATCCTGAATCCTAGCCCTAAAATATTCAAAAATTTGTTTAATTGAAGATTTACTAACCCGTGCGGTGGAGGAGACGATCGATCGGTAGTCGATAATCGATGCAATCGGCGACGAGGAAGAACGGCGACGAGATCGGGAACGAGATCGGCGACGAAAGAGAGAGAACGACGACGAGATCGGCGACGCGGCGGGAACGAGAGATTTGGGGATTTAGGGAGTTTCGCGCGCGAGAGGAGATAATTAGCGTAAGACATTTTTGTGCCTTTTTTATTAAATCCCCATTTAGATGCCCCTACGAATTAATCCGTAGGTCATTGGTTTGCGGCTCCGTAGGAACAAACAACAAATTACGATTTAATATTTTTAAATTAAAACGCCTGGGACCGTAGGGGCAACCGTCTGGCCCTACGGATTAGTCTGTAGGGCCAAAATAAATCTACCCCTACAGATTTCATTATCCGTAGGGGCAAAATAGTGTCAAGTAAGAACTCTATTTGGAGTATTAAAATACAATTGTGCTAGTTATTATCCAAATACAATATAGAACATGATTATCGTTCATTCGTTTGATGTCGCATATCCACGAGAGTGGCACATGCAAACAACTAATTAATTTAAATACGTCCGGTAATAAATCATGTCAGTCTCTCATGGAAAAATGAAGAAAAAGAGAGAGCGCGTGTAAAATTGTTCTCTCTTTTTTTGATAAAAATTGTCAACACCTGTTATTCTCTAATTTTCTTAAAGCCCTTGAGGCCAAACTTGGCATCCACAATGGAAGGTACTCGGAAATCCATAAACCCCTATAAATGAAGAAATTATTTCTTATGCTGGATGTAATACCCGGACAGGAAGGAGAGAGAGGGAGAATGGAGAATTGGGGGAGCCTTCGGCAGCGTGCAAGGCACACACATTTCCATTTCTTTACTCTTTTATCCGGACGGGTGTACACAGACACTGGGAATAATTTTCCCTAGAAATGTAATTCCCACACATCTAGCTCTAAAGAAACGCTGCAGTACGGTCCTTGGTAAAAATTAACCATTCCTGATAATATAATATATATATTAACCATTCCTGATAATATAATATACACAAGGACAATGGCATTCCACAATGGCAAGAGAACTTTCAAAGTAATTCCTAGAAATTTAGAGAACTTTCAAAGTAATTCCAAGAAATAAACAGAAATTTTATCTCAACCTTCCTTCCACTGCGCCATAGCTCCCAATTATTCTTTCCACCGCGCCACGGCTCCGAATTATTCTGAAAGTTGAATAATTTATTTTTTTATTTTAACAATATGAATCCTCTTTTCAAAAGAACCCTATGTGATATTTCATAGGAATACAAGATTCAGTGCTGAATTACCACATAGGCATATACAAGCAGCCCATAAAATTTCACGAAAATACCACTAGGTTTCTCCTTTTTTCTTAAGAGCTTGTATCAGTAAATATGGAGCTTCATCAATTGAAGTAACAAATCTTACCAACACCAAACAAAAACTCATACATTAATATCGGTAAACAGAAACAGAATATTGTACTGACCACTGACACACATCGATCATCCTCTGTTTATACATCACCGAAAACAGTTCTAATCAAACTACCACATATTTTATCATACAGATGCATCGATGTCACAACCACTCTATACATAATATATGCAACCAGCATGATTATTTTGTAATCAAGGACATTTGCGAGCTCCGCCTCTGGTGGTAAGTGCCGCATAGCATGGGCACGAATCGTAATTTCCATAGGTACCAGGCGGAACACAGCTGCACCTGAAACAGCAAGTGCCGCAAGCTCTCTTGCAAAGGTTCGGCCTCGACGATTTGCTGCACCTCACTGCACACAATCCTCCACAATCTGCAATAAGTTATGGTATGCATTCAGTTAACCTTTCTCTGTTTAATAACTTCAAGTGATGAGAACTTTCTCAATTTAGTTACACATGTTTTAAGTCAGGATACTTACCTATGCTGGTGACAGAAGCAGTAGATTCCTGATCAACAACATTTCCTTCTGTTAATGTTTCCTCAGACAACTGCAAAATTAAAACATCAGTTAGATTTTAAAACAAATATATCTATTTATGTTTTATTAAGAAAGAGATAAGTTTTACTAGAATACCCTTTAATTACCTTGGCTGTTTTCACTAAACTCCCACAAACTTTCGTATTAAGGGAGAATTTTCACTTAAACACCCTTAAATTGGTATTGTAGAGAGTTTAATGTAGATAAAAGTGGGGTGGTTGTTTTCCCTGTATAGCTTATACTCTCTCCAGCAGTCAACTAATTAGCGCAAGCACCCTCTATGTTCATCAACCAACGCCCTGAAAAAAATCTAAGCTAACTAAAAATAATGATCATTCGACATGTTTAGAATTGACTCGGAGCGTGATTCTTAAGGGTTTAATTTGGTCGATGAGGAGGAGTGTTTAGATAAATGAATCGCTTGAGGAGGTACATATTAGTGCTATATGGGGTAAAACCTATGGCCGTATCGTGCAATTAACCTTATAAAAGCTTAATTTAAGGTAGTTTAGTAACAAATAATGGTGATTAAGAGTATTTTAGTGAAATTCACCCTTAGAAAATTAGGGACAAGATAGAATAAATTTTCCGCATTTTTGAAAAGTCATTTGCCATGTAGAAAAACTGTTTCTCATAATTCTCCTCCAGAACTGCAATATAACCAATTAATCTACAAAGTAAAGAAAAGAATGGGGTTGGAGACGAGTGCTCCCCTCACCCAGCGACCTAATTCCACAGTTAATGAGGCTGCGGAACCCATTAATCTCACTATCTTTAGAAGTTTTGTTGTTTGTCATGATATGCTAAGGAATAGGCACTTATTTCTAGGTAATATATAAGCCCCTTAGCTAGGAGATCAATATTTTAATTTAATGAAAAATAGTATTCTACACTCTCCAAAATGGGGTTGCATGTGATATTTGTTATAAGAAAAATCTATTCAATCATAATGCTTGGTAAAGAACAAGGTAAGCGGGGTCTGAAATGAAATGAAGTTGCAACCAAAACTCGACCCGCAACGGTTATTTCACTTATAGTAGATGTGCGCAATGTTTGGCAATTGGAAAGAGAGAGTGAAGTTGGAATGTAGAAAAGGAAAGAGGAAATGACGTAGACGTGCAGTAGATTACTATGTCGGATCCTTTTGCGCGAAATAAAGAGTGATTAAAGAAGCTGGTCTCGACATGACAAGAAAAAAAAGAGGAGCTTATGGTAGTTTGATTCAAATTAAACTTTAAAAAATATTGGTTCTAACTTGAAAAATCCATGCATGTCGTATTTCTTAGCTTCTAATAACAAAGAGAAGATCCATCGTGTATATTACCTTTTTGGATTCAAGCAGTGTATGAGGCTCAACCACATGCATAGCAAGCACAAACAAGAGAAGGAAAGCAAGGAAAACCCTAGAGGAAGCCATATACAGTGACGCTACCAAGTATTTGTGTATTTCTAATGATCAGTCTGGTGTTTTAAGGACCTAAATTTATAGATGGACAGTGGAACAAGGGCCGAGTTGTGGGCATAGAGATACAAATTAAGGACAAGTGTACAGTAGGGAATTATTAAGGTGCATGCAAACCAATCAATAAAGTTGACTAGTTTTAATGGCAGCTATTTTCAGGACCCTATGTTATCAATATAATAATTAATTTAGTGGAAATTTTTGAGTGGATGACTTGGGCGGCTTATCTCTCTAGTCTTTATCTTTCAATTTCTCATGGAGTCCAGAGAGACCACAGCTGGAAATTTAAGATATTGGCGGTTCCGTCGCACGTGTATATATTAAAAGATTAGACCGTAAAGTAAACGGCTGTAGGGTGCGCACTCCACAGTGGAGCATATATGTAGCATTCTTGTATTGGATTTTGCATTCTGCTTTGCACTTGAATACTAGAACATCATTCAAAGCTCAATAAATGCATGTCACATATTCTCCAGTGTAGGATGCACCCACCCTACATAGGCACTGTATGTCTTTTTTACCTGTTGTGTATTTGTGCTAGCAATTTTATACATCATCACATTTTATTTCATTTTTAAAAAAATAAAGCAAGTTAATAGAGAGAACTAAATTAATAATGTTTCATAGTTCTATTCGTACTTAAATATCTCTTCAGCTTAGATCCAAACTACATAAAGCATACCTCTAACTGCAAAGGTTAACCTTGTCAAAGCACTTCATTAAATTACCAAGAAAAAGAAAACAAAAGAAGAGAAATTCTTATGATTTAGAGCAAGCAGGAGAAAATGGAGACATTGTTGTCGTTATTACAAGATAAGATTTCATATCTTATTTTTCTTGGTGTCGATGTTGCCCAAGAGAATTGCCTTCTTCACATCTTATCTTGAGGTTCTTAATTAGGGCCTAAATTTAAAAAAACATATTTAAATTCGTATAATATTTGAGTAGCCAACATAAACGCAATAATCAGATGTAAATAGACTTTATTGTGACATTCACCTCACAATGATGGATAGATGTTTAATAATCCTCCGATTCAATGTGTCATCACTACTGCATATTGATGTCTCAATTTTTATTTCCCTCCATTTAAGTATCATAAAATTTCTCACCGTCAACGTTTTACCACGTTCTCTTATTGATGGAGGTCCTTTTCGGGTCTCCTTCAGATGTTGTCTTCCGTCGATCTCCTGATAGATTTTGGAGGTGATCTCCTGTGGTGTGTGGGTCTCAATGGGTTTTGAAGAGATTGGTGATTTGAGAAGTCTAGCACCGAGTATCTTCAAAGAAGTCCCGGAGTGGTTTGGTACCACCGAGGACCCTCTGACAATCAAGTTAGCACGAGATCCGAGTAGAGTAACGGCTAAGTGGAACAAAAAATGGCTTACTTGACCACTCTGTGATGGGGGTTTATATAGTGGCGGCAACACGCAGCAGCAGGCGCGAGAATCTCGCCGGCAGTTATGCTCCCGATGTCACGCCCGCTTAAAGAGCGGATCGCCCATTAATAGGGATCGTGATGACGTGGAACGTGGGACGTTGCTGGCGGAGAATCTATGCGTGGCGAGATTTGCGGAGCGGCGGTTACGCCTGTGAGTGGTGGAGTCGGTCGATCGGAGGGACCGAGGAAGATGGCCTCGGTTGGGGAGCTCGGAGACGAGCAGGAGGGCCGAGGAGTCCTGGTCCTGTGACAGCTCGGGCCGAGCTGAGTAGCCGAGGAGGCCAATTTTGTAACAGCCCTAAATTTCCGATATAAATTTTTTCAGATATTTTTTCAAAATGCATAAAGGGGTATTTTAGCCTGAGCACATGAGATTATTTTGTATTTTAATTTCAAGTTAAAAGAATGTAACAACTCCATTTTTAGTATACAAAAATTTGCTTTAAAATTAATGTATACTTAGGGTATTTACATTTTCTGTGACTACTTTAAGTAATTAAATAGCTCCATAATTACAAGAAGGAGCTTATAGCTCATTGGTAACATTTTGCACTGCTGAACGAACCCACCAGAGTTCAAATCCCATGCATCACATTATTTTTAATATTATTTTATTTTGAAACCTTTAGAATACCAAGGGTTTACACGTGCATATCTCACAAAAACCCCACTACACCCAAAAATGTAACATTGCCAGAGATTAGATGAACCGTCGGGGAGAATCCCGGCCGCCTGACTCGGCCGACTCCGTCCTCCGACCGAGTCGGCCGATTCCGGCGACAACCCCAACATGAAAATTGTGTCTTTTCATATTTCCTACACACCTGTAAAATTCTTGCCTCAGACCATTTCCAGAACTTTTTTAAAACCCCAATTACTCCATTTTTAATACATTTTTATTATATTTTATCACATTTTTTATTTTAAACTTTTCATCTACCCTAACCCTAGCCTAATCTTATAAATACCAACCCTACTCTCTACCCTCTCATCCTAAACGCCAACTCTCAAAAATTTCCAACAAATCTTGTGTACTTAGAAATCGAGCACGAGACGAAACTACGACGAATTTTCCGGCGAACTTCCGATGATCATTCTAAGAGCCCTCGGCGACGAAACGACGCACCGGCAACTCCTCCCGTTCCACCTCCCTCTCCTTGTTGTCCTAAATCCGTAAGTTCCGAAATTCTACCTCTATTTTCTTTTCTAAAAATACGGATTTACGAACCCGACGGAATCGGAACAAATCCGATTTCCGATTCGGTTTCTTTATAAAACTTCACTTCTCGTTAATACAATTATGCTTAAACTCTCCCATGTTGACTATTAAACACTAATCAACCAAATTGATCAAGATTCATTTCATAAAATGATGGCTATTTCACTTTATCGTATTTTTCATTTAAATAGCATATTGTTTCAATTATACATTTAAACCATTAAACTTGTTATACATTTAAGTAGATCATGAAGTAACGACCTACCTGCTCACACACTCATATGCAATATAACACGATACTCTCGAGAACTTAAAATACGGGAAAACAAACATTTTAATTTAAATACCCTTTATTTAATAAAACAATTTCTAAAATATTTAGTATTGATACATCTTTACAAATAAATAACATATGAGCTAATAATAAAAATATCTAGAATCAGCCAATTAAGGACTATCGCGCTCATTAGGACAGAGGAAGGTTGTGCGCATTCAGTCGTTTATCTAAACCTGACTTTGTGGTGTCTAGGCTAGACAAGTGAGGAAGGTAACTTTAAAAGGCCCGTCTCACGGTGATTCGTGAGCGGATCCCTCCTTTCTTCACTTGTACTTACCTGGCCACAATTGGCGGTGAAAAGACGATTTGAGAAATATCTCACAACTTGTCGCTTTGGACCAGTTAGGAGCAGTCTAGTTGACTTAAGAGACCCTAGAACATAAAATACGGGAAATTGATATCTTTGCAAATAAATACTATTTACTTAATAAAACTGTTTTCTAAAGGATTTAGTATTTATACAAATCTTTGCAAAGCGCCGCTACAACCCACTTTGGGGAACCCGTTCAGGATGGTACGGATTATCGCACATTCTCGGGCTTAGTAGTGCGAGATGCAGACCTCCGCAAGGAGCATTCGGTCTCGAAAAATTTAAAATATGACATCTTAAGAAAACGAGATTTCTAGAATATTATATATATACTACTGTCGCGCTCATTAGGACAGAGGAAGGTTGTGGGCATTCAGTCGTTTATCTAAACCTGATTTTGTGGTGTCTAAGCTAGACAAGTGAGGAATGTAATTTTAAAAGGTCCGTCTCACGGTGATTCGTAAGCGGATCCCTTCTTTCTTTAGTTGTACTTACCTGGCCACAATTGGCGGTGAAGAGACGATTTGAGAGATATCTCACAACTTGTCGCTTTGGACCAGTCAGGAGCAGTCTAGTTGATTTAGGAGATCCTAGAACATAGAATATGGGAAATTGATATCTTTGCAAATAAATACCATTTACTTAATAAAACCGTTTTCTAAACGATTTAGTATTTATACAAATCTTTGCAAAGCACCGCTACAACCCATTTTGGGGAACCCGTTCGGGATGGTACGGATTATCTCACATCCTCGGACTTAGTAGTGCGAGATGCAGACCTCCGCAAGGAGCATTCGGTCTCGAAAAATTTAAAATATGACATCTTAAGTAAACGAGATTTCTAGAATATTATATATATACTAAAATTATTTTCATATATATATATATATATATATATATATATATATATATATGTATATGTAACATAAAAATATCTATTTTGAATTATTACAAATATTCCACTTTTTCTAAAATGTCACAAGAGTCATTTTACACTAAAATATCATGAATTCCATACAAAACCAATATTACCAATAAATACATTTATTTATGAAATTAGGATATTTTCACTAGAAATATCACAATATAAAATCTACATTCATTACAACTCTAAAGACGAATAATAAATACTTAGGGTGTATTTTGAAAAGCATATAAAAGTATTTTTATATAAAACCCCCTCAAGTTCTATAAATTACCCTAAGAATCCTAGTAAATATAGGTTTAAGCGGGACCAATCTCTTGAGCCTTAGGGAGCCGGAGAAGTGGGTGCTTGCCTATCTAAGATAGACAATCAACAAGTGGTGTTATCAATTCGGTAATCGTCTTTGAAAAAGACACAAATCCTGCCGTCCATGTGCAGCGGTTACCGATAATATCATAACAATCAGGACTTCAATTTACTTTTTGTCTGACTCAGATTGAGTCTCTCTATAATCTGACTTGAATATGATTCAAGTACAATCTACAAACTACAATCTACAATCTACAATATTCCAATTCAACATGAATCCATGAATCCAATTATCAATCTATACAACTTGACCGAACCGAACCATGGATATACATTCCATTTACATGATCTCCAGTTTACATGCATTTACATGATTTTACGGTTACATCCGTATACTGATATCATGGTTTCGGTCAGTCATCCAATTATACAATCTATACAGTTTACAATATAATATAACCAAAACACTACGGGGTTTAAGGGGTAGACTGGTACGGAAGGTGTTAAAAGTGGCACGAGACTGCAAGATTTAAGACACCCAACATGAATCCAATTGCCGTTGTTCCGGGCCTTCTAACGGAACTTTGTACTTACATTTGCCTATAATCTCTGGCATATAGAGACTCCTCTCATATACACTGGCATCTTTCTGTACCAAAGTACAAACAACAGCGTTAACACAACATTACAACGATATAATACAACTTTAAAAGATACCTTCTTATTCTGTCTATTCTATTTCTCCCTTGTCTTTTGGACTTACCGAACGACCTGTTCGCTGACGACATTCTCTTTCTTTCTTCTTTGAATGTCGTCAGGTGATCTGGATTTACCTGAGATCGAGCCCACTGCTGAAGACTTGGACCAGTTCAGTGAAGACCCCGAGCTCTAGTCATTGTACACTTTCCATTCGGTATTTTTCTTTTCTGTTATACCATTATTTAGGCATTGCTTTTTATTTCAGTTGTATTTACTTTCCATGTATTGTACAGTAAGAATGTGAATGAATAAAGTTATTGTTTTATTATAACTTGTCTCTTGTGCATTTACTTTTATATTTCTTAGATACGCTTAGCGTATTTACTTCACAGTAAATACGTAGCGGCCTCGTCCCGTCCCCTTCGCAGTATACCAGGAAACGGGGCGTGACAGTGCAAGGGGCTCCGAGGAGGGTCAGCTTGTGCATGCGGGTCGGGTACAGGGGTGGCCTGGTCGGCCCCTGTGGGCCCTCTCTTCTGAGTTCTGGGATACGTCATCTGCCACGTGTCCTGATCTTGGGGATCGCCAATATCGAGCATCATCATTAGCCCCCCACTCTTGTCCTGACCAGCTAGCGGGTCCGGTCAAGAGTGGACTGCCGGGCCGCCCGGGGTGAGCTTCCCCCTAAGGTTTCGTCGGAACGCGTCCCCGGGCTGTCAGCTGTCTTTTCTGCTGGTGAATCAGGACGAGATCTCTGCATTTAAGGAAGGTGCGCCAGTTCGTGCATCCTGTTACCGAAGCGACGGTCCACGTATCAAGGGTCGGTTGGCCGACGTGACGTGTGCAGACCTGCGGTGTCTGATGGGGTGCGGTCCAATGTGGGAATGATAAGTGGAGCAATCGGAGCCGTTGGACGCGAGGAGGCATTTTGGCGGGAGATGAAGGGCGCCGTAGGATGAGGTCGTTTGCGATGATAAGTAGGGGTGGGACCCATTCCAGGGCCCCTACTCTTTCAAATTTCCTTTCTTCGAAGTCTTGGCTACTCGGCGCTCTTCTTCTTTTGGATACATGGTTCGTTCCCACTCCCTGGCTGGCTCAAGCCATGCGTCGAACGTTCTGCGGGCGATAGGGATGTCTGCTTCGTTGACGGCTCTTAGTGATTGTTCCGGCGGCGGCCAGAGATGTACACGGTCGTCCAAGCCCCAGACGGGAGACAGAAGGGAGGGCGAGGACGGGGCCCCTTTTAAGAGAAAAAGGACAATTTCTCGTGAGCCGCCGTCGATAGTTCCTGAGGGGATTCCC
Organism: Agapanthus africanus; assembly: GCA_030015575.1. NCBI lineage: Eukaryota > Viridiplantae > Streptophyta > Magnoliopsida > Asparagales > Amaryllidaceae > Agapanthus > Agapanthus africanus. Next base: position 364,138,737 of record CM057351.1, on the reverse strand, counting down.
GTGCAGGAGGGTGATGCCGTCTTCATGGTTCCATATGGGCTTTCCGCCGTTGCCCGCCTGCTCGCCGGGATAGAAGATTCAGCCGGGGGAAGCTTCCGCATGGCACCCTGAGGGCCCAAATGGAGGCCATAGCCCAAGGGGCGGTCCAGGTACGAACTCCTCTATGCGTTGTTTTTTTGGCCTTCCTTTCTTTGGCTCGAGTGCCTCCCAGTTTCTCATCCGTTTCCCGTCAGGTCCTTCAACACTGCGCTCTCGCTACTCGTATGGAAGCCGAGGGGGCGTTCCACGCACCGAGGCTAGTAGAAGCGTTTCCTTCGGAGGTCGAGGTCCTGCGGTGTGACCTGCGTCTGGAGAGGGCGAGGGCCGACGTCCTGGCAGCCCGTGCAGAGGCTACGGAGCTCGCCAATTCAGCGAATCGGGGTGTCCATCGTCGCTTGAGTGCATCCCACCGGGTTGCCGAGAGGAAGCTGGCGGATCTGGCCGATCGCTTCGCGACCATGGAGAAGGAGAGAGACGCCAGCAAGGGGGATGCCGAGGCGGCGCTTCTGGCAGCCCAGACTGCCGAGGTTCGAGCTAGGAAAGATGTGGCCGATTACAAGGTGTCAGAGCAGTTTTACGCCAAGCTTGGTGAGTATTCCGCCGTCGCGTGGAATAAGGCTCTAGATGCCGTGAAGGAGCAGCTTCCTGAGTTTGCCGATGGCGAGCTCCGTGCTCGGGTCCCACTCCCGGTGGCAAGGCCTCCGGCAGACAATGATGAGAGAAGCGAGGCGCGCCCTGGTGGCAAAACCTCCGGTGGTGAAGCCCCCGTGTCACGTCCCGCTTCCCAAAATACGGAAAACGAGGGATGACTAAGCCAGCCATGCTCCTACGGTCAAGAAATCATCCCACCGTAGTCACACTTCGGCTTCTAGCATTACATGGTAATCAGTAAATAAAGTGCAGTATTAAAGGAATCACATCACTAATTTATTACATTAAAATTTTATTGTTCACAAATTACAGATAACAAGAACAAATACTAACCAAAGTCAAACTCACGATCACTTTTATGGAAAGCGGTAAAGATAGGAAGTACACCAGACTATATCTCTGTGAACTCGAAGGGTAGATCCGTCTTCTGTGCTGGTCTTCCCGCGGGATCTGAGCATGCATACTCAGGTCGTCAGAGCGACACAATAACAATATTATTATAATAAAATGAAACAGGTAAATGAGATAATACTGGTGTAAAAACAATGCAAGTAATCACTGTGTCACTATATGATGCAGAATATATTATGTGTCCCTATCGGTCTCTAGGTCTTGCTTGAAATCACATAGTGGAAGGAGGATCATGTTTAACAGGAGTCTCGTACATACCCGAGACAACGGCCCACATGCCCGGGACATAACCCTGTCAGCCGGATCGCTAGATCCTACCCTACACGTATCAGTATCACGGTTCGAATGATCATCCTCTAAACACGGTCCGCTAAATACGATACTCTTTCCACTTTGATTTCCCCTTTTTCCCCAGGTTTACACTATTTATGATCTTGATCTAGTGGTGTACAAGTATACCAATGACACGGTTTTATCACTGTTCACTGTATCAATCACTGTCACGAATATTCACTTTCCATTGGTGTACTCGTCACTCCTAAACCAACATCTATCACGCACGATAATGCAATGTCCACACGCACTAACACTGAGTATATGACAAGGGTATGATATATGTATTGTATGCTACCAATACGCTCTGTATGTTATGAATCAACATGCATGTCATTAACTAAAATAATTTGCATAAATTAATATGTTAAGAATTCAGCAAAAATGATACAAGTAAGATAAATAGAACACTCAGTCAGCAATTCATCAAAATTTGTTTCAGTTCAATCGGGATTCCGGTTTTCAAGATATAGATGATTCATTTTAAGTGCTCGCGGCTGGAAATTCAGTTTCAGAACTGAACGTCCGTTTTGCGACACGAATTGCACCCGGTTGGGCTCAGAATTTAGCGATGTTACCGTTAAATGAAATCTAGGGTTTTCAATAGAGTATTCAACGCAACAGACGGATCCTCAATCGTATATGTACGTTGAAAGTTATACACAGTTTAACCTCAGTGTGTCATTTCAGAATCTGTTCTGGACAGTTATACGTTCTGCCCTTTTAAATATAGTTTAAAATAGCAAACGGCGATGAATCGGAATGGAACCACCAGTTTTGTTTAACTAACAGAAATATATTTAATCTAATGCAGGGTTCCGCAACATACGACTTCAGAAAACACAGTGACGTAGGTCTTGAGACAGAACACAATAATCAGAAACGCTCTGGACTGCAGTCCAGAGTCGCATTCCGATCTAATTATCATCACAGTTACAGAACAGAAATCATCAGAATTTTACATAGGATTAAAGTTCGTCGAGTCGGCTTCGATTTAAGCCCTCGAACATATCGTTCCAGTCTATATATAATTTATGGTGATTTTATTCATTTTCAGATACGAGAAAATATTAGTTTTAACGGCATATTTTGGGGTATCAATTTTTATCACTAACAATCGTATTTTCCAGCGAGATTCACACACGATATTTATCATCGAATGGGCCAACAGAAAATATCAGTTTCCGTCAAAATAAACTATTATTTACATTGGGATCTAGCATCGAACACTTAGGTCACAATACGTATCAGGAATCGGTAAATTCGTAAACTAGATTATTTAAGTTTGTACCACTATTATTATAGCATGAAGCAAGTAAACACTTGCCTGGAAAATGTCTCGGCGTCGCACGGCAGCAACGATGTAGCGAACGCGCGTTGTACGCCGCGAAACAAGTTCGCGCGAGCTTGGATCGAGATGCGGATTTCGCGTCGAAGTTGTCCGGAGTCGTTGCACGGTCACTGGACATTGAGGGGTGCTTGATGATCCTCTGCGAGTGTACTGGGGTTGACGACGGTCGACGGCGTCGCTCCGGCAACGTGCACAGTGAAGTGCTTGGAAAATGGGTTTTTGAGATTTGAAGAGAAAGAGAGGTTTAAGCAGTGGGCTAGGGGATTACTGTGATGGTGATGATGCTGAGGGGGTCGTAGGGAGATCGGCGATGAGGTGGGGAGTTCGCCGGCGTCGAGGGGTGCAAGGTGGTGGTCGGCTCGGTTGCACTGGGTTGGTGTGCAGGGGAGTGGGTGTGAAGGGGAGCTCAAGTTGATGGAGGTGTGAAGTCGTAGAGGGAGAAGGAGGGTGGATGAGTGGTTGTCGTCGTCGTGGGTCGAGCGAAGTGGTGGGATGATCGCCGGCGGTGGAGGTGGCAATGGGTTCGAGAGAAATTTGGTGTTCGGTGGGTATTTTGGAGGGTGGATAAGGTTTGAGATTTTTAGAAACGAGGGAGGAGAGGGATGAGGGTGTGATAGGAAACGTCGGGCAACGTCTCTGCGAGGGCGTGGGCTGCGGCGGGGGAATGGGTGTCGCGAATTGAAGAGGAGGCGGGAAAAGAGGGAGCCGTTGAGGGAAGGAGAAAGGGTGCGAAGCGGGTCGGGTCGGATACGAGGAGGCGGGCTGCTGAGCTGGGCCGGGCTATAAAATAATTGAAGAATTACTTAAAAAGAATGAGATGTGGGCTGGTGAGATTGGAATGGGAAGGGCCGGGCCAAAAATTAATTGAAGAATTCATTTAGAATTTTGTAAGTGGGCTGAGGGAATGCTAACGGGCTGAGGGTTAAATTTATTTAGGGATTTATTTAAAAACTGCGTGGGCTGGGGTTTTGTAAAATAGTTTGTTTGTTTTTAACTTTTGGTTTGAGTTTGGTTTTTCCAAATTAGTTTTAAATCTTGGGTTTTAACTTTTAGGGTTTGGAAAAATATAAATATTAGGCTTAAACAACCAATTCAAAATATGAAGGAAAAAGAAAGAAACCACTGGAAATCAGAGAATAGGAAACTTTTATTAGAATGGAAACGGGGATTTACATCATACCCCCCTTAACAAAAATTTCGTCCTCGAAATTTAACAAAGATACAAGAAAAATGTACTAAACAAAGAGATGTGGATAACGATCACGGATATCTTCCTCCCGCTCCCAGGTGGATTCTCCTGGGGAACGACCGCCCCAAGACACTCGGACTAACGGAATGACCTTATTCTTCAGCACTTTCTCTCTGCGGTCGAGATTGGTAGTGGGTTGCTCCTCGTATGACAGATCGGTTCCCAAAACTAGCTCCGAATGGTCCAGGACATGGCTCTCATCCCGAACATAACGCCGCAACTGTGACACGTGGAAGGTATTATGCACACCAGCTAGCGATGGAGGCAAGGCGAGTCGATAGGCCACCTCTCCCTCTCGCTCTAGCACCTCAAAAGGTCCGATAAAACGGGGACTAAGCTTTCCCCGACCTCCGAACCTGATAACTCCACGAGTAGGGGAAATCTTCAAGAACACATGATCTCCGACTTCGAACTCAAGTGCCCTTCTGCTGGTATCTGCCCAACTCCTCTGTCGATCCTGAGCCGTCATAATACGCTGTCTGATCATTTGGACTTTGTCGACTGTCTGAACAATGAGTTCGGGGCCCAGTAGTCTTCGTTCTCCCACATCATCCCAACATACTGGGGATCGACACTTCCGTCCGTATAGTGCTTCAAAAGGAGCCATCTGAATACTAGCCTGATAACTATTGTTATAAGAGAACTCGACTAGATGCAGATGGTCCTCCCAGGAACCCTGAAAGTCCAACATACAAGCTCTCAACATATCCTCGAGCGTCTGAATCGTACGCTCGGATTGTCCGTCCGTCTGTGGGTGATAAGCTGTGCTGAATTTAAGGCGGGTTCCCAAACTCTCCTGTAATCTCTTCCAAAAGCGCGACAAGAATCTCGTGTCCCGGTCTGACACAATGCTGACTGGAACACCGTGAAGTCGCACAATCTCCTGCATATATCTTTCTACCAGTGATTCTGTCGACTGTCCCACTCGGAAAGGTAGGAAGTGTGCAGCTTTTGTGAGGCGATCGATGATAACCCAAATGGCGTTATTGCCCCTAGGGCTCCGTGGTAAGGCCGTCACGAAATCCATAGTAATGTGCTCCCACTTCCATTCCGGTATCGGCAGGGGTTGTAACAATCCTGCTATCCTCTGATGTTCCGCCTTCACCTGCTGACATACCAAACATCTGGATACAAACCTCGCAATTTCCCGCTTCATTCCGTTCCACCAAAAGTGCTGCTTTAGGTCCTGATACATTTTTGTACCTCCTGGATGCACAGAATAAGCTGAACTGTGTGCTTCGGCCAAAACTTCTTCTCGAACATCTCCTTTAGGTACGCAGAGTCTGCTACCGAATCTCAGAGAGCCATCTTCATGTATAATCAAATCCGTTCTCAGTCCAGCTTCCACTTACTCTCTGAACTTTTGCAATCGGGGATCATCCGCTTGTGCAATCTTGATGCGATCCACCAGGGAAGATTGCACCTGTAATTGCCAAAATTGACTGAGTGCGTTCGGCGTAACGACCTCCAGTTCAAGTCTCTGGAAATCCTCAATAATGCTCCTCTGATCGGTTAACATCATGACCGCTGGCTTGCGACTAAGCGCATCTGGTACAACATTTACCTTCCCCGGGTGATACTGAAGGTCCAAATCATAATCTGCCATCAGCTCCAGCCATCGGCGCTGCCTCATGTTTAGTTCCTACTGAGTGAAAACATACTTCAAAATTTTGTGATCTGTGTACACCTCCACTTTCTCACCCAATAGGTAGTGCCTCCAAATCTTCAATGCAAAAACTACCGCAGCTAACTCCAAGTCGTGTGTGGGGTAGTTCTTCTCATGGTTTCTCAATTGTCGAGAGGCGTAAGCAACCACTCGGCCGTGCTGCATTAGAACACAGCCTAAACCCTTCCCTGAGGCATCACTGTGTATCACCAAACCACCTGAATCATCTGGTACAGTAAGAATAGGCGCCGTGGTTAACTTCTGCTTTAGTGTGTCGAATGCCTGAGTGCACTCCTCTGTCCATGTAAACGGCACGTCCTTCCGTGTCAGCCTCGTCAATGGTTCCGCGATCCTTGAGAAAGCTTGGACGAATCTCTGATAATAACCTGCCAATCCCAGAAAACTCCTGATCTCTGCTACTGATTTCGGCGTCGGCCAATCTCTGACAGATTCTATCTTTGCCGGGTCCACCGAGATGCCTTCGCCCGAAACGATATGTCCCAAAAACTGAAACTTGTCAAGCCAGAATTCACACTTGCTTAGCTTCGCGTACAGCTTCTCTTCCCAAAGAATTTGTAGTACCGTGCGCAAATGTTCAGCGTGCTCTTCCCGGGTCTTCAAGTAGACAAGTATGTCGTCGATAAACACAACGACAAACGTGTCCAGGTACTTTGCGAACACTCTGTTCATCAAGTCCATGAATATTGCTGGGGCATTGGTAACACCGAACGGCATCACAAGAAACTCGTAGTGTCCGTATCGGGTCCTGAAGGCCGTCTTGCATACATCCTCGGCTGCTACTCTGATTTGATGATATCCAGAACGGAGGTCCAACTTCGAGAATACCTTAGCTCCACTTAGCTGATCGAATAGATCGTCAATGCGCGGTATTGGGTACTTGTTCTTTATTGTGACCTTGTTCAGCTCCCGATAATCTATACACATTCGCAGCGATCCATCCTTCTTCTTTACTAGCAGGACTGGTGCACCCCACGGTGAAGCGCTTGGCCGAATAAATCCCTTCTCCAAAAGTTCTTCAACCTGCTTCTTCAATTTCACCAACTCAACTGGTGCCATTCTGTATGGGGCTCTGGATACTGGGGCTGTACCTGGAATCAAATCGATTGAGAACTCCAAAATTCGAGGAGGTGGTAGACCTGGTAGATCTTCAGGAAATACGTCTAGAAAGTCCCGAACAATTTCTGGGGCTGGGCTCTTATCAATCTCCATAGCTGTCAGCTCCTTAGGCTTTGCTCTGTACTTAGCTGGCTCCAAAGATTCGCTTCCGCCCTCGAAAATAAACTCCGGGTGATTGGGGATGCGGAAGATCACCTTCTTTGCACGACAATCGATAACTGCATGGAAAGTGCTCATCCAATCCATTCCGAGAATTGCATCGTAACTGCCTGTCCCAATCAGAAGGAAATTCGCATAGAATTCCCTGCCACACACTACAACCGGGCATAATCTACATTCTCGACTAGATATAATAATGCCATTACCCATATGAATTTCCCATCCCTTGGTTAGTGGTTCATGTGGTATTGAGTGTGTATTAGTGAAATGCTCAGACAAGAAACAATGCGATGCTCCCGAATCAAATAGTACTCTAGCTGGCAAGGAATGTGCGAGTAGAGTACCTGTAACCACGTCTCCTGACGCTTCTGCCTGCTCGGCGGTCAAGGTGAAAGCCCGTCCTTGACCACGACCTGTAAAGAGTTGCCTCTGCTCCTGAGGCCTCTGCTGTGGCGGTCCAGAACCTCCCTGTATCTCTGCTCGCTCTGGGCAACTGTTAATCCTGTGCTGACTGGAACCGCAAATCAAGCACTGTCCCTTAGCACGGCGACAGTCCTTCTGAGTATGTTCTCCTCTACCGCAATAGCCGCAAGTTACGCCCTGTCTCTGGGGGCGATGCTGTGGTACAAACTGGCGCTTCATTTATGTCGTTCCTGCTCTGTGAACCGGTATGGCTCCTCGAGAAGGCGCGTGGGTACGTGCTGGAACGACTGGGGGTCTTCTGAACTTGTTAATCAATTGCTCCTGAACTCTCGCCGCGTTGAGTACCTGTGCGAAAGTCTGCAAATCCAACTGCTGCGTCGAGGGGTGTAAGGTGGTGGTCGGCTCGGTTGCACTGGGTTGGTGTGCAGGGGAGTGGGTGTGAAGGGGAGCTCAAGTTGATGGAGGTGTGAATTCGTAGAGGGAGAAGGAGGGTGGATGAGTGGTCGTCGTCGTCGTGGGTCGAGCGAAGTGGTGGGATGATCGCCGGCGGTGGAGGTGGCAATGGGTTCGAGAGAAATTTGGTGTTCGGTGGGTATTTTGGAGGGTGGATAAAGTTAGAGATTTTTTAGAAACGAGGGAGGAGAGGGATGAGGGTGTGACAGGAAACGTCGGGCAACGTCTCTGCGAGGGCGTGGGCTGCGGCGGGGGAATGGGTGTCGCGAATTGAAGAGGAGGCGGGAAAAGAGGGAGCCGTTGAGGGAAGGAGAAAGGGTGCGAAGCGGGTCGGGTCGGGTACGAGGAGGCGGGCTGCTGAGCTGGGCCGGGCTATAAAATAATTGAAGAATTATTTTAAAAAAATGAGATGTGGGCTGTGAGATTGGAATGGGAAGGGCCGGGCCAAAAATTAATTGAAGAATTCATTTAGAATTTTGTAAGTGGGCTGAGGGAATGCTAACGGGCTGAGGGTTAAATTTATTTAGGGATTTATTTAAAAACTGCGTGGGCTAGGGTTTTGTAAAATAGTTTGTTTGTTTTTAACTTTTGGTTTGAGTTTGGTTTTTCCAAATTAGTTTTAAATCTTGGGTTTTAACTTTTATGGTTTGGAAAAATATAAATATTAGGCTTAAACAACCAATTCAAAATATGAAGGAAAAAGAAAGAAACCACTGGAAATCAGAGAATAGGAAACTTTTATTAGAATGGAAACGGAGATTTACACCCCGGCAGGCCGCGATGCCAGTGCTGAGGGAAGCGAGGCGCAGGGGGGGTTTGCGACTTAAGCCTTTTTGATATTTCCTCGTCCCTCTTTTATAAGCCTTCAGCCAGTTTATAAGGCTGGGGAGCCCAAAATACCCTTTGTAAATGCTTTGCCTTTGATAAAAAAAAAAATTCTTTGGTTTCATCGGCTTGCACTTTATCTTCTGTTTGTGAAGAATGCTTGTAAAATATCCTTGCTTGCACTGTTGGGCTTTTATGTTAGGTCAGCTATCTGTCTAGTGATCGTTCGTCGAGTTAATTTCGATCACTTACCAAGCGTGCCAAGCGCTGCTGAGAAGGAGGCATCTCCATGGCCCCGAAGTCGAGGGGGGATCGCTCAGACTTGGATAGACCTGATGCCCCTTATTGGGGCCTCGGATCCTCTGCATGTGATGGGCAGAGGGATATCCGCCGTATTTGTGTCGAGCATCTTCCCGGTTCGTTCATGCCCAACATTTGGCTTCTGTTGGTTGTGGTAGGAAGCTACCGGTCGGAGATAGCCGAGCAGGGTAGCTGCTGAGCTACCTCTAAGGAGGACTTGGATCCTTAGTGTTGGAGGGGCCGTAGGAGGCCTGCTAAGGATATCCGGGCGGTAGAGCCGCGCGGATGCCTCTTGGCGAGGGCTTCGATCTCCAGCATTGCGAGTAGGGAAGCTACCGGCCAGGAATAGCCGAGCAGTGAAGCCGCTCGGCCGCCTCTACGGAGGACTTTGATCCTTAGTGTTGGAGGGGCTGTAGGAAGCTCACTAAGGATGACCGGGCAGTGAAGCTGCGCGGTTGCCTCTTGGCGAGGGCTTTGATTTCTGGCGTCGTGGGTAGGCAACTACCAGCCTGGGATGACCGAGCGGGGTAGCCACTCGGATGCCTCTTGTGAGGGCTTCGATCCCTAGCGTCATGGGTAGGGAGCTACCAGCCGGAGATGTCCGAGCATGGTAGCTGCTCGGTTGCCTCTTGTGAGGGTTTTGATCCTTCAGGACGGGGACCGAGTAGGGTTACTGCCCGATGCCTCTTGGCGAGGACTTTGATCCATGTCGGTTGTGGTAGGAAGCTACCGGCCGGGGATAGCCGAGCAAGGACTCGACTGACTCTGGGAGGACTTTGGTCCTTAGCGCGGGAGGGGCTGTAAGAAGCCTACCAAGGACCCTTGGCCGGGCAGGGTTACTGCCTGGTGCCTCTTGGCGAAGGCTTTTGTCCTGAAGGATAGCCGAGCGAGGGATCCTCGGGCTCGACTGCCTCTGGGAGGGCTTTGTGATCCATGTCGGTTGTGGTAGGAAGCTACCGGCCGGGGATAGCCGAGCAGGGTTGCTGCTGAGCTGTCTCTACGGATGACTTTGATCCTCAGCGTTGGGGGGCCGCAGGAGGCCTGCTGAGGATAATCGGGCAGTGAAGCCGTGCGGTTGCCTCTGGGCAAGGGCTTTGATCCCTGGCGTTGCTTGCAGGGAAGCTGCCGGCCAGGGATAGCCGAGCAGGGTAGCCGTCCGGCTGCCTCTAGGGAGGACTTTGATCCTCAGTGTTGGAGGGGCCGCAGGAGGCCTGCCAAGGATAACTGGGCAGTGATGCCGCGCGGATTCCTCTTTGGTGAGGGCTTTGGATCGCAAAGACAGAACTCTTCTTGCAATGTTTCGACGTTTTTTTTTATTCGAATGGAAAGGATTTTTAGAAATCGTTTACATTGTCTTTGTGAAAGGAGGGGTACACACTTGTTGGCCTTGGCCTTATTGGTATAGCTTGAGCTTCTCGGCATTGTAAGGCCGCGGGAGCTTGCGTCCGTCTACATCTTGCAGGCGATAGGCCCCGGCGGGAAGCACCTCAGAGACGAGGAATGGGCCGTCCCACCTCGGGGAGAACTTGTGTAGCCTGCCTTGATCAATGAACTCGTTTCGCCGTAGGACCAGATCCCCGGTCTAGAAGGAGCGGTGCTTGACCCGAGTGTTGTAGTATCGGGCCGTTTATTGTTGATAAGCGGCATCCCTGATCTAAGCCCGGTCTTTCTTCTCCAACAAGATGTCCAGGTTGGTCCGTAGCGCCGAGGTGTTCGCATCGTCGTCGAAGTGCTCGACCCGATGACTGGGTAGCCCGATCTCCGCTGGGACCATTGCCTCGGTCCCGTAGCAGAGGCTGAAGGGGGTTTCCCTGGTGGGGGGCTTCTTTGACGTGCGCAGGGCCCATAAGACCCGGGGCAGTTCTTCGACCCAACTGCCTTGTTTCCCTTCTAGGCGGGTCCGGAGACCTCGGAGGACGTCTCAGTTAGCGACTTCGGCCTGCCCGTTGCATTGGGGATGCGCGACCGCGGCGAACTTCATGAGGATATGGTATTCTTTGCAGAAGTCCTTCACTTTCTCGTTCTCGAAGTTCGTCCCGTGGTCGGTGATGATACATCTCGGGATGCCGAACCGATTGTTTTGCAGGAACTTGATGGTCGTGGCGGCGTCCGGTTTCCTGATGGGGACGGCCTCGATCCATTTGGTGAAGTAGTCTACTGCGACGAGGACGTATTTATGCCCGCCTGTACCGGTAGGGAACTAGCCGATCATGTCCAATCCCCACTGGGCGAACGGCCATGGGGATGTTAGGGCGGTCAACTCGGTAGCGGGGAGGTGAGGGATGCTGCCGTGGAGCTGACAACTCTTGTATCTCCTGACTAGCTTCTGGGCGTCCTCATGAATAGTGGGCCAGTAGTGCCCCTGGAGCAGCGCCTTTTGGATCAAGGTTCGGGCCCCTTGGTGCGCACCGCAAACCCCCTCATGGATTTCCCGGAGGACGTAGTCGGCTTCGTGGGGGTCGATGCACCGGAGCAGGAGCTGTGTGAAGGACTTCTTGTAAAGGTTCCCATTGCTGCAGATAAAGTGGCGGGCTTTGGCTCGGAGACGGCGGGCAGCTCCTCGATCCTCTGGGAGCATACCGTCCTTCAGGAATTCTACGAGGGGCCTCCTCCAATCTTGGTCTCCTTCCTGCGCCGCATATACGTGGAGTGTTGTCGCTCCGTCTTCCACGCTGGGCTGAGGCAAGATCTCAAAGAGGATAGACCATTTATTGTTGGACGAGTATGACGAAGCCAGCTTGCTCAGGGCGTCGGCTTGGGTATTCAGCTGCCTGGGTATTTGTTCTACTTGGACTTCGTCAAAGTTCCTTCGGAGTTTCCTCACTTCGTCAAGGTACTTCATCATCAGAGGTTCCCGAGCTTCAAAGCGGCCGGTCACTTGACCGACGACAAGGGCTGAGTCGCTGCGGATTCGAATTATTCTCAGTCCCAGCCCGGCGGCCATGCGCAGTCCAGCCAGGAGGGCCTCATACTCTGCCGCGTTGTTCGAGGCTTTGAAACCGAGCTTTAGAGAGTACTCCATTTCCGCTTCGTTCGGGCCTGGGATAATGAGGCCGGCACCACAGCCTTCCTTGGATGAGGACCCGTCGACGTAGATGATCCACTCAGGAACCGAGCCAGGCCTCTCCGTGATGGGATACTGAGTCACGAGGGCCGGCGTGGACTCCGGTTTCTTGCTAGGGATTGTGCATTCAACGATGAAATCGGCTAGGGCCTGCGCTTTGATAGCCTGCCTCGGGCGATATTTTATGTCAAACTGAGATAGTTCTCACCTCCATTTTTCTAAGCGGCCCGAGAATTCTGGTGATGCAAGGATAGCCCCCAACGGGCGCTCGGTGAGGAAGATGATGGTGTGTGCTTGGAAGTAGTGCCGCAGCTTCCTTGAGGCCACCACGAGGGCTAAGACAATCTTCTCTATGGACGGATATCTCGTTTCTGCGTCCTTAAATACGTGGCTCACATAGTACACCGGCTTCTGCACTCCACCGACCTCCCGAACGAGCACCGAGCCTATTGCTTGGTCGGATACCGCCATATACAGCGACAGCTCGTCTCCTTCAGCTGGTCGGGTGAGCAGTGGTGGCGTCGCGAGATGCTTCTTCAATTGGTCGAAGACTGCTTGGCACTCCTCCGACCACTCGAACCTCGGGATCTTCCTCAAAGCTTTAAAGAACGGGAGGCATTTCTCCCCCGACCTAGACATGAAACGGCTCAGAGCGGCGACTCGTCCCATGAGCCGCATGATCTCGACGTTGGCCTTGGGCACGGCCATGTTGAGGATAGCGTCAATTTTCTATGGGTTAGCTTCGATTCCACGGTGAGTGACTATGAAACCGAGGAACTTTCCCCCGGTGACTCCGAATGAGCATTTGGCGGGGTTTGGCTTCATCTTGAACTTGCGGAGCACTTCGAAGGCCTCGCCCAGATCCCTGGCATGGTCGGTCGATGAGACGGATTTGACGAGCATGTCGTCAACGTAGACCTCCATATTCCTGCCGATCTGTGGCTTGAACACGCGATTGACCAACCGTTGGTACGTGGCCCCGGTGTTCTTGAGGCCGAAGGGCATCACCCTGTAGCAATATACCCCCGGTCCATTGTGAATGCGGTGAGATCTTCATCTTCCGGATTCATACGGATCTGATTGTAGCCGAAGAAAGCATCCATGAAGCTCAACAGCTTATGGCCGTCCGAACTGTCAACGAGCTGATCTATCCGAGGGAGTGGATAGTTGTACTTGGGGCAGGCCTTATTGAGGTCGGTGAAGTCGACGCACATGCGCCACTTTCCGCTTGACTTCTTGACCAGAACTACGTTCGCTAGCCACTCCGAGTAGGGTACATTCTTGAAGAAGTTGGCGGCGAGAAGTCAATCGACCTCATCCTCGATAGCCTTCTGTTTGACCGGGGCGAAACTTCGCTTTTTCTGTCTGACGGGTCGGGCCGCAGGATCGACCCCGAGCTTGTGAGAGATGATTTTGGGGTCAATCACAGGCATGTCAGCAGGCGCCCAGGCGAAGACGTCGGAGTTATTTCTGAGGAATCTGACCAGGTCATCTCGCTGAGTCCCTGTCGGGAGTGATCCGACCTGGACGGTTTTTTCCTCGTCCCTTTCTGTCAAGGGGACCTCAGTTAGTGGTTCGACCGGAGTCCCCCGGACCTCCTTCCGCTTGTCTCGGGTGTCCAGAGAACCCCTGATGTCGTTATTTACCTCAGCGTCGTCGGCCGGCTGCTCGGACGAAGCTGTTTCAGTAAGGCATACCTTCGCGACCCGCTGGTTCCCATAGACCCAACCTATCCCGCCCTGGTCGAGAGGGAACTTCATCGCCAGGTGGTAGGTCGATATCCGGGCCTGGAGGGAGTTCAGCGTCGAGCGGCCGAGGAGGACGTTGTAGGTCGACGGGACCTTTGCTACGATGAAGTCTACAGGCAACGTACGGGTGCGGCCGGGCTCCCCGAGGTTGAACTGCAGGGTGACCACCCATTGCGCCGGGATGGAGTGGTTGGTGAACCCTGAAAGGACGTGGGAGGTCGGTTTTAAGTCTGCTGGGGTAAGCCCCATGCGCAGAAAGCAGTCGTGGAAGAGAATGTCTGCCGAGATGCCGAGTCGACAAGTATCCGGTGGATCTCATACCGATGGATTCGGTCCGTGATCACCAGAGGGTCGTTGTGGGGCATGGATATGCCGCGGAGGTCCCCGTCGCCAAAGGAGATAGGCTCGTGGACCCGGGCCTTTTTGCTCGGGCGACCGTTGGCGTTTGTTGCCGGCGTGGGGTGCCAAGTCTCGCAGGAGCTCGACTAGCTCCCTGTCGTCATGACCATAGTTCTTGATGGGCCTCGGTTCCTTCCGATGTGGTCCCCTAGGCCCCGCGGTAGGGTGGTCCTCGAGCTGCCTTGGCGGGCTTCATGGGCGCGACCCCGTCGAGGGAGGGGATGCCGGTCATGCCTGGAAGCAGGCGAGCTGACCGCTATCTCCTTGGTAGGGACAGGGGGGCGACAAGGCTCGAGGCGAGGCTCTCCGGCGTGGGACTTCGAGGTTAAATGGGAAGGGTCGAGGGGTCTGCGACCGCCGGAGTCCGTGAGGCGGTGGCCGGCGGAGGCGTCGACGACATTCGGTGGATCTTCAGGGTGGTCGCTTGCCATGCGGACGGAGATCGGAAGGCCAACTTTGTTTTTTGTGGAGTTTCGTTTCCCACAGACGGCGCCAACTGATGTAGGTCCTTTTCGGGTCTCCTTCAGATGTTGTCTTCTGTCGATCTCCTGATGGATTTTGGAGGTGATCTCCTGTGGCGTGTGGGTCTCAATGGGATTTGATGAGATTGGTGATTTGAGGAGTTTAGCACCGAGTACCTGCAAAGAAGTCCCGGAGTGGTTTGGTACCACCGAGGACCCTCCGACGATCAAGTTAGCACGAGATCTGAGCAGAGTAACGGCTAAGCGGAACAAAAAATGGCTTACTTGACCTCTCTGTGATGGGGGTTTATATAGTGGCGGCAGCACACAGCAGCAGGCCCGAGAATCTCGCCGGCAGTTACGCTCCCGACGTCACGCCCGCGTAAAGAGCGGATCGCCCATTAACGGGGATCGTAATGGCGTGGAACGCGGGACGTTGCTGGCGGAGAATCTGCGCGTGGCGAGATTTGCGGAGCGGCGGTTACGCCTGTGAGTGGTGGAGTTGGTCGGTCGGAGGGACCGAGGAAGATGGCCTTGGTTGGGGAGCTCGGAGACGAGCAGGAGGGCCGAGGAGTCCTGGTCCTGTGGCAGCTCGAGCCGAGCTGAGGGGTCGAGAAGGCCAATTTGCAGGGGGCTCCGAGAAGGGCCAGCTTGTGCTTGCGGGTCGGGTACAGGGATGGCCTGGTCGGCACCTGTGGGCCCTCTCTTCTGAGTTCTGAGACACGTCATCTGCCACGTGTCCTGATCTTGGAAATCTCCAATATCGAGCATCATCACTTATCCTGCCTTAAATATTCCAAAAAGCATTCACATGTATCTTGTAACATATTTACTCTATCCGGTTTTTCCACCTCTCTTTTGTGCCCTGATTTTCAATCATTCTCTTTTAGTTAATATTCCATCTTCTCCACGTGACCTCAGCATGATAAATTATAACTAAACTCCAACTTCTTCAAAATTTTATATAAGAAAATCGTTGGTGTAGATAGTTTTGAAAAGTGCAAAAGAGAACGGTGAGAGATTTAGAATTTGAAAAGTTGATGATATAAATTAATGCTTAAAGTGAGAGAATTCATTTGATATTCTTTCTAAAATAAGATAGGCCGTCAATAAATAACCTGAGCTACACCTTCAGAGTTTGCATTATTAAAAGTTGAGATTTTTTATGATAGATTTCAGAGTTGAACTACATTTAAACTTAATTTCTGAAATAATTCATCTATATAACTTCTCATGGAGCATTTCTAAAGTATTCCTTTAATAGGCTCGTTACCACCTGATGCTGTTGTTTTTACTTTCTGTGTTTTCATTTCTTACGTCCAATTATCCTACAATGTTCATTCATTAATCTGACTAAATATTCTCTAAGAAAGTTGCTTAGAGAGATTATTCTCTTTTTGTTAGTCATAGATGCAAAATTAATCTTAGCCCCTTAACTTTCTTGCAGTCATAACTTACACCTCAAAAAACAATCTTCGTTTAAAAGGATTGATATTTTATCCCATCAATAAACTTCTTCTTTTATATAGAAAAGAATCTATCGAGACCAGCCATTTATCTATAATTTGGGAAATATCATTCAACATCAAGCAAAATATCTGAAGTGGTAATGGGGATGCGCAGTGATGGAGGTCCATTTCGGGTCTCCGTCAGATGTTGTCTTCCGTCGATCTTCCGGTGGATTTTGGAGATGATCTCTTGTTGCGTGTGGGTCTCAATGGGTTTTGAGGAGATTGCTGGTTTGAGGAGTTTAGCGCCGAGTACCTGCAAGGAAGTCCCGGGGTGGTTTGGTACCACCGAGGACCTTCCGACGATCAAGTTAGCACAAGATCCGAGCAGAGTAACGGCTAAGTGTGGTGAAAAAAGCTCACTTGACCCCTCTGTGATGGGGGTTTATATAGTGGCGGCAGCACGCAGCAGCAGGCGCAAGAATCTCGTCGGCAGTTACGCTCCCGACGTCACGCCTGCGTAATGAGCGGATCGCCCGTTAATGGGGATCGTGATAGCGTGGAACGTGGGATGTTGCTGGCGGAGAATCTGCGCATGGCGAGATTTGCAGAGCGTCGGTTACGCTTGTGAGTGGTGGAGTTGGTCGGTCGGAGGGACCGAGGAAGATGGCCTCGGCAGGGGAGCTCGGGAACGAGCGGGAGAGCCGAGAGGTCTTGGTCCTGTGGCAGCTCGGGGCAAGCTGAGAGGCCGAGGAAGCCAATTTGCAGGGGGTCCTGAGGAGAGCCGGCTTGTGCTTGCAGTTCGGGTACAGGGATGGCCTGGTGGGCCCCTGTGGGCCCTTTCTTCTGAGTTTTGGGACACGTCATCTGCCACGTGTCCCGGTCTGGGAGATCGCCAATATAGAGCATCATCATTAGCCCCTCACTCTTGTCCCGACCAGCTAGCGGGTCAGGTCAGGGGTGGACTGCCGGGCCGCCCGGGGTGAGCTCCCTCCTAAGGTTTCATCGGGACGCGTCCCCGGGCTGTCGGTTGTCTTTTCTGCCAACGAATCAGGGCGAGATATCTGCATTTAAGGAAGGTGCGCCGTTTCGTGCATCCTGTCACTGAAGCGACGGTCCACGTGTCAAGCGTCGGTTGGCCGACGCGACGTGTGCAGACCTGCGGCGTCTGACGGGGTGCGGTTCAGTGTGGGAACGACAAGTGGAGCAATCGGAGCCGTTGGACACGAGGAGACGCTTTGACGGGAGATGAAGGGCGCCCTTGGATGAGGGCGATTGCAGTGACAAACAGCAGGTTCCAGTAAGAAAGCTTTCATGGGTACCCCTTGATCGTAGCCCAGTTGTTGGGCGAAACGATACGGGTTATATCTCATGAAGATTGCCGCACCGTCCTGCCTGAAGACTAGGAAGCCCGGTCTAATAGAATACAAGTGGAGGGTCTCCCGGGCCGTCAACACTGAAGCTCCATCCTTAAAGGAGTCCTGTAATGGTCGCACCGCAGCGGTGGACGCTTTTCCAATGGTTAATACCTTATCAATGAAGGACATCTCGACTCCAACGGTGTGAGGGCGAAGCAGTAAATCTCTGGCGTTCCGTGGTGAAGGGGTCACGATTGATGCGCCAATCAACTGAATAATGCGAGGGAAACCACACTTGTCAAAGAACGAGGGCCTTTTATGCATGCCGAAGACACCCGCCGTATGTAGCTCGAACCACGACATAAAGTAGTGCATCGGGAAGACCACGTGCAATACTCCGGGCTCGTTAGCATCCGCTGCTCGGTTTAGACCATGATATAGGTGCGCCAAGCTAGCGATCCCAACAGCCACCTTTACCCCGATGGCCATCCGGTGGGCTGGGTAAAAGACAGAGGGCCGCATACGATGAGAGTGCATTGGGATCGCAAACCAGCTCAGCCACAATCCAAGAAATCCTAAGAAAAAGGCCTCCTCATCCATTCCAGGGGCCGCAATTTCTGCAAATGATATGGTCGGGAAGTCCGGAAGAAAAAAACCCTTTTCATTTATCTCCTTCTTCGGTAGGTTGTCCACACCTAAACCGAAAGGGTCATCCAGAGTGGCAAACTTGGCAGCCTCTGATGAGAGGACGCTTGGGCGAAGGAACCGAGCGGTGAAATCTTCAAAGTTAACCCCCCGACTCCCATATTCGATAAAAAGAGATTCATAGATGTTCAACACCTTAATCAAACTTGGGAATTGATGTTGAACGGCATTCTCCAGTGTGACCCCCTTTACCACTGGCCTAGCACGACGTACACGTCTGTCGGGAGCAGCTCCTCATAATGTTCTCCCATGACTGGTAGACCGGATACCTCCGTGAACTCCTCCAAAGAGATGGACACTTCCCGATCTATGGCAAGGAAAGTGTGGGTGGGAATGTTCCACTGCTCCAGGAAAGCCTTAAACCACCAGGTGGGGAGCGTGGGATACTGAAAGAGAGAAACGTAGACCGCGGTGTACAATCCTAATCTTATCAACTGCGACTTCTTCGTCGACAGGATGTAACGGGCCCACGACAGGTAGCCAATCGGATGGCGGGGGATCATACCAATGTTATATGATTGCCCCCAGAGTCTCGCATCGCCCTGACAGATACGACGTCCTAGGATATCCAAGACCATAGGACGTTGGACCGGAACCGCATCCATAGCGGGATGAAGAAAGCTGTTCGCGGTCCAATCCACCATCTCCACGGCATACTGCACCGAGGGTGGGGTAGCATAATGAATTGCCGTGATGGGCTCGAACGGCACTGCGCATGTGAAGCTGCGTCGACCCATGATGATCTGGTTATACCAAGACCCCCAAAGGTGGAGGTTCTTGTACTCCGGGTCGTATTCTCTAATCATGGTCAGGACTTCACGGTCCAAGGGCGACTCGGGAAATCCCTCCTCCGAGCGGACGAACGGGAATGAAGTGTCTAGAGACATGATCGCTGCAAAAGAACAATTTAGCCGTTAGTGTTGTAATTCCAACGTTTGGCGTCTAAAGAAGAAAATGCATTAATTAAATTAAATTAAAATTAATCAATTACACCACACAGCAGTGCAGTGAGTAGGAGACCAAAGAGAGACCCACAAAATCTGGATGACAATACGTCAGTTAATAAGACAACCTCATCATTGGATGAGATTGCCAGTTGGTCCCCAGGAAAACATTCCCATTTAAAAAGGGGGGGAGAAGAATCCCTAGAAACAAGGAGAAAATCTTCTCTTTCAGAGCAAAGCTCTGTCACAGAGTGACACTTGTCAAACTCTGATCTCAGAGAAATAAGATTCCTTAAAAGAGCATAGCTCTATGGTCCATCAGAAAATGTTACACCTAAAAGAATTAGAATTTTTGGAATCTTGGAAAATCCATGAAAAACTTGTGAAATTTTTTCATTTTTCAGATCTAAAAGATCTACAGATGATTCAAAGAGCAAAGCTCTGTTCATGGGTTAGAACCCATGAACAAGATCTCTACAGATCTATAAGTTCTTAAGAGCAAAGCTCTGTTTATGAAACCCCAATGGGGATCTCTTTAGATCAAAAGATCTGTGAGAGCAAAACTCTTTGGTTGAAAATTAAGTTCAATTAAGTTTAATTAATTTTACCTAAAGTTTTGACTTTAGAAATGAGCAAAGCTCTGAAAGTTCTTGAATGAGAGCAAAGCTCTGGGAAATAAAAATCTTGAAATGATAAGATTTTTCTAAGGGCCAGAGGTCCAATTTATAAGGCGCTTGCGCCCCTTGAGCTCACCCTTTGATCCAATGATCAGGAGTTTGCCACCGTTGCACTCACGTGTGCGCCACGTGAGCACAACAGTGGGGGGGCATTTGTTTCGCCCAATCAGAGCAAAGCTCTGTTGAAATTCAAAATTCAAAATTTTGAAGCAACGCTTCAAATCTTGGGCGCAACGCGCCACATGTCAGGCGCTGATACGTCAGCGCAGCGCCCAAGAAGGCGCGCCCAATCAGAGCAAAGCTCTATTTTAAGCAAAATTAAAGGAAGCAACGCTTCAGTTGCGCATGCACTGCGCTGCGCGACACGTGTCAGCGCAGTTGCGCTGCGCTGTGCGCTGCGCGACACGTGTCAGCGCAGTTGCGCTGCGCTGTGCGCTGCGCGACATGTGTCACGCGCTGGGGCATTTGCGCCAAACAGAATTAAGATTTTAAAGAAATCTTTCTGTTCTTGTTAAAACAAGAAGATTTTCTCCTGTAAAACAGAAGCCCTTGGATCAAAGATCCAACGGTGGGAAAAATTCCCCAAATCACTCAGAGAAAGATCTCTTCAACAAAATTAACTAATTTATGGGCACTATAAAAGAGACCCCAGACCTCAATTCAAAGGCATCAACATTTTCTTGAAAAAAGTCAAGAGCTTCAAACAGAGAGAGAATTCTGAGAAAATTTCAAAGAAAAAGGTAAAAACCTTCATGAGAGAAAAGAAATCTCTTTTAATAAATCATTGATCTAAAAACCAGATCAATTTTCTTCACATAATAAACAGTGCTTTGCACTTCTCATGAACCACTGGTTCTTTAAAAACAAGAAAACAACAAAATAAAAATAGTGCTTTGCACTTTTATGAACCTCCGGTTCTTGAAACAAAAAGAAAAACTTATTTTTCTTTGATCTAAATTAGATCAAGAAATCAAATAGTGCTCTGCACTTCTGTTCTTGAATCTAAAAAAATTCTTAGTGCTTTGCACTTCCAAACTGCGTTGTTGCGCTCTTGAGAGAGCGCCACGTGTCAGCTACAGAACAACTTGCGCTACGCGCTCTTGAAATAGAGCTTTGCTCTTTGGAATTGGCGCACCTCACCAGAGCGCGCCACATGTCAGCAGCGCAACGGCGCAGCGTACTAGCGCAGCGCACTGCGCCGTTGTGCTTGCGCTCACCAGAGCATGACACGTGTGCTCACCACAAGCGCTTGCGCTCAGTGATTGGCGCAAAGCGCCTGAAAAATGCAATGCATTTCTTCCCTTGAAGGGCCAGGCCCAATTAAAAGACCAAACATGCCTAATTAAATTGATGCTCTGCATCATTTATAAACGGGCAGAGCCCAAACAAAATAATAAAAATGCTATGCAGATGCCTTGTAGAGTCCCAAAATAAATTGATGCTCTGCATCTTTTATGGGCAGACCCCAAACAAAAAAAATAATAGAAAATAATGCAATGCATTATTTAAAAATGGGCCAAGCCTTAACACAGGTCTAACAGACCAAAAACAAATAAAAGGCGTCGAATACTTTGGACTTAGCCCAATTATGGCCGTAAGTCCTCAAATTAAATTGACTGAGCGATATTGCTCCCTTAAATCAATTTATATCCGGTTCGAGGGTAAATCTCCGAGCTCTTTCGACACCTCTCGTTGTAATCCTTCAACGATGTCAGAGAGGCGACGGGTCCCAACAACCACACATGAATATTGAACCGAAACATCCTTAAACTAATGCTGGACCGAAACGTCCTTAAACTAATGTTGGACCGAAACGTCCTTAAACTAATGTCGGACCACCACGTCCCTAAACTGGAACATGGACCACCACGTCCCTAAACTTCCTATGGACCACTACATCCCTAAGCTGGAACAATAGAGCCTCTAAATGCTCTTTTGCCGGATCTAAACGATCCCGTTTAAGTTGATCTTAGCCCCCAAACACGGCTAACGTATCCTTAAACATTCAAACGGACTATAAAACTCCAAATCAACCTTGGTTCAAGGGTACATCTCTGAACTTCTCTGACATCTGCCGTTGTAATCCTTCAACGATGTTAGAGAGATGACGAGTCCCGATAGCCAGATATTAAATGGATTATCACGTTAATTTGATCTTAGTCTCAAACAGGACTATCGTCTCCTTAACGAACGTTTAAGTTGATCTTAGCCGCAACGCGACTAATGCATTCTTAAACTAAAAACACCAAACCCAAATCTAAGTAAATACGGATTTGGACTAATCCACGTCCTACGGGCGACGGCATTACTCAGTCTCCGTATACAATCCACGGGCAACCACAAACAAAACAAACACACACAACACGAAGTGAAATTCTGGAGAAGGAGAAAGTTGTTACCGCGATGTGGTAGCGTAATTAACTGCAGGGGCTTGCGCCTGCAGGGAAGAGCGTCCCTATAATCAAAAATCCCTCAAGCGAGGGGGAATCTGACGAAGTCTGCTACATCGGCCGCATCCGTCTAAACCTCCGATACACGGTGCCATAAATCAACTTGGCATCTTCGGAGAAGTGGACGGATAAAACCAAATAGCATCTGCCCCGAATCTCAGCGTCAGGACATCACAGTCTTGTGCGCCGCCTTTCGGAGGGGAACAGATTCTGGCACGCCCGGTGGGACCTCTTCCTCTTTCCACTCCACACTTCGTGTGTCGTCTTCGCGAACCAATCGCGGTTTGTTAAATGGTTGCCTTCGGATTTCAAGTTACTAAGATTTGGTCTTTTTCCTGGTGCAGAATTCAAGCATCAATGGCCTTTAACTGCACCAACTGCTCGAAGTGCCACTGCAACGGACGCTCCACCTCACCGGGAGGTGTAGCATATGGGCCCCAAGCGGCTTCCTTCCTCACTCTGCCAGTAGACCAGGTGACCCAAGCCACCACTGGCCTGTTCTTCGGGACTATGATCCCACCTACAAGCTTCCCTACGCCAGTACCTGCACCGGAAGTGAACAAAAAGTCGGTCTTCGACCGGCTCACTGCTACGACGGCCCCTGTCAACGGGTCGCCCACTACCAAACCGACAGCCTCTGTTTTCACCAGGCTACATCAGAACTCTAAACTGGCTGTCTCAAGGAAAGCAATAACTGCTGCTCCAGAAGTCGTCAAGGCGGCTTCCCCTGTCAAAGAGTCAGTCTTGCTTCCCCTGTCAAAGAGTCTGTCTTTTCAAGACTGACGATTCCTGCTCCTGTCCCTGCTCGAAGATCTGTCTTCGACAGGTTGAATATCATCCCTCAAAAGACAACTTCAGTTTTTAAGAAGTTAACACCGGCGGCACCTCATTCAGACAGGGGGCAAAAAGAAGATGTCTCAATCTCCGAGCCAGTCCCAACGGCTCGTCATGCTCGACGTCGCCATTGGCAACGAGTGAGGAAGGCAGCGGGTAACTCCCCCTCGGGGCTAACTCCACCAGCTCCAATGGTAGAAGTCAACGCTGCTGTTCCAACTGGGAACAGCTTTGAACTGCTGAGGAGGGTACGTAAGAATTCTCTAACCGCTACACTGAAAAGATCTCCTCCGCCCGCGGAGAAAGTTCCGGAAACATAACAAGAACAGCCCCCTCAACGGCTGTCCTAAAAAATATACAAGGTTTGGCGAAGGGTTCAGGACTCCGTGATCGACCCAGAGCACTCTCGTCAACAAAAGAAGACGAAGGTGCAAAAAGAAAAAGACCGTCCTATTAAACAGCAGGGGACAACGATCGTTAGGGTGCCCACTGCAATGGCCCCTTCAACTTCAACGGCCTATAAAAAAGGAGGCCAGAGAAAACCCCCATGCCGGCGACAAATATCAGAGGTGGTGAACCCAAATGCCCTAAGTCAGGGGGCATTGTAGTTCATACCGTCTACGTGGCGTCTGGTAAAGAGGACAGTCGCATATCTACGGGTCATCGACCGCTTACGCGATCAGTAACCAAGGCGCAGGAGCAGCAACAGAAGCTCCAAGAGATGATGAACGCTATGGCCGCACTTACAGGGCCAAAAGAAAACCCTGAAGCATTCTCAGATGAACGCCAAGAGGAAGAAACCGACGCCGAATTCCTTCGTCGGATATTGGAGAAGAAGGACAAAGAAGCTGCTGAACAAGCAGCCAACATACAGCGTATGGGCCTCCTCTTCCAAGACATGATAGGGATGATGATACAACAAGATGCTCCGGCTGAAGATCCCCCGATCGTCCTTGGTGACGATAGGGGAGAGACATCAAATCCTCCGCCAGCCCTATCAACAGCTAAGGAGGATACAATCTCCAAAGCTGATTTGGATGAGTACATCGCCCAACAAATACGGGCTCATCAGGCGGCCGAAGCAGCCGGCCAGGTCGTAAAAACGGGGTGGCCGTATCCGGGCTGGTACGATCAGATTAAGTACCCGCCAGGTTATACGATACCAAAATTCCATGTGTACAAGGGGACTGGCAACCCTCATCAACATGTTGCCCAGTTCAGGGCACTTTGCGGCAACACCGGCGGTGATGACAAGCTTTTGCTTCGCCAGTTTGTTGGAAGTTTATCAGATACGGCGTTCGAATGGTACTCTGAGCTCCCGAACGACTCTATTAAAACCTTCGCGGAGATGGATCTTTTGTTTACTCAGCGTTTTGCAAGTGCCAGTGAACGTACCCCGATAACAGCACTGATTAACGCCAGGGTAAAACCCGGCGAGACGTGGGTTCAGTACGCTATACGATTGCGGAACTTATGGTCGAAGTGTGAGTAGCGCATTGAAGAAGCTCCCGCGGTGGGTATGTTTGTGGGAACCCTTGATCCGCAAGCAACCATCTCACAATTTATGATGTTTTTCAAGGCAACTACCTTCCAGGCCTTGATTGACAAACTAACGCAAATGAATCAAATAGGCCAAAAACCCCCTCTTCCAAGGCCGGACTCCCGAAATGACAAAGGGAAGGGAAAAGCGATCGTCGTCGCTAATGCTCAACAACAACCGAGCGACTCGAAGCCGGTTGCTCGTCAAAATAATATGCGCCCGTACGTACCCCTTGAGGATAGGATGGGACGTCCTTATTCCTTTCCCCGCGATAAAACAAGAAGGTTATTCGAGCTAGCATTACGCAACAGACTCATAAATCTGCCGGATCCAAAACGTCCGTTGCAACCAAGTGACGTCAACGAGCCCAACTACTGTCCTTATCATCGAGTACTAGGCCATCCGATCGAAGATTGCTACGTTTTCAAGAATTGGCTTGAAAACCAGTACCGACAGGGCAAGTTCGCATTATCTGACAAATGGAAGGTGAATCCCCCACAGCCCCACACCTCTAAAGGGACGAATACGCCGGGGGCAACATGCTCCGTCATTGAAGAAGCTCCTTGGGAGGTTGTATTATCGGCCAAGACAAAGAGGATGCTAAACGATTTTCAGACATGTCCAGCAATCAAGTGGAAGAACCCGTTGGAACCGCAGGTCATTGAGGGGATGTTGAAGCCACGTCCAACTCCAAAGACCGATGATGGTGGTTCAAGCACTTGCAGCCAGCCGTCAAAATATTCCAAGAAGAAGAAGAAGAAATCTAAGAAGCCCGTGAAGCCTGGCGACAAGCGCACGGACTTACAAAAGCAAATTGACGCGCTGGATGAATACAACCAAAAGGCACGGACTCCCATTACGCTCCAAGAGTTCCTCAATCGCGTCTTTCAAGAAGAAGATGAGGGAGAAAGTTCATCGGATGAATCCGAGGAATATGTGGCGAGCTGTCATATGATTTCTGATTCGATCACGAACGATGAGGAGACTTCTTGCACTGGAACGCTGGGGGCAGATCTTGAACCAAAATTTCCGGAACTATCAGATGAAATGATTGACGCGTTCCTTAACGAAGCTCGACTGAAAAGTAAAGCTGATCGAGAACGCGAGACGGCTATATTCGAAAGGGCCAAGCGCCAGCGACTTGATGAAAGAGCTGAGATGATCCCGCTGGAGCAAAATGCCTCCACCGCTGACAAAAGCCAATTCAAGATGAGGAAAAAGTTTGCTAAGGCCATATCAATGGGCATGAAGCTACCATCCTCTAAAGGAAACATCGCCGGTGAAGTGGAAACGCACCCCTCCTATTGCTTATATCATCAAAAGATTTTGCACCCCACTCAAGAGTGCAAAGCTTTCGATGGATGGTGGCAAGGATATGTTGCTCATCAACAACGCTTTAAGCGGGAAAAGCGTAAAACTCGTCGAGAGCAAAGAAATACGACCGAAGGGATTAAAAGAACTACCGGCAATTGTCGCATGGTTAACACTGGCGGGTCACAAGTGCCTACATTCGGGAGCGATTCTGATGAAGAGCTGGAACTTGCCCCTCTCTTTAAAGAATCCACTTCGGGAAAAGAAGAAGAGCCGAAGGTCTGCGAAAATATCCGGCTGCGGAATCGGACGCTGCCTGAAAAGAACCTCGGACCCTTAAACAGAAAAGATAAAGGGAAAGAAAAGGTCTCTGAAGATATCGTCTTAGATGACCAAATTCTGGAGGAGCTAAGCGCCAACAACCCGCCGAAGAAGAATAAGGTGGATTACAACGTCTTAGCACATCTGAGGAAGCTGCCATCACAACTCAGCATTCTTGACGCCCTTTTGCTATCAAAAGAGGCGAGAGATTCGTTGATTAAGGCGCTCCAAGACCCAGAACAATTCCAAGCATGCCTGGCCGAGAAAAAGATGAAGGATGAGCTAGAGGAAGTGCACACTGCCGATGTCACTTTTGGCGATGAAGACCTTCTCCTTGGGACGTGCGAACACAACCGCCCTCTCTATTTCTCAGGATACTGCCATGATATAAAGATAGGCAAAATCCTGATCGATAACGGATCCTCTATTAATCTCCTCAATGTGCGGGTGTTAAAAGAAATCTGCATAAGCGTCCAGCACCTTGCTCATGACAAGATCACCATCTCCGGGTTCGACTCCCAGTCATCAAGAACTCTTGGGTCTGTAATACTGACGCTACGCTTCGGGCTACTCGTCATGGACATTAAGTTCCACGTCATAGACGCCAAGACATGCTACAACGCTTTGCTCGGCCGACCATGGTTACACGAGTACAACATCATCCCTTCTACACAACATCAGTGTATGAAGTATTTTAAGGATGGTTTCGAGTATATCGTGACGGGAGAACTGAACCCGTTCTCTGTGAACGAGGTCCGCAAATACGAAGATGCCAAATACTTCTTACCGGATTTCGAAGATACGGAGAAGTGTCACAAGCCGGAGAATAAAGCTAATGCCACCATCCCTGTCTTCTGCAGTGATACCGAGGAGGAAGAGGAGATAGTGTATTCGGGTCCGCCCCAACACAACAAGCCAGGACCGTCCGCCCCTACGTTGATCTTTGGTAGCGACTCAGAAGATGAGATCCATGCTGTATTCTCTGCTCGACCTTCAATACAAATGTTCGCTGATGAAGAGCAAAGTCTGCAAGTCGCCATGGTGCCGCTTGAACACCATAAAGAACTGGATGCACTTAATATTTACAATGTAGAAGAGCTACAAACGTTCTACATCCCTCCCAGGCGAGAAAGCGAGAAAGCAATTTTGTTCTACCGTTCTGAAGAAACCAAGGTAGAAAAAGAAATTTGGCATGGTGCGGATTCTACGCTCGACAGGCTTCAGCCCATCCGTCTCCCCAGATATTATACGGAAGGTTTGAAAAAGCTGCTGAAACGCCAGGGGATATCCTTCAAGCAGACCGTTCGAAAAGCCAAGTTCTATGATAAAGTCTGGAACATTCCCGGGATTCAACGCAAACTGCCTAACGGGAGAATGGAGACGAAAGGACTCGGATACATCCGGTCAAAGAAACGGGAGCTACTAAACAGCTGTTACGTCATGTATGACTTCGATGAAGAAGCAGATGCTCAATGGGAGGACGCTAATCCTAAGCCAGTGAAAGTTCCAGATGTAAAGGAGCCCAGTCCGTCGTTCGAGGAACAAATGGACAAACTTATAAAGAAAGCTGGTCAAAAAGTCCGATATGATCACAACCGTGAGACGGCCATCTACGAGAAAGCCAAGACGCAATGCCTTCTCCAACAGGCCGCAAAGGATGAAAATGCCGCTCCTTGTCAACCTGTTATAAAGAAGGCTCGGCGCAAAAGCAGAAATAAGTTGAAAGCCCAAAAAGGCGCTCAACAACAACAAAGCAGGGCTAAGAAGTCACGCAAACGGGAGTTGAGCGTTATTGATCTATCCCTCATGAAGAAAATGGGTCGAGCGTACTCATTTCCTCGGGACAAGACGAAGAAGATACTTGATCTTACTCTAAAACATCAGATGCTTACACTGCCGAAGTCCAAGCACCCCGAACAAGCAAGCGAAGTCTCTGGCCCAAACTATTGCTCTTACCATCGAGTAATAGGGCACCCGCTCGAAGACTGCTTCACCTTTAAGAATTGGGTCAAAGATCAGTACCAGCTCGGCAAGTTCGCTCTGTCTGACAACTGGAAGATAACGCCGCCACAGAAGCACGAGCCCAAGGCCACGAAAGAAGAACGGGTTCCACATTGGGATTGGAAGCGAATCCGTACTTGTCACGTGATAATGATATCAAAAGAAGAGCCCGAGGACATAGATGAGCTCCCTTGGTGCTTCAAAAACAGCAGCGACGAGGTAATCTCAGAGTTCCCACCAGCGCCGAAAGAGCTGGAAGATGGAATCCATACCACTGCAGATAACCTTAAGAAAATTGAGTTGGGGACGGCAAACGATCCACGACCGACATTCATCAGCGAGTTACTATCTGAAGAAAGGGTAGCTGCGTTAAAGGAGGTGCTTTTGCAGCATAGAGATTGCTTCGCGTGGAAGTATTCCGAAATGCCGGGACTAGATCCAGAAATTGCTGTACACAAATTGGCGATATCCCCGGACATCAAGCCGGTCAAACAGGTGCCGAGAAGAATGCGACTCGAGCTTGAGATGAGCATCAATGCCGAGGTCAAGAAGCTGATCGACTCTGACTTCATCCAGGAAGTTCAATACCGTGAATGGATCGCCAACATCGTCCCGGTGATGAAGAAAAATGGGACGGTGCGCATATGCGTGGACTTTCGGGATCTCAATAAAGCTTGCCCGAAGGATGATTTTCCAGTGCCAGTCACCGAACTGATGATAGACAATACGTCCACTCATGAGGTTTTCTCCTTCATGGACGGCTCATCAGGGTATAACCAGATAAAGATGCATCCAGAAGACCAGAAGCACACCGCCTTCAGGACTCCTCTGGGTATATTCTGCTACAAGGTGATGCCCTTCGGTTTAAAGAATGCCGGTACCACTTATCAAAGGGCCATGACGAAGATCTTCGATAACCTTATACACGAAATCGTCGAATGCTATATCGACGACCTCGTGGTTAAAAGCAAATCATACGAGGAACACCTTGAGCATTTGAAGACCGTATTTCAACGCCTTCGGCAATACAACTTGAAGATGAACCCGCTCAAGTGTGCATTCGGAGTTTCCTCGGGCAAATTCCTGGGATTCATCGTCCGACACCGGGGTATCGAAATAGATCCGTCAAAGATCAAGGCAATCATGGAAATGCCTCCGCCAAGGACTCTCAAACAGTTGCGGTCTCTCCAAGGAAAGCTCGCATGTATTCGGCGATTTATAGCCAACCTTTCAGGAAAGTGCCGTCCTTACAGCCACCTGATGAAGAAGGGAACCCCGTTCGTCTGGGACCAAAAATTCCAAAGCGCACTGGACGAAATTAAACAATACCTACAGAACCCGCCGGTGTTGGCTGCTCCGGTCAAAGGAAAGCCCCTCATTCTTTACACAACCGCCCTCGAAGGTTCTTTAGGCGCGTTATGGGCACAAGAGAATGATCAAGGGAAGGAAAGAGCACTCTATTACTTAAGTCGAGTTCTGCTGGGAGCAGAAAGCAATTACTCTCCCATTGAGAAGCACTGCCTGGCGCTAATCTTTGCGATAACAAAGCTCAGACATTACGCATTAGCACATGAAGTCCGTCTCATTTCGAAGGTGGACCCTCTCAAATATCTGATGTCAAAGGCCATATTGACGGGACGACTCGCTAAATGGGCCCTGCTCTTGATGGAGTTCTCGATAACGTATCAACCTCTCAAGGCAGTGAAAGGCCAGGCCATCACCGACTTCCTCGCTGAACATCCAATACCCGCCGATTCTCCTCTGAATTGCGATTTTCCAGTTGAACATGCGTTTGATACGATCGACGGTGATAATATCCGATGGGAGCTTTATTTCGACGGAGCATCTTCCGTGAAGAAGCGCAATCAAAGTACCCCTATAATTAAATCAGGGGTAGGACTCATCTTTATAACTCCACAAGGAGGGATAATGCGCTACGCGTTCTCTCTAACAGATCCGAGGACAAATAACGAAGCCGAATATGAAGCTCTGATAGCAGGCCTTGAGATCGCCATTGACATGGGAATTGAAAACCTCCTTATATACGGGGATTCTCAACTGGTCGTTAGTCAAGTAAACGGCGACTACCAAACATGCAAACCGGAATTGGTGAAATACGGTGAAAATGTGCAATAACTGTTGACCCAAATTCCCTTTTATACTTTGGAGAACATACCGCGTGCGGAAAATAGCAAAGCAGACGCGTTGACCAAACTTGCTAAAGAACTGGCTGACGAGAACCTCGACGACGGTAGAATCGTGGTACAAAGCCGTCGAGTGCTTGCCCCAGCAGAAATATCTCCGGAATCATCCGAAGAAAAAGGAGCGAACGAGCAGACAACCCTGCAAGTAAAAGATTGGGAAAATACCGAAGATTGGAGGGAAGTCTTCATAGATTACTTTAAATCCCACCGAATGCCTGAAGAAGCGTCCGCAAGACATCAGCTCATGAAACGAGCTCTGTCTTTCGCCTTCGTCAACGATACTCTGTACAAGAGGTCATTTGATTCTCTGTGGCTGAGATGCCTAGGACCTGACGAAGCGAAAAGGGTCGTCCAGGAAGTTCACGACGGACTCTGCGGTTCTCACCAAGCAGGCCCAAAGATAAAGTTGAAGATCAAACGGATGGGCTACTATTGGCCCACGATGATCCAGGACTGCCTCGAATATGCGAAGCAATGCCACTCATGCCAAATTCATGGGAACTTCATCCATCAGCATTCGAATCCACTACATCCAACTGTGGCTAGCTGGCCATTCGAAATGTAGGGGACTGATATAGTCGACCCCATCGAACCAGCATCGTCTAGAAGACATCGTTTCATCCCAGCGACGACTGACTACTTCTCTAAGTGGGCAGAAGCGGTACCGCTGAGGGAAGGAAAGACGGAGAATATCCTCCACTTCTTCAAGACGCACGTCATATATCGGTTTGGAACTCCGCGACGGATCATCTCCGATAACGGGCTAGCTTACAGAAGCCACAAGATCAGTCGCTTTGCGCAACAACATAATATAGACCGGAGATATTTCTCGGTTTATAATCCGCGAGCTAACGGTCTAGCCGAGGCCTTCAACAAGACCTTGACAAAGATCATGAAGAAAACAGTGTCACGAAATAAGATGGACTGGCACGAAAGGATACAAGAGGCTCTCTGGGCATATTGAACCACGTTCAAGACAGCCACTAACACAACGCCATATGCGTTGGTATTCGGTACAGAAGCAGTACTCCCCCCCGAGATAGAGTTACCCTCTCTACGAGTGGCAGTCCATTACAAGCTAACGGACGAAGAAAATGCTCACCTTCGGCTTGAGGAGCTTGACGCCCTTGATGAAACCCGGCTCATAGCGCAGCAAAATCTGGAAGCTTATAAAGCAAAGATGACGCGCTCATATGAGAGATTGATCCGACCGAGGACATTTCGCCAAGGCGAACTTGTGTTAGTGGTCAAAAGGCCTATGATCCCCAATCGCGCCAAGCGGGGAAAATTCGAGCCAAACTATGAAGGCCCATACATCATAAATAAGGTCTACCAAGGTGGGGCCTATCTACTCATGGACATGCACGGTGAAAGGCCTTTCAGGCTGATAAACGGTCGCTTCCTAAAGAAATACTATGCTTAATGAGCCGCAGCCTAGGTCAATGGTAGATGACGACGACTATGTCCGCTCACTATCTTCCTAAGCTCAAACTCCATCAGTAGTAGCCAGCCTTCTCAAACGTCGGACCGAAATGTCCTTAAACTAATAGCACACCGAAACGTCTTTAAACTACTACCGCAGCATCTTTAGGCTGACAAGATATAAAAAAATATAAAAATAAAAAGAATAAAAAAAACGGTATGTCAATAAGCAAAAAGGGCATGGATGAAAACCCGAAAGGGCTCCGTGAGTAAAATCAGCAGGGCTACCGGCGAGTGTTCGTGAAAACCCGAAAGGGCGCGACCTCGTAAAAAAAAGAGAAAAAGAAAATAAAAAGAATAAAAAAACGGTATGTCCATAAGCAAAATGGGCACGGATGAAAACCCGAAAGGGCTCCGTGAGTAAAAACAGCAGGACTACCGGCGAGTGTTTGTGAAAACTCGAAAGGGCGCAACCTCGTCAAAAGACACTTACAGGGTCCCCTCGACCTTGTAAGGAGAAACCACCCGCGTGAGATCCTTACGACTCACAAGGGAGCAACACACTTAGAGATCCTCACGATTCCTAGGGAGAAAATACACCCGCGAGATCCTCACGACTCGTGAGGAGAACTCTCTTATGGGACCCTCACGGCTCATAAGATTTGAAAGTCTTAAGTTACAGAGACCTAAACCTGTGCTTAAGCAACCCCCACAACTTCCGATATTGCCCTACAAGTGGCTCAATACTGACCCTTGTATACAATCCACGGGCGCGAATAAACATTTCCCTAACCAAGATCCATCCGTGACGGAGGATATGTTCGCACGACCCTTGTAGGTCCTCTCGATTTACAAGGAGAAAACCCTCCTGTAGGATCCTTACGACTTACAGAGGAAACAAACGCTTAGAAATCCTCACAATTCCTAAGAAGAAAATACACCTATAAGATCCTCATGACTTGTAGGGAGGAATACCTTTGTGAGACCCTTACGGCTCATGAAGTTAAAAGCCTTAGTCGACAGCGCCTTAACCCTGTTCGCTAAGCCATCTTTGTTCGACATCGACGGAGGCAGATGATGATTCGCTCCTGGTAATAGCCCAGTTGTAGCGGTGCTGATGCCGAAATCGGCTTACGGCGAAAAGCCAGTAGGCCGCACATGCATACGAAATAGCCGAAATGATGGGGCAACTTGTAATAAAAAGCAACAAGTAAAATGTATGCATGCAAAATAGCCGAAATGATTGGGCAACTCGCAATAAAAAACAGCGAGTAAAAATAAAATAAATAGCCGAAATGATTGGGCACCGCGAAAAATAGCCGAAATGATTGGGTAATCGCGACCTTCGCGATATAAAAGCTGAAATGATAGAGCATCGCGGAGATAAAACAAAAAAATGATGATAAAATTTTGGCCCTACAGTTAAGATCACATCGATCCCTGTATACAATCCAAGGGTGTAAACAGAAAGGGAACCATACTTTCCCAGCAGGCTCCGCCAGAAGACGAAGCCAAACCTCGACGGTTCATTCCAACTCCGAAGAAACCAGTGTCTTCAGCAAACTCCTCGACTCACGGATACAAACACTCCTTGACGAGAGCCTCTTGATCCGCATCGACTCGCAGAGCCACCAGTGCCTCCGTGGGAAATTCTCGACTCGTTTCAAACCCCAAGGAAACAAATAATCCTTGGCGCTTGGGAAACAAATAATCCCTAGCAAACACCTCGACTCACGGATACAAACACTCCTTGACGAGAGCCTCCTGATCCGCGTCGACTCGCAGAGCAACCAGTGCTTCCGTGGGAAATTCTCGACTCATTTCAAACCCCAAGGAAACAAATAATCCTTGGCGCTAGGGAAACAAATAATCCTTAGCAAATTCCTCGACTCACGGATACAAACACTCCTTGACGAGAGCCTCCTGATCCACGTCGACTCGCAGAGCCACCAGTGCTTCCGTGGGAAATTCTCGACTCGTTTCAAACCCCAAGGAAACAAATAATCCTTGGCGCTAGGGAAACAAATAATCCTTAGCAAATTCCTCGACTCACGGATACAAACACTCCTTGACGAGAGCCTCCTGATCCGCGTCGACTCGCAGAGCCACCAGTGCCTCCGTGGGAAATCCTCGACTCGTTTCAAACCCCAAGGAAACAAATAATCCTTGGCGCTAGGGAAACAAATAATCCTTAGCAAATTCCTCGACTCACGGATACAAACACTCCTTGACGAGAGCCTCCTGATCCGCGTCGACTCGCAGAGCCACCGGTGCTTCCGTGGGAAATCCTCGACTCGTTTCAAACCCCAAGGAAACAAATAATCCTTGGCGCTAGGGAAACAAATAATCCCTAGCAAATTCCTCGACTCACGGATACAAACACTCCTTGACGAGAGCCTCCTGATTCGCGTCAGCTCGCAGAGAAACCAGTGTCTCCGCAGGAAATTCCCGATTCGTCTCAAATTGCAAGATGAAGCCCCAGGTAGCAGGAATCAAAAAGCTTGCTTCCTGAACAATGGGACCCTGCAAGTCGATCCAAAAAGATGTCTTACATACTGTTCACGGGTCTCACTCTCCAAAGTCGAATCTCAACAAGGAGGGAAACAACCGCTTACGGGCCCTCTCGACTCGTAAGAGGGAAAAATTCTCTTATAGGATCCTTACGACTTGTAAGAGAAAACACACTTAGGAATCCACACGATTCCTAAGGAGAAAATCCACCTATGAGATCCTCTCGATCCGTAGGAAGAAAAGTCTCTATGAGACCCTCACGGCTCATAGAGTTGAAAAGTCTTAGGCAGCAGATCTGAACCTGCGGTCTAAGCCATCGCTATCTCTTGAAAAAAAATAACTAAGTTATCTGCCAATTAGGTTTATCAAAGATAACATGCTGATAATAAGAGAAGGCAGAAAGCAAAAGAGCATACAAGACATTGCAAAAGAAAATGTGTATCTTTATTCATTGACTTCAATCAAATACAAGATGAATCGTACAAAAGAATAAAGAATGGATACATATTATTTAAAAGGAAAATTTTACAAATACATTGATACAAAGGCAGCTATTGGGAAGGAAGCGTCTTAAGTAGCTTTATCAGTTGTTCGTACACCTCCTTCCATGCCTTTTCCTGATTGGCCACCACTGCCAACTCCGCCTCCACTTGGGCCCGTTGCTGTGCGACAGATGCAAGCTGATCCCTGACGGCCTGATGAGCAGCTTCACGGCCTGGAGTGTCATGCTCGGCGACATCAAGTGCCCGCTTCAGTCTCAGCCCATTTGATATGCGCTCCAGAAGGCCCTCGAAGACGGCCTTTGCCTCAGCGGCGTTTGCCTCAACTTCAGCACGCAGGCGAGCAGTTTTGCTTGAAGATTCTTGGCACTCCTTCAGCCTCAAAGCTGCTTCTTGTTCCAAATGACGGAAATGAGAAGTGCTTTGCTCGAGCCATGCTCCCCGTTGAGTGCTCAAGGCCAAAGTCTCGGGGGATAGGCGCATCGACTCCAGCTGATGAAGGCGAGCCTCAATCTCCCGACAATAGTTAACCCAAGAGGCGATAATACCCTCGTCATGGAAGGTGGCAAATATCACCAACATCGGGTTAACCGTCGTAGCGAAGTCCTCAGCAGATGTAGGAGCCTCGACGTCGAGTTCCTCGATGTAGTCGCTCAACATGCGCAGACTATTCGCTGCACCTTTTGAGGACGGACGTCTCTGGGAAGGGCCGCCCGGTATTGTAATACGAGACTCAAAAGGCACCGAGACTGGAACGACAGCTGAAAAGGACAAAATGTGATTAGATGATGATTCAATAGATACGGAGAAAGTCATGGATAAGATAGTTTACTATACCGGTTGAAGCAAGTGGCAAGGCCGGAAGGGCCGGTGGCGCAACCGATCTTTCTTCTCCCCCTTCAATTCGTAACACTGCGGTCAAGACAAGAGAGAGTTAGAAATAATTCTACCACTGAAAAAACAAAGATATCAATCGAGAACGGTACTCACCAGCGCCACCAGAGGGGGAGGCGAATTCAGATGGGAAGGAGAAGTGTGGGAGCAACACTTGATAGAGATGGTCAAAAAGCACTCCTGAAAGACACAACAGTATAACTTTAGTACACAAATTATGCGTCTGGAAGATAAGACTAATAAATTGCAAACCCATACCTTCCAACATCTTCGAGGGTATGAGAGAGAGTTAAGAGGTGACCACCGCCAAGGCAGTCGTTGAAGGCGCTCCCTCGAGCAGTGGGGCATCGGCACTGGCTGCACCTGCGTTACGAAAAGATGAACTTGTCAGAAAGGATTATGAGGTAAAGAAAGACAGAAACCTGAGATTTACCTGATGAGCTACCAGCTGAAACGGAGGCGACTCCCTCTTCTATTGACATGAGGCCACCGCCCGTGGCCTCATCACCCGACTCGATGGGAACCGTAGTCGTGCTCGCGCGGCCAGGAGACGGCGGAAGATCGTAGACGGGGAGGGCAATGATTGGAGCATTGCCGGACTCTTGAGAGAGAGTGGCTAACTCTTCCCCAAGAGTCGTACCCATCTTACCCGCTACTTCTTCGGGCTCCGCCGTCTCCATCGGATCATCCACCGTCACCACGAGGTCGCCGGCCTCAAGCGCCTCGTCCGCCACCACCCTCGGTTCAGTTGTAATGATCATTTCATCTGCCGC
The DNA here is from genome assembly GCA_030015575.1 of Agapanthus africanus. NCBI lineage: Eukaryota > Viridiplantae > Streptophyta > Magnoliopsida > Asparagales > Amaryllidaceae > Agapanthus > Agapanthus africanus. The sequence continues at coordinate 364,102,175 of CM057351.1, read as the reverse complement.
CACTTTAGGCTGGGCATCAATGACCCTCTCAGCTGCAGACCCCTCAACCTCCATCTCGGGCCCCGAAGCCTCGGCGACGTTGCTCACTGTCGGCTCAGGCTCGGTAGGAGCTGCCTCCTCTGTCTCCTTTGGATCAACGGTTTCCGCCTCCCCCTCGATCGGACTTGGCCCTGCAAGATAAGAGATATAAGGACCAATGGCATTAAAATCCTTATAACAAAAACTCTGAGAGAAATATTACCTGAAGCGGATTTACCGTTTGCGCTCCGAACTGCGCGTGCCACCTCTCTGCGGGTAGTGGATAGGGCGACAGGGGCCTCTTCGGATGGAGTATCAGCGCGAGGGACGGTGCTGGGGCCTGCTCCCACAGCCAAGGCAGCCCTGCGCGCCTTCACCTCACGCCTTAGCCGCTTTCTTTCCTCCCGAGCTGTCACAATGGACCTCTGTAATGCCTCTTTCACCGCGGCATCGTCATCCGTAAACAAAGACACCTCCAGAGCCTTTAAAGCGTCTCTCATCGGCTCCTCAAGACGAACTTCTTGCGGTAACCCCGAGGAAACAGGAACGTCGGCAGCCGGTAGGACATCTGCATCACTTGGCGGGAACGACATTGAGGTTCCTTTGATTAAAAGGGAAAGGTTAGATTGACCATAACACAAGGGAAATGAAAACTTAATGAATCGAAACTTACTAAGGCCCATGGATGCTCTAAGACGTTCCTCCTCCTGCAAAGTCTTCAGAGAAGCGGCAATGGCTTCTTCATCAGTGATGCCTGTTGAAAGAAAAGAAAGAAAAGCGTTAGTCAAAGGCAATGAAGAGGATATGTTGCAATAAAGAAAAGGCGACTAGTAGTTACCTGATTGCGCAAGCTTAGCTAGCCACGCGTCACGCTTCGCCAACCACGCCGAAGCTTCGAGAGCAGCCTCCAAGTCGGTATCGTCTGGCGGCGGCATCACTAATCCTTCGTTAGTCCCGTATTCGATCAGGCCCTCGGCATAGGGAGCATGGGGTTCCTGACCGAACACGACGTCCGCAGCGAAGAGCGACTTCTTTTTCTTTTGCCCTTCGACCCTAGGCTCACGTGGGATCGACTTCCGCTTAACAGCTACTTTGGGACGACGGGTCCCGATGTCCGCACCCACGCCAGACTCCGGCGAGGATACAACCACTGTCTCCACTGGAGCACAGGGTGCGGGAGGTGCATCTGTGATATCAGGGAGCGGCAACTCACGTGGGGGACTTGGCGCACGCGATGGTCTGCCCCCGGCATCTTTTAGAGGAGGAAGCACCGGGGTCCTTGGCACTAAGGGAGCGTTATGGTTGGTGCCGGGAGGTGTTTCTTTACGGTCGATCAACACTCGCCTCTCTTCCTTTATAACGGCCCCCGTCGCATGATTGTACCACTCTTTATATACATTAAGAAGTCTTGGAGCGCAGGCCGGCGCGCTGATGAAAAAACGAGAACCCGTGTTCAGGCGCATGAAGTGATGTAACGCGTTCTCCATCCCTTCTTCAGTGACAGCAGGTTCCAGTAAGAAAGCTTCCAGGGGTACCCCTTGATCGTAGCCCAGTTGTTGGGTGAAACGACGCGGGTTATATCTCATGAAAATTGCCGCACCGCACTGCCTGAAGACTAGGAAGCCCGGTCTAATAGAATACAAGTGGAGGGTCTCCCGGGCCGTCAACACTGAAGCTCCATCCTTAAAGGAGTCCTGTAATGGTCGCACCGCAGTGGTGGACGCTTTTCCAATGGTTAATACCTTGTCAATGAAGGACATCCCGACTCTAACGGTGTAAGGGCGAAGCAGTAAACCCTTGGCGTTCCGTGGTGAAGGGGTCACGATTGATGCGCCAATCAACTGAATAATGCGAGGGAAACCACACTTGTCAAAGAACGAGAGCCTTTTATGCATGCCGAAGACACCCGCCGTATGTAGCTCGAACCACGACATAAAGTAGTGCATCGGGAAGACCACGTGCAATACCCCGGGCTCGTTAGCATCCGCTGCTCGGTTTAGACCATGATATAGGTGCGCCAAGCTAGCGATCCCAACAGCCACCTTTACCCCGATGGCCATCCGGTGGGCTGGGTAAAAGACAGAGGGCCACATACGATGAGAGTGCATTGGGATCGCAAACCAGCTCAGCCACAATCCAAGAAATCCTAAGAAAAAGGCCTCCTCATCCATTCCAGGGGCCGCAATTTCTGCAAATGACATGGTAGGGAAGTCCGGAAGAAAAAAACCCTTTTCATCTATCTCCTTCTCCGGTAGGTTGTCCACACCTAAACCGAAAGGGTCATCCAGATTGGCAAACTTGGCAGCCTCTGAAGAGAGGACGCTTGGACGAAGGAACCGAGCGATGAAATCTTCAAAGTTAACCCCCCGACTCCCATATTCGATAAAAAGAGATTCATAGATGTTCAACACCTTAATCAAACTTGGGAATTGATGTTGAACGGCATTCTCCGGTGTGACCCCCCTTACCACTGGCCTAGCACCAAAGACGTACACATCTGTCGGGAGCAGCTCCTCATAATGTTCTCCCATGACTGGTAGACCGGATACCTCCGTGAACTCCTCCAAAGAGATGGACACTTCCCGATCCATGGCAAGGAAAGTGTGGTTGGGAATGTTCCACTGCTCCAGGAAAGCCTTAAACCACCAGGTGGGGAGCGTGGGATACTGGAAGAGAGAGACGTAGACCGCGGTGTACAATCCTAATCTTATCAACTGCGACTTTTTCGTCGACAGGATGTACCGGGCCCACGGCAGGTAGCCAATCGGATGGCGGGGGATCAGACCAATGTTATATGATTGCCCCCAGGGTCTCGCCTCGCCCTGACAGATATGACGTCCTAGGATATCCAAGACCATAGGACGTTGGACCGGAACCGCATCCATAGCGGGATGAAGAAAGCTGTTCGCGGTCCAATCAACCATCTCCACGGCATACTGCACCGAGGGTGGGGTAGCATAATGAATTGCCGTGATGGGCTCGGACGGCACTGCGCATGTGAAGCTGCGTCGACCCATGATGATCTGGTTATACCAAGACCCCCAAAGGTGGAGGTTCTTGTACTCTGGGTCGTAGTCTCTAATCATGGTCAGGACTTCATGGTCCAAGGGCGCCTCGGGAAATCCCTCCTCCGAGCGGACGAACGGGAATGAAGTGTCTAGAGACATGATCGCTGCAAAAGAACAATTTAGCCGTTAGTGTTGTAATTCCAACGTTTGGCGTCTAAAGAAGAAAATGCATTAATTAAATTAAATTAAAATTAATTAAGTACACCACACAGCAGTGCAGTGAGTAGGACACCAAAGAGGGACCCACAAAATCTGGATGACAATACGTCAGTTAATAAGACAACCTCATCATTGGATGAGATTGTCAGTTGGTCCCCAGGAAAACATTCCCATTTAAAAAAAGGGGGGGAAGAATCCCTAGAGACAAAGAAAAAATCTCCTCTTTCAGAGCAAAGCTCTATCACAGAGTGACACTTGTCAAACTCTGATCTCAGAGAAATAAGATTCCTTAAAAGAGCATAGCTCTATGGTCCATCAGAAAATGTTACCCCTAAAAGAATTAGAATTTTTGGAATCTTGGAAAATCCATGAAAAACTTGTGAAATTTTTTCATTTTTCATTTTTCAGATCTAAAAGATCTACAGATGATTCAAAAAGCAAAGCTCTGTTCATGGGTTAGAACCCATGAACAAGATCTCTACAGATCTATAAGTTCTTAAGAGCAAAGCTCTGTTTATGAAACCCCAATGGGGATCTCTTTAGATCAAAAGATCTGTGAGAGCAAAGCTCTTTGGTTGAAGATTAAGTTCAATTAAGTTTAATTAATTTTACCTAAAGTTTTGACTTTAGAAATGAGCAAAGCTCTGAAAGTTCTTGAATGAGAGCAAAGTTCCGGGAAATAAAAATCTTGAAATGATAAGATTTTTTTAAGGGCCAGAGGTCCTATTTATAAGGCGCTTGCGCCCTTTGAGCTCATCCCTTGATCTAACGATCAGGAGTTTGCCACCGTTGCACTCACGTGTGCGCCACGTGAGCGCAACGGTGGGGGGGCATTTGTTTCGCCCAATCAGAGCAAAGCTCTGTTGAAATTCAAAATTCAAAATTTTGAAGCTATGCTTCAAATCTTGGGCGCAACGCGCCACATGTCAGGCGCTGATACGTCAGCGCAGCGCCCAAGAAGGCACGCCCAATCAGAGCAAAGCTCTATTTTAAGCAAAATTAAAGGAAGCAACGCTTCAGTTGCGCATGCACTGCGCTGCGCGACACGTGTCAGCGCAGATGCGCTCGCGCAGTTGCGCTGCGCGACACGTGTCAGCGCAGTTGCGCCAGCGCAGTTGCGCAGCGCTGTGCGCTGCGCGACACGTGTCATGCGCTGGGGCATTTGCGCCAAACAGAATTAAGATTTTAAAGAAATCTTTCTGTTCTTCTTAAAACAAGAAGATTTTCTCCTGTAAAACAGAAGCCCTTGGATCAAAAATCCAACGGTGGGGAAAATTCCCCAAATCACTCAGAGAAAGATCTCTTCAACAAAATTAACTAATTTATGTGCACTATAAAAGAGACCCCAGATCTCAATTCAAAGGCATCAACATTTTCTTGAAAAAAGTCAAGAGCTTCAAACAGAGAGAGAATTCTGAGAAAATTTCAAAGAAAAAGGTAAAAACCTTCACGAGAGAAAAGAAATCTTTTTTAATAAATCATTGATCTAAAAACCAGATCAATGTTCTTCACATAATAAACAGTGTTTTGCACTTCTCATAAACCACTGGTTCTTTAAAAACAAGAAAACAACAAAATAAAAATAGTGCTTTGCACTTTTATGAACCTCTGGTTCTTGAAACAAAAAGAAAAACTTATTTTTCTTTGATCTAAATTAGATCAAGAAATTAAATAGTGCTCTGCACTTCTGTTCTTGAATCTAAAAAGATTCTTAGTGCTTTGCACTTCCAAACTGCGCTGTTGCGCTCTTGAGAGAGCGCCACGTGTCAGCTACAGAACAACTTGTGCTACGCGCTCTTGAAATAGAGCTTTGCTCTCTGGAATTGGCGCAACTCACCAAAGCGTGCCGCGTGTCAGCAGCGCAACAGCGCAGCGCACTGCGCCGTTGCGCTTGCGCTCACCAGAGCATGACACGTGTCCTCACCACAAACGCTTGCGCTCAGTGATTGGCGCAAAGCGCCTGACAAATGCAATGCATTTCTTCCCCTGAAGGGCCAGGCCCAATTAAAAGACCAAACATGCCTAATTAAATTGATGCTCTGCATCATTTACAAACGGGTAGAGCCCAAACAAAATAATAAAAATGCTATGCAGATGCCTTGCAGAGTCCCAAAATAAATTGATGCTCTCCATCTTTTATGGGCAGACCCCAAAAAAAAAAAAAATAATAGAAAATAATGCAATGCATTATTTAAAAATGGGCCAAGCCTTAACACAGGTCTAACAGACCAAAAACAAATAAAAGGCGTCGAATACTTTGGACTTAGCCCAATTATGGCCGTAAGTCCTCAAATTAAATTGACTGAGCGATATTGCTCCCTTAAATAAATTTATATCCGGTTCGAGGGTACATCTCCGAGCTCCTCCGACACCTCTCGTTGTAATCCTTCAACGACGTCAGAGAGGCGACGGGTCCCAACAACCACACATGAATATTGGACCGAAACGTCCTTAAACTAATGTCGGACCACCACGTCCCTAAACTGGAGCATGGACCACCACGTCCCTAAACTGGAGCATGGACCGCAACGTCCCTAAACTACCTATGGACCACTACGTCCCTAAGCTGGAACAATAGAGCCTCCAAATGCTCTTTTGCCGGATCTAAACGATCCCGTTTAAGTTGATCTTAGCCCCCAAACACGGCTAACGTATTCTTAAATATTCAAACGGACTATAAAACTCCAAATCAACCTTGGTTCAAGGGTACATCTCTGAACTCCTCTGACATCTGCCGTTGTAATCCTTCAACGACGTTAGAGAGGTGACGAGTCCCGATGGCCAGATATTAAATGGATTATCACGTTAAGTTGATCTTAGTCTCAAACAGGACTATCTTCTCCTTAACGAACGTTTAAGTTGATCTTAGCCGCAACGCGACTAATGCATCCTTAAACTAAAAACACCAAACCCAAATCTAAGTAAATACGGATTTGGACTAATCCACGTTCTACGGGCGACGGCATTACTCAGTCTCCGTATACAATCCACGGGAAACCACAAACAAAACAAACACACACAACATGAAGTGAAATTCTGGAGAAGGAGAAAGTTGTTACCGCGATGCGGTAGTGTAATTAACTGCAGGGGCTTGCGCCTGCAGGGAAGAGCATCCCCACAATCAAAAACCCCTCAAGCGAGGGGGAATCTGACGAAATCTGCTACATCGGCCGCATCCGTCTAAACCTCCGATACACGGTGCCATAAATCAACTTGGCATCTTCGGAGAGGTGGACGGATAAAACCAAATAGCATCTGCCCCGAATCTCAGCGTCAGGACATCGCAGTCTTGTGCGCCGTCTTTCGGAGGGGAACATGAGCGTTCGGGGGTGGATCCCGCCCCGGGGCCTAGCAGAGCGCCGGGCCAGAAGCGGGCTCGAATTCTGGAGGACCCAGTCTCGGAGGAGGAGATCGGCTCCCCATCGGAGCCGCTTTAGAGGGGTTCCTGGAGGTCTTCCCGGGGCCCGCCCTCGCCGATCATGGTGGAGGGGGGCCTCCAGTTTGCGGTGCCCTCGGGGCTATCCGTCGCGGATAGCCTGTTACACGAAATAGAGACGTCGACAGGGGATAGGGTCCCGGGGAGGACTTTCAGGGTCCAGATGGCGTCCATCGCCCAGGAGTCCGTGCAGGTAAGTGTCGGCTGTTTGAGAGCTATCCATCGCGGATAGCCTGTTGCACGAAATAGAGACATCGACAGGGGGCAGGGTCCCCGGGGGGACCTTCAAGGCCCAGATGGCGTCCATCGCCCAGGAGTCCGTGCAAGTAAGTGCTCGGCTGTTTGAGAGATTTGGTGCTTCCTTCGTCTCCCTGACCTCTTTCTTCTTATTATTTTTTTCAGGTCCTCCAACAAGTTGCCCTTGCCTTACGCATGGAGGCCGAGGTGATAGCCCCGGCGATGAAGGCCGCGGACCGGCTTGCCTCGCTGAAAGAGAGCTCCAAGCGGGAGCTGGAGGCGGCGATGGCGAGGGTTGCCGCCCTGGAGGGCGAGGTGGAGGCCGGGAAACGGGAGGCTGCCCGGCACCGCGAGACCACCGTGGCCGCCGAGGTTAAGCTTGAGGACGCTCAGGCGCTCGCCGGCAACCTGAAAAAGACGGTGAGGACCCTCCGAAAGGAGCTGGGGGCGGCGGTCAAGGCGGCGGAGCAGGCCGTGCTCTCGGTGGCGAGGCGGTGGAGGGCTATAAGAAGTCGAAGGACTTCTACGATGACTTAGCCGTGGCCACTACCCGCATCTGGCACGAGGCCCTCGACGCCGTCAAGGCTCGGATGCCGGAGTTCGCCGATGAAGAGCTCCGGGCCGAATACCCCCACGCGGACGTCGATGAGCAGGGGGAAGAGATTCCTGACGAGGAGTTGGCCGAGGACCCTGCTCGACTCGTGGTAGATATCGAGGACCCCGAGGTCGTGCCTGGCCCCGAAGCCTAAAGCCCCCGTCTTCCTCCTTCTTTTATTTTGTTGCTTCTGGAATTTTTGTAAGCCTCCGGGCAGTCTGTAAGGCTGGGGAGCCTAAAATACCCTTTGTAAAGACTTCTCTTTTGGTAATAAAACTTTTTTTTGGTTTCATCGGTTTGCACTTTATCTTTTGTTTGTGAAGAATGCTCGTAAGATATCTTTGCTTGCATTGTTGGGCTTCCATGTTATGTCGGCTATCTGTCTAGCGATCGTTCGTCGAGTTGACCGATCATTTGCCAAGTGTGCCAAGCGCTGCTGAGAAGGAGGTATCTCCATGGCCCCGAAGTCGAGAGGGGATCGCTCAGACTTGGATAGACCTGATCGCTCAGACATGTTTGATCGGAACGTTCCTTTAAGCTTGATGGAACTGACGAGGAGGAGGTGTAGTTTGTGGTCCTCCAGGTGGTGGAGCAGGTAGTGTAAGTCTTGGAGCAGGTGCCTGAAGGGCTGGTCGCTGCGGGTAAGTGATTGCTGGCCTGGGTGCAACAACTGGGTTTTGTCTTTGGGGACAAGACCCAATATCATGAGCAGCTGAGCTGCAGACTAAGTAAAGACGGTTAGCTCGCCGGCAGTCTTTCATCATATGTCCAGTTCTCTTGCAGTAGGTACAAATGGCTGGGCTAGGACGGCTGTTCGGTACTCCCGGTCGCCTTGGCACAAAAGATGGCCTTGACGAGACTCCTCCTGCCATATGGTTGGCAGGACGCTTAACTCCTGCAGACTGAGGTTTGCCCCTCGCCTTTACCACTGCCTCATATCGGCGGGAAGCTTTCAGAGCCGATTCATGAGTCGGAAAATCTCCTGTGGCCAGTGCAGCCTAGATCTCTGAATCCAAACCTTGTTGAAATCGACGGGCTCTGATCTCATCCGTCGGTATCAGGTGTGCCGCAAATCTATTTAAAGTATTGTGTTAGCTGTGTAGTATGTGATATATTGAACAATTCGAATTGTTGAGACATATCTTACCGACTAAGTATGGTGAACTCAGCATTATATTCATCTACCGACTTGGTCCACATCGAATCTTGTTGCAGATGAATGAAATGCTGTTCCATGTCGAACCTGGCAGTCTCAGGGAAGTACTTAGCATCGAACATGTCGCGGAAAGTCTTCCATTCGATGGGTTGTTCAAGACGGCTTTCTTCCGCCTTCCACCAGTTCCGTGCATTGTCCGTGAGCTGCAGTTTTGCAACACGAACCGAAGCCATTTCTGGCACTTGTGCTGCGGCCAGATCATCTTCGATACTCTGAACCCATTCCTCAGCTTCCAGTGGGCTTTCCTTTCCTGCAAACTGTTTGGTGGTGCAAAGCCCTGAATTGCTTCACCCCAGGTGCTTCTCCCTCGGGACGGTTCATTAAAAGAGCAGTCTACTGCTGCCGTCCCTCGAGGAGGCTGCGGATTACCTCAAGCAGAACCGTTTGCTCATTGAGCGGAGTAGGGACGACATGTGTGAGTGGTAATGGTGGAGGTGTATTGTTGACATTGGTGCTGGTGTTGTTTGGGGAATGCATAACTTTGAAGAAAAATTTGGGTTAGGACAGATTCAAAGTACATGAAATGATAAGATTCAAAGAGTATGAATTGTACAGAATGTTTTAGTTGCTGGTTTTTGTGTTATATTGCTTAGGTTGTTCACGCAGAACAGAACTGCATGGTAGGGATTTATACAGCTCGAACCTGCATGGGCCGCCAACAAATCCTGTCACGCCCCGCTTCCCAGTATACGGGCAGAGGACGCGACGAGGCCGCTACGTATTTACTCTGAAGTAAATACGCTAAGAGTATCTAAGCAATATAAATATAAATGCACAAGAGACAAGATATAATAAAACAGCAAATTTATTTATTCACATTCTTTTGAACAATGCATGGAAAGTAAATACATCTAATGAAAGCAATGTCTAAACAGTGGCATAACAGAAAAGAAAAGTACTGAAATAAAAGTGTACAATGTGGCTATAGCTCTGGATCGTATGCAAGCTGGTCCAAGTCCTCGCTGGTAGGCTCGATCTCCTGAGTGTCCAGATCACCTGACAACATTCCAAAGAAGAAAGAAAAGGAATGTCGTCAGCGAACAATCGCTCGGTAAGTCCCGAAGATAAGGGAGAAATAAAATAGACAGAGGGAGATAGTAGCTTTTAAAGTTGTATTATATTGTATTAGTATTAACGTTGTTGTTTGTAGCTTGGTACAGAAGGATACTAGTGTATACGAGAGGAGTCTCTATATGCCAGAGACTAGAGCAAATGGAAGTACAAGGAACCGTTATGCCACGGTACAACATCAACGAAATACAGGTTATGTGTCTTAATCTTGCAATCTCGTGCCACTTCTAACACCTTCCGTACCAATCTACCCCTTAACCCCCGCGATATCTTGTTTGTATTGTTTGTGTTGTATTGTAACTTGTATTGTCTTGTATAGATGGATGACTTGCCGAAACCATGATATCAGTAAATGGATGTAACTGGAGAATCATGTATATGGAAGTATATACATAGTTCGGTTCAGTCAATACAGATTGAATAGATTGAATATACGTATTCATAGATTCATGTTGGATTGTAGATTGTACTTGAATTATATTCAAGTCAGATTATTTATAATGAGACTCAGTCTGAGTCAGAACAATTAGAAAAGAAATTGAAGTTCTGAATTAGGTTTTGATGTTATCGGTAACCGCTGCGCATGGGCGGCAGGATTTGTGTCATTTTCAAAGACGATTACCGTGTTTATAACACCGTTGTTAAGCTGTCTACCTTAAATAGGCAAGCACCCACTTCTCCGGCTCTCTAAGGCTCAAGAGATTGGTCCCGCTTAAACCTATATTTACTAGGGTCCTTAGGATAATTTATAGAACTTGAGGGGGTTTTATGTAAAAATACTTTTGTATAATTTTCAAAATACACCCCAAATATTTAATTATCGTCTTTAGAGTTATCATAGATGTAGATTTTATACTTGTGGTATTTCTAGGGAAAATAACCTATTTTTCATAATACATGATATTTAATTGTGATATTGAACTTGTATGGATTTCATGGAATTTTAATGTAAAGTGATTCTTGTGATTTTTTTAAAAAAAGTTGGAATATTTATATTACCACAAAATAGATATTTTAATGACACACACACACACACACACATATATATTTATTTATATAAAAATAATTTTAATATATATTATATTTCTGGAAATCTCATTTTCTTAAGATTTTCGTATTTTAAATCTCTCGAGACCGAATGCTCCTTCCGGAGGTCTGCATCTCGCACTACTAAGCCCAGGGATGTGCAATAATCCCACCATCCCAGTCGGATTCCCCAAAATGGGTTGTAACGGCACTTTACAAAGATTTGTAAAATACTTAATCTTTTTAGAAAACGATTTTATTAGTAAATGGTATTTATTTGAAAGGTTTCGTTTTCCCGTATTCTAGATTCCCGAAATTATTGTGCTATGTTGCATATGAGTGTTGTGAGGAGGTAAGTCATTATCTTGTGATCTACTTAAAAGCATAGCAAGATTAAGATTGTTTTAAAGTCGAAATGAAACTACATGGTATTATACTGAAAAAGAACGATAAAAATTGAAATGAAAATCCTTTTGATATGAAACTTGTTCAATATGATTCGTTAATGTTTAATAGTCAACATATAAAGGTTTTGTATGATTGTTTTTAAGAAAATGTTGAATTATTTTAGAAAGAACCGAATCGGAAATCGGATTAACTCCGATTCCGTCGGGTTTTGGAATTTCGTATTTTTAGAAAAGAAAAGAGAGGAGAAATGTGGGACTTACGGGTTTAGAGCTTAGAAAAGAGAGAGGAAACGGTAGGAGGCGCCGGTGCGTCGTTTCGTCGCCGGGAGCTCTTAGGATTGTCGTCGGAAAATCACCGAAGTTTTCGCCTTTTGCTAACTCCAAAATTACACTAAAATTTCTAGAGATTTCTTGAGAGTTTTGATCGGATTTTTGGAGTGAGGGTGGTGTGTTTAGGGGTTGTATTTATAGAGTAAGGCTAGGGTTTAGGGTAGGTAAAAAGTTTAATTGGAAAAAAAATGTAATAAAATGTATTAAAATAGAGTAATTAGAGTTTTAAAGAAGTTCTGGTACCGGTCTGCACATTTAAAGTGTACAGGGGTGCAAGGGAGTCCAAGAGGTAACTTTTTCATGTTGGGGACTCGGCGGTTCGGCCGAGTCCGGTGCTCGGAGTGTCCCCCGTCGCTTCATTATCCCTCTAGTCCGGTTTGTTTATTTAGTGTGGTAGGGTTTTATGGGTTTAGCACGTGTAGAATCTTGAACTTCTAAAATTTTAAAAAGAAAATAATATTAAAAATAATATGGGGTATAGGATTTGAACTCTGGTGGCTTGGTTCAGTAGTGCAAGGTATTACCAATGAGCTATAAGCTCTTGCTTGCTATTAAAAAGCAAATTAATTACTTATAGCAATCACAGTAAATGTAAATACCCTAAATATACATTAATTTTTAAATAAATTTTTGTACACTAAAATTGGAGTTGTTACACCTGGGTACAGGCGAGCTGACCGACACCTCCTCACGAGGGACAGGAGCGTGATGGGCCTCAGGGTAAGTTGCTCTTGCGAGAGACCTTGGTGTTGAGCTGTTTGGCGTCCAGCGGGGCATCGAATTGGTCGCCACAGGGGATCTGCGTCCGCCGGAGACAGCGAGGCGGTGCTCGGTCGTGCCGTCGCGGGCAGCATCTTCTCTCTCTCTGTAGGGATCCCGGTCCTGAGGTGGGGGAGCGGCGACCTGGGGAGTTTCCCCGACCGTTTGGACACGGAAGAGCGCATCCACGACGGACGCGAGCCGATCTATCCGAGCAGATAGGGCGTGAATGGCGTTCGGGGGAGGAGGGGATCCTCCCGCGTCTCCATTGTGAGGTGGGCGACAACTGGTGCTTGGATCATCGCGGTGATCGCTCGGCATGAATTTGAGATCGGAAGGTGAATTTTCGTTGAGTGGAACTATAAGTTTCCACAGACGGTGCCAACTGATGGATCTCTGGATCTCTTTCGGATGTTACCTTCCGTTGATCTGCAGAGAGCGCTGATGAATGGCTGAGATTGGATTTAAAGGTTACCTCTCAATACGTGTGGATCTCAATAGGCTTGATATGGTTGAGACCGAGCTACCTGCAAGGAAGTCCCGGGATGGTTGTGTCACCGAGTACCCTCCGACGATCAAGTTAGTCGAGGTATTTTGGCAGAGTAACAGTCTATTGGGGTCAAGTTGGCTTACCTGAGTCGTCTAAAAGAGGGGTTTATATAGTGGCAGTCATGGGCAAGCGGGCGTGAGATTCACGCCGCCCGTTACGTCCCTGGCGTTACGCCCGCGTGAAAGGCGGAATTCTCCATTAATGACGAGATATGCTCGTTAATGGGGAAACGCGGTGGCGTGGAACGCGGGATCGTAGACGGCGGATATCTCGCGTCTGGCGAGATTCGCGGAGCCGTGGCGGAGACGCTTGTGATTAGTGTTGTGGGTCGCCCGATGAGACCGAGGAAGCTAAGCTCGGCGGGAGGCTCGGGAACGAGCGGGAGGTCGAAGGAGCTTGGTTATGTGATAGCTCGGAAGTGAGCTAGGGGGCAGAGGGAACTCAGCGCTCGGAGGCGAGCCGATGGTTGTTTGAAGGGCGAGCGTAGGAGTGGTCTGAAAGGTCATAGAAGGTCGAGAACATTCTCGGGTCGGAGGCCCGGGATATGCTTCCAATATACCGTTCTTGATCCCTTCTTGTAAGCTCTGGGACACGTCATCTGCCACGTGTCAAGATCTGGAGAATCCCGGGTATCGAGCATCATCGCTATCAATGGCCGTGAGCAACATGCAATGGCGACGCTACATATAGCCTATGTTACAGCCGCACTATCTGGGTTCGGATGTTTCGATATACATGTATCCGCCATGGATAGGTTATGTTTAATAGTAGTTACCAATTTAACATCAATTTCGCTGGTTGGCCTAGATGATATTTAAGCTTTCTTTTATGAGGGGTGATCAAACCTTGCTGCGATCAATTATTAGTTTTTTTGTCCCTTTCTTTTTTCTGTCTCGGACCCATAAAATAACCAATACTTCTAAAGAAATCTTTTGCAGCTTGTAGAGATACAAGTATAAAATTTAAAATGAGTGCCCGTCATATAAATAAATTGGTAATGTTGCTTTATACATTCACCCATATATTACATGTAATAAATTTTAAACTTACATGTTTACCCCATAAAAATTGTACCATGCCTACGGATCTCAGTCATGAACAAAATTGTATAAGAATAACAAGCAATCAATTTTTCTCTTTTTAATTATTGTTATAATTGTCTGCAAACAAGAACATGAGGACTAGTAGTTTGAAGGTTAATGTTGGGGTTTGCGGCTCTTTGCTTGTTTTTACTTTAAATTTTTCTTAAAATTTTAAAACTAACAATAACTATTTTATGTGAGTAATTTCTATCAAAGGTGATTGGTAGTTTGATATCCAAAATTTTATGTGAAATATCAAGTTTCTTTCAAGTTACATATTTCTTTATAACAATTCATGACAATTAAAAGCTACGTCCTGCCTGACTTGATATCCCGGCTCCGCCACTGGCAACATGTGTTCTCTGTTAGATGGAACCTCCATGGCCTTTCCGATATGAAATCAAACTCGATCGCTAGGTTCGTTGTTCTAGCATGGCTCTTGATCTCCTAAGGAGCGAACCAAGCGAGCCAGGGATCTTTGGGGTGGTCGTGCGAAGCAGAGGCCGGTGTGGAGAGAAATAAGAAAGCTCAGGCTTCCTATAACGGTGCATTGATCATATGGCGGGTCAGTTTGGACCCGAAAGCCGTCCGCATTTTGTAGGTAAAAACCTCGTTCAAAACCCACCCTTCTTTTTATTATACCGGTTTTAGAAACATGAAAACCCACTCGAACCTGAACCCATGCACGGTCAAACCTGATCCAATACCTGACTAAACACATTAAACTTGGCCCGTGATTTTGAACGCTTACACCGGGCGGATGCGGTGCGGATTTTATGATCCGCTGGATCCGGTGGTTTTTTGCATGGTGAAAAACCCTTCGGAAGTTCAGGTACAGGCGTGAAAACAAGTAAAACCCGCTCAACCCCACCTGTGAACATCCCAAATTGATCATGAGCCTTGCCAATCCAATACACACTTGGGCTGATCCACTGCGGCCCATTTTTGTTCTAGTTCTTAAATTTAATTTTATTAATCTATGATGAACTCCCATAGTTAGAAGTTTTTATATATAAAATAATGTAAAACAAATAACTAGAAAGTTTAAGAAATAATTGTCACCATCTTAAGTTTTTTTACTCTCCAAGAACTGGAGTTCAAAAAATATACATACAGCTTGAGTTCAGATTTCAAAAAAAAAAATTCGGTTCGAACTTGACCGAGCCATTACAGATAAAAATAGCTGATGTAGTCATTTGTATTTGTCTATGACTACTACTTACTTCCAATGCTTATTCATTGGATTCTTCCATCTACTCTATTCAAAAGAGCAATCTTTTGCTGAAAATTTTTGTTTCCAAAAGGAGAGATCACCGATTCGATCCCGAACAGTCGCATCAACCAAAACACAAAGAATAAATAAAAGAAAATAAAAAAATCTCGATTATCATTCCGCTTATATTATTCCTCAGCAGTGGACATCAAAATTAAGCACTTGACCTATTCAAACATCAATATATTTTAACCAATTCAACAGATGCTTTAAAAAAAATTATTTTCCATATAATACACAGTCTTAACAATAACCATCACTAAATTAATCAACAACACCCAAGTCTATAGAATAATCTCGATCCAATTTATTCAAAGTCAAATACAAATACAAATACAACATGCCGAAAGGCTCTCTAACTTTTAAGGGAACGCGTCTAGACTCTCTCAATATAAAATATTCAACAGTCAAAAATTCGCGCAGGTTGAGCCCATTTTCAAAAACTCTACATATACAAGAGGAAAAAATAGAACAAACAAGCTAGAAAAATGGCAAGCCAAACAATTATGAAAGAAAGAGAACAAGAAGCGAAGCCCTTAAATTTCCCGTCCCCCGCCGCCATAGGCGGCACCGCGGCGGTCTCGGACGAAGAATCCAACACCCGCCATATGAACAATAAGTCATCAGGCCAATACCTCCACAAGCGCCGCCGCCTCTTCTGGTGCTGCGGCTGCTGCGGCGCGGCCGTCGTCATCCTTGGTGTCGTCATCCTCGTCCTCGCGTTCACCGTCTTCAAAGTCAAGGACCCCGTCCTCACCGTCAACAACCTCTACCTCGAAGGCCTGGACGGCGGCCTCGGCGGGTCCCTCGCCAATCCATTATCCATCAACGCGACCCTGACCGCGGACATATCCATTGAGAACCCGAACGTCGCGTCTTTCAAGTACGAGAACAGCACGACGGAGTTTTACTACGAGGGGCAGACGGTGGGGGTGGCGTACGGGCCGGACGGGAAGGTCGGGGCCCACAAGACGGTCACCATGAACGTGACGGTCGACGTGCTGCTGGACCGGGCCTCGAAGACGGGCATCGTGGGGACCTTTCTCGGGGGCAGCTTGATAAACGTTACGACGTTTACGGATTTGAACGGGAGGGTTAATGTGTGGGGGGTATACAAACGAGATATCGAGGTGATGCTCAACTGTACTTTGAGCATGGAAGTTGGGGTTCAGGCGCAGGAGATCAAGAACAAGGTTTGTGTTGCGACGGTGCAATAGTTTCTCCTTCGTTTTTTGTTTGTACGTCAGAGAATCTGAAATACTTTTGTTAAATTTTAGTTGGATTTGTGAGAAGACATTAATTAGCTAGTGTTCTTGTGATTGTAAATAAGATTAATTATGTTTTTGTTTTTGTTAACATTTTTTATGTTGCGGTTTTGTGAGTATCAAATACAGGAAGATTAAATTGAATTAATATTTGAATTTGGGACTGTTTTTCGCTAAGAATTTTTGGAGATGATTGAATTGTGAATATTTTGTGTAGCGTAAGCGCGTGGGCAACGACTTTGTTCATTGAAATTTGATGGTCGGCTTACTGAATTGTTTAATGGGCCAGACTTGGGTTGAAGAGCCCATAAATGAATTGTTTTTCACAAACGAGCTTTCGTATTAAGGTCTATGTCTAAGAAAAATTAGAGTTTTCGGCCGGGTCTAAATTATAGAGTTAATTAGAAAATTAATAAATGAAGAAATCAAAGCTGAAAATTAAGAGGGTAAAACATGTTTATTTTTTTTAATGATATTTGATACTTTTTTTCATATTATGTTTTGGGAAATTTTATATTGATATCATACACCATTCATTTAAAAGGATTAGTTTTAGTTCTTGATAGGTAAACAACGCGGTTCGAGTTCATAGATCCACATTCATAAGGCAAAGCACGTATCCAGCACGTATTTCTATTCGGGCCAAATATAACGAACAAGTCTATGTGTGTGTGTATAGAAACATGTTATCATCTAGTAGCTGATATAATAACCGTCACTTAGCCTATTAGATAGGCTAATCCAGCCGTCAAATCGACGATCCGCTCCGACCAACTTGTTCTACATATAGGGTTTAGGATATTACCCTATGTGTAGAACAAGTTGGTCGGAACGGATCGTCGATTTGACGGCTGGATTAGCCTATCTAATAGGCTAGCTGACGGTTATTATATCAGCTACTAGCTGATAGCTCGTTTGCTCATATATATATATATATATGAGAGAATAATGGAGGAAAGGTGCCATAGGAGGGGATTTCCTCCTATGGCATCGAAAAATTAAAACCTCCGTCATTTTTCCGACGATCGGCATCCTCATCATCATCGTTATCATCTAAGACGTGCTTACACCAAATTTCATGTGATTCCACCACTTTTCACCGTTGAATTAGCAATGTAAAAAGTTCTATTGTCGATAAACCATTAATTCGGCACCAACTAAATCAACGGTGAAAAGCGGTGGAATCATATGAAATTTGGTGTATCCAAATCTTAGATGATAAAGATAGAGGTGATGTATACCGATCGTCGAAAAAAATCATGGAGGATGCATTCTTCCGACGCCATAGAAGAAAATTCCTCCTGTGACGTCTTTTCTTCATTAACCTCACACACACGCGCGCGAGGATGTAGCTTGGAATTTTCAAGCTCAAATTTGTATTTTTGCGAAAAAATTATAGAAAGGCTCCTCAATTTTTGGGCATCTAACAGGAAAATTATTATGTGAAGTATCCTCATTCCCAAAATTTGGTTACAGTTATAAAATTTCGTAAAAAACTCCAGCAACACGTTTTAAATTCGTCATGTAAAATTCTTAGCTTGTGACGACCATCTTACTGCTGCTTTATTGGGAAATCGTCGTGCACAGTTCATTTTGCTTTCAAATATACAGATAAAAACTTTGGTTTTTCATGCTTTCATAGTCATCCAGCAGATAATTATTCGAAAACCCTCATTTTCAAAATTTTGTCATGCTTGCAAATTTTCGTAAACAAACTCTAACAATACACTTTAATTTCGTCATGAAAAAAAAAGTTTTAACTATATCATTGAAAAAATTTAATCTGCGACAACCTTCATTCTGCTGCTATATTGGGAAATCGTTTCTTAATGCAGTATTCATTATACTTTCAAATGTACAGATGGAAACTTTGGTTTATCATGCTCCTTTTGGTATCTGGCGGATACTTATATGGAATATCCTGATTTTCAAAATTTAGTCATGGTTGCAAAAATAGGTAAATAAACTCTAACAATACATTTTACTTTCATCATGGAAAATTTCACTTTTTCTTTGACATGGAAATTTTTAATTTGCGACAACCATCTTATCGTTGCTATACCGAGAAATCGTTGCTTAATTTACAGTTCATTTTGATTTCAAATATACAGATTTCGTGCTTTTTTTTGGCATCTAGCGGAAAATTATATGGAAGACCGTTATTTTCAAAATACCGTCACGGTTGCAAAATTTCGTAAACAAAATTCAATAATACACTTTAAATTCCGTATGGAATTTTTTAACTTAGGACAACTATCTTACAGCAGTTATATAGGGAAATCGTCGCTTAATGTATTGTTCATTTTGTTTTCAGTATATGAATGGAAATTTTAGCCCCCTGGGCTTTTTCTTTCTGGTATTCTTGCATAGTGCAGTTAATATCGGTTCATAAATAATATTTTATTCGGACTTGGATCAGTTTCAGACTGTTGACGCCACTGTTCGGTTACGGTAGTTTGAATCATTTTTGTATTATTATTTTTGCTTCTTAAAGTCAATTTCAATTATTTATGTAAGAAATTGATCTCAATGTGCATTGGCAAAGGTCTGGTCTCGTTCAGCTACAATTGTCGATTATGTGAGGTGTAATTGCAGAAAAGTCCCCTCACGGTCTAGCAGACTTATTACTACAAACCACATATTTTGCCTCAAAGTGATCCCTGTATCCTAAACAGTAAAAAACAAGATACAAAAATAATTATTCAATAATTTTTTATATAACATGGATTACATGGAGAGAAACCAGGGCGGGGAGAGGTGTGGGCATGTGTGGTAATGATGATGATCGTAAATGGAAATTTCTCAAATTACGACACATAGCAGCTGATGTGCCATCCACGTAAGCCCGTCAAATTCCTGAGGGTTACAGATATGGAGTAAATACGATGCATTGGGAACATTCCACGGCACCTCGTCTCGAGGTTGCATACGACCTTTTGGAGACCTCCCCGGAATACCTTCCCTATTCGCCCAACAACAAGCCAACAGCTCGCCTCTGAGCGATCCGACAGCCGAGCGATCTCGGCCTCCTTGCTCGTCACCGAGCTATTGCAGAGCAGAGCCTCCTCAGCCCCCTTGCTCGTCACCTAGCTGAGCTTCCTCGGCTTTCCTGTCCAGCCGAGAGCATAGAACCCAAGCGCCCCCATAACGGTTCCGTGTACTCGCCACGACGAGATCTCTGCCGCTCTACGTCCCGCATCCCACGCTAGCGTATCTCGACATTAATGGACGTATCCCGCCATCAACGCGAACGCGACGCAGGGGCGTAACAGACGGCGAGAATCTCGCATCGGCTCGCTCCAATGCGACCCCTATATAAACCCCTCCTCCAGACGACTCAGGTATGTGGAACTCATTTCCAAGACACCGCTACTCTACACGATAACTCCTCGATACTTACTTGATCGTCGGAGAGTCCTACGGTGGTTTCCTACCCCGGAACTTTCCTTGCAGGTAGTTAGGCGTCAGCAACAACCAACAACCCATTGAGACCGACACGTTCGATCCTTATATCAAATCTCAACCGTTCAGCCCCGCTGGCAGCCAAATCAACGGAGGACAACATTTGAGGGAGATTCAAGCCTCCATCAGTTAGTGTCCTCTGTGGGAAATAGAAGCTTTTCGACCCAAAAAGTTGATCTTCCGCCTTCGCTTCTATGGTCAGCGATAATCGCAACGATCCCAGCACGAGCCGCCTCGTCATTTACAATGGAGGCGGGAGCGGTTCTACTCCACTTCTCAACATCGTCAACCTCTTATCTGAACGGATCGACAGGCTCACAGCGATAGTGAACGCGCTCGCTCGTATTCAAACGAACAGCCATGCCCGCCAAACCACTGTCCCCACTCCCCGGAACGACGGCGTGCGTGGGGAGACGGAGGGGCGCACTCAGGCCTTTGACCTCGCTCACGCCCATCTCGATGTTACCGAATACCGGCATGCCGATTCCGGTAGTCATGACCCCCATAAGAGGAATGATTCCACGACTCATTGGGCGTCGAACGGTTCGACACCGAGATGTCAGGAGAGAACAGATTATCGCTAAGGTCGAAAAGACATCGGTCAGGGTCACCTAATTCCAGGCAAGGCCGACGTCACCACACTCATCGAGACCGTGCATATGGCGAACATTGGGGCCAGCCAGGAAGGGTCCACCCCGAGGATCTAAGGAACGTGATAGAAGAATTCTCAGAGTACCAATAGCAAATTGAGGTCCTCGAGAAGAAAATTGAGGACATGTGGCTCGCCACCCATTCGGCCGGAGGAGTGGAAAAGTACTCCGCAGATTCGCGCACGAGGCCCTTTACGGAGCAGTTACTAGGTGAGCGGGTCTCGTCTCGGAACAAACAGCCCAAGGTGGCCCTCTTCGACGGGAAATCTGACCCGAAAGATCACTTGGATGCTTTACGACGGGCATGAGTTTCCAAGACAACTCAGATGCGGCTCAGTGCCGATCCTTCCCCACCACCCTCATCCGGGACAGCCGAGATTGGTTCCGCGGCCTTGCGCCACACTCGATCTCGACCCTTGACGAACTGGAGACTCAGTTCCTCGGTCATTTCGTCGGTAACCGACTGCAGAAAAGGATGGTCGACTAGCTATTTACCATCAAGAGCGAAGACAGGGAATATTTCAGGGGTTACATTACCCGCTTCTATAATGCCCATCTAGAAGTCTCCGAGGACCGTGACGAAATGGTTATCACCGCCTTGAGGGCTGGTCTTAGGCACAAAGAGTAGCTCCGCTCTTTCACATTAGCGCAATCTAAGACCTTGTCCGAAGTAAAAGTCTGGACCGAACGGGAAATCCAACTCGAATAGGAAGTAAACGCCAACCTACCCTGCAGCGATCGGGCGGACCGAAAGAAACTGGACAGGGAAGAGAAGAAAAAAGCTGACCGTCCGAAACCATATTCTCTGAGGTTTCATGAGTACACTCTCCTAAACGTCTCTCATGCCGAGCTGTTGGAGGTGGCTAAGGGCGAGAGATTTTTCAAACTCCCGCCAGCGACTTAGAGGCCGGGCAAGCGACTCCGCGGCATGTACTATGCTTTCCATCGATCTTAGGGGCACCCGACCGAGAACTTCAAACAACTCCGCGACTATATCGAGGAGCTGATCCGCTCTGGTCACCAGGCAAAGTACCTACGAGACAAACGGCAGGCAGATCGGGAGCAAGTGAACCAACCTCCTCCCGGAGAATTGACGGTCGGGCAGATCATGGTCATCTCTGTTGGCTCGGCTCCGAGCAACGAGGACACCCTCTATTTCGTGCCGGTCATGACCTTAAGTGATCCCCCTACAAGTGCAAGAAGGATGATCCAATCACCTTCACTGACGAGGACCTTCACGGCATATCACTCCTGCACAATGATCCCCTTGTGATAGCAGCCCGAGTAAACCGATACGAAGTGTAGAGAATCATAGTCAACTCGAAGAGCTCGGTGAATATCCTGTTTTGCGACTGTTTCCAGCGTATGGGATTAAGCCTGTCCGACCTCCAACCGACCTCCCACGTCCTCTCTGGGTTTACAAACCATTCCGTCTTGCCTGAAGGATGGATCACTCTCCCTCTCAACATTGGGGAAGCAGGAAGAACGGGAACCATGTCAGTGAATTTTCTCGTTGCCAGGATTTCTTCGTCCTATAACATCCTCTTGGGTCGCCCCACCCTAAACGCCCTCCAGGCTCAGATCTCAACCTATCACCCCATGCTCAAGTTCCCTTTGGACAATGTGGGGATATGTTGGGCCTACGGAGACCAGCAAACTGCTAGGGTCTATCTCACATCAACGTTCCCCGAGGACAAAGAAGTTCACAATTTTGAAAATATGTATGATCCTCGGGAATCTCTGGATACACACGACGAAAAAAATGAGATTCGCGGTTCCCCGGAGGAGGCTTTGTTAGAGGTCCCTCTCAAGGAGGGGGACGACAGCCGAACTGTCCAGATCGGCTCACTCTTGATCGAGGATGCTCGGGATAGCCTGATCCGGTTCCTTCGGAGCAACTCCGATGTGTTCGTCAGGACTCCCGCGGACTTACCGGGGATCGACCCCAAGGTGATCTCCCATAAGCTCGGGGTCGACTCGAAAGTCCGGCTGGTCCGATAAAAGATAAGAAGTTTCGTGCCAGTAAAACAGAAAGCAATAGAAGAGGAGGTGGATCTACTACTCGCGGTCGACTTCATCAGAAACCTGGACTACTCGACTTCGCTAGCAAACTTAGTCATGGTCAAGAAGGTAAACGGAAAATAGCACATGTGCGTCAATTTCACCGATCTAAATAAGGCCTGCCCCAAAGACAACTGCCCACTCTCTCAGATAGATCAGTTAGTTGACAGCTCGATCGGTCACAAGCTGCTAAGCTTCATAGATGCTTTCTCCGGTTATAATCAAATCCGGATGAATCCGGCCGATGAAGAGCTAACCGCATTCACCACCAATCGAGGAGTCTACTGCTACAAGGTAATGCCCTTCGGCCTCAAAAACGCGGGGGCAACATGCCAGCGACTGGTCAACAAGCTGTTCAAGCCGCAAATTGGGAGAAATATGACAGTTTACTTCGATGACTTGCTCGTGAAATCCACCATGTCAGCCGAACATACCACAGACCTTGGGGAGACCTTCGATGTCCTGCGAAAATACAAAATGAAACTGAATCCAACCAAGTATGCATTCGGCGTCACGAGCGGGAAATTCCTTAGATTCATGGTCATCCACCGGGGAATCGAAGCAAATCCGGAGAAAATTAGATCCATCATTTACATGGAAACGCCTAAGAGCAATGTTGATATCATGCGGCTCACGGGCAGGGTGGCCAC
This sequence comes from Agapanthus africanus, assembly GCA_030015575.1. NCBI lineage: Eukaryota > Viridiplantae > Streptophyta > Magnoliopsida > Asparagales > Amaryllidaceae > Agapanthus > Agapanthus africanus. Next base: position 364,078,860 of record CM057351.1, on the reverse strand, counting down.
TTTGATTCAATTCATGTCCAGATCAGGAGAAAAGTGAATGCCTGTCTTCAAAGCCTTAAGGAAGATCCCCGTGTTCGAGTAGTCTAAGGAGTATCAAGTCGCTTTCGAGCAGCTCATGACACATTTGGCGACCCCCCTTCCCGCTTCTCACCAAGCCAGCTGAGGGGGGCGAGTTGTTGCTGTATCTGTCCGTCTCTGACCAGACTGTCGACTCCGTACTCATCAGAGAATCCAAAGGAATTCAAAGACCAATCTAATACATCAGCCACGTTTTCAAGGATGTAGAGACTAGATACCCGGCCATAGAAAAGATAGTCCTGGCGCTCGTCAATACCTCCAGGAAGCTCCGACACTATTTCCAGGCTCACACGATCATTGCTCTCACCGAACGACCCTTGGGGAATATCCTCGGTTCCCCAGAGTCGTCGGACCGCTTAGAGAAATGAAGATGGGAGTTGTCCCAATTCGACATCCGGTACCGACCAAGACAAGCTATCAAAGTATAGGCCCTAACCGATTTCATGGTCGACTACACCATTCCAAATAAAGAAGGAGTGCCAGCGCGAGGTCTTGACCCATAACCCTCAGTCAAAGAGATGCTCGGCTCGATTCTGGACTAGGTACTCAACGTGGACAGCTCTTCTGTGGATGGGAGTGGGGTTGGTTTGGTCATCCGTGGTCTAAATAAAGCAGAGATAGAGTACTCTCTGAGGCTTGGCTTCATAGAGTCGAACAATGCTGCAGAATACGAAGCCTTATAGGCTGGGCTACGAATCGCCTTCGGGGTGGGGATAAAGACGATCAAGATCCGCAGTGACTCTGGGCTGGTCGTCGGTCAGGTAACCGGACGATTTGAAGCCCGGGAGCCCCTGATGATGAGAAACCTAGTGGAGGTAAAAAGATTTCGGAGAAATTTCGACGAGGTCCAAGTAGAACAGATTCCCAGGAGTATGAACGCTGAGGCCGACACACTAAGCAAACCTGCCTCTTCTTATTCGGCCAATCACTAGAGAAACATCCTCTTCGAGGTCCTGCCACGACCCAGCATCGAGGATAGAGAAGTGATACACTGGATCTACACTGCTCAGGGGGATATCCCGGATTAGAGAAAACCCATAGTGGAGTTCCTCAAGGACGGAATAGTCCCCGAGGACCAGATTACGGCACGCCGGCTCAGCATAAAAGCTCGTCACTTCGTATGGAGCAAGGGAAACCTGTACAAAAAGTCATACACCAAACCTCAACTCCGATGAGTCATGTAACGACTCTGAACTCACTGTACATAAATTTTCTTGTAATTGTACAGAAAAGAGTACTACAGCCTGTGTAAGTGTTATAAGTTAAATTTGTTTAATAAAAGCAGGAAACAACTTGTAGCTCACTGGTAAAGTCTCTACACTGCTGTGACGTAGCCTGTGTGTTCAATTCCTATTAGACACAATTATTTTTTCTGATTTTTCTTTTTAATTTTTGGAAGCCCAAGAGTTGCACATGCAATACACGGGGAAATGAAAAGTTTCAGAAAAATCAAACATGCACAAAATGGAGTAAACACATATATACCCACGTGGCACGAATCTCGAGGTAATGCCTTAAGATCCGACCGCCCGTTTCAAGGTTTGGCCGACGCCGACGGTCGATATGAGCCTAATTGGCTCCATGCTTTGCATATACACCCCTTCAACTCCCCTTAACTCCTCTGCACTATTTGATTTCCCTGCGATCAAAAATAGACCCTTCATTTCACCATTTAATATCTTTTTAATGCATTTTAATCCAAAATTTTAATTTCCAAACCCTAATTCTTCACTATAAATACCATCCCATACCTTAGCACTTCACCATTATGAAATTCTAGCAGAAATTTTCTCAAAACTCTCTAAGTGCCAAATGGAGTTAAGCCTCCCAAATGGAGTAGCGAGCCAAACTCAACGACCGGAGCATCTCCAACGAAACCACGACCCATGAGAGCTTCTTTAACCTCTTCTTAACCTTCTAAAAACCGTAAGTTCCTTCATCCCTCTCTCTTTCTATCTCAAAACTTATTTTTAAAATAAACCGACAAAAGAGGAGTTATCTCCGATATAGTTTTCTTTTTAACATTTGTAAGCCATGTGGTAAGCAAATGAGATCAAACTAACATGCTACACTAATCCTAACCTTATTCACATCAATTAGTTTTTAGTTGTAACAACCCTAATTTTTCCATACAAATTTTTGTACAATTTTTTTCAAAATTATTTAAAGGGGTATTTATTGCCTGAGCACAAGATAAGTAATTAATTAGCAATTTAATTACAAGAAGAAACCTGTGGCTCATTGGTAATACCTTGCACTGCTGAACCAAGCCACCAGAGTTCAAATCCCATACCCCACATTATTTTTAATATTATTTTGTTTTGAATTTTTAGAATACCAACAGTCAACACGTGATAACTTCCAAAAACCCCACTACACCCCATAAGTTAAATATACCAGCGAGCATACCAACAGACCAGCCACCCCCTGCCCCCCCGACTCGGCCTGACTAGGGCCGGACGGCCGAGTCCCCAACTGAGAAATCCTGGCTCTTGGGCTTCTGAACCCCCCTGCACACTACATTTAATTAGATCGTTTCCAGAGTGCTCTTAATACCCCATTTCATCTATTTTTAATGAATTTTAACATTTTTTTTCATTTTTTCAATTTAAACCCTTCATATACCCTAATCCTAGCCTAACCCTATAAATACCACCCCTACACTCTACCCCCTCACCCCAAAACTCTGAGCCAACTCTCAAGAATTCTCTAGAAAACCCTAGTGTGCAATCGAAGTGAGCGAAAGGCGAAGTTCCGGCGGATTTTCCGGCAACGACCCTAGGAGATCCCGGCGACGAAATGACGCACCAGCGACTCCTCCCGATCCATCTTCCTCTTGTCTTTGATCGAAACCCGTAAGTCCCAATTCTATCTTCTCTATTCTTTTCTAGAAATACGGAATTACAAAACCCGACGGAATCGGAACAAAACCGATTTCCGATTCGGTTTCTTCCTAAAACCTCCCTTTTCTTTAATATAATTATGCTAAAACCAATTCATGTTGACTATTAAACACTAATCAACCATATTGATCAAGTTTCATATCAAATGTAATTGCTATTTCCATTTTACCGTATTTTTTTCATTAAAATACCACATAGTTCATTTCTACATTTAAACCATCAAAACCCTTGCTATACCTTTAAGTAGATCACGAGGTAATGACCTACCTCCTCACACACTCATATGCAATATAGCACAATACTCTCGGGAACATAGAATACGGGAAAACGACACCTTTTCATTTAAATACATTTTAATAATAAAACCATTTTCTAAACGATTTAGTATTTATACAAATCTTTGCAAAGCGCGGCTACAACCCATTTAGGGAACCCGTTCGGGATAGTGCAGATTATCGCACATCCTCGGACTTAGTAGTGCGAGATGCAGACCTCCGCAAGGAGTATTCGGTCTCGAAAGATTTAAAATACGACATCTTAAGAAAACGAGATTTCTAGAATATTATATATATACTAAAATTATTTTCATATAAATATATGTATATGTAACATAAAAATATCTATTTTGAATTATTATAAATATTCCACTTTTTTCTAAAAATGTCACAAGAATCATTTTACACTAAAATACCATGAATTCCATACAAATCAATATTACAAATAAATACATTTATTTATGAAATTAGGATATTTTCACTAGAAATATCACAATATAAAATCTACATTCATTACAACTCTAAAGACGAATAATAAATACTTAGGGTGTATTTTGAAAAATATATAAAAGTATTTTTACATAAAATACCCTCAAGTTCTATAAATTACCCTAAGAACCCTAGTAAACTTAGGTTTAAGCGGGACCAGTCTCTTGAGCCTCAGGAAGCCGGAGATATGGGTGCTTACCTATCTAAGGTTGACAACTTAATAACGGTGTTATCAATACGGTAATCGTCTTTGAAAAAGACACAAATCATGCCGCCCATGTACAGCGGTTACCGATAACATCAAAATAATCAGGACTTCAATTTGCTTTTCTAATTGTCTGACTCAGTTTGAGTCTCATTATAATCTGACTTGAATGTGATTCAAGTACAATCTACAATCTACAATCTACAATATTACAATTCAATATGAATCCATGAATCCATCTATTCAACTTGACTGAACCGAACCATGGATATACATCCATTTACATGATACTACAGTTATATCCATTTACATGATTCTACAGTTACATCCGTTTACTGATATCATGGTTTCGGTAAAGTCATCCAATTATACAATCTATATTACAAGACAATACAATACAATACAAACAATACATCTCGGAGTTTAAGGGGTAGACTGGTACGGAAGGTGTTAAAAGTGGCACGAGATTGCAAGATTAAGACACCTAACCTGAATCCAATTGCCGTTGTTCCGGACTGTATAACGGAGCCTTGTACTTCCATTTGCCCCTAGTCTCTGGTATACAGAGACTCCTCTCGTATACACTGGTATCCTTCTGTATCAAGCTACAAACAATATCGTTAACACAACATCATAACAATCAACTATAACTTTAAAAGCTATACTCTCTCTCTCTCTCTCTGCCTATTCTACTTCTCCCTTATCTTTGGGACTTACCGAGCGATTGTTCGCTGACGACATTCCTTTTCTTTCTTCTTTAGAAAGTTGTCAGGTGATCTGGACACTCAGGAGATCGAGCCCCCTGCTGAAGACTTGGACCGTTTCAGTGAAGACCCCGAGCTCTAGTCATTGTACGCATTCCATTTCAGTACTTTTCTTTTCTGTTATGCCATTATTTAGGCATTACTTTATTTCAGTTGTATTTACTTTCCATGTATTGTATAGAAAGAATGTGAATAAATAAAGTTGCTGTTTTATTATATCTTGTCTCTTGTGATTTTACTTTTATATTGCTTAGATGCGCTTAGCGTATTTACTTTACAGTAAATACGTAGCGGCCTCATCCAGTCCCCTTCGCCGTATACCGGGAAGCGGGGCGCGACAGGTTTTGTTGGCGGCCCATGCAGGTCAGAGCTGTATGGAACCCTAAGCAATATAAAATACAAGAACCAGCAACTAAAACATTCTTTACAATCATGTTCCTTGAATCTTATCATTTCATATTGTTTGAATCATATATTTTGAATATGTCCTAACATAAATTTTTCATTCAAGGTTATGCATTCCCCAAACAACACCAGCACCAAACTTTCCCTTAAATCTGTTACACTTTCCTTTTACAAATTTCGAGAACGAAATTTTTATAAGGAGGGTAGAATGTAACAACCATAATTTTTCCATATAAATTTTTGTACAATTTTTTTCAAAATTGTTTAAAGGGGTATTTATTGCCTGAGCACAAGATAAATAATTAATTAGCAATTTAATTACAAGAAAGAGCTTGCGGCTCATTGGTAATACCTTGCACTGCTGTACTAAGCCACCAGAGTTCAAATCACATACCCCACATTATTTTTAATATTATTTTGTTTTGAATTTTTAGAATACCAGCAGTCAACACGTGATAACTTCCAAAAATCCCACTACACCCCATAAGTTAAATATACCGGTGAGCATACCAACAGACCAGCCACCCCCTGACTCGGCCCGACTCGGCAGAGTCGGCCGGCGGACCGGCCGACACGGGGCGGCGGACCGGCCAACACGGGCCGGCGCCGCCGGCCGGACTCGGCCAGACGGCCGAGTCCCCAACTGAGAAATCCTGGCTCTTGGGCTTCTGAACTCCCCTGCACACTCCATTTAATTAGATCGTTTCCAGAGTGCTCATAATACTCTATTTAATCTATTTTCAATGAATTTTAACAAATTTTTTTACATTTTTTCAATTTAAACCCTTCATCTACCCTAACCCTAGTTTAGCCCTGTAAATACCACTCCTACACTCTACCCCTCACCCCAAAACTCTGAGCCAACTCTCAAGAATTCTCAAGAAAATCCTAGTGTGCAATCGAAGTGAGCGAAAGGAGAAGTTCCGGCGGATTTTCCGACAACGACCCTAGGAGATCCCGGCAACGAAACGACGCACCAGCGACTCCTCCCGATCCATCTTCCTCTTATCTTTGATCGAAACCCGTTAGTCCCAATTCTATCTTCTCTATTCTTTTCTAGAAATACGGAATTACAAAACCCGACGGAATCGGAACAAAACCGATTTCCGATTCGGTTTCTTCCTAAAACCTCCCTTTTTTTTCATACAATTGTGCTAAAACCAATTCATGTTGACTATTAAACACTAATCAACCATATTGATCAAGTTTCATATTAAATGTAATTGCTATTTTCATTTTACCGTATTTTTTTCATTAAAATACCACATAGTTCATTTCTACATTTAAACCATCAAAACCCTTACTATACCTTTAAGTAGATCACGAGATAATGACCTACCTCCCCACACACTCATATGCAACATAGCACAATACCCTCGGGAACATAGAATACGGGAAAACGACACTTTTTCATTTAAATACCTTTTAATAATAAAACCATTTTCTAAACGATTTAGTATTTATACAAATCTTTGCAAAGCGCCGCTACAACCCATTTGGGGAACCCGTTCGGGATGGTGCGGATTATCGTATATCCTCGGGCTTAGTAGTACGAGATGCAGACCTCCGCAAGGAGCATTCGGTCTCGAAAGATTTAAAATACGACATCTTAAGAAAACGAGATTTCTAGAATATTATATATATACTAAAATTATTTTCATATAAATATATGTATATGTAACATAAAAATATCTAATTTGAATTATTATAAATATTCCACTTTTTTCTAAAAATGTCACAAGAATCATTTTACACTAAAATACCATGAATTCCATACAAATCAATATTACAAATAAATACCTTTATTTATGAAATTAGGATATTTTCACTAGAAATATCACAATATAAAATCTACATTCATTACAACTCTAAAAACGAATAATAAATACTTGGGGTATATTTTGAAAAGTATATAAAAGTATTTTTACATAAAACCCCCTCAAGTTCTATAAATTACCCTAAGGACCCTAGTAAACGTAGGTTTAAGCGGCATCAGTCTCTTGAGCCTCAGAGAGCTGGAGCTATGGGTGCTTGTCTATCTAAGGTAGACAACTTAACAACGGTATTATCAATACGGCAATCGTCTTTGAAAAAGACACAAATTCTGCCGCCCATGTGCAGCGGTTACCGATAATATAAAAACAATCAGGGTTTCAATTTACTTTTCTAATTGTCTGACTCAGTTTGAGTCTCATTATAATCTGACTTGAATGTGATTCAAGTACAATCTACAATCTACAATATTACAATTCAACATGAATCCATCTATTCTAGTTGACTGAACCCAACCATGGATATACATCTATTTACATGATACTCCAGTTACATCCATTTACATGATTCTACAGTTACATCCGTTTACTGATATCATGGTTTCGGTAAAGTCAACTAATTATACAATCTATATTACAATACAATACAATACAATACAATACAATACAAACAATACATCTCGGGGTTTAAGAGGTAGATTGGTACGGAAGGTATTAAAAGTGGAACGAGACTGCAAGATTAAGAGACCTAACCTGAATCCAATTGCCGTTGTTCCGGATTGTATAACGGAGCTTTGTACTTCCATTTGCCCCAGTCTCTGGCATATAGAGACTCCTCTCGTATACACCGGTATCCTTCTGTACCAAGCTACAAACAATATCGTTAACACAACATCATAACAATCAACTATAACTTTAAAAGCTATACTCTCTCTCTCTCTCTGCCTATTCTACTTCTCTCTTATCTTTGGGACTTACCGAGCGATTGATCGCTGACGACATTCCTTTTCTTTCTTCTTTGGAATGTTGTCAGGTGATCTGGACACTCAGGAGATCGAGCCCACTGCTGAAGACCTGGACCAGTTCAGTGAAGACCCCGAGCTCTAGCCATTGTACACTTTCCATTTCAGTACTTTTCTTTTCTGTTATACCATTGTTTAGGCATTACTTTATTTCAGTTGTATTTACTTTCCATGTATTGTATAGAAAGAATATGAATAAATAAATTTGTTGTTTTATTATATCATGTCTCTTGTGATTTTACTTTTATATTGCTTAGCTACGCTTAGCGTATTTACTTCACAGTAAATACCTAGTGGCCGCGTCCCGTCCCCTTCGTCGTACACCGGGAAGCGGGGCGTGACATTAGTTGTAACAAATTTTCATATGAAATAAACATATAACAAACTTTTTCATTAAAGTACCATGAATTTTAGTATAACACTTCTCAATAATTAGTTTAAATACTTTTAGAAAACTTTACGGGGTAACGACCTACCCTACATGCACACAATGGTTCCATAGCACGATATTCTAGAGCTATAGTTAATTTTAAAAATAACTTTTTCATTAAAATACCACACCGTTTCAAAACGGGTTTCTTTAAATCGGTATTTCGAAATTCTTGGTAATTACGGCTCTACAACCCTCGTTAGAAGACCTGCTAATGGATGGTATGGATTATCGCACATCCTTGGTTTAATAGAGCGAGATGCAGAACTCCTCACGGAGTATGTCACGCCCCGCTTTCCGGTGTACGGCGAGGGGGCGCGACGAGGTCCGCTACATATTTACTCAGAAGTAAACATGCTAAGCGTATTTAAGCAATATAAAATAAATGTACACAAGAGACATGAATGTAATGAACAACAACTTTATTTATTAAACATTCTTTTACAGCTACAACTAGAATGTAAATACATGAATAAAAAGTAATGCCTAAACAATGGCATGAACTGAAATAAAAAGTATGTATAAGTATCTAAAGTCAATGCTTAAGATCAAATGTGAACTACTCCAAATGCTCCTGGCTGGTCTCGAGCTCCTCAGAGTCGGGTCCTCCTGACAACATTCTAAAGAAGAAGAGAAATAGGAATGTCGTCAGCGAACAATCGCCCGGTAAGTCCCAAAGATGGGCAGAGATAGAATAGACAGAAAGAGAGTATAACTAGTAATATTTGATTATAATATTAACGCAGTTGTTTATACCTTGGTATAAAATATGCCAGTGTATACGAGAGGAGTCCAAGTTACACCGTGGACTTTGGTAACCCGTAGTATAAGGCTCGGTCGAAAATACCACGGAACAACGGCATGGATGTAATTACGTTTTAAGTGACCACCTCGTGCCACCTTTAACACGTCTCGTACGGTCTACCCCTTTATAAACCCCGTAATATTTATTGTATTGATTGTATTGTTTTGTTATATAGATGGATGACTTTCCGAAACCATGATATCAGTAAATGGAATGGATATAAATGGAGATTCATGTAGATTGAGTATATCCATAGTTCGGTTTAGTCAAAATGGATTGATATAGATTGAATAGACGGATTCATGTATTCATATTGTATTGTAGTTTATACTTTAATCATATTCAAGTCAGATTGATTAGATTGAGACTCGGTCTGAGTGAGACACTTTGAAAAGAACTTGAAATCCTGAATTAGTTTTGATGTTATCGGTAACTGCTATACATGGACAGCAGGATTTGTGTATTTTTTCAAGACAATTACTGTAATGATAACATCGTTTGTTAGATTGTCTACCTTAGATAGGTAAGCACCCACATTCTCCGGCTCCCTGAGGCTCAAGAGAATTGGTCCCGCTTAAACCTATATTTACTAGGGTCCTTATTGTAATTTAGTATAACTTGGGGGGTTTTATGTAAAAATAATTTTGATATAATTTCAAAATACATCTCAAGTATTTAATTATCGTTTTTAGGGTTTTCATAAATGTATATTTTATATAAGTGCAATTTCTAGTGAGTAGAACCTAGTTTTCATTATATATGGTATTTTATTGAAATATCAGTATTTTGCATTGTAATGGTATTTTCCTGTAATTGTGATTCCTTTGATTTTCAAAACTTGGAATATTTATATAATAGTTTTAAAATAGATCTTTTGATAATATTCATATATATATTTATATATTTAATAAAAAAAAATTGTATTTATTTTGTAGAAGTCTCATTTTCTTAAAAATAGCATTAAAAATTCCATCAAGATCGAATGCTCCTTCCGGTGGTCTGCATCTCGCTCTACTAGGCCCGAGGACGTATGATAACCCGCACCATCCCTATCGGGGTTCCCCAAAATGGGTTGTAGAGGCACAATTGCAAAGAATTAGACAACACTCTTTTTAAATAGAACGATTTTGTAAGTTTAGGGTATTTATTCGTAAAAGTGTATTTTCCTATAATCTAGAATTCCAAAGTTCATCGTGCTATGTCCAATATGTGTGTTGTGATGAGGTAGGTCCTTCTCTCGTGAGTTATCTAAAGGTAATACAGTAAAAAGTGGATAACAATATCGTTTGTAAACATGGGGGTATTTTACTGTAAAAATGAAATAAAGATTGCAATATGATTTATTTTGAATGAAATTTATTCTAATGTGTTTATTTATGTTTGTTAAATATTATGAGAGAATACGGTATTTTATGGTTTAAGAAAAATGGAGTTTTTAAAGAAAAACGAATCGGAAGTTGGATTAACTCCGTTTCCATCGGGTTTTAAAAATAAAAGTTTTTAGAATAGAAAAAAAGAGGTGGAGAGGGGGCTTACTGGCTAGGGAACAAGAGAAGAGAGAGGGGAAGACTAGGGAAGTATCGGAGTGTCGTTTCGTCGCCGGAATCTCTTCGGAACTTCGTCGAAACTTTGCCCTTTGCTAACTCCACTTGCATAACTAGAGACATGAGAATTTTTGAGAGTTTTTGTGAGAAATTCTAAGTGAGGAAGGGTGAAAAACGGTGTGGTATTTATAGAGAAAATTAGGGTTTTGTGGGTGATGAATTTGAGAATTAAAATGCATTTAAAAGGAATTAAAGAGGTGATTTAATCTTTTCTGGATGAATGCAGAGAAAATAAACAATATGAGATAAGTGGGGTAGCTGAAGAGGTGCTCGGGTGAAGAGATGGGGAGCTTTCCCTACGGGGGGCCCGGCGGTGCCGGTCCCCAATGAAATCGTCGCCGGTCATTTTCCGAGGGTAGGGGCTAGGATTGAAGACACATGTCCAAGTCTGTGTGCAACAATTTCCACATGTTTGTTTTATTTGTGACTCTTCATTTAACGTGTAGTGCACGTACAAACCCTTGGGCTTCTAAAAAATTAAAAGAAAAATAAATAAAAAGATAATGAGGCTGGGAGGATTCGAACACAGGGGCTACGTCACAGCAGTGCAAGGCTTTACCAATGAGCTACAAGTGCTATCTTACTGTTCAAAAACAAATTAAATTTATAACTTGTGCTCAAGCTTAAGCACTCCTTCTGTATTTTGGAAAAAAATATGTACAGAAAGTCTAGGGTTGTTACAGAGTATTCGATCTCAAAAGGAATTAAAAAATGCGGTATTTAAGAAACGTGGCTATTCTAATAAAAAAAACTAGTTTTTGGAAAAATTAAATAAAATTATGAAATCCGTATTTTCAATAAAACAAATTAAGAAACTATATTTTTAAAATGAAATATTAGAATTTGTTAATAAAATAATACCAAATATCCAAAAGAACCAGTTTTCATAAAAATTCCACAAACTTTCAAAAAACGTAGGTTTTATCACCAAAGCACCACAACAATTAAAATAAATGTTGATAAAAAAATCCTAAATGTTATAAATCACCATCGAGATTTATTTTCAAACTATATTAAAGTATTTTTCATAAAACCCCCTCGAGATATGCAAACAATATTTAAGGACTCTAGATTAATATAAGTTTAAGCGGGATCAATTCTCTTGAGCCCTAAAGAGCCGAAGAAAGTGAATACTTGCCTATTCAGATTAGACAATTTAACGGGTTTATCGATGGTAATTGTCTTGGAAAAAGACACAAATCCTGCCGTTCATGTGCAGCAGTTGCCGATTTCTCCCGAATATAAGATTTTAACAATTTATATCAATTCATATGAAAAGACATGAACTCAAATCCAAACTCAAAGCTAAATTTGAACTCGAAATCGAACACAAACTCAAACTCTAATCTAACTTGAATCTAAACTCGAATATGTACTCAAATCGAATCTACTCGAACCAACTTGACTCGAACCCAGATTGCAATTGTCGTGACTCGCACATTACTCGACTCACTCGAATACAATCAACACCTTTTGCAATCTAGGGTTTCGATCAAGACATGTAAATCAATCAATCAAATCAATTAAGTATATTAACAAGTTATATATATTATACACGGGGTGTTTGGGATAGTTTCTTATGTGAATCCAATGGAGCTTCAGGAGTCCTGTATTAACCTCTTTTTTATTTTACTCGAATATCAGTCGGGTTGACTCATCCACAGCCTAGAGCCCCGATGCTAACACTGAAAGTATGCCTCAGCACCACTGCTAGATTTTTGGAAGCATCAAGTGTACAATTTTAAAAAATCTAGTGTGCTAATGCATGCAATCCAAGAATCGAATTAGAGAATTAAGGTTTTTAAACTAGTAAACAAGCTTTACACTAAGTGAACAAGGAATACAAGCTTTGTAGACCGGTCCTTCACTTTTAAAGCTCCAAGTAGTAGTCCCTTAGCTCCAAGTAGTTGCCTCCTGAACTCTTCTTAGGCTCCATTTGGTGAAAAAAACAAGCTTACGTAAGGATCTTCGAGGCCGAAGATGATCTACCTTGAGAAATATCTGACTCAAGCTACCTCTTCACTAATTGAGGAATTAATGAATTAAACAACCTATACTAAATGACTAGTTTGGTATAGATTGATAAAGTAGGAATTTTCCTCACTTTAGAATTATTTCTCTCTCTCTCTTTCTTCACCTCATCAAAAGCTAGAAAAGAAAAATAAAATGAAGAAGATGATCAAGTGATGAACCATGGTGAAAAAATATCTCAAATGATATTTGTAGAGACTTAACCATGTCTAAAGATAATGGTTGGGTTAATAAATATCTAGAGCAAAACAAAATTAGTAGACTAAGTCAAGACTTCTACAAGCACTTTTAGCCATGCTAATTTCTACCGAATTTTGATTTTTCCCTTAATAATTAATCACCCAAATTATTTTTAGTTTGGTATGTGTCTCATACACCCATATCCAATGTATCATCTGGCATGACACAAAAGTAAATACATTAATATATATCTCATATATATTTAAATGTATTTATAGAAAAGAAATTCTTAAGTGAGCCAATATTAGTTAATATATCAAATATACAATTATATATTAAATTATTAAATCAACACTTGATTTAATAATCCAGCTATATCGCATACAACCGACTAATATCATTTATATGTATATCAAATATACATATAACAAATTATTAAATCAACACTTGATTCAATAATCCGGTTATATCGCATATAACCTATATCGCGAGATTAGAATACTGTATCACATACACGTATTAATCTCGGTCCCGCATATATCATATATGTGGCCTACTTCGTTTCACTTGAGCTAGGAAACCTCTGTGTAGGACTCTAAAGACTCGTCAATACGCCAGCAGTAGGTAATGATCATATCAGTCATGCACAAGCCGTCAACGGTACTAGCTAGACGTAACAGCTACCCGGGTATTGAGCGATCAGAAGATCAACAAGCAAGCTTGTCCAAACTCCCGTGAATCCAGTAAGTAACACTACCGTACAGTCCGGTCTCTTCGTCTGATATGTCGCATATCGAGTCTAGCGGTGGTAAACGTCAGACCCCAATAACTTGATAAGTCATATCGATGTAAGGCTCATAACAGGTTGAGAAACTACTGATAACACTTACCAGTAAATCTCATCATTATCCCTGGCCAGGGACTTCCTGTTATAACCAATCGAGTATAGCGCAACATCAACTTCTAATACCGGGAGAGACAAAACCCCTCCTATTGCTCATTACCTCCATGTGACTCAGGACTGTACCTAAAATCCACCTGTTTGCTCGACTCCCTTGAGCGTGGTAGGGAGGAAATCAAAACACAGTGGGAATCACACAAGACTCTATGACGATCTCGGGTCTACAGACTAACTTGTACCAGTGTCACCAGAGAACTGCTGTCTGACAATAGGTATAATACCATCTAGAAGTTCTCGGCGAGTCCTGTTCAGTGTACCCATTCTCCAATGAGCACCTATGTACATGTTGGATATAGTGCCCTCAGAGTCAATTATTGGATCGCAGGCACGTGATTGCAATGATTGAGGGAGGACCTATGCCGGTAGGACAGTCTTACTCGAGATGATAGTATGCTATCTGGTTTATCTTTATCATCGTGTACTGCTTTAGGTGACCTTACAGGTCGCTATTACACGTTGATAGAGCCCTTAGGATTCTTGCTTGACTGCCAACAGTATGATGGCGATCATATACGTGAGAGTTGGGTAGTCCATAAGCACATCCTTAAAAGCGGTCCCTAGTCGTGGAAGTTTCGAGACAGGGCATCGATACTCCGGAGTAGACTAGTGTATACAGTCGAGACCCCGATGAGGGGCGGTGGCCGATCTCACAAGCAACTGGTGTCAGTTGGTTCGCCTAAGATGTATACAAGTGCTCATTGGGTTATGAGTACACCGGACAGGACTCGCCGGAAACATACTAGTTGGTATTATACCTGACGTCAGATAGCAGTTCCCTGGTGACATGTGTACAGGTTAGTTCATCGACCTGAGATCGTCATTTTGTCTCGTGTGAGTTCCCACTGTGCTTTGATTACTACCCTACCACGGCTCAAAAGAGTCGTGCAAATAGGTTTTAGTTAGGTACAGTCCCGAGCCACATGGAGGCAGTGAGCGGATCGGCAGGGGTTTCGTCTCTCCCGGTATTGGGGGTGAGATCGCGCTGTGTCTAGGAGAGTCATTACACAAAGCCCTCGGCCGAGGCAGGAGATTTATTGGTAGGTATTTCGGTAGTATCTCAGGGTGTTCTGGGCTACGCTCCGACACGACTTGTACCGCTTTTAGGGGTCTGATTTTTACCAACCCCCTAGGCCCGCCATACGATGCTCATAGACGAACAGACTGGACTATACGGATATTGTCACTGACAGGCTCAGTAGGGTGTCAGGATGAGTTCGCTCATCGACCTCCCTTTTGGTCAATACCTGGTAGCTCGTTACGTACGGCTAATACCTCTGACGTGCTAGTGGTTAAATCTACAGCCAAACTATTGACGAGTCTTTAGAGTCCCCCACAGACAGTTTTTCAAGTTTCGGGCGAAACGATGTAGAGGCCGTATGATATATGGCAGGGTTCGATCATATACGTGCGGTATTGCACGGATCATGATCGGACGGATCATACTAGTAGGCTTTGGTTTAAGCCGGATCCTAGTATTAGATTTGTTGGATTACTTTAGTCTCATCACATTCGCATTCAGTCGGAATGCGGGTGCAGGTATGTATATACAGGTGAGGGGTATCCTTGTGATCCGTCACGAGTTTACTTTAGATGTTGCCGTATCTTTTTGTTGGGGCAAATATTTGGATTAATATTTGCATATGGAAATTATGAGCTAGAAACTATCATTTTATGCATTAAATAATACATGTACTTCATGGGTGAGTCATGGTATCATTTCTTGTGCAAACATCACATTATGTGATTGATTTGTGAGTTGATTTGATGAGAGGAGAGAGAGAGGGGCAGCCAGGGGTGAGCTCTCATATTATTCTTATCACTCTCTCTCTCATTTGATATAGCATCACAAAAAAGGAAAAAGATAGCTCCTTCTTCTTCTTCTTCCTCCAGCTCAAAGTCTCCATTAATGGCAACACCTCTAACCTCAATCCAAATCCATGGATGCAAGAGACAAAGTGATCACAAACATTCTCTACAACACCTTGGACACGTCGGTTAGCACACTTCGTGCCTGACTTGCTTCGGATGAAGCGGGAGCCCGTAAAAAGACTCGTAGATGTGGTGCCCTTTCCGACGAGGAGATCGAGACCGGAGTTACCGCGAGGAGCTTGGGATGGTGGCCAGAGACTGAAGGACATGGATTGATCGGTATAGCTTTCCAACCCTCTCTCTAGATAGCTAGTTATAGGTTAATGGTTCGATCCGGGTTTTAAGCATACGATAGCGCCGGTTTTCAAGTTAAGAAAAATTTTCGTTTCCACATTTTGGCCTCGGAAAGACGGCCGGGGCGCTACCGTAGTCTTACATGGTATCAGAGCCACGCCATTAACCTTTACTAGCTTGCTCTAGCGTGTTTAGAACTTCGATCGGACGAAATTTCCAAAAACCGCATTCCCAATTCATCAGTTTCTGTCGAAATTTTTCTGTGGTAATTATTTGGTGTATTGCAGAAATATGTGCAGGCTTTTCTAAGAGATCTGTGAAAATTTGGTTCCCTGTTCTTACTGTTGCGCCGCGGAACCGCGGCCTTACCCATGTTTTGGCCGCGGTTCCGCCGCCATTTTATCTCTTCACTGCACCAAATTTTATACAGTGTTCTCTGACTTGGAATTGTGGTTTCTGGTATTTTTGTTTTAGGCCCAGATTTGTTTGAGTACTGGGAATTGTGCTTGGGGCCCACTTTGGGAAACTTTGTCGATCGAAATTTTTAAACTTGTTAGTTCACAGTATTTACATTATATCTGCGACCGTGAATGTCATTCGAGCGGTAAATCCTGTCTAATTGTTATAGCTCTTTTAGACGGATTTGCGAACGTGACATTCACGTTGATGTTCTGTGTTGTGCTGTAATGTTGTGGATCTGTCGTGGTGGATAGCCTGGTGCAATGTTAGTACAGTTTGGTTGTATATGAACATTTGATATTGCGGGGCGAGCGTCCAACATGTGGGCTGCCGTCACTGCCTGTTTGTATATTATTCTTTTGGGGCACGACCGGGCTGAGTCGATGTACCCGTTGTATATATTTTTACTTTCTGTACTAGGATTACCTCGCGGTGGGGTGCACGGATAGCCGGGTTCTAGAGGGCAACGGGCCCGCATCTCATGGGTTTGAGACGGAGGGGGCTTTACTCTTGAATTGGCGGGCTATTCGCCGCACTCGTAGGGGGTACAGGTTGACCCAAGGAGGGGTGCTCAAGTTACCGTATTCCGTGAAGTGCTGGGTGGTCCATTCATGTTGTTGAAGGGGGCTGCCTCGCTTCAGGTTTTGGCGGGTAACTTGCCGCGCCCGTAGGGGTCTAGGATTTCATTGCACAGGCTATCCACACGACTAGGGAAACGTCGGGTTTCAGTAGCGGCTCTATGAAACCCGGGATCCCAGATTATCTGTATTGTTCTGTGATGCTTAATACATTTCTGTGATGTTGCATTTTATCACGCCATGAGCGAATATTATATATTGATATATATACTAGTAGATGTTGTATATGTTTTGCACCCGCGCTAGTCCAGTCCCCGCTCTGTCGTTAGTTAAGTAACGTAACGGGTGATTATGGGACCTAGTGGCGAATGCAGATGGCATATACGTACATCGTATTTTCGTTCTTTTGTGGTGTGATTAATTGATGGGACTGTATTGAATCGGATCAATGCAAGCTAAACAAACCTATTCTGATGTTGTTGGAACATTTTTCAAAAATCTGTTATTACAAGGACGTTCTCTTTGTTTTGCACAGTGGTATTCGGTTATGAATATCCAGCACCTCAGTCGACGAGGCAAGGGCCGAGATCCCTTCACCGGGAGTGACCCCTTGGACAGAAGTTTGCGTCAGGATAATAACTTCACTATAGCCGATTGCCTTTTGCTTTGCATCGTGGTATTCAGTTGGAATATCCTGCACCTCATTCTACGGGAAAAGAGCTGAGATCCCTTTAGCGGGAGTGACCTCTTTAGCAAAAGGTTTTCGCCACTATATTTTTATAAAAGGTTATCCGGTTCCTTCAACGATATCAAGTTCATTACGTTAAAGGTTTTTCGCCAAAAACCATTCGTAGCCCTCCGTCATTTCAGATTAGTATTGCTTAGTATTCGCGCTACGTTTGTCGTTGCTATTCGCCGAGGCGTAGTGTGCGGTAGCTCTGTAATGCTTTCTGTCGAATGGATATGTGGATTGGTTAGGACGGTCGTACGACTTTGTTGATTATTCATCAAGGGTCGTGCGGGTGGGTTTAACGCAATCAAGATAGTGATGGGTTGAACTTGACTAGGACCTTTTGATTTGTTGATTATTCGTCAAGATCACTTGGGTCGTAGGGGTAAAAATCTCATCGGGAGTTTCTAAAGAAACTGAAACTTGCCAGGCATGCGCATACCTTCTGGAGTGTGATAACGTGAGTGGATTCCGTCACGTTATCATGCGATGATAGTTGGATCCCGATTCCCACTGAGGAGTTGGTTTACTCCTCGGGTGAACCCGACTAATTCTTCTTTCAGGTTTGGAGGAGAATTTGACGTTACAGTGGGAGGTTTCCTGATTAGATAAATTGGTAACCATTCTGATCTAGGTTAGAGTGCACGCTGAGTGTTTCTTTTCTCTCTCTCGCTTTGACAGCGACCATGACCCGACCCTTGACTATGACTCAGTGACCAAGTTGACCGAATCTTCTTATAACACTGGCTTTTGGATTGTCAGAGTTGCATACCTCATTGCCACTCCTACTTTTACCCTTTTCTCCAGAACAACCCGTATTACTACGAACATCCACTTCCATTGGATAAAACCATCGTATGGTTATATACGAACTCGAAGGAACTTATTCCAGATTCGAGGATGGTTTCCGGTTCTGGAGAAAACGAATAGGACTATTCAGTTGTCTTTTCCTTTTACCTTCTCTCAGGTTGCGAGTGTTCCTTGGATTAGAACAGTACACCAATTACGCTTATTGGATAGTCTTCTTCCAAATCATAGGCAGGTGCCGAAAGGTAGGGAATGAAGAAAACCAATTAGCCTAACGAAGGTGTACAGAAGGTATTAAGTAAAGACAAATAAAAGGATTAGTAAGAGGGCAAAGTAAATTGCGACTGCTATTCACAACCAAACCAAGTATTTCATCTCCACTCCTACTTCACCTTTGTATTTCTCCAGGACACCCTGTATCACTACGAAGATCCACAGTTATTTGGATACTCCATCGTATGGTTATATACGAACTCGAAGGAATTTGTTCCAGTTCGGGGATGGAATCTGGTTCAGGAGAAATAGGAATAAGGTTTTATTCAGTTGTCTTTTATCTTTACCTTCTCTCGGGTTGCGAGTGCTCCTAGGATTAGGACAGTACACCCATTATGCTTATTGGATAGTCTTCTTCCAAACCATAGGCTGGTGCCGAACGGTAGGGAAGGAAAAAAACCATTTGGCCTAAATGGGTGTACAGAAGGTAATGATTAAAGACATATAAAGGGATTTGGAGAGATGGGAGAGAAATATACGGTTACAGTTGTGAATCTGATAATGGAAGAGGCATTACTAGGAATACCCGAATACCCCTACGAAACATTTCAATGTTTCAGTTTCACTGTGTACTGTTAAAAGAAAACCGATTTCCCAATTAGACACTTGCTCCACGGTATGTATTTACCAGGTATGATTCTCACATCTGTATGGTTTTACAGATGATGAGTGGGAGTAAGTTATTGGGAATTGGGTGATCATCCTTATTATATCGGGATTCGTTGTAATTGGTGATATTTGAGGAAATCACCTGGGTTGTTTGCCGGACGGCAGATATTTGGTTTTGAATATCCTTTATAATGAACCAATTTCAAATTGAACTATCTGTACGTTTATTTTTATAAAGTGAGATATAAATTTTTGAAATTATGTCTATGACATTTACCTATATCAGTGGATGGTTAGGTAAGGAGCATTAAACAGCGGTGTAATTCTTCAGAACCATAGTACAGTTTTCAATCTACGACGCACATGCTTTGAGTTATTAGACTCAAGAGACTTATACAAAGTATTGTATGTTGTCCAGTGTCCATTAGGACAGAGGGGTTGGTACTCGTACTATATTATGTTTACTTGTGACTTCTCTAGTTTTTAGACATGTGTTTCGTAGAAATGCAAGGTCTAAGTTTTGAGAAGTTATAGGTTTAAGAGTAAAGTAGAGAACCAGGTGTTGCAAGTATCGGGATTCTTCAAGGTGATCAAAAATGTAGATACTTGTATATGGTATTCAGTTGATAGTAATGATTAAGAGAACTGGTTTCAATTTCAGGTTACTCATAATTGGAAGTATTCCTAAGTTGAGTAATGCTGATCGGCCTCTCTCCATTTAGTTGACATGCACTGGAGACAGCTGCATGATTTGAATCGGGTTCCAATTAAATCAGTGCCTCTGTTTCTATATTGGATATAGAACGGTTCATCTCTTAACGATGTTAAGGTACGGGGAGTTTTTCCGGCTTATGCTTAAAACCAGACTCTGGATAACTTAAGGCAAGTTTCTGTAATGGCTGTTTGTGGGTTGACCCGGGTTATGACGAGGGTTGATTTTCTACCATCTGGAAGATCAATAGTGATATTGTTCTTGACTCGCCACAGTTTTGATAAAAATGGATTTTTCAGAAAACAGTAGTGGGAGTATGGTAGAACTGGAAGTGATTCCAGAACCGCAAACGATTACTGAAAATTTGATAAGAACCTAAAGATTCGATCTGGTTTGACATTCCATTGGCCACTCTGCAGATATGGTGGGTAACCTCAGGCACCCGAGAGGTACTCCGGTAGCCTCAAGGACGGTGACAGGGAGGTTCTTATTTACCCAGTTTTGACACTACTGTTGTTCCAGGCTATGAGACCCGGCAGGAGGATGAGTATAGCGTCGTTCTAAACTAGCTTTAGAAGTGCACATGTATATGACTCTGCCAGAGGGTTGTCGTAGTCAGTGGGAGCAGCGGAAGCATAGTGGACAAGTGGCTTATGTCTATTTATGGACTAAAGTAGATATAGTGGAGATAAATCATCTATTTCTGATGTGACGGTCATAGCTTTGACTTCATCAGAATAGGGGATGGATCTGTTAAGAAGGTAGTAGGGTGTGATGTTCTGGTATTTGGATGACATACACAGAGTAGGAAGAGTATTTCCTATACTACGGTCGGTTATATTTTGGTTGTCACACAGTGGTTTCTCCGCATAAAGGATATAGATATAATATCTGACATTCTGGTTACTAGATCTATGGTTTTAGATCTAGATTTGGATAGTTTCCCAATCTGGGTACTTAGACTGCATTCTAAAGGTGTTTTAGAATGGACGACTCCTGGCACGGTAGTGTACCTGCAGGTGATGGAGTCACCCTCTCTAAACGTGTCGTACAGACTAAAGGGGAGAGGGATGCGCATGATCGGCAGATCACTTGCTTAGGCAATTGAGTTGATCATGAGATGTCAAGTACCACACCAGATGTTGTTTTTGCACGAGATGCAATAAGTTGATATTAATCCAATCCTGGAGAAACATTCGGAAGCAGTTTTAGAAAATAAGTGGATGTTCTAGGGATATGATAACGACATCCTCCTTCGGGAGACGGTTATCATTCCAGGCTTCCAAGGTGACCTGGATGACAGAGTGACTGTCAGAGTTATAGTTTTCCCTCTGACGAGGGGCAATGTTTTGGACAGGTGATCCAAGCGGACACTGAGGGAGGCATGACGCAGGATACTGATCAAATTCAGTTGACGATACAGTCTAAGAAGTTTGTATTTGGAGTTCATTTATGAACTAGGTCCCATCAGATATCCAGATATATTCTAAGACAGGTATTGCTCATTTCGGGAGATAGCTTTCTCCGCGAACTTGAGATAAAGAGAGACATAGAAAGAAACATCAGGACGGATCCACAAGCCAAGGCTATTTCTCGAACACAATAGTTTCGCAAACGAGCTTTGTGAGACAGATTAGTAGAGGAGTTGGGTGTTCGGTATCACACGGGCTGTGAGTATGCGACATCGCAATAATTAGCCTTGAGTGCAAGTGGGAGATTGTTGGATATAGTGCCCTCAGAGTCAATTATTCGATCGCAGGCACGTAATTGCAATGATTGAGGGAGGACCTATGCCGGTAGGACAGTCTTACTCGAGATGATAGTATGCTATCTGGTTTATCTTTATCATCATGTACTGCTTTAGGTGACCTTACAGGTCGCTATTACACGTTGATAGAGCCCTTAGGATTCTTGCTTGACTGCCAACAGTATGATGGCGATCATATACGTGAGAGTTGGGTAGCCATAAGCACATCCTTAAAAGTGGTCCCTAGTCGTGGGAGTTTCGAGACAAGGCATCGATACTCTGGAGTAGACTAATGTATACAGTCGAGACCTCGACGAGGGGCGGTGGCCGGTCTCATAAGCCACTGGTGTCAGTTGGTTCACCTAAGATGTATACAGGTGCTCATTGGGTTATGAGTACACCGGACAGGACTCGCCGGGAACATGCTAGTTGGTATTATACCTGACGTCAGATAGCAGTTCCCTGGTGACATGTGTACATGTTAGTTCATCGACCTGAGATCGTCATTTGTCTCGTGTGAGTTCCCATTATGCTTTGATTACTACCCTACCATGGCTCAAAGGAGTCGTGCAAACAGGTTTTAGTTGGGTACAGTCCCGAGCCACATGGAGGCAGTGAGCGGATCGGCAGGGGTTTCGTCTCTCCCGGTATTGGGGGTGAGATCGCGCTGTGTCTAGGAGAGCCATTACACAAAGCCCTCGGCCGAGGCAGGAGATTTACTGGTAGGTATTCCAGTAGTATCTCAAGGTGTTCTGGGCTACACTCCGACACGACTTGTACCGTTTTTGGGGTCTGATTTTTACCAACCTCCTAGGCCCGCCATGCGATGCTCATAGACGAACGGACCGGACTGTACGGATATTGTCACTGACAGGCTCAGTAGGGTGTCAGGATGAGTTCGCTCATCGACCTTTCATTTGGTCAATACCTGGTAGCTCGTTACGTACGGCTAATACCTCTGACGTTCTAGTGGTTAAATCCACAGCCAAAGTATTGACGAGTCTTTAGAGTCCCCCACAGACAGTTTCTCAAGTTTCGGATGAAACGATATAGAGGCCGTATGATATATGGCAGGGTTTGATCATATACGTGCGGTATTTCACCGATCATGATCGGACGAATCATACTAGTGGGCTTTGGTTTAAGCCGGATCCTAGTATTAGATTTGTTGGATTACTTTAGTCTCATCGCATTCGCATTCAGTCGGAATGCGGGTGCAGGTATGTATATACAGGTGAGGGGTATCCTTGTAATCCGTCAGGAGTTTACTTTAGATATTGCCATATCTTTTTGTTGTGGCAAACATTTGGATTAATGTTTGCATATGGAAATTATGAGCTAGAAACCATCATTTTGTGCATCAAATGATACATGTACTTCATGGGTGAGTCATGGTATCATTTCTTGTGCAAACATCACATTATGTGATTGATTTGTGAGTTGATTTGATGAGAGGAGAGAGAGGGGCAGCCAAGGGTGAGCTCTCATATTATTCTTATCACTCTCTCTCTCATTTGATATAGCATCACAAAATAAGGAAAAAGATAGCTCCTTCTTCTTCTTCTTCCTCTAGCTCAAAGTCTCCATTAATGGCAACACTTCT
This sequence comes from Agapanthus africanus, assembly GCA_030015575.1. Taxonomy (NCBI): domain Eukaryota; kingdom Viridiplantae; phylum Streptophyta; class Magnoliopsida; order Asparagales; family Amaryllidaceae; genus Agapanthus; species Agapanthus africanus. The sequence continues at coordinate 364,055,255 of CM057351.1, read as the reverse complement.
AACCTCCATCCAAATCCATGGATGCAAGAGACAAAGTGATCACAAACATTCTTTATAACACCTTGGACACATCGGCTAGCACACTTCGTGCCTGACTTGTTTCGGATAAAGCGGGAGCCCGTAAAAAGACTCGTAGATGTGGTGCCCTTTCCGACGAGGAGATCGAGACCGGAGTTGCCGCGAAGAGCTTGGGATGGTGGCCAAAGACCGAAGGACACGGATCGATCGGTATAGCTTTCCAACCCTCTCTTTAGATAGCTATTTATACGTTAATGGTTCGATCCGGGTTTTAAGCATACGATAGCGCCGGTTTTCAAGTTAAGAAAAATTTTCGTTTCCGCATTTTGGCCTCGGAAAGACGGCCGGGGCGCTACCGTAGTCTTACAGTACAATCTTTGATGTCAAACACCAATGGCTGTGGGATCAACCATCGCCCCATACAGGGTCAAGAAACGTACACACTAGTCTACTCTGGAATATCAATGCCCTGTCGCGATACTCTCTCGATTAGGAACAATTAAAGGATGTACTTATAGACTACCTGGCCCCACTAGTATGATCTACATCATAGTTCTGGTAGTCAAGTACACATCCTAAAGGGCTTTATCGACATGTAATGGAGAGACGGTATAATGATACAAGTGTACATGTTAAGATAAAGAGCAACCAAATAGCATACTATCGTGTCGAGCAAGAAAGTCCTCTCTATATATGTCTAAGCATTCACTATAATATACAATCATGTACAATAATGGCCTCTAGGGCATCCCCGATCAGATCAAAGGATTTTAATACTTTTATCCATTTGGTTCTCTACTTCGCACTTATATTCCTTGAATTTCTCAAAAAACTTCAGACTTATGTTTCAACAGGAACACATGTCGGTATCTTGATAGATCATCGGTGAATGTAATAAAGTATGCGGAACCATTTCTGGCATATGTAGACATGGGACCGCATACATCACTATGTATCAGTCCCAAGAGTTCAGTAGCTCTTTCTCCGTGTACAGTAAACGGAGTTTTGGTCATTTTGTCTTTGAGACATGACTGGAAAGTTTCATAAGATGTAAATTCGAACGGATTCAAATATCCATCCTTATATAACTTAGCTAGTCGTGTCTCATTGATATGAGCTAGTCTACAATGCTACAAGAAGGCTTCGTTCATTTCTTAACTTTTCCTTTTGTGTGTGTTCTGTATGTTAAGAACTGTATTTTGATTCAGAACGTATATACCGTTACATAACGTACCAAAACCAATCAACACTTGATTTAGAAAAATGTTCATAACATTATCCTGTAATACAAAATTATATCCATCTTTATGTAATAAAGCGACTGATATAATATTGCACAATATTTTTGGTACGTAATAACAGTCGTTCAAAATCAATGTGTTACCTTCAGGTAAACTAGGTGATATACGTCAACAGCTTTGGGTGCAACTATTGCACCATTCCCTAATCTGAAAGAATGATCACCCATTCCCAGTTCACTACCTTTCTTTAGCCCAAGTAACATATTACAAATGTGGGATCCTGATCCGGTATCTAATACCCAGGACGTAGAGCAAACTGAGAAACAATTCTCTGTAACGAACACACCCGAAGAAGATGCATCAACATGCTCATTCCTCGTTCGGGTTGCATAGGAATCCTGATATTCCCCTACTTCCTGCTCATACTTATAACAGTTATAAGGTAGAGCGGAACCAATTTTTCCCGGCTCAATATAACAAGTGGGTTCGTTCAATACATCAATATTATTATCTTGATTAAGGCATGTCATGGTCGCTATCAGGAGAGAGAGAGAAGAAAACACTGCGTGCGCTTTTGCAACATTAGATTGGTTATTATTTTATCTAATCAGGATGGCTCCTACTGTTTTTATCAAATTTTCCTTCAAACTCTAAAAGGTAAGACTAGCCGGGATTAATTACACCCTACAAATTCGCCAATCATTCGGCCAAGCAGGTATTGGTACTCCGAGAAAGTCTTCCCGTGCTTGCGCATGGAACTAATTAAATAACCTCGTTTCCGCAGGGGCATAACCCCGTTAACACCTTTCTTAGACACCTACTTGACTAGCTAATTGTAAAGTAGAAAACTCTCCCAGGAGTAACTCTTACTCGCAGTGGGTATCGGAATCCAACTATCTCATAAATAGTATGCAATCTCATTGCAAATTTCAATACTTGAAATTCCCAATAATGTTTTTGCCCCTAGCATGCTATGACCTTGACGGAGGCCAACAAACCATAGTCTTCTAGTCAGGTTTAACCCGTTCATTTCCTGATTGAATTAAACCCACCCGCACGACCCTTGACGGATGCCAACAAAGTCGCACGACTACCCTAATCCAATCGCATCATATGGTTGCAGATAAACACTAAATTAGCTACCACACACTACGCCTTGAGGGAGGCCAACAAACGTCGCACGAATACTAAAATAGTCTTTATCTGAAATGACGGAGGGTTACAACAGGTTTTTAAGAAAACCTTTTGCGTAATGAAATTGATATCGTTGCAGAATCGAGTGGTTTGAAAAGGAGTGGTTTAAGCTCCGCTTTTTAAAATCGAATAGTTTTCAAAACAAACCGAGTGGGTTGTAGCGTTTGCTAGCTTTTGCTAAAGAGGTCATTCCCGGTGAAGGGATCTCGACTCTTTTCTCATCGAATGAGGTGCTGGATATTCATAAAAGAATACCGCTATGCAAAGCAAGCACTAGAGCTACCTTTTTGAAAATTTGATTCTACAACATCTTTAGGTTTCTTTTCATTAATCTCATTAATGAAATCTCATCATTTATATTTCCTAAACATCACAGATAAAACGAAAATAAAACGTACGCTTATGCCATCCGCATTCGCCACGGGGTCCCGTCATGCACCGTTATATTACTTAACTAACGGCAGAGTAGGGGTAGGACTAGCACGGATGCAAAACATAAGCAATATTTATTATATATCATTTATATAATAAAACTTTCGTCTCACGCAGTTATATGATTTCATTACAGAACATTGCTGCAGAAGTCAACATATGAAATATAGGATATACTAGAAGGTCCGTATTTTAAATTAAGCCAGTAAAAATACGGATTCCACGGTCGTGATGAATAGCCAAAACCACATCCCTAAACCCCTACGAGAGTGGCAAGCAACCTTGCTAATTCTAGAGTTAGGAGACCCGGTCTTGACTCCTCGAGATGGTCTCCCACTAGACTCTAGAACCCGGTTACTTGTGCTCCCTACCTTGGGTCTATCCTAATGCGGAAAAATAAATAATATGTATCAATAGTGACATTATCCTCAACGCGGAAGTGTCCCAATAAAAGAATACTACATACAAATTTTTACATGAATGAAAATCAAAAACTCTCATCTCATGCAAAAACCCCCGGCTATTCAATCACGACGATCCAATATAACATATCACAGCAACACATAACATCACATGTCATCAACGTAAGTAAATATGCGTATCCCAATTGTCGTTGACGTATAGCAACGAAACCGGCGATACACCACATATTACACTTACAGAAAAGAAATGAAAACTACAATAGTTAGAATCCGCAACCACCTTAAACATCATAAACTCGGAATATCTCATACTCCGGATTTCATGCCTAACACTATAAACCCGGCATTTTAGTCTCAAATTGAAAACACTTTTCAATAACCAGTCGGGCAATTCAACAAGATTCCCAACAAATGATCAAATGCTCGTCGGAAACATTAGTAGACGGCCACCCCCGATATCGTCGACGAAGCGCACTTAGGCGGAACACCGCGGCCGCGAGCACCCGAACGGATGATTTTGGCAATGGGGTTCTCCTACAGTCACTTGATCGGGGCTATGGGGCGTGGATATCTAGTAGTGTTACCCGATGAGTGTTCGCGTACTATACGAGATTGCGATGGAGTTTTGATCCGATTCGAAACTCCGTGGCAATCTATCGAATGAGACTAAATTCCTAGATTTACAAAATACTGACTAGTTTTCACAAAACTAATTATTGTGAATTCCAAATATTGTAACACATATCACAGATATACTAGACGATATTAAACATTTCGATCGAATTATCGAACCCCCACAATTCCCAGAGACCTCAACACTTGAGACTCGCTAAAAATACCCAGAAAATGCAAAATCCAAAAATGGAGCACAAGAAAACACATCCTACAACTCTATGAAAGTGCGGTGGAACCGCGGCCAAACAGGAGTTTGGGCCGTGGTTTCGCGGAGGTTCAATGGAGTCGCGGCTACGAATTTCTTGAGGCTCCATTATATTACCTGCACAATTTTCTGCATATTTTTAATTTTAAAATTTTCAACTTTTGAAAAAATTTCCAGAAACTATGAAACATGGGTTTCGAAAAGTCGATCGAACACTTTAACTTCGCTTAGATCACTCCTAATGCTCTAGGTTGGCTCTGATACTATGAAAGTATGCCTTAACACCACTACTAGGTTTTTAGAAGTATCAAGTATAAAATTTTAAGGAATCTAGTGTGCTAATGCATGCCATCCAAGAATCGCAGTAGAGAATTAGGGTTTTTAAACTAGTAAACAAGCTTTACACTAAGTGAATAAGGAATACAACCTATTTAGACCGGTCCTTCACTTCTAAAGCTCCAAGTAGTAGTCCCTTACCTCCAAGTAGTGTCCTTCCGAACCCTTCTTAGGCTCCACTTGGTGAAAGGAACAAGCTTACTTAAGGATTTTCGAGGCCGAAGATGATCTACCTTGAGAAATCTTTAACTCAAGCTACCTCTTCACTAATTGAGGAATTAGTGAAGTAAACAACCTATACTAAATGGCTAGTTTGGTATAGATTGATGAAGTGGAAATTTTGCTCACTTTAGAATTATTTCTCTCTCTTTCTTTCTTCACCTCATCAAAAACTAGAGAAGAAAAATGAGATGAAGAAGATGATCAACTGATGAACCATGGTGAAAAAATAACTTAAATGATATTTGTAGAGACTTAACCATGGCTAAACATAATGGTTGGGTTAATAAATATATAGAGTAAAACAAAATTAGTGGACTAAGTCAAGGTTTTTTCAAGCACCTTTAGCCATGCTAATTTTTACCGAATTTTGATTTTTCTCTTAATAATTAATCACCCAAATTATCTTTAGTTTGGTATGAGTCTCATACACCCATGTCCAATGTATCATCTAGCATGACACAAATGTAAATACATTAATATATATCTCATATATATTTAAATGTATTTTTAGAAAAGAAATTCTTAAGTGAGCTAATATTAGTTAATATATATTAATATATCAAATATACAATTATATATTAAATTATTAAATCAACACTTGATTTAATAATCCGGCTATATCACATGCAACCGACTAATATCATTTATATGTATATCAAATATACATATAACAAATTATAGAATCAACGCTTGATTCAATAATCCGGTTATATCGCATATAACCTATATCGCGATATTAGAATACTGTATCACATACACGTATTAATCTCGGCCCCGCACATATCACATATGTGCCCTACTTCGTTTCGCTTGAGCTAGGAAACCTCTGTGTAGGACTCTAAAGACTCATCAATACACCAGCAGTAGGTAATGATCATATCAGTCACCCACAAGCCATCAGCGGTACTAGTTGGACGTAACGGCTGCTCAGGTATTGAGCGATCAGAAAATCAATAAGCAAGCTTGTCCAAACTCCCGTGAGTCCAGTAAATAACACCATCGTACAGTCCGATCTCTTCGTCTGATATGTCGCATATCGAGTCTAGGGGTGGTAAACGCCAGACCCAAATAACTTGATAAGTCATGCCGATGTAAGACTCATAATGGGTCGAGAAACTACTAATAACACTTACCAGAAAATCTCATCATCAGCCCTGGCTAGGGACTTCCTGTTATATCTAATCGAGCATAGCGCAACATCAACTCTCAATACCGGGAGAGACGAAACCACTCTTATCGCATATTGCCTCCATGCGACTCGGGACTGTACCCAAAATCCACCTGTTTGCACGACTTTCTTGAGCGTGGTAGAGAGGAAATCAAAGCACAGTGGGAATCACATAAGACTCTATGACAATCTCGGGTCTACAGACTAACCTGTACCAGTGTCACCAGAGAACTGCTATCTGATGTTAGGTATAATACCCTCTAGGAGTTCTCGGCGAGTCTTGTTCGGTGTACCCATTCTCCAATGAGCACCTGTGTACAATCTTTGATGTCAAACACCAATGGCTGTGGGATCAACCATCGCCTTATACAGGGTCAAGAAACGTACACACTAGTCTACTCTAGAATATCGATGCCCTATCTCGATACTCTCTCGACTAGGAACAATTAAAGGATGTGCTTGTAGACTACCCTGGCCCCACTAGTATGATCTGCATCATAGTCCTGGTAGTCAAGTACACATCCTTAAGGGCTTTATCAACATGTAACGGAGAGACAGTATAATGATACAAGTGTACATGTTAAGATAAAGAGCAACCAGATAGCATACTATTATGTCGAGCAAGAAAGTCCTCTCTATATATGTCCAAGCATCCACTATAATATACAATCATGTATAATAATGGCCTCTAGGGCATACATATAACTAACAAACACATGAAATGGGCCCGTGTTTCCTTGCTCCTGGGGTCCCACTCTTGAGCTCGTAAATACTTCTACGGCTGTGTTGACATTCACACTTGGAACTTAACGTTAACATAATGACCACCTAGAGACCTATAATATAAATTTACCCATGATCATATACTCTTATTCGTTATATAAATATTCTACTCTTGTCATTTTCTTTACTCTTACCTACCTTTGGGACTTACCGAGCACTAGTTAGCTGACAGGCATTCCACCTACTTTTCTTCTCTTGGAATGTATATCAAATACGGTCGGGACGAAAGAGGTTGAAGCCACAGAGGAGGACTACCACCAGATAGCTACTCAGGGCTAGCTCAGCTTCATTTTTCTTCAGTTTTTGTATGCCACTTGTTTAAACATTTTCCTTATTGTATTTACTTTTCATCATAGACTCATATACTTGTACATATTTGAAGTTGAATGTAAATAAAAATGTTTGTTGAAAAATTTTACAGTCTCAATTTATTCTTGCATTGTATATTATTGTTTCAATACACTTAGTATATTTATTTAGGGAATGACCTTTTCTGGATAAATATACCGCGGGTTTCCCACATCACCGTTTCCGTCTATTGGGAAGCGGGGCATGACAGGTTTTATTGGTGGCCGATGCAGGTCAGTTCTGCATGAAGTCATAAACAATATACTACAAGAATTAATGAGTTCAACAAATATTTACATTCCTTGCATTTCAAATTTCTTGAATCTATCTCTTCCCTATTCTCTTTCAAGTCATTTCAATTTATAATCATCTTATATATGTTATACCTAAACCTATCACACACGATTTAGGTACAATCATAGTAGCCTCCCTACTTGCTCTAGCGCACTTCGACATTGGGGCATCACATTGCTTTACGTCGCAACGGTTCGTCCGAACTCATGCGATCCCAGTTAAATCGCTCGTATCAAGATGGAACGTTGGTTCAGGGAACGGCGTTCTAAAAGCAATTTTGGGATACGATCTGTGTCCATTGGTTGTCTGCAGTCGAGAATTTTATGCGGACTTCAAGGTGCTGGACATACCAAACTTTGACGTAGTCTTGGGAATGGACTGGCTGGGAACTTTCTTCGCTACCATCGATTGTCGCCAAAAGAGGGCAGTGTTCGAAATACCAGATCATCCAGTGTTCTATTTCAAGAGTGGAGACTAAACCTTAGAGCCCAGCATCTACCGAGCAAACCAAAAAAGGCAGAGGTTGCAGCATTGCAAGCAGAAGAATCGAAGCCAGAGGTAGTTCGAGAGTTCGAGAATGTATTTCGAGAAGATATATCAGGTTTGCCTCCCGATCGAGCTCTTGAATTCAGCATCGACTTACAACCCGGCGCAAAACCAGTAATAAAAGCTCTGTACCGATTAAGTCCGGAAAGATTGAAGGAGATCCGCATTCAGTTAGACGAACTCCTGAAGAAAGGTTGGATTCGTCCCAGTACTTCAAGCTGGGTATATCCGGTTTTACTGGTGAAGAAGAAGGAAGGTTCCTACAGGATGCGTGTGGATTATCGAGCTCTGAACGAAGTGACAATTAAGAACAAGTATCCACTATCACGCATCGATGACCTTTTCGATCAGTTAAGTGGGTATTGTGTCTTTTCAAAAATATATCTTCATTCGGGTTACCATCAGGTGAAGATCAAAGAGTCACACATTCCGAAGACAGCGTTTATGACTCGTTATGGTCATTATAAATATCTCGTAATGCCATTTGGAGTGATCAATACACCTGCCATCTTTATGAACCCGATGAACCAAGTTTTCCGAGAGTACCTAGACAGGTTTGTTGTCATCTTCATCGATGACATCCTGGTATATTCAAAGAATCAGAAAAAACACGCCGAGCACTTACGGATTGTCCTGGAGACATTACGACAATATCAGCTCTACGCTAAATACAGCAAGTATGAATTTTGGCTAGATCAAGTCGGATTTCTCGGACATATTGTTTCCGGCAAAGGAATATCTATGGATCCAGCTAAGGTGTCAGCTTTCAGCGAGTGGCCGATACCAAAGACGGTGAAAAATATAAGAAGTTTCTTGGGATTAGCAGGATATTACCGACGATTCATCGAAGGATTCTAAAAGATCGCAACACCCCTGACCAAGCTCACACGTAAAGACAAAACATTCGAGTGGTCAAAAGCATGTGAAAAGGCTTTTGTAGAACTCAAGACGAGATTAAGCTCCGCACCTATTCTTGTAATACTGGATCAATCTGGAGGATTCGTTGTACATTGTGAAGCATCCGGTAAAAGATTAGGATGTGTTCTACACCAACATGGAAAAGTTATGGATTTTGCATCAAGACAGTTAAAGGTATATGAACGCAACTATCCAACACATAATATAGAATTGGCTGCCGTCATCTGTTGGGAGAACGAGTGGATATATACATTGACCACAAAAGTCTGAAATATGTATTTACTCAGAAGGAACTCAATATGCGGCAGAGAAGATGGTTAAAACTCATGGCGGACTTCGACATCAACCTACAGTATCATCCTAGGAAGGTGAACGTAGTTCCCGATGCTCTTAGTCGACAGCCTTTAGCAATGAACCTCACCACTCAGTAGAGACAACAACAAGAATTGCATGGATTGGAGATTGAAGTAGTTATGTCAAGTAACGCTTCATATTTGATAAACTTACAAGTCCAGTCCACTCTTGTGAATCAGATCAAGGTAGCTCAAGCAAATGATACCAAGCGACAAAAGATCTGAGAACAAGTAAAAAGTGGACTTCGAACTGACCTCATCATCTACGATGATAGATCCTTGCGATATGGAAGTCGTTTATGCGTGCCAATCAGACCTGTTCGAGAAGAGTTGATGAAAGAAACCCACAGCTCTATTTATTCTGTACACCCCGGTGGCACGAATATGTACAAGGATCTATGGCAACACTACTGGTGGTATGGAATGAAGCGAGAAGAGGCATGGAGCATAGCCAAGTGTTTGGTGTGTCAGCAAGTGAAGGCTGAACATCATAGAACTGCCGGTCTATTTTCAGTCGTTGCCAATCCCAGAATGGAAATGGCAGCATATTACCATGGACTTCGTGACTGCCCTTCCTCGCAGCACGAAGGGTAACGACGCAATTTGGGTTATTGTGGATTGACTCATCAAGTCGGCTCGCTTTATTCTATTTCGAATTGACCAGTCAACCGAGACGTTTGCAAGAAAGTACATGGAGGTGAGTATAGTCTAAAGTAAGATTTAAACCTGCAAGATGTACCATATTTGATACCCATAAACTCATGCAGGAGATCGTGAGATTGCATGGAGTACCTGTTTGCATCGTCTTCGATCATGGTACAAGATTCCAATCACAATTTTGGCAGAGTCTGCAAGCTAGCCTGGGAACGAGTCTGAATTTCAGCACGGCGTATCATCCATAAACAGACGGACAGTCCGAGTGAACAATTCAGATTCTGCAAGACATACTAAGAGCCTGTATGTTAGACTTCAGAGGTTCGTGGGAAGATCACCTACACCTTGTGGAGTTTCGGAGGTTCATGCTAAGAGCCTAGTTCGCTAACGGACATTCAACCCATTTTTCTTCTCTTGGAATGTTCATCAGATACGGTCGAGACGGAGGAGGTTGAAGCCATATAGGAGAACTACCATCAGAAAGCTACTCAGGGCTAGCTCGGCTTCATTTTTCTTCAGTTTATGTATGTCACTTGTTTAGGCATTTTCCTTATTGTATTTACTTTCCAGCATAAACTCGTGTACTTGTACATATTTGAAGTTGAATGTAAATAAAGATATTTGTTGAAAATTTTTACAGTCTCAATTTATTCTTGCATTTTGTATTATTGTTTCAATACGCTTTGTATATTTATTTAGGGAATGACCTTCTCTAGATAAATATACCACGAGCTTGCCACGTCACCGTTTTCATCTATTGGGAAGCAGAGCGTGACACGTCGATCCTGACGAAGCAGATCACGTTCTCCGAAAGATACACGAAGGAGTAGGAGTAGCACATCAAGGGGACCGCAGTCTAATTCCAAAGACACTGTTGCAAGGGTATTACTGGTTGACTATCCACCATGACGCAGTAAATATTGTAAGAAGATGCAAGACCTGCCAACTCTTTAGCAGTATTCCTTGGCTACCCGCTACTGAGTTAACGCCACTAAGTTCCTCTTGGCCATTCGCGCAGTGGGGGATGGACATGGTCGGACAACTACCCACTGGCACGGGTGGACAAAAATATATCCTCGTTGCCGTAGACTAATTTACCAAGTAGGTCGAAGCCACGCCAATCAAGAAACCGGATGCCATGAAATTCCTACAGAATGATATAATTGCCCGATTTGGAATCCCGAGGTGCATCGTCATCGACCACGAGACCAACTTTGAAAATCACAAAGTCAAAGAATTCTGCAGCGACTATCACATATTAATGAAGTTCTCCGCGGTGGCGCATCCCTAATGCAACGGGCAAGCCGAGATAGCAAACTGAGATGTCATCCGGGGCCTCAAAGCCCGCCTGGAAGGAAGACGGGGCGGCTGGGTCGAGAAACTGCCACAGGTGTTATGGGCATTGCAGACATCGAGAAAAACACCCACCGGGGAAACCCTATTTAGCCTCTGTTACAGCACCGAGGCAATGGTCCCCGCAGAAATCGGCCTTCCCAGCTATCGAGTTGAATACTTCGATGATGAGGCCAATGTCTTGGCACTTCGAAGCAACCTAGACATCTTATTGAAAAAGAGAGATGGAGCGTAAATAAAGATGGCCGCATATCAGCTGCAGGCCACCCGGTATTATAACGTCCGTGTTAAAAATCGAGCTTTCAAGGCAGGAGACTTAGTCCTATATCAAAACGAGTTAGAAGACCAAAGGAAGATGCACAATTTCTCTCCGAAGTGGAACGGTCACTTTCTCGTAATTGAGACATTGCTCGGCGGAGCCTACCGCCACCAGGAATCCTGGGGGCGTGACTTTCCACGACCATAAAACGCCGAAAAAATTAAATTGTATAGATGAACTTGTACTCATTCGAATAATGAGAATCCTCTTTTCATGTCAACTAAAGTTATTTTAGTTTCTAAGCTAAGCTCTCACCTCAAAGCGACCGAGTAGTTTCCTTCTCAACCCATCTACAGCAGGCAGCTTCCTGCCTAGCTACGCTGTGGATCCAAAGCCCTCACCACGAGGCGGCCGCGTAGCTTCCTGCTCGGCCCACCCGCAGCAGGCAGCTTCTTACCCGGCTACGCTGTGGATCCAAAGCCCTCACCATGAGGCGGCCGAGTAGCTTCCTGGTTGGGCCATCCGCAACGGGGAGCTTCCTTCCCGGCTACGTTGTGGAACCAAAGACCTCACCATGAGGAGGCCGAGTAGCTTTCTGCTCGACCCATCCACAGCAGGCAGCTACTTGCCCGACTACGCTGTGGGTCCAAAGCCCTCGCTATAAGGTGACCGAGTAGCTTCCTGCTCGGCCCATCCCTAACGGGCAGCTTCCTGCCCGGCTACGCTGTGGATCCAAAGCCATCACCACGAGGCGCCTGAGTAGCTTCCTGCTCGGCCCATCCGCAGCAGATAGCTTCCTGCCCGGCTACGCTGTGGATCCAAAGCCCTCACCACGAGGCGGCTGAGTAGCTTCCTGCTCGGCCCAACCGCAACGGGCAGCTTCCTGCTCGGCTACGCTGTGGATCCAAACCCTCACCGTAAGGCGGCCGAGTAACTTACTGCTCGGCCCATCCTCAATGGGAGGCTTCCTGCCCGGCTACGCTGTATACCCGAAGCCCTTATCTCGAGGCGGCCGGGCTTCTTCCTGCACGACGCATCTGCGTCGAAGTCTATAAGCCGACCTCTAATCGGCGTGCGATTATGAAATAAACAAACTCATGATAAGACCTAAGTGAATAAAGCTCGAGTTCGCTCGTTACGAGGAACCCCAGCCACACTCAGATCCGAGAGACATCGATCTATTTGTACTTGGTGTTCATATTTGGCATTCGCTCGATCCACGTCGCCTCGACTCCGGGGTGAGAGGAGACATCGATCTATTTGTTCCTGGTGTTTATATTTAGTGTTCGCTCGATCTACATCGCCTCGACTCCGGGGGAAAGGAGGGACACTGATCTATTTGTACTTGTGTTCATATTTGATGTTCGCTTGTCCCATGTAACCATGATTCCGGGGGGAGAAGGGACACCGATCTACCCACACTTGTAAATAAATAAGAACGGAAGTATTACAGCCAGGCACATCAAAGACGAGATAAAAATACTTTATTTATATTCCAAATTATATACAAGATATTATAAACTCCTCGGCTTTATAAAATTCCCGAAGGATACAAAAATAAAAAAAGGGGGGAAATAGAGAACGAGGTGGATGGAGGTTTCAAACCACCTTCACGGCCGAGACCTCCCCGCCGTCCCCCTATTCGGCGCCTCCACTAGGAGTCTCGGTTGCGACCGCAAACTCGGTGCTTCCGCTTGCAGCCTCACCTCCTCCCTCCGGCTCAACGCTGCAGCCTTGGGGCACTTCCCCGGCAAGGTGATACCTTGTACGAAGCTCCTGGTCGTCAAATCCAGGCATCGCTTCTTTGACGGCGTCAAGGGCGTTGTGCTACCCAACGGCCGCAGAGTCGGAAAGGTCAATATAAAATTGGTCGGAGGCCTTGTACTCCTCTACGGTCTTTTCCGTCCTGCCCTTGGCACGCTTCGCCACCTCGAGGGTCACCCGGGCATCCCCCTTGAACGAGTCTTTCTGCCTTTTCATAGCGTCATAGTGATCGTTGACAGAGTGTCGCCCTGCCCTCTGCCTTTTCATAGCGTCATAGTGCTCGTTGACCACCCTGCCCTCTGCCTTTTCATAGCGTCATAGTGCTCGTTGACCTCATCGATCTTGGCCTGAATAGCGCAGTTGGATACGATCAGAAGCTGGTGAGACTCCTTCAGCTTCGCGACCGTCAGGCCTCAAGTCCAGAGAGGCCGCCTTATCCTCCGCCTCTTTCAGCTTAGAAAGAAGCTCTTCCTAATGCAAGGAAGACTCTCCGGCCTTTTTTTATCGCCGGGGCTACCTTCTCGATCTCCATAGCGGCAAGAAGGGCGCAATGCTAGAGGACCTACGGAAAAACACAAACCATTATCGTTAGAAGCTAAACAGAGGGAAAAACACTTAGAAATTTTTAGAAAATTACCAACCTGAACAGCCTCCTGAGCTATCGCCGCCACTTGGGCCATCATAGTGCACCGGGGAATCTTGGCTCCCGCCGCCTTCTCCATGTCCGCTAGCAAGCTGTCTGCCATAGAGAGCCCCGACTGCATCTCAATGCAGAAGTCGTCCTCCTGCACTTGTATCCCGACCGAGGGTGACTAGTGTAACACTCTAATACTTTTATACAGTATAACTTGGTATTTTAAGTTTTGCTTGTAATTCTTTTTTTATTTATCTGGGTTGGGAGTGTTTTGAATAGTAGTAGTGGTTTCCCGACCCAACCCGCATGTTTAGAACCTAATATGGTACAAGATTATATCTGATATTTACCAGTAAAGTATATCTACGTGAATCTAGTATAATACATACATTATATATATTTATATCTTTATATATCTTTTTAGACTCACAAGATATAAATAAATAATATTTTTCTAACTGACTTTGCATGGTATATCATCCCATATCTTATTTCGTTCTTATCAATTATGTTCAAATCCCAAAATATAAATTAACCAAATATTTATTAAACCTTTATATTTTATTTATTTAAATCTTATTAGGGGGTATATATATTTAATATTATATTTTTGCATTATGGTTTAAAATTTTACGTATGTGTATTTTTCTCTGTAATATATTTTCAGACGAGATTCTGATAAAATTTAATGTAATTTGATATTATCTGTAAAACCCTAAACTATAATATACATATAATATATACTTTATTAATATAAACTCTCCCCCCTCCCTATAACTCTCTCTCCCCTCTCGATCTCGCTTCGCTCGAGCCCTAACCCACGCTCTCGCCACTTCGTCGTCGTCCACCTCTTTCCCCTTCGTCATCACCTCATCTTCACCCATCTTCCTCATCATCACCTTCTCCCTCAACCCGAGACTTCACCGGAGCTTCGAACTCCACCAACCGAGAAACCCACCTTCGTTTTTCTTCTTCCGTCGCCGTCATCTGAACCCGACCACCACCACCATCATCCTCGTCATATCCTCCTTCTCGTTGTCAAACCCAGAGCACCCTCATCATCACTATCTCTTTCTCTTTCTTCATCTTCTTTTCCTTTTCTCCGATCACCAAGTCTAACCCATCACCGCCCACGTCACCTCGCCGACGACTTCGCCTTATTTCCCCGTCACCGACCTAACCTCCTCTTCCATGTCGTCGCTAAACCCAGAGAACCCAACACCTCCATCTCTTATTCTTCTTTTTCTTCTTCTTCTTGCTCTCTTCCTTCTCGGGTTCCATCGCATGAGCCGACCGCCGCCGCCGCCGCCTACTTCTCGTCGCCGATGAGCACGACCCCAGTCACCACCTTCTCGACGTGCAGACCCATCATCCCCCCCTCTCTTTTCTTCTTCACAAATTTCAAACTCCGACTTCGTTTCGTTGCCGGCGAACTCCGATTCGTCGCCGGCACCTTCAATAGCATCTAAGAATACTTTAGAGCACCAGCGTGCATCCCAGAGAGTACACAGTCGCTTGTAACTAAGGCCGTGAGTGTGTCGTGATTTCAAACGTCACCGTCGGGTGAATTTCCGTATTTCGTTGTGAGTTTATCAATCGAGCCAAGTTTCTAAACTTGCGACATGCTACATTACATATTCCAATATAGTTATTTAATAATATACGTATTTTAATATTTAGCAAGTTATTATCAATATATGATTTAATAGCAGTAACCCGTATTTTGTATCAATAACAGCTTTATATCGTTGCATGCTAGTTCATTCTAATTTCATTATATTTCCACTGCAGTTTCATTATCTTTTACCTAGACGACAGTATATTTAGCAGTAAATTTAAAACGTTATTACAAGTACGTTTATACATTATATAAATAAATAAATTATATCTTACAATTTAAATAATATACATTAGTTATTTCTACAGTGTTTTAAATAAACTAGTTACTGTTTTCCATCAAGTATTTTAGGGATGTAGTTAATATAATAGGAGGGCTTATAGGGTTCGTTAGGATTTAGTAGTTATGGACGATTAATTAAAAGTTACCCATTTTATCCATTAATAGATTTAAAACTAGAACGACGGTGATGCGTGTAGATTAGGGTTTTTGGAGGGAAAAGGAATCCCACTCTTAACCCTTATCTCGACACGGAACTCCGTTCATATCTAGCCTTTACCAAAACAATTATTAATCTAATATCTAATCGCGGTCGGAAACTAGCAAAGAATTGCTAGCGTGCCCGATTAGGATGTTAATGATTCTTTTGATAAAGTTCCTAAACTTTATAGGACTTAAAAAGGGTTTAGTTATTTTCATCATCCATTAGCCTACCCTAATCTTACGAACCCTAACAAGCGGAGAATTACTCGCGCATGTTGGGAGAAGAAGATGAAAAGACAGAGAGGGAAAACATAATGTAAAATGCAAAAAGAATTAAATAAAATAATTACCTTTATTAATCAACTTGAACAATCTACACTTTTATTCCGTAGAAAATGATTACAAAACTAGTTGCTTCTCGATTTTTCCTAAGGAGGTAGTCGAACAGTCGATGATCAGCCTGGATGCGTGAGCGTCTGGGGCTTCGTGATCTCTTTGGCTTGATGGCTTTTCTAAGAGGCTCTCGGTGTCTTTTTATAGTGCAAAGCCAGAATCTTTTGGTTGAAGACTTGGTAAATTTCAGCAGAGATTAACCCCAAAAAATCTTTTGCTCTAACTCCATAAAATTGCGGCGGATCCGCGGCCCAAGGGGGGTTTGGCCGCGGATCCGCGCTCAAAGGGTGAGATCTCTTTATGAGTTTTCTTGGGCTTGCATCTTGTGACATGTGGCAATCCTAGGCATCTTCATATTTCAGAAATCTTCTCTCGGTTGCTTTCAGACTTGGTCTCCAAGTTTTGCTTCTTAATTTGGCAAGTTTTCTTCAACAAATTGATTTGTTTGATAAATTCTGCATAACAACTTGGAAAATTCTGCACCATAATCTCAAATAATATTTAGTAGACTTAGTTCTACTAGGATTTGGTCAATAGATTTATTTGTATACATTTTCTTACCAAATGATAATTAAAATATATTAACACATGGAAAATGGTGTTTTTACACATAAACCCTCATATGTGTAATATATTATAATAAAGTCCTTTTTTAATATGAAAATGGTAGGGAAAATGTAATATAAATGTGCAGTTTTATCAACTGAACAAATACCCCCAAACTTATCGTTGATCGTCCCGAGCAAACTAGTTTATTCAAGAGGAGAAAAAGAAAGGAGAAAACTAAGCACACTTTCGTAGGCAGACACGATTGCACTTAGCACGTGCAACAAGCCGTTAAACCTCTAGGTGTCCCTAGTAGGAGGAGTGTTGTCTCTTGAGGGTTTTCAGCGGATTACACCCACAAAATCCAATAACAAAAGAAAGATGGTGAAATTTACATATAAAGATAAGAACCATAAAAGAAAGATTTTGAAAATAAGAGTTTCCAACTATACTAGCTTTTCAGTTATCATGAGCCCTATCTTAATAGTCATGAAAAAAATGTTAGAAATCACATCATCCCTCAATAAAATATCGTCTTTATTCTTCATTCCTATCTTTCTTCCAAACATTGATCATATACCCCTACGTGTGTGTATAGAACATCCCTACACTCGGAGAATTCAATTCAAGCTATCATACTCTTGTCCATCTACCTTAGTATTTTTTAATTTTGATGAATATTAAGATTCGCTCACACATTTTCATGCGACCGTTAATACTTCTTGAGGTACTAACAGACCGATTACTCATGTGCTTGCTGATTAGGTGATAGTATTTTCCTCGTCTTGCACCACCTAAGGCTTAGCAGTGACTCCCAGACCAGTTGGCCTTAGGGCACTAGGTGAAGAGGCACCCTTGCTATATTTTTTTATTGCTGCATTGGCGATACAAAACCAGTGTTCATTTTTTTTTCACCATTTATATTTTCTTCATCATTTTTTTTATTTTTTTCATTTCATTCATACTTTGGCTTTTAGACAAGAGCATTTCAAGGTATCCTCTACTATCCCGAGTTTCAAGACGTGTGTAAGTGCATATAGTAGGGTATCAACATTCAAATGTTTGGCTTCCAGAATAGAAACTATTTTTCAGACTTATTTTTATCCTCAGATTAGTGACTTCTTTCATCTTACTAACCCTTGGGACAACAGCTCATAACTACTTATTACTAGTTTGTTTAAGAAAACTTCTAATTTTCTTGGTTTTCTTAAACTATTCCTATCTTTTGGATATAATTTTTCACTTTCTACTCTTTTGTTATAAAAGAAAATTTTTGAATTTTTTTTTTAAATTTTTGAAAATGTTGTGCTTATGCAAAATATGATGCAACTTGATGTGAAAATAAGCACAAACCTCCCCCAAACCTGTTTACAGCAGTGTCCTCACTGATGTCATCCGTTAATCTCAAAAACCTGTAGACTTGGGAGGAAATTATTAATGGGGGCAAGAATATATGAAAGTGAAAATCCTCCCCCAAACTTATTTTAGGCTCACAATTTTGTAAAAATTGTTTTCTTTCAAGAGCCAAAATATACCCCCCCAAACTTGAGTTAAACAATGTTAATCTTTTAAAATCATTGGGGGGGTAAAGGTTATTGGTCAATGCCAAGTTTTGCAAAGACCGAAAGTCAACACCAACCATTCAAAAATTTTATTAATGAAGCACCAAGGTTGGTGGAAGAACATATCACCTTTCTACGTGAAGAAGTGGGGATGTGATAAGAGGTGTGATGGAAAAGAATTGCGTCTCAATTTGGAGAGACGACACAGTGATAGTAATGATGGATTACTCGCATTATCATGATTGTCCAAAAGAAGGGGTGGAGGTCCAATTTCTTTGTCTTGGAGTTGATTCATCTCAACACCCTTGTCTTGTAAAAATGCGAGTTCATCAGCGAAAATTTCCTCAAAACTTTCATCGATACCCCGAAAAATAATATCATCAGAAAAAATGGGGTGATCGTCAGACTCTATAAAAAGCTCCTCATCGGCGTTAGATGTTGACCCAGACAACTCGGTGGAAGAGTCCGTGTTAAGCAACAACATATGAAAAGAGTCAGTATCATGAGGTTGATCAAATTCGCTGCTGTCGACATCCATTAATTCGACAGAACACACTTGAGCATAGGGTTCGGAGGGTTCACTTCCCAACTTGTAAATGTTAAGCTCAATTGACTTCTTTCCAAAGGATAGGGTCATAGAGCCGTTTCTACAATTGATTACTACGTTGGAAGTGGCCAAAAAGGGTCGACCGAGTATCACCGGAATTTGATTGCGTGGGTTTGCCACAGGTTGTGTATCTATAACAATAAAGTCCACAGGGAATATGAATTCCCCGACTTTGATTAACACATCCTCTAGCTCACCCCTTGGTTGGGTGATAGATCGATCGGCCATCTGAAGAGTGCAATGCGCAGGTTTTAACTCTCCGATCCCTAATTGCTCATAAACAGAATACGGAAGCAAGTTAACACTAGCACCTAGATCGAGTAGAGCACGATTGATATTTTTACCCCCAATAGAAATTGAAATTGTAGGACTTCCGGGGTCTTTTCGTTTCTTGGGTAGTTGTTGCGTAAAAGCCGTGCTCACATTACTCGCAAGGAAAACTTTTTTAGGTACTTGAACTTTTCTCTTCCTAGTGCACAAGTCCTTTAGGATTTTCGCATATGACGGAACTTGTTGAATAGCATCTAGGAGAGGAATGTTTATGTTAACTTGCTTAAAAATTTCCACAATCTTCTCCATTTGTGGACTTGGTCTGTTGCCCCTTAACCTGTTTGGATAAGGTGCTTTATTAATAAGGGTTTGGTCCAACATTGGAGAGGATTGTGGGGACGGATTCGATCCCAAAACTGGAGTGGGAATCGACTTAGATAGATTTGGCGAAATGGGCGAAGGGTTCGAGCCTTGGGGAAAACGGAGAATAGGCTCGGGTGAAGGTGGGAGACTAGACGAATTAGGGAAAGAAGAAGAAGCTGGGGTATCATTGGTGTCACTATCATCACACTACACACCCACTCGGTTATTCAGCACTTTTCCCGATCTCAACGTGGTAACAGCACTCACATTATAACTTTGTGAGTGGCCAGGATTAGGTATGGGTTGAGATGGGAGTTTCCCTTTCTCTCTCGCACTCATTGCGGCGTTTAATTGTGCGATTTGGTTTTCTAATGATTTAATACTCTCACCATGGGAGGCGGAGTTTTTCGTTATGGTATCAATAGAAGACCTCATCTCAGCCAAAATTTGCATGGATTGTTTCATGAACATATCCAAAGTTTGTGCAAGTGAGTTGTCAGTACCGGCCACTTGTGGTGTAGAAATGTTGGCCGGATTTTGGAAATTCTGTGACTGAAAGAGGGGCTGATTCTGTGGTTGTGGTTGCTGTGGAGGAGGTCTTTGATAATTGCTTTGTTGGTTTTGGTTCCAAGCAAAGTTAGGATGATTCCTCCATCCTTGATTGTACGTGGAAGAATAAGGGTCGTTTCTAGGTCGCTGCTGAAAAGCAGCATTAGCTTGAAACGATGCATTCATAGGACATTCTTCCGTTAAGTGTGAAGGATCCGAACAGCAACCACAGACGGTCTTAGGAAGCGCGACCTGATTTAGGGAGAATGATGAGAACTTGTTTTCAATAACGTCGAGTTTCTTCTGTATCGCTGCCATTTCGGCTTTTACTGCGATAGAAACATCGAGCTGGTGAATGCCTCCCTTAGTTGAAGGTGGTCTTACGCTTTCCCATTGCAACGTGTGTTCAGCAAGGTCTTCCAGATATTTCCAAGCTTTACCGTCATCTTTAGACATGAAATTGCATTGACACATTGTTTCAAGTATCTGCTTTGTCGCTGGATTAATGCCCTCATATATAATCCGACATAAATCCCATCTTTGTATTCCGTGATGGGGGTATTGGACAAGCAGATCTTTGAAACGTTCAAAGCACTTCCAAAATGGTTCATTAGGAAGCTGGGTGAACTGGTTGATCTCGCTCCTAATGTGAGCAGTCTTATGATTTGGGTAAAACTTCTTAAGAAATGCTACGACAAATTCATCCCAATTAGTGATAGAGTGTGCGGCAGTATTATAAAGCCATTTTTCTGCCAAGTCGCACAATGTGAATGGGAGAAGACGTAAGCGCATAGCATCTAAAGTCAATTATGAAGTACCCATCATTGCGCATACGTTTTCGAATTTGGTGATGAAAACGTACGCGTCTTCTGACTCAAGCCCGTGAAATTTGGGCAGCAGGTTGATGTAGTGGGGTTTAATTTCGAAATTATCCCCGTTAGGTGGTGGAAGAGATAGACAAGTAGGAAGGGGACCACGAATAGAGTAGCATCTCTCTTGGAGAAAGATGCGCGGTGGATTCTGCGCACCTACGGGCGGTGGCAGCGTGGTGTTATATTCTGATAGAGTGCCGTCCATCTCGGTCGTGGTGTGTGGTGGGGGAAAAGAAGATGAAGAAGTACCGACTTCGGTGTCGATAGAAGGAACGCGGACAAGACGGGCACTAGGATCCCGTGTCTAGCCGAGCATGCACTAAGCGGGTTTAGTGCAAGTGGCAGCGTGTGTGTGATTTTAAAATTGGCTTGTTTTTGAAAAAATGGGACTCAAGACAAATCTCCCTAAGATGCACAAGCAACCCTAGAACTAAGGTCACCTAGGTCCAGTCTCTAGACCGCTCCTAGACTTCCAAAAGACAAGCCGCATGAACAATCGTCTACCGCCTCCGTACTACCCTTGTAGCCAGATAAGTGCCAGGTAAGTGGGAAGGAACCACGTCGTGGGCCTAATTAGAAACCACTAGCCTTTGTCACACTTGCCTAGGCACTACAAAAGTAATGCGGATAAACGATAGATTACCCACGACCTTCCTCTGTCCTTATTGAGCGCGACAGTCCTTAGAGTCTGGTCTAGATATTTTTTTAAATTAATGAAGGGTTGATCTATATGCTCAGTTTGTGATTTGTGGGGCATAGGAAGGGTGATGAAATCCCCACCTAATCTTGATTTGGTCTTTGCCCCTTAAAGTCCGTATTAAATATGCAAAACAAAACCAATCACAAAACTTTTGCAAAAAGATTTTTGAGCGGCGCAATTTTACAAAGAATCCTGCAGAAAATAGATTTTATTGGATTTGAGGGGAGAGAGAAGGAGTTAAGAAAGATACCAGAGAATCCTGTGGCCCTAACTCTTCTATCCTGCCGCGATTCCGCCGCACAAAGTGCCTTTATGCCGTGGTTCCGCCGCGTGGAAGAGGGATCACTTGATGAAAATTTTTGTATAGCCTTCTGTGCTCCTCTGGATCTCTAAAAATGGCTCTGTTCCCTGTTCCTCTTAATTCTGTGTCTCCAGATCTCCTTGCAAAAATTCACGCACAAATCGTTAAATATGCAATTTGCAGTTTTGTGTTAATAATGATATGACTCGTCTAAGAATTCAACACAAATAGTAAAAATAAAAAATTACGCACGTATCCCCGGCAACGGCGCCATTTGATTGTTACGAAAAAGTGTTTGTAGTTAACCGCAATCAATAACGGTGTCGCACGTAGCTAGACCGAGATGAGTACGGGTCGTCCTCAGGGAAACGTTGAACGTTTTACTCTTACTTTAGATGTGTTGAGAAAGGAGGAAGAAATAAGAATGTTGTAGAATGGTTTCTAGATCTACGTTAAGCAAGAATGCAAAAATATAGATCTAGATTATTTTAGGGATGTAGTTAATATAATAAGAGGGCTTGTAGGGTTCGTTAGGATTTAGTAGTTATGGACGATTAATTAAAAGTTACCCTTTTTATCCATTAATAGATTTAAAACTAGAACGACGGTGATGCGTGTAGATTAGGGTTTCTGGAGGGAAAAGGAATCCCACTCTTAACCCTTATCTCGACACGGAACTCCGTTCATATCTAGCCTTTACCAAAACAATCATTAATCTAATCTCTAATCGCGGTCGGAAACTAGCAAAGAATTGCTAGCGCGCCCGATTAGGATGTTAATGATTCTTTTGATAAAGTTCCTAAACTTTATAGGACTTAAAAAGGGTTTAGTTATTTTCATCATCCATTAGCCTACCCTAATCTTACGAACCCTAACAAGCGGAGAATTACTCGCGCATGTTGGGAGAAGAAGATGAAAAGACAGAGAGGGAAAACATAATGTAAAATGCAAAAAGAATTAAATAAAATAACTACCTTTATTAATCAACTTGAACAATCTACACTTTTATTCCGTAGAAAATGATTACAAAACTAGTTGCTTCTCGATCTTTCCTAAGGAGGTAGTCGGACAGTCGATGATCAGCCTGGATGCGTGAGCGTCTGGGGCTTCGTGATCTCTTTGGCTTGATGGCTTTTTCAAGAGGCTCTCGGTGCCTTTTTATAGTGCAAAGCCAGAATCTTTTGGTTGAAGACTTGGTAAATTTCAGCAGAGATTAACCCCAAAAAATCTTTTGCTCTAACTCCATAAAATTGCGGCGGATCCGCGGCCCAAGGTGGGGTTTGGCCGCGGATCCGCGCTCAAAGGGTGAGATCTCTTTATGAGTTTTCTTGGGCTTGCATCTTGTGACATGTGGCAATCCTAGGCACCTTCATATTTCAGAAATCTTCTCTCGGTTGCTTTCAGACCTGGTCTCCAAGTTTTGCTTCTTAATTTGGCAAGTTTTCTTCAACAAATTGATTTGTTTGATAAATTCTGCATAACAACTTGGAAAATTCTGCACCATAATCTCAAATAATATTTAGTAGACTTAGTTCAACTAGGATTTGGTCAATAGATTTATTTGCATACATTTTCCTACCAAATGATAATTAAAATATATTAACACATGGAAAATGGTGTTTTTACACATAAACCCTCATATGTGTAATATATTATAATAAAGTCCTTTTTTAATATGAAAATGGTAGGAAAAATGTAATACAAATGTGCAGTTTTATCAACTGAACATTATTACAAGTACGTTTATACATTATATAAATAAATAAATTATATCTTACAATTTAAATAATATACATTAGTTATTTCTACAGTGTTTTAAATAAACTAGTTACTGTTTTCCATCAAGCAATTATCGTGTTAATACACTGCATGACATGTTCACGACACATTATTAGACCTATTACTTAGATTATTACTGATGCCGACAATCCTGATTTGTTGTCCTGATGGACATAACTTATTGTCTAGTTAGATAAGACCTGTACCTGTTTGATCCTGTATTGGTATTAGGTAGATATCATTAATCCCTGACTTGAACACGAAAGCTGAGGGAATGGGGGAAATTAATAATGAAACCTGACGTGTAACTCAACAGTTCGATACTTTCCAGAGACTGATCAGTCGATAAGGGCTTCGAGCCCCGGAATGATGATGCTGACATCATTCGTCTGTACAAGATACCCTGTTTTACTGCTTAGCGGCACGTCTGGGATTCAGCCTCGAGGGAATTGACCGTGGTCGCAGACACGCATGAGATACTATTGAGTTACATCAACGATTCCATTAAGTGAATTCAAATACCGTTAGGATAGATAACCTAGAAACACAGATTTTAGGATACACGTGACATACCTATGGCTCACTGTTTTTACACCTGTTTGTACTTGTCATCTTTATAGCATCCTGTTATGATTACACTATTATTTTGATATTTATGACGCACCGACGTCTGAGTTTTGCATGGCCCAAGTTCTTTAATTTTGTCGCAGGAAGTTCGAGAGTATTTTGACAAGCAAGCTGAACAGTGAGGAGTTTGATGATTAGTTTTAGAGATGCTTAGTTTATTTTATTTCCGTAGTTTAAATTTAGCGTTTAGCGTTGTGATCCCATGAGGGACGTGAGTTGGATGATATGTCTTTATTGGATTTTTATTCGTTTCCGCTATATACATTTCTTGGTTATTATTTATTGTGGAAGATGGAAATGTGTTGGTTGGATTTTATTTATTATTCTTGATATCTAATTTACAGCCGTAATGTGATTATGGAAGAATCTTTTCTCGCCATAGGAAGCATGGTTGGCTTTGTGACGTGCCGTATTTACCTATTTTGGAAAGCGGGGCGTGACAGCCTAGAAACCACTCTCTTTTGCCTCTTAAGCGGAGACTCAGCAGAGAATGGAACTTCCGTCCTGGCCCGTGAAGCCGGATCTCGGGCAAGCTTCTGCCCTCCGCTACGGCGTTCCTTCGAGAGCGGAAAGGGCTTGCCGGGGGACCATGCCCGGTGCAAGTCTGGACGAGCTAGTACCACCTCCCTTCCTCCCATGCACCTTGGAAGATATGGAAGCCATGATTTTCGAACGATCCATTGGCTCTGTAGAAGAAAACGGAAGAAAAAGGTCAGCAATAGGAACGACAATATCATGCCAAGCATAAATTAATCGGCGAAGCCCTAACTTACCCCCGAAGCGCGCGAGACTGAGTCTCGCCCAGCTCAAAACCTACTTGGAAAGCAGGACATCGGCTTGCTAGATTGGTTCCCACTGCGACACTACCCCCGCCTCCGGGGTGTTAGACTGCTTGACCCGTGGGCAATCCGCCCTGTGCCATTTAGTGGGCACTGGCCAATCCTCTCCTTCCGGAGGACCGACGAAAACAAAGTTCAAGTTTCATCCATGGATGGAAGAAGGGACGACCACTACCCCTAAACTGGCCGCCTTACCCCTATGTTTTTTAAAACAGAGATACACCGAGTTCGATTCGTCCTTGCGAGTGCCGGGGTAATTTTGTAACTGTAGGGTGTTTTTCGTCACCCTATTGAGATGGGAATACGCGTCGCTTGTCAGGCGAACTACAGATTTCCTCTGCCAGCAGGAAAAACGGGGGCTTAGCCCCTTATACTGGGAGTTGTACTCCCAATTGACTTTTGGAGTTAACCTCCTAAAAAAGGGATAAAAGGGGCTTAGCCCTTTCACTGGGAGTTGTACCCCTGCACTGGGAGTTGTACTCCCAATTGACTTTTGGTGTTAAACTCCTAAAAAAATGGATTTATTATTATTCTTTTTTTTTTGTGGAGTTAAACTCCTAAGAGATTTTTGGAGATGATGAAAGGGGACCCTTTCTTCTCTCTTGAGTCCTGGATCTTTCCAAAGTGGGATTCCTGGAGATGGGTCTCCTTCTTCCTCCTCTCTGCTGGCTGGATCTTGGAGGAAAAGGGAGGGTGAGACTTAAAAATCTCCTCTTTTAGAAATTTGATTGGAGATCTGAGCTCCTCTTTGTGGATTTCATGGTGAAAAACTATTCCTTTTTGGAAAAAAAAGTAAAACTCTTGATTTAATTTAAGAAAAGGGAGAAGGTTTAGAATCTTAAGGAAGGAGAAGGAGGCACGCAATCCTAATTTTTTGAGAGAGAGAAAAAGTTATGCTTTGATTTTTTCATCATGTTGCCTTTATAGGCTACACACTTTACATATAACCCATTGGACTTTGCCAAATAGCACTTGTGCCACCCAATGCCTTATGTGCTTATTTTTTTTTTTTTACACATAAGCCATAGGGTTTACAAAATTTTGGCTTTCCGCCCATTTTACATACATCTATTTCTAAAAATTACATTTAGACTAATTTATCGCATCCTTTTTGGCATGGAGCCGGCCTCTTCCATACTTGGTCTTGACTTAGGCTTGGACCCACTTAGGTTGAGCTCGGACCCACTTGACCTGGTTTTGACCTTGGTTTTGACTTGGTCGATCGGGGTGTAACAATTCCAATTTTAGTGTACACAAATTTGTTTAAAAGTTAATGTATATTTAGGGTATTTGCATTTTCTGTGAGTACTATAAATTTTTATTTTGCTTTTTAATAGCAAGAAGGAGCTTGTAGCTCATTGGTAAGACCTTGCACTGCTGAACCAAACACCAGAGTTCAAGTCGCATCACCCACATTATTTTTTAATATTGTTTTCTTTTAAATTTTTAGAATTCCAAGAGTCTACACGTGCTAAACCCATAAAACCAAAAGTCACAAATAAAACAAACTGGCCCAGGGGATACACCAAGAAACGACGGACACGTAGCCCCCTGACCCGGCCTGACGATGGACACCTTGCACTGCAAATAATTATATATATGTATCATCAAAATATCTATTTTTGATATAATATAAATATTCCAACTTTTCTATATTAAAAGAATCACCTTACATGAAAATACCATGAAATTCCATACAGGTTCAATACTTTACAACTAAATAACATATATTATGAAATTAGGTTTTATTCACTAGAAATGTCACATATATCAAATCTACATCTACGAAAACTCTAAAGACGATAATTAAATACTTGGGTGTATTTTGAAAATTATACATTTTTTTTTACATAAAACCCTCCTCAAGTTCTATAAATTACAATAAGGACCCTAATAAATATAGGTTTAAGTGGGACCAGTCTCTTGAGCCTCAGGGAGCCGGAGATATGGGTGCTTGCCTATTTAAGGTAGACAACTTAACAAACGGTGTTATCAACACGGTAATCGTTTTTGAAAAAGACACAAATCCTGTCGTCCATGTACAGCGGTTACCGATAACACCAAAACCTAATTCAGCATTTCAATTTCTTTTCTAATTGTCTGACTCAAACCGAGTCTCATTATAAATAATCTGACTTGAATATGATTCAAGTACAAACTATAATTCAATATGAATCCATGAATATATATAATCAATCTGTTCAATCTATTAAATCTGTATCGACCGAACCGAACCATAGATATACCTCCATCTATATGATTCTCCAGTTACATCCATTTACTGATATAATGGTTTCGGCAAGTCATCCATCTATACAATCTATAATACAAGACAGTACAATTTACGGTACAATACAAACAATACAATCAAGACATTGCGGGGTTTATAAGGGGTAGATTGGTACAGAAGGTGTTAGAAGTGGCACGAGACTGCAAGATTTATGACACCTGACCTGTATTCCGTTGCTGTTGTACCGTGGCATAACGGTTCCTTATACATTCCGTTCACCTTAGTCTCCGGTCTACAGAGACTCCTCTCGTATACAATGGCATCCTTCTATACCAAGCTACAAACAACAGCGTTAACAATATAATACAACTTTAAAAGTTACAATCTCTCTCTCTCTCTCTCTGTCTACTCTATTTCTCCCTTATCTTTGGGGACTTACCGAGCGATTATTCGTTGACGACATTTCTTCCCTTTCTTTTTTGAATGTCGTCAGGCGATTCGGACCTTCCAGAGATCGAGCCCGGTGCCGAAGACTTGGACCAGTTTATTGAAGACCCCGAGCTGTAGTTACACTTGTACATTTGCTTTACATTCTGTATTTTCCATTTCTGTTATGCCACTGTTTAGGCATTGCTTTCATTCAGATGTATTTACTTTCCATGCATTGTACAAAAGAATGTTAATAAATAAAGTTTTTGTTCATTACATTTGTCTCTTGTGTATATTTCTTTTATATTGCTTAGATACGCTTAGCGTATTTACTTCAGAGTAAATACGTAGCGGACTCGTCGCGTCCTCTGCCCGTACACCGGGAAGCGGGGCGTGACAGGTTTTGTTGGTGGCCCATGTAGGTCAGAGTTGTATGGAACACTACCATGCAGTTCTGTTCTGCGTGAACAACCTAAGCAATATAACACAATAACCAACATCTGAAAACATTCTTTACAATTCATGTTCCTTGAATCTTATCATTTTATATACTTTGAATCTGTCCTAACCCAAATTTTCTTTCAAGGTTATGGATTCCCCAAACACACCAGCACCAACTTCAACAACACTCCACCACCACCACCAATCACACTTGCTATCCCTGCTCCGATAAACGAGCAGACGGTTCTACTTGAGATGATCCGCAGCCTCCTAGAAAGACAGCAGCAACAGACTGCTCTTTTAATGAACCGTCCCGAGGCAGAAGCACCTGGGGTGAAGCAATTCAGGGCTTTGCACCCCAAACAATTCTCAGGAAAAGAGAGCCCGCTGGAAGCTGAGGAATGGGCTCGAAGCATCGAAGATGATCTGGCGGCGGCAAAAGTGCCAGAAATAGCTTCGGTTCGTGTTGCAAAATTTCAGCTCACGGACAATGCACGAGTCTGGTGGAAGGCGGAAGAAAGTCGTCTTGATCAACCCATCGAATGGAAGACTTTCCGAAACATGTTCGACGCAAAGTACTTCCCTGAGACTGCCAGGTTTGATATGGAACAACAGTTCATCCATCTGCAACAAGGTTCAATGTGGACCAAGTCAGTAGATAAATATGGCACTGAGTTCACCATGCTCAGTCGGTAAGATATGTCTCAATAATTCAATTTTTCAATATATCACATACTACACAGCTAACACAATACTTTAACAGATTTGCGGCACACCTGATACCGACGGATGAAATCAGAGCCCGTCGATTTCAATAAGGTTTGGATTCGGAGATCCAGGCTGCACTAGCCACAGGAGATTTTCCGACTCATGAATCGGCTCTAAAAGCTGCCCGCCTTATGAGGCAGTGGTAAATATGAGGGGCATACCTCGATCTGCTGGGGTTAAACACCCTGCCAACCAGATGGCAGGAGGAGCCTCATCAAGGCCACCATTTGTGCCTAGGAGACCGGGAGTACCAATCAACAGGCCTAGCCCAGCCTTTTGTACCTACTACAAGAGAGTTGGACATATGATAAAAGACTGCCGGCGAGCCAACCGTCTTTGCTTAGTCTGCGGCTCGGCTACTCATGATATTGGGTCTTGTCTCCAAAGACAAAACCCAGTTGCTGCACCCAGGCCAGCAATCACTTATCCGCAGAGACCAGCCCTTCAGGCACCTGCTCCAACAACCCATTAAGACCCACACGCTCGATCCTCATATTAAATCTCAACCGTTCAGCCCTGATCCCAGCCAAATCAACGGCGCACAACATCTGAGGGAATTCAGGCCTCCATCAATGGGCAATTTCCCACACTTCGGCCGCAACTTTTATCTCCATATATTTTGCTTGCATTTTAGGAATAATTAATTACACATCAATATAGAAATAGTTCTCCCAATTTATCTGCTTTTACCCGTAATTAAACTAATTATTGTAACCTTCTAATTCTTTTCCCTTTATTTATGGAATCTCAATTACGAGCTTTAATTGGTATTTTAATAACACCCCAGAAATTTTAGGAAATAAATTTCTATCTATTTGATATAGAAATTGCATGAAACAGAAAAAATTTAGTTGCAATACTGATGATGCTCGATACCGGTGTCCCCAGATCATGACACGTGGCAGATGACGTGTCCTAGAGCTTACAAGAAAGAATCAAGATCGGTATGTTGGAAGCATACCCGCGGCCTCTGACCTGAGGGTGTGCCCGACCATCGATGGCCTTCTAGGCCACTCCTACGATCACCATACAGACAACCATCGGCTCGCCTCGGAGCCCTCCCGAACGCTGAGTTCCCTCACCCCTCCAGCTTGCCTCCGAGCTATTGCAAATCAAATATGCCTCGGCCTCCCGCTCGTTCCCGAGCCTCCCGCCGAGCGTATATTCCTAGGTCTCATCGACTGACCCACAGCACTGATCACAGGCATCTGCGCCACGGCTCCGCGAATCTTGCCAGACGTGAGATATCCGCCGCCCACGATCCCGCGTTCCACGCCACCGCGTTCCCTCATTAACGAGCATATCTCGTCATTAATGAGGAATCCCGCCTTTCACGCGGGCGTGACGCCAGGGGCATAACGGCTGGCATAAATCTCGTGCTTGCCTGCCAATGGCTGCCACTATATAAACCCCTCTCTCAGACGACTAAGGTAAGCCAACTTGACCCCAATAGGCCGTTACTCTACCAAAATACCTCGACTAACTTGATCTTCGGAGGGTCCTCGGTGGCACAACCACCTTAGGACTTCCTTGCCGGTAGCTCGACCTCAATCATATCAAGCCCATGAGATCCACACGCATTGAGAGGCAACCCTCAAATACAATCTCAACCATCCATCAGCGCTCGCAACAGATCAACGGAAGATAACATCTGAAGGAGATCCAGAGATCCATCAGTTGTTGCTGTCTATGGGAAAGTATAGTTCCACTCAATGAAAGTTCACCTTCCGATCTCAACTTCAAGGCGAGCAATCACCGCGACGATCCAAGCACTAGCCGCCGCTTTCCCCACAATGGAGGCGCAGATGGATCCCCTCCTCCCTCGAATGCCATTCATGCCCTATCTGCTCGAATAGATCGACTCGCGTCTGTCGTGGATGCGCTCGTCCGTGTCCAAACGGCCGGGCAAACTCCCCAGGTCTCTACTCCGCCACCTCGAGACTGGGACCCCTACAGAGGGAGAGCAGACGTTGCCCGCGTCGGCACAACCAAGCACCGCCTCGCTGTCTCTGGCAGTCGCAGAACCCCCGGGCCAACCAATTCAATGACCCGATGGGCGCCACACAGCTCAACACCGAGGTCACTCACCAGAGCACCCCGCCGTGAGGCCCATCGCGCTCCTGTCCCTCCCGAGGAGGTGTCGGTCAACTCGTCTGCACCCAGGCATGATCGACACCCCCTCCCTCGATGGGGTCACGCGGACGGGACTCACCTCGGTAGCTCAAAGACAACCTCACCAGGGGACCTACGGAACCTCATCGAACGGAACCGAAGCCGTGGCCAGGCGCAGATCTTCGGCAGCAGAGGCCAAAGATCTAAGTATGCCGAATCATTAGGATACCACGGCTGACTCGACGCCCTCGGAAAGAAGATCGAAGGCATGCATCAGGAATATCGTCCTTCAAGCGACGGGGCTAATTACGCCACCGACTCGCTCACGAAGCCCTTCACCAAGGAGCTACCCGCCGTCCACGTCTCCTCCCGGAACAAACCACCGAAGGTCTCCCTCTTCGACGGGAAGTCCGACCCGAAAGACCATTTGGACGCGTTCACTGCTGAGATGAGTTTCCAGGACAACTCCGACGGCACGCAATGTCGCGTTTTCCCCGCCACTCTCATCCGATCTGGATGAGACTGGTTCCGAGGACTCACGCCATACTCAAGCTCTACCTTTAATGAGCTGGCCACCCAATTCCTCGGCCATTTCTTCGGGAACAGACGGCAGAAGCGGACCGTTGATCATCTCTTCACCATAAAGAGTGGGGACAAAGAATCCTTCAAAGGATACATCACCCCTTCTACAATGCCCTCCTTAAGGTCCCAGAGCACCAGGATGAGACGGTCATTCCGGCCCTTAGGTCGGGTCTTAGGCACAAGGAGTGGCTACGTTCCTTTACATTAGTGCAACCTAAGACCATGGCCGAGGTAAAGGCCTGGACCGAGCGTGAGATCTAGCTTGAGTCCGAGGTGAACGCCAATCTGCCCCGGACAGAGCAAGCTGATCAGAAGAAAAGGGCCAGGGAGGAGAAAAAGAAGATTGAGCGGCTAAATCCCTACTCCCCGAAGTTTCAGGAGTACACCCCGCTCAACGTCTCCCAGATGGTACCGTTGGAGGAGGCTAAGGGCGAGAGGTTCTTCAAACTCCCCCCAGTCTCGAATAAGGCGTCAAAGCGTACCCGGGGCCCCTACTGCACTATCCACAGGTCGCAGGGCCACTCTACCGAGAACTGCAAGCAGCTCCGAGACTACATCGAGGAGTGAATCCACTCGGGGAAACTGGAAACGTACTTGCGAGACAAGCGGTAGGCCGACCATGAGCATGAGCAACATCGCCCTCCCGGTGAGCTGACAATCGGCCAAATCATGGTCATGTCAGCGGGGGGAGCGACGGACACCGACGAGGCACGGCACCCCTTACCGATTGAGGGGACTGGCAGCCACCCAAGGAAGAAGGCTAAAGTGGCCGAGACGATCAAATTTACCGACAAGGACCTCCACGGGATATCCCTGCCACACAACAACCCACTGGTGATCACATCCCGGGTCCACCGCTACGAAGTGTAGAGGATATTGGTCGACTCGGAAAGCTCGGCAGACATTCTCTTTTATGACTGCTTTCTGCGTATGTGACTCACCCCGTCGGACCTAAGGCCGACCGTCCACATCCTTTCAGGGTTCACTAACCACTCCATCCTGACGGAAGGGATAATCACCCTCTAATTTAACATTGGGGAAGCGGGACGCACACGCACCGTGCCTGCGGAGTTTATCGTCGTGAGAATCCCATCGGCCTACAACGTCCTCCTAGGTCGCCCGACACTGAACTCCCTCCAGGCCCAGATATCAACCTACCACCTAGAGATGAAATTCCCACTCGACCAAGACGGGATAGGTCAGACCTACGGGAACCAACAAACAGCGAAAATCTGCTTAGCAGCAACGTCTACGCCTGAGGGGCAGGACAATGGCCGAGAAAGCGAAGATGATATCAAAGGTTCCCTGGATACTCGAGACGAGCAAAAAGAGGTCCGAGGAACCCCGGTGGAACCACAGACTGAGGTCCCCCTTGTGGAGGGGGACAAGGAGCGAACTATCCAGATCGGGTCACTCTTAACGGGGACTCAGCGAGACGACTTGGTCCTCTTCCTCAGAAGTAACTCTGACGTGTTCGCCTGGGCACCCGCCAACATGCCTGGGATCGACCCTAAAATCATATCGCATAAGCTTGGGATGGACCCTACGGTCCGACCCGTCAGACAGAAAAAACGAAGCTTCGCCCCGATCAAACAAAAGGCTATCGAGGTCGAGGTGGACAGGCTCCTCGCCGCCAACTTCATTTGGAACGTGCCTTACTCGAAATGGTTGGCGAACGTAGTCATGGTTAAAAATTCTAGCGGGAAGTGGCGCATGTGCGTCGAATTCACCGACCTCAACAAGGCCTGCCCGAAAGACAACTATCCCCTCACTCGGATAGATCATCTCGTCGACAGTTCGGCAGGCCATGAGCTACTTAACTTCATGGATGCTTTCTCTGGCTACAACCAGATACGTATGAATCCGACGGACGAGGATCTCACCGCATTCACAACGGACCGGGAGGTATACTGCTATAAGGTGATGCCCTTCGGCCTTAAAAATGCCGGGGCTACGTACCAACGCTTGGTTAATAGGATGTTCAAGCCACAGATCGGCAGGAATATGGAGGTTTACGTCGATGACATGCTCGTCAAATCAATCTCATCGGATGAACACGCTAAGGATCTAGGCGAGGCCTTCAATGTTCTCCGCAAATACAAGATGAAACTGAACCTCGCCAAGTGCGGATTCGGGGTCACCAGTGGAAAATTCCTCGGCTTCATGGTCACCCACCATGGAATCGAGGCTAACCCGGAGAAAATCAGCGCCATCCTTAATATGGCCGCGCCCAAGACTAACGTCGAAATCATGCGGCAAATAGGGCGGGTAGCCGCTCTGAGTCGTTTCATGTCAAGGTCTGGGGAGAAGTGCCTCCCGTTCTTCAAAGCTCTAAGGAAAATACCGAGGTTCGAATGGTCAGAGGAGTGCCAGACCGCCTTTGAGCAATTAAAGAGGCACCTTGTGACTCCTCCGTTGCTCACTTGGCCAATTGAAGGGGATGAGCTATCGCTATATCTAGCGGTGTCCGACGAAGCTGCAGGTTCGGTGCTTGTTCGAGAGGTCGAGAGAGTCCAGAAGCCGGTATACTATGTGAGCCACGTCTTCAAGGACGCAGAAACGAGGTACCCAGCCATTGAGAAGATCGTCTTGGCACTCATCGTGGCCTCAAGGAAACTGCGGTACTATTTCCAGGCACACACCATCCTCGTTCTTACCGAGCGGCCTTTAGAGGCTATCCTTTCCTCCCCCGAGTCCTCTGGCCATCCGGAGAAATGGAGGTGGGAGTTGTCCCGGTTCGACATAAAATACCGCCCGAGGAAGGCTATCAAGGCACAAGCCCTGGTCGATTTTATCGTCGAGTGCACCATCCCCAGCAAAGAGCCAGAATCCACGCCAGCCCCCGAAGCTCAAACCCCAGTCGATGGAAAGCCTGACTCCATCCCTGATTGGATCCTTTACGTCGACGGGTCCTCGACCGAGGAAGGCTGTGGTGCCGGCCTCATCATTTGGGCCCCGAATGAGGCAGAAATGGAGTATTCTCTGAAGCTCGGGTTCAAAGTCTCAAATAACGCGGCGGAATACGAGGCCTTGCTGGCCGGACTACGCATAGTGTAACACCCTAGTTCATTTATACCAATTCATGTTCCTGTATCTCCTTATTTGTGGTATTTTCTTTATTTATCGTGTTTTTGGTGCGAATGGTATTTTACATTTTACATTTTCATTCGACCCGACCCGCATACTTGAAATCTGTCTTGATTCATGTCTATAATTTATCCTGACTTGTTACGTAGACTTGTGCACTTTCATGTATACTGCATATTGGTATTTTATCTGGCATTTTCATTTTACAAGATAACATTTATTGTCACATAAAATATTTTAAAAATATATTGCATGGCCTGCATGATACCCTTAACCCTATGGTAGCATCCGCGTATTTTGTTCTCGTCCCGTTCAGTGAAATGGACTTGTTTGGATGGCTACGCGCACGTACGTGCATCCGATCTTGGGGGTATGCATTTTCGTTACTCGGATATCTAATTTTAGTTTTGGTCAACACTTATATTTTTCATATTTTAAAACTGGATTTTTAGGCCCGACCCGGGCATGTTTTGGACTAAGTTTGTATTTACCAGAATATCAAATATTTTATTAATATAATATTTATTAAACTGTTACATTTAAAATTTAATTAACTAAAAATATATTTTAAAATTAAAAACTAACACTAAAAACAAATTTCTCTCTCATCTCGCATCTCTCTCTCTCTCTCTCCTCTCGCATATCTCTCCCCCTCTCTCTCGTCTCTCTTTCTCTCTCTCTCTCTCACAGTTGTCTCTCTCTCTCTCTATTTATATATTTTTTACCCTAATTTCCTTAAAACGTTTTCCCCACGTACTCATCTTCCTCCTCCCTCCTTCACCGCCGCCTCGTCGTCGCGAGAACCCAAGCCTGCGCGTCGCGCTCATCGCCGTCGCCGCCTCCACCCTCGATGGTACCCCCATCACCCTCGTCGGCATCCCCTTTCCTCTTAGCCTCATCCAGGAACCCTGACAAACCCATCCCCTCTCGGTGACCTCCTCCATCGAATCCCACGCTGCACTCGACCTCGCCCCTCATCGCCGAGCACCAAGATCCCCTCGTTGTTGACTTCTCCCTTCAACCAACAACCCATCGCCTCCATCATCGTCGCCAACCTCCTCTCAGCTGAGATCCCATTTCCAGCCCTCACCCTACCGATCGGCCACTATCACCCATCTTTCTTCGACCACCGTCGGCGTCCCTCACTGTCGCCATTACCATCAGCTCATCACCCTCAAACTCTCCTTCTTTCAGCCACATCCCTCACCCCTTCCTCCTCCGAGCCATCCTGAGCCAAATCCGGCCACCACTACTTATCCGAGCACCTCCCATCGACACCCAAGAAAACCCCCGACACCTTTGCTGTCACCAAGCCGAGCACCCTCACCTCGTAGCAACCTTAGCCGCGATTGTCGTCACCCCTTCATCACCGCAGCCCTCGCTGACTCCAACACCCACGCCTATACCTTCCTCAATCCTCCATAATTCCAATACCACCACCACCATCCTAGCCAACCCCGAGCTCCTTCCCTGCACCCAAACCTGACCTCTGCACTCTCGCTGCACCCTCGCCGCCGGAGCTCCGACGGCCTCGTCGTTGCCTCTACAACCCTCTTCTCCCTCTCCCTTCCTCTCCTCCTCTGCTAGCACGACCCCAGCCACAAAGAACCCTACACCCCAACACCAAGAACCCTAAAAAAAACCCTGCCTGCACCTTGCCGTCGACGGCCCATCATCGACGTCACCCCCTCGCCTTCTTCTCTACCCCAGAGAACCCGGAGAACCCCAACCTTCTTCTCTTTCTTTTTCTTCTTCTTCTTCTTCTTCTTCTATTCTTGTTTCTTGTTTTCGCATTTCCCGGTGATCGCCGGAGCCGTGCTGCTGCCGACGATCCGAGCAACCCAGTGGACGTTCCCTACCTACGCGGTTACATTCTTGCATTGCCTGGTTCTGTTCTGTACGTATGCGCGTGCATCAAGACTTTTACCGACATTCGATGTTGCCGTGCGTATCCGTTTCGTGTTCCGTCCAGGCAAGTTTATCTTGCTACATGCTACATTACTTTATATACACCTATTTTAATAAATATAATACTGGTATTTCAAATTATGCATCCCATGTTTACTTTTACAGTTTTTGACATCCGTCTGTATCCGTACGTGTTACTTTACATTTAGCGCATGCAAAACTATCTTGTTACATACTATATCACAATATACTGCACCCAATGGATATTTACATCTCATATTGGTTAGTTGTACATCCTACATTACCATTTTATAGTTTTACAGTTTTCGGATACCCGTTTGCAACTATAACATTTAATATACATGTAGCTCCATCTACCTATCATATTAGTCCATGTTATTATTGTTAAAACACCCCATGTTTAATAAAGTACATCCTAATTAGTATGGAACTGTAATTGTAACCCTAATCGATAATTGTGCATCCATACCATTGATTTCATATCTATTCGCATACCATGTTGCATTATATCATTTTATTGTTATATTAGTACTCCATACTTGATTTGTGTACCCATGCTTACTACAGTTTGATTATGAGCACCCGCTTGATACTTGTGCACTACCTGACATGACTTAATACACTACTTGACATAACTTGATACATGTGCACTACTTGATATGACCTGATTATATCACTACTTGACTTGATACCTGATCTTGTTACTAATGCCGACAAATCTTGACCTGTTGTCCCTATGGACATATCCTGTTGTCTATACAAACAAACCTGTACCTGCTTGATCCTGTGTTGGCATTAGCTCCAGATTATTCAATACCTGACTTGAACACATAACTTGGGGGTATGGGGAAATCAATGATGAAACATGACTTGTAACTCGACAGTTCGCTTGCTTATACTGATCAGTTTTAGGGGCTAGGCCAGCCTTAGGATGATGATGCTGACACCATTCATCTATATATATTTCCTGTTTTAGTGCCTAGCGGCATGTCTCGGTTTCAGCCCGAGAATCTTGACCGTGGTCCCGGGTATGCACGGGATACTATTGAGTTATATCGACGATTCATTTAATTGATTTCGAAGACTTTAGAATAGATAACCCAGTAGCACGGTTTAGATTACTCACCGCACGTCACATGTGCTTATACCCTTCACTGTTTCTTATTCGTGTTACTGCTCTACTTTTATTATTGTTCATACTCATGCCAGCATGACTTGTTACCCCCTGATTATATTATTATTGATATTATGACGCACTGACGTCTGGGTTTTGCATGGCCCAGATTCTCTACCTTTGTTGCAGGCTGATCAGGAGTATTTCCGTCGTCAGGCCGAGCAGTGTGGATCCTGTTAGTATCCAGTTAGTTTAGTTATTTCCATACCTTCCAGATTGTTATTGTTAATTGGATTTATTGCTTCCGCATAATTTTTCTTGACTCGTTTATTCTGGCTCATGGATATGTACTAGATAGTTTATTTTATTTCTACTGTTCTTGCTATCTCTAGGCAGCCGTAATGTGACTGTAGAGGGGTGTTTCCTAGCCACAGGTAGCATGGTTGGCTCTGTCACATGCCGATCTTAGTGCACTCTGGGAAGCGGGGCGTGACGGGGTTTGTTTGGTATCAGAGCCATTGGATTTAGGTTATCGGGTTAATTCTTTTGTAGTTGGGTATTGGACCCAATACACTAATCGGAAAACTCGTAATTAGGAACATGTCCTGCCACATTGTTATCGTGATTCTTGAATCATATATTTCTCTTGACCCTTTGTCTTGACGATATGCAAACAACTTTGCATCTCGGCTTAAAATTTTCTTGATTCCTTATTGTTTATCCCGTCATATTCCTTCGATTCTGATACTAGGATTTGGGCGACTTGAACGGAGTTATGTGATTGTAACTATGAACTGCAGCATGGTTACAATGCGGTACTCTATTTAAGTAACTTGGAGTCCTGGTCTTGATTCATTTCCTTGATTCATGGTCGTGAAATTTCCTTGGTTCTCTCAGTTTCATTGCTTACCAGTTCATGTTATGCAGATTTCTTGGTGATCGATACCGGCAGAAGTTGTCTTGGGAATGGATTTTCTCGGCACTTTCCATGCTCACATTGATTGTAGGGCAAAGAAAGTGATTTTCCAGATTCCCAGACATCCGGAGTTTGTTTTCATTGGAGAAAGCAGTACTGTCGGGCCAGTCGAGTTTAGGGCTAGGCCGATAAACGACGTTCTTTCGTCAATGAAAGTTGATAAGGAGGAAACGTCAGCTGTAGTTCGAGAGTTCATGGACGTTGTTCCCCTCCGAACACAGAGACGCTACCGCGCAGCTCCGTCTTTCCTGAAATTCGGGGCAGATTCGAATTGGTGCTATCTGTCCACCTCTCCGAAGATGCCAAGTTGATTTATGGCACCATGTATCGAAGGTTTAAACGGATAAGGCCGATGTAGCAGACTTCGTCAGATTCCCCCTCATCTGAGGGGTTTTTGATTGTGGGGACGCTTTTCCCTGCAGGCGCAAGCCCCTGCAGTTAATTACGCTAATGCATCGCGATAACAACATTCTCCTTCTACAGATGGTCACTTCGTGTCGTGGGTGTTTGTTTTGTTTGTGGTTGCCCGTGGATTGTATATGGAGACTAAGTTATGTTGTCGCCCGTAGGGCGTGGACTAGTCCAAATCCGTATCTTTCTTAGATTTGGGTTTGGGGGTTGGGTTTAAGGATACGTTAGCCTCATTTGAGACTAAGATCAACTTAAACGTTTGTTAAGGATACGATAGTCTAATTTTAGACTAAGATCAACTTAACGGGACCATTTAGATCCGACAAGAGAGCAATTGGGCTCTATTGTTTAGTTTAGTGACATTGCGGTGGATAATTAGTTTAAGAACATTACGGTCCATTGTTAGTTTAGGGACATCTCGGTCCAATGTTAGTTTTAAGACATCGCGGTCGAGATTAAGGACATCATAGTCCGTAGGTTTAAGGACTCCACAGTCCATTGTTAGTTTTAAGACATCACGGTCAAGGTTAAGGACATCATAGTCCGTGGATTTAAGGACTCCACGGTCCGTTGTTAGTTTTAAGACATCACGGTCGAGATTAAGGACATCTTAGTCCATGAGTTTAAGGACCCCACAGTCCATGAAATGAGTGGTTGTCGGAACCCGTCACCTCTTTGAAGACGTTGAGGAATTATAACGACAAATATCAAAGGAGTGAAGAGATGTACCCTTGTACCAAGGTGAGTTGGTTGAAAGAGCAGATGTGCTCAATTCAAGATAAGTTGAGGACTTATGGCCAGAATTGGGCTAAGTCCAATTAAAATGTTTTAACATTTTTTTTGTTCTGGCTATTAAGCTTTTATTTGGGCTTGGCCCTTTTAATAATGCTAAGCATTGGGCTCTGACATTTTTGTCTTTTATTGAATGCATAGCATTTATCAGATACAAAGTTTGTTCTGACAGTGCGCCACGTGGCGCGTCAGGCGCGTTGCGCCAATCAAAGAGCGCATTGCGCTTCTGTCGGGTAGCGCACACGAAGAGGACACGTGTCGCGCTTAGCGCTAAGCGCTAGTTTGTTAGCGCGTTGCGCTTTTAATTTATTAGCGAATTGCGTTAGTCCATTGGTGTTCCAGTGAGTGACACGTGGCGCGCTTAGCGCTGAGCGCCATCCCATGAGCGCAGAGCTCTGTTTCAGAAGCGCAAAGCGCAAGTAGTGTCTATGGTTGACACGTGGCATATTTTGGCGCTGATCGCCGGTCCAAGAAGCGCAAAAGCGCAATACATGAGTGCAAGGCACTTTTTAATAGCGCAAAGCGCTTATGATCAATTTTAAGATTAAAGAACAGATTTATGTTCTTCAAAGGAGGCTTTGCCTCAAGATCCAAGAACGAAAGTTCTTGTTTTTATAAAAGGCTCTGCCTTTATAGATCAAAAGATCTGTGAGTGAAGTAAAATACTTCTTTTAGTTTTTTTATGTTTAGTTTTTTTTTATCTTTTCTTTTTTATTAAAGACCTTGTTCTTTTCTTAGATCTCTGATTTTTTTTTAGAAGATGATTCTTCTTTTAACGAGATGGTTTCATCTCTATTATTCAAGAACATAGTTCTTTTTACCTTGAAGATGAAGAAAAATCTTCTTTTTCTTAAAAGCTTGCTCTTCTTTTTCTCCAAGTTTGCAGAGGGTTTTCTTTTTCTTTTCTATATCTCCAGACTTGAAGTCTAGGGGCCTTTATATAGGGCAAATTGATTTGTTAAATCAGTTTTGAGAGATCTTTCTCTGATTGATTTGGAATATTTCCCAGCGTTGGATATTTGATCCTAAGGCTTCTGTTTTACAGAAGATAATCTTCTTGTTTTAATAAGATTGAAAAATCTTTCCATAACAGAATTTTAGTTTTGATTAAATAATAATTTATTATTAGTAGATATTTTGATCTGACGGTGGGGGAATTTTTAATTCCAACGCTGGTGCACCTTGCGCTAGCGCACCTACGTTCGACACGTGGCGCAGAGCGCAGCGCAACTGCGCTAGCGCACCGTGTTTGACACGTGGCACGCAGCACAGAGCGCAGCGCAACTGCGCTAGCGCATCCGTGTTTGACACGTGGCACGCAGCGCAGAGCGCAGCGCAACCGCACATCTGACACGTGGCGCGCAGCGCAGAGCGCAGCGCAACCGCGCTAGCGCACCCATGTCTGACACGTGGCGGGCAGCGCATAGCGCCGGATCTGAAGCATTGCTTCAACTTTTTAAATTTTGAATTTTGAAACAGAGCTTTGCTCTGATGGGGTGCGCTGTCTAGGGCGCAGCGCTCTAGGCGCTAGCGTGTCTGCTTTTGACACGTGGCGCGCAGCGCGCAAAATCTGAAGCGTTGCTTCAATTTTTGAATTTTTGAATTCAAAACAGAGCTTTGCTCTGATAAAGGAAACAAATGCTCCCCCACCGGTGCGCTCACGTGGCGCACACGTGAGTGCAGCGGTGGTAACATCTGAGCCCTTGGATCAACTCAAAAGTTGAAGAGGCGGTTCAGTGCCTATAAATAGGACCTTTGGTCCTCAGATGATTATCATCTTCTTCTCAAGAATTTTTATTCAGAGCCTTACTCTTTTTTTCAAGAACTTTCAAGAGTTAGAACTCTACCAAACTTAGGTAAAATTAATTTTAATAAATTAGGGTTTTTACCCATTAACAGAGCCTTACTCTCTATACATCCTTGATCTAAAGAAAACCCCTTTAGGGTTTCATAAACAGAGCCTTGCTCTCAAGAATCCATAGATCTAAACAGATCTTTTCTTGGGGTTTCTTATCCCATGCATCAGAGCTCTGCTCTTTTGATAATATGTAGATCTTTTGATCTTTGATGAAGAACTCTTAAGAGTTTTTTCATGGATCTTGAAGATCCCAGAGTTTTAATTCTCAAGAATTAATTTTAATTAATCTTTGATAGATTTTCCATCATCATTACAGAGCCAAGCTCTTTAAGGAATTTTATTCCTTCATGACTAGAGTTTAACAAGTGTCACTCTGTTGTAGAGCTTTGCTCTCAAAGAGAGATTTTCTCCTTTTCCCGTGGGATTTCTCATTCAATGAGAAAAATCTTTGAGGATTTCCTCATTAATTGACAGTCTCATCCAATGATGAGGCTGTCTTAATAATTGATGCATTGTCATCTGGATTTTGTGGGTCCCCATTTGGTCCCCTTTCCACTGCATTGCAGTGTGGTACAAATTTTAAAGTGCCGAGCGTCGGGATTTTTAAAATTAAATTATAACACTGATAATTGAATTCCGTTCTTTCTCGCAGGCGACATGTCTTCCGATCTTTCTTTCCCGTTTTTTCGTTCAGAGGGAGAATTCCCTGAGGCACCGGTGGACCGGGAGGTTCTTGCGCTCATTAGAGACTATGACCTGGAATACAAAAACCTTCACCTGTGGGGCAGGAGGTACGACCAGATTATCAAAGGTCGCCGAAATTTCTCTTGTGTGACGCCGTCAGAGCCGATCTCGTATGCAGACGCACCCCCGGTGAACTATGCCGTGGAGGTTGTTAATTGGACTTCGGAGGGTGTCACGCCCCGATTCCCAAAATACGGAATACGAGGGGTAAACAAGGCCAGCCATGCTCCTACGGTCAAGGAAAGTCCTGCCGTAGTCACACTTCGGCTTCTAGCTTTTCATGGTACACAGTAAATGATGCGCAGGTAATGGGAAAATGCAGTAACTGAAAGGAACAATGTAAAGACTGACCTGAAGTGGAACAAATGAAAGTAACTCGGGAAGGCGAGTCAAGAAGTCTGTGAAACACGTCTAGTTCTGATCCAGTCTAAATCTTCTCCTCACACTGAGCATGCATACTCAGGTCGTCAGAGCGACACAATAGCAATATAATGTATATAATCAAGTAACAGTTCTAACAGTGGTGAAGGATGTGAATAACCGTAAATCAATAACAGCATGAATATAAATGAGCAGAGATAAATGCAGCGGAAAAATAAAGCAGTATAACAATGTGTCACGAATGTCAAGACAGTATAGGATGAATGTAAATGACAGTAACCCTATCAGTCTCTAAGTCTCACTACACAGGTCAATAAGCCTATCGTCAGTCCAAGTGTGAGAGTCAACCACTCGCGAGTGTCCTCCACCCAAGGGTAGAACCCAAGGGTAAGGGACCACGGGCCCAACATGTAACGAGTGTATCACGGTGATATAGCACATACCCTGTAAATCTCCATATAACTCCCTAAATATATAAGCCGGCATGGGACTCCCGAGATTCTGTTGAATTCACACTTGAACTACCCCATACCCCGAGGTCTACATCAAACGCTAACCATAACCCTAAATACTAATCGATCCGTGACAAGTCTGCGCGAGAACTGGAGGCAGGACCTCCATCAAGCACGTCCCGACTAATACCCAAGATAAATGGCAGTGTCGGATGCCTTATCTGTGACATTCGTGCAAGCGCTTCCATAAGTGTCCCATACCACTTATAGTCACACGTACACGCATCCCACAGACGTCGACAATGCACTAGAATAAAAGGGACACTGATTGTGCACAAGTACGTATCACTTTCACTTAATCACGAATACACGAACACTGACGTACTTGCCACAATCAACACTAAAATCTAACACTGGGTAAATGCACGAGGTCACTAGGTTATCAATACAATGACATGGGTATGATATGATGCATGAACAAGT
This sequence comes from Agapanthus africanus, assembly GCA_030015575.1. Classification (NCBI taxonomy): domain Eukaryota; kingdom Viridiplantae; phylum Streptophyta; class Magnoliopsida; order Asparagales; family Amaryllidaceae; genus Agapanthus; species Agapanthus africanus. The sequence continues at coordinate 364,011,138 of CM057351.1, read as the reverse complement.
ATGTAAACATGGTGAGGATGTCATGAAACCGCATTCTTTCACTTGTACGATTTATCATGAAACATATGTATATAATTTGGCGAAATGATAAAAACGTAGTAATCAATATGTTCAGTTATCTATCCATCTAATTTTGTTTCAAGCCAATCGGGTTCCAGGATCAAAAGTTATAACCATTTCATTTTAAGCGCTCGCGGCTGGAAATCCAATTTCAGAATCAGGAATCCATTTCGCAACGCATTTTAACCCCAGTTGGGATCATAATTTAGCGACGCTACAGTGGAAAGAATTCTAGGGTTTTTAGTAAGGTTTTCAACGCAACAAACGGATCTTCAATCGCGTCTGTATGTTAGGAGTTATAATCTGTTTAATATCAACATGTCAATTCTAAATCTGCTGGGACTGTTATGTGTCCCGATCTATTAAATTACAGATTAAATGTCAAACGGTAACGAAACAGAACGAAACCAAATGCGTTGTCTAGCTAACAGAGTTATATACAATAAGAAGCGGAGTTCCGCAACCTAAGTGTTAAGGAAATCCAGTGGTACCAGTTACAGAATAGCAAGCAATACTGGGGTCGCTCTGGACTGCAGTCCAGAGTCGCACTCCGATCCAATTTTCACCACAGTTTAAGTACAGGTATGTCTGGGAATTAGTACAGGGTTAAAGTTCGTCGAGTTGGCTTCAATTTGAGCCCTCGAACGCACCATTCTAGTGTGTATATGATTTATGGTGAATTTAACGGTTTTCAGGTGCAATAGAATTCCAGTTTTACGGTTAAATTTGGGGGCAGTTGTTTTAGTCGTAAATGATCAAATTATCCCACGAATTTCATACACTGTGCTCACAGCCCTACGGGCCAACCTACACTATCGAGTTCCGTCAAATCTGATGATATTTTCCTAAGGGAACAAGCATCGAACAGTTTGTGACAATATTTATCTAAGCTTGCAACTTTAATAATCTATGCATTTAACAATTATAACTTAAGTAAAATAGCATGTAAGCAAGTAAGAACTTGCCTGGGAGCGACTCGGGGATGCACGGCAGCGACGCGGTCCTTTGTGATGGCCCGACGCGATCACGGCAAGGCTCGATCTCGGTTTGAGCTCTGTGCTTGACGGCTCGTTACCGTGGTGGTATGCGCGGGTTTTGTTAGTTTTGAAGAGGGAGGCAATTAACAGAGAGGAAGAGTTAGAGAGAGAAAATGGAGAGAGGAATGTAGAGAGAGAGAGAGAGAGAGAGAGAGAGTGACAGAGAGTGAGTTAGAGGGGACAGAAGTGAGTGAGGAAGAAAGATCTGAGGGTGCAAGAGAGTTAGAGACAGAGGGGGAGATTGAGAGTGGGGAAGCAAGGAAGAGGGTAGGCAGAGAAATAGTGAGGGAAAGAGAGAGAAGTTAGAGAGAAAAGGCAGTGAATGAGAGGGGATAACACAGAGAGAACGAGGGAGAGAGAGAGTGATGCAGAGGAAGAGAGAGGAGGAAGACAGAGTGAGAGAGAAGGCGTCGACGATGATGTGGATGATGACGATGGGCCGACGAGGAGCAGTAGGCCGCCGTCGAGGGGCGCAGCTCGGGAAATGGCGCAGGCGAGCTTGGATGCTGTGAAGGAGGGAACTCGTGGGTGCAGGGTTGTTGGGAGGTGGAGAATCGGGTAGTGGTCGAAGGTGGTTGCTGTTGGAGGAGGGTTTGTCAGCGGTGAAGGGGATGTCGGTGAGGTGGTTGGTCACCGTGAGAGGGAGTCGGGGCTCGTGGTCACGGTGATGAGGGGAGCTCGGGTGTGGGCTGTAGGGAGCTCGGTGTGGAGCTAGGAGGTCGGCGGCGCGGTAAGAGGAGGTGATGGGTGATGGTGTCTCGGGTCGAGGGTGAGAAAGAGATAAGGATTCGGGTGATCGAGGAAGAAGAAGGGCTCGGGGTGAGTGGGTTCGAGAAGAAGAGAACGGGAGCAGAGAGAGAGGGGAAAACGCGAGGGAAAGAGAAAGAGAACGTGGGGGAGGGCGTCGTGATAACGTTCGCGAGCGTGGCGCGCGACGAGCGGCAACGTGGGCGAAGGAGGCGGCGTGGGCGGAGGAAACGCGCGCGCGAGTTCAGGGGGTAGCCGTTGGGGGTTTTAAATGGAAGATGAACAGGGACGGGCCAGTCTTGGGCTTGGGCTGAACAAAATTAATAGAATTTAAAGGAAATAGGGAAACAGGCTGGGCTGGGCTCGCCAATATAATATTTAAAGGAATTAGATAAGAGAAGAGCTGGGCTGGGCCCGAGAAAGATTAAAAAAAAAAAAAGGGAAAAAAAAGAGAAACGGGCTGAGTGGGCTGGAAAAAGAGAATAAAATAAAAGAATTAAGGAAAAGAGGGAGAGAAGGCCGGCCGAGCTGGGTTGGGTTCAATGAGGTTTTATTGATGAAGAAAATAGGGTTTAGAATGAAATAAATTTGTAAATAAAATAAATCAATTATAAGTAAAACGAATAAAATTGTAGATAATAATAAATAGAATTTTAGAGCATAAAATACCGGTTTTGATATAAAAAGGGGCTGGGTAAAAATGGGTTTGTATAATTGAGAAGAATTAACTTAAATAAAATTCAAGAACACAAAATACAGCTACTGGTATAATAAGAAGCTGGGTATTACATCATACCACCCTTACAAAAATTTCGTCCTCGAAATTTAAAAGAAACAACTAGCTATAAATAATAAACGAAGGATTTTCATATCAAAAACTAATATGTGTTGATTTATTTAAAACAGGTAGATAAAGTTTGAAGATACATACATATATATAAAGAAAACCACATACAAAAGTTAGAGCTAACAGCATAATACAGGAACACCATACGGGCAACTACAAATATACAAAAATATATAGGTAACAAACAACGAATAATATTAATCGAAGCATGCTCGGTAAACGTCGAAACCAAATGTGTGCACAACTAAGTATAACCAAATAGCAAACAGAAAAATAAGTGTAAGGTTCAACTATTTATAATAGTAATCGTAGGCACAAAACTCAAAAATAAAGTAACGACGATAATGTAGTGAAAACTAATCAGTAGGTTAAAACGTTTTAGGAAAACGTATCGAAGAATAGGTTTAAAATGATTTGGAAAACTCGTATAGTGAATCTAAGGAACATGGAACAAAATTTGCGCGGTATAAGAGTGCGCTACTGAAAACTGAAAATAATAGTAGTTGTACTTAAAATACAAAAACGGAGTAATCAATAACACAAACAAAAATAATGAAAACTAAATTTTCGAATAACACAGTCCCTATATATAGTTAGGGTAATAGAAAGAACACAAAATTGCATAGGCTAGTTAGGGTAATGATTACAAGGAAGTGTGGATCATTCAAAGATTGGTGAGTGGCGGCTTTAGGTTGAGGATCAGGGAATTGGGATCGGGTCAGCACAAGTAGGTAATGGTGAGCAACGAAAGGATTACAGGGTAAAAATATAGGGGCCTAGCGATCGGTAAATTCTATGAATCGAGAATTTGAAAAGTTAAATGAACTCGGTAATTCATAAGGAAGGTTCTCCTCCCAGAAGGATTACAAACGAGGCACAGGCAAAGAATGAATGGTGGCTCATTCCAAGGATCAGGGTGCGGTACTTTCTAATCGAAATGAGGATGAAACCATACAATGAGTAGGGGTGAACAGTCAGGGAACTCAGCAGAAAAATAAATGAATATGGGCGAGAAACAAGTATCAAGCGGACCAATAATCAAAGGTTTACGAATCCAGAAGATTTACCTCATTCAAGAAAATTTGAAACAGGGCATCCCCAAAAGTGAAAAGTGGCCCTAAACTATACACACTTTATTTGGCCAGGAAGACAACATCAAAGAAATTCCTTCAGTCGCGGTTGTGGAGATTCAGCAGGTTGCGGTAAGCTCGTGCGCTCAGGTAGCGACGTCCATTTCCATAGCGCCTTGCAGGGGCCGCCATTGGGAGTTCTTCCACAGGAGGGTCCTGATCTTCTGGTCCTTCTTCCTCGGATGGAGCTTCTTCATCGAGGTCCGACTCCATCTGATTCTCTTCTTCTGGATTTTCTTCCACGTGATTTTCCTCAACGAGATTTCCTTCTACCGGGTCCTCATCGGGATCTTCTTCTATCTGGTCTTCCTCTACAGGGTTCTCTTCGGAATCTTCTCCCTCTTCATCAGAATCAGCTATCATGTCGAACACTGGGACGGCTGCTCCTTCGTCCCCTGAATTATTGTTTTCGAAGTTGACTTGGGGACCATAGACCTCATCATCGGAACTCGTCAGTGTGTGATTTAAGGAAACGCATGACTGTGCATCCTCGTCTAGATGCGGCGCTGCTCCAGGATGGGCCATGGCCTGAAAGAAAAGTCATGATTAGACAGTGGGATATCAAGGAAAGCTTAAGGTACGAAATATAGAAAAATATGCGGTTGCAGGAGTTGAAAGATCAGAATGAAAATACTGTGATAATGAATAGAATTTGACATAAAGGAAGCATGAGAATGATACATATATATGATTCAAATTTCATTGCATTCAACTAAGAGTTCAAAGGATACAAGATTTCAAACAGAAAGAAATATTCATAAAGGATGACACATTATTATTACTGAAAGTAAATAACATGAAAATCATTCTTCGACTACTACAACATTGCATTCTCGTCACGTGAGTTGAATCCTGCGTTTGATCCGCCTTATCGTCGAAGTCCGAATTACGCGGCATTCCTCACTTGGCAGAAGTGGGGAGAGTGGACAAGTTCCTTCCTTGCAGTTCTTTCCTTTCTGGGCAACCGTTGATGATGTGTTCGCTGGATCCACAAATTAGACATTTTCCTTGGGCGCGGCGACAATCCCTCTGAAGATGTCCTGGCCTCTTACAATATCCACAGCAAAGGTTCTTCTGATGCTTCTGTTGACGCTTCATCTTCTTCACTTTTCCTCGTCTAATAGGGATCCCTTTAAAACAGGAGACTCCCGCTGGTGCCTGATTCACCTGTCTTCTCAGCCCTTCAGCTAAAAGGTCGTTTGTTCGCTCCTGGGCTTCCTTTAAACCTTGTAGTACATTCAGAGTCTCAACAGTCTGATTCTGGGGAGCGGATAAAGATGAAGAGTCGTTGGAAGACATGATCCTGAAACAACAATTTAGAGAATGATATGAGTCACAAGATTACGAATCAAAATGGATAGGACAAAGATTCAAAAATATCAGAGATGCTGAATTTATTATAAGTGAAGAACCAACAGTATGACGTTAAGTCACTTGATTAGATTACGATAGTGCAATTGCAACCACGTAACCTTGTCAAGTCACCCGAAAACATGGCGAATGGATAGTTGAACACACGATATGATTATGGATCAGGAGTGACAAGTTTACAACTTAGACCGAGTGATGTCTGAGATTGCCAAACTATACACGGAAAACTGCAAACCCAATCGATGCAAAACCTGGCTCTGATACCAACTAAACCATGTCACGCCCCGATTCCCAAAATACGGAATACGAGGGGTAAACAAGGCCAGCCATGCTCCTACGGTCAAGGAAAGTCCTGCCGTAGTCACACTTCGGCTTCTAGCTTTTCATGGTACACAGTAAATGATGCGCAGGTAATGGGAAAATGCAGTAACTGAAAGGAACAATGTAAAGACTGACCTGAAGTGGAACAAATGAAAGTAACTCGGGAAGGCGAGTCAAGAAGTCTGTGAAACACGTCTAGTTCTGATCCAGTCTAAATCTTCTCCTCACACTGAGCATGCATACTCAGGTCGTCAGAGCGACACAATAGCAATATAATGTATATAATCAAGTAACAGTTCTAACAGTGGTGAAGGATGTGAATAACCGTAAATCAATAACAGCATGAATATAAATGAGCAGAGATAAATGCAGCGGAAAAATAAAGCAGTATAACAATGTGTCACGAATGTCAAGACAGTATAGGATGAATGTAAATGACAGTAACCCTATCAGTCTCTAAGTCTCACTACACAGGTCAATAAGCCTATCGTCAGTCCAAGTGTGAGAGTCAACCACTCGCGAGTGTCCTCCACCCAAGGGTAGAACCCAAGGGTAAGGGACCACGGGCCCAACATGTAACGAGTGTATCACGGTGATATAGCACATACCCTGTAAATCTCCATATAACTCCCTAAATATATAAGCCGGCATGGGATTCCCGAGATTCTGTTGAATTCACACTTGAACTACCCCACACCCCGAGGTCTACATCAAACGCTAACCATAACCCTAAATACTAATCGATCCGTGACAAGTCTGCGCGAGAACTGGAGGCAGGACCTCCATCAAGCACGTCCCGACTAATACCCAAGATAAATGGCAGTGTCGGATGCCTTATCTGTGACATTCGTGCAAGCGCTTCCATAAGTGTCCCATACCACTTATAGTCACACGTACACGCATCCCACAGACGTCGACAATGCACTAGAATAAAAGGGACACTGATTGTGCACAAGTACGTATCACTTTCACTTAATCACGAATACACGAACACTGACGTACTTGCCACAATCAACACTAAAATCTAACACTGGGTAAATGCACGAGGTCACTAGGTTATCAATACAATGACATGGGTATGATATGATGCATGAACAAGTATGTAAACATGGTGAGGATGTCATGAAACCGCATTCTTTCACTTGTACGATTTATCATGAAACATATGTATATAATTTGGCGAAATGATAAAAACGTAGTAATCAATATGTTCAGTTATCTATCCATCTAATTTTGTTTCAAGCCAATCGGGTTCCAGGATCAAAAGTTATAACCATTTCATTTTAAGCGCTCGCGGCTGGAAATCCAATTTCAGAATCAGGAATCCATTTCGCAACGCATTTTAACCCTAGTTGGGATCATAATTTAGCGACGCTACAGTGGAAAGAATTCTAGGGTTTTTAGTAAGGTTTTCAACGCAACAAACGGATCTTCAATCGCGTCTGTATGTTAGGAGTTATAATCTGTTTAATATCAACATGTCAATTCTAAATCTGCTGGGACTGTTATGTGTCCCGATCTATTAAATTACAGATTAAATGTCAAACGGTAACGAAACAGAACGAAACCAAATGCGTTGTCTAGCTAACAGAGTTATATACAATAAGAAGCGGAGTTCCGCAACCTAAGTGTTAAGGAAATCCAGTGGTACCAGTTACAGAATAGCAAGCAATACTGGGGTCGCTCTGGACTGCAGTCCAGAGTCGCACTCCGATCCAATTTTCACCACAGTTTAAGTACAGGTATGTCTGGGAATTAGTACAGGGTTAAAGTTCGTCGAGTTGGCTTCAATTTGAGCCCTCGAACGCACCATTCTAGTGTGTATATGATTTATGGTGAATTTAACGGTTTTCAGGTGCAATAGAATTCCAGTTTTACGGTTAAATTTGGGGGCAGTTGTTTTAGTCGTAAATGATCAAATTATCCCACGAATTTCATACACTGTGCTCACAGCCCTACGGGCCAACCTACACTATCGAGTTCCGTCAAATCTGATGATATTTTCCTAAGGGAACAAGCATCGAACAGTTTGTGACAATATTTATCTAAGCTTGCAACTTTAATAATCTATGCATTTAACAATTATAACTTAAGTAAAATAGCATGTAAGCAAGTAAGAACTTGCCTGGGAGCGACTCGGGGATGCACGGCAGCGACGCGGTCCTTTGTGATGGCCCGACGCGATCACGGCAAGGCTCGATCTCGGTTTGAGCTCTGTGCTTGACGGCTCGTTACCGTGGTGGTATGCGCGGGTTTTGTTAGTTTTGAAGAGGGAGGCAATTAACAGAGAGGAAGAGTTAGAGAGAGAAAATGGAGAGAGGAATGTAGAGAGAGAGAGAGAGAGAGAGAGAGAGAGACAGAGAGTGAGTTAGAGGGGACAGAAGTGAGTGAGGAAGAAAGATCTGAGGGTGCAAGAGAGTTAGAGACAGAGGGGGAGATTGAGAGTGGGGAAGCAAGGAAGAGGGTAGGCAGAGAAATAGTGAGGGAAAGAGAAAGAAGTTAGAGAGAAAAGGCAGTGAATGAGAGGGGATAACACAGAGAGAACGAGGGAGAGAGAGAGTGATGCAGGGGAAGAGAGAGGAGGAAGACAGAGTGAGAGAGAAGGCGTCGACGATGATGTGGATGATGACGATGGGCCGACGAGGAGCAGTAGGCCGCCGTCGAGGGGCGCAGCTCGGGAAATGGCGCAGGCGAGCTTGGATGCTGTGAAGGAGGGAACTCGTGGGTGCAGGGTTGTTGGGAGGTGGAGAATCGGGTAGTGGTCGAAGGTGGTTGCTGTTGGAGGAGGGTTTGTCAGCGGTGAAGGGGATGTCGGTGAGGTGGTTGGTCACCGTGAGAGGGAGTCGGGGCTCGTGGTCATGGTGATGAGGGGAGCTCGGGTGTGGGCTGTAGGGAGCTCGGTGTGGAGCTAGGAGGTCGGCGGCGCGGTAAGAGGAGGTGATGGGTGATGGTGTCTCGGGTCGAGGGTGAGAAAGAGATAAGGATTCGGGTGATCGAGGAAGAAGAAGGGCTCGGGGTGAGTGGGTTCGAGAAGAAGAGAACGGGAGCAGAGAGAGAGGGGAAAACGCGAGGGAAAGAGAAAGAGAACGTGGGGGAGGGCGTCGTGATAACGTTCGCGAGCGTGGCGCGCGACGAGCGGCAACGTGGGCGAAGGAGGCGGCGTGGGCGGAGGAAACGCTGCGCGCGAGTTCAGGGGGTAGCCGTTGGGGGTTTTAAATGGAAGATGAACAGGGACGGGCCAGTCTTGGGCTTGGGCTGAACAGAATTAATAGAATTTAAAGGAAATAGGGAAACAGGCTGGGCTGGGCTCGCCAATATAATATTTAAAGGAATTAGATAAGAGAAGAGCTGGGCTGGGCCCGAGAAAGATTAAAAAAAAAAAAGGGAAAAAAAAGAGAAACGGGCTGAGTGGGCTGGAAAAAGAGAATAAAATAAAAGAATTAAGGAAAAGAGGGAGAGAAGGCCGGCCGAGCTGGGTTGGGTTCAATGAGGTTTTATTGATGAAGAAAATAGGGTTTAGAATGAAATAAATTTGTAAATAAAATAAATCAATTATAAGTAAAACGAATAAAATTGTAGATAATAATAAATAGAATTTTAGAGCATAAAATACCGGTTTTGATATAAAAAGGGGCTGGGTAAAAATGGGTTTGTATAATTGAGAAGAATTAACTTAAATAAAATTCAAGAACACAAAATACAGCTACTGGTATAATAAGAAGCTGGGTATTACAGAGGGTCTTCTTTAACCTTCGATTGCCGCCATACCAATGCAGCAGCCGGCGGCTTTGGATACTTTGGGGCGGCGCATATACCATGGCGAGTCGCACCCTTGGGGACAACGCTAATACATCGGGTTGACCCCCCGACATTCGGCCGGGTATTTGCAGTGGGCCAGGTATATTTTGTCAGCGAAGAAGGCGCACTTGCTGAAGATCGGTCTATACCCTGCGGTTTATACCTTGCTGTTTCAATATTCTGCTCCTCTGACATGATGGATTAAGGCATTCTTAGAGCAATGGAACATCCCAACCCACACCTTTCTTCTACTGGACAAAGAAGTCTCCATCTCCTTAGAAGAATTCGCTGAGATTTCCGGTTTTCCGGTTATGGGGGAACACTACAAGGAGCTGCTTCCTCCGGACGAATACGTTTTCGCCACCAAGTCAGTGGTGATGGGCCTAACATCGAAGAACGCCATCCAGCACCAGTTTCCTAGTCTGATAAAGGTGCTGAATATGTACGAGAGTCTTTTCTTGGAGTCCGGAGGCCGGGGGTCAGTTTCACTGACTTCATTGCCCGATTTCTTCGACCGGAGATTCTATCGCAACAAGGCGAAAAATTTGCCAAGCTCGACGATCCCTTTGGCTTTAGCTTGGACCGTCGACCAGTACTGGAAGATGATCAGAAGGGCTTTTATCTCCCCGATGCCGCGATCATCCCTCTGTCAGAAATCGTCGCTCCGGGCATCGACGAGGAGACTTTCTTCCTCGGGTTTCTGAAGCTGTGGCTGTGGTGGTTCGCGCTCCCTATGCACCCTCGCTATATGAGACCGTCCGTCTTCTACCCAGCACATCGAATGGTGGCTGGCATACAAGTGGCCATCGGGATCGCCGGGCTGGCCCACCTGTACCATGGTCTTAGCGTGGCGGTGGATACAACTGAACCGGGGGTGCAAGCTGCCAACTTCCCGATGCACTACTTTACTTCGTGGATGGAGATACACGTGCTCGGGGTGTTTGGTATTCATAAAAGACCCTCGTTTTTCGAGAAGTGCAAATTTCCCAGAATTATGCGGCCGGTTGACGCTTCCATCGTGAATCCATCTCAGCGGGAGGCTAGGGGGTTGCTTCTTTGTCCGCGCATGATCGGAGCTGGTATGTCTTTTACGGACAAAGTCCTGATGATTGGCCAGGAAACTTCCAAGACAGTGTTAGCATTGCGCGACAATTTTAAGGATGGTGCCCCCGCGTTGAAAGCCCGGGAGATTCTACATCTATACTCCATCAAACCGGGCTTCCTCGTATTCAGGCAAAATGATGCAGCGCTTTTTATGAGATACAACCCCCATCATTTTGCCCAGCAGCTAAGTTATAACCAGGGTGTCCCACTGGAGGCATTTTTGGAAGAACCTGCTGCCACCAGAGAGGGAATACGGGGTGTGCTGCATCACTTTATGCGCTTGAATACGGGCTCCTACTTCTTCATTAGCGAGCCGAGTTGCATCCCGAGAGCCCTTAACGTGTACGGGGCCTGGTATCAGCACGCGATGGGTGCTATCATCAGGGAGGAGAGGCGGCCGTTGCTCGATCGCAAGAGTGCACCCCCTGCCAGCGATCGCAATGTCCCTTTAAGGCGACGGATCGCCGTGCCCCCTCCGCTAAGAGAGGCTGTTGCAGTTGAGCCTCCACATGTGTTAAGCCCCACACGTGGATTGCCCCGTAATTCTGTGGACGTGCCATCGGCGCCCCGTGCTCTCGTGGAGACGGTAACCGCAGCTTCACCCGAATCTGGCGTGGGCTCGGATATCGGGACTCGCCGTCCCAAAGTGCCTACGAATCGCAAGCTGGTGCTGGCTGCGACTGGAGCTCGCTCACAGAAGAAGAAAAAGAAGTCGCTCTTCTCTGTCGATGTCGTATTCGGTCAGGAGCCTCATGCTCCTTACAGCGAGGGCTTGAGTGAGTACGGGACCAACGACAGCCTATTTATGCCACCAGATGACACTGATCTGGCGGCTGCCATTGCAGCTTCTGAGCGATTGGCGAGACGCGAAGAGGGGTTGGCTAACCTCTCGCGAGCAGGTAATCATTAGTTGTATTTTCGCCATTGCATCATACTTCTATCATTGTTTTTTTGACTAACGCTTTTCCTTCTTCAATAGGCATTTCTACCGAAGAAGCTATCGCTGCTTCTCTCAAGACTTTTGAGAAAGAGGAATGACTTCGAGCATCCTTAGGCCTTGGTATATTTCGGTTCGCCATGTTTCTGCTTCCATTTCTTATGAGTAATCTGACCCTCTCTTTGTCTTATTGCAGGGACCACAATGCCTATCCCGCAAGCTGATGCGGAAATTCTCCCCAGGCCAGCTACCGAAGTCCCGGCCTCTTCGGCATTGCCGCAAGAGGCCTTAATTAAAAAACCGATGACGGAAGCCTTGACGGCTCCAGAGGTAACCCTGAATGCGGACGACGACGCCTTGCTGAAGGAGGCTTCTAAAAGGTCTGTTTTGACGGCCTGGGAGGGAAGGAAGCGCCTGAGGCGCGCAGCAAGGGAGCGTAGTGCTGCTTTGGCTGCAGGAGCAGGTTCAAGCGCCGTTACTCCCGCTGCCACTCCTTCAGAGGAGTTCCCGGTTGCCTTGTCTACTGCTTATAGACGTGCGGCCCGTGCGGCTCGGGAAGCCACTATCAGTTCTTATATATCTTGTCCTGCAGGGCCGAGTCTTACTGAAGAAGTAGCGGCGCCATTGAGCCTGAGGGGGTGGTGGAGGAGATAGCTGCTGAACCCGGGGCGACGGTAGGCGATGTGGCCGTAATTGCCGGGCTCGAGATAGTGGCTGATGAGACAGTCACGATTGCTATGCCCGCGATAGCTACCACTGCCGAGCCCGAGGTGGCGGCAGGTGAGACGGCTACCACGGCCGAGCCTGAGGCAGCGGTGGACGAGACGGCTACCACGGCCAAGCCTAAGGCAGCGATGGATAAGACGGCTGCGATCACTGAGCCCGAGGTGGTGACGAGCGAAACGGGTACGATTGCTGGGCCCGAGATAGCCGCTCTTTCTCAAGAGTCGGGCACCGCTCCGAACATCGCTCTCCCCGCCTACGGTTCCTTGTCGTCTCCCGACGTCACGAGCGTGACGACGGATATTGTGGAGTCAGTGGATGAGGCGATAGGAGGTGAGACCACCCCGATGGAGGAGGGAGACGTCACTGTTGTATCGAGTGATGCCCTAGTCACAGCTCCGGCTGGCGACTCATCAGGTAAATTTTAGGTCACCGCCCTTCTTTTTATTCTGCAATCTTTCCTAATAAGGTTTATCTTGTTTCTAATGCAGGTGCGGCTAGTGCTGATGTCGAGCTACTTGAGACAGCGACGTCAGTTACCGCCCTGACGGTGACCACCTCTCTACCTTCTTTCGTACCGTCGCAGATGCTGGAAGGTATGGATTTGTGACCCATTGGTCTTATCTCTCGGCTGTATAAATCATGTACTGATGTTGTGTTATCGCAGTTATGCAGGAGTTCTTTTTGACCACCGGTACCAGGTGCTGCACCCACACTTCTCCTTCTTGTCAAAGATTAGTCCACCTGCCTGTATAGGTGAGTATTTTCTTTGAACGACGTCCTTTTCTTCAACGGGTAGTCGCATTACTGCTAACTCTTCTTTATATTGCTTGTAGCCTTACGAATTGAAGGGGGGACGAGGCCGTCATTGCGCCACCAGTACTCCCAGCTCTGCCCCCTGCTGCAGCCGGTATAGCAGACTCTACTTTTTTGCGTATTTTCTTTATTTCCTGAGCCGACATCTGATTATGATCTATTTTGCAGTAATCACATTGACTCCAGCCCCGTTCGAGTCTCACATTATAATGCCGGTAGGGCCTTTTTCCAGGCGTCCGATTATGATCGATTATGATCTACGCATGCTGAGCGAATATATCGAGGAGTTTGACGCAGAGACTCCTATATCTGCTGCGGATTTTGCCGCAGAGGTTAATCCTACACTGGTGACGCTCATGAACTTTCATGGTGAGGGCGTCGTTGAGTCTTGGGTTAATCGCTACAGGGAAATCGAGGCTTGCTTGCATGAGCTTGAGCTTAGGCGTCCCGCACCTGAGATTCTGGCTATGAGCACTCAACGGGCTGCATGGATCGAGCAGAGCACTTCTTACTTCTGCCATCTTGAACAAGAAGTGGATTTAAAGCAAAGGGAATGTAAATAAACTTCAAGCGAGTCTGCTCGACTGAATGCTGAGGTTGATGCGAACGCTGCCCAGTTGAAAGTTATCTTTGAAGGCCTTCTGCGATGTATCTCTGATGGGTTAACATTGAGGCAGAAGCTCGACGTCGTCGAGCGGGATGAATAAGATCGTGAAGCATCTCAGCGGGCCGTCGAGGGACAACTCTCGTCTTACTTGCAGCAGCGAGTCCAGGTCGAAGCGGAGTTGGCCGCGGCAGCTGATCAGGAAGAGGGGCTGAGGGAAGTGCGCGAGCGGCTGACTAGATTATTGAAAGTGCTTTCCTCTCAATAAAAATTTTGTACCCTTTGTAATTTTGAATAAAATGTATTTGTTCTTTTATTCTTTGATATGATGTATTTTGTACTCAATCGAATTCATTAATAAAAGATGCACATTCTTCATAATGTCTTGTGTCATCTCTCTGCTTTCTTCTTTCTTGCTGTGTTGTTTGCCATGTGATTTTAGCAAGCGCGGTCTGTAGATAGTATATAACTATCAATCTTGTGCTCTTTGTAAGGTAGCGATGGCTTATAAAACAGGGTAAGGATCTGTCACCTAAGACTTTTCAACTTTATGAGCCGTGAGGGTCTCATAAAGAATTTTCTCCCTACAGGTCGAGAGGATCTCGTAGGTGTAATTTCTCTTTAAGAATCATGAGGATTCCTAAGTGTGTTTTTCTCTTGAAAGTCGTAAAGATCTCACAAGAGAATTTACTCCCTTACGAGTCGTGAGGACCCGCAAGTGATGGATGAAGTTGTCCTTATCCGCATTTCACGAAGTCAGGAGTTGCTCTGGATGCTTCCCACGGGTTCACTGCTGTGTTCTGCGAGGACCAGGCTCCGCTTTGGACGTTTTCCATGATACCGTAGTTTAAAGATATCGCGGTCGAGGTTAAGGACATCATAGTCCATGGGTTTAAGGACCCTACAGTCCGATGTTAGTTTAAAGACATCGCGGTCGAGATTAAGGACATCATAGTCCGTGGGTTTAAGGACCCCACAGTCCAATATTAGTTTAAAGACATCACGGTCGAGATTAAGGACATCATAGTCCATGGGTTTAAGGACCCCACAGTCCGATGTTAGTTTTAAGACATCACGGTCGAGGTTAAGGACATCATAGTCCATGAGTTTAAGGACCCCACAGTCCGTCGTTGTTAGTTTTAAGACATCACGGTCAAGGTTAAGGACATCATAGTCCGTGAGTTTAAGGACCTCACAGTCCAATGTTAGTTTTAAGACATCACGGTCGAGGTTAAGGACATCATAGTCCATCAGTTTAAGGACCCCACAGTCCAATTTTTGCTCTGGATGCTTCCCACGGGTTCACTGCCGTGTTTGATGAGGACCAGGCTCCACTCTGGATGCTTCATACGGGTTCACTGCCGTGTTCTGCGAGGACCAGGATCCGCTCTAGACATTTTCCACGGGGTCAGAAGTGACATTATCCGCGTTCCACGTAATCTGGAATTTTGCTCTGGATGCTTCCCACGGGTTCACTGCCGTGTTCGGCGAGGACCAGGCTCCGCTCTGGATGCTTCACACGGGTTCACTGCCGTGCTCTGCGAGGACCAGGATCCGCTCTGGACGTTTTCCATGGGGTCAGAAGTGACATAATCCGTGTCCGCGTAGCCAGGAATTTTGCTCTGGATGCTTCCCACGGGTTCACTGCCGTGTTCGGCGAGGACCAGGCTCCGCTCTGGATGCTTCACACGGGTTCACTGCCGTGCTCTGCAAGGACCAGGATCCGCTCTGGAAGTTTTCCACGGGGTCAGAAGTGACATAATCCGTGTTCTACGTAGCCAGGAATTTTGCTCTGGATGGTTCCCATGGATTCACTGCAGTGTTTGGCGAGGACCAGGCTCCGCTCTAGATGCTTCACACGGGTTCACTGCCGTGCTCTGCGAGAACCAGGATCCGCTCTGGACGTTTTCCACGGGGTCAGAAGTGACATAATCCGTGTTCCACGTAACCAGGAATTTTTGACTTATTCCGCATTTCACGAAGTCATAGTTTGACTCTCGGTCATTTGTACACCGCCGAGTCATGGAACTGGGAGTTGCCGTTGTTCCGCTTTGCTTGATGTTGTGTCCGTTGTAATAAGACGAATATTGAGATGATCTCTAGGCTGTCTATGAACCATTGAGATTTGGCCTCTCCTTCTGACGAAGCTTGGGGAGGACGGGTGTGATTCCCTCTTTGTTTGCGCCCGTGGATTGTATACAGGGATCGATGTGATATCATCGGTAGGGCATAAATTTAATTCATTTTTTTTATTTCTTTCCGTGATGCTCTATCATTTCAGCTTTTATATCGTGAAGGTCGCGATTGCCTCATTTCGGCTATTTTTCGCGGTGCCCAATCATTTCGGCTATTTTTTTTATTTTTACTCCCTGCTTTTTATTGCGAGTTGCCCAATCATTTCGGCTATTTTGCATGCATATATTTTTACTTGATGATTTTGTCTGCAAGTTGCCCCATCATTTCGGCTATTTCGTATGCATGTGTGGCTTGCTAGCTTTTCGCTGCAAGCTCGGAATTAGACACTGATTTCAGCATCAGCACCGCTACTACTGGGATATTGCCATGAGCGAATCATCATTTGCCCCTGTCGATATTGAACAAAGGTGGCTTAGTAAACAGGGTCAGGATTCTGTCGACTAAGACTTTTGACTTCATGAGCCGTAAGGGTCTCATGAAGGTATTTCTCCCTCCAAGTCGTGAGGATCTCGTAGGTGCATTTTCTCCTTAGGAGTCGTGAGGACTGCTAAGTGTATGTTCTCCTATAAGTCGTAAGGATCTTACAAGTAGGTTTTCTCCTTATAAATCGAGAGTACTTATGAGGGTTGTTTACCATATAGACATATCCCTAGTCACGGATAGGACTTCGTTAGGGAAATGTTTATTCACGCCCGTGGATTGTATACAGGGGTCAGCATTGAGCCGCTTGTAGGGCAGTATTGGAGGTTGTGGGGGCTGCTTAAGAACATGTTCAGATCCCTGTAGCTTAAGACTTTTGAATCTTATGAGCCGTAAGGGTCCCATAAGAGCATTCTCCTTACGAGTCGTGAGGATCTCGCAAGTGTAATTTCTCCTTAGGAATCGTGGGGATCCCTAAGTGTGTTTCTCCTTTGTGAGTCGCAAGGATCTCACGCAGGTGGTTTCTACTTACAAAGTCGAGAGGAGGTTGAAAGTGTCTTTTAACGAGATTGCGCCCTTTCGGGTTTTCACAAAACTCGCTGGTAGCCCTGCTGTTTTTACTCACGGAGCCCTTTCGGGTTTTCATCCGTGCCTATTTTGCTTGTGGACTTACCGTTTTCTTTTTTCTTTTTTTTATTCTAACGAGGTTGCGCCCTTTCGGGTTTTCACAAGACTCGCCGGTAGCCCTGCTGTTTTTACTCACGGGGCCCTTTCGGGTTTTCATCCATGCCTATTTTGCTTATGGACGTACCGTTTTCTTTTTTTTTATTCTCTTTTTTTTGTATCAGCTTTGGGATGCTGCAATCCACCGTAGTTTATCGACATCTCGGTCAGTTGCAAGTTTTAGGACATTGCGGTCCGTTGTTAGTTTAAGGACGTTTCGGTCCGTTGTTAGTTTAAGGACATTTCGGTCCGTTGTTAGTTTAAGAACGTTTCGGTCCGCTGTTAAGGGAGCCGGCTATTACTTATAGAGTTTGGGCTTAGGAAGATAGCGAGCGGACATAGTCGTTGTCGTCTATCGTTGACCTTGGCCGTGACTCGTCAAGCGTAAAACTTCTTCAGGAAGCGACCGTTTATTGGCCTAAAGGGCCTTTCACTATGCATGTCCATGAGTAGATAGGCTCCACCCTGGTAGACTTTGTCTATAATATACGGGCCTTCATAATTCGGCTCGAATTTCCCTCATTTAGCATGATTGGGGATCATAGGTCTTTTGACCACTAGCACGAGTTCACATTGGCGGAATGTCCTCGGCCTAGTCAATCTTTCGTATGAGCGCGTCATCTTTGCTTTATAAACCTCCAGATTTTGTTGTGCCATGAGCCGGGTTTCATCAAGGGCATCGAGCACCTCAAGCCGAAGGTGAGCGTTCTTTTCGTCCGTCAGCTCGTGATGAACTGCCATTCATAGAGAGAGTGGCTCTATCTCGAGGGGGAGTACCATTTCTGTACCGAATACTAATGCGTATGGAGTTGTGTTCGTGGCCGTTTTGACCGTAGTCCGGTATGCCCAGAGAGCTTCATGCAGTCTCTCGTGCCAGTCTTTCTTATTTCGGGACACCGTCTTTTTCACAATCTTCGTCAAGGTCTTGTTGAAAGCCACAGCTAGACCGTTAGTGTCACGCCCCACTTCCCAGAGTACGCTGGATTGGGCACGTGACATAGCCAACCATGCTACCTGTGGGTAGGAAGTATCCATCCACAGTCACATTACGGCTGTAGAGATATCAAGAACAAGATAAAACTATCTAAAACATGTCCATAATCCAGAATAACAGGAGTCAATAATAAATAAATGTGGAAGCAAATTTTCCAATACAAATAACTGAAAAGTGTGTCCCATAATGCGGGCTCACATCAAGAAATAAATGCAGGAAATAAAACTAACTACTACTGAACTCACAGCTCAGCCTGCTGGCTGAAGTACTCCTGCTCGGACTGCAACAGCGGTACGGAATCTGGGCCATGCAAAACCCAGACGTCAGCGCGTCATGTCATCAAGTAATATAATATGAACAGTGTAGCAGGCAATGTAATATAAACATGAATACAGCAAGAATAACAATAATATGAATCATACCAGTACAGGGTAGCATGCAGTGGGTAAACTAAACTGTTCTATCAGGTTTTCTATTCTAAAGTCTTTGAAATCAATTGATGAATCATCGATGTAACTCAATAGTATCCCGTGCATGCCCGGGACCACGGTCAAGACCCTCGGGGCTGAATCCGAGACGTGCCGCTAGGCAGTAACAGGTAGCAGGATGGGCGAGTGATGTCAGCATCATCACTCCGGGGCTGGCCTAGCCCGTAAGACTGATCAGAACAGGTATCGAACTGTTGAGTTACAAGTCAGGTTTCACCTTTGATTTCCCCATACCCCCAAGTTATGTATGTCAAGTCAGGTATTCAGTAATCAAGAACTAATGCCAACACAGGATCAGGTAAAAGCAGGTTTGTCTGGATAGACAACAGGAACGGTCCATAAGAACTACATGTTATGTTTGTTGGCATTAGACACAAGATCAGGTAACAGGTCGGGTCATGGTACATCAGGTCAAGCCAGGTAATGTATAAAGGTGTCATGTCATGTCAAGAGTGTACGGTACCATGTCATGTCAAGTAGGAAGTGTAACAGGTCATGTCAGGAAGCACAAGATGTCATGTGGGTGCTCATAATCAAACTATCATAAACATATGTATAAATAAACAAGCATGAGTACTATCAGAACAATAAACTGGAACATGTAATATGATATGCAAATAGATATAATTTCAAGGATATGGATGCACAGTTATCGATTAGGGTTACATTTATAGTTCCAATATTAATTAGGATGCAATTTATTAAACATGGAGTGTTAATATCACATTATTATGTAGTAATGTGATCTATGGATGCAATTATATGTATCTTAAATGCGATGGATGCAAACGGGTATCCGAAAAGTTATAAAACTATAAAATGGTAATGTGGGATGTACAACTAAGCAATATGTGATATAAATATTGATATAATAATATTAATATGGATAGCATATTCAAAGCGATTAATAACTATAAAAGTGGTATTGATTAACCAACACAAGAAAGTTCCGTTCAGAAATTCAGCGTCACCCTAATTTGTAAAATAGCTTAAAAATAACAAACGTTCTCCAAAAGGGACGTGTCTTATACCAAAACGAAGATAATTCAATAAGGTTTTCAGTTTTATAAGTATAAGCATCTCAGGTTGTCCCTACAAAAAGTTATGAATATTCGAAGTTGAAAGTTTGCTGCTGGAATTTTCCTGGACAGCAGTTTGGATACATTTTCATTTGCATTTTACGTTATTTAAACAATTTATTTTGCAAGTAAATATTTCATACATTTATAGTATTCTGAGTTAGCTTCGTAACGAACCAAAGAACTTATACTAATGATTTTTCTATGATTTATAATGAATTTTATAAGATAAGGTGTACAGTAAATTTCAGATTTGTCATATCCAATTTTCCAACGACGTTTCATGTGTAAACTATAAGATTTTCAAATGTATAACATTATAAAATGAAAATTATAAACTAATTAAAGATAATAATAATAAATATTACGACGATATATATTTTAAATGATATGGTTGCAGTATAATGTTATCTAGTATGTCACAAGATAAGTTTTCATGATCTAGATTTAATATGATATAAACGGATGCAAACGGAACATCGAAACGTTATAAAATTAAACATAGAGCACTAGATTTAAACTATAGGTATGGTATTTATTTAAATAGGTATAAAAAGAATTATATAGCATGTAGCAAGATTAACTTGCCTCGATGGGTCGCGAATCGGGAAAACGGAACGTTAACCGTCGGCGGGGAAAACTCGCGACGGGCGCACGGTTCACGGAATGAACCCAAACGACGAACAAAGGAACCACACGGGTCGGGGTACCTCGCTGGAACGTCGAGAAGCGTCACCGGCACGACGGAATTCCGGCAACAAAAGAACAGTTAAAAAAAAATGAGAAACGAGACATGAAGGAAGAAGAGAAAGAATGATAAAGAGAAGTACGAGGGGATATATGAGAGAGAGAAAAAGTGGAGAGAGAGAAAGTGGAGCCCACGGGGTTAAAGGGGAGGTTGCGATTGGCTGAGAGAATAAATTGAGAAGGATATAAAAGATTGTAAAAATATTATATGGTTAACTTAAAGATTTAAAAGATAGGTAATGAACAGTAAGATATCAGGTTAGTTAGAAAAATATATGCGATGGTTTTAATAATATTAAAATTTGGGATTTTAGCGCCAAATGAAACATTTCCAAATTGCGCCCGGGTTGGGTCCAAAAATTCGAAATTCAAATAATAGGATTTTAAGCGGGTTCCAAATTTTAAAATGAAATGTTTTATGATTAAAAAAAAGCATACTCTCAAAACGGACACACGCACGTGCACGTAGCCATCCAAACTCGCCCGTTTCACTGAAAGGGACGAGAACACAATGCACGGACGCTACCACGAGGCTTAGGGTGTCAAGTAAGCCACGATGAATATTTTCAATTTTATTTTAGGTGCTAAAATTTGTTATATGCAGAATGACTTAGTCAGATAAAATTTTACAGTAAGACGCAAACAAGCAAGATAAATGAAATGAGTAATATGTAATCCTCAACCAATAATAGAAAATAGTAGTATTGGGTTCGGGTGTTACATTATACCCAACTACAAAAGAATTTCATCCTCGAAATTCCAAGAATACAAGATAGAAAACTACAGGAAAAGGTGAGGAAACTTCTGTCGGATCTCGTCTTCTCGCTCCCACGTGGACTCTCCATGCGATCGATTACCCCAATAAACTAGCACAAGGGGGAAAACCTTGTTCTTAAGAACCTTTTCCCTTCGATCCATGATTTCAACCGGTCGCTCCTCAAAAGTCAGGTCTTCCCGTACTGTTAACTCCGAATGATCCAAGACGTGTGTTTCATCTCGAACATACCTTCGTAGTTGAGATACGTAAAACACATCGTGCACATCTGCCAAGGACTGCGGTAACGCCAAATGGTACGCTACCACTCCAGTGCGCTCCAATATCTCGAAGGGTCCAATGAATCGAGGACTAAGCTTTCCTCGACTCCCAAAACGAATCACCCCTCTAGTCGGTGATAGCTTCAAGAATACCAAATCACCCACGGCGAACTCTAGAGGTCTTCTTGACGTGTCAGCCCAACTCTTCTGTCTATCTTGAGCTGCCTTCATATGCTTTCTGATAGTGTTAACCTTCTCAACTGTCTGCACTACCAAATCTGGTCCCAATAATTTTCGTTCACCAACATCATCCCAACAAACAGGTGAACGGCACTTACGACCATACAAAGCCTCAAACGGAGCCATCTGGATAGTTGCTTGGAAACTATTGTTGTAAGAAAACTCCACCAAGTGTAGGTGATCCTCCCATGAACCCTTGAAGTCCAACATGCATGCTCTTAACATGTCTTCAAGAGTTTGGATCGTTCTCTCCAACTGACCATCAGTTTGAGGATGATAAGCTGTGCTAAACTTCAATCGAGTCTCCAAACTTTCCTGTAAACTCCTCCAGAAGTGTGATAAGAACCGAGTGTCCCGATCGGACACGATGCTCACCGGTACGCCATGCAATCTTACAATCTCCTGCATGTACCGCTCTGCCAAAGTCTCCGTTGATTGACCAACCCGGAAAGGAATAAAGTGAGCTGCCTTGGTCAATCGATCGACAATCACCCATACTGCATTGTTGCCCTTTAGACTTCGCGGTAAAGCCGTCACGAAATCCATGGTTATATGTGCCCACTTCCACTAAGGAATCGGAAGTGGTTGCAACAAACCAGCAACCCTTTGGTGTTCAGCATTGACTTGCTAACATACCAAGCACTTAGCCACGAAGCGAGCAATCTCCCGTTTCATGCCTTCCCACCAGAAATGCTGTCGAATATCTCGGTACATCTTTGTACCTCCTGGATGTATAGAATAAGCTGAACTGCGTGCCTCCTTCATAAGCTCTTCATGAACATCCCCCTTTGGCACACACAAACGGCTACCATACCTCAACGAACCATCTTTGTGGACCAGTAAATCTGTTCGTAGTCCGTCTTCAACCTGCTCTCGAAACTTTTGCAGTCTAGGATCCTGCGATTGTGCTGCTTTAATTTTCTCAATTAAAGACGACTGTACTTGCAATTGCATCAACTGTCCCGTAGAACGCGGTAGCACAACTTTCAAGTCAAATCTTCGAAAATCTGCAATGATCTCCCTCTGCGTAGTTAACACCTGAATTGCTGGTAACCGACTAAGCGCATCCGGCACGACGTTAACCTTTCCCGGATGGTATTTAAGATCAAGGTCGTAGTCGGCCATTAGCTCCAACCATCTACGCTGCCTCATATTCAACTCCTTCTGAGTGAACACATACTTCAGACTCTTGTGATCTGTAAAAACTTCAACTCTCTCACCCAAAAGGTAGTGTCTCCAAATCTTCAAAGCGAAGATCACAGCCGCAAGCTCCAGGTCATGAGTTGGATAATTCTTCTCATGGGTCTTCAGTTGTCTTGATGCGTATGCTACGACCTTCCCATGCTGCATCAAAACACATCCCAATCCTTTCCCAGATGCGTCGCTGTGAATCACCAGTCCTCCGGAATTGTCTGGTACGGTCAGGATAGGGGCGGTTATCAACTTCTGCTTCAACGTCTCAAAAGCTAGCGCACAATTATCCGTCCATATAAAAGGTACCTCCTTGCGCTTAAGCTTGGTCAACGGCTCTGCCAGACGAGCAAAGTTCTCCACAAATCTCCTGTAGTATCCGGCTAATCCAAGGAAACTTCTTATCTCAGCAACATTCTTTGGAATAGGCCAATCTCGAACTGCTGCAATCTTTTCTGGATCGACGGCAATGCCATCGCCAGACACAACATGCCCCAAAAACCTTACTTCCTCCAGCCAAAACTCGCACTTACTCATTTTCGCATACAATTTCTCCTGTCTCAATGTCTGCAGTGCGATCTTCAAATACTCAGCATGCTCTTCAAAACTCTTCGAGTAAACCAGAATATCGTCAATGAATACCACAATGAACTGATCCAAGAACGGTGAAAAGATTCGGTTCATCAAGTCCATGAATACTGCCGACGCATTCGTTACTCCGAAGGGCATCACTAAGTACTCGTAATGTCCATACCGAGTTCGGAACACCATCTTGCAAATATCTTCTGTTTTCACTCGGACCTGATGATATCCAGATCGTAAATCCAGCTTCGAGAATACCCTCGCGCCACTAAGCTGCTCAAAAAGTTCTCCAATGTGAGAGATCGGGTACTTGTTCTTGATAGCCACCCGGTTTAATTCTCGATAGTCGATGCACATCCTTCTTGTGCCATCCTTCTTCTTTACTAGAAGAACTGGAGCTCCCCAAGACGAGTTACTGCTTCGAATCCAACCCTTTTCAAGCAATTCAGCAACATGTTTCTTTACTTCTTCCAACTCTACTGGCGCCACTGGATAATACGCTTTAGATACTGGCGCTGCACCAGGAATAAGATCAATTGCGAACTTCACGTCTCTCCACGGCGGTAAACCCGATATATCTTCAAACACGTCCATAGAATCACGAACAACAGCCGGCTCTTTACTTTCATCACTTCCATTGATGCAAGAATATTGTTTGTCGGCCTAGCCCTAAACTCGACCGGCCCGACCGAACTGCTTCCTTAACGCAACTGCTGTCTGCTGCAAACTCCCTTTCATCCCAGATAAACTCTGCTGCTCTTGGCTGCTGTAAGTATTTGTGAGAAAGTGGTCAAACCCAGGGAGACAATCTGCCTCTGGATGTCCACGTCCAGTCTGCGCATGAACCTCCGTGCCCTGTCTGCATCGTTGGCAACTAAAGGTCCAACGAAACTACTGAGTCTCGTCCATTCTGCTACATGCACATCTACGGGTGCTCCCTTCTGCTTTAGTCCGATGAACTTCTCTTCCATTTCCTCCCGTGCAGTCCGCGGGAAGAACTTCTCCAGGAAACTCTTAGAAAAATCCGCCCACTTGATCGGCTTGGGCAAGCGGGTCTCCTCAACAAGCCACCATTCTCGGGCGTAGTCCACTAGCTGAATGCGTACCACAACAACCTTTTTGTCATCTGGAATCTGTGCCGCAAAAAGCAAGTTCTCTGTGTCAACTAGCCACTGCTCCACTGGCAACGGCTCCTCCAAACCAGTGAATGTAGACGGACCCCAAACGTCTGAAATCTGCCACGGTCACTACTCAGTTAACTGGTTTAGCTCCAGCGTTGTTTACAGACTGCTGAACGATCTGCAAACCTTCCTGAAACGAATCTGCTATTGCTGGATCAGCTCAGTCTGTCTCTTTTGATTCTCCAGCATTCCTCTTATCACTCCAAGCATGGCGGCTTCGTCCACACGCCTCTGGTACGTCTTCAAATTCTTATCGGCCATAACAAAACACCCAACATTAGCATGATGATAGATTCAAAATAAAGGTCAAGGCTAGAACTCCAAGATACTTAAATAGAGTACCGCATTGTAACTATGCCGCGGTATCATAGCCACAATTACATAACTCCATCCAAGTCACCTAAGTCCTAGAGATAACAAGGAATCAGGTTTTCGAATCGATATGCAAAGGAAGTTTGCACATCGTAAAAGATATAATCAGGAAGAATGTGATTCAAGAATGGTAAAACGGTCAAGGTGGCAGGACATGTTTCCTAAACACGGTTATTCTGATTCGTGTATTGGGTATAATACCCAACTACAAAAGAATCAACCCGACTATCCTATGGCTCTGATACCAAAAGAACCATGTCACGCCCCGCTTCCCAGAGTACGCTAGATTGGGCACGTGACATAGCCAACCATGCTACCTGTGGGTAGGAAGTATCCATCCACAGTCACATTACGGCTGTAGAGATATCAAGAACAAGATAAAACTATCTAAAACATGTCCATAATCCAGAATAACAGGAGTCAATAATAAATAAATGCGGAAGCAAATGATCCAATACAAATAACTGAAAAGTGTGTCCCATAATGCGGGCTCACATCAGGAAATAAATGCAGGAAATAAAACTAACTACTACTGAACTCACAGCTCAGCCTGCTGGCTGAAGTACTCCTGCTCGGACTGCAACAGCGGTACGGAATCTGGGCCATGCAAAACCCAGACGTCAGCGCGTCATGTCATCAAGTAATATAATATGAACAGTGTAGCAGGCAATGTAATATAAACATGAATACAGCAAGAATAACAATAATATGAATCATACCAGTACAGGGTAGCGTGCAGTGGGTAAACTAAACTGTTCTATCAGGTTTTCTATTCTAAAGTCTTTGAAATCAATTGATGAATCATCGATGTAACTCAATAGTATCCCGTGCATGCCCGGGACCACGGTCAAGACCCTCGGGGCTGAATCCGAGACGTGCCGCTAGGCAGTAACAGGTAGCAGGATGGGCGAGTGATGTCAGCATCATCACTCCGGGGCTGGCCTAGCCCGTAAGACTGATCAGAACAGGTATCGAACTGTTGAGTTACAAGTCAGGTTTCACCTTTGATTTCCCCATACCCCCAAGTTATGTATGTCAAGTCAGGTATTCAGTAATCAAGAACTAATGCCAACACAGGATCAGGTAAAAGCAGGTTTGTCTGGATAGACAACAGGAACGGTCCATAAGAACTACATGTTATGTTTGTTGGCATTAGACACAAGATCAGGTAACAGGTCGGGTCATGGTACATCAGGTCAAGCCAGGTAATGTATAAAGGTGTCATGTCATGTCAAGAGTGTACGGTACCATGTCATGTCAAGTAGGAAGTGTAACAGGTCATGTCAGGAAGCACAAGATGTCATGTGGGTGCTCATAATCAAACTATCATAAACATATGTATAAATAAACAAGCATGAGTACTATCAGAACAATAAACTGGAACATGTAATATGATATGCAAATAGATATAATTTCAAGGATATGGATGCACAGTTATCGATTAGGGTTACATTTATAGTTCCAATATTAATTAGGATGCAATTTATTAAACATGGAGTGTTAATATCACATTATTATGTAGTAATGTGATCTATGGATGCAATTATATGTATCTTAAATGCGATGGATGCAAACGGGTATCCGAAAAGTTATAAAACTATAAAATGGTAATGTGGGATGTACAACTAAGCAATATGTGATATAAATATTGATATAATAATATTAATATGGATAGCATATTCAAAGAGATTAATAACTATAAAAGTGGTATTGATTAACCAACACAAGAAAGTTCCGTTCAGAAATTCAGCGTCACCCTAATTTGTAAAATAGTTTAAAAATAACAAACGTTCTCCAAAAGGGACGTGTCTTATACCAAAACGAAGATAATTCAATAAGATTTTCAGTTTTATAAGTATAAGCATCTCAGGTTGTCCCTACAAAAAGTTATGAATATTCGAAGTTGAAAGTTTGCTGCTGGAATTTTCCTGGACAGCAGTTTGGATACATTTTCATTTGCATTTTACGTTATTTAAACAATTTATTTTGCAAGTAAATATTTCATACATTTATAGTATTCTGAGTTAGCTTCGTAACGAACCAAAGAACTTATACTAATGATTTTTCTATGATTTATAATGAATTTTATAAGATAAGGTGTACAGTAAATTTCAGATTTGTCATATCCAATTTTCCAACGACGTTTCATGTGTAAACTATAAGATTTTCAAATGTATAACATTATAAAATGAAAATTATAAACTAATTAAAGATAATAATAATAAATATTACGACGATATATATTTTAAATGATATGGTTGCAGTATAATGTTATCTAGTATGTCACAAGATAAGTTTTCATGATCTAGATTTAATATGATATAAACGGATGCAAACGGAATATCGAAAAGTTATAAAATTAAACATAGGGCACTAGATTTAAACTATAGGTATGGTATTTATTTAAATAGGTATAAAAAGAATTATATAGCATGTAGCAAGATTAACTTGCTTCGATGGGTCGCGAATCGGGAAAACGGAACGTTAACCGTCGGCGGGGAAAACTCGCGACGGGCGCACGGTTCACGGTATGAACCCAAACGACGAACAAAGGAACCACACGGGTCGGGGTACCTCGCTGGAACGTCGAGAAGCGTCACCGGCACGACGGAATTCCGGCAACAAAAGAACAGTTAAAAAAAATGAGAAACGAGACATGAAGGAAGAAGAGAAAGAATGATAAAGAGAAGTACGAGAGGATATATGAGAGAGAGAAAAAGTGGAGAGAGAGAAAATGGAGCCCACGGGGTTAAAGGGGAGGTTGCGATTGGCTGAGAGAATAAATTGAGAAGGATATAAAAGATTGTAAAAATATTATATGGTTAACTTAAAGATTTAAAAGATAGGTAATGAACAGTAAGATATCAGGTTAGTTAGAAAAATATATGCGATGGTTTTAATAATATTAAAATTTGGGATTTTAGCGCCAAATGAAACATTTCCAAATTGCGCCCGGGTTGGGTCCAAAAATTCGAAATTCAAATAATAGGATTTTAAGCGGGTTCCAAATTTTAAAATGAAATGTTTTATAATTAAAAAAAAGCATACTCTCAAAACGGACACACGTACGTGCACGTAGCCATCCAAACTCGCCCGTTTCACTGAACGGGACGAGAACACAATGCACGGACGCTACCACGAGGCTAAGGGTGTCAAGTAGGCCAAGATGAATATTTTCAATTTTATTTTAGGTGCTAAAATTTGTTATATGCAGAATGACTTAGTCAGATAAAATTTTACAGTAAGTCCCAAACAAGCAAGATAAATGAAATGATTAATATCTAATCTTCAACCAATAATAGAAAATAGTAGTATTGGGCTCGGGTGTTACAGTTAGCTCGGGGATTATAGACTGATGAATATCTCCAGTCTATGTTATGTTTTTGTGCGAAGCGGCTGATCTTGTGGCTTCTGTAGGCCGGCCCGTTATCGGAGATGATCCGTCTCGGAGTCCCAAATCGATATTCTCTGTCTTCACTTTCCTTAGCGGTACTGCTTCTGCCCACTTAGAGAAGTAATCGGTTGTCGCCAAAATGAACCGATGTCCTCTGGACGATGCTGGTTCGATGGGTCCGATTATGTCAGTTCCCCACATTTCGAACGGCCAGCTAGCCACTTTCTGATGTAGTAGATTCGGATGCTGATGGATGAAGTCCCCGTGAATCTGGCACGAGTGGCATTGCTTTGCATACTCGAGGCAGTCTTGAATCATCGTGGGCCAATAGTAGCCCATCCTTTTGATTTTCAGCTTCATCTTCGGCCCAGCTTGGTGAGAACCGCAGAGTCCGTCGTGAGTTTCTTGGACGACTCTTTTTGCTTCTTCAGGTCCCAGGCATCTTAACCATAAAGAATCAAATGACCTCTTGTACAGAGTATCATTGACGAAAGCGAAAGATAGGGCTCGCTTCATGAGCTGATGTTTTGAGGACGCATCTTCAGGCGTTCGATGGGATTTGAAGTAGTCTATGAAGACTTCTCTCCAATCTTCAACCTTCTTTTGGTCTTTAATTTGTAGAGTCCTTTGCTCGGTCGCTCCGTTTTCCTTGGACGGCTCCGGAGATATTTCTGCCGGAGCAAGAACCCGACGGCTTTGAACAACGATCTTCACGTCATCGAGGTCTTCGTCAGCCAGTTCTTTAGCGGGCTTAGCTAATGCATCCGCCTTGCTATTTTCCGCACGTGGAATGCTTTCCAAGGTGTAAGAAGGTATTTGGGTCAGCAGTTGCTGTACCCTCTCGCCGTACTTTACCAGTTCTGGTTTGCACGTTTGATAGTCGCCGTTTACTTGACTAACAACCAGCTGGGAGTCTCTGTATATGAGAAGGTCTTCAATCCCCATGTCGATGGCAATCTCGAGACCAGCTATCAAAGCTTCATATTGGGCCTCATTGTTCGTCCTCGGCTCTGTTAAAGAGAAGGCAAAGCGCATTACCCTCCTTGTGGAGTTACGAAGATGAGGCCTACCCCCGATTTGATTATAGGGGTAGTTTATTTGTGCTTCTTCATGGAAGACGCTCCATCAAAAAAAAGTTCCCACTGGGTATCACTTCCGTCGATCGTGTCAAACGCATGTTCGTCTGGCAGTTCACAATTCAAAGGGAAATCGGCAGGTATCGGATGCTCAGCGAGGAAGTCGGCGATGGCCTAACCCTTCACTGCCTTGAGAGGACGATAGGTTATCGAGAATTCCATTAAGAGCAGGGCCCATTTAGCGAGCCGCCCCGTCAATATGGCCTTTGCAATCAAATACTTGAAGGGATCCACCTTCGATATGAGACGGACGTCATGCGCCAATGCATAGTGCCTGAGCTTCGTTATCGCGAAGATTAATGCCAGACAGTGTTTTTCGATAGGAGAATAATTGCTTTCTGCCCCCAGCAGAACTCGACTCAAATAGTAGAGCGCTCTCTCCTTCCCTTGGTCATTCTCTTGTGCCCATAATGCGCCTAAGGAACCTTCAAGGGCTATTGTATAAAGAATGAGAGGCTTTCCCTTGACCGCAGCAGCCAGCACTGGTGGATTCTGCAGGTATTGCTTGATTTCGTCCAGCGCCCTTTGGCATTTATGATCCCAGACGAACGGAGTTCCCTTCTTCATTAGGTGGCTGTAAGGACGACACTTTCCTGAGAGATTGGCTATGAATCGCCGGATATACGCGAGCTTCCCTTGGAGAGACCACAATTGCTTGAGAGTCCTTGGCAGGGGCATCTCCATAATCGCCTTGATCTTCGACGGGTCTATCTCGATGCCTCGGTGTCTGACGACAAATCCTAGGAATTTGCTCAAGGAAACTCCGAACGCGCATTTGAGAGGGTTCATCTTCAGGTTGTATTGCCGAAGGCATTGAAATATGATCTTCAGATGCTCTAAATGTTCCTCGTATGATTTTCTTTTCACCACGAGGTCGTCGATATAGCATTCGACAATTTCATGTATGAGGTCATCGAAGATCTTCGTCATGGCCCTCTGATAGGTGGCACCGGCGTTCTTTATACCGAAGGGCATTACCTTATAGCAGAATATGCCTAAAGAGGTCCGGAAAGCGGTATGTTTCCGGTCCTCGGGATGCATCTTTATCTGATTGTATCCTGACGAGCCGTCCATGAAGGAGAAACCTCGTGGGTGGACGTATTGTCAATCATTAGCTCGGTGACCGGTACTGGGAAGTCATCTTTCGATCAGGCTTTATTGAGATCCCGAAAATCCACACATATGCATACTGTCCCGTTTTTCTTCATCACTGGGACAATATTGGCGATCCAATCAGGATACTGAACCTCTTAGATGAAACCAGAGTCGATTAGCTTCTTGACCTCGGCGTTGATGCTCATCTCAAGCTCGAGCCGCATTCTTCTCGGTACTAGTTTGATTGGCTTGACCTCCGGGGATATGGCCAGTTTGTGGACAGCAATCTCTGGATCTAGTCCTGGCATTTCGGAGTAGTTCCATGCAAAACAATCTTTATGCTGCATAAGCACGTCTTTTAGTGTAGCCACCCGTTCTTCAGACAGCAACTCACTGACGAATGTCGGCCGCGGGTCGCTTGTCGTCCCCAAATCAATTTTCTTGAGATCATCTGCAGTGGTATGTATTCGATCTTCCAGCTCTTTCGGGGCCGATGGAAACACTGAGATCACCTCGTCATCATTGTTTTCGAAGCAACAGGGGAGATTATCAATACCGTTGGGGTCTTCTTCTGATAGTGTTATCACGTGGCAGGTACGAGCTCACTTCCATGACCGATGTTGATCTGGTTCTACCCTTGTGGATTTGGGTTCATGGTTCTGCGGTGGGGTTACCCTCCATCTGTTGGATAGAGCGAATCTGCCTTGTCGATATTGATCTTCGACCCAGTTCTTGAAGGTGAAGCAGTCTTCAATAGGATGTCTTATTGCCCTGTGATAGGAGCAATAGTCCGGATGAGAGACTTCGCCTGCTTGCTCGGGGTGCCTGGACTCCGGGAGTGTAATCATTTGATGTCTTATGGCGAGATCAAGTATCTTCCGTGTTTTGTTCCGAGGAAAAGAGTATGCTCGACTCATCTTCTTTATAAGAGACGAATCTGGATTACTCGATTCCCGATCGCGTGGATTCTTGGTTCCGCTTTGTCACTCTCGAACGCCTTTCCCGTTCTTTGGTTTGTTTCTGCCTCTGCGTTGTGCCTTTTGTACAACGGGTTGACAGGGAGGAGCATTTTCATCTTTCGCAGCCTGTTGAAGAAGGCGTTGCGTCCTGGCTTTCTCGTAGATGGACATTTCGCGATTGTGGTCGTCTCGAACCTTTTGACTCGCTTCCCTTATAAGCTTTTCCATTTGTTCTTCAAACAACGGACTGGGCATTTTTACGTCGGGAGCTCTTTCCGGTTCAGGGTTAGCATTTTCCCAAAAAGCATCTCCCTCTTCATCAAAGTCATGTATGACGTAGCAGTCGCGGAGTAGCTCCCGTTTCTTAGATTGAACATACCCAAGTCTGGTCGTTTCCATTCTTCCGTTGGGCAATTTCCGCTGAGTTCCAGGAACGTTCCAGATCCTGTCATAGAACTTAGCTTTTCGAGCGGTCTGTTTGAAAGGTACGCCTTGGCGCCTTAACAGCCTTTTTAGTCCGTTCGTGTAATATCTGGGCAAAAGGATGGGGTGGAGCATGTCAAGTGTAGAATCCACGCCAAGCCATATTTCTTTCTCCACTTCAGTTTCCCCGGATCGGTAGAATAGGATTACCTTTTCTCCTTCTCGCCTGGGAGGGACATAGAACGTCTGCAGCTCTTCCACATTATAGGTATCAAGCGCGTCTAGTTCTTTATGATGCTTGGGAGGAACTATGGCAACATGCAAACTTTGCCCTTCATCAGCGAAGGTTTGTATTGAAGGCCGAGCAGAGAATATAGTATGGACCTCATCTTCCGAATCCCTGCCAAAGATCAACATAGGAGCGGACGGTCCCGGGTTATTGCGTTGAGGCGGCCCTGAATAAACTATCACTTCTTCCTCCTCGGTATCACTCCCGAAGACTGGAATAGTGGTGATAGCTTTGTCCTTCAGTTTGCGACACCTCTCCGTATCCTCGAAATCTGGTAAGAAGTATTTCGCATCCTCGTACTTCCAAACTTCGTTCACGGAGAATGGGTTCAGCTCTCCCGTCACAGTGTACTCGAGACCATCCTTGAAGTATTTCATACACTGATGCTGTGTAGAAGGGATGATATTGTACTCGTGTAACCAGGGCCGACCGAGCAAAGCATTGTAGCATGTCTTGGCATCGATGACGTGAAATTTAATATCTGTGACAAGTAGTACGAAGCGCAGCGTCAATATCACAGACCCGAGAGTCCGTGATGACTGGGAGTCAAAACCGGAGATGGTAATTTTATCACGAGCGAGGTGCTGAACGCTCATGCAGATTTCTTTCAACACTCGCACGTGGAGGAGATTGACGGAGGACCCATTGTCGACCAGGATTTTGCCTATCTTGATATCGTGACAATATCCGGAGACATATAGGGGACGGTTGTGCTCGCACGTCCCAAGGAGGAGATCTTCATCGCCGAAGGTAATATCGGCTGTATGTACTTCTTCCAGTTCGTCCTTCATCTTTTCTTCGGCGAGAAAAGCTTGGAATTGCTCTGGCTCTTGTAGCGCCTTGATCAATGAATCTTTCGCTTCTTTTGATAGTAAAAGAGCGTCGAGAATGCTGAGTTGCGAGGGTAACTTTCTCAAGTGCGCCAGCACGTTGTAGTCCACCTTACTTTTCTTTGGCGGGTCCTTGGCGGTCAGCTCTTTCATGACTTGGTCATCTATGGCGATATCTTCAGAGGCCTTCTCTTTTCCCTTATCTTTTCTGTTCACGGGTCCGAGATTCTTTTCGGGCAGCGTACGATTGCGCAGCTGGATATTTTCACAGGCCTTCGATTCTCCCTCCTTTCCCGAGGTGGATTCCTTGAATAGAGGGCCAAGAGTCATCTCTTCATCGGAGTCGCTCCTGAACGTGAGGACTTGCGATCCCCGAATGTTAACCATGCGACAGTTGCCGGCAGTTCTTCCAAGCTCCTCGGTCGTGTTTCTTCACTCCCAACGAGTTTTGCGTTTCATCCTCTTAAAATGCTGCCGGTGAGCATCATATCTCTGCCACCATCTTTTAAAAGCGTTGCACTCTTCGGTGGGGTGCGCAATCTTCCGATGATATAAGCAGTAGCTAGGATGCATTTCTGCTTCATCAAGAATGTTTTCTTCGGAGGGTGGTTGCTTCATCCCCATTGATATGGATTTAGCAAATCTTTTCCTCGTCTTGAACTTGTTTTTATCCGAGACGAATGTCCTTTGATTCGGCGGGCGTGTCTCGACTTTTTCATCCAGTCGTCGTCGTTTTGCCTTTTCAAATATGGCCAGCTCACGCTCCCGGTCAGCTTTTCTTTTCAGTAAAGCTTCATTTAGGAATGCGTCGATCATTTCGTCTGATAATCTTGAAAGTTCCGGTTCAGGACCTGCCCCCAGTCTCTCGGTGCAAGGAGCTTCTCCATCACCTGTTGACGAATAAGAGATCGTATGGCAACTTGCTACGTAATCTTCAGATCCATCCGACGAGTCTTCTCCATCATCTTCGTCCTCAAGGATGTGGCCGAGGAATTCTTGGAGCATGATCGGAGTCCGCACCTTCTGGTTATACTCTTCCAGCGCGTCGATCTGTTTCTGCAGGTCCGTGCGCTTGTCACCAGGCTTTACGGACTTCTTGGATTTCTTTTTCTTCTTCGAAGATTTCGACAGCTGGGTGTGAGCACATTGGCTATCACCACCAATCTTTGGAGTTGGGCGCGGCTTCAGCATCCCTTCGATGATCTGGGGTTCCAGCGGATTCTTCCACCTGATTGCCGGGCATGTCTAGAGATCATTCAGCATCCTTTTGGTTTTGGCCGAAAGAACGACCTCCCATGGAGCTTCTTCAACAAAAGAGCACGTTGCCCCCGGTGTGTCCATCATCTTAGGAGTATGCGGTTGTGGTGGGCTTACTTTCCACTTCTCAGACAGCGCGAACTTGCCTTGTAGGTACTGATTCTCGATCCATCCCTTAAAGACGAAGCAATCTTTGATCGGATGGCTTTCCGTTTGGTGGTAAAGGCAATAATTGGGATTATTCACTTCGCTGGGTTGCGATGGTCGCCTTGGATTCGGCAAATTGATAAGCCTGTTGCGCATCGCTAGCTCGAACAGCCTCTTCGTTTTATCCCGCGGAAATGAGTAAGGACGCTTCATCTTCTCATTATAATAACGTCGCCTCTCTTCCAGTTGATCCGCTAACTTTGGGGCACTGGGCTGCTGTTGGATGTTCGCAACGAAGATCGCCTTCCCTTTACCCTTTCCGTACCACGGTTCCGGCTTCGGGGGAGATGGTCTATGACCCATCTGGTCCATCTGGGCCAACTTGTCGATTAGAGCCTGGAACATCATGAACTGTGAAATAGTTGCATGAGGGTCTAGGGTGCCCACGAACATGCCCACCGCTGGTGCTTTTTCGATGCGCTGTTCGCACTTCGACCACAGGTTCCACCATCGGATTGCGTACTGAACCCACGTCTCGCCCGGCTTCACCCTGGCATTGATCAATGCCGTTATTGGGGTGCGTTCACTAGCACTTGCGAATCGCTGGATGAACAACAACTCCATTTCCGCGAAAGTTTTGACAGAGTCATTTGGAAGTTCGGAGTACCACTCGAATACCGTCTCCGATAAGCTGCCGACGAATTGGCGAAGCAAGAGCTTATCATCGACGCTGCTGTTGCCGCAAAGATCCCTGAACTGGGTGATATGTTGATGGGGATTGCCTGTCCCCTTGTA
The DNA here is from genome assembly GCA_030015575.1 of Agapanthus africanus. Lineage (NCBI taxonomy): Eukaryota > Viridiplantae > Streptophyta > Magnoliopsida > Asparagales > Amaryllidaceae > Agapanthus > Agapanthus africanus. Next base: position 363,976,070 of record CM057351.1, on the reverse strand, counting down.
CACATGGAATTTCGGGATCGTGTAGCCCGGCGGGTAATTTATCTGGTCATACCAGCCTGGATACGGTCGCCCAGTTCTAACAACTTGGCCGGCCGCTTCATTTGCCTGGTGAACTCTTATTTGCTGAGCAATATAGTCATCCAGTGCAGCTTTGGAGATTGTCTCTTCTTTGGCTGCCGACAGAGCCGGCAGAGGGTTTGATGTTTCTCTTCTGTCATCTTCAATTTTTACAGGAGGATCTTCGGCTGGAGGGTCCGGCTGGATCATCATGCCCACCATATCCTGGAATAGAAGGGCCATTTGCTTTATATTGGCCGCTTGTTCCGCAGCCTCTTTGTCCTTCGTTTTGAGCATTCTCCGAAGGAATTCAGCATCAGTCTCGTGTTCGTGACGTTGTTCCGATGACGCCTCCGGGATTTCTTTTGGCCCGGTAAGTGTGGCCATTGCAGTCAGCATCTCTTAAAGCTTCTGCTGTTGTTGTTCCTGAGCCCTTGTTATTGATCGGGTGAGCGGTCGGTGGCCAGTCGAAGTGCGGCTTTCCTCTTTTTCGAAAGCCATGTAAACAGTATGTACCACCATGCCTCCAGACTTAGGGCATTTGGGCTCGGTGTTTTTATGGTCTGCCACGTTTACAGGGGCTTTCTCTGGCCTCCTTTTCTTTTGATTAGTCGACGTGGTGGGGGTCGTTGTAGCGGGCACCCAAGTGGTTGTCATCTTTTGCGGCTTACTGGGACGGTTCCCTTCCGATTGAACCTTCAGCTTCTTCTGCTGGCGGGGATAGACTTGATCAACCATCGACTCTCGGACTTGTCGCCAGATTTTGTAAACTTTAGAAGACAGTCGTTGAGGGGACTGTTCCGGCTTCATTTCTGTGACAGTCTCCACCGGCGGCGGAGATCTTTTTAATACGGCGGTAGGCGAATTCCTGCACACCCTGTTCAGCAGCTCAAAGCTGTTCCCGGTTGGAATAGCAGCATTAATTTCCACCATTGGAGCCGGTGGAGTTAGCCCAGAGGGGGAGTTGCCCCCGGCCTTCCTTACTCGGCGCCAGTGGCGACGTCGAGCATGTCGAGCTGTTGGGGCTGGTTCGGCGATGTGGATGGCTTTGTCTTGCCCCCTGTCCAGATGAGGCGCCGCTGGTGCCAGCCTCTTGAAGACTGACGTCTTTTGAGTAGCGGTATCCAATCTATCAAAGACAGACCTTCGAGCAGGAACGGGAGCCAGAATAGTCAGTCTTGTAAAGACCGACTCTTTGGCAGGAGAAGCCGCCTTGACGACATCAGGAGCAGAGATGGCTATCTTCTTTGGGATGGCCACTTCAGGTGTCATGGGCTTCTTGGTAGGCCCATCGGAGTTCAGGTTCAGTCTGGCGAAGACCGAGGAGATGGAGCTGGATGACCCGTTGAGAGGGGCCGTGGTAGTAGCAAGCCGATCGAAGACCGACTTCTTGGGAGCTTCCGGTGCTGGCATAGGAGCGCTGAAGCTCGTTGGCGGGAGCATGGTCCTGAAAAACAATCCTGTGGTGGCTTGGGTGACCTGTTCCACCGGTATCATAAACAGGGAAGCCGCCTGGGGCCCGTAAGTTATGCCCCCAGTTGAGGTAGAACGTGGGTTGCAGTTGTATGTGGAACACTTCGAGCAGGTGAACGCCATTGATCTTTGCTTTCTGCACCAAGCAAAATGCCAAATCTCAGTATCTCGAACCCAAGGGCAACCATTAGAAAACCGCGATTCGTTCACGAACACGACACACGAAGTGTGGAGTGGAAAGAGAAAAAGGTCCCACCGGGCGTGCCAGAATCTGTTCCCCTCCGAACACAGAGACGCGACCGCGCAGGTCCGTCTTTCCTGAAATTCGGGCAGATGCTAATTGGTGCTATCCATCCACCTCTCCAAAGATGCCAAGTTGATTTATGGCACCATGTATCGAAGGTTTAAACGGATGCGGCCGATGTAGCAGACTTCGTCAGATTCCCCCTCTTCTTAGGGGTTTTTGATTGTGGGGACGCTTTTCCCTGCAGGCGCAAGCCCCTGCAGTTAATTACGCTACTGCATCGCGATAACAACTTTCTCTTTCTCCAGATGGTCATTTCGTGTCATGGGTGTTTGTTTTGTTTATGGTTGCCCGTGGATTGTATACGGAGACTAAGTTATGTTATCGCCCGTAGGGCGTGGACTAGTCCAAATCCGTATCTTTCTTAGATTTGGGTTTGGGGGTTGGGTTTAAGGATACGTTAGCCTCGTTTGAGACTAAGATTAACTTAAACGTTTATTAAGGATACGTTAGTCTAATTTTAGACTAAGATCAATTTAACGGGACAATTTAGATCCGACAAGAGAGCAATTGGGCTCTATTGTTTAGTTTAGTGACATTGCGGTCGATAATTAGTTTAAGGACATTACGGTCCATTGTTAGTTTATGGACATCTCGGCCCGATGTTAGTATTAAGACATCGCGGTCGAAGTTAAGGACATCATAGTCCGTGGGTTTAAGGACTCCACAGTCCATTGTTAGTTTTAAGACATCACGATCGAGGTTAAGGACATCATAGTCCGTGGATTTAAGGACTCCATGGTCCGTTATTAGTTTTAAGACATCACGGTCGAGGTTAAGGACATCATAGTCCATGAGTTTAAGGACCCCACAGTCCATGAAATGGGTGGTTGTCGGGACCCGTCACCTCTTTGAAGACGTTGAGGAATTACAACGACAAATATCAAAAGAGTGAAGAGATGTACCCTTGAACCAAGGTGATTTGGTTGAAAGAGCAGATGTGCTCAATTAAAGATAAGTTGAGGACTTATGACCAAAATTGGGCTAAGTCCAATTAAAATGTTTTAACATTTTTTTTTTGTTCTGGCTATTAAGCCTTTATTTGGGCTCGGCCCTTTTAATAATGCTAAGCATTGGGCTCTGACAATTTTGTCTTGTATTGAATGCATAGCATTTATCAGAAACAAAGTTTGTTCTGACAGTGCGCCACGTGGCGCGCCAGGCGCGTTGCGCCAGTCAAAGAGCGCATTGCGCTTCTGTCGAGTAGCACACACGAAGAGAACACGTGTCTCGCTTAGCGCTAAGCGCTAGTTTGTTAGCGCGTTGCGCTTTTAATTTATTAGCTCATTGCGCTAGTCCGTTGGCACACCAGTGAGTGACACGTGGCGCGCTTGGCGCTGAGCGCCAGCCCATGAGCGCAGAGCTCTGTTTCAGAAGCTCAAAGCGCAAGTAGTGTCTATGGTTGACACGTGGCATGTTTTGGCACTGAGCGCCGGTCCAAGAAGCGCAAAAGCGCAATACATGAGTGCAAGGCACTTCTTAATAGCGCAAAGCACTTATGATCAATTTTAATACTAAAGAACAGATTTATGCTCTTTAAAGGAGGATTTGCCTCAAGATCTAAGAACGAAAGTTCTTGTTTTTATAAAAGGCTCTGCCTTTATAGATCAAAATATCTGTGAGTGAAGTAAAATACTTCTTTTAGTTTTTTTATGATTAGATCTTTTTGATCTTTTCTTTTTTATTAAAGACCTTGGTCTTTTTCTTAGATCTCTGATCTTTTTTTTAGAAGATGATTCTTCTTTTTACGAGATGGTTTCATCTCTATTATTCAAGAACATAGTTCTTTCTACCTTGAAGATGAAGAAAAATCTTCTTTTTCTTAAGAGCTTGCTCTTCTTTTTCTCCAAGTTTGCAGAGAGTTTTTCTCTCTCTTTTCTATATCTCCAGACATGAAGTCTAAGGGCCTTTATATAGGGCCAATTGATTTGTTAAATCAGTTTTGAGAGATCTTTCTCTGATTGATTTGGAATATTTCCCACCGTTGGATATTTGATCCTAAGGCTTCTGTTTTACAGAAAATAATTTTCTTGTTTTAATAAGATTGAAAAATCTTTCCATAACAAAATTTTAGTTCTGATTAATTAATAATTTATTATTAGTAGATCTTTTGATCTGACGGTGGGGGAATTTTTAATTCCAGCGCTGGCGCACCTTGCGCTAGCGCACCTACGTTCGACACGTGGCGCGCAGCGCAACTGCGCTAGCGCAGAGCACAGCGCAACTGCGCTAGCGCACCGTGTTTGACACGTGACACGCAGCGCAACCGCGCTAGCGCACCTGTGTCAGACACGTGGCGCGCAGCGCAACCGCGCTAGCGCATCTGTGTCTGATACGTGGCGCGCAGCGCAGAGCGCCGGATCTGAAGCGTTGCTTCAACTTTTTAAATATTGAATTTTGAAACAGAGTTTTGCTCTGATGGGGTGTGCTGCCTAGGGCGCGGTGCTCCAGGCGCTGGCGTGTCTGCTTTTGACACGTGGCGCGCAGCGCGCAGTGCGCAGAATCTGAAGCGTTGTTTCAATTTTTGAATTTTGAAATTCAAAACAGAGCTTTGCTCTGATTGGGGGAAACAGACGTGTTCGAGAACATCTCGGGTTTACCACCAAAATGAGATGTGGAGTTCGCGATCGATCTTGTTCCTGGTGCAGCGTCGATTTCAAGGCGTATTATCCGATGGCACCAGTGGAGTTGGATGAAGTCATGAAGTAGGTTACCGAATTGCTAGAGAAAGGTTGGATTCGCAGCAGTAATTCACCTTAGAGTGCTCCAGTTCTTCTAGTCAAGAAGAAAGATGGCACAAGGAGGATGTGCATCAATCATCGAGAATTGAACCGGGTGACTATTAAGAACAAGTACCCGATCTCTCGCATTGGCGAATTGTTCGAGCAGCTTAGTGGCGCGAGGGTATTCTTGAAGCTGGATTTGCGATCCGGATACCATCAGGTCCGAGTTAAATCATAGGATATTTGCAAGACTGCGTTCCGAACTCGATATGGACATTACGAGTATTAGTGATGCCATTCGGAGTCACGAATGCACCGGCGATATTTATGGACTTGATGAACCGAATCTTTTCACCGTTCTTGGACCCGTTTATAGTGGTGTTCATCGATGATATTCTGGTCCACTCGAAGAGCCTAGAGGAGCATGCAGAACACTTGAAGATCGCACTGCAGATATTGAGGCAAGAAAGATTGTATGCAAAGATGAGCAAGTACGAGTTTTGGCTTGAAGAAGTGAAGTTTTTGGGGCATGTCGTATCCGGAGATGGAATCGCCGTTGATCCTGAGAAGATTGCAGCAGTTCAAGATTGGCCGATTCCGAAGAACGTAGTAGAGATCAGAAGTTTTCTTGGACTTGCCGGATATTACAGAAGATTCGTGGAGAATTTTGCTCGTTTGGCTGAGCCTTTGACCAAGCTTATGCGTAAGGAAGTACCGTTCGTATGGACGGATAAATGTGCGTCAGCTTTTGAGGCGTTGAAGCAAAAATTGATAACCGCTCCTATTTTTGACTGTACCAGACGGTTCCGGAGGATGGGTGACTCACAGCGATGCATCTGGGAAAGGTTTGGGATGCGTTTTGATGCAACATGGAAAGGTTATAGCTTACGCATCGAGACAGTTGAAGACCCATGAGAAGAATTACCCAACTCATGATTTGGAGCTTGCAGCAGTAATTTTCGCTTTGAAAATTTAGAGACACTACTTATTGGGCGAAAGGGTCGAAATATTCACCGATCACAAAAGCTTAAAATATGTGTTCACGCAGAAAGAGCTTAACATGAGGCAGCGTAGATGGTTGGAGTTGATGGCTGACTACGATCTTGATCTTAAGTAACATCCGGGAAAAGTTAATATTGTGCCGGATGCGCTTAGTCTGTTGCCAGTAATTCGGATGTCGACTGCACAGAAGGAGCTTATCGAAGACTTTCGGAGATTCGAGCTGGAGATCGTGCTACCGCATTTTTCGAGACAGTTGATGCAGCTGTAAGTACAGTCGTCGTTGATTAAGAATATTAAAGCAGCGCAGTCACAGCACCCAAGATTGCAGAAGTTTCGAGAACAGGTTGAAGCTGGACTTCGAACGGACTTGTTAATTCATGAAGATTGTTCGTTGCGATATGGTAGCCGTTTATGTGTGCCGAAAGGAGACATTCGCGAAGAAGTTATGAAGGAGGCGCACAGTTCCGCATATTCCGTACATTCAGGAGGCACGAAGATGTACCGAGATCTAAGACAGCATTTCTGGTGGGAGGGAATGAAAAAGGAGATTGCCCGCTTTTTAGCGAAGTGCTTGGTGTGTCAGCAAGTAAAGGCTGAACATCAAAGGGTTGCTGTTTTATTGCAACCACTTCCGATTCCTCAATGAAAGTGGGAACATATAACCATGGTGTTCCCGCAAAAAATTTCTGCGCAAAGAGCCTAAGGTATCAAATGGCAGTGATACGCTTAAGAAAATGCGAACCAGTATTTTCCGAGCTGTATTTTGACAAACTCCCGAATGAGAAATAGCTAAATTCTGATAGTATCGAAAGAGTCTCGAAAAATACTTCGATTTGATATATTATGGGCCTCATAATTCATCCGGGATTAAAAGCTATGAGGCATCACGTGCCCACACGTGACCGGGCATCACTTGCCCACACGTGACCATTTACAGGCAAAGCCTGTAGGCACTGCATAAAATAAATAATTAATTGGGGTCACGTGCCATCACGTGATAGGCCTTTGAAAACCCACTGAAGAAAATTAAAAGTGCAATCAGGAATACCCCAATGGGGGATCACGTGTCCACACGTGACCAAAGGTCACGTGCAGACACGTGAATGGGTTCTTAGGCTCTTTAACCAACAGAATTAAATTCTAATCAACAGGAATCACGTGCCCACACGTGATGGGCCTCTTAAACTCACTAAAAAGGGATTAAAAATCATAATAAAACAGCAGGGAACACCCCAATGGGGCATCACGTGCCCACACGTGACCAACAGTCACGTGCAGACACATGATGGGTTCTCAAGTTCCCTGGACAATAAGAATTAAATTCCAACAATGGGGTCACATGCCAACACATGATGGGCTCTTAAAACCCACTGAAAGAATTAAAAGTATAATAAAATAACAAGGAAAAACCCCAATGGGGCATTACGTGCTCACACGTGACCAAGGGTCACGTGCTGACATGTGACCAAGGGTCACGTGCTCACACGTGATAATTCCTGAGTTCTTTAAAACAACAGAATTAAATTCTGGTCAAATGCTTAATCGAGGGGGTCACGTGTCAACACGTGATGGGATCCTAAGATCTCTGAAATAAAAGAATCAAATTCTAATTAAGGGAAATCAAAAACCCTTACTGGAAAAATATTTCTTTAAATCTTTCCAAACAAAAAAGATGGTGTTCTGTAAAATGGATCATCGTTGGATGAAAAATCCAATGGTGATTAAAAATCATCAATTTATGGAAAGATTTTAGACAAGGAAAGATTTCCCTAAATTTCACCAAAAATAACAAACAGAATATCTTTTGGATTAAAAATCCAATAGTGAATAAAATTCACTGAGTGATCTAAAAGATCACATTAGTTACGAAAAACAAACAAAATCTTTCAATGAAAGATTTACTAAACAAATTGATTCTTTTCCTTCTCCTATAAATAGGAGCCAAGAAGAGGAGAAATAGATAGAATTTTGGGATCTTGAAATTTTCTAAAAAGCAGAGAGAAAAGAAAGGAGAGTTTAATTCTCAAGAAAGAAACCCTAGGTGAGAAAAGGGAAAAAGATCAAACTTCAAAATGAGAATTTAATTCTCAATCTAAGAGTTTAACTCTTCTGCAAAAAGGAACTTAGTTCTTCCTCTGCTCGAAAATCTGCAGAAGCAAATCTCCCCATAGGTTGAGAATTTAATTCTCATCGGGTTGAGATTTTGCCATGCAGATCCAAGACTTAGGGGGAGAATTGAGTTCAGAGAATTTAATTCTCCTAAAATTACAGGAATTTAATTCCTTCAAGATATGAAGCTAGGGTTTAACCCTACATGAGAATTTAATTCTCCTAAAATTATAGAAATTTAATTTCTTCCAGACAAACAAAATTAGGGTTTAACCCTATATGAGAATTTAATTCTCCCAAAGTGATAGCAATTTAATTCCTCCAAAATAAAACTAGGGTTCAACCCTATATGAGAATTTAATTCTCCTAAATTTATAGGAATTTAAATCCTCCAAAGAAAATTAGGGTTCAACCCTGAATGAGAATTCAATTCTCCCAAAATCATAGGAATTTAATTCCTTCAAGACAGAACTAGGGTTTAACCCTATATAAGAATTTAATTCTTTCACATACATAGGAATTTAATTCCTCTAAAACATAATTAGGGTTTAACCAATAGAGAATTTAATTCTTAAAATAAAGAGACTTGAAAGATCTCCATGCATGTAAAGAGCTTGATCACGTGGTAACACGTGACCCCCATTCTCATTGAGCAGAGAAGAAAAAACAGAAATTGGTCACGTGGTGACACGTGACCCCTTATCCTCCATGATCAGAAAAGAAAGAACAAAAGTAGGTCACGTGCCCCCACGTGACCTCTAAGAAAGATCCCTTAAAATGAGAAAGAAAAGCATGAAGGCAATGACTCACGTGCTCACGCGTGACCCTCAAAACTAAAGGGAATAAAACAAAAGGCAATACAGATTTTGGGCGTCCTCACGTGTCCCCGCGTGACCCCTAATAAACACTTTAATAAATCAGTGCATGGGTACCCATCACGTGCCCACACGTGATAGCCGTGAAGACTAAAAGTGTTTAACACTTATTTGAATATGCTGGAAGAAAACAAAGGAAGTCTGGCCCCATCTTCAAGCGCCTCACGTGACCCCTTCCTTTCTAGTGTTTAACACTATTTCGAGTATTTTGTCTCCGGTGTTTAACACTGTTTCAAATACATCACGTGAGGACGCGTGACCGCCAGATGTCCTGTAGTGTTTAACACTATTTTAAAACCAGCTTAGCCCAAATTGGCTAAGTTTTCCAGAGGCAAATTTCCCCTTCAAATGAACCTTAAAATCCAGAGCTATAATAAATGGTTAGTGCTCAGCCAAATACGAAATGTTGTCAGAGCCCCCAAACCCCTGTTTAGCATTGCTAAATAATGGGAGGGCTGAACCCAGACAAATGTTCAACAGTCCAACAAAGGGCCAACATTTCAAACTTAAGTGGACTTAGCCCAAGTTGTCCATAAGTCCTCAATTCAGATTTAACTGAGCCAATATGATCATAATCTAATTAATTGATCTTAGTCCCAAATTAGACTACAGATTTTATAATCCACTTTGGTTTGAGGGTACATCTCTTCACTCCTTTGATATTTGTCGTTGTAATTCCTCAACGTCTTCAAAGAGGTGACGGGTCCCGACAACCACACATTTCACGGACTATGATGTCCTTAACCTTAACTGTGAGATCTTTAAACTCACGGACTATGATGTCCTTAACCTTGACTGTGAGGTCTTTAAACTCACGGACTATGATGTCCTTAATCTTGACTGTGAGGTCTTTAAACTCATGGACTATGATGTCCTTAACCTCGACCGTGATGTCTTTAAACTAACATTGGACTATGGGGTCCTTAAACTCACGGACTATGATGTCCTTAACCTCGACCGTGATGTCTTTAAACTAACATTGGACTGTGGGGTCCTTAAACTCACGGACTATGATGTCCTTAATCTCGACCGCGATGTCTTTAAACTAACGTTGGACCGTAATGTCCTTAAACTAACATTAGACCACCATGTCCTTAAACTGGTAATGGACCGCAATGTCCCTAAACTAAACAATAGAGTCCAAATACTCTCTTGTTGGATCTAAATGATCCCGTTAAGTTGATCTTAGTCTAAAATGAGACTAACGTATCCTTAACAAACGTTTAAGTTAATCTTAGTCTCAAATGAGATTAACGTATCATTAAACTCAACCCCCCAAACCCAAATCTAAGAAAATACGGATTTGGACTAATCCACGTCCTACGGGCGACAAAATAAATTAGTCTCCATATACAATCCACGAGCAACCAAAAACAAAACAAACACCCACGACACGAAGTGACCATCTGGAGAAGGAGAAAGTTGTTACCACGATGCGGTAGCGTAATTAACTGCCAGGGCTTGCGCCTGCAGGGAAGAGCGTCCTCACAATCAAAAACCCCTCACAACAAGGGGGAATCTGATGAAGTCTGCTGCATCGGCCGCATCTGTCTAAACCTCCGATACACGGTGCCGTAAATCAACTTGGCATTTTCGGAGAGGTGGACGGATAGCACCAATTAGCATTTGCACTCGAAATTAAGGACCGGACGTCCCGGTCGCGTCTTTCGGCGGAGAACACATGGATTTCGTAACAGCTTTACCGCAGAGTCCAAGGGGAAACAATGCAGTTTGGGTGATTGTTGATCGATTGACCAAGGCAGCTCATTTCATACCATTTCGAGCTGGTCAATCAACGGAAGTGTTGGCGGAATGGTACATGCAGGAGATTGTGAGATTGCATGGAGTACCTGTGAGCATCGTGTCCGATCGTGACACCCGATTCTTATCGCATTTCTGGAGGAGTTTATAGGAAAGTTTGGGGACGCGATTGAAGTTTAGCACAACTTATCATCCTCAGACAGATGGCCAGTCGGAGAGAACGATCCAAACTCTTGAAGATATGTTGAGAGCTTATATATTGGACTTCAAGGGTTCATGAGAGGATCATCTACACTTGGTGGAGTTTTCGTACAACAACAGTTTTCAGGCGACTATTCAGATGGCTCCATTCGAAGCATTGTATGGTCGCAAGTGTCGTTCACCTACTTGTTGGGACGACGCTGGAGAACGAAGATTGTTGAGACCGGATTTGATCGTGCAGACAGTAGAGAAAATTAACACTATCTGAAATCAGATGAAGGCAGCACAAGATCGGCAGAAGAGTTGGGCCGATACATCCAGAAGACCTCTAGAGTTCGCTGTTGGTGATCTGGTATTCTTGAAGATATCACCGACTAGAGGAGTGATTCGTTTTGGGAGTCGAGGCAAGCTTAGTCCTCGATTCATGGGGCCTTTCGGGATTTTGGAGCGTGTTGGAGAAGTGGCTTATCGATTGGCGTTACCTCAATCTTTGGCGAATGTTCATGACGTATTTCATGTATCTCAACTCCGTAAGTATGTTCAAGATGAAACACACGTGCTGGATCATTCGGAGCTGACTGTAAGAGAGAATTTGACCTTTGAGGAACGACCGATATCGATTGTGGATCGAAGGGAAAAGGTTCTTAAGAACAAGGTTATCCCTCTCGTACTTGTTTCTCGGGGAAATCGCTCGCACGGAGAATCGACTTGGGAACGAGAAGATGAGATTCGACAGAAGTTTCCACACTTATTCTTGTAGATAGTTGTTTGTTTATCTTTCCTTGTTCTTGAAAATTTCGAGGACGAAATTATTTTTGTAGTTGGGTATAATGTAACACCCTAGTTCATTTATACCAATTCATGTTCCTGTATTTCCTTATTTGTGGTATTTTCTTAATTTATCGTGTTTTGGGTGCGAATGGTATTTTAAATTTTACATTTGCATTCGACCCGACCCGCATGCTTGAAACCTGTCTTGATTCATGTCTATAATTTATCCTAACTTGTTACGTAGACTTGTGCACTTTCATGTATACTGCATACTGGTATTTTATCTGGCATTTACATTTTACAATATAACATTTAATGTCATATAAAATATTTTAAAAATACATTGCATGGCCTGCATGATACCCCTAACCCTGTAGTAGCATCCGCGCATTTTGTTCTCGTCCCGTTCAGTGAAACGGACTTGTTTGGATGGCTACGCGTACGTACGTGCATCCGTTCTTGGGGGTATGCATTTTCATTACCCGGATATCTAATTTTAGTTTTGGTCGACACTTATATTTTTCATATTTTAAAACTGGATTTTTAGACCCGACCCGGACGTGTTTTGGACTAAGTTTGTATTTACCAAAATATCAAATATTTTATTAATATAATATTTATTAAACTATTACATTTAAAATTTAATTAACAAAAAATATATTTTAAAATTAAAATCCTAACACTAAAAACAAATTTATCTCTCCTCTCACTCTCTCTCTCTCCTCCCTCTCGCATCTCTCTCTCCCTCTCTCTCTCCTCTCGATCTTTCTCTCTCTCTCATAGTTGTCTCTCTATCTCTATTTATATATTTTTTACCCTAATTTCCTTAAATCTTTTTCCCCACGTACTCATTTTCCTCCTCCCTCCTTCACCGCCGCCTCGACGTCGCGAGAACCCACGCCCGCGCGTCGCGCTCATCGTCGTCGCCGCCTCCACCCTCGACGGCACCCCCATCACCCTCTTCTGCATCCCCTTTCCTCTTAGCCTCACCCAAGAACCCTGACGAACCCATCCCCTCTCGGTGACCTCCTCCATCGAATCCCACGCTACACTCGACCTCGCCCCTCATCGCCGAGCACCAAGATCCCCTCGTTGTTGACTTCTCCCTTCAACCAACAACCCATCACCTCCATCATCGTCGCCAACCTCCTCTCAGCCGAGATCCCATCTCCAGCCCTCACCCTACCAATCGGCCACTATCACCCATCTTTCTTTGACCACCGCCGGCGTCCCTCACTGTCGCCATCACCATCAGCTCATCACCCTCAAACTCTCCTTCCATCAGCCGCATCCCTCGCCCCTTCCTCCTCCGAGCCATCCCGAGCCAACTCCGGCCACCACTACTTATCCGAGCACCTCCCATCGACACCCAAGAAAACCCCCGACACCTTTGCTGTCACCAAACTAATCACCCTCACCTCGTACCAACCTTAGCCGCGATTGTCGCCACCCCTTCATCACCGCAGCCCTCGCTGACTCCAAAACCCACGCCAACACCTTCCTCAATCCTCTAAAATTCCAATACCACCACCACCATCCTAGCCAACCCCGAGCTCCTTCCCTGCACCCAAACCCGACCTCTGCACTCTCGCTGCACCCTCGCCGCCGGAGCTCCGACGGCCTCGTCGTTGCCTCCACAACCCTCTTCTCCCTCTCCCTTCCTATCCTCCTCTGCTAGCACGACCCCAGCCACCAAGAACCCTGCACCCCAACACCAAGAACCCTAAAAAAACCCGCCTGCACCTTGCCCGGCCCATCGTCGACGTCACCCCCTCGCCTTCTTCTCTGCCCCAGAGAACACAGAGAACCCCAACCTTCTTCTCTTTCTTCTTCTTCTTCTTCTTCTTGTTCTTCTATTCTTGTTTCTTGTTTTCGCATTTCCCGGTGATCGCCGGAGCCGTGCCGCTACCGACGATCCGAGCAACCCAGGGGACGTTCCCTACCTACGCGGTTACATTCTTGCATTGCCTGGTTCTGTTCTGTACGTATGCGCGTGCATCGAGACTTTTACCGACATTCGACGTTTCCGTGCGTATCCGTTTCGTGTTCCGTCCAGGCAAGTTTATCTTGCTACATGCTACATTACTTTATATACACCTATTTTAATAAATATAATACTGGTATTTCAAATTATGCATCCCATATTTACTTTTACAGTTTTTGGCATCCATCTGCATCCGTACGTGTTACTTTACATCTAGCGCATGCAAAACTATCTTGTTACATACTATATCACAATATACTGCACCTAATGGAATATTTACATCCCATATTGGTTAGTTGTACATCCCACATTACCATTTTACAGTTTTACAGTTTTCGGATACCCGTTTGCAACTATAACATTTAATATACATGTAGCTGCATCTACCTATCATATTAGTCCATGTTATTATTGTTAGAACACCCCATGTTTAATAAAGTACATCCTAATTAGTATTGGAACTGTAATTGTAACCCTAATCGATAATTGTGCATCCATACCATTGATTTCATATCTATTCACATACCATGTTGCATTATATCATTTTATTGTTCTATTAGTACTCCATACTTGATTTGTGTACCCATGCTTATTACAGTTTGATTATGAGCATCTGCTTGATACTTGTGCACTACCTGACATGACTTAATACACTACTTGACATAACTTGATACATGTGCACTACTTGATATGACCTGATTATATCACTACTTGACTTGATACCTGATCTTGTTACTAATGCCGACAAATCTTGACCTGTTGTCCCTATGGACATATCCTGTTGTCTATACAGACAAACATGTACCTGCTTGATCCTGTGTTGGCATTAGCTCCAGATTATTCAATACCTGACTTGAACACATAACTTGGGGGTATGGGAAAATCAATGATGAAACCTGACTTGTAACTCGACAGTTCGCTTGCTTATACTGATCAGTTTTAGGGGCTAGGCCAGCCTTGGGATGATGCTGCTGACATCATTCATCTATACATATTTCCTGTTTTAGTGCCTAGCGGCATGTCTCGGTTTCAGCTCGAGAATCTTGACCGTGGTCCCGGGTATGCACGGGATACTACTGAGTTACATCGACGATTCATTTAATTGATTTTGAAGACTTTAGAATAGATAACCCAGTAGCACAGTTTAGATTACTCACCGCACGTCACATGTGCTTATACCCTTCACTGTTTCTTATTCGTGTTACTGTTCTACTTTTATTACTGTTCATACTCATACCTGCATGACTTGTTACCCCCTGATTATATTATTATTGATATTATGACGCACTGACGTCTGGGTTTTGCATGGCCCAGATTCTCTACCTTTGTCGCAGGCTGATCAGGAGTATTTCCGCCGTCAGGCCGAGCAGTGAGGATCCTGTTTGTATCCAGTTAGTTTTGTTATTTCCGTACCTTCCAGATTGTTATTGTTAATTGGATTTATTGCTTCCGCATATTATTTCTTGACTCGTTTATTCTGGCTCATGGACATGTAATAGATAGTTTATTTTATTTTTACTGTTCTTGATATCTCTAGATAGTCGTAATGTGACTGTGGAGGGATGTTTCCTAGCCACAGGTAGTATGGTTGGCTCTGTCACGTGCCGATCTTAGCACACTTTGGGAAGCAGGGCGTGACATATAGCCTCCGGACTGGGGTTGAGAATGATCCGAATCCGCAGCGACTCCGCCCTAGTCGTTGGCCAAGTGGCCGTCCGATTCGAGGCACGGGAGCCTCTGATGGTGAAGTATCTGGCCGAGGTGAGAAGATTGCAAAAAGACTTCGACGAGGTGCAAGTGGATCAGATCCCCATGCAGCGAAACGCTCAGGCCGACGCCTTGAGTAAGCTGGCTTCATCCTATACGGCCAACAACAGGAGGAACATCCTCTTCAAGGTCTAACCACGGCCAAGCATGGAAGACGGGGTAGCGCCACTTCAAGTGTACACATCCCGGAAAGAAGATCGGGATTAGAGGAAGCCCCTCGTGGAATTCCTGAGGGAAGGTGCACTCCCATCTGATCGAGGGGAGGCTCGCCGTCTCCGAGCCAAAACTCGCCATTTTGTTCGGAGCAATGGGAACCTCTACAAGAAATCCTTCACTCAACCCCTGCTCCGGTGTATCGACACCCACGAGGCCGACTAGGTCCTCCGTGAGATTCACGAAGGGGTCGACGGTGTGCACCAAAGGGGTTCGCACCTTAATCTAGAAGGCACTGCTCAAAGGGTACTACTGGCCGACGATTCATCAGGACGCCCAGAAGCTCTTCAGGAGATGCAAAAGCTGCCAACTCCATGGAAGCATACCTCGCCTTCCGGCTACCGAGTTAACAGCCCTAACCTCCCCATGGCCGTTTGCACAGTGGGGAATGGACATGATAGGCCAGTTCCTTGCCGGTACGGGCAGGCACAAGTACATCCTCATCGCAGTAGGCTACTTCACGAAATGGATCGAGGCCGTCCCCATCAGAAAACCGGATGCCTCCACGACTATCAAGTTCCTGTAGAACAACGTGATACTCCGATTCGGCATCCCGAGGTGTATCATCACTGACCACGGGACAAATTTCGAAAACGAAAAAGTTAAGGAATTCTGAAGCGAATAACATATCCATATGAAGTTTTCCGCGGTCGCGCATCCCCAGTGCAACAGGCAGGCCGAGGTCGCTAACCGGGACGTAATCCGAGGTCGTTGGACACGCCTAGAAGGACGACAGGGCAGTTGTGTCGAAGAACTACCCCGGCTCTTATGGGCCCTGCCCACGTCGAAGAAGACCCCCACCGGAGAGACCCCTTTCAGCCTCTGCTATGGTACCGAGGCAATGGTCCCGACAGAGATCGGGCTGCCCAGCTACAGGGTCGAACACTTCAATGACGAAGAAAACACCTCGGCCCTTCGAACTAACATGTACATCTTGTTAGAGAAACGGGACCGGGCTCAGATCAGAACTACCGCCTATCAACAGCAAACCGCCCGCTACTACAACGTGCGAGTCAAGCGTCGGTTCTTCAAAATCAGAGATTTAGTTCTAAGGCGGAACGAGTTCGTCGATCAAGGCAAGCTGCATAAGTTTTCCCAGAAATAGGACGGTCTCTTCCTCGTCTCCGAGGTCCTGCCCGGCGGAGCCTATCGCCTACAAGATGCAAATGGTCGCAAATTTCCATGGCCTTACAACGCCGAGAAGCTCAAGCTGTACCTCTGAAAAGAATATCTATGAATGTATATTCCTTCATTCACAAGAGCGATGTAAATTCTTCTAAGTTCTTTTTATTTAAATAATAAGAAGGAAAAAATAGAGCATCGCAAAAAGGAGAATTTTATTCAAAGGGTATTATGGGCTCCTCAGCCTTACATCAAAAAGAAAAAGAAAAATTTACAACAGAGGGGGAACGGGATCGAGAAAGTACTCCTGGTGATATTCAGAGTAGATTTCTGCCAACCGGGCCCAAGCCCCTGCAGCCCGTTCCCGCCGATGCTGCGCGTGAACCCAGGACGCCACGGAAGCACCCGGCGCTCCGCCCTCCGTGCCCTGGCTCACGATGTACTTCTTTTGGAAGCTGTCACGCCCCGCTTTCCAGAGTGCGCTAAGATCGGCACGTGACAGAGCCAACCATGCTACCTGTGGCTAGGAAACATCCCTCCACAGTCACATTACGGCTGTCTATAGATATCAAGAACATGAGAAATAAAATAAACTATCTAGTATATGTCCATCAGGCAGAATAAATGAGTCAAGAAATAATATGCGGAAGTAATAAATCCAATAAACAATAATAATCTGGAATATACGTCCCAAATACGGGCTCACATCAGGAATGAAAATGCTGGAAGAAACTAAACTAAAATACTAACAGGTCTTCACTGCTCGGCCTGTACACTGAAATACTCCTGATCGGTCAGCTGCAAAGGTAGAGGATCTGAGTCATGCAAAACTCAGACGTCAGTGCGTCATAATATCAACAATAATATAATCAGGGTAGCAAACATGCAAGCACGAGTATGAACAGTAATAAAGGTATAACAACAACACGAATAAGAAACAATGAAGGGTATAAGCACATGTGACGTGCGGTGAGTAATCTGAACTAAACTACTGGCTAACTACTCTCAATTCTGTGAAATCAATTTCATGAATCGTCGATATAACTCAATAGTATCCCGTGCATGCCCGGGACCGCTAGGAACTAAACAGGAAACATGTACAGATGAATGATGTCAGCAGCATCATCCCCGAGCTGGCCTAGCCCGTAAAAACCGATCATTATAAGCGTCGAACTGTCGAGTTACAAGTCAGGTTTCATCAATGATTTCCCCATACCCCCAAGTTATGTGTTCAAATCAGGTATTGATAAATCTGAAGCTTATGCCAACACAGGATCAAGAAGGAACATGTTTGTCTATACAGACAACAGGATGTGTCTATCGGGACAACATGTCAGGATTGTCGGCATTAGAAACAGGATCAAGTAACACGTCAAGTAGTGATATATCAGGTCATGTCAGGTAGTGTACATATATCAAGTCATGTCAAGTGGTGGTGTATCATGTCATGTCCAGTAGTGCACATGTATCAAACGGGTGCTTATAATCAAACTGTAGCAAGTACTGAATCAGGGTGAAAGTACGGATGTACAATAAAAGCATGGATGCACAAATATCGATCAGGGGTTACATCATGACTATGTAAGGTGCGCAATATCAAGCATGGGGTGTCGATATGACAACAATATGTAATAATGTGATATGGTATGCGAATAGATATAGAATTAATGGTATGGATGCATAAATATCGATTAGGGGTTATATTTACAGTTCCAATACTAATTAGGATGCACTTTATTAAGCATGGGGTGTTCTACAAAAATAATATGAATTAATGTGATCTATAGATGCAGTTATATATATATATATTAAATGATATGGATGAAAACGGGTATCCGAAAACAGTAAAACTGTAAAATGGATGCACAATGTGATAAACGGGTAACATTTTACTCATATGGATGCACAACACTATACCTAGCATGTAGCGAGATGAATTAGCATGCGTCTAGATATGTAAATAATGATACGGATGCACACGGATGTCCGAAAACAATAAAAATAGTAAAATGGTAATATAGGATGCATAACTAAACAATATGAAATGTTATTATTCGCATGGGTGCAATATATTATATTATAGCATGTAGCAAGATTAACTTGCCTTGATGAATCGCGATACGGATACGCACGGCATGTCCGACGTCGGTAAAACGTCGCAATGCACGCACGACACACGGGACGGGTTGTCACGCCCCGCTTCCCAGAGTACGCAAGATTGGGCACGTGACATAGCCAACCATGCTACCTGTGGGTAGGAAGTATCCATCCACAGTCACATTACGGTTGTAAGGATATCAAGAACAAGATAATAAGCTAAACTAATACATGTCCAAATCCATAATAACAAGAATCAATAAACAATAAGTGCGGAAGCTAATGATCCAATACAATGAATAAACAGTACGTCCCATAATGCGGGCTCACATCTGGAAATGAAATGAAATAAATAAACTAAACCCTAAGGAACTCACAGTTCAGCCTGCTGGCTGAAGTACTCCTGCTCGGTCAATCGACAATGGTACGGAATCTGGGCCATGCAAAACCCAGACGTCAGCGCGTCGTGACATCAAATATATAGTATAAACATGGTAATAAGCAATGCAAGTATGAACATGAATAAAGCAGTAACAAGAAATAACAAGCAGGGTAATGTGCAATGGTGTCCAAACTGTCCTATCAGGTTTTCTACTCTATAGTCTTTGAAACCAATTGATGAATCGTCGATGTAACTCAATAGTATCCCGTGCGTGCCCGGGACCACGGTCATAACCCTCGGGGCTGAATCCGAGACGTGCCGCTAAGCAGTAAAAGGTAGTAGGATGGACGAGTGATGTCAGCATCAACACTCCGGAGCTGGCCAAGCCCGTAAGACTGATCAGAACAATGTATCGAACTGTTGAGTTACAAGTCGGTTTCACCTTTGATTTCCCCATACCCCCAAACTATGTATGTCAGGTCAGGTATTCAGTAGTCAAGGACTAATGCCAACACAAAGTCAAGTAAAAGTAGGTCTGTCTGGATCGACAGCAGGAATGGTTAGGTTTGTCGGCATTAGGCATGAGATCAGGAAACAAGTAGTGTCATGGTACAACAGGATGAGTCGGTATGTATGTATATGTCAGGTGTAGCAGGGTCGGGCCAATATGTCGTGCAATCGGGTAAGTGCTCACAACAGGTATACAATCAATGATGAACAACAGCAGGAAACAGTAATTAACCACAATATTCCATATAACCACAGTGATGTTTGTATTCTCTTATTAACAGGTTCAATCATCTTTAGGGTGCAATAGCCACAAGGTAAATCAATATCCACAATTCTGAAGTAATGAAGCTACAGGAATTTACATTAAGTATAATAATTGTTTCGTGAATGATTTAACAGTTTAAGCAGATATGATTCAGTCGTTTTGTTTAGTTGAAATATGGATTGATGTGGGTTGATTAATTACGAGGAACTGTTGTACGATTCCAGGTTAAGATAACTGCAATAATATGATATCCATTACCATCATTAAGTTGTTTTATAGTATGAATTCAAATGCGTGGCAAGACTAGATCTCGCACGCTAGCATGTTAGAGCAAGTATTCAGATACTTGCCTCGACGGTTTCGCAAACCGGAACGCACGGATGCAATGTCGGCAGAAAACGCGATATGATAGCACGGGCCACGGATCGAGTCCCAACAGAGAACAACGGCGCCACACGGACCAGGGGGCTTCGCTGGAGCGTCGGGTTCGCCAAGACGGCACGGTCGGATTCCGGCAACGACAAAGTAGCGAAGTTAGCAAAACGATAGGATACACGCAAATAACGACCAGCAAGGGGGATGATTTGCACAAAGGAAAGATGAGAAGGCTTACAGAGAGATATACCAGGTGACCCCGGCTAGCTCGACGGCGCTGGAACGCCGGCGAGGCAACGGCGGCGGCTGCAAGGGCTGAAAGGCCTCGGGTGCGCGGGAGAGGGTGCTGCGGCGAGTGGATGAAAGGGTGGTCGTCTCTGGTGGTCGAGGGGGAGACGGAGGTAGCCCTGGTGACGACGGCGAGGTCGCCGGCGCGTTCAGCGGAGGGTAGGCGATGGGTTAAGGGCTCGGGTTGGTGTTCCGGCGAGGGGAGGAGGGCAGCGACGACGAGGTCGGGACGAGGAGGGTGAGAGGGAGTCGCGGGAGTCGTCGGCGACGGGAGGTCGCGTCGACGGCGAGGTCTGCGGGGGTTGGAGGCGTCGTCGGTTGGGTGCAGGTGCGGGGATCGGCGGAAGTACGAGAGGAGGAAGGTGCGGTGAGGTCGACGAGGTGGTGACGGCGACGGCGAGGTCGTGAGGAGATCGGCGGTGAGGTTGCGAGGGCTAGGGTTAGGGTTTTCGTTGGGTTCGCTGGGGATGTTCTCGCGATGGTGAGGAAGGAACAGGGGCTGCATGGGTTTATATAAATAAAGGGAGAGAGAGATTGAGAGAGAGATTGAGGGAAGAGAGAGATAGAGAGAGGCGGAGAGAGAGAGAAGTAGGATGGGGCCCATGAGGGGGAATCCACGCTCGCGATTGGCTGGAGGGAGGTAAGGAATTATTTGGGTAAAGATTTGAAAGGATTTAGCTGTTAGGAATTTATTCGTGTATATTTTAGTTGTTTTAGTATATTAAATTAAATGGGCCCCTTTTGGCGCGAAATGAAATATTTCCAAATCGCGCCCGGGTTGCGCCCAAATGTTCCAAATTCAAATTATAGGATTTTAAGCGGGTTCCAAATTTTGAAAAGAGGTGTTTAATGATTAAAATGCATGCCCCCAAGTCGGACACTTGCACGCGCGCGTAGTCGTCCAAACTTGCCCGTTTAGCCGAACGGGACGGAATCTCGACACGCGGACGCTACCACGCGACTAGTGGCGACGAGTAGGCCAACAAGGACACTTAAATTTCATTTTAGGAGTTAAAATTTGTTATGTGCCAAAATGACTTAACCGGTTAAAATTTAGCAATAAATCCCAGAAAAACAGAATAATTGGAAAGGAGCAATATATAACCCTCAACTAGTAATATAAATAGTCTTATTGGGCTCGGGTGTTACACGGGTCCAAGCAATGTAAGAGGGTGATCACGCAGCTAAGGCACGTTTACTGGGACGTCTGGAACGGCAACGGCGACGCGACTCCGGCGACGCTAGAAAATACAAAATTCAAGAACAAGAAAAAGAAAAGAAAAGAAGAAGAGGAAAAAGAAGGGAGAAGGGATTGCTCACTGGGTTGTGCACCGGGGTCAGGGAGACGAGGTGGTGGTGTCGGGGTCACTGGCGGTGAGGTGCCGGCAAGGTGGGCGATGAAATGAGGGTTCGGGGTTAGGGTTGCAGGTGTTGTGGAGTGTGCACGGTTTTAAGAAGAAAAGAAATGAAAGAGGAGAAGAGAAGGAAGATAAGGAGGAGAGGAGAATGAGGTAAGGTCGGGATGGTGATCGGCGGTGAGTGGCAATGTGGGTGCAGGCGAGGTCGGAGGTGTAGGGTTGGTTGCAGTGGGCTCTGGAGAAGAAATGGGTTGAAGGGAAGAGAGAAGGAGAAGGAGAGAGGTGGTGTGAGGCGACGAGGAGATGAGGGTCGTCAGCGGTTGGGTGGAGTTGAAGAGCAAGGGTTTCATTCTATGGGTTCTCGTGGCAAGGGGCTCGGTTTAAAATAGAGAGGGAGAAGAGAATTGTGAAGGGAGGTGAGCGTAGCGCGTCGGGCGGTGACCAGATGCGAGAAGCAAACAGTGTTCGCGAGAGGAGAGAGAGAGAGAGCGAGAGGAAAGAGAAAGGGAGAGAGAAAGAGAGACTGAGTGGGGAGAGAGAGAGAGGTAGACTGTGAGAGAGAGAAAGAAAGAGAGAGAAAGATTGTCAGTGAAAGAAGGAGAGAGAGATTGTTGGGACGTTGGTTTGTTAGGAAAAAAAAGTTTAGATTTTAATTTAAAAAGATTTGTTAGTTTTATAAATTTTAAACTGTCGATTAAATTTTAAATATTATATTATATTAATAAAATTTGATTTTCCGGTAAATACAAACTTAGTCCAAAACACGCCCGGATCGGGTCTAAAAATTCAGTTTTAAAATACGAAAAATATATGTGCCGACCAAAATTAAAATTGGATATCCGGATAATGAAAACGCCTACCCCCAAGAACAGGTGCACGTACTTGCGCGTAGCCATCCAAACAAGTCTGTTTTACTGAACGGGACGAGAACAAGATGCGCGGATGCTACCACGGGGTCAGAGGTATCATGCAGGCCGTGCAATGTATTTTTAAAATATTTTATGTGACTTTAAATGTTATATTAAAAATGCAGATGCCTGGTAAAATGCCAGTATGCAGTATACATGAAAGTGCACAAGTCTATATAACAAGTCAGGATAAACCATAAAAATGAATCAAGACAGATTTCAAGCAAGCGGGTCGGGTCGAATGCAAATACAGATGTCAAAATACTATTCGCACCCAAAACACAGTAAAACAGGAAATTACCATAAATAAAGAAATACTAGAACTAGAACTGGTATAAAAGAACTAGGGTGTTACATTATACTCAACTACAAAAAGAATTCCGTCCTCGGAATTACCAAGAAAAGAAAAGGTAAACAACATGTATCTACAAGAATAGGTGTGGAAACTTCTGTCGAATCTCGTCTTCTCGTTCCCAAGTCGATTCTCCGTGCGAGCGATTTCCCCAAGAAATAAGTACGAGAGGGATAACCTTGTTCTTAAGGACCTTTTCTCTTCGATCAACAATCGACATCAGTTGTTCCTCAAAAGTCAAATCCTTTCTTACAGTCAGCTCCGAATGATTCAGCACGTGTGTTTCATCTCGAACATACTTACGGAGTTGAGATACATGAAACATGTCATGAACATTCGCCAAAGATTGTGGTAACGCCAATCGATAAGCCACTTCTCCAACACGCTCCAAAATCTCGAAAAGCCCCACGAATTGAGGACTAAGCTTGTCTCGACTCCCAAAACGAATCACTCCTCTAGTCGGTGATATCTTCAAGAATACCAGATCACCAACAATGAACTCTAGAGGTCTTCTCGATGTGTCAGCCCAACTCTTTTGCCGATCATGTACTGCCTTCATGTGATTCCGGATAGTATTAACCTTCTCCACGGTTTGCACGATCAAATATGGTCCCAACAATCTTCGTTCTCCAATATCGTCCCAACAAACGGGTGAACGACACTTACGACCATACAATGCTTCGAATGGAGCCATCTGAATAGTCGCCCGAAAGCTGTTGTTGTAAGAAAACTCCACCAAGTGTAGATGATCCTCCCACGAACCCTTGAAGTCCAACATGCAAGCTCTCAACATCTTCAAGAGTTTGGATTGTTCTCTCCGACTGGCCATCAGTCTGAGGATGATAAGCGGTGCTAAACTTCAATCGCGTTCCCAAACTTTCCTGTAAACTCCTCCAGAAGTGTGATAAGAAACGGGTGTCACGGTCGGAAACAATGCTCACCGGTACTCCATGCAATCTCACAATCTCCTGCATGTACCGTTCTGCCAACGCTTCCGTTGACTGACCAACTCGAAATGGTATGAAATGAGCTGCCTTGGTCAATCGATCAACAATCACCCAAACTGCATTGTTGCCCTTTGGACTCCGGGGTAAAGCTGTCATGAAATCCATGGTTATATGTTCCCACTTCCATTGAGGAATCGGAAGCGGTTGCAATAAACCAGCTACTCTTTGATGTTCAGCCTTAATTTACTGACACACCAAGCACCTTGCTACAAAGCGGGCAATCTCCCTTTTTATGCCTTCCCACCAGAAATGCTGTCCTAGATCGCGGTACATCTTCGTGCCTCCTGGATGTACGGAATATGCAGAACTGTGTGCCTCCTTCATAACTACTTCGCGAATATCTCCTTTGGGCACACATAAACGGCTACCATAACGCAACGAACCATCATCATGAATCAACAAGTCCGTTTGAAGTCCTGCTTCAACTTGTTCTCGAAACTTCTGCAATCTTGGATCCTGTGACTACGCTGCTTTAATATTCTCGATCAACGATGACTGTACTTCCAGCTGCATCAACTGTCCCGAAGAATGCGGTAGCACAATCTCCAACTCGAATCTCCGAAATTCTTCGATAAGTTCCTTCTGTGCAGTTAACATCCGAATTGCTGGCAACCGAATAAGCGCATCCGACACAACATTAACTTTTCCCGGATGGTACTTAAGATCAAGATCATAGTCAGCCATCAGCTTTAACCATCTACGCTGCCTCATATTAAGCTCTTTCTGTGTGAACACGTACTTCAGGCTTTTGTGATCGGTGAATACTTTGACCCTTTCGCCCAATAAGTAGTGTCTCCAAATCTTCAAAGGGAAAATCAGAGCTGCGAGCTCCAAATCATGAGTTGGGTAATTCTTCTCATGGGTCTTCAACTGCCTTGATGCGTAAGCTATCACCTTCCCATGCTGCATCAAAACACATCCCAAACCTTTCTCAGATGCGTCGCTGTGAATTACCAATCCTCCGGAACCGTCTGGTACGGTCAAAATAGGAGCGGTTATCAACCTTTGCTTCAACGCCTCAAAAGCTGACGCACATTTATCCGTCCATACGAACGGTACTTCCTTCCACGTAAGCTTGGTCAAAGGCTCAGCCAAATGGGCAAAATTCTCCACGAATCTTCTGTAATATCCGGCAAGTCCAAGAAAACTTCTGATCTCTGCTACATTTTCGGAATCGGCCAATCTCGAACTGCTGCGATCTTCTCAGGGTCAACGGCGATTCCATCTCCAGATACGACATGCCCCAAAAACTTCACTTCTTCAAGCCAAAACTCGTACTTGCTCATCTTTGCATATAATCTTTCTTGCCTCAATGTCTGCAATGCGATCTTCAAGTGTTCCGCATGCTCTTCAATGCTCCTCGAGTAGACCAGAATATCATCGATGAACACTACTATAAACAGGTCCAAGAACGGTGAAAAGATTCGGTTCATCAAGTCCATAAATATCGCTGGTGCATTCGTGACTCCGAATGGCATCACTAAATACTCATAATGTCCATACCGAGTTTAGAATCCAGTCTTACAAATATCTTCTGATTTAACTCGGACCTGATGATATCCGGATCGCAAATCCAGCTTCGAGAATACCCTCGCGCCACTGAGTTGCTCGAATAATTCGCCAATGCAAGGGATCGGGTACTTGTTCTTAATAGTCACCCGGTTTAATTCTCGATAATCGATGCACATCCTCCTTGTGCCATCTTTCTTCTTGACTAGAAGAACTGGAGCTCCCCAAGGTGAATTGCTGCGGCGAATCCAATCCTTCTCAAGCAATTCGGTAACCTGCTTCTTGACTTCTTCCAACTCCACTGGTGCCATTGGATAGTACGCCTTTGAGATTGGCGTTGCACCAGGAACAAGATCGATCGCGAACTCTACATCTCGTTTTGGCGATAAACCCGAGATGTCCTCGAACACGTCCATAAACTCTCGAACTACAGCTGGTGCTTTGTCCTTATCAACTTCCATCGACGAAAGAACACTGTTTGTCGGCCTAGCCCTAAACTCGACTGGCCCGACTGAACTGCTTCCTCCAGCAAAGACAAACTCCGGATGTCCGGGAATCTGGAAAATCACTTTTTTTGTCCTACAATCAATGTAAGCGTGGAAAGTGCCGAGAACGTCCATTCCCAAGACAGCTTCATAACTGCCGGTATCAATCACCAAGAAATCTGCAAATAACTCCCGGCCACAAATAACAACTGGACAATCCTTACATTCTCTACTAGCTATGATCTTCCCATTCCCAGTGTGTATGTCCTAACAACTAGACAGGGTCGTGCAAGAAATCGAGTGTGCAGCAATAAACTTGGACGACATAAAACAATAGGATGCACCAGAATCGAATAATGCTAATGCGGGAAAATCATGAACAAGTAGGATACCTGAAACAACTTCCTCTGAAGCCTTGGCCTCTTCAGCCGTCAGGGTAAAGGCTCGAGCTTGATTGGGTCCTTGAGTCAACTGCTTCTATCCCTGAAACCGCTTCTGCGGTGACTTCTGAACATCATCTTTCAAACGAAGCTTCGACGGACAAGCATTGATAATATGATCTGCCGATCCATAAACCAAACAAAGTCCCCGCATTCTTCGACACTCCCTCTACACATGTCCGGGTAAATGGCAGTAGTCACAAATCACGCTCTTTCTCTGATTGGCTACAACAGGCTTCTTCATTGATGCTACGCCACGTCGATTCACGGGAATACCTCTGTGTATAGGCGCTCGGTTCGGCGTAAACTCCGGCTTCTGCACCATAACTGCCTGCTGCTGCGTACCCTCGGTCTTCGATGATAAACTCTGCTGCTCCCTGGCTGCTTTAAGCACTTGCGAGAAAGTGGTCAATCACAGAGATATAATGTGCCTATGGATTTCCACGTCCAAACTGCGCATGAACCTCCTTACCCTATCAGAATCGTTGGCTACCAAAGGTCCAGCGAATCTACTGAGCCGTGTCCACTCAGCCGCATGTACATCCATAGGTACGCCGTTCTGCTTCAAACTGATAAACTTTTCTTCCATTTCCTCCCGTGCAGTCTGCGGGAAGAACTTCTCCAAGAAACTCTTCGAAAAATCTGCCCAACTGATTGGCTTGGGTAAGCGGGACTCTTCCATAAGCCACCATTCACGGGCATAGTCAACCAATTGGATGCGTACAACATCCACTCTCTTGTCTTCTGGAATCTGTGCCGCAACGAGCAAATTCTCCGTATCAACCAGCCACTGATCCGCTGGCAACGGCTCTTCCAGACCAGTGAAAATCGACGGACCAAGTCTCTTGAAATCTGCCACGGTACCCACACGCTCTACTAGTCTGGCCGCAACATTGTTCACGGACTGCTGGACGGTCCGCAAACCTTCCTGAAAGGCTTCGGCTTGCCGCTGGTTCAGCTCGGTCTGCCGATTCTGGTTCTCCAGCATCCCGCGTATTACTCCAAGCAAAGCGGCGTCATCAACACGCCTCTGGTACGATCGTAGATTCCTGTCTGCCATGATCCTGCAACCAAGACACCGAAAGGATTAGTATGATAACAAGATTCAAAACTTGCGATGAATGATGACCATAAATCAAGGATATGAATCAAGACTAGAACTCCAAGTTACTTAAATAGAGTACCGCATTGTAACCATACCGCAGTACATAGTTACAATCACATAACTCCACTCAAGTCGCCCAAATCCTAGAGATAAACAATAGGGAACCAAAAGTTTCAAGTCGAGATGCAAAGTTGTTTGCATATCGTCAAGACAAAAATCAAGAGAAAGATATGATTCAAGAATCACGATAACAATGTGGCAGGACATGTTCCTAATTACAGGTTTTCTGATTCGTGTATTGGGTCCAATACCCAACTACAAAAGAATCAAACCAGAGTAATCTAAATCCTATGGCTCCGATACCAAACAAACCCTGTCACGCCCCGCTTCCCAGAGTGCGCTAAGATCGGTACGTGACAGAGCCAACCATGCTACCTGTGGCTAGGAAACATCCATCCACAGTTATATTACGGCTGTCTATAGATATCAAGAACAGGAGAAATAAAATAAACTATCTAGTACATGTCCATGAGCCAGAATAAACGAGTCAAGAAATAATATGCGGAAGCAATAGATCCAATAAACAATAATAATCTGTAATGTACGTCCCAAATACGGGCTCACATCAGAAATGAAAATGCTGGAAGAAACTAAACTAAAATACTAACATGTCTTCACTGCTTGGCCTGTACACTGATATACTCCTGATCGGTCAGCTGCAAAGGTAGAGGATCTGGGCCATGCAAAACCCAGACATCAGTGCGTCATAATATCAATAATAATATAATCGGGGTAGCAAACATGCAAGCACGAGTATGAATAGTAATAAAGGCATAACAGCAACACGAATAAGAAACAATGAAGAGTATAAGCACATGTGACGTGCGGTGAGTAATCTGAACTAAACTACTGGCTAACTACTCTCAATTCTGTGAAATAAATTTAATGAATCGTCGATGTAACTCAATAGTATCCCGTGCATGCCCGGGACCACGGTCCAGATTCTCGGGCTGAAACCGAGACATGCCGCTAGGCACTAAACAGGAAATATGTACAGATGAATGATGTCAGCAGCAGCATCCCCGGGCTGGCCTAGCCCGTAAAAACCGATCATTATAAGCGTCGAACTGTCGAGTTACAAAGCAGGTTTCATCATTGATTTCCCCATACCCCCCAAGTTATGTGTTCAAGTCAGGTATTGATAAATCTGAAGCTAATGCCAACACAGGATCAAGCAGGAACAGGTTTGTCTATACAAACAACAGGATGTGTCCATCGGGACAATATGTCAGGATTGTCGGCATTAGAAACAGGATCAAGTAACACGTCAAGTAGTGATATATCAAGTCATGTCAGGTAGTGTACATGTATCAAGTCATGTCAAGTAGTGGTATATCAGATCATGTCCAGTAGTGCACAGGTATCAAACGGGTGCTCATAATCAAACTGTAGCAAGTACTGAATCAGGGTGAAAGTAAGGATGTACAATAAAAGCATGGATGCACAAATATCGATCAGGGGTTACATCATGACTATGTAGGGTGCACAATATCAAGCATGGGGTGTCGATATGACAACAATATGTAATAATGTGATATGGTATGTGAATAGATATAGAATTAATGGTATGGATGCACATATATCGATTAGGGGTTACATTTACAGTTCCAATACTAATTAGGATGCACTTTATTAAGCATGGGGTGTTCTACAATAATAATATGAATTAATGTGATCTATAGATGCAGTTATATATTTTAAATGATATGGATGCAAACAGGTATCCGAAAACAATAAGACTGTAAAATGGATGCACAATGTGATAAACGGGTAACATTTTACTCATATGGATGCACAACACTATACCTAGCATATGGCGAGATGAATTAGCATGCGTCTAGATATGTAAATAATGATACGGATGCACACGGATGTCCGAAAACAATAAAAATAGTAATATAGTAATATAGGATGCATAACTAAACAATATGAAATGTTATTATTCGCATGGGTGCAATATATTATATTATAGCATGTAGCAAGATTAACTTGCCTTGATAAATCGCGATACGGATACGCACGGCACGTCCGACGTCGGTAAAACGTCGCAACACACGCACAACACGCGGGACGGGTCCAAGCAATGCAAGAGGGTGATCACGCAGGTAAGGCACGTCTACTGGGTCGTCTGGAACGGCAACGGCGACGCGACTCCGACGACACTGGAAAATACAGAATTCAAGAACAAGAAAAAGAAAAGAAAAGAAAAGAAGAAAAGGAAAAAGAAGGGAGAAGGGATTGCTCACTGGGTTGTGCAATGGGGTCGGGGAGACGAGGTGGTGGTGTTGGGGTCACCGGCGGTGAGGTGCCGGCGAGGTGTGCGGTGAAATGAGGGTTCGGGGTTAGGGTTGCAGGTGTTGTGGAGTGTGCAGGGTTTTAAGAAGAAAAGAAATGAAAAAGGAGAAGAGAAGGAAGATGAGGAAGAGAGGAGAATGAGGTGAGGTCGGGATGGTGATCGGCGGTTGAGTGGCAACGTAGGTGCAGGCGAGGTCGGAGGTGTAGGGTTGGTTGCAGTGGGCTCGGGAGAAGAAATGGGTTGAAGGGAAGAGAGAAGGAGAAGGAGAGAGGTGGTGTGAGGCGACGAGGGGATGAGGGTCGTCGGCGTTTGGGTGGAGTTGAGGAGCTAGGGTTACATTCTATGGGTTCTCGTGGCGAGGGGCTCGGTTTAAAATAGAGAGGGTGAAGAGAATTGTGAAGGGAGGTGAGCGTAGCGCGTCGGGCGGTGACCAGATGCGAGAAGCGAACAGTGTTCGCGAGAGGAGAGAGAGCGCGAGAAGCGAGAGAAAGGGAGGGAGAGAGAGAGACTGGGTGGGGAGAGAGAGAGAAAGAGGTAGACTACGAGAGAGAGAAAGAAAGAGAGAGAGAAAGATTGTCAGTGAAAGAAGGAGAGAGAGATTGTGGGGATGTTAGTTTGTTAGGGAAAAAAAATTAGATTTTAATTTAAAAAGATTTGTTAGTTTTATAAATTTTAAACTGTCGATTAAATTTTAAATATTATATTATATTAATAAAATTTAATTTTCCGGTAAATACAAATTTAGTCCAAAACACGCCCGGATCGGGTCTAAAAATTCAGTTTTAAAATACGAAAAATATATGTGCCGACCAAAATTAAAATTGGATATCCGGGTAAAGAAAATGCCTACCCCTAAGAACGGGTGCACGTACGTGCGCGTAGCCATCCAAACAAGTCCGTTTTACTGAACGGGACGAGAACAAGATGCACGGATGCTACCACAGGGTCAGGGGTATCATGCAGGCCATGCAATGTAATTTTAAAATATTTTATGTGACTTTAAATGTTACATTAAAAATGCAGATGCCAGGTAAAATGCCAGTATGCAGTATACATGAAAGTGCACAAGTCTACATAACAATTCAGGATAAACCATAAACATTAATCAAGACAGGTTTCAAGCAAGCAGGTCGGGTCGAATGAAAATACAGATGTCAAAATACTATTCGCACCCAAAACACGGTAAAACAGGAAATTACTATAAATAAAGAAATACTAGAACTAGAACTGGTATAAAAGTATTAGGGTGATACAGAAGCACTCCAAAATGAGGGCCAAGGATCGGTCGTGCCTCGCCTTCGAGATGAGGCCTAGCATATAGATCGAGCGCACCTTGCCGAGCGCCTCGTCCAGCGACTCCTTAGAGAGGGGGTTGTACAACCCCGGGGACCTCTTCCAAATTGCGTACATCAGCAACTGTAGGAGGGGCGACCGCCGAGGGAGAAGCCGGCCGACGTGACCCTCGAGGCACTGAATCACATCCCGGTACCTATCCCCAGCCAAGGTCTGGTCATACATGAAGACGTCGTCGAAGGTGATGATCTCTTCGATCGAATACATGGGACCAGTCATCTCAAAAAGTGACGCTGAAGAGTTGCCGTCTCCTTCTCTATTTATAACCTCAAACAGAATCCCTAAGGACCCAAATTCGCGCGCGCATAGGCGCGAACCCTGGGATTCACCCAAAATTACTCCAATACCGCACCGCCACGTGGCGGAACTGACGCAGCTCTTCGAAACGCTTCGCCTTCTCCATGCGTTCCTGACACGTGTCGCCCGCGACGGTCACTCTTCCCGATGTTCGCACACCTAGGAAGGTTAGACCGATCCTCGCAAAGCCGAGCAGCTTCCCTGCTCGGTACATCCTTGGCCGGTAATATCTTACCCCACGACGCCAAGGATCAAAGCCCTCATCAAGAGACCACTAAGCAGCTTCCCAGCTCGGTCCATCCATGGCTGGTAATCTCTTACCCAACGACGCCAATGACCAAAGCCCTCATCAAGAGGCCACCAACCAGCTTCCCAGCTTAGTCCATCCTTGGCTGGTAATCTCTTACCCAACGACGCCAAGGACCAAAGCCCTCATCAAGAGGTCACTGAGTAGCTTCCCTGCTCGGTCCATCCTTGGCTGGTAATCTCTTACCCAACGACACCAATGATCAAAGCCCTCATCAAGAGGCCACCGAGCAGCTTCCTTGCTCGGTCCATCCTTGGCTGGTAATCTCTTACCCAATGACGCCAAGGACCAAAGCCCTCATCAAGAGGCCACCGAGCAGCTTCCCTGCTCGGTCCATCCTTGGCTGGTAATCTCTTACCCAACGACGCCAAAGATCAAAGCCCTCATTAAGAGGCTACCAAGCAGCTTCCCTGATCAGTCCATCCTTGGCTGGTAATCTCTTACCCAACGACGCCAAGGATCAAAGCCCTCATCAAGAGGCCACCAAGCAGCTTTCCTGCTCGGTCCATCCTTGGCTGGTAATCTCTTACCCAACGACGCTGTCACGCCCCGCTTCCCAGTCTACCGGCAGAGGACACGACGAGGCCACTACGTATTTACTCTGAAGTAAACACGCTGAGCGTATCTAAGCAATATAAAAGAAATGCACAAGAGACAGAGACAAAAGATATAAATGAACAGCAACTTTATTTATTAACATTCTTTTTACAATACATCTGAAAAGTAAATACATGGAATGGAAAGCAATACCTAAACAGTGGCATAATAGAAATGGAAAGTACAGAAATGAAATGTACAAGTATCTAGAGCTCCGGGTCGAAAGCAAGCTGATCCAAGTCCTTGCTGGTGGGCTCGATCTCCTGAAGGTCCGATTCACCTGACAACATTCCAAAGAAGAAAGAGAATGAATGTCGTCAGTGAATAATCGCTCGGTAAGTCCCATAGATAAGGGAGAAGTAGAATAGACAGATAGAGAGTGTAGCTTTTAAAGTTGTATTTTATTGTTATAATGTTGTATTTAGTGTTAACGCTGTTGTTTGTAGCTTGGTACAGAAGAGACCACTGTATACGAGAAGAGTCTCACTAGACCAGAAACTACTGTATATAGAGTACAAGGCTCCATGATAATACCCGGAACAACGGAGATTGAATTCAGGTTAGGTGTCTTATGGTTGTTGTCTCGTGCCACTTCTAACACCTTCCGTACCAATGTACCCCATAAACCCCACGATGTCTTGATTGTAAATTGTATTGTTTGAATTGTATATTGTATATAGATGGATGACGTGTCGAAACCATGATATCAGTAAATGGATGTAACTGGAGAATCATGTAAATGGATGTATATCCATGGTTCGGTTCGGTCAATACAGATTGAATATATTGAACAGATTAATTATATGGATTCATATTGAATTGTTATGTATACTTGAATCTCATTCAAATCAGATTGGTTATATTGAGACTCGGACTGAGTCAGACAATTAGAAAAGAAATTGAATCATGAATTATGTTTTTGGTGTTATCGGTAACCGCTGCATATGGACGGCAGGATTTGTATCTTTTTCAAACACGATTACCGTGTTGATAACATCGTTTATTAAGTTGTCTACCTTAAATAGGCAAGCACCCATATCTTCGGCTCCCTGAGGCTCAAGAGACTGGTCCCGCTTAAACCTATATTTACTAGGGTCCTTATTGTAATTTATAAAACTTGAGGGGGTTTTATGTAAAATATTTTTGTATACTTTTCAAAATACACCTCAAGTATTTTATTATCGTCTTTAGAGTTTTCATGGATGTATATTTTATCAATGTGATATTTCTAGTGAATAAAACCTATGTTTCATAATATATGGTATTTATTTGAAATATTGGAACTGTCTAGTATTTTCTTATAAATGAGATGTTTTTCTTGAATTTTGGAAATGTGGAATATTATAACTATAAAAAAATAGATATTTTGATATTAATTACATATATATTTATTTGTTAAAAAAATAAGTTTTATTTATAATAGAAATTACATTTTCTAAAGAAATTTGTATTTTTTTAAATCTTTCAAGATCGTATGCTCCTTGCGGAGGTCTGCATCTCACACTACTAAGCCCGAGAATGTGCGATAACCTGCACCATCCCGAACGGGTTCCCCGAAATGGGTTGTAGTAGCACATTGCAAAGATTTGTTAAAAATACATATCTTGAAGAAAAAGGTTTTTATAAGTTTGAGGTAGTTTTGTGTAAAATCGAATTTTCCCAAAAGTATGTTCCCAAAAATCATCGTTCTATGTTACATATGAGTATTGTGAGGAGATAGGTCATTACCACGTGAACTAACTAAAGGTATGGTAAGGGGTAATGATGTTTATATCGAAACTAAACTATATGGTATTTTTCTTTAAAAGTGCTATAAAAATTGAAATATAAATTCTTTTGATATAAAACTTGTCAATATATTTTGTTAATATTTAATGATCATGATGTGAGAGTTTGGTATTATTGTGTTTAAGAAAAATATGATTTTTAAGGAAAAACCGAATCGGAAGTCGGATTAACTCCACTTCCGTCGGGTTTTAGAATTCTAAATTTTTAGAATAGTAAAGAGAAGGGGGAGAAGAGCTTCCCTGCTCAGTCCAAAACCCTCTTCCCTACTTATTTTTAGAATAGTTTAAGAAAACCCTCTTCCTTGCTCGGTCCATCCCGAACATCAAATCCGGTCCCAACAATTTTCATTCTCCAACATCGTCCCAACAAACAGGTGAGCGACACTTGCGACCTTACAATATTTTGAATGGAGCCATCTGAATAGTCGCCTGAAAGATATTATTGTACGAAAACTCCACCAAGTGTAGATGATCCTCCCACGAACCCTTAAAGTCCAACATGCAAGCTCTCAACATATCTTCGAGTGTTTGGATCGTTCTCTCCGACTGGCCATCTGTCTGGGGAGGAAAAGGAAGAAGCGGGAGGTGTTGGTGCGTCGATTCATCATCGAAAACTCCTCGGATCGTTGTCGGAAGTTCGTCGGAGATTCGCCCTTTGCTAACTCCACTTGCACACAAAATGTCTATGGGATTTTCTTGAGAGTT
Organism: Agapanthus africanus; assembly: GCA_030015575.1. Classification (NCBI taxonomy): domain Eukaryota; kingdom Viridiplantae; phylum Streptophyta; class Magnoliopsida; order Asparagales; family Amaryllidaceae; genus Agapanthus; species Agapanthus africanus. The sequence continues at coordinate 363,941,225 of CM057351.1, read as the reverse complement.
TGGACAGAGATTTGGAAGTGAGGAGAGGTGAGTTTAGGTGTGGTATTTATAGGATAAATTAGGGTTATGGTGTGATAAAAAATGCATTAAAAAGAGTTTTAATTGGATTTTTAAGTCTCTGGAATAATGCAGGGAATTTAAATAGTGTAGGAGTTATGGGGAGTTCAAGAGGCGCGGAACAAAAAAAGAAAAATCGAATTTGGGGCTGAGTCCGCCAGCGGCGCCGGTCGATCCGCGCAAGTCGCCGGCCGAGTCGGGCCAAGTTGGGCCGAGTCTCCCCGCCACGTGTCCCATGTCTCTTGGTCTACCTCCTGGACTCGTTTGTTTAAGCTGTGACTCTTGGTTTTTACGAGTTATGCACGTGTAGACTCTTGGGATTCTAAAATTTTAAAAGAAAACTAATTAAAAAATAATGTGATTGATGGGATTTGAACTCTGATACTTTGGTTCAGCAGTGCAACGTCTTACCAATGAGCTACAAGCTCCTTCTTGCTGTTCAAAAGTAAATCAAACTTATAACTTGTGCTCAGACAAAATTACCCCTTTCTGTATTTTTGAAAAAATTGTACAGAAAGTTTAGGGTTGTTACAGACGCCAAAGACCAAAGCCCTCATCAAGAGGCCACCGAGCAGCTTCCCTGCTCGGTCCATCCTTGGCTGGTAATCTCTTACCCAATGACTCCAAGGACCAAAGCCCTCATCAAGAGGCCACCGAGCAGCTTCCCTGCTCGGTCCATCCTTGGCTGGTAATCTCTTACCCAACGACGCCAAGGACTAAAGCCCTCATCAAGAGGCCACCGAGCAGCTTTCCTGCTCGGTCCATCCTTGGCTGGTAATCTCTTACCCAACAACGCCAAGGATCAAAGCCCTCACCAAGAGGCCACCAAGCAGCAACCCTGCTCAGTCCATCCTCAGCAGGCTCCTCCATGCCCTCCCGCGCTAAGGATCAAAGTCCTCATCAAGAGGCAACCGAGCAGCAATCCTGCTCGGTCCATTCTTAGCCGGTAATCTCTTACCCAATGACGCCAAGGATCAAAGCCCTCATCAAGAGGCCACCGAGCAGCAACCCTGCTCGGTCCATCCTTAGCAGGCCACTCCATGCCCTCCCGCGCTAAGGATCAAAGCCCTCATCAAGAGGCAACCGAGCAGCAACCCTGCTCGGTCCGTCCTTGACTGGTAATCTCTTACCCAACGACGCCAAGGATCAAAGCCCTTATCAAGAGGCCACCGAGAAGCAACCCTGCTCGGTCCATCCTTAGCAGGCCACTCCATGCCTTCCCGTGCTAAGGATCAAAGCCCTCATCAAGAGGCAACCGAGTAGCAACCCTGCTAGGTCCATCCTTGGATGGTAATCTCTTACCCAACGACGCCAAGGATCAAAGCCCTCATCAAGAGGCCACCGAGCAGCAACCCTGCTCGGTCCATTCTTAGCAGGCCACTCCATGCCCTCCCGCGCTAAGGATCAAAGCCCTCATCAAAAGGCAACCGAGCAGCAACCCTGCTCGGTTCGTCCTTGGCTGGTAATCTCTTACCCAACGACGCCAAGGATCAAAGCCCTCATCAAGACGCCACCGAGCAGCAGCCCTGCTTGGTCCATCCTTAGCAGGCCACTCCATGCCCTCCCGCGCTAAGGATCAAAGCCCTCATCAAGAGGCAACCGAGCAGCAACCCTGCTCGATCCATCCTTGGCTGGTAATCTCTTACCCAACGACGCTAAGGATCAAAGCCCTCATCAAGAGGCCACAGAGTAGCAATCCTGCTCGGTCCATCCTTAGCAGGCCACTCCATGCCTTCCCGCGCTAAGGACCAAAGCCCTCATCAAGAGGCCACCGAGCAGCTTCTCTGCTCGGTCCATCCTTGACTGGTAATCTCTTACACAACGACGCCAAGGATCAAAGCCCTCATCAAGAGGCCACCAAGTAACAACCCTGCTCGGTCCATCCATAGCAGGCCACTCCATGCCCTCCCGCCCTAAGGATCAAAGCCCTCATCAAGAGGCAATCGAGCAGCAACCCTGCTTGGTCCATCTTTGGCTGGTAATTTCTTACCAAACGATGCCAAGGATCAAAGCCCTCATAAAGAGTCTACCAAGCAGCAACCCTGCTCGGTCCATCCTTAGCAGGCCACTCCATGCCCTCCCGCGCTAAGGATCAAAACCCTCATCAAGAGGCAACCGAGCAGCAACCCTGCTCGGTTCGTCCTTGGCTGGTAATCTCTTACCCAACGATGCCAAGGATCAAGAGGCCACCGAGCAGCAACCCTGCTCGGTCTATCCTTAGCAGGCCACTCCATGCCCTCCCGCGCTAAGGATCAAAGCCCTCATTAAGAGGCAACCGAGCAGCAACCCTGCTCGGTCCATCCTTGGCTGTTAATCACTTACCCAACGAGGCCAAGGATCAAAGCCCTCATCAAGAGGCAACAGAGCAGCTTTCCTGCTCGGTCCATCCTTGGATGGTAATCTCTTACCCAACAACGCCAAGAATCAAAACCCTCATCAAGGGGCCATCGAGCAGCTTCCCTGCTCAACTTCCTGCACATCTTTACTAAGCGATCCCCACCTCGACTTCGGGACCATGGAGATACCGACCTTACACCGGTCTTTGCGCACTCAGCAAATGGTTGAATTCAACTCGACGGGCGATCTCTAGATGAGAAACCGATCTCCGACCTAACGCGTCATGAAAGCAGTACCGCGTAAATAAAAATTTTACCACAAACAAAGGGAAAATATGTACTCAAAGAACACTGCAAAAAGATTTTATTCACAAAGCCGGAAGTCTTTATAGAGGTATTATGGGCTCCCGAGCCATACAAAAACGCCCGAGGGCCTACAAAATTTCAGCGCAAAAGAAAATAAGGAGGCGAGAAGATTCAGGCCTCGGAGCCGGGGAGAACCTTGATGAGCTCCGCATCCACCACCACAACCGGGGTGGCGTCTTGAAGGTCGGCGACCATCGTAGGAGCCTCGGTGCTGGGAGCCGGGGCAACCGACTTTTCCCCAACGCTCCCACCAGGGGCCTCTCCCCTGCAGCGCTTCCGGGGGCATTCCCCTACACCTCATCCTCGATGGGGTACTCACCCCGGAGCTCGCCGTCAGGGAACTCCGGCATCAGGGCCTTGACGGCGTCGAGGGCCTCATGCCAAACGAGGGCAGCGGCTTGAGCCAGGTCGGCGTAGAACTGGTCCGACTTCTGGTAGTTCTCTACTACCTTCGACGCTCGGAGGTCGCCACGCCTCGCTCCTTCCTTCGCCGCCTCTCTTTCCCTCCGGAGGGTGCTCGTCGTCTTCTTCAGGGTGGCGACAAGAACCCTGAAATCTTCCAGCTTAGCCTCGGCGGCTCGGGCGGCCTCTCGGCAGCTGGCAATCTCCCGATCCTTGGCCGCCGCCCGGTCTTCGAGAGCAGAGACCCTCTCCATCGCCGCTTGCACCTCCAGCCTGGAGCTCTCCTCCCGCGAGGAGAGCTTGCCCGCGGCCTACATCGCCGGGGCAATTTCCTCGTCCTCTATGTTGACGACAAGGGCGCAGTGCTGGAGGACCTGAAGAAAACAATGGATGGTCAAAAAGAGAAAGGGGGAACCCAATCTTGCGAACAAAAACACTGAATAAAGACCCGAGTGAGGTGCGAACACTGACCTGCACGGCCTCCTGGGCAATGGCCGCCATTTGGGCCCGGAGGGTCCCCCGAGGGATTCTGCCCCCGACCAACCTTTCCATCTCCGAGAGCAGGCTGTTGGGGACGGAAAGCCCCGATGACACCTCGAAATGAAGCTCCCCTTCATCCACGATGATCGGGGAAGCCAGGGAGCGAGGCATCGTCCTATGGTACCTATTGAGGAGAGACGCAGGGGAACCAGTCTCACCTCCCACCTCCAAATCCCGGGGCTCCTGCTCCCGAGCGTGTTTTCGGCTTGGCGCATGGCTGGACTCCCGGGCCCGGGACGCGCTTGAGCTCCTAGCTGGAGCGGCTGCCGGTGGAGCCGGAGCCGGTGACGAACGAGAGGGACCGACACCTCCGGCCTTCTTCCCCTTCTTCTGTTCGACTAGGGTTGTCCGGAATTTACCTAGGTCCATGGGTCCTGCATAAGACGAAAATACAAAGGAGTCAGCAATACCAGAAAAAGTGGAAGATCACACGAGTCTAAACAGGTTGCCTAAAAACTCCCAACTTACCCGCAGGCTGAGCGGGGCTGAGCCCAGCCCAAATAAGGGCCTGCTCAGACAGCAGCACATCGGCCCGGGGGAGGGGCTCCCACTCCGACACCGCCACCGCGTCGGGATCATTCGCCTGCCTCAGCCGTAGGCATTCGACCCTGTGCCACTGGACGAGCACAGGCCAATCCTCACCCTCGGGAGGCCCAACAAACAGAAACTTCTTCTTCCATTCATGAATGGAAGAACGTAATACGAAAAACCCTAACCCGGCAACACCTCCCCGACGCTTTCTAAAAGAAATGTACACCCAGCTCGGCTCGTCCTTGCGAGTGCCGGGGTGGTTCTTGTAGCAGAGAAAGGAAAGGAGAAGGCTCAGACTGAAAGGGATCGCCCGCAATTTCAAACGGACCAGAAACCCGAGGAGAATCCTCCAAGAGTTCGGCACTAACTGGCCCGGGGCTAACTCAAATCAATTCAACGCCGCACTCACCTCGGGGAAGAAGGGCAGGCGCATCCCGGCCCAAAAGGCCTCCAGGTACAAGGCGATCTCCTTGCCCCGTACTTGGTCTGTCCTCTCCCCATCCCCGGCCAGACGAAGCGAGTAGCCGGGAGGGATATTGAAGCGAGCCTGAATGGTGGCAAGCTCATTCGCATGACTCAGTATGGAAGACGCGTCACGGACGCCCCTGACCTGCGCTCTGGGGACCACCCCCGTTGCATGACCCCGGGGAGCATGACTATCCCTAACTTCCCGGGGAGACTCCAACTCAGACAAGGAAGAGGAAGCTGCAGAGGACTCCCTAGACTCTACCCGGACTATTTCTACAGACTCCTCGGTAGAAGACATCTAACCCGATCAAAAGGATGAGTCCTCGGAGGAGAAAACGCAAGGAATCCGACCTAAGAAGAAGAGCGCCGAGCTAACACGTGAAGGGACGAGGAAATTATGGTGAGGTATGGACCCTGAGGAGGATCCCACCACTATTTATAGCAGCCGGCGTACACATCCTACGGCTCTGATCGTCTCCCGCCAAAACAACACTTCGCATTCAACGGCCATCGGGGCTCCACCTATCGCACGCGCATTGGGCGCGTCCCATCGGGCGCGAGAACACCAGCGGACAGTCGCGTCGGCCAACCAGCGCCAGGCACGTTGGCTGGCACTTCGACGAACGTACGCACGAATCGGCTTTCTCTTTAATGCAAGATCTCTCCCCTGATCCACTGACGTCACCAAGAAAATACAACTAACTGCCCGGAAATACGCACCGACGATATCTTCAAATAAGAACTTACCCCGGGTGATCGGTCAGACCACTCTCGACCCGACCCATGAATTGGTCGAGACAAGAGTGGGGGGGCTAATGATGATGCTCGATACCGGTGATTTCCCAAATCATGACACGTGGCAGATGACGTGTCCCAGAGCTTACAAGAAAGAATCAAGCTCGGTACGTTGGAAGCATACCTCGGGCCTCCGACCCAAGGGTGTGCCCGACCTTCGATGGCCTTCTAGGCCACTCCTACGATCACCTTACAGACAACCATCGGCTCGCCTCGGAGCCCTCCTGAACGCTGAGTTCCCTCAGCCCTCCAGCTCGCCTCTGAGCTATCGTATATCCAATATGCTTCGGCCTCCCACTCGTTCTCAAGCCTCCCGCCGAGCATATATTCCTCGATCTCATCAACCGACTCATAGCACTGATTACAGGCATCTCCGCCACGGCTCCGCGAATCTCGCCAGACGTGAGATATCCGTTGCCCATGATCCCACGTTCCACGCCACCGCGTTCCCCCATTAACGAGCATATCTCATCATTAATGGGTAATCCCTTCTTTCACGCGAGCGTGACGCCAGGGGCGTAACGGCCGGCGTGAATCTCGCGTCCGCATGTCCATGGCTGCCACTATATAAACCCCTCTCCCAGACGACTAAGGTAAGCCAACTTGACCCTAATAGGCCGTTACTCTGCTAAAATACCTCAACTAACTTGATCGTCGGAGGGTCTTCGGTGGCACAACCACCCCGGGACTTCCTTGCATGCAGCTCGGCCTCAATCATATCAAGCCCATTGAGATCCACACGCATTGAGAGGCAACCCTCAAATCCAATCTCAGTCATCCATCGGCGCTCGCTGCAGATCAACAGAAGGTAACATCTGAAGGAGATCCAGAGATCCATCAAATACCTTATTTGATTCTTATTTGATGGGTCAATAATAAGTATACAATGTAAACAAATCAAAGTAAATTCAAATTCAGCATTTTCCTTGTTTGCTTAGATAATTTTCTTTTTCTTTATCGTATTTTGGCATAGGAAACAATTTATTTCGCTAAATTTGTAGTTAAATTAAAAGTATTTCTTTATACTTCTCTTTAATTCATTACCAAATAAAATAAAAGCCATATATTAGATACCATGTATGAACTCCTGTTGTATTATATAATATATTTTTTGCCCATACTATCATTCCGTATTATTGATCATTTGAAGAGGCATAAGTACTATACCAAATAACTTAAAGTGGGTTTCCGACAATTGTTTTCAAATAAAAAATAAATAAATTGCAAGCTGATAATTTATGTAATCCATTCGTCTAAAATTGCGGCAAACAAACCATAAAACTAAGATTTAAATTAGACAACAAATTATATTAAAATTTGACATTAATAATTCCATACCTTACCCCTTCAAACCAAACTTTGCCCATACTGTCCGTGCTAATTCGACTTCATGAAACATTCATACTATCTTCTTCATTGTTTTGTTTCCCCTTTTCCTTTCTCACAAGAAATTCATCTTCTTATCAGAACCATAATTATGTTCTAATTTGTTAGTTACTTTCTTTTTTCTTCTTGTTTGAATACGTCCCTTTCGAAAATCGAACAAGCAGCGTCTTATTAAGAATCGGATATTTTTATCACTCAAATATTTGATTTGTTTGCCGGTCGTTCGTACTCGAAGTAGCAATCAACAGCCGACATGTCACTTTAGGACAAACTTCTACATATGACTTTGTTGCATCTACTATAAATATCTATATCTATCATGTTGGGCTTACAAAAACACTGGACCACATTAAGGAGGAAGTTACTTCTTTGCTTTTTTTAACGGGTTGTATTTCCACTCGATTCTTTTTTTAAAATAAAATAGAAATATTAAATTTATTAATGTGTTTGCCTACTTTTTAATTTTAAACGGATAACATTTGGGGGGGGGGGGGGGGGGGGGGGAAGGTTAGATGGCTCAAAAATATCCAAAGTTCTCAGAGCTCAACACATGAATACCTAAGGTTATTTTCGGCACATAAATGCTTGATATTTCACGGTAGCACTTTGCTATCCAACGGTGTTGACAGAAAGCGTGAAACGGCCTTTTTACCTTCTTCTCTAATGTCCCATTGACTTTGTTGACCAAGTTAGAAAAACTCCTTTCCGTTTTCTCCACCGTCTCATTCAATTTTGAGTCTTGTCTAACCCTAACCTTAGAAGTTAAGCATCATCACCGAAGTAAGATTGAGCCTGAGAGACATGATTTTGGATATCGCTCAAGCAAACTTTTCCAAATTTTCAATTTAGCCTATTTCTAAACTTCAGCACAATCTTTTTGTGATGATCTATTACAGTAAAATTTGAGAAATATGAAGGTGAATTTGAATACTTGAGAAGCTTTTGAAGAACCCATTAGCGGAGAGAAGAGGCTAGGGTTTGGAGAATTTGAGATGAAGAAGACCTAACCCAGACGCGAGCAAAGTCTCATTTTAAAATATTAAACTTTCGTGTATTTTTATAAAAGAATGGGTTAAATTATAAATCATGTACACGCGGTGCAAAGTCTCATTTTAAAATATTAATAACTGCATGTGCATGACTCGTTTGTAGCGAGGTAGTAAGTACTGGTCGATTTACACGGAGTAGGTATTCACGTTAGAAGTTATTTAAGCAAGTTAAAGAAAGAGTGGTTTGAATATTGGGTTTTTGTCGCTTTAGCTAAAAATACCAAATTACAATAATACGGAATTATGGGAATACGAGATCACAGGAAATACGAGATTATGGGAATACGAGATTATGGAAAATTCTTAGGATTGGGATTGGTTGAATGAATCGTGACAAAAACGATCGATTCATATCCTTCTTTATCAATATAAGATAGCCGTTCGCAACTCATGAAACTGGGCATCATCAAGCTATTACAAGGGATAGCAAAATTGACTCTTCAACAATATTGAGTGGGCAATGAATAGTAAATGGAATTCACTTACCCTTAATATTGTAAAATGTGAAAATGGAAAGTATATTGTATATTCTAAAGAAAAAGCTATATACGAAATCAAACTTTATTTCAACAATTTCCAATTTTATGGTTAATTGTTTAATTAATTATACACTCTTATAATGTGAATTTGAAAGTATAAAACATGTGCTATGAGGAGGATGACGCGGGTGAGATCCGCGCCAAGATGTTACTTTCTGTTGATCTGACGACGACGGCGATGGACGGCTGAGATTTGATCTGGAGGCTGGCTCCTGAAGCGTGTGAATCTCTATGGGTTTGAGCTTGTTTGCGCCGAACTACCTGCAAGGAAGTCCCGGGATGGTTGTACCACCGAGGACCTTCCGACGGTCAAGTTAGAGAGGAAATCCGAGCAGAGTAACGACTTAGTGAGTAAAAACGGTTTACTTGAACCATCTGCAGAAGGGGTTTATATAGCGGTGGCAGCAGGCAAGGCAGGCGCGAGAATCACGCCGGTCGTTACGCTCCCGACGTCACGCCCGCGCGATGGGCGGGATCTCCCATTAATGGCGAGACAGGCTCGTTAATGGGGGATCATGATGGCATGGAACTTGGGATGTGGCCGGCGGATATCTCGCGCATGGCGAGATTCGCAGGATGGCGGTTGCGCCTGTGAGCAGTGCCATTGGTCGGTCGATGAGACCGAGGAAGATGACCTCGGCGGGAGAGCTCACGGATGAGCGGGAGAGCCGAGGTATCTTGGTTCTGTGGTAGCCCGGAGACGAGCTGTGGGGCCGAGGAGACCAATTGTGCTGGGGGCTCAGAGGTGAGCCAGCCCTTGCTTGTGGGACGGGCACAGGAGTGGTCTGGTCGGCCACTGTAGGTCCTTTCTAGCATTCCCTGGGACACGTCATCTGCCACGTGTCATGATCTGGGAGATCACCGACATCGAGCATCATCATTAGCCCCCCACTCTCGTCCCGACCAGCTGACGGGTCGGGTCGAGAGTGGTCTGCCGGGTCACTCGAGGTGAACTCCTTTTCGAATATATCGTTGGGCATGTCCCCGGATAATCTGTTGTATATTCTGGATGATACCAGCGAATCAGGGCGAGATCTTTGCATTAACGAGGGTGCGCCGGATCGTGCGTACTTTCGCTGAAGCGACAGGCCACGTGTCGGGCGCTGGTTGGCTGACGCGACAGGCCGCAGACTGACGGCGTCTGATGGGATACGGCCAGTGCGAGTGCGACAGGTGGAGCGATCGTGGTCGTCGAATGCGAAGAGTTGTTTTTCGCGGGATTCGATTGTCGCCGTTGGATGAGGACGCCGGTGGCTATAAATAGTGGTGGGGTCTGATTCAGGATCCCGCTCTCTTTATATTTTCCTCATTCTGAGTCTTATTAGCTCGGCGCTCTCCTCTTTAGGTCGGATCTCTGCGTCCCGAGAATTTCTTCCCATCAGGTTAGATGTATTCTTTTGAGGAGTCTGTAGATGTCGTAGGGGTAGATTCTAGGGGTTCTTCCCCTGAATTGGAGTCCTCCCGGAAAGTTAGGGTCGGATCCTCTTTCCGGGGTCGTGCGTCTGGGGCGGTTCCCAGAGCGGTGGTAGCGGACGCCCCTGGTGTGTCGTCCTCGGTGAGATATGAGAATGAGCTTGCCACCGCTCGGGCTCGTTTCCATATCCCTGTTCCCCGCCGGAAGACGCGACCGGGACGTTGGGACGTCGGAGCCTGAATTCCGAAGGCAGATGCTAATTGGTGCTATCCATCCACCTCTCCGAAGATACCAAGTTGATTTATGACACCATGTATCGAAGGTTTAGACAGATGTGGCCGATATAGCAGACTTCGTCAGATTCCCCCTCGTTTGAGGGGTTTTTGATTGTGGGGACGCTCTTCCCTGCAGGCGCAAGCCCCTGCAGTTAATTACGCTACCGCATCGCGGTAATCACTTTCTCCTTCTCCAGATAGTCACTTCGTGTCATGGGTTTTTGTTTTGTTTGTTGTTACCCGTGGATTGTATACGGAGACTAATTTATGTTATCGCCCGTAGGGCGTGGATTAGTCCAAATCCGTATTTTCTTATATTTGGGTTTGGGAGTTTGGTTTAAAGATACGTTAGTCTCATTTGAGACTAAGATCAACTTAAACGTTAGTTAAGGATACGTTAGTCTCATTTCAGACTAAGATCAACTTAACGGGATCGTTTAGTGTAATACCCGGTTCTTTTATAGGCCAATAGCCGTATTTTATTAAATAGGGGTCACTTACAAATTTACCTATTTGTATTTATAATTATTTTAAGTATTTAAACATCCTAATTCTTTTATTCTACTTTCCCTTCTTAAATCCATTTTTCCTAAAACTAATTCTAATACTTAAACCCTTTTCATTTTTCCCTAAACTAACCCAAAACCCCATTATCTATTTCTTTTATATTTTCCCATTCCTTAATCTTTGGCCGGCCCACTTCCATTCCCTTTACAATTAAATTAAACCACTAATTTTTCTCAGCCAGCCCATCCCATTTCCTTTCCCATACAAAATAATTTAGTTTCTCTTTTTAAATTAAAACCCAACACCCCTATGGCCCAGCAGCCCAAACCCACGCCCGCAGCAAACCTTACCCGACCCGACCCGCTTCATTTCCTTCTTCCTCACCCACGTAAAACTTTCCCTCTCGTTTTCTCTTTCTCCCCCACGTCGCCCACGACGCCGTTGCCCCACGTCCCCACGACCCCGGCCACGACTCCCTCGAGCTCCTCAACCTCTCCTCCTCAAACCCCTTTCTCCTCTCTCCCTCACACTCTCTCTCAAATTCTTCTCCCTCTACTCTCGGAAACCCACACCAAGCTCCCCTGCACCCATCTCGACCACCACCCGCACCTGAACCACCTCGCCGGCGAGCCCCCACTGCACCTCATTGACACCTTCACCTCAACAACCGCTGCCCCTCAACCGAGCACCCCTCACTCGAGCTCCAACTCTCTCGACACCCCTGCTCCGGCCACCTGCTGCACCGCCGTTGCCGACAAGCCGCCGCCTCCAGCACCAGAAACTTCACCGGCCGACCACCTCACCATTCCCCTCGAGCAACCCCCAGTGACCAGCTTGAACACCACCGACAACCAACTGCAAACCCATCTGAACTCCTTACACGCCCTCTGCCATCGGCTGCCACCTTCGCCGGAGCTCATTGGACCATCGCCGTCACCACTCCCTGCACCGCCACGTCGCTGCAGATCGTCGCCAGCAACACTGAGCCTCCAACTCCGACAAGCTCGAGCCAAGATCGAGACTTTTGTCACTGTTGTGCCGTGCTACGCGTGTGTCACGTTCGAACCATTACCGCTGTCGTGCGTTGTCAAAGCGTCTCCAGGCAAGTACCATACTTGCTGCATGCTATATTATATCCGTTACAATTCATAATACTATAAATTCCACGTTTACGTTTCGTAAAACCTTATATGACATAAGTGTTTGATGCAAGATCCAAATGAAAACCTTCATTTAATTTGACGGGACTCGATTGCATATTCTGTCCCGTGTGGCAATGAGCACTGTGTAGAAATTTTACTGGAAAATACAATTGTTAATGGCTTAAACGAACACCCCCAAATACACCCGTAAAAACTGGGAATTTCCCGCACCTGAAATTTGTTAAAATCACAATTAATTGTGTACATATTGAAATGATGCGTTCGTGGGGTCAAATCGAAGACGACTCGACGACCTGTAATCCTATACAAGTTCTTAATTGTTTCTGTACTGATATTACGACAAGAATTGGTTCGGAGAGCGGCTCTAGACTGCAGTCCAGAGCAGCTCTGGTTGTTGTTTCCTGTCTCGTAATGCTTACTACCTTACTGCCTGAACTTGTATATTGCGGAACCCTACACTTATTGAAGATGAATCTGTTAGGTAAATAATGCAAGTGATTTCACCCCTTTATATCGTCGTTTACTATTTAAACTGCAATTTAAAAGATCGGGACGTGTAGCAGCCCCAAACAGAACCAGAACTGATACTCTAGTGTTAAACAGTGCATAACTTCTGACGTAGAGATGTGATTAAGAATACGTATAGTTCGTTAGAAACCTTATTGAAAACCCTAAATTTCATTCGACTGTAGATTTGCTAAATTCTGATCCCAACTGGGATTAAAATGCGTTGCGAAACGGACTTCCGATTCTGAAACCTGATTTCCAGCAGTGAACGCTTAAATGAAATGGCCATATCTAGTGATCCCGAAACCCGTTTGACGTGAAACCAAATTTGCTGGTTAGATAATCAAACATAATACTTATCCCCTGTTCATAGTTTCGCTAAATTGTGCATATCTGATTTATGAAGAATTATGCAAGTGGTAGGACATTGTTTGATGACATCTTAATCATGCCTTGAATACTGTTTTCTCATCACAATATATATATGTCATTGCATGGGTGACCTAGTGATCATGTGAATTACCCAGTGTTAGGTATTAGTGGTGATTGTGGCAAGTACGTTAGTGTTTGAGCATGAATGGATAAGTGAAAGTGACACGTACTTGTACACGATCAATGGACCTGATTGATTTATTGCATTGTCGACGTCTGTGGGACGTATATAAGTGTGACTATAATTGGTATGCGAGAATTATGGAAGCACTTGTATGGGTGTCACAGGTAAGGCACCAAACACTGTCCATTGATCTTGGGTATCAGTCGAGACATGCTTGATGGAGACCCTGTCTCCAGTTCTCGCGTAGACTCGTCATGGACCGGCTGGTATTTGGGTTTATGGTTGGCGTTTGATGTAGACCACGGAGTATGGGGTAGTTTGAGTATGAGTTCAACAGATTCTCGGGAGTCCCATGCCGGCACATAAGGAGATATATGGAGATATATAGGGATATCACTGATTATTATGAACGACTCGGGCTCGTGTTCCCTTGCCCTTGGGTGGGGGATACTCACGAGTGGTTGACTCTCACACTTGGACTAACGATAGGCTTAGCGACCTGTACAGTGAGACTTAGAGACTGATAGGGTTAGTGACATTGGCATGCATTGCTTACTGAATCAACACACCTGACATACTATTTTACTGCTTTACTGTTCACCTGCTCTATTAGACACCCGCATTGGCTACTTCATGTTCACATCTTTACTCTCTTGATTTACTGCTACATTTCATTATTATTACACGAGTTACTATTTGTACCCATATATATTGCCATCGCGTCGCTCTGACGACCTGAGTATGCATGCTCATAGTGAGGAGTGGATCTGTAACAACCCTGATTTCTTATACACTTTTTCTTATACAAAATTTTTCAAATATTTTTTTTAAAAATCCACAAAGGGGTATTTTAGCCTGAGCACAAGATTTAGGTAATTATTTTTGTTTTTAATTACAAGCTACAAGAATGAAATAACTCCATTTTTAGTGTACAAGAAATTACTTTAAAATTTAATGTATACTTGGAGTATTTATTCATGCTGCTATCAGTTTAAGTAATTAAAAACCACAATAATTACAAGAAAGAGCTTGTAGCTCATTGGTAATACCTTGCACTGCTGAACCAAGCCAACGGAGTTCAAATCTCATGCCCCATATTATTTTTGTATTTATTTTGTTTTATTTTTTTTGGAAGTCAACGGTAAAAAGGCCATAACTACCAAAATATGTACTGGACAACAAAAATTAAAAACACCAAGTTGTTCCTCAGGAAAACCCCCGGCCATTGGACCCTTGACTCGGCCCGACTCGGCGTCACCGGCCGGCGACTCGGCCAACTCGGTCCGGCGCCGCCGGCCGGACTTGGCCGGACGGCCGAGTCACCAACTGAGAAAAGTTGGCTCTTGACTTGGTCAACCCTCTTGGACACTTATTATACCTAGATCGGTTTTGATTTGGCCAATAAATCTCTTTTACTCCTAGGTTTAATGATTTTTAATGAATTTTTAATGTTTTTTATATTTTCTTTTAATATTTTTTATCCTAACCCCAACCCTAGCCTAGCCCTATATAAAGACCCCTACCCTCTACCATTTCACCTCACCACTCTAAGTCTACTCTCTCAAATTCTCGAGAACTCGGTATGAAGAGCAAGAAGCGAAGCGCTGCCGAAATCGACGACGGATTCCGGCGACCGGATCAGAACCTTCGCGACGCTTTCGACGAATCGGCAACAACCACATCCATTAGCTTCATTAGCTTGTCCAAACCGTAAGTCCCATCCCTTCTATCTCTCTTTTCTATAAGTGTAAAAATACGACTTTTTGGAACCCGACGGAAATCGGACAAACCGATTTCCGATTCGGTTTTTCTATAAATTTCCACTTGTCACCTAATACATATTATCTACCCATATTCATGTTGACTATTAATCACCCATAAACCAATTTAATCAAACTTTTTCACATGAAATGATAACTTCTTTGCAAAACCGTATTCTTTTCATAAAAATACCATGAAGTTCATTTTTCTTAGTTTAATCAATTACCTCACTCCTAAATATGTTTATCTTGATCACAAAACTTGTAGAACTCAATTTGAATGAAATTTCACACATAAAATGATAACGTTTTCGAATACCGTATTCTTGCGCTATAATACCTTTAAGTTTAACATAGCATGTTTTACCTTTAAACTTCACCAAAACTTAAAATAAATCACGAGGTAATGACCTACCTCTACACACACTCAATATAACCCTAATTGATAAATATCAAATCACAGAATACGAAATTACAGGACTTTTCACTAAAATACCCTAATCTTTATAATTTTTATTGAAAGCATTAAGTTGTAAACTTTTCTAAATAAAATCTTTTAATAAAATGAAAGCACGATTGGTCATGGACATCGATCGTTTATCTAAACTGTCTTGTGGTGTCTAGACAAGTGTGTCTAAGGCTAGTGGTTTTTAATTAGGCCCACGACTGTGGTTCCTTCCCACTTACCTGGCACTTACCTGGCCGCAATTGACGGTGAAGAGGCGATTCGAGCCTTCTAATGACTCATCGTTTAGACCTTAGAAGTAGGCTAGTTGGCTTAGGAAACCCTAACAACTAAAATACGGAAAACTAAACTCTTTTGCGGTCAATCCTTATATTTATAAAACCGTTTTCCTAAATGAGAAGTGTTTATAAAACCTAAACAAAGTGCCGCTACGACCCATTTTTGGGGAATCTGTTAGGGATAGTACGGTTCATCGTGCACCCGCAGGCTAGTAGTGCGAGATTCAGACCTCCGCAAGGAGCATTCGGTCTCGAAAGGTTTAAAATACGATATTTAAGGAAAATAAGACTTTCTCTAAATAAAATATTTATATAAAATTATTCATGTGTTAATATATATATATAATTATCATTTAAACACCTATTTTGTCATAATATAAAGTTTCCACATTTTTCTAAAAAAATTACAAGATTAAAAGTTACACTAAAATACCATGAATTTCAGATAAAACAATTAATACTTTGATTAGGATATATTCACTAGAATAACACAAATAAAATTCACATTCATTATAACAATAAAGACGATTATTAAATACTTGAGGTGTATTTTGAAACTATACAAAAGTATTTTTACATAAAACCCCCTCAAGTTTTACAAATTACAAAAAGGCCCCTAACTAATATTGGACTTCAAATTATCTTTCTTTTAGTCTGACTCGGGTTAGAGTCTGACTATTCCTGACTCGAATATGATTCAAGTCAACCTATATTCTTTTATACTCCAACCTAATTTGAATACATGAAACCCTGAATCCAGTTAACAATATATTCCTTGTGACTGAATAAACCATGGATATTCATCCATTATCCTGATATTCCATTTACCTGATTATACAGTTACAACATGCTTACTGATATCATGGTTTTGGTCAGTCACTCAATTTACATATTCCAATACTACAATACTGCTAAAACACTACGGGGTTTAAGGGGTAGATTGGTACGGAAGGTGTTAAAGGTGGCACGAGGTGGTCAGATTAAGACACCTAACCTGAATCCTATTGCTGTTGTACCGTGGCATAACGGTTCCTTGTATTTTCCTTTTGCCCTGATCTCTAGCATATAGAGATCCCCCTCGTATACACTGGCATCCTTCTGTACCAAGCAACAAACAACAGCGTTGCACAATGTTCCAAATATTCAACAATACAACACTTTAGAAAATATATATTGTTACTCTGTCATTCTCATTCTCCTTATTCTTTGGGACTTACCGAGCGACCTGTTCGCTGACGACATTCTATTCTTTCTTCTTTGAATGTCATCAGGTGCGTTGGACCAAGCTGAGATCGAGCCCACCGGTGAAGATTTGGAGCAGTTCCAGGAATACCCAGAGCTCTAGATACTGTACCTTGTTCTTTTCAGTTTATTTCAATTTCTGTTATGCCACTGTTTAGGCATTGCTTTTCATTCCAGTTGTATTTTCTTTTCATACATTGTACAAAGAATGTTATTAATAAAAGTTGCTGTTATTTCAATATCATTTGTCTCTTGTGATTATTTTATATTGCTTAGCTACGCTTAGCGTATGTACTTCTGAGTACATACGTAGCGGACCTCATCGCGTCCACTTCGCCGTACACTGGGAAGCGGGGCGTGACAGGATCTAGCTGGGACCAGGACCAAACGTACATCGCAGACATCTTGATCAGCTATCCAGAGCTATACTCTTTTGATCTCCATCAGGTTAGTTCTTTGTATTTATTTTGTTTCAGTTACTCTATTTCTCATTACCCGTGCATTGTTTACTGATTACCACATAAAACTAGAAGCTGAAGTGTGACTACGGAGAGATCTTACCTCGACCGTAGGAGCATGGCTGGCCTTGTCAACCCTTCGTATTCCGTATTTTGGAAAGCGGGGCGTGATATTTAGATCCGACAAAAGAGCATTTGGGCTCTATTGTTTAGTTTAGGGATATTGCGGTCGATTACCAGTTTAAGGACATGGTGGTCCAATGTTAGTTTAGGGACATCTCGGTCCAATGTTAGTTTAGAGACATCTCGGTCCATGGGTTTTAAAGGACCCCATAGTCCGAGGTTAAGGACATCATAGTCCATGGGTTTTAAAGGACCCCACAGTCCGAGATTAAGAACATCGTAGTCCGTTGGTTTAAAGAGACCCCACAGTCCGAGGTTAAGGACATCGTAGTCCATGGGTTTAAAGGAACCCCCACAGTCCGAGGTTAAGGACATCGTAGTCCATGGGTTTAAAAGGAACCCACGGTCCGAGATTAAGGACATCGTAGTCCATGGGCTTAAGGACCCCACAGTCCGTGAAATGTGTGGTTGTTGGGCCCCGTCACCTCTCTGAAGACGTTGAAAGATTACAACGATAAATATCAGAGGAGTAAAGAGATGTACCCTCGAACCAGTATAAGTTGGTTGAAAGATCTGTAGTCCAATTTGGGACTAAGATCTGTTAAATATTCATGAGCAGATGAGCTCAGTTCAATATAAGTTGAGAACTTATGGCCAATATTGGGCTAAGTCCAATAAGATTAAAATGTTTAACATTTTTATTGTTCTGGGCTGTTGAGCCTTTATTTGGGCTTGGCCCTTTTAATAATGCTGAGCATTAGAGCCTGACTTTTTTGTCTTGCATTGAATGCATAGCATTTATCAGAACAGTGTGTGCTCTGACAGTGTGCCACGTCGCGCGCCAGGCGCTTTGCGCCAATTAAAGAGCGCATTGCACTTCTTTCAAGTAGCGCACACAAAAAGGACACGTGTCGCACTTAGCGCTAAGCGCCAATTTATGAGCGCATTGCGCTTTCAATTCATGAGCGCGTTGCGCTAGTTTAGTGACGCACCAGTGAGTAACACGTGGCGCGCTTGGCGCTGAGCGCCAGCCCATGAGCGCAGTGCGCTGTTTCAGAAACGCAAAGCGCAAGTTGTGTCTACGGTTGACACGTGGCACATTTTGGCGCTGAGCGCCTGTCCAAGGAGCGCAGAAGCGCGGTTCATGAGTGCAAGGCACTTTTCAGTAGCGCAAAGCGCATTTGATCAAATTTATGATCAGAGAACAAGTTTATGTTCTTTTTAAAGGAAGTTTTGCCTCAAGATTCAAGAACAACAGTTCTTATTTTTGTAAGGGCTTTGCCTTTGTAGATCAATGATCTGTGAGTGAAGTAAATACTTCTTTTATTTTTATGATGAGATCTTTTGATCTCTTTTTTATAAAAGACCTTAGTCTTTTGTAGATCTGTGATCTTTTAGGAAGACAATTCTTCTGTTTTAATGAAAAATTTCATCTCTTTGTGCAAGAACCATTCTTTTTACCTTGAAGAAATGATCTTCTTTCAAGAACTTGCTCTCTTTCTTTTTGAGTTTTGTCAAAGTTTTTAGGGGGGTTTCTCTATATCAGACTTGAAGTCTTAGGGTCTTTATATAGGGCAAAATGATTTGTTAAATCAGTTGAAGAGATCTTTCTCTGATTGATTTGGGGATGTTTCCCCACCGTTGGATCTTTGATCCCAGGGCTTCTGTTTTACAGAAGGAAATCTTCTTATTTTTAACAAGATTGGAAAGATCTTTCCATAACAGAATTTTATTCTGATTAATTAATGATTTATCATTATTAGACCTTTTGATCTAACGGTAGGGAATTTTTTATTCCAGCGCTGGCGCACCCGTGCTTTGCATATAGTACGCTGCTCAGAGCGCAGCGCACTTTGCGCTAGCGCACCTACGTTTGACACGTGGCGCGCAGCACAGAGCGCAGCGCAACCTGCGCTAGCGCACCCGTGTTTGACACGTGGCACGCAGTGCGCCTAGCGCTGGATCTGAAGCGTTGCTTCAATTTTTTTGAATTTTGAATTTTAAAACAGAGCTTTGCTCTGATTGGGAGTGCGCTGCCTAGGGTGCAGTGCACCTGGCGCTAGCGTATCTGTGTTTGACACGTAGCGCCCAGCGCTCCTAGCGCTGAATCTGAAGCGTTGCTTCAATTTTTAAATTTTGAATTTCAAAACAGAGCTTTGCTCTGATTGGGGGAAACAATCCCTTCCGGCTACACGCTACGATTGGCCGAGGAAGGAGAGAGGGCAGATCAGGTACGGGGTAAAGAGATCGCCTTGTACTTGGAAGCCTTTTGGGCCGGACTGCGCCTGCCTTTCTCTCCCGAGGTTGTTGGAGTGCTAAATCACTTTGGGCTAGCCCCGGGCCAGCCTGTAACGAACTCCTAGAGGATTCTCCTTGGATTCCTGGTCCGCTTGAAGTTGCAGACGATCCCCTTCAATCTGTCCATCCTTGCCTCCTCCCTCATTGACAAAAGTCATCCCGGCACTCGCGCGGGCGACCCGAGGTGGGTTTACCTCTCCTTTAGGAAACAACGGGGGAGTGCATCCGGGTCGGGTGTCGTCATCTTGCCTTCTTCCATCCATGATTGGAAGAAGAAGTTTTTCTTCGTTGGGACGCCAGAGGGTGAGGACTGGCCCGTGCGCACCCAGTGGTCTGGGGATAGGTGCTGGCCAGGAAGTCCATCCAACGATCCCGACACGGTGAGGGTGGCGGGGTGGGAACCTATTCCCCGGGTTGACGTGCTGCTTTCTGAGCGGGCCCTTAGTTGGGCCAGGCTCATCCCCGCCCAGTTCGTCGGTAAGTTAGGAGCTTGTAGGTGGTCTGTTAGGCTTTCGTTTGTTTTCATTTTTGTTTGTGTTGCTAATTCCATTGTATTTTGTGTTGTGCAGAACCCATGGACTTGAGCCACCTCCGAGCAGCCATGCGCAAGCCGAAGAAGGGATCGAAGGCTGGTGGTGCCAGCTCTTCTCGTCCGACGTCTGTCTCGGTTCCCCCGACAGCCGTCCCACCCCAGCGTTCGAGCGCGGGCCATGCCCCGGAGCCCAGCCAGGCGCCGAGCCGAAAGCGGGTTCGGGGACCGGAGGCCCAGGCTTCGGAGGTAGAGACCGGCTCTCCACCGTCGTCTCTCAAGCGGTTCCCCCGAACGGTTCCGCGGACTCCGGCCTCCCCGATCTTGGTGGACGAAGGGGAGCTCCGCTTTGAGGTGCCCTCGGGGATCTCCGTCGCTGACGGCTTGCTGGCCGACATGGAAAGGTCGGCCGGGGGAAAGGTCCCTCGGGGGACTCTCAAGGCTCAAAAGGCGGCCATCACCCAAGAGGCCGTGCAAATTAGTGCTCGCTCCTTACTCGATTTTTCATTCAGCGTCTCATCATTCGCGAGATTTGGTGCCCCCTTTCCTTTCTGACCCTCTTCTAATTTCTTCAGGTCCTCCAGCACGTCGCCCTTGTCGTCCATATGGAGGAAGAGGAAATTGCTCCGGCGGTGCGTTTCGCGGGCGAGCTCTCCTCGCTGGAGGAGTGCTCAAAACGGGAGCTAGAGGCGGCGATGGCGAGGGTCGCTTCCCTGAAGGGCGAGGTGGCGGCCGCGAAGCAGGAGGTGGCGGCCGCGAAGCAGGAGGCTGCCAGGTATCGCGAGGCCGCCGAGGCCAAGCTTCAGGACTCCAAAGTGCTCGTCGGCACCATGAAGAAGTCGGCGAGCGCCCTCCGGAAGGAGCTGGAGGCAGCGGTAGAGGGGGTGAAGCGGGCCGACCTCAGAGCGGCGAAGGCGGTGGAGAACTTCCAGAAGTCGGAACAATTTTACACCGTCCTAGCCTCGGCCACTACTGCCATCTAGCACGAGGCCCTTGATGCTGTCAAGGCTCGGATGCCGGAGTTCGCTGACGAAGAGCTCTGAGCCGAATATCCTCACGGGGATGATGAGCAGGGGGACGACCCCGGAGGAGAAGCCAGGGAAGAGATTCCTGGTGAGGGCGACGTCAAGGCTGATGTGATGGGCGTTGAGCCCCTAGGCGCCGCCCGAGCTGTGGTAGATGCTAAGCTTCCTAGGGTTGCGCCTGGCCCTGAGGCCTGAAGCCCCCTGTCTTCTTGTTTCTTTTCTTTTGTCGCACCGGGAATTTTGTAAGCCTCCGGGCATTTTGTAAGGCTGGGGAGACCACAATACCCTTATAAAAGCTTTGACTTTATGAACAAAAACTTTTTGTAGTGTTTGTGATCGTATTTTCCTTTGTCGGTAAACACTTGTATTTGTGCAGCACTGCCTTTGTGTTATGTTGGTTCTTCGTCTAGCGATTACGCGTCGAGTTGAATCTGTTCATTTGCCCAGTGTGCAAAGACCGGCGGGAAGACGGTATCTCCATGGCCCCGAAGTCGAGGTGGAGATCGCTCAGATATAGATAGACCGGATGCCTCTTGGTGAGGGCTTTGTTCTTTAGTCGTTGCAGGGTAGGAAGTTACCCGGTGGGGATTCACCGAGCAGGAAGGAACTCGGTGGACTCGCGAAGAGGGCTTCGGATCCTCGGCGTCTGACGGGCAGGAGATTGTCCGCTGGGGATGCGCCGAGCAGGGTAGCTACCCGGTGCCTCATGGTGAGGGCTTTGATCCCTGGTGTGTTGGGGTAGGGAACTACCAGCCAGGGGTAACCGAGTAAGGGCGGGCTCGGTTGCCTCTGTCGAGGGCATTTGATCCTTAGCACGGGAGGGGCCATAAGTGGCCTACTAAGGACGGGCCGAGCAGGGTAGCTGCCCGGTGCCTCATGGTGAGGGCTTTGATCCCTGATGTGTTGGGGTAGAGAGCTACCAGCCAGGGATAACCGAGTAAGGGCGGGCCCGGTTGCCTCTTTTGAGGGCTTTTAATCCTTAGCGCGGGAGGGGCCGTAAGTGGCCTACTAAGGATGGGTCGAGCAGGGTTACTGCCCGGTGCCTCTTGGCGAGGGCTTTGATCCTTAAGGATGGGCCGGGCGGGGTTGCTGCCCGGTGCCTCTTGGCGAGGGCTTTGATCCCTGGTGTGTTGGGGTAGGGAGCTACCAGCCAGGGATAACCGAGCAAAGGCGGGCCCGGTTGCCTCTTGCGAGGGATTTTTATCCTTAGCGCGGAAGGGGCTGTAAGTGTCCTACTAAGAATGGCCGAGCAGGGTTGCTGCCCGGTGCCTCTTGGCGAGGGCTTTGATCCTTAAGAATGGCCGCGCAGGGTTGCTGCCCAGTGCCTCTTGGCGAGGGCTTCGATCCCTGACGTTGTGGGGTAGGGAACTACCAGCCAGGGATAGCCGAGCAGGGTAGCCGCTCGGCTGCCTCTTGGTGAGGGCTTAGATCCCTGGCGTTGTGGGGTAGGGAGCTACCGGCCAGGGATAGCCGAGCAGGGTAGCTGCTCGGCTGCCTATTGGTGAGGGCTTTGATCCCTGGCGTTGCGTGGTAAGGAGCTACCAGCCAGGGTTAGCCGAGAAGGGTAGCCACTCGGCTGCCTCTTGGCGAGGGCTTAGATCCCCGGCGTTGCGTGGTAAGGAGCTACCGGCCAGAGATAGCCAAGCAGGGTAGCCGCTCGGCTGCCTCTTAGTGAGGGCTTTGATCCTTGACGTTGCGGGGTAGGGAGCTACCAGCCAGGGATAACTGAGTAGGGTAGCCGCTCGGCTACCTCTTGGTGAGGGCTTTGATCCCTGACGTTGTGGGGTAGGGGAGCTACCAGCCAGGGATAGCCGAGCGGGGTAGCCGCTTGACTGCCTCTTAGTAAAGGCTTATATCCTTGGCGCTGGAGGGGCCGTGGGAGACCTGCTAAGGATGGACCGAGCAGTGAAGCTGCTCAGTTGCCTCTTGGCGAGGGTTTTGATCCCTGGCGTTGTACGGTAGGGAACTACCAGTCAGGGATAGCCGAGCAGGGTAGCCGCTCGGCTGTCTCTTGGTGAGGGCTTTGATCACTGGCGTTGCGTGGTAGGGAGCTACCGGCCAGGGATAGCCGAGCAGGGTAGCCGCTCGGCTGCCTCTTGGCGAGGACTTAGATCCCCGGCATTGCGTGGTAGGGAGCTACCGGCCAGGGATAGCCGAGCAGGGTAGCCGCTCGGCTGCCTCTTGGTGAGGCTTTAATCCCTGGCATTGTATGGTAAAGAGTTACCAGCCAGGGATAGCCGAGCAGGGTAGCCGCTCGGCAGCCTCTTGGTGAAGGTTTTGATCCCTGGCGTTGTGGGGTAAGGGAGCTACCAGCCAGGGATAGCCAAGCAGGCTACCCTGCTCGGTTGCGTGACGTGGGAGTTATCTTGGAAGCTCGTTCCTGCGGTGAACGCATCCAAATAGTCCTTCGGGTCAGATTTATCGTCGAAGAGAGAAACCTTTGGGGGCTTGTTGCGGGAGGAGACGTGGACAGCGAGCAGTTCCTCAGTGAATGGCTTAGTGAGCGAGTCGACGGTGTATTTAGCCCCGTCGCCCGAGCAGTGACCTTCCCGATGCATGCCCTCGATCTTCTTCTCGAGGGCGTCGAGTCGGCCATGGTATCCCGACGATTCGGCACATTCTGATCCCCGGCCTCTGCTGTTGGAGACCTGCGTCTGGGAGCATCCCCAGTTCCTCTCAATAAGGTTCCTCAAATCCTCCAGCGAGGTGGTCTTCGAGCCGCCGTGGCGAGTCCCGTCCGCACGACCCCGTCGAGGGAGGGGGTGTTGGTCATGCCTGGAAATAGGCGAGTTGACCGACATCTCATCGGGGGAAAGGGTTGCGAAGAGGCTCGCGGCGAAGTGCTCTGGCGACGGACCTCGGCGTTGAACTGTGGGGCGCCCAGTGAGTCACGGAAGGTATTGGCCCGAGAGATCTGCGGCCATGGGAGGTAGCGAGGCGGTGGTCGGCAGTGCCGACGCGTGTGGAGTCTTTTCTCCCCCTGTAGAGGTCCCGGTCTTGAGGCGGAGGAGCGGCGACCTGGGGAACTTGCACTGCCATTTGGACACGGATGAGCGCCTCCACGACAGACGGGGGTCGGTCTATCTGGACGGCAAGGGTGTTGATGGCATTCGGCGGGGGAGGTTCTTCCACGCCTTCGTTGAGGGGGAGGCGGCGGCTGTTGCTGGGACCATCGTAATGATCGCTCGCCATTAGATTAAGATCTGAAGATGAACTTTTGTTTTTGTGGAATCAAAGAGTTCCCACAGACGGCGCCAGCTGACGCGGGTGAGATTCGCGCCAAGATGTTACCTTCCGTTGATCTGACGGCGACGGCGATGGACGGTTGAGATTTGATCTGGAGGCTGACTCCTGAAGCGTATGGATCTCAATGGGTTTGGGGTTGTTTGCGCCGAGCTACCTGCAAGGAAGTCCCGGGGTGGTTGTACTACCGAGGACCCTCCGACGGTCAAGTTAGAAAGGAAATCCGAGCAGAGTAACGGCTTAGTGAGTAAAAATGGTTTACTTGAACCGTCTGCAGAAGGGGTTTATATAGCAGTGGCAGCAAGCAAGGCAGGCGCGAGAATCACGCCGGTCGTTACGCTCCCGACGTCACACCCGCGCGATGGGCGGAATCTCTCATTAATGGCGAGACAGGCTCGTTAATGGGGGATCGTGATGGCGTGGAACGTGGGATGTGGCCGGCGGATATCTCGCGCATGGCGAGATTCGCAGGATGGCAGTTGCGCCTATGAGCGGTGTCGTCGGTCGGTCAATGAGACCGAGGAAGATGACCTCGGAGGGAGAGCTCGCGGATGAGCGGGAGAGCCGAGATTTCTTGGTTTTGTGGTAACCCAGAGACGAGCTGTGAGGCCGAGAAGGCCAATTGTGCTGGAGGCTCGGAGGTGAACCAGCGCTTGCTTGTGGGACGGACACAGGAGTGGTCTGGTCGGCCACTGTAGGTCCTTTCTTGCATGCCCTGGGACACGTCATCTGCCACGTGTCATGATCTGAGAGATCACCAATATCAAGCATCATCGGAGGATAAACCTACTATACAATCTATATGTTTTATCAAACATTTATTCAACATTTATCGGACATATGCTTAAATTCAATTTAAGCTCATAAAATAAAGATAATTAGAACGAAATTCTTGCAAAAATCATTGTTAGCAAGTATAGGGTATATGATATGGTTGATATGCAACCATCAAGTGCAAAATACCGTATCAAGCAATTTATCAAATACATTACAAAAACAACCCTCTGATATTAAAATTAAGCTTCATGATCAAGAAGAGATGGATGAAAGTTTATTCATTCATCATCCATCCTCCCCTCATCGAAACAATGAACTACTCATAAATCATTATAAAACACATCAAACACTTATTAGAGAAATATACATAAAAAAAACCAAGAATAATAGAGCAAGAATTTAAAGAGAAGAATTGATACTAAATGACGCGACCTGGATCGTGCCAAGATGTTACCTTCCATTGATCTGCTGATTGCGGCGACGGGTGGCTGAGATTGGATCTGGAGGCTGTCGCTCCTGAAGCGTGTGGATCTCAATGGGTATGAGGTTGTGGTTGTCGAGCTATCTGCAAGGAAGTCCCGGGGTAGTTGTACCACCGAGGACCCTCCAACGATCAAGTTAGACTAGAAATCCGAGCAGAGCAACGGTTTAGTGGAGTAGAAATGGCTTACTTGAACCGTCTAAAGAAGGAGTTTATATAGCGGTGGCAGCAGGCGAGGCAGGCGCGAGAATCACGCCGGCCGTTACACTCCCGACGTCACGCCCGCGTGATGAGCGGGACCTCCCGTTAATAGAGAGACAGGCTCGTTAATGGGGGATCGTGGTGGCGTAGAACGTGGGATGTGCCCGGTGGAGATCTCACGCATGGCGAGATTCACGGGATGGCGGTTACGCCTGCAAGTGGTGCTATTGGTCGGTCGATGAGACCGAGGAAGATGACCTCGGCGGGAGAGCTCTCGGAGGAGCGGGAGAGCCGAGGTATCTTGGTTCTGCTCGAGCCCGGAGGCGAGCTGAGAGGGCCGAGGAGGCTCGGGTCTGTGATAGCTCGGAGACGAGCTGTGAGACCGAGGAGGCCAATTGTGCTGGGGGCTCAGAGGTGAGCCAGCATTTGCTTATAGGACGGGCACAGGAGTGGTCTGGTCGGCCAC
The DNA here is from genome assembly GCA_030015575.1 of Agapanthus africanus. NCBI lineage: Eukaryota > Viridiplantae > Streptophyta > Magnoliopsida > Asparagales > Amaryllidaceae > Agapanthus > Agapanthus africanus. The sequence goes on along the minus strand of CM057351.1, from coordinate 363,914,987 downwards.
TGTAGGTCCTTTGTTGTGAGCCTTAGGACACGTCATCTGCCACGTGTCCTGATCTGGGAGATCACTGATATCGAGCATCATCATTATCCCCCCACTCTCATCCCGACCAGCTGACGGGTCGGGTCGAGAGTGGTTTGCCGGATCACGCGAGGTGAGCTCATTTCTAAAGATACCGTCGGGCATGTCTCTAGGCAATTGGTTGTCTTCTCTGGATGAGGCCAGCGAATCAGGGTGAGATCCTTTGCATTAATGAGGGTGCGTTGGATCGTGTGCACTTTTTATGAAGCGACAGACCACGTGTCGGGTGCCGGTTGGCTGATGTGACGTGCCGCAGGCTTCTGGCATCCGATGGGACGCCGCCAATGCGCTTGCGACAGATGGGATGATCGTGGCCGTCGAGTGTACTGAATCGTTTTGGCGGGAGTCGACCGTCGCCACTGGATGAGGACGCCGGTAACATAAATAGGGAGGAGGCCTGATGTAGGATCTTTCTCTCTTCACATTTTTCTCGTTCTGAATCTTATTTGCTCGGCGCTCTCCTTTTACGTCGGATCTTGCGTTTTCTCTTCTCGAGAACTTCTTCCTATCAGGTTAGATGTCTTGTTTCGAGGAGTCTGTAGATGTCGTAGGGGTAGATTCTAGGGATTCTTCCCCTGGGTTGGAGCCTCTTCGGGAAGTTGGGGTCAGATCCTCTTCCCGAGGGGGCGCGTCTAGGGCGGTTCCCGGAGCGGTGGCTGCGGACGCTCCTGGTGCGTCGTCCTCAGTGAGATATAAGGACGAGATTGTCACCGCTCGGGCTCGTTTCCATATTCCTTCTGGCTACACGCTACGATTGGCCGAAGAAGGAGAGAGGGCAGTTCAGGTGAGGGGTAGAGAGATCACCTTGTACCTGGAAGCCCTTTGGGCCGGAATGCGCCTGCCTTTCTCTCCCGAGGTTGTAGCTGCATTAAATTACTTTGGATTAGCCCCGGGCCAGCTAGTGCCAAACTCCTGGAGTATTCTCCTTGGGTTTCTGGTCCGGCTGAAGCTGCAGATGATCCCCTTTAGTCTGTCCGTCCTTACCTCCTCTCTCATTTACAAAAGTAAACCCGGAACTGGCGCGAGCGACCCGAGGTGGGTTTACCTCTCCTTTAGGAAGCAACGGGGGAGTGTAGCCGGGTCAGGAGTTGTCGTCTTGCCTTCTTCCATCCATGATTGGAAGAAGAAGTTTTTCTTCGTCGGGCCACCATAGGGTGAGGACTGGCCCGTACCCATCCACTGGTCTAGGGATAGGTGCTGGCAGGGAGATCCGTCCAATGACCCCGACGCTGTGAGGGTGGCGGGGTGGGGGCCTATTCCCCGGGCCAACGTGCTGCTTTCTGAGCGGGCCCTTAGTTGGGCCGGGCTCAGCCCCGCCCAGTTTGTCGGTAACTTAGGCTTATGTTTGTTTCTGTTTCTGTTTGTGTCGCTGATTCCATTATATCTTATCTTGTGCAGAAACCATGGACGTGGACCTCCTCCGAGCAGCCATGCGCAAGCCGAAGAAAGGGTCGAAGGCTGGAGGGGTTAGCTCTTCTCGTCAGACGCCGGTCCCGGCTCCCCCCGTAGCTGTCCCGCCTTAGCGCTCGAGTGCGGGTCGCACCCCGGAGCCCGGCCAGGCGCCGAGCAGAAAAAAGTCCCGGGGAAAGGATGCCCAAGCTTCGGAGGTGGAGACGAGCTCCTCACCGTCGTCTCTCAAGAGGTTCCGCCGAACAGTTCCGCGGACTCCAGCCTCTCTGATCTTGGTGGATGAGGGGGAGCTCCGCTTTGAGGTGCCCTCGGGGCTCTCCGTCGCTGACAGCTTGCTGCACGACATGGAGAGGTCGGCCGGGGGCCAGATCCATGGGGGGACGCTGAAGGCACAAATGATGTCCATCGCCCAAGAGGTCGTGCAGGTAAGTGCTCATACATCGTCTCATCACTTATGAAATTTGGTGCCCCTTTTTCTTCCTGACCCTCCTCCGATTTCTTCAGGTCCTCCAGCACGTCGCTATCGTCGCCCGTATGGAGGAGGAGGAGATAGCCTCGGCGATGCGAGCCGCGGGCGAGCTCTCCTCGCTGGGGGAGAGCTCGAAATGGGAGCTGTAGGGTCGCTGCCCTTGAGGGCGAGGCGGCGGCCGCGAGGTAGGAAGCGGCGGACGCGACGCAGGAGGTGGCGGCCTCGAAGCAGGAAGTTGCCAGGTTCCGTGAGGCCGCCCAGGCTGCTGAGGCCGAGCTTCGGGACTCCAGGATACTTGTCGGCACTGTGAGGAAGTCCGTGAGCACCCTCCGGAAGGAGTTGGAGGCTGCGGGAGAGGCGGCGAAGCGAGCAGACCTCGAGGCGGCGAAGCGAGCAGACCTCAAAGCGGCGAAGGCGGTGGAGAACTTTTAGAAGTCGGAACAGTTCTACACTGTCCTAGCCTCGGCCACCACCATCATCTGGCACGAGGCCCTCGACACCGTCAAGGCTCGGATGTCAGAGTTCGCTGACGAAGAGCTCCGAGCCGAATATCTTCGAGGGGATGACGAGCAGGACGATGGCCCCGGGAAGATACCCGGCGAGGGCGACGCCGAGGCTCTTATGGTGGGCGCTGGGCTTCCCGAGGTTGCGCTCGGCCCTGAAGCCCCTTGTCTTCATGCTTTTTTCTTCTTTTTGTTGCCTCGGGTATTTTGTAGGCCTTCGGGCATTTTTGTAAGGCTGGGGAGCCTACAGTACCCTTGTAAAAGCTTTGACTTTATGAATAAAGATTTTTTGTTTTCGCAGTAGTGTTTGTGCTTGTACTTCCTTTTGTTGGTAGACAATTGTATTCGCACAGTACTGCTTTTATGTTCGGCATGTTCCTCATCTAGCGATTACTCGTCAACCTGAATCTGATCACTTGCCGAGTGTGCGAGGACCGGCGGGAAGACGGTATCTCCATGGTCCCGAAGTCGAAGTAGAGATCGCTAAGACGTTGATAGACCGGATGCCTCTTGTTGAGTTCATGTTCATTAGTTGTTGGAGGGGCCGTGAGTGGCCTACTAAGGATGGCGCCGAGCAGGGTAGCTGCTCGGTGCCTCATGGCGAGGGCATAGATCCTTAGTTGTTGGAGATGGCTGTAACTGGCCAACTAAGGATGGTGCCGAGCGGGGTAACTGCTCGGTGCCTCTTGGCGAGGGCTTTGATCCCTGGTTTGTTGGGGTAGGGAGCTACCAGCCAGGGATAACCAAGCAAGGGCGGGTCCGGTTGCCTCTTGCGAGGGCTTTGATCCTTAGCACGGGAGGGGCCGTAAGTGGCCTACTAAGGATGGACGAGCAGGGTAGCTGCCTGGGGCCTCTTGGCGAGGGCTTTGATCCCTGGTTTGTTGGGGTAGTGTCACGACCCAAAATGTTAGCTCGCGACCAGCACTTAAATCATGTAACGTCTACAGGCGTAGCGTAATTCAAGTAAACTGAAACCCAGAAATCTAAACGTTTTGAAGAAATAAAGAGGCAAAGTTTTGAAATAAATGTATAGTAAATTATGTTTTGTCTTTTGAAAATTTGGGCAGCACCTCCCTTGTAAACACTAACCCCGAAAACGGGTACAACACAGAATATAATAAAGCATCCTCAAACGGGAGCAAATCACGCCCAACAGTGGAAACAACCACCACAAATATAAAAACAAGTATACGACGCCCAACGACAAAAATCAACACAAAAGATAAAGTAAAGCAAGACATCAACCCTAAAAGCGAACATAAAACCCATCGCTCAAGTCTCGCAACTACAAGTCTTCTAAATCTGCAACATATACAATTACTAGTTTCTGATTTGATGGAATGACTAGATACAATATGAATAATGAATACAAGAGGGGAACGATCCAACATGTAGCACCTACCACAAGAAAAATCACCCGAAAACAGCTGTGTGCTAGCAATGCCGCAACTGATCCATGCGGTCAACCTGCAAGAACTGTGGCACAACGGGGGTGAGTTGCCAACTCGTGAATAGAAAAAACATCACCAGGTAGAAATCGAAATAAACAACGATTCCTAGGTCAACTATATCATAAAGGTAATACTATGATATCTAGGATGACCGTATCTGCATATGTGCCAACACATAAATAACTGCCTATCAGCAAGTGGATATCATCCAACAATATAATCAATGCATGTATGCAGGTGGATCTCGTCCAACAATATAATCAATGCATGTATGCAGGTGGATCTCGTCCACGTGTCAACCACTGACACAACAACTCCTGCATGTAAATATCATAAAAACATATGCAGGTAAATATGAGAATATAAAACAACGTGTGTCCCTCGCGACACAACAAAATCATGGAAACCTGAGTGTCTAATCTCGACAATCGAAACATCATGAAACCCGTGTCTAGCATCAACACGTAAATCCTCATGCCTCAGGCGCCGTCCCCATGACTGGCCCTGATATCATGTCTGTACATCACTCCGGTTGGTATCCCCATGATAACCGCCGAGTCCAAATACTATCACCGGTAGGTACTTGCCCAGCCTTCCAGGCTCATCGCCATCACCTGCGACTTCTTGCCGAGGGGAACCGTACCGAGCTCCACCATGTACTCGCACACGGCCCACTCCAACTCCTCTCATCGGGTATATATCACAAATCTCATAACCGAGAAATCTCATGGTGGACGCACTGAAATATCATATCAAGAGAAACCGGGTTTTCAAACAATAAATAGTTTCTTGAAACACCCCCACAGTTCTCAAATCCATAAATCACATGAAATCCATATCTCAATGAGTAAATCCATGAAAAACTGATATATGCAACATAAAACAACAATATGAGCATATTAAGGGTAAACCGCTCTTTTAAATGAATCCAGTTTTAAAATATATCATGCGGTTCCCAAATCCTCCGAAATCAAGTGCAACATCATATGAGATGCACATGTAACTATAGCAAGATATAAGTATCCACATGTAAGCAAGTATGTATGATGCATTTCATAAGCGAAATAGTACAATAATCAGTGTCTCAATATCACATGTCAATATAATACCACTTAGGGGTATATGCAGGTATAGCAAGATATGTGGGTGTACATGTCAGTATGTATGCATGATGTGCATGTAGCTGTAGCAGGGTATGCAACATATAATAGGATGTAAGCATGTCCGTATATCTCATGCAACGTGGAACAGTGATATGAATATAGCAAGTATATCATAGCATGATGTAGCAATTCTTCTGTGTAGTGACATAGCAACTATCGATGATGAAGTGTGTGGGCCGGCAATCTGTGTATGTGCAACATACGCATCATCGATAATGGTGTAGGTGTACTAGCATAAAATACATCGTCAACTAAATGCTATAAGGTATACGTGTCTACAATATATATTTGAGTCGGTGAATCTATCAATCGGCATCCAGCCTCACAACATCGCGTACTGTATAATCCATCGTACAGCATCCTCTAAATAAGGGTATGGATAAATCAATAAGTAAAACTCATCGCGTACGGTAATCTAACATACTGCGGCATTAAACAAATAGGGATCCTATCAACCTATACAATATCGGGGTACGGATCTAAGTCTCGTACGACATATCACTCAAAATGCAAAACATTATCCATACAAATATACCTATCTCTCAGATCACGTCCATGTCAATCTCGTATCAGGGGACCCACAAGGGTATCAACAATCTCATATTGACTCGAAATCCATATAACGACATATCACACTAAGTCATCATATCACATCGTATACTTGTTCATCATACTAATATCTCGCATCACAATAATATAAACTTCACACTTCTTCTCTTTTAATTCGTACTTATCACACTATCATTTCATATTCTCATATGTCAATATGTTCATTAGTATTAACTTCTATCATATTATCGTTTGTAAATCCTACAATCATGTCCGTCGCATATCATTTATCAGGATAAAATAATCAAACGATATTCCATATCAATATTTGCGGGGGTGCTATACGCCATCCACCCGACTTCCCCCGTAGAGATAAATCTACTCACCTGCTAAACTCCTCGTTTAGCCGTAGTCGATGCGCTTCGTCATCTCGAAATCCACGCCAAAGTAGCTACAATCAATATGAATTCGCAATGCTATTAACATCAAATTCCGAAATCAAAAAACGGCACGCGGTGCGCTCATAGGTTAGAACCTATAGCCTACGCATGCAAAACAACCAAACAACCCTCTTCGTTGACGTAAAAACGTCCAACGCCCAAATACAATATCTAGTCGCAAAACCAAGAAATCCAAATACCGGAAAACATATCCAAAACCATCACTAGGGTCGCTATACATGAAAACTGCCACGCCAAAAATCCAATCGCACCAAAACTCATTCACAACACAAAAATTATCGTAGATAAAAATATATACATCATCACCATGTCCATTAAAACCCGCGTCTAATTTTTACCAAAAACCTAGTAAGCAGTTTATATCATTTTAGCTCATTTTAACACAAAACTAGAGGTTTTAAACAATCTAGTGATCACAATCATCACAAAGCGGCTTAATTAAGTCATCCAAACCTTTACTACCATTTTAATCCCACCCAAATAGGATTTAGAAAAACTTAGTTTGCTAAAAACTCAGTTTGCTAAAAACTCAATTAGACAAATTAGGAATTTTAACAAATATCATTCTCACAAATTGTTTAATTTTTCCAAATCTACACTTCATGATTAAACATTTAACACATCAAAACCCTAACTAGTAAACTGTAAAGTGGTTTAAGAAATTATACCGATCGATCCGTGTCCTTCGGTCTTTAGCTATCATTCCACGCTCCTCGGGACATCTCCGATCTCCGGTCTTCTCGTCGAAGTGGCACCACGTCAACGAGTCTTTATACGGGCTTCCGCTTCAAACTGAAACAACTCGGACATGAAGTTTGCCAACCGACATGTCCAAGATTGAACTAGAGAGTGTGTAGAATAATATGTCTCAAGGCACCCAAGCCATTGGGTGGAGGTAAATTGAAGTTGCCTTTTTGGGTGAAGAAATGAGCTTGGAATTTTACAAAATGAATCATTCTCCTCATCAAAGAGGCTCGGCCAAGAAGTGAGGGGCTGCCAAATTTGGGGTCGGCCAAATAGTGAGGAGGGTGAGCACAACAAAGCAAAGTGGTGACCATATCCTTTTTCAATCACAAATATCTAAAGGAAATATCCTTAAGTGAACAAATGAAATTAATGCAAAGGATGAGTCATTAAAAACACCTCACCATACTAGAACACTCTAAACAATGACTCACCCATCCAAAACAATCCCACACTCAAGAATAGAATTCGGCCAAGATGCATGAATGAAGGAAATAGTAGCCAAAAAATGATACGCTCACATTAACCTTTAATTTATATTTATATCATTTTACGAAAACCCCCAAATTCGCAAATCGGTGGTTTTTGCAAAATATATTATTTTAATATTAAATTCCAAAAATAATATTTTATATTTTCTGAAATGTTACAATCTTCCCCCTTTAAATAAATTCGGACCCCGAATTTAAAATTTAAACCCCCAATTTCTAAAACATTTCAATAATCAGCTCAAATCAACGGGGCTCCGAAATCACGGAAGATACAGAAATACCACAGCGCGTCATGTGCGCCTGAAAACGAGTACGAAACTCAAAAACGAACTCCGTCAAGCATTTCGCAAATTATCGGATTTGCACGCATCTCATCGGAGTCACAGAGGAGATACAGACCTCAAAATCCACTACCGAAATCCCCATATGCACAAATCAAATACTATAATAAATATATAGTACACATCCTTTTTGAAAAATCTCCAAAAACTGAAATAACATATGCAGAATCTTTTTCTGAATCGCCGTGTGATGTGTAGCTCACGGCACATATGACGGATGCTCATTTGTAAAGTAATAATATACTTTCATATAAGTTTTGCTCAAAATATACGTTCCGCCCTTTTTAAAATATCCCAAAAGGTTTTCTCTTGTAAATGCTCGTGTCACTCGCAGACACGTAAGAAATAGCGAGACTATAGCTCCTTTTTGAAAACCTCTTCGTAAACTTTTTATGCATGCAAAGTACTCAGGTACTATTCTCGGATCAATCCTGCTAGGGTACTACAAAGTATAGGGCATCATCATGAAAACAAAGTGCTCAAAAGCAATATCAGCCTCAAAAGGCGTGTCCAACCATCACGTGCGTCTGGTGCGCACGGAAATCAAATCCCAGTACAGGTGCCACAATATGCACAAAAGTAAGTCTAAGTGCAACGGGTGTGCACGAAAGTATCTGTCCAATGCAACTAGCGTGCACGACAATAACAACTAGTGCATCAAAAGTGCCCAAAAATCTCAATCCAGTGCAACTAACATGCACGAATGAAAATCCCAATCGAGTGCATCAAGTGTGCACAAAAAAAATCATATCACGCGCCCAACGTGCGCGAAGGTCCAAATCAAGTCCATCTGTCATGCACGAACGAAATCTAAATCAAGTGCATCCCACATGCACGAAATCTCACATCAAGTACACCTCACCCTAGGGTTCAAAGCGGTTCCATGATCATCACGTCGAGTTAGGGTTTCATTCTTCTAGAGGGTCCATAGAATCACTTGAATGTTCCTCCGAATACTTTAAACTTAAAAAAATGGGTTTTCTGACATTCGTTCAAACCTTTCAACTCCGCCTAGACGACATGTGAACACCCTCCGTCCGCATGCTAGACAATTGCCTCAATCCTCAAGGATAGACGATACATCAACGGTCATCTCTGGATCGGTCTACTCTAGACCTGAGAAAGACTCTCCACACTGGAAATCTTCAACTCAACAGGGCCTGCATCGGCACATCAAATCTGACGAATCACCTCCGTCTCTCAACTCAAGATAGACTAGCTATCGCCTGTCGCATCTCTGCCTGGAAGCTCCAGCGATTTCAGCTCGTAAGCTCTGAAAGCGACATCACATCAATCTCAGCAACAGCTGGGTCATCTGTCTGCACGGTCGATGACATCATAAATCTCTGAGGTATGGTGTACATCAACAGCCCTCTCACAGCAGGCAGCCTCTAACAATGGCGTGAACATCCGGTACAAAACCGCACACTCGTCTCAAACGAGAGGTCACAACACCACACTACATCGATACGTTCCCATGTCACCAGAAAACACGATGGCCAGTCCTCATCCAGGACGAGCTCGCCCTGACCGCATCACTACCAGTAGCTCAAACTGCGCTCAAACCATGGTGACAGGAACCTCAACCAAGTATCGACGAAAAAGATCAAAGTGATGAAATGAATCAACGGATCCAGAATGAATATATGATCATATGGAGGAACGGAATCGGTGAGAGTTTGATCATGTAAACGAATAGAATCAAGGATCTCAAATGGATGTATAATCAAGGAAAATAAGGAGAATCACCAGTCTCAAGATATGTACATCCTAAGCTTTCTTAAGTGGAGTATCGTATCGTAAATATGCCGCGGAACATACGTACGGTACGTCACTATACTCAAGCTACCTACTCCATCAATCAGGGTCAACCTATGAAACGAAAGTTCGGGTCTAACACCCCCTTGTTCCAGTCTAAGTTCCGTAAGGTCAAGCCTAGGTTCCAAAAAAAAATATACGCCCTAGACCCCACATAGTCAAACCTAAACTCGAACCAAGGTTAAACCTAGCGCTCTGATACCAACTTTGTCACGACCCAAAATATTAGCTCGCGACCAGCACTTAAATCATGCAATGTCTACAGGCGTAACATAATTCAAGTAAGCTGAAACCCAGAAATCTAAACCTTTTGAAGAAATAAAGAGATGAAGTTTTGAAATAAAGATATAGTAAATCATGTTTTGTCTTTTGAAAATTTGGGCAGCACCTCCCTTGTAAAAACTAACCCCGAAAACGGGTACAACACAGAATATAATAAAGCATCCCCAAACGGGAGCAAATCACGCCCAACAGCGGAAACTACCACCACAAGTATAAAAACAAGTATACGACGCCCAACAGCGAAGATCAACACAAAAGATAAAGTAAAGCAAGACATCAACCCCAAAAGCGAACATAAAACCCATCGCTCAAGTCTCGCAACTACAAGTCTTCTAAGTCTGCAACATATACAGTTACTAGTTTCTAATTTGATAGAGTGACTAGATACAATATGAATAATGAATACAAGAGGGGTACAATCCAACATTTACCACCTACCACAAGCAAAATCACCCGAAAACAGCTGTGTGCTAGCGATGCCGCAACTGATCCATGCGGTCAACCTGCCAGAACTGTGGCACAACGGGGGTGAGTTGCCAACTCGTGAATAGAAAAAATATCACCGGGTAGAAATCGAAATAAACAACGATTCCTAGGTCAACTATATCATAAAGGTAATACTATGATATCTAGGGTGGCCGTATCTGCATATGTGCCAACACATAAATAACTGCCTATCAGCAAGTGGATATCATCCAACAATATAATCAATGCATGTATGCAGGTGGATCTCGTCCAACAATATAATCAATGCATGTATGCAGGTGGATCTCGTCCACGTGTCAACCACTGACACAACAACTCCTGCATGTAAATATCATACAAACATATGCAGGTAAATATGAGGATATAAAACAACGTGTGTCCCTCGCGACACAACAAAATCATGGAAACATGAGTGTCTAACCTCGACACTCGAAACATCATGAAACTCGTGTCTAGCATCGACACGTAAATCTTCATGCCTCAGGCGTCGTCCCCACGACTGGCCCTGATGTCATGTCTGTACATCACTCCGGTCGGTATCCCCACGATAACCGCCGAGTCCAAATACTATCACCGGTAGGTACTTGCCCAGCCTTCCAGACTCATCGCCATCACCTGCGACTTCTTGCCGAGGGGAACCGTACCGGGCTCCACCATGTACCCGCACACAGCCCACTCCAACTCCTCGCATCGGGTATATATCACAAATCTCAGAACCGAGAAATCTCATGGTGGACGCACTGAAATATCATATCAAGAGAAACCGGGTTTTCAAACAATAAATAGTTTCTTAAAACACCCCCACGGTTCTCAAATCCATAAATCACATGAAATCCATATCTCAATGCGTAAATCCATGAAAAACTAATATATACAACATAAAACAACAATACGAGCATATTAAGGGAAAACCGCTCTCTTAAATGAATCCTGTTTTAAAATATATCATGCGGTTCCCAAATCCTCCGAAATCAAGTGCAGTATCATATGAGGTGTACATGTAACTATAGCAAGATAAAAGTATCCACATGTATGCAAGTATGTATGATGCATTTCATAAGCGAAATAGTACAATAATTAACGTCTCAATATCACATGTCAATACAATTGTAATACCCAGTTCCTTTTGTACGCCAATATCCGTATTTATATAAAGTGTTGCTTACAAAATTTGTTTATTTATATTTACATTTATTTTATTTATTTTAAAAGCCTAACCTATATTTTTACCCAATGATTTTCACTAAACAAAACTAACCCAAAGCCCAAGTCCACCTTTAACCTCACTTCTTTTCTTTCTAAATTTTTCTTAAGCCCAAGCCCAACAAGCCCAATGGTCCTTCACTTCTTTTTCCCAACAGATACCTTCTCAAATTTCAAAATAAACATATCCTCAGTTAGTATGATGTAATACCCAGTTTGTTTTGTAATCTATTTTCCGTTTTATTAACAATAAATTCTTTTAAAATATTTCTCGCAAATGATTTTTCCTATACTTTTCCTGTGACTCTAATTGCCAAATTCACTTTTCAAATTCCTTTAAAATCATAACAGAATTATTTCCCTCTCAATTTTCTTCAACTCCAATTAAACGCTCTTGATTACCCATTAAATCCCCCTTGATTTTTTTTAATTCTTTTAAATATTTCTCTCTCTCACTACTGTTACATTCTTTTGTTTTTTTCAAATTTTGAATCCCACAAAAAAAATGAAACCGAATATCCCCATTAACACTCATCAATCCCTATTATTATCTTTTAATTCGCTAATCTCTCTCTTTAAACACACACACACACACACACACACACACACTCTGTGACCCATCTCTATCTTTCTCTTTCCCCATTCTCTCTCTCCCATTAAAATCTCTCTCTCTCTCTCTCTCATTCCTTTAACAGTGAACACCCCCTCTCTTTAAAACACTCATTCTCTCTACAACCCACCACCGAGCTCGCTCTCTCGATGCCAACGAAGCCGCCGAACTCCCTTGCTGCACCCACTTCCTACCTCGTCGCCCCAAGCCGAGCCCTAAATCCTTCACCTTCTTCCTTTCTCCATTTCCCTCCACCTCTCTCAACATCAACACCCGAGCACCAAGCTCCACCCACAACCAACCTTCGACACCCTCACTGTCATGTCCCGAAAGTACAGAACATGACCGGCACTTAAACTACGAAACGTCTCGAGGCGTACGTAATCTAAGTAAGCCGAAAACCCAAAAATCCAAACCAAGAAAAGTAATAGAGTGAAGGAAAACCAATTTAAATCAAGTAGTTTTAATAGTATAAGCCGAATTATGCGTTTTTAAAAACATCAAATATTTCCTGAAAATTTCGGCAGAGTCTCCTTTGTAAATACTGGCTCCCAAACGGGATACAATATGAATAGTATACGAAATCAATAAAAGGCATCCCCAAACGGGAGCTAGCTCTTCGTCAATCAACGGTCACAACCACACAAGCAATATAATATACAATGCCAAGGGCGAGGATCAAAACTCAAAAGGAAACTCAAAACCACAAGAAATCCACAGAAATATAATGCGCGACTCTAAGGTCGAAAGAATAACATCACTGGTCTCTATCTCAAAATAAATACATGTTTGGTTGATGGAACTTCTAGATACAATAGAGTAATAATATACAAGATCATATGATGGGTACGATACCAATAAACCCACCTACTAGCAAGTCACCCGAAAGAAGCAGTGCCAGCAAAACCGTAATGAAACCTGTACGGCAAAACCTGCAAGAACTGTGGCACGACGTGGGTGAGTTGCCAACTCATGAGTAGAAAAACATCTACGAACAGAAATCGCATGAACAACGCAATCCTAGGTCAACAATCATAATATATCCTCAAATATATAACCAGCAGCCTATAACAATGGCTGGGGTAAAAGTCTAACCCAAGTGTAATCCCATATGCCCGTGTCAGTGCCTCAGGTAGCAATATATCATATAGATGATGTATGAATGCATGAAACAGAATGCATGTACTGAAGAAAACTGCTTTCATAAATTAGTGAGATTTCTGTATCTTTTTAAAAACGAGGTATCATAAATGAAATCAGCATAAACAGTGCCTAGTATCGACACAAAACAAATATCCACATATCTCGATATCTCTGTGTCGCAATCTCTGTACCTCAATATCTCAAATATCTCTGTATGTCTCAATCTCACTATCTAGGGCGCCGTCAGTCCAGACCGGCCCCTACCATCAATCTCAAGACCACGACGGTATCCTCCGGATATCCGACGCGTCGGGTAATTTCACCGGTCGGTAGTGCCCCCCTGCCAGGCTCAACGCCATCATCTGCGATCTTCTTGTCCCGGGGTACTGCACCGGGTCCACCATGTACCCGAAACGGTTCATCCATCTCCTCGAATCGGGTCTCGAAATCCATCAGCAAACTCATGGTAAACGACTCATACATCATGGGAAAACCGCACTTTTTATTTAAAAAGAGAGAAAAAGTTTATTTATGTTTTTGCGGTTTTCCTCCAAATCCAAGAAATCTCATGAAATCCGAATCCAAGTCATCAATAGCATGTAAACAGTGAATATAGAAATAAAAATCCATGAATACGGCATATCAATGAATAATAACATGCATGAAGTAGCAAGTAATAACTACAATATCTAAACTAGTATATAAGGCAAGTACACTAATATCATGTCTAAACTATTAGCTAACAATCTATGTCAATGAAATAGTATTTCTAAAGTGTTCGTGACATGGCAATTACCGATGAAGATGTGTGTGAGCCGGCAAGTAAGTGTACGTGGTACATACGCGTCATCGGTAATGGTGCTGGTGTCTTAACAGCATGATATCAACAATAGAATATGAATCATAATGTAAGCAGGCGATGCGGAGCGAACAACAATAATGAGCGGGAGCTAAATACTAGACACAAAGATAACAATCTATATTTAATATAAATCTAGTCTAACAACTACACTAAACTAAAGGGCTAAGCTAACTGGCTACTGAAGGTAAGGAAACCGCCTAACACCTGAGTCGATACATATATATATATATATATAGTCGGTGATCCCGCCACGATAATATCAAATCCGATACCATAGCTATAATCAAATATTCCCAAGTCAAGAGCGCGGATCAAACATCAATATATAGCTCGTACGTAAATCCGTCGTACGGCATCCCAAATCTGGGTACGGGTCAATATCAAATTATTCATCTGGTATTCTCTTTATCCAAGATCATAATCTGGGTACTGATCTACGTCTAGTACGATACTAATATCATCAATATAGTCATAATCTGACTGCTGATCTACAGCCTCATACAAACCGATATCATCATCATATATCGTCATAAAGAGGTATATATCGCCTAATGCGACCTATTATGAATATCTTAACATATCTTATCTCATATCACGATCACATGTCAACCATTCAATGTATAACGCTATTCACATGTATCGTCATCCCAAGATCCGCTATAACATCAGGACGTATCTCAAGTACGAATCCTGCCATATCACCGTTCTCGCGGTCTCAATCAAATCTTATCGACTCACCTCAAATCCTAAATACTATCCTCAAATCCAGTATGTGAACACATAGTCCCATACCCATGTGAACACATAACAATATAACCCCATATAAACATATATGAAAGAAGAATGTATGCAAGTATGGGTGTGTGTGTGTGTATGTGTGGTGCAACCACTACTCTAGGGTCTCGCAACACTAAACCTATCCAATCACACCTAAAATCTATCTTTATCATCAATAAACTCAACAATATATAATCAATATATATGTGTGTATACGTATTCGTATACATCACCACGAACTGCGGGGGTGCTATACGCCATCCACCCGACTTCTCCCCGTAGATATAAATCTACTCACCTGGTCCTCGCTCGCCGGTACCGACGTCGCTACGCGCTTGCTTGTCGTCTCGAAATCCACATGGGGTAACTACATATCATAACGCACCATATCGCATTAAAACCAAATTCAAAATCGAAACGGCATACGAAAATCAAATCGGCACGCGTATCGCGCATAGGTCAAAACCTATTGCCTACGCATGCAAGAATAGCCAAACCAACCCTCGATATCGATGTACAAACGTCAAACCATCGAGAAAAACCCAAACACACTCATTTGCGCATTCACGAACACTAATCATAATATAAAATAGGTTAAAATTCACAAAAAACCCAAACTCACTTTAAAAGCCATTTTTTCCGAAAATCTAGCAAGCAAAAATTACCCGTTTTAGTACAAAACTCGACGTTTTAACAAAACTAATGGCCATAAAGCTCACTAAACATCTTAATTAAGTCATACCAATGTTAATTAGATTTTAAACTTAACTCTTAATATCAATCTCAAAATTCTAGTTTGCAAACATAACCAATTTTAACAATTTTATAGCAAAAATGCACAAACGACAATCTAGGTTGGATTTGCATGATCTAAAGCATTGGACTAAAATTTAAAATGTTAATAAAGTCATGAAAAACCTAATCACATTTTTCTCTTAATCAAATTCATAGTTTACAAAAACCTAGTTTGTTAAAAAGCTTAAATTTGGACATTTTCAAGTAACAACTTGTAATTAACAACTAGATTAGTTTTAACAAGACTTAAGATGTTAATCCACATCACAAAACCAAGCACAATTCATCACAACCTAATTCCACAACAAAACCCTAATCTAATCCTTGTCTTGAAAACCCACATCTTTCAATTAAACCATAATTAAGCACCTAATAAGCTACATTAAGGAATTTAAACCAGAAATTTAACAATGGGTCAAAAGTTATACCTCACAAACCATGATCAAACTTGAAATCTAGACCTCCAATTTGAAATCCTTGCACCAAGATCCATGCTAAAAGAGATGGGGGGAAATGGGTAGGAGTCAGATTTGGATTTTAGTTTAGATTTTGATGAAAATTGGTGAATTTTTCTTGAGGGAAAATGAGGGAAGAAGAGGGAAGAGGGCTGCTGTTTTGGGGCCAGAAATTTCGGCCAGGAAATGTAGAGAAGGGTGAGGGAGGAGAGAGAGTGAGGTGGAGAAAGTGGGGAAAAAGTCAAAGTCCACCTTTGACTTCTATCATTTTCTTTTCTTTTCTTTTCTTTTCTTTTGCAAAACAAGTGGCGAAAATTGAGAGGGGGCTGCTGAATTCAGTCAAGGGGAAGGAAAAATGAGGGTGTGTGAGTGTGGGTATGGGTGTGGGGTGATGGAAAATGATAAATACTATACCCCAAACATCCATTTATACTAAATTCACTAATTAAGCCATTTTTCTTCGATATTTTCTAAACCGTTTTGGCAAACCATTTCGTTTCAAAAATAATATTTTACATGTAAGTTTAGTGTGTCATGAATTATAAAATTTGTATCAACCCATTCCAATTTGAAATTTTCCCTAATTAAATGTATTAGTGACGGCTTAAAATAATATTAAAATAATTAATTTCGGAAAAAATTTCAGAAAATTTGAAATTTCACCAGTGGCTCAATAAACACCAAATACTAGAAATTACATAGTTAGAATATGTATATTTAATTTTATAATAAAGATATTTGTATTTTGACTTTTTACAGGAAACCCCCTTTTTTTACCGATTTTCCGAAATTTCACCGAAACGATTTTCAAAACGTTACACTCACCTTCCTCTCTTTCCCCGACGTCTCTCCCTTCTCGAACCCACAGCCCTGCAACCTCGTCGCTTCGCCCTTCACCGCCCCCGACCTACTGCGCCCGACGAACACCTTGCCGGAACTTCGCTGTCGCCTCCTCACCGTCGTCGACTCCGCCTCCACCTCCTCGTCTCCCTCTCCCCAACACCAGTGCACACCAGTCGCCACTGCCGAGCTCAAAGCCGCACCAAGCTCAAACCGGGCCATTTGCTGGCCGTGCCGTGTGCTGCCCCGTCATCGTCGTGCCGTGCCGTGCCCGTCATTGTCATGCCGTGCCGTGCCCGTCATTGTCATGCCGTGCCGTTCATTGTCGTGAATCTAACAATCTCCTTCAGGCAAGTGGAACCTCCCCTTGCTAAATCATGCTATTAATATACCGGATAACCCAATGCTAATTAACTGTATACATGTGTCTGATGTGTGCGAGTAGTTGTAATCATGCGAATTATACTGGTGCCGTCATCGTTTAAAACTAATACGAGATTGATTGATTTTGAGTTTAGAACCGAAGGATATTTGTATAGATATATAGATTGAAATCTCGTGAAATTGTTCTGATAAGATGAGATACCGGTATAGCATGCAAAGTATTCGATATGAAACTCTAGATTGAAACCTACCTGAAATTGACGGAATTTGTGAATAATGGATTCCTTTACTTTTAACTAATGTCGTGTAGAAATTTGGATTCAAGATAATGTAGTTTCGCATAAGAAGTGATGTCCCCTAGAGGCAACGTCAAAACTGGAATTTACTGAACTTATCGCCGTATTAAATTCATAATGAATTTCCTATAAATCGTATCATGGCGTTCCAGGGCTCAAATCGAAGCCAACGGAATAATATACATCCCTATATAATTAGTTACTGTATATTAACAAGTTAAGCTAATGAATATGGGATAGAAATACGGCTCTAGACTGCAGTCCAAAGCAGTAATTTCTATCGATACCTGATTTGAGACACCTATACATCCCTATACACATATGAAAATACATGGGACCCCATATGGTCGCGTAGATAATTTGGTTATCTAACACCTGAATCTGGTCCCGTGTCGTTTCACCTTCGTTTGACATTTAATTCGTATTTTAGAATACTGTTGTGTCCTGCAGTTTTATGCAGTGACAGTTTGTACATATTGATATTAAACTGAACATATCTTCCCGTATACAGCTGATATCATTGATCCGTATAATACTTCGGAAACCTAACTATTAAACCTAAATATCATCCAACTGTAGTATCGCCTAATTATGATCCCAACTAGGATTAAAACGTGTTACGAAACGGACTTCCATTTCAGAAATTGGATTTCCAGCAGTGAACACTTAAAATGAAATGGCCATAACTAGCAAACCTGAAACCCGATTGACGTGAAACTAATTTTGATGAACAGATAATTAAATATACTGCTTACCTCCTTTATATTGTTCTGTTTAAATCTGCACGTATGATTTATAGTAAATTTTTCAAGTTGTACGACACTGGCTGCTGTATTTTATTTGTATCATGAATAATTGCATTCTCATCATATCATGTAACGGTATACCCTCATTGAATAGTGGTCACTGTTCCCCGCCGAAAGACGCGACCGGGATGTTCGGACGTCGGGGCCTGAATTCCGAGGGCAGATGCTAATTGGTGCTATCCGTCCACCTCTCCGAAGATGCCAAGTTGATTTATGACACCATGTATCGAAGGTTTAGACGGATGCGGCCGATGTAGCAGACTTCATCAGATTCCCCCTCATTTGAGGGGTTTTTGATTGTGGGGACGCTCTTCCCTGCAGACGCAAGTCCCTGCAGTTAATTATGCTACCGCATCGCGGTAACCACTTTCTGCTTCTCCAGATGGTCACTTCGTGTCGTGGGTGTTTGTTTTGTTTATGGTTGCCCGTGGATTGTATACGGAGACTAATTTATGTTGTCGCCCGTAGGGCATGGATTATTCCAATCCCGTATTTTCTTAGATTTGGATTTGGGGGTTGGGTTTAAGGATACGTTAGTCTCATTTGAGACTAAGATCAATTTAAACATTTGTTAAGGATACGTTAGTCTAATTTTAGACTAAGATCAACTTAACGGGATCGTTTAGATCCAACAAGAGAGTAATAGGGCTCTATTGTTTAGTTTAGTAACATTGCGGTCGATTAGTTTAAGGACATTACGGTCCATTATTAGTTTAAGGACATCTCGGTCCAATGTTAGTTTAAAGACATCACGGTCGAGGTTAAGGACATCATAGTCCGTGGGTTTAAGGACCCCACAGTCCAATGTTAGTTTAAAGACATCACGGTCGAGGTTAAGGACATCATAGTCCGTGAGTTTAAGGACCCCACAGTCCAATGTTTGTTTAAAGACATCACGGTCGAGGTTAAGGACATCATGGTCCATGAGTTTAAGGACCCCACAGTCCAGGTTAAGGACATCATAGTCCGTGAAATGTGTGGTTGTCGGGACCCGTCACCTCTCTGAAGACGTTGAAGGATTACAACGACAAATATCAGAGGAGTGAAGAGATGTACCCTTGAGCCGGAGTTGATTGGGTGATCTGTAGTCCAATTTGGAACTAAGATCCATTAATTAGAATATAAGCACATTGGCTCAGTTAAGTCTGAATTGAGGACTTATGGCCAACTTGGGCTAAATCCAATTAAGTTTGAAATATTGGCCCTTTGGACCATTAGACATTTGTCTGGGTTCAGCCCCTTAAGAATTTGAGGGCTCTGACAACTTTTTATCTTTGAATGGGCATTAAACATTATAGTTCTGGATTTTACTCAATTTTGAGCTTCAGTTGAAGGAGAGATTTTGCCTCTGGAAAATTAGCCAATTTGGCTAAAAGTAGTGTTAAACACTAGGGAACAGCAGTGTTAAACACTGAAAATAAAGCTCTCAAATTAGTGTTAAACACTAGAAAATAACAGTGTTAAACACTGGAAATAAGATTCTCAAAGTAGTGTTAAACACTAGAAATAAGATTCTCAAATTAGTGTTAAACACTAGAAGACAATCAGTGTTAAACACTGGAAATAAAGCTCTCGAATTAGTGTTAGACACTAAAGAAAAAGGCGTCACGTGGGGACACGTGAGGGCGCCCAGAGGTGGGGCCAGATCTCCTCGCTTTGTTCCGCAAATAAGTGTTAAACACTTTGTTCTTTGACCGTCACGTGTTGGCACGTGATGGAGCTTTGCGCCTTAATTATTCAAGCTTTTATCAATGGGTCACGTGGTAACACGTGAGAGCGCCCGAGTTAGATTCTGCCCTTGCTTTTATTCCTTTTGTTTAGGAGGTCACGTGGGAATACGTGAGACGTTGCCTCAGAGCTAATTCCCTCTCATTTTTGGGGATCTTTTCAGGGGTCACGTGGGGACACGTGACCTTAGTCTTTTGCGTGCATGGAGATCTTTCAAGTCCCTTTATTTCTTTAAGAATTAAATTTTTTGTAGGGTTAAACCCTAATGATGGTTTTAGAGGAATTAAATTCCTATGTATGTGAAAGAATTAAATTCTTATATAGAGTTAAACCCTAGTTCTGTCTTGAAGGAATTAAATTCCTATGATTTTGGGAGAATTGAATTCTCATGTAGGGTTAAACCCTAATTTTCTTTGGAGGAATTAAATTCCTATAAATTTAGGAGAATTAAATTCTCATATAGGGTTGAACCCTAGTTTTATCTTGGAGGAATTAAATTCCTATAATTTTGGGAGAATTAAATTCTCATATAGGGTTAAACCCTAGTTTTATTTTGAAAGGAATTAAATTCCTGTAAATTTGAGAGAATTAAATTCCCTAGTTTTGTCTATCTTGAAGGAATTAAATTCCTATAAATTTAGGAGAATTAAATTCTCATATAGGGTTGAACCCTAGTTTTATCTTTGGGAGAATTAAATTCTCTAAACTCAATTCTTCCTCTAAGTTTTGGATCTGCATGGCAGAATCTCAACCCGATAAGAATTAAATTCTCAACCTATGGGGAGATTTGCTTCTGCAGATTTTCAACTAGAGGAAGAACTAAGTTCTTTTTGCAGAAGAGTTAAACTCTTAGATTGAGAATTAAATTCTCTTTTTGAAGTTTTGATCTATTTCCTTTTCTCACCTAGGGTTTTTTTTCTTGAGAATTAAATTCTCCTCTCTCTTTTTTCTCTCTCTGTTCTTCTCCCAAAAAAAGTAGATCCCTTCTCTTTTCTTCTTGGCTCCTATTTATAGGAGAAAGAAAAGAATCAAATTGTTTAGTGAATCTTTCATTGAAAGATTTTGGTTGTTTTTGTAACCAACATGATCTTTTAGATCACTTAGTGAATTTTATTCACCATTGGATTTTTAATCCAAAAGATAATTTATCTGTTATTCTTGGTGAATTTTACAGAAATCTTTCCTTGTATAAAATCTTTCCATAAATTGGTGATTTTTAATCAGCATTGGATTTTTAATCCAACGGTGCTCCATTTTACAGAACACCATCCTTTTTGTTTGGAAAGTTTGTAAAGAAATATTTTTCCAGTTAGGGTTTTTGATTTCTCTTAATAAGAATTTAATTCTATTATTTCAGAGATTTTAGGATCCCACCACGTGTTGACACGTGACCCCCTCGATTAAGCATTTGACCAGAATTTAATTCTGTTGTTTTTAAAGAACTCAGGAATTATCACGTGTCAGCACGTGACCCTTGGCCACGTGTGAGCACGTGATGCCCCATTGGGGTTTTTGTTTGTTATTTTATTATACTTTTAATTCTTTTTTAGTGAGTTTAAGAGGCCTATCACGTGTGGGCACGTGACTCCTATTGATTAGAATTTAATTCTATTAGTTAAAGAGCCTAAGAACTCATCACGTGTCTGCATGTGGCCTTTGGTCACGTGTGGACACGTGATCCCCCATTGGGGTATTCCTGATTGCACTTTTAATTTTCTTCAGTGGGTTTTCAAAGGCCTGTCACATGATGGCACGTGGCCCCATTTAATTATTTATTTTATTCAGTGCCTACAGGCGTTGCCTGTAAATGGTCACGTGTGGGCACGTGATGCCCGGTCACGTATGGGCACGTGATGCCTCATAATTTTTGATCCCGGATGAATTATGAGGCCCATAATATATCAAATCGAAGGATTTTTCGAGATACTTTCGATACCATCAGAATTTAGCTATTTTTCATTCAGAAGTTTGTCAAAATACAGCCCGGAAAATACTGGTTCGCATTTTCTTAAGAGTATCGCTGCCATTTGATACCTTAGGCTCTTTGCGCAGAAATTTTTGGCGGGAATAGTCACATACATTGATAACCTAGTGATTGTGTTACATTACCCAGTGATAAGTATTAGTGATTAGATTGTGGCAAATACGTTAGTGTTAAAGCGTGAATGAATCAGTGAAGTGACACGTACTTATACACAATCAGCGAACCCAATCAATTTATTGCATTGTCGACGTCTATGGGACATATATATGTGTAACTATAACTGAAATGAAACGGTTATGGAGCACTTATATTAGTGTCATAGGTAAGGCGTCAAACATTGTCCATTTATCTTGGGTACCAGTCGAGACATGCTTGATGGAGATCCTGTCTTCAGTTCTCGCGTAGACTTGTCATGGACCGACTAGTGTTTGAGTTTATGGTCGGTGTTTGATGTAGACCTCGGGGTGTGGGGTAGTTTGAGTGTGAGTTCAACGGAATCTCGGGAGTCCTATTGCCGGCATATACCGTGATTTTGGGAGTTGTATGGATGGAGTTACTGATTATTATCGTGCGTGATTCGGGCCCGTGTTCCCTTGCCCCTGGGGCCCTACCCTTGGTTTAGGGATACTCCTGTGTGGTTGACTCTCACACTTGGACTGACGATAGATTTAGCGACCTGGAAAGTGAGACTTAGAGACTGATAGGGTTAGTGATATTGGTATGCATTAATACTGATTCGAAATACCTGCTTTATTGTTTACATGTGTTTACTTTTGCATTTATATATATTGCTATCGTATCGCTCTGACGACCTGAGTATGCATGCTCAGAGTGAGAAGGGGACTTAGCTCGGATCAGCACCTGATGTACCTTGAGGACATTGCGGACATCTAGATCAGCGACATCAGCGCTATCTTTCCTTTGACTCCATCTGGTTAGTTTATATCTGTTTTGATTTAGTGACTGCATTTCTCATTACCTGTGCATTGATTACTGATTACCACGTAAAGCTAGAAGCCGAAGTATGACTACGGCAGGATGTTTCCTCGACCGTAGGAGCATGGCTGGCCTTGTCAACCCCTCGTATTCCGTATTTTGGGAAGCGGGTCATGACAACAATACCACTTAGGGGTATATGCAGCTATAGCAAGATATGTGGGTGTACATGTCAGTATGTATGCATGATGTGTATGTAGCAGTAGCAGGGTATGCAACATATAACAGGATGTAAGCATGTGTGTATATCTCATGCAACGTGGAACAGTAATATGAACATAGCAAGTATATCATAGCATGATGTAGCAATTCTACAGTGTAGTGACATAGCAATTATCGATGATGAAGTGTGTGAGCCGGCAATCTGTGTATGTGCAACATACGCATCATCGATAATGGTGTAGGTGTACTAGCACAGATATATGTAATGTAATGAGAATAACATGATCGTCTCATAAAGTACATCGTCAACTATATGCTATAAGGTATACGTGTCTACAATATATATCCGAGTCGGTGAATCTATCAATCGGCATCCAGCCTCACAACATCACGTACGGTACAATCTATCGTACGGCATCCTCTAAACAAAGGTATGGATAAATCAACAAGGAAAACTCATCGCGTACGATAATCTAACGTACTACGGCATTAAACAAATAGGGATCCTATCAACCTATACAATATCGGGGTACGGATCTAAGTCTCGTACGGCATATCACTCAAAATGCAAAACATTATCCGTACAAATATACCATCTCTCAGGTCACATCCATGTCAATCTCGTATCAGGGGACCTACAAGGGTATCAACAATCTCATATCGACTCGAAATCCATATAACGACATATCACACTAAGTCATCATATCACATCGTATACTTGTTCATCACATTAATATCTCGCATCACAACAATATAAACATCACACTTATTCTCTTTTAATTCGTACTTATCATGATTCACTTATCATTTCATATTCTCATATGTCAATATGTTCATTAGCATCAACTTCTATCATATTATCGTTTGTAAATCCTACAATCATGTCCGTCGCATATCATTTATCAGGATAAAATAATCAAACGATATTCCATATCAATGTTTGCGGGGGTGCTATACGCCATCCACTCGACTTTCCCTATAGATATAAATCTACTCACCTGCTAAACTCCTCGTTTAGCCGTAGTCGATGCGCTTCGTCATCTCGAAATCCACGAGAAGGTACCTACAATCAATATGAATTCGCAATACTATTAACATCAAATTCCGAAATCCAAAAACGGCACGCGGTGCGCTCATAAGTTAGAACCTATAGGCTACGCATGCAAAACAACCAAACAACCCTCATTGTTGATATAAAAACGTCCAACGTCCAAATACAATATCCAGTCGCAAAACCAAGAAATCCAAATACCGGAAAATATAGCCAAAACCCTCACTAGGGTCGCTATACATGAAAACTGCCACGCCAAAAATCCAATCGCACCAAAACTCATTCACAACACAAAAATTATCGTAGATAAAAATATATACATCATCACCATGTCCATTAAAACTCACGTCTAATTTTTACCAAAAACCTAGTAAGCAGTTTATATCATTTTAGCTCATTTTAACACAAAGCTAGATGTTTTAAACAATCTAGTGATCACAATCATCACAAAGCGGCTTAATTAAGTCATCCAAACATTTACTACCATTTTAATCCCACCCAAATAGGATTTAGAAAAACTTAGTTTGCTAAAAACTCAATTAGACAAATTAAGAATTTTAAAAAATATCATTCACACAAATTGATTAAGTTTTCCAAATCTACACTTCATGATTAACCATTTAACACATCAAAACCCTAACTAGTAAACTGTAAAGTGGTTTAAGAAATTATACCGATCGATCCGTGTCCTTCGGTCTTTAGCTATCATTCCACGCTCCTCACGGTATCTCTAAACAATGACTCACCCATCCAAAACAATCCCACACTCAAGAATAGAATTCGGCCAAGATGCATGAATGAAGGAAATAGTGGCCAAAAAATGATACACTCACATTAACCTTTAATTTATATTTATATCATTTTACGAAAATGCCCAAATTCGCAAATTGGTAGTTTTTATAAAATATATTATTTTAATATTAAATTCCAAATATAATATTTTATATTTTCTTAAATGTTACATGTAGGGAGCTACCAACCAGGGATAACCGAACAAGGGAGGGTCCGGTTGCCTCTTGCGCGGGCTTTGATCCCTGGTTTGTTGGGGTAGGGAGCTACCAGCCAGGGATAACCGAGCAAGTGCGAGCCCGGTTGCCTCTTGCGAGGGCTTTGATCCTTAAGGACGGACCGAGCAGGGTTACTGCTCGGTGCCTTTTGGCGCGGGCTTTGATCCCTGGTTTGGTAGGGAGCTACCAGCCAGGGATAACCGAGCAAGGGCGGGCCCGGTTGTCTCTTGGCGAGGGCTTTGATCCCTTATTTGTTGGGGTAGGGAGCTACCAGCCAGGGATAACCGAGCAAGGGCGGGCCCGGATGCCTCTTTCGAGGACTTTTCATTCTTGGCGCGGGAGGGGCCGTAAGTGGCCTACTAAGGATGGCCGAGCAGGATTGCTGCCCGGTGCCTCTTGGCGAGGGCTTTTTGTCCTTAAGGATGGCCGACCAGGGTTGCTGCCCGGTGCCTCTTGAGAGGGCTTAGATCCCTGGCGTTGTGGGGTAGGGAAGCTACCGGCCAGGGATAGCCGAGCAGGGTAGCTACTGGGCTGCCTCTTCGTGAGGGCTTCGATCCCTGGCGTTGTGGGGTAGGGGAGCTACCAGCCAGGGATAGCCAAGCAGGATAGCTGCTGGGCTGCGTCTTCATGAGGGCTTTGGGGAGATGGACAGTCGCGATTGACACGTGCCACGAACGCGTGGAGGAGGCGAAACGCCAGAGCCGCGTTGTTTTGATTTCGCATCGAGCGGCGCCGTGTCTGCCGCGTGGCGGCACAGTTGCGGGCGATCGTTGAACTCCGGGGGCGTTGTGGGCTATAAAATGGAGAGATTGTTGATGACTCCTTTCCTCACACCCAAAACGTAAGAATGGAGGACTTCCCATTCACCATCCCCGAAATCATAAGCTTCGAGGACGTGTATCTCTATGATCAGTACTGCACTGATGACACGGTGCAGTTGGTGATAGGCCGGATCGAGGATCATTTCGGCCGATTGCTCCCCCGGCGCTCCTCCCTACTTCAGCTGTTGGTGTACTCCATCTGGAGGGCGTCGTCGGGGCTCTACAACCCCTTATCCGAGCAGCTGAAAGACGAGGCCGTTGGTAAGCTGAGGTCTCTGAGGCGTTTCGGCCTGATCTCTGCGAGCCGGCTCAATCGCTCGGAGGCGCTCGTCCTTGAGTGCTTCCACTTGAGGCTCGATGCCGACGCGAGCGGGGGTCATCGAAGGGAGAGGTTAGATACCGCGAGGGCTCGGCTGGCGGAAATATTTTCAGAGTACCACAAACAGTGCTCTCTGTACCCCACTCCCCCGCTGTTGTAATATATAATTTTATGTACGGCTGAGGAGCCTATAGTACCTTTTGAATGAATAAGATTCTTCTTCTTTTCTGCAATGCTTTATTGGTCCCTTTATTATATAAACAAAAGATCTCAAGAAAGAAGTACATTGCTCTGAAAAGAAAATACATGCCGGTAGATGTTCTTATTCGTGCAACTTGAGCCCCCCGGATGTCGGTTGGCATCTATGCCCGGCACAGGGTACCGAGCTTTGTGGGTACCAGGCGTATCCTCCGCTGACACTGCCATGATCTGGCCGATGGTCAGCTCGTCGGGAGGGGGACGCTGCTCCTGCTCGCGGTCAACTTGCCTGTAAATCCCCGTTTCCTTTCTAAATGAAGTTTCCCATTTTCTGAATTCTAGTAATTACCTTATTCTTGCCTTCGTATATTTTTAGTTGGTTGTTAAGGTTGATATTTAAACCCTATTTTTCCAACTCTTTTGGAATTATAGTCCAAACCCTAAAAGCTAAAACCCAAGATTTAAAACCAAAGCCGAAATAAACCAAAATGAGCAAAACACTTAACTTTAAACCAAATTTTAAACATTCAGCCCAACTTATATTTAAACCAAATCCCTTAAATATTTTAGTCTCAGCCCGTTTCCTTTTACCAAGCCCACACTTTTCTTCTAAATAAATTTCATTATAAATCTCCAGCCCGTTGCCTTTAATTTCCTTCAGCCCAATCAAAATATTTTTGGAATTGAGCCGGCCCGTTTCCTCACCTGCAGCCTACGAAATATTTAAAAAGGGAATCATTTTAAAAATTTAACCAAGCCCAAATTTCCCATCTTCCTCAACTCACCCCTCCACTGTTCCTATTCTTCAAAAATCCCAACGGTAACCTCCCCTAACTCGCGCGCGACCCGCCTCCTCCGCCGACGCTCACGCCTCACGCCCACGCTCCTGCCGTTACCCCCACGTTTTCAACCTCGTCTCCCTTATCTCCCTCACATCTCACTCCCCTCTCATTTTTTTTTCCAAAAATTCCTCATCTCTCTCTCTCGAAAACTCACGAACCCACCGCACTCGACTCCCTCCGACGACGGCGAACCTTCTCGTCGACCCCACCGTTCTCCCTCGCTCACTTCACTCCACCAACTGAGCTCCCTACACAACCACCTTCGCCTCCAGCCTCGCACACCCAACTCCCCTGCACACAACCCAATTGCAACCGAGCTCGGCCACCCTACACCCCTCGACGCCGGCGAACTCCCCACCACATCGCCGACCTCCCAACGACCTCTACCCCCTCAGCAGCATCACCATCACAACAATCCCCAGCCCCACTGCTTAACCTATTCCCCTCTCCAAAACTCCAAAACCCATTTTTCAAATCCACTGTGCGCATCACCGGAGCGACCATCGCCGACATCGTCGACCCCAGCAAGTCCCAGGCCAACCACTGAGCACCACCCTATACTTCCAGCAAGCACCAGACGACTCCGGGAACTCCGACGTCAAACACGTGTATCGAGTCAAGCTCGCGCGAATCCGTTACACGGCGTACGTCGCGCGTTCGTGACACCGCTGCAGCCGTGCGACCCCGAAACGTTTCCAGGTAAGTGTTTACTTGCTTCATGCTATAATAATAGTAATACAAACTTAAATAATCTCGTTTACGAATTTACCGATTCCCGATACGTATTGTGACCTAAGTGTTCGATGCTAGATCCGTATGGAAATAATAGTTCATTTTGACGGAAACTGATATTTTCTGTTGGCCCACTTGATGATAAATATAGTGTAGGAATCTCGCTGGAAAATACGATTGTTCGTGACAAAAATTGATACCCCCAGATATGCCATTAAAACTAGATTTTCCTCGTACCTGAAAACGAATAAAATCACCATAAATCATATACATACTGGAATGATGCGGTCGAGGGCTTAAATCGAAGCCGACTCGAAAAACTTTAAACCTATGTAAAATTTCGATGATCTCTGTTCTGTAACCGTGAAGATAATTAGATCGGAATGCGACTCTGGACTGCAGTCCAGAGCGTTTCTGATTATTGTGTTCTGTCCAAAGACCTACGTCACTGTGTTTCCTGAAATCGTACGTTACGGAACTTTACAGTAGATTAGAGATAATTCTGTTAGCTAAACAAAACAAGTGGTTTCATTCCGATTCATCGCCGTTTGCTATTTTAAACTATATTTAAAAGGGCAGAACGTATAACTGTTCAGAACAGATTCTGAAATGACATATTGAGGTTAAACTGTGTATAACTTTCAACGTACAGATGCGATTGAGGATCCGTCTGTTGCGTTGAATACTTTATTGAAAACCCTAGATTTCATTCAACTGTAACATTGCAGAATTCTGAGCCCAACTGGGTGAAATTCGTGGTGCGAAACGGACGTTCAGTTCTGAAACTGAATTTCCAGCCGCGAGCACTTAAAATGAAACAGCTATATCTTGAAAACCGGAATTCCGATTGAACTGAAACAAATTTTGATGAATTACTGACTGAGTGTTCTATATATCTTACTTACATCATTGTTGCTGAATTCTTAACATATTAATTTATGCAATTTATTTTAGTTCATGACATGCATGTTAATTCATAACATACAGAGCTTATTGGTAGCATACAATACATATATCATACCCTTTACCATACACTCAGTGTTAGTGCGTGTGGACATTGCATTATCGTGCGTGATAGATGTTGGTTTAGGAGTGACGAGTACACCAATGGAAAATGAATATTCGTGACAGTGATTGATACAGTGGACAGTGATGAAACCGTGTCATTGGTATACTTGTACACAACTAGATCAATACCATAAATAGTGTAAACCTGGGGGAAAAGGGGGGATCAAAGTGGAAAGAGTATCATATTTAGCGGGACCGTGTTTAGAGGATGATCATTCGAACCGTGATACTTATACGTGTAGGACAGGATCTAGCGATCCGGCCGACAGGGTTATGTCCCGGGAATGTGGGCCGTTGTCTCGGGTATGTACGAGACTCCTGTTAAACATGATCCTCCTTCCACTATGTGATTTCAAACATGACCTAGAGACCGATAGGGACACATAACATATTCTGCATCATATTGTGACATAGTGATTACTTGCATTATTCTCATACCAGTATTACCTCATTTACCTGTTTCATCTGATTATAATAATATTATTGTTGTGTCGCTCTGACGACCTGAGTATGCATGCTCAGATTCCGCGGGAGGACCAGCACAGGAGACGGATCTACCCTTCGAGTTCACAGAGATATAGTCTGGTGTACTCCCTATCTTTATTGCTTTTCTTAGAGTGATCGTGAGATTGAACTTGGTTAGTTATTGTTCTTATTATCTATAATTTGTGAACAATGGAATTTTAATGTAATAAATTAGTGATGTGATTCCTTTAATACTGTGCTTTATTTACTGATTACCATGTAGTGCTAGAAGCCGAAGTGTGACTACGACGGGATGATTCCTTGACCGTAAGAGCATGGCTGGCCTAGTCATTCCTCGTTTTCCGTATTTTGGGAAGCGGGGCGTGACATTGCGCTTGTCCCTTAGGTACGCTGCGAGGTGCCCCGAACGGATGAGCTCTTCAATATAGTCTCAGAGTTGTTTGCAGCTCTCCGTGGAGTGGCCTAGCGACCTGTCGAACCCGCATAGGGGCCCCGGGTTCGCTTTGAGGCCATTCGTGAGACCGGGGGAAGCTTGAAGAACCCCTCGCCCTTGGCCTTCTCTAGTAGCACCACCTGGGAGACGTTGAGCGGGGTGTACTCCTAGAATTTTGGGAGGTAGGGGTTTTGCCGCTCAGGTCCCCTTCTCTCTTCTCTTGCCCTCTTCTTTTGGTCGGATTGCTCGGCCCGGGGGAGATTTGCGTTCATCTCGGATTCGAGCTGGACCTCGCGCTCGGTCCAGGCCTTTACCTCGGCCATGGTCTTAGGTTGCGCTAAGGCAAAGGAGCGTAACCACTTCTTGTGCCTGAGACCAGACCTTAGAGCCATGATGACCGTCTCGTCCCGGTGCTCTGGGACCTCGAGAAGGGCGTTGTAGAAGCGGGCGACGTATACTTTGAACGTCTCCTTGTCCCCGCTCTTAATCGTGAAGAGATGGTCGACTGTGCGTTTCTGTCGCCTGTTCCCGACGAAGTGGCCGAGAAATTGTGTGGCCAGCTCGTCGAAAGTTGAGATCGAGCGCGGTTCGAGTCCTCGGAACCAGTCTCGCCCAGAGTGGATGAGAGTGGTCGGAAAAGCTCGGCACTGGGTGGCGTCGGAGTTGTCTTGGAAGCTCATTCCCGCGGTGAATGCATCCAAGTAGTCCTTCGGGTCAGATTTGCCGTCGAAGAGGGAGACCTTTGGGGGCTTGTTGCGGGAGGAGACGTGGACGGCGAGCAGCTCCTCGGTGAACGGTTTTGTGAGCGAGTCGACGGCGTACTTAGCCCCGTCGCTCGAACGGTGTCCTTCCCGGTGCATACCCTCGATCTTCTTCTCGAGGGAGTCGAGTCGGTAGTGGTATCCCGACGACTCGGCGCATTCAGATCCCCGGCCTCTGCTGTTGGAGTCCTACGTCTGGCTGCGGCTCCGGTTCCTCTCAATGAGGTTCCTTAGATCCCCCGGTGAGGTGGCCCTCGAGCCGCCGCGGCGAGTTCCGTCCGTGCAACCCCGTCGAGGGAGGGGGTGTCGGTCATGCCTGGTAACAGACGAGCTGATAGACATCTCCTCGGGAGGGACAGGCGCGCGGAGGATCTTGGGATGAGGTGCTCTGGCGACGGACCTCGGTGTCGAACTATGGGGTGCCCAGCGGGTCTCAGAACGTATCGGCCCGGGAGATCTGGGGCCGTGGGAGGTAGCGAGGCGGTGGTCAGCGGTGCCGACGCGAACAGAGTCCTCTCTCCCCCTGTTGGGGTCCTGGTTCTGAGGCGAGGGAGCGGCGACTTGGTGATCTCGCCCTGCCGTTTGGACGCGGATCAACGCCTCCACAACAGACGCGAATCGGTCTATCCGGCCGGTGAGGGTGTTGATGGCATTCGGCGGCGGAGGTTCGTCTGCGCCTCCGTTGAGGGGGAGGCGGCGGCTGGTGCTTGGATCGTCGTAATGATCGCTCGCCATTGGATTGAGATCGGAAAGTGAACTTTTGTTTTTGTGGAATCAAGGAGTTCCCACAGACGGCGCCAGCTGACGCGACCTGGATCGCGCCAAGATGTTACCTTCCGTTAATCTGCTGATGGCGGCGACGAGTGGTTGAGATTGGATCTGGAGTCTGTCACTCCTGAAGCGTGTGGATCTCAACGGGTTTGAGGTTGTGGTTGCCGAAGGAAGTCCCGGGGTGGTTGTACCACCAAGGACCCTCCGACGATCAAGTTAGACTAGACATCCGAGCAGAGTAACGGCTTAGTGGAGTAAAAATGACTTACTTGAACCGTCTGAAGAAGGGGCTTATATAGCGGTGGCAGTAGGCGAGGCAGGCGCGAGGATCACGCCGGCCGTTACGCTCAAGACGTCACGTCCGCGTGATGAGCGGGACCTCCCATTAATGGCGAGACAGGCTCGTTAACGGGGGATCGTGGTGGCGTGGAACGTGGGATGTGGCCGGCGGAGATCTTGCGCATGGCGAGATTCGCGGGATGGCAGTTACGCCTGCAAGCGGTGCTGTTGGTCGGTCGATGAGACCGAGGAAGATGACCTCGGCGGGAGAGCTCTCGGAGGAGCGGGAGAACCGAGGTATCTGGGTTTTGCTCGAGCCCGGAGGCGAGCTAAGAGGGCCGAGGAGGCTCGGGCCTGTGATAGCTCGGAGACGAGCTGTGAGGCCGAGGAGGCCAATTGTGCTGGGGGCTCGGAGGCGAGCCAGCGTTTGCTTGTAGGACGGGCACAGGAGTGGTATGGTCGGCCACTGTAGGTCCTTTTTTGTGAGCCCTGGAATACATCATCCGCCACATGTCCTGATCTGGAAGATCACCGATATCGAGCATCATCACTAAACCATACACAAACTTTGATCAAATGAAAGAAAAGAAAGCTTTATTGAATCTTGCACTTGAAATACACTCAAATATGAACTCAAAACCATCAACCCAATCTTGCAAGCACTGAAAATGAAGTTGCAAGATGGAATTGAAGGAGAGAATTCAAGTTTTTCGCACAAAATACTTAGCTAAACGGTAAGCTGCATATAAAAATTTACATACAATTTATGCTCAAAGATCTACTATAAATAGAGAATTGCTCACACAAAAATCACAAATCCATGGGAATGTAGGATCCACAAGTGTTGCATCCTCCAAATAGGCCAAATCATAGACAATATGGCCGCGAATTTGCAACCATTTTGAACTACATGGGCACAAATTTGCGGCCATAGTATGGAACTGCGGTTCCAAACTTTTTTGGTGTTCTTATGTGAATATTTGTAGCTCTACACAACTCCTAGAATTTGATAATTAAATCAGATTGCTCTCGAGTCCCGAAAGTCAAGTGTTACGGTTTTTTCGGTGTTTTCCTCACCTCACATCCATTTCCCTATTTTATGCATTGTGCAGTCTTCATGTTTTGGGCTGCCTCATTGTTGTCCCAGACATGAATAACTAGCACTTTTGGTTTGTCTCATGCACCCCTGCGTTGCACGTGATGGATTTGAGTGGCCGGAATCCATATTTTTGATCCTTTTGTTTGTCCATCGGCAGATCAAACCTGAATTTGCATAGAATGCGCGTGTTTTTCCTTGATTGCGATTCTTTCTCTTGAAAACATGTTTCTTGTACTTAATTGCAGACATCGGGTTAATAGCACTTGTTTATTCACAAATCGATATAGAATAGACAGTAATAAATATAATAAAACGTGATGAACATCTAACCTGAATCCTCTTCTTTTATTTGAGCTGCCAAGTGCAGGAGTGGGAGAAAAAAGCCACGTTCACGTGGGAATCTAAAATGAATTTTCTAACTCAAAGTTAACTGCGGGTAGCAAAATGGTAAGATCAAGAAACTTTGATATTTAAAAGCCAAAAATATATATTGAGTTTTTATGTGCTAAGACCAATAAACTTTCATGTGTTTATGAGCCATTTAGCCAAGATAAAATGGTTGCAACCGCAAGCCTTTTCCTCCAATAAGGAGGGATATGTATTGGAGAGGGTCATCATGGATTTGGAGTGACTGGGGTCATCATCCTTCTGCACCACGATGAGAAGTGAATCAAGAGTCTCATGCGTTAGTATTTTTTAGTATTTTCATATCTCTAATGTAATGCTCACCACAAGGGTGAGTAGCCTAGGACTTAGAATGGAAAGAGCCTTTATTCAAAAATGTAATTATTCTCGTATCTATAAGAAGACAAGAATAATATATTGGTATCTCAATGCTAGCTCATTTCTGAATCATAAGTAGCATCAGGGTCACTT
Organism: Agapanthus africanus; assembly: GCA_030015575.1. Lineage (NCBI taxonomy): Eukaryota > Viridiplantae > Streptophyta > Magnoliopsida > Asparagales > Amaryllidaceae > Agapanthus > Agapanthus africanus. Next base: position 363,880,957 of record CM057351.1, on the reverse strand, counting down.
CAAGTACAGAAATGGTTATGAAGTGGCTCTCCCTGTGAAAAGATATCACCAAAGATCCTAATAATTACCCCCCTATATCTGGTAGCAAGCTCTATAGGCCTCATTATTTCGAGGACTGGAATTGGAACTGACTTCAAACAAACAGCGCACTAGGAATCTTTTTATGCATGTAAAGTGTTTGATTTTTTTTTTGTTTGTTTCCTATTTTTTTCCCTTTTTTTTATGTACTTGCTTATAGAGTATTCGGACCTAAACATTTTGAAATCGGTTTGATCAAGGAAATTTGTATTATTTATAGGTTAAAATCCGACTCTTTAATTACATTTTTATGATCACGCTATTTGTTTTATTCTTCATGATTCAATACTCTTGTTTTATATTGTTGTTATTTGAGACTTTCTTCACCAAAAATATCAATTAAACGAAGGTATCCGTGCTTGGGGCTGTTGATTTATTATGTATTCCAGAAAAAATGGATAATACCAATCATTTTTCAAAAAATCATGAAGAGTTAATTTTTTATTGATCTAAAAGTAAAATTCTCTAATAAATCAGCGCATGCTATTATTTTTCGTTTTCGGAAAAAAAATGATAATATCAGTTTGTAACAACTCATTTTTGAAGCATCAAAAGGAAAAAGAGATGCCACCAACAAATTTATTTTGCAATAATCAACTCAAACTCGCTTTTGAAGCATCAAAGGAAAAAGGAGATGCCACCGACCAATTTATTTTATAGTAATTACGTCGAGCACCAAACAAATCGGATTATTTTGGCTACTGGTAATAGATCGGGCGGTGGAAATTAGGTCCCAAGTCATGTTCCAAGCCTGAGAGCCCTCGCTTACAACAAACAGCTCCTGCGCCAGTCACATCCCACAATCCCACAAGCCACGAAATCAAAAATAAAAATAAAAAATAAAAAATGCAATTTTAAATAAGACAATCCCCCAACGCTAGGAAAAAGCGAAGCAATATAAAAGGAAAAATAACAAATCATAAAGTTAATGGTCACTTCTGTTGCAATCCCCCAAAATTAAACAAGCATCATTATCATCATTCTAAACGTGCAGGCTCTGCACTCAAACCCCACTCAATTTTACAGAACCAGGCATTGAATTGTTCGCTGCAACAACATTAACATCTGACCCTGACCCTGACCATGATATTTGATTCCAAGAGCAAGAGAGACAAACCGCATCTCCTACAATTTTAAGCCCTCTTTGGAAATGGTTAAGCACGTGTTTTCGTAACGGAGTTAAGTCTTCTAAACTGGAGTTTCAAGAAGCTAAGCAAAAATGAACTCCTAATATTAAATTTGTCATGTCTGTTATTTATTTTGAAATGGAGATAGCTGCAGCTATCTCGACTTTAATTTGATTCTAGTTTTCTAAACTGTAATTTTCGGAACGCACATCTCAATACATTAACTGCTGTTTATTTTTGTATAGGATTTGAGACATGCACACCATAGTTTGCATCTCACCCAACTCCACACAAATAAAGATGCGATTTATCAGAATTCCATAAACCAAATTGTGCAAAAACAAGACTATAAGATCAAGTTTTGGCTACTTCCAAAATCCTGATTTCATGCAAGTATGCAAGTTAAAACGAAACAACGCGCAAGTTAAAACGAAACAACGGTTCAAACATGCAAACCGTTGTGTTGTAAAATTATGGTTTCACAAAATATAAGGTTAATTGGAAACAAGGTTTATGAAACCAACAAAAGCAAAAGACGCACAAACCCTGTGAGACTCCGGAACTATTGAAACCGTGATAGAGTAAATCTATTTTCGTTGCAAAATAAGATACGGGTCCAATTCCTGAAGTCTTTTAAACATGGGTTTTGGAAAACCGTGTCTCGTTGCCTAACCAGCCCTAGCTCTCTTTCCTTCAAACAAAAAAATAAAGAAAAAGTATAAAGCCATTACTTTCTGGTTCATAAAAGCTTTTTACTGTGTTGGTCTTACTCTCTTCTCTCTCTCTCCCTCAGGCACTCAAAAGCATGAGTGGATTTCGTATTGCAGTCCTAAAAAAGATAAAGTTAAAAGACCTCAACAGCAGCAGGTGTCGCACAGTTAGTGAAATCATGATTACATCTCTCATGAAAATATGGCACCGTCTCCAATGCGTTAGAAATCCATGTCTTTCGCTCATTGGAACCACCACAAGTTAATCAGACACCACAAATTACCATTAGCAACATCGAGATTTGATTAATCATCATGGATATAATTACAAGTCTTAACAGTAGCAACAAATATTTTGCTGAATTAATCGCATCACTCAGCGCCTGGATGGCTCTTGGACCGCGCCAGACCCAAATCAGACCCTAAACAAAAAAAAATTTATCAATTAATGGAAATAAATAAATAGGGGAAATTAATTAGAGCACGCTGTGGCGATGGTAACAGAATCCGGTACCTTTACCGCCATGAAACGATCGCTTGCAATGCGCGATCGCGCTCTGGATCCCATCCTCGTGCTGAGTTAGCGAGTCATCTCGCCTCCCCCACGCCGCCTCCACCGCTGCCGACGACGACGCCGATCTGCTCTTCCTCAATCTCTTCGCTACTGGATCTGTGTACCTCTTCGACTTGATCTTGTTCAGATACTTCTGGATCACATCCTTCGATTTCTTTTTCTCGTCGGAGTTGGATGTCGTCGCCGCCGCCGGCAACTGAATCGCCTCTTCGGCGTAGAGCTTGGCGGAATCGAGCTTGAATTTGATGGAGAACCTTTTGTTTAGTGATTTGGGAGAGGATTGAGGAGGGGGATCAAGATGAGGAGAGGGTTTAGATTTAGTTCTTTTGAATCGAAGCATGAAGACGCGGAATTTGGTGGCGGATTTGAGGAAGGAGGAAGGGAAGTGAGGCTTGGCGCTGGGAGTGAATAGGACCGAGGAGCGGCGGCCTTTGAAGAATAGATCGTCGGAAGGCGACAGCGAAGATGATCGGAGGCCGTCACCGATAGCTACGTCGGAGTCGGAGTCGAGTTCGGGGATGGAGAACTCGAGGTCGAAGTAAGGGCCGTCGCCGGCGTCGTCGTCGTCGGCGGTGGAGAGGCGGAGGATGGAGGCGATGGAGGTGGAGCGCACGTAAGCTGGCTGTGCGCCGTTGAAGTAGGGTTTGAGGTGGGGTTTGAGCAGGGTGGGAGGAGGAGATGGGGCCATTTTGTGATGAGGAATTTTTTTTTTTGGGGGGGGGTGGGGGGTGAGTGGGGGGGCTCTTTTTGGTTTCTGTCTCTTGCTCTTATAAAAGAGGAGGGGTGTGGTGTAATTACCGTGGAAGGCGTTTGCTGACGCGGATATTTGGGAAAAGAATTTGCAAAACCATGTAAGAAGAAGAAAAATAAAAGGGTAAATTGTTTTTAAAATGAGAAATGACTTTTTTCAAAACTGTAAAGAAGGTCTTGAGGGTTTGCCCAAATTGAAATGAGAAATGACTTTTTTTTACATTTAATCCATGGTTTAAAAAGGCTAAATAACATGAAATGCGCTTAACCTTGCTTTTTCCTCAAGAACAAGAATCCGTTTAGAGGTTGCTTGATTGTAGGATTGTGAAATTTGGATTTCAAAATAGCACAAATGAAAATTTCTGGATTAACTAATTTCTTGTTTGGGTTGTAAGAGATCCTAGTTTTGAATTTGTGGATCCTTATAATTCTTGTCCGGTTAGTGAAAAGAAAGTGCGATTTTGGATTTTAGAATTAAAACGAGATAGAAATAGTGTATTTTTTAAAAGAGAACAGTTCGAGTCCCACAAATCCTCACATCTCTTTTTTTTTTTTTGTAGGAACCATGAATTCTTGAAAATTGTAGGGGCCCACCGCAAAATCCAACAAATCCTTGAAATCCTAAACTCCCCTCGGGTTGCTTGCAGCATTATTGAAGATTTGGATTGTGGAATTTAAGGATTCCATAATTTTGTATTTAGTTTGGGGATTTGGATTTGTATGATTCCTTTGTCTTTTATGGAGGGCCCACTACAAAACAAGTATTCATGAATCCTAAATACTTTTAAGAATTTGCAAGGATTTGGCACTATTCATTATACTTTTAGATAACACCCGTGTATTTTATTTATTTAATAATACCCTGTCTCTAATATCCTGAGATCCAAATCCCTTTTTTTTTATCAACCAAACAAAGATTACATGGATCTACAAATCCAGTACTAGGAATCCAAAACCAACCAAACAATAAATTACCAAATTCAGAAATTTTCAACCGTACTATTTGGAATCCAAATTTCATAATCTTGCAACCAAACAGGCCCTGATTCTGAAGACAAACACAAACTTTGCTAATCCTTGAATTCATGAATCCAAAATTCAAGAATCCTCCGAAATCCTGTAAGGGCATGTTTGGTTGCAGGATTATGGATTTGGATTTGGATTTTGGATTGTAGAATCCTGTGATTTCATAATTTTGTGTTTGGTTGCAGAATTTAGATTTCTAGAATTCCTTTGTTTTTTATGGAGGGGCCCACCACAAAACAAGGATTCTTGAATCCTAAAAACTTTCAAGTATTTTCAAGAATTCGGCACTATTCATTGTACTTTTAGATGGGACCCGTGTACTTTATTTATTTAATAATCCTCTCTCTATCTATCCCTCTCTAAAATCCTCAAATCCAAATCCCACTATTTTGCACCAACCGAATAAAGATTACAAGAATCTACAAATCCAATACTAAGAATCCAAAATCAACCAAACAACAAATTACCAAATCCAGAAATTTCAACCGCACTATTTTGGAATCCAAATTCCATAATCCTGCAACCAAGCAGGCTCTAACCAACCCGGCCCTCAGTATTGAGCATGGACGGTGATGGGATCTTAAGGTTTAAATTACAATAGTGTCCCTGGAACTCCACTTACATCAAACAACTAGTCAACGCTATCATCTTTGTGTTCAAAAAGCCTCAACCTGAAAATTTGTCACGTTCTTTCATGAGCGGACGTAAGGGTAAATATTTTTCACTAGGTTTTCCAATTTTGTTTTAACTCTCTGCCATCCTAGCTCAGAGGATATTCAGCCACGTGATGCGTGAGCCACGTTATGAGCCCACGATAGACCATCACAGAGTTGAACCCATTGCGGGCTTGGACGATTTTTTGACAATTTTTATATCCGAATTTATTTGAAAACCCTAAACCCAAAATTCGTTAGAACACCTAGAATAATCGTGTGTTATACCCAAACCGGCAAATTTAGGTTTCGGGTTAAACGGATGGGTTTTTGTAACTCACCTCAAGTTATATAATTTTAAATTTTTATAATATCATACGATAAATTATAGGGGGGATGGTTTTAAATCCCTAAGTTTAAAAAGGAATAGTTTAGGTCCCTGGCCCAAAAAATGCTGTAAAAAACTCTCTAAATTTAAAAATTCATGTGTTTTAGTTCCTATAGTACATTTACTATTGTTTTATATCAACACTGCACTATCAGGTAAACAACTACATTTATCTTTAAAAATGCTATAATTATCTTTCAAAGTAATACATTTATGTTATAAATTACTACACTTGCATTAAAATACAACATTTGGAATGAAAATGTTATATTTTTTAATAAAATTACTATATCTAATACATTTGATATATATCAATATAAATATAGCTTTTTAGAAAATTAATATAGTACTTTAAAAGATAACTATAGTAATTGAAAATGTAATATAGAAATTTATCTAAAAGGTCGGTGCTGGCATAAAAAATAGCAGATGTACTATATGAACTCAAATACAAGAAACTTTAAGTTTAGGGAGTTTTTCACAACTTTTTGGGGGCCAGAAAGCTAAACCTATTTCTTTTGAAAGCTCTTGACTTAATCCATTTTCCCTTATAAGTTAACCTTAAAATTTGTACCAACAAAATATCTTACAATAAATTATAATATGTGCATTAATATTTATTGAAGACTTTCAACAAGTTTAGACAATTCTAACAAAACACTCATTACCTTTAAAACTATTAAAAAAACCAAACTTAACGGTTTCATGTCAGCGCTGACCATGCCATGTCAGCAATATTTTTTTAAAACCTAAAAAATACTCCTTGTAGGGTGTTTTTCGTCACCCCATTGAGATGGGAATACGCGCGCGCTTGTCAGGCGTACTACAGATTCCCCCTGCCTAGGGTAGGCCGGGGTTTAATGATTGTGGGGATCCGAATCTCCGGCAGCCGCGGACTAAGCTGCCGTTAATTACCCCTCGCCTTGGAGCGAGGGAACCTCCGATTGACGAGTTAAACTGGTCATGCGAACTCAATGTGCAGCGTACGTGTGTTGTGTTTTGAAAAGGGGGTTTTGGATATATCGGGAGCCACGCAGAGTTTTTACGGGAGTCCCGCTACCCGGATAGCGGGCTGGGGGTCAAGGGGGCTAGCAGCCCCCTTGCGGGGTGCGGGGCAGCGCCCTGTTAGAAATTTTTTTCTAACAGGGACAGTGTCGTGGAGCACGTGCGTGTGCGAATATGTATACATATGTATATGTATATATATATATATATACATATACATAAGGAAAAAAAGAGGGGGAAAAGGCATCCAAAGGATGCGTGGGGGCAGCACCTTGGGCGCTGTGCGCCTAGACGCTGTGCGCTCAGGCGCTAGCGTTCCACGTGTCGGCACGTGGGCGCTCTGCGCTTGAGCGCTGGGCGCTTGAGCGCAAGCGCGCCACGTGTCGGCACGGGGGTGACTTGCGCTCGAGCGCCTGCGCTTGAGCGCACGCGCGCCACGTGTCGGCACGGGGGAGACTTGCGCTCGAGCGTGCGCCACGTGTTGACACGGGGGCGAGTTGCGTCTGAGCGCTTGGCTTGAGCGCAAGCGCGCCACGTGTCGGCACGGGGGAGACTTGCGCTTGAGCGCTTGCGCTTGGGCGCAAGCGCGCCACGTGTCGGCACCCGGGCGACTTGCGCTCGAGCACTTGCGCTTGGGCGTAAGCACGCCACGTGTCGGCACCCGGGGCGACTTGCGCTCGGGTGCTTGGGCGCTTGCGCTTGAGAGCAAGCGCGCCACGTGTCGGCACGCGGGCGCTCTGTGCTTGAGCGCCGGTGAGAAAAAGAGGCTTTTAGCCTAAAAAGATTCTCGGAAGAGAAATCAGAGAGGAGTTGAACTCCTGAGTGTGTTTTTAGGATTAATGGAAGGGGTTCTTCTTCTTCCTTCTCTGTTGGCTGGCTCAAGAGATGTGAGATCTAAAAATCTATTCTTTTTGAGATCTAATGATAGATCCAAGTTCCCCTTTGTGGGTTTGGTGGTGAAAAACTATTTTATTTTTGAAAAGGAAGAGTAAAACTCTTGATTTAATTCAAGAGAAAGAAGAAGGTTTTGGAACCTTGAGGAAGGAGAAAAGATCTCAGATCTAATTTTTTTTGGAGAGAATGAAATGTTTTTTTTTTATTCATCATCATGTTGCCTTTTATAGGCTTACATATTTACATATAGCCTCTTGGGCTTTACAAAAATGGCGTTTTAGCCATCCCATGGCCCATGTGCCATTTCATCTTTACACATAAGCCATGGGCTTACAAAATATTGGCTTTATGCCCATTTTGTTTACATTCATGCATAAACAATTACATAAAAATTATTTATTACATGATTTTGTTGTTGGCATGGGGAGGCTGGCCGCGGGCTCGACTTGGGCATGAGCCCGCTTGACCTGGGCTTGGGCCCACCTGGCTTGGGGTTGACTTTGATTTTGACTTGGTCAACCGGGGTGTAAATTTTTACCCCAACAAATTGCCCCCCATCAATAAATGCACACAGTATATGTGGGTCGTGTGCGTGAAATTGATGGATCATCTTTTGCGTAGAGGCGACTTGCTTTAGTTCCCACTTTTTGGGATGCACTGCCCTTTTTACGACATGGACGGTCGGTGCTTGACGCGTCTCCGAGATGGATTGTCTGTGGTAGACGTTTCCCTGGCCCGGAGTGATTTGGTAGACGTGCCCCCTGCGTGGAGTGTCTGTTGTCGACGTGCCCCCATCACGGAGTGTCTGCTTGACGTTTCCCCGGCACGGAGTGTCGTTGTTGGACGTTTCCCTGATGCGGAGTGTCTGTGTTGGACGTTTCCCCGATGCAGAGTGTCGCTGGTTGACGTGTCCCCAAGATGGAGTGTCTGCTTGACGTTTTCCCGGCACGGAGTGTCGTTGTAGGGCGTTTCCCCGAAACAGAGTGCCTGTTGTAGGGCGTATCCCCGATACGGAGTGCCTGTTGTAGGGCGTATCCTCGATACGGAGTGCCTGTGGTAAGGCGTATCCCCGAGACGGAGTGCCTGTGGTAGGACGTATCCCCGAGACGGAGTGCCTGTGGTAGGACGTTTCCCCGAGACGGAGTGCCTGTGGTAGGACGTATCCCCGAGACGGAGTGCCCGTTGTAGGGCGTATCCTCGAGACGGAGTGCCTGTTGTAGGGCGTATCCCCGATACGGAGTGCCTGTGGTAGGACGTTTCCCCGATATGGAGTGCCTGTGGTAGGACGTATCTCCGAGACGGAGTGCCTGTTGTAGAGCGTTTCCTCGAGACGAAGTGCCTGTGGTAGGACGTTTCCCCGGTACGGAGTGCCTGTGGTAGGACGTATCCCCGAGACGGAGTGCCTGTTGTAGGACGTATCCCCGATATGGAGTGCCTGTGGTAGGACGTTTCCCCGGTACGGAGTGCTTGTAGTAGGACGTATCCCCGAGACGGAGTGCCTGTTGTAGGGCGTATCCCCTATACGGAGTGTCTGTTGTCGATGTGGCCCCGGCACGGAGTGTCTGCTTGACGTTTCCCCGAGGCGGAGTATCGGCTGGTCGACGTATCCCTGAGACGGAGTGTCAGCTTGACGTTTCCCCGAGACGGAGTGTCTGTTGTCCGACGCAGAGGTCGATGTTGGAATTGGTTGGTTTGATTTGTTTGATTTGAGTTGATATCAGCATCGCTACACTAGAATATAGTACCAGGAGCGAATCGTCATCTGTCTTGAGAGAATTTTGGGATTGGTATTTTTGTCAGCATCTGCATTGCTGCACTGGAATAATGCCAGGAGCAACTCATCATTTGCCCCGAGAGGATTTGGGAATTAGGGTTTTTGTTTGGCATCTGTATTACTGCACTGGAATAATGTCAGGAGCAACTCATCATTTGCCCCGAGAGGATTTGGGAATTGTTTTTGTTTGGCATCTGAATTGCTGCGCTGGAATAATGCCAGGAGCAACTCATCATTTGCCCCAGGAGAATTTGGGAATTGTTTTACGCCCGTGGATTGTATACGGTTTTGCAGGATGTATGATCCAGACCGTAGGGCCGGAAAAATTTCAGGACCTTGTTGGCGTCTGCATCGCTGCACTGGAATATGGCACCAGGAGCGACTCATCATTCGCCATTGGGGTATGGGATTTGGAATTTGGTTGGCGTCTGCATCGCTGCACTGGAATATGGTACCAGGAGCGACTCATCATTCGCCACTTAGGGGTTGAGGAGCGATGGCTTAGGAGACAGGTTTAGATCCCTGTCACCTAAGACTTTTCAATTTTATGGGCCGTGAGGGTCCCATAAAAGCATTTTCTCCCTACGAGTCGTAAGGATCTCGCAGGTGTATGTTCTCCTTAGGAGTCGTGAGGACTCCCAAGTGTGTTTTTCCTTCGTGAGTCGTAAGGATCCCATGAAGATTTGTTCTCCTCATGTATCGGGAGGACATATGAGTGGGTTTCTCTCGTTCCCAGTTTAATGACTTAGAGGTCGACTGTTTCCAGTTTAATGACTTAGAGGTCATCTGTTTCCCGTTTAAAGACTTAGGGGTCTATTGTGCCCAGTTTAATGACTTAGCGGTCATCTATTTCCAGTTTAAAGACTTAGAGGTCTGCTATTTCCAGTTTAACGACTTAGAGGTCATCTGTTTCCAGTTTAAAGACTTAGAGGTCTGTTGTTTCCAGTTTAACGACTTAGAGGTCATCTGTTTCTAGTTTAACGACTTGGTGGTCATCTGTTTCCGGTTTAACGACGTGGTGGTCATCTGTTTCGAGTTTAACGACTTAGAGGTCTACCGTCTCCAGTTTAACAACTTGGAGGTCATCTTTTTCCAGTTTAAAGACTTAGAGGTCATCTGTTTCCAGTTTAACGACGTAGAGGTCATCTGTTTCCAGTTTAGAGACTTAGAGGTCTACTGTTTCCAGTTTAACGACTTAGAGGTCATATGTTTCCAGTTTAACGACTTAGAGGTCATCTGTTTCCAGTTTAAAGACATAGAGGTCTACTGTCTCCAGTTTAACGACTTGGAGGTCATCTGCTTCCAGTTTAACGACGTGGTGGTCATCTGTTTCCAGTTTAAAGACTTAGAGGTCATCTGTTTCCAGTTTAACGACGTGGTGGTCATCTATTTCCAGTTTAACGACTTGGTGGTCGTCTGTTTCCAGTTTAAAGACGTAGAGGTCGTCTGTCTCCAGTTTAACGACGTAGAGGTCATCTGTTTCCAGTTTAACAACTTAGAGGTCATCTGTTTCCAGTTTAACGACTTGGTGGTCATCTGTTTCCAGTTTAAAGACTTAGAGGTCTACTGTTTCCAGTTTAACGACTTAGAGGTCATCTGTTTCCAATTTAACGACTTGGTGGTCATCTGTTTCCAGTTTAGAGACTTAGAGGTCTATGGTGCCCAGTTTAACGACTTAGCGGTCATCTGTTTCCAGTTTAACGACTTAGCGGTCATCTGTTTCCAGTTTAACGACATGGTGGTCATCTGTTTCCAGTTTAACGACTTGGTGGTCATCTGTTTCCATTTTAGAGACTTAGAGGTCTACTGTTTCCAGTTTAACGACTTAGAGGTCATATGTTTCCAGTTTAACGACTTGGTGGTCATCTGTTTCCAGTTTAGAGACTTAGAGGTCTATTGATGGCGAGCTTGGAATTTTGGGGTAGGGGCCGGCATCAGCGTTGCTAACACTGAAGCAGAGGTGTCAGGACACATACGTGGGCCTTCCCAATGGAGCATAATTCCGAGGGCGGAGACCAACCGCTGGACTGGTAGTTGCGGTGGAGCATGGGTATGATGAGAATTATTTGAGCCCGTGGATTGTATACGGCAGTCAATTTGGGGCTGACTGTAGGGCTGAAAGAATTTTGGGAAACTGGATTTTTGTTTGTGTTTTTTTTTTTTTTTTTTTACCGCGATTGCTCTATCATTTCAGCTTTTCTTATCGCGAAGGTCGCGATTGCCCTATCATTTCGGCTTTTATTTTATCTTTATTTTACTCGCTGATTTTTATTGCGAGTTGCCCCATCATTTCGGCTTTTATTTTTTCTTTTATTTACACATATTTTTGTTTATTTACATTTTTTTTACATTCCCAGTTTAACGACTTAGAGGTCGATTATTCCCAGTTTAATGACGTGGCGGTCGATTGTTCCCAGAGAAAGGCGGGTGTTTGAGAGAATCGGGTCCCTGAAGGACTTCGGTCCCCGTTTGTGTGAAATTGGCGGTCGCAGCTTGATTGTTTATTAACACTCCAGGGGACAATGATATTTCTCCCGCCTTGTATTGTTTCTCGACCCAATCCTTGAAGATGCAACAGTCTTCGATAGTGTGCCCCAGCACTCGGTGGTATGGGCAAAAGTTGGGATGATCAGTCCTGTTCGCTTCACTTAGCCTTCTCGGTTCTGGTAGCCGCAGGCCATTCTTCAGAGCATCTTTAAAAATTTTGTGGACCTTATCCCTTCGGAACGAGTAGACCTTATTTCTTCTTTCCTCCAAAGTTGGCTCTCGAGACTGGCCAGTTTTTGCTCTGCCCGTTCTCTGCTTATTTGGAGAATCGGTGATGTTAGAACTTCCGCCTTTTCGGTTGTCGTCGCTCCAAGGTTTCGGTCTGTTTGTGAACTGAAGATCCTGAGCGGACTCGGGCTTTGAGCGTTCCAACGTTTGGACCTTTTTGGTCAGCTCTTGGAATGTTTTGAGACCCGCGGTACATAGAAACGGGGTCATCCAGTTGTTGAGATTTCCGACAAGGAGACTGACAGATTGGTCATGCTCTATCGGCGGTGTTTCCCCCAATCAGAGCAAGGCTCTACTGAATTTTGAAAATTCAAAATTCGAAGCAACGCTTCGGTTTCCGTGCGCAGCGCGCAATTTGCCACATGGCAGAAGGTGATTCGGCAGCGTAACGCCCGAGACAGTGCGTCCCATCAGAGCAAGGCTCTTCAGAAAACAAAATTAAGACTTAAACTGCGCAAATGCATGGCAGCGCGACACGTGTCTGCGCAGTTGCGCAATCGCAACTGCGCAAGCGCACGGATGCGCGACACGTTTCTACGCAAGCGTACGGATGCGTGACACGTGTCTGCGCTGTTGCGCAATCGCAGTTGCGCAAACGCACCGATGTGCGACACGTGTCTGCGCAGTTGCGCAGTCGCAACTGCGCAAGCGCACGGATGCGTGACACGTGTCTGCGCAGTTGCGCAGTCCCAGCTGTGCAAACGCTCGGATGCGCGACACGTGTCTGCGCAGTTGCGCAATCCCAACTGCGCAAGCGCTCGGATGTGCGACACGTGTCTGCGCAGTTGCGCAACCGCAACTGCGCAAGCGCTCGGATGTGCGACACGTGTCTGCACAGTTGCGCAACCGCAACTGCGCAAGCGCTCGGATGTGCGACACGTGTCTGCGCAGTTGCGCAACCGCAACTGCGCAAGCGCACGGATGCGTGACACGTGTCACACGCTGGTGAGTTGCGCAGCAACTGAATGAAGATTTAGACAAATCTTTTCTGTTCCCCTGTAAAACAGGAACCCTTGGATCAGAGATCCAATGGTGGGAAAATTCCCAAAATTATTCATGAAAGATTTTGTTAACAAATACAACAAATTGGTGGGCACTATAAATAAGACCCCAGGCCTCATTCAAAGGCATCAGATAATCAATCATCATCGAGAGAGGGAAAAAGCTTCTGAAAAAAGAGAGCTCTTGAAGATTAATCAAGAACCAAAAAAAAAAAAAAGAAGGTAAAATTTCTGAAGAACAGAAAATGAGAAAATAAATAGTGCCTTGCACTTGATAGGAACCCCTGGTTCTAAAAAAAAATATAAATAAAAAAATAATAAATAGTGCCTTGCACTTAATATGAACCCTCGGTTCTGTATGATCAGGAAAAAACAAGAACTTGTTTTCCTTTGATCCAAATTCAAATCAAAGTGCCATGCACTTGTGTTCTTCAATCTGAAAATTTCTAGGGTTTCTGCAACCCCTTGTTTTGGGCCCGGCCCAAACTAAATTGAAATAATAAAAGGGCAAGGCCCTGTTTGGAAAAATTCCTGAGTTTCTGCAAACTCGTTATTCAAATGGGCCTGGCTCAAACTAAATTACAGAACAATAAAAGGGCAAAGCCCTGTTTGTAAAAACTTCTTGAGTTTCTGAAACTCATTATTTAAAAGGGCCTAGCCCAATTGCAAAAAAAAAAAATAATAAATAAAAAGGGCAAGGCCCTGTTTGGAGAATTCCTGAGTCCTTGTAACTCATTAATTAGAAGGGCCTGGCCCAAATCAGACTTGTAAAATAATGAAAGGGGCAAAGCCCTGTTTAGATTGATTCTTCTAATCTGGCAAAGCCTAAAATAAAAATTGGACTTAACCCAATCCTGGCTGTAAGTCCTTAAATTAAATGCCCCTCATAAACCAAGTCATGACCGGTTCGAGGGTACATCTCCGAACTCCTCTGACATCTGTCGTTGTAATTCCTCAGCGACGTCAGAGAGGTAACGAGTCCCAACGACCACTCATCTAATATCGGACCGAAACGTCCCTAAACTAATATTGGACCGAAACGTCCCTAAACTAATGACGGACCACTACGTCCCTAAACTGGCGACGGACCGAAACGTCCCTAAACTAAAATCGGACCGAAACGTCCCTAAACTAATATTGGACCGAGACGTCCTTAAACTAATGACGGACCACTACGTCCCTAAACTGGTGACGGACCGAAACGTCCCTAAACTAAAATTGGACCGAAACGTCCTTAAACTAATAATGGACCACCACGTCCCTAAACTGGAACATGGACCACCACGTCCCTAAACTGGAGCAATAGAGCCTTCAAATGCTCTTTTGTCGGATCTAAACGGTCCCGCCTAAGTTGATCTTAACCCCAAATACGGTTAACGTGTCCTTAGACATCTAAATAAACAATGAAATCCCAAACCAACTTTGGTTCAAGGGTACATCTCGGAACTCCTCAGACGTATGTCGTTGTAATCCCTCAATGACGTCAGAGAGGTGACGAGTCCCGACGGCCGGATAATTAAATCAATCACTACGTCAGGTCGATCTTAGTCCAAAACAGGACTAGCGTATCCTTGATGAACGTTTAAGTTGATCTTAGTCGCAACGCGACCAATGCATCCTTAAACTAAAAACACCAAACTCAAATCTAAGCAAACACGGATTTGGACTAATCCACGTCCTACGGGCGACGACATCACTAAGTCTCCGTATACAATCCACGGGCAACCACAAATAAAATAAACATACACGACACGAAGTGAAATTCTGGAGAAGGAGAAAGTTGTTATCGCAACGCGATAGCGTAATTAACTGCAGGGGCTTGCGCCTGCAGGGAAGAGCGTCCCCACAATCAAAAACCCCTCACCCTGAGGGGGAATCTGACAAAGTCTGCTACATCGGCCGCATCCGTCTAAACCTTCGATACACGGTGCCATAAATCAACTTGGCATCTTCGGAGAGGTGGACGGATAAAAACCAAATAGCATCTGCCCCGAACCCCAGGTTACGTGACGTCCTAACGTCGCAGGCCGCCGTTCGGAGGGGAACAGATTCTGGCACGCCCGGTGGGACCTTTTCCTCTTTCCACTCCACACTTCGTGTGTCGTCTTCGCGAATCAATCGCGGTTTGTTAAATGGTTGTCCTCGGATTTCAAGTTGCTAAGATTTGGTCTTTTATCTAGCGCAGAATTCGAGATTCAATGGCCTCCAATTGCACCAGCTGCTCGAGATGCCACTGCAACAAACGCTCCACTTCACCAGGAGGGGTGACGTATGGGCCCCAAGCGGCGTCTTTCCTTACTCTGCCGGTAGGCCAGGTGACCCAGGCCACCACCGGCCTGTTTTTCGGGACCATGGTCCCCCCTGCAAGCTTCTCTATGCCGATATCCGCACCAGAAGCGAACAAGAAGTCGGTATTCGACCGGCTCACTGCTACCACGACCCCTGTCAACGGGTCGCCCGTTACTAAGCTGACAGCCTCTGTTTTCACCAGGCTAGGTCAGGATCATAAAGTGGCTGTCCCAAAGAGGGCAACGGCCACAGCTTCGGAAGTCGTTGAAGCGGCTTCTCCTATCAGAAAGTCAGTCTTCACAAGATTGACGGTTCCTACTCCCCCTTCAGCTGGTCAAAAAGCATCAGTCTTTGATAGGCTGACACCGGCAGTTACCCCACACCCAAACAGGGGGCAACAAGAAACTATCCCGATTTCCGAGCCAGTCCCAATGGCTCGTCGTGCGCGACGTCGTCATTGGCAACGAATAAGGAAAGCAGGAGGTAACTCCCCTTCAGGGCTAACCCCGCCTGCTCCGATGGCGGAGGTCAACGCTGCTGTTCCAACTGGGAACAGCTTTGAATTACTGAGAAAAGTGAGAAAGAACTCCCCAATCGCCGTGTTGAAAAGATCTCCTCCACCCGTGGAGAAAGCTCCGGAGGCAAAACAAGAACAGCCCTCTCAACGGCTGTCGTCCAGAATTTATAAAGTATGGCGCAGGGTTCGAAACTCTGTGATCGATCCGGACCACTTGCGTCACCAGAAAAAGGCGAAGGTGGAGAATAACAAAAACTGCCCCATTAAACAGCAGGGGGCAACAAATGCTAGAATGCCCACTTCAACGGCTCCTTCAACCTCAAAGGTCTACAAAAGAAGGAGACCAGAGAAAGCTCCCGCAACAGCAGCAAGAGTTAACAATGGTGAACCTAAACGCCCCAAGTCAGGGGGCATAACAGTTCATACGATCTATATGGCTTCAGGAAAAGAAGAAAGTCGTACTTCTACGGGTCACCGACCGCTTACCCGGTCGGTGACCAGGTCTCAGGAGCAGCAACAAAAGCTCCAGGAGATGATGACTACAATGGCTGCACTCACGGGGCCAAAAGAGAATCCTGAGACGTCCTTAGATGAACGCCAAGAGGAGGAGACCGACGCTGAGTTCCTCCGCCGAATACTGGAAAAGAGAGACAAAGAGGCTGCGGAACAGGCGGCCAACATAAAGAAAATGGCCCTCCTGTTCCAGGATGTGGTGGGTATGATGATTCAATCAGATCCACCTGCTGGAGATTCCCCGATCATTCTTGAAGATGATAGGGGAGAGACATCGAATCCTCCACCGGCTCTATCCGCAGCTAAAGAGGATACCATATCAAAAGCTGATTTGGATGAATATATTGCTCAACAAATACGGGCGCATCAGGCGGTTGAGGCAGCCGGTCAGATCGTGAAAACGGGGCGGCCATATCCGGGCTGGTATGATCAAATTAAGTACCCGCCAGGTTACACAATTCCTAAGTTTCATGTCTACAAGGGGACCGGCAACCCCCATCAACACGTTGCCCAGTTCAGGGCGCTGTGTGGTAACACTGGAGGCGACGACAAACTCTTGCTGCGCCAATTCGTTGGAAGCTTATCAGACACGGCTTTCGAATGGTATTCCGAGCTCCCCAACGACTCTATTAAAACCTTTGCGGAGATGGAGCTGCTCTTCACCCAACGTTTTGCAAGTGCCAGCGAGCGTACCCCGATGACGGCACTGATCAATGCCAGGGTAAAACCCGGCGAGACGTGGGTTCAGTACGCTATACGGTGGCGTAATCTATGGTCTAAATGTGAACAGCGCATAGAAGAAGCCCCTGCAGTGGGAATGTTTGTTGGAACCCTTGATCCACAAGCAACTATTTCACAATTTATGATGTTCTTCAAGCCGACTTCCTTCCAGGCTTTGATCGACAAATTGGCGCAGATGGACCAGATGGGCCATAAACCCCCTCTCCCGAAGCCGGATTCCCGAAACGATAAAGGAAAGGGAAAAGCGATCATCGTCGCCAATGCCCAACAACAACCGAGCGACTCGAAGCCGGCTGCTCGTCCAAACAACACACGCCCATACGTACCCCTTGAGGACAGGATGGGACGTGCTTACTCCTTCCCCCGTGATAAAACAAGGAGGCTATTCGAGCTGGCGTTGCGCAACAGGCTCATAAATCTGCCAGATCCAAAACGTCCGTCACAACCGAATGACGTCAACGATCCTAATTACTGCCCTTATCACAGAGTGTTGGGACATCCAATCGAAGACTGTTACGTTTTCAAAAATTGGCTTGAGAATCAATACCGTCAGGGCAAATTTGCGCTGTCTGACAAATGGAAGGTGAACCCTCCGCAGCCCCACACCTATAAGGGGACGAATACGCCGGGGGCAACATGCTCCGTTATTGAAGAGGCTCCCTGGGAGGTTGTATTATCGGCCAAAACGAGGAGAATGCTAAATGATCTTCAAACCTGCCCAGCGGTCAAGTGGAAGAACCCCTTTGAACCGCAGGTTATTGAAGGGATGTTGAAGCCACGACCGACTCCGAAGACCGATGGTAGTAGTTCAAGCGTTCATAGCCAGCCGTCAAAATCTTCGAAAAAGAAGAAGAAGAAATCTAAGAAGCCCGTGAAGCCTGGCGACAAGCGCACGGACTTACAAAAGCAAATCGATGCGCTGGATGAATATAACCAAAAGGCGCGAGCTCCCATCACGCTCCAAGATTTCCTTGATCACGTCTTCCAAAAAGAAGGTGAAGGAGAAAGTTCATCGGATGAGTCTGACGAATATGTAGCAAGCTGTCATATGATCTCCCATTCGATCACGAACGATGAAGGAACTTCTGGCACTGAAACGCTGGGGGCAAATGCCGAATCAAAAACCCCAGGGTTACCAGTTGAAATGATTAGCGCGTTTCTTAATGAAGCTCGGTTGAAAAGTAAGGCTGATCGAGAACGCGAGACGGCTATATTCGAAAGGGCCAAGCGTCAGCGACTTGAGGAAGGAGCTGAAACGATCACGTTAGAGCAAAATGCCTCCACCGCTGACAAAAGCCAACTCAAGATAAAAAAGAAGTTCGCTAAGGCCATATCGATGGGCATAAAACTACCACCCTCTGAAGAAAAAGTTACTGGCGTGATAGAAGTGCACCCCTCTTATTGCTTATACCATCAGAAGGTCTCGCATTCCACCCAAGATTGCAAAGCTTTCAATGGATGGTGGCAAGGATACGTCGCTAATCAACAACGATTTAAGCGGGAAAAACGTAAAATTCGCCGAGAGCAAAGAAATATGACTAAAGAACTTGAAAGAACTGCCGGCAATTGTCACATGGTTAACACTACCGGGTCACAAGTGCCTACGTTTGGGAGCGACTCCGATGAAGAGCTAGAGCTTGGTCCCCTCTTCGAAGAATCCACTTCGGGAAAAGAAAAAGAACCAAAGGCCTGCGAGAATATACAGCTGCGCAATCGAACATTACCCGAAAAGAACCTCGGACCCTTGAATAAGAAAAACAAAGGGAAAGAGAAGGTCTCTGAAGACATCGCTTTGGATGACCAAGTTGCGGAAGAGTTAACCGCCAAGAATCCCCCAAAAAGGAATAAAGTAGATTACAATGTCTTGGCGCATCTGAGAAAGCTACCCTCACAACTCAGCATTCTCGATGCCCTATTGCTATCAAAAGAGGCGAGGGATTCTTTGGTTAAGGCCCTACAAGATCCGGACCAGTTCCAAGCTTTCCTAGCCGAACAAAAGATGAGGGATGAATTGGAAGAGGTGCACACAGCCGACGTTGCTTTTGGTGATGAAGACCTTCTCCTCGGAACGTGTGAACACAATCGCCCACTTTATGTCTCAGGATACTGCCATGACATAAAGATAGGAAAAATCTTGGTTGATAACGGATCGTCTGTCAATTTACTCAATGTGCGAGTGTTAAAGGAGATTTGCATGAGTGTCCAACACCTCGCCCGGGACAAAATCACCATCTCCGGTTTCGACTCTCAATCCTCAAAGACTCTTGGATCTGTGATATTGACGCTACGCTTCGGGGTGCTCGTCACAGACATCAAATTCCATGTTATAGACGCCAAGACGTGCTACAATGCTCTGCTCGGCCGACCATGGCTGCACGAATACAATATCATCCCTTCTACACAGCATCAGTGCATGAAGTATTCTAGGGACGGCCTCGAGTACACAGTGGCAGGAGAGTTGAATCCATTTTCCGTGAACGAAGTTCGCAAGTATGAAGATGCTAAATACTTCCTACCGAGTTTCGAAGACACGGAAAGATGTCACAAACCGGAGAACAAAACTAACGCAACCATCCCTGTCTTCGGCAGTGACACCGAGGAGGAGGAGGATATAATTTATTCAGGTCCGTCCCAGTCCACCAGGCCAGGACCATCTGTTCCTTCATTGATCTTCGGTAGTGACTCAGAGGATGAAGTTCATGCTGTATTCCCCGCTCGGCCCTCAATACAGATTTCCACTGATGAAGAGCGAAGTCTGCAGATAACCATGGTGCCGCTTGAACATTACAAAGAACTGGATGCACTCGACACCAACAGCGTAGAAGAATTGCAGACATTCTATATCCCTCCCGGAAGAAAAGGCGAGAAGGCAATCCTATTCTACCGTTCTGAAGAAAACAAGGTGGAAAAAGAAATTTGGCAGGGCGCGGATCCCACGCTCAACAAGCTTCAGCCTATCCGTCTTCCCAGATATTATACCGAAGGTTTGAAGAAACTGCTGAAACGCCAAGGGATGTCCTTCACACAGACCATCAGAAAAGCCAAATTCTATGACAAGGTCTGGAACGTTCCCGGAACTCAATGCAAACTGCCTAACGGGAGAACGGAAACAAAAGGGCTCGGGTACATCCGGCCAAAGAAACGGGAGTTAATAAACAGCTGTTATGCCATGTATGACTTTGATGAAGAAGCGGACGCTCAATGGGAGGACGCTAATCCCGAATCAGCAAAAGTTCCTGACACAAAGCCGCCCAGTCCATCGTCTAAAGACCCGGTGAGCAAATTTATAAAGGATGCGAGTCAAAAAGCCCGAGATGATCACGATCGTGAAATGGCAATCTATGAGAAAGCCAAGACACAGCGTCTCCTTCGACAGGCAGTAAAGAACGAAGATGTTACCCCACGTCAGCCTGCTACAAAAAGGGTTCGACGCGAAAGCAAAAACAAGTCGAGGGGCCGAAAAGGTGCTCGACAACCACAAGACAGAGCTAAGAAGCCACGCATACGAGAGGCGAGCGTTATTGACCTAGCCCTTATGAAGAAAATGGGTCGAGCATACTCGTTTCCTCGGAACAAAACAAGGAAAATACTTGATCTTGCTCTAAAACATCAAATGCTTACTCTGCCAGAGTCTAAACACCCTGAGCAAGCAGGCGAAGTCTCCAACCCAAATTATTGCTCTTACCATCGAGTAGTAGGGCATCCGCTTGAAGATTGTTTCACCTTTAAGAATTGGGTTGAGGACCAATATCAGTTAGGCAAATTCGCGCTTTCTGACAACTGGAGGGTAGCACCACCACAGAAGCACGAACCCGAGGCTGCAAAAGAAAAACCAACTCCGCATTGGGATTGGCAGAAAATTCGCACTTGCCACGTGGTAACAATATTAAAAGAAGAATCCGAGGACATGAACGACTTCCCTTGGTGCTTTGAAAACAGCAGCGATGAGGTAATCTCAGAATTTCCCCCAGCTCCGAAAGAACTGGAGGATGGAATCCACACCACTGCAGATAATCTCAAGAAAATTGAGTTGGGGACGGAAAATGACCCGCGACCAACATTCATCAGCGAGCTGTTATCTGAAGAAAGGGTGACTGCGTTGAAGGATGTGCTTCTACAACACAAAGATTGCTTCGCGTGGAACTATTCCGAAATGCCGGGACTAGATCCAGAAATTGCTGTACATAAATTGGCGATATCTCCGGACATCAAGCCCGTCAAACAAGCGCCGAGGAGAATGCGACTCGAGCTTGAGATGAGCATCAACGCCGAAGTCAAAAAGCTTATAGACTCTGGCTTCATCCAGGAAGTTCAATACCCTGAATGGATCGCTAACATCGTCCCAGTGATGAAGAAAAATGGGACAGTGCGCATATGCGTAGACTTTCGGGATCTTAATAAAGCCTGCCCAAAAGATGATTTCCCAGTGCCAGTTACTGAACTTATGATAGACAATACATCCACTCATGAGGTTTTCTCCTTCATGGACGGCTCGTCGGGGTATAATCAAATAAAAATGCATCCTGAAGATCAGAAACACACAGCTTTCAGGACCCCTCTCGGGATATTTTGTTATAAAGTGATGCCCTTCGGTTTGAAGAACGCCGGTGCTACTTATCAGAGGGCCATGACAAAGATCTTCGACGACCTTATACACGAAATCGTTGAATGCTATATCGACGATCTCGTGGTTAAAAGCAAATCATACGGGGAACATCTCGAGCATCTGAAGACTGTATTTCAACGCCTTCGGCAGTACAACCTGAAGATGAATCCTCTTAAATGTGCGTTCGGGGTTTCCTCGGGTAAATTCCTAGGATTCGTCGTTCGACACCGAGGTATTGAAATAGATCCGTCAAAGATCAAAGCGATCATGGAAATGCCTCCGCCGAGGACTCTCAAACAGTTGCGGTCTCTCCAAGGGAAACTCGCATACATACGGCGATTTATAGCCAACCTTTCAGGAAAGTGCCGCCCTTATAGTCACCTGATGAAGAAGGGAACCCCATTCGTTTGGGATCAAAAATGCCAAGGCGCACTGGATGAGATCAAGCAATACCTGCAGAACCCGCCGGTGTTGGCTGCTCCGGTTAAGGGGAAGCCTCTTATTCTTTATACAACCGCCCTCGAAGGTTCCTTAGGCGCATTATGGGCACAAGAGAACGATCAAGGGAAAGAAAGGGCGCTCTACTACTTAAGTCGAGTGCTGCTGGGGGCAGAAAGCAACTATTCTCCCATTGAAAAACACTGCCTGGCATTGATCTTCGCAATAACAAAGCTTAGGCACTATGCGTTGGCGCACGAGGTCCGTCTGATTTCAAAAGTGGACCCTCTCAAATATTTAATGTCAAAAGCCATATTGACAGGACGACTCGCTAAATGGGCCCTGCTCTTGATGGAATTTTCCATAACATATCAACCTCTCAAGGCAGTAAAAGGCCAGGCCATCGCTGACTTCCTTGCTGAGCATCCCATACCTGCCGACTCTCCTTTAAACTGCGATTTGCCAGACAGACATGCATTTGACGCAATCGACAGTGGTGATACCCGTTGGGAGCTTTACTTCGATGGAGCGTCTTCTATGAAAAAGCACAAACAAAGTACGCCAACGATCAAATCGGGGGTGGGACTCATCTTTGTGACTCCCCAAGGAGGAATAATGCGCTTCGCCTTCTCCTTAGCGGAGCCGAGGACGAATAATGAAGCTGAATATGAAGCTCTGATAGCAGGCCTTGAGATCGCCATTGATATGGGAATTGAGAGCCTCCTCATATACGGGGACTCCCAACTGGTCGTCAGTCAAGTAAACGGCGATTACCAAACATGTAAACCGGAATTGGTAAAATACGGTGAAAAAGTGCAACAACTGCTAACCCAAATTCCCTCTTACACGTTGGAAAGCATACCGCGCGCGGAAAACAGCAAAGCAGACGCACTAGCCAAACTTGCTAAAGAACTGGCTGACGAGAACCTCGACGACGTTAGAATCGTGGTGCAAAGCCGTCGAGTGCTCGCCCCAACAGAAATATCTCCGGAATCGTCTGAAGAAAAAGGAGCGAAAGAGGAGACAACCCTGCAAGTAAAAGACTGGGAAAATACCGGGGACTGGAGAGAAGTCTTCATAGATTACTTCAAGTTCCACCGAATACCTGAAGAAGCGTCCACAAGACATCAGCTCACGAAACGAGCTCTGTCTTTCGCCTTCGTCAATGATACTCTGTACAAGAGGTCATTCGATTCTCTGTGGTTGAGATGCTTAGGACCTGACGAAGCGAGAAGGGTCGTCCAAGAAGTTCACGACGGACTCTGCGGTTCCCACCAAGCAGGCCCTAAGATGAAGTTAAAGATAAAGCGGATGGGCTACTACTGGCCCACGATGATACAGGATTGCCTAGAATACGCGAGGCAATGTCATTCATGCCAAATTCATGGAGATTTCATCCATCAGCATCCCAATCCACTGCATCCAACAGTGGCTAGTTGGCCATTTGAAATGTGGGGAACTGACATAGTCGGTCCCATCGAACCAGCATCGTCAAAGGGACATCGTTTCATCTTGGCGACGACTGATTACTTCTCCAAATGGGCAGAAGCGGTACCGTTGAGGGAAGTGAAAACGGAAAACATCCTCCATTTCTTCAAAATGCATGTCATATACCGGTTTGGAACCCCAAGAAGGATCATCTCTGACAATGGGCCAGCCTACCGAAGTCATAAGATTAGCCGCTTCGCACAGCAGCACAATATAGACTGGAGATATTCCTCAGTTTATAACCCGCGAGCTAACGGTCTAGCTGAGGCCTTCAACAAGACCTTGACGAAAATCATAAAGAAAACAGTGTCCCGAAATAAGAAAGACTGGCACGAGAGACTGCAAGAAGCTCTTTGGGCGTATCGAACTACGTTCAAGACAGCCACGAAAACAACGCCATACGCGTTGGTGTTTGGGACGGAAGCAGTACTCCCTCTCGAAATAGAATTACCCTCTTTACGAGTGGCAGTTCACTACGAGCTGACGGATGAAGAAAATGCTCACCTCCGGCTTGAGGAGCTTGACGCCCTTGAAGGAACACGGCTCATAGCGCAACAAAATCTGGAGGCTTATAAAGCAAAGATGACGCGCTCGTATGAAAGATTGAGCCGCCCGAGGACATTCCACCAAGGCGAACTCGTGCTAGTCGTCAAAAGGCCCATGATCCCCAATCGCGCCAAGCGGGGAAAGTTTGAGCCAAACTATGAAGGACCGTACATCATTGATAAGGTCTACCAAGGCGGGGCCTATCTACTCATGGACATGCACGGTGAAAGACCTTTCAGGCCAATAAACGGTCGCTTCCTAAAGAAATACTACGCTTAACGAGCCTTAGTTCAGGTCAATGATAGATGACGACGACTATGTCCGCTCGCTATCTTCCTAAGCTCAGGCTTTATAAGCAGTAGCCAGCCCTCTCAACGGCGGACCGAAATGTCCTTAAACTAATAGCAGACCGAAACGTCTTTAAAACTACTACCGCAGCATCTTTAGGCTGACGAGATATAAAAAAAAAAAACAAAAAACGGTATGTCCATAAGCAAAAAGGGCACGGATGAAAACCCGAAAGGGCTCCGTGAGTAAAAACAGCAGGGCTACCGGCGAGTGTTCGTGAAAACCCGAAAGGGCGCGACCTCGTTAAAAAAAAAAAATAAATAAAAAAAATAAAAAAATAAAAAAAACAAAAAAAAACGGTATGTCCATAAGCAAAATGGGCACGGATGAAAACCCGAAAGGGCTCCGTGAGTAAAAACAGCAGGGCTACCGGCGAGTGTTTGTGAAAACCCGAAAGGGCGCAACCTCGTTAAAAGACACTTATAGGGTCCTCTCGACCCTGTAAGGAGAAACTACCCGCGTGAGATCCTTACGACTCACAAGGGAGCAACACACTTAGGGATCCCCACGATTCCTAAGGAGAAAATACGCTTGCGAGATCCTCACGACTCGTAGGGAGAACTCTCTTATGGGACCCTCACGGCTCATGAGATTTGAAAGTCTTAAGTTACAGAAACCTAAACCTGTGCTTAAGCAAGCCCCCACAAACTTCCAATATTGCCCTACAAGTGGCTCAATATTGACCCTTGTATACAATCCACGGGCGCGAATAAACATTTCCCTAATCAAGTCTCATCCGAGACTGGGGATATGTTCGCATGATGAACAACCCTTATAAGTCCTCTCGACTTACAAGGAGAAAACCCTCCTGTAGGATCCTTACGACTTACAGAGGAAACGAACACTTAGGAATCCTCACGAGTCCTAAGAAGAAAATACACCTACAAGATCCTCACGACTTGTAGGGAGAAATAACTTCATGAAACCCTTACGGCTCATGAAGTCAAAAGCCTTAGCCGACAGGACCCTAACCCTGGTCGCTAAGCCTCCTTTGCTCGACAACGACAGAGGCAAATGATGATTCGCTCCTGGCAATATTCCAGTTGCAGCGGTGCTGATGCCGAAGTCGGTGCCCAATTTCAGGTTTATGGCGAAAGCCAGTAGGCCGCTCATGCATACAAAATAGCCGAAATGATAAGGCAACTTGCAATAAAAAGCAGCAAGTAAAATGTATGCATGCAAAATAGCCGAAATGATCGGGCAACTCGTAATAAAAAGCAACGAGTAAAGATAAAATAAAAAAGCCGAAATGATTGGGCACCGCAAAAAATAGCCGAAATGATTGGGCAATCGCGACCTTCGCGATATAAAAGCTGAAATGATAGAGCATCGCGGAAATAAAATAAAACAAAAATAAGAAATGATGAAACTTCGGCCCTACAGTTAAGATCACATCGATCCCTGTATACAATCCAAGGGCGCAAACAAAGAGGAAACCATACTTCCCCAACGGATTCCGTCGAATGACGAAGCCAAACCTCAACGGTTCATTTCAACCGAAGAAGCCAGCAAATTCCTCGACTCACGGATACAAACACTCCTTGACGAGAGCTTCCTGATCCGCGTCGACCCGCAGAGCCACCAGTGCCTCCGTAGGAACCATCGACTCGTTTCAAACCCCAGGGACACAAATAATCCTTGGCGCTTGGGAAACAAATAATCCCTCGCAAAACTTCTCAACTCACGGATACAAACACTCCTTGACGAGAGCTTCCTGATCCGCGTCGACCCGCGGAGCCACCAGCGCCTCCGTGGGAACCATAGACTCGTTTCAAACCCCAAGGACACAAATAATCCTTGGCGCTTGGGAAACAAATAATCCCAGCAATTTCCTCGACTTACGGATACAAACACTCCTTGACGAGAGCCTTCTGATCCACGTCGACTCGCAGAGCCACCAGCGCCTCCGTGGGAACCATCGACTCGTTTCAAACCCCAAGGACACAAATAATCCTTGGCGCTTGGGAAACAAATAATCCCTCGCAAAACTTCTCAACTCACGGATACAAATACTCCTTGACGAGAGCCTTCTGATCCGCGTCAACTCGCAGAGCCACCAGCGCCTCCGTGGGAACCATCGACTCGTTTCAAACCCCAAGGACACAAATAATCCTTGGCGCTTGGGAAACAAATAATCCCTCGCAAAACTTCTCAACTCACGGATACAAACACTCCTTGACGAGAGCCTTCTGATCCGCGTCAACTCGCAGAGCCACCAGCGCCTCCGTGGGAACCATCGACTCGTTTCAAACCCCAAGGACACAAATAATCCTTGACGCTTGGGAAACAAATAATCCCTCGCAAAACTTCTCAACTCACGGATACAAACACTCCGTGACGAGAGCTTTTCTGACTCACATCTCGGGCAGTAAGGATTCAAAAACTTGCTTCCTGAACAATGGGACCCTGCAAGTCAATCCTAAATGGTCTCTTGCATACTATTCACGGGTCTCACTCTCTGAAGTCGATTCTCGACAAAGAGAGAAGCAACCGCTTACGAGCCCTCTCGACTCGTAAGAAGGGCAATGGGATCCTGCAGGTCAATCCTAAATGGTCTCTTGCATACTATTCACGGGTCTCACTCTCTGAAGTCGATTCTAGACAAAGAGGGAAACAACCGCTTACGAGCCCTCTCGACTCGTAAGAGGGAGAAATTCTCTCATAAGATCCTTTCGACCTATGAGAGAAAACCACACTTGGGAATCCTCACGATTCCTAAGGAGAAAGTCCACTTACGAGATCATCTCGATCCGTAGGGAGAAAAGTCTCTATGAGACCCTCACGGCTCATAGAGTTGAAAAGTCTTAGGCAGCAGATCCGAACCTGCGGCCTAAGCCATCGTTATATCTTGAAGAAACCAAAATGCTTACTCTGTTACCTGTCAATCATGTTTATCAAGACAACATGCTGATAATAAGAGAAGGGAGAAAGCAAAGAAATGATACAAGACATTGCAAAAAAAAATGTGTATCTTTATTTATTAACTCAATCAAGTACATAGCGAATCGTATAAAAGAATAAAGAATGCATACATCTTATTCAAAAAAGAAAATTACAAGTATATTGATACAATGGCAGCTACTGGGAAGGGAGCGCCTTGCACAGATGTAGCAATCGCTCGCAGATGTCCTTCCATGCCTTCTCTTGATCGGCTACCACCGCCAGCTCTGCCTCCACTTGGGCTCGTTGCCGCAAGACCACTGCAAGCTGCTCCCTCACGCCCTGATAAGCAGCCTCCCGACTTGGGATATGGCGCTCAGCCACGTCAAGCTTCCTCTTTAAGTTTAGCCCATGGGAGATGCGCTCCAAGAGACCCTCAAAGATAGTCTTCACTTGGGCAGCATTTGCCTCAACCTCAGCGCGCAGATGGGCCGTTTCGTTTGAGATCTTTTGGCATTCCCTTAGTCTCCGAGCTGCTTCTTGCTCCAAGTGGCGGGAGTGCGAAGTGCTTTGCTCGAGCCAAGTTGTGCGTTGGGCGCTCAGAGCTAAAGCTTCGGGAGCAGGGCGCGTCAACTCCAGCCGATACAAGCAGGCCTCGATCTCCCTGCAGTGGTTAACCCAAGATTCAACGACGCCCTCGTCATGAAAAGTTACGAGCGCCGCTAACATTGGGTTAACATCCGCAGCGAAATCGACAGCAGAAGGGAGAGCGTCCATGCTGAGCTCTTCAATATACCCGCTCAGCATGCCTAGACTCATCACCGCACCCTTTGAAGACGGACGTCTCAGAAAGGGGCCTGCCGGTAAAAGGACGCGAGCCTCGAAGGGGACCGAAACCGGAACAATAGCTGCAAAACAAAACAGGGTTAAACGATGGTTCAAAAGATGTTAAAGGATTACCAAAAAGGAGATCTACTATACCAGCAGCAACGGACGGCAGAGCCGGGAGGGCCGGTAGCGCAACAGGGCTTGCATCCCCTCCTTCGATTTGTGGCGCTGCAATAAAGAAAAGGAAAAGTCAGAAATCGTCCCATTGCTAGAAAAAAGGAGTAAATAAAGATATTACCGGCGCCACTAGAAGGAGAAGCGAGTTCGGATGGGAAAGAAAAGTGCGGGAGCAACACTTGATACAAGTGATCAAAAAGCACTCCTGCAAAGGCACAACGGTGTAACGTTAGTACAAAAGCCGCATTTTTGAAAGATTAATGCATGAGTCGTAAATCCATACCTTCCAACATCCGTGACGGTACAAGGGAAGACGGGGAGGTGACTACTGCCAAAGCAGTAGTTGACGGCGCCCCCTCGAGCAGTGGAGCATCAGTACTGGCGGCACCTGCAAGAACAAGTTTGTTAGAAGAGATCACAAGATATATACAAAAAAAAGGGAGAAATGCTGGTGATAAAAAAAAAAAAAAAAATTTTACCCGACGAGCTGCCAGCAGAAACTGAGGCGGTCCCTTCCTCCACTGACGGAAGACCACCGCCTGTAGCTTCATCACCCGACTCAAGGGGAACCGTTGTTATGCTCTCAAGCCCTGCAGGCGTCGGGGAACCATAGACAGGGAGGGCCAAGATAGGAACATTGCCAGATTCCTGAGAAGGAGCGCCTAGCTCGTCCTCAGGAATCATGGCCGCCTCACCTGCTGCTCCCTCAGGATCAGCGATTACAGCTGCCCCGTCCATCGGCACTACGAGGTCCCCAGCCTCAAGTAACTCGCCCTCTACCGCCTTCGGCTCGGTCGAGACAATCATCTCATCTGCCGCCACTTCGGGTACGGCATCAATGACTTTCTCCGCGGTAGGTTCCTCAATCTCGGCTCCAGGCTCCATGGCCTCGACAAAGTTGTCCACTGTCGGTTCGGGTTCGGCGAATACCGCTTCTTCCGCTCCCTTGGGTTCGACGGTCGTCTCCGCCTCCCCCTCAGTTGGACTTGACCCTGCAAGATGAGATATGTATAAGCCAATAGTTTTACAAGTCATACAACAAGGCTCTGAAAGGAGTACTACCTGAAGCGGATTTATCATTAGCGTTCCGAACCGCGCGTGCAACTTGCCGATGAGCGGTAGACAGAGCCACAGGGGGCTCTTCAGAAGGAGTACTGGCGTGAGGAACAGTGCTAGGGCCCGCTCCTGCGGCCAGAGCAGCTCTGCGCGCCTTAGCTTCGCGTCTGGACCGCTTCCGCTCCTCTTGAGCCGATGAGACAGATGCCATCAGAGCTTCCTTGAGCGAAGCCTCCTCATCCGTGTAGAGGGATGCCTCCAGATTTTTCAGAGCATCCCTCGTTGTTGCATCAAGCCGAGGCTCTTGCGGCAGCTTCGACGGAGCTGGGACTTCGATGACGGGCTTGGGAAGGGTCCTGGCGCCAATTAATACCACCCCTGTAAAGAAACAAGAGAAGGTCAGGTCGGCTATCATAAAAAGACAACAAACTTTCCTTATAAAAGAGAAAGGGATAGAACATACCGACGCTTGCCAGGGCACGTTTCTTCTCCTCCTCTTGGAAGGTCTTCAAGGATGCAGCGATAGCATCTTCAGTGGAGATACCTGTTAAAAAAGGGAGCAAAAGTTAGTTAAATGTAACAATATAGAGTGCAATGAGATAACAAATAAGGCGTCTGATGATTACCGGACTCGGCGAGTTTGCTCAGCATCGCTTCGAGCCTCGCTGATCGCTCTGATTCTGCAATGGCGGCGGCTAGGTTGGTGTCCTCAGGATCCACCACGAAACCCTCGTTGCTGCCGTACTCACATATAGTCTCGGCAGGATGAGCCGCGGGCTCCAAGTTAAGAATCGCATCGAGGGATAAGGTGGACTTCTTCTTCTTTTGTTCACCAGCCTTGGATCCACCCGGAGCAGCTTTGCGCTTGCCAGTTTTGGCAGTCACTTTCGGGCGGCGAGTCCCGATGTCCGCTCCTGCACCCGACTCCGGCGATGCCGCTTTAACCGTCTCTGTCGGAGCACGGGGTGCCGTTGGGGCATCCACCGTAGTAGGCAGTGGCAGTCCACGCGGAGGGGCCAACACGCGTGGTCGATCTGCTCCGGCCTCTTTCGTCGGAGGGATAACCTGGACCCTAGGCTGCAATGGAGCCTTGCGATTGCCGCCGGGAGGCGCAGCCCTACGATCGACCAGTAGACGTTTCTCCATCAAGATAATTGGGCCCATCGCGTGCGCGTACCAAGCCACATACGAATTGAGTATCTTGGGGGTACAGCTGGGCTCACTGATGAAAAAGTAGGAGCCTGTATTGAGCCGGATGAAGTGATGCATCGCATTCCGTACTCCCTCTGGACCGACTGCAGGTGTTCCCAAGAAGGCTTCCAACGGGACTCCTTGGTTATAACTCGATTGCCGGGCAAATCGATGCGGGTTATACCTCATGAAGAGGGCCGTTTCATTCTGCCTAAATACCAAGTAACCCGGCCGAATGGAATAAAGGTGGAGGATTTCCCGAGCCTTCAACACGGAGACACCACCCTTAAAGTCATCACGCAGCGGCACCACCGACTTAGTGGTCTCGGAACCCATGGTGATGACCTTATCCACAAAAGAGGTCTTCGCCCCGACTAGATGCGAACGCAGAAGCAGTCCCCTAGACTCCCGCGGAGGTGCAAACACGATGGAAGCCCCGATCAATCGTATGATTCTTGGAAATATGAATCTCTCAAAGAATGGAGGAGTTTTGTGGGCACCAAACACTCCTCGAACATGCAGCTCCATCCAAGAAGTGAAGTAATGCATCGGGAAGTTAGCAGGCTGCACCCCAGGTTCATTAGCGTCCGCCGCTACGCTAAGTCCATTATAGAGGTGAGCCAACCCGGCGATCCCCACTGATAACTGTAGACCGGCCACCATTTGATGCGCCGGGTAAAAGACAGAAGACCTCATGAGGCGTGGGTGCATGGGAAGCGCGAAGCTGCACAGCCACAGACCTAAGAACCCGATGAAGAAGGTCTCCTCATCCATGCCAGGAACGGCGATCTCTGAGAAAGGAACGCTAGCAGTGCCGGGAAGGTAAAAACTTCGCTGATCAATTTCAGATGAAGGTCGGCGGTCCAGGCCGAAACCAAAAGGATCAGCAAGTCGGGCGAACTTCTCACCTTGCTCTGATAAAAATTCCGGGCGAATAAAACGAGCAATGAAGTCCGCGAAACTAACTCCTCGGTCGCCCAATTCCAAATGAAGCTCCTCGTAAATCTCCAACACCCTCACCAGGCCCGGATGCTGATGCTGGATGGCATTTTCCGGAGTCAAGTCGAGTACCACTTGCTTGGTGGCAAAGACGTACTCATCAGGAGGAAGCAACTCTTCGTAGTGCTCCCCCCTCGCCGGTAAACCAGAAAGCTCAACGAATTCCTCTAGAGAAATTGAAACTTCCCTATCCGCTGCCAGGAAAGTATGCGTGGGGATATTCCATTGTTCGATGAAGGCCTTTGTCCACCACGTTGGAGGAGTAGGATACTCGAAAAGCGAGACGTAGACGGCGGAATATAAACCTATCTTCGTCAGGTGAGCTCTTTTCGCCGCTAAAATGTACCGGGCCCATGGCAGGTATCCAGCAAGCGGTCGCGGATTTAATCCAATATTGTAAGCCTGTCCCCAAGGGCGTGCTTCACCCTGACAGATTCGCCTTCCTAAGATATCTATGGCCGGCGGCGGCTGTACCGGAATAGCGCCGATTGCAGGCTGGAGAAGGTCGTCCGAATTCCAATTTTTAACCTCCACGGCATACTCCACCGGGGGTTTATCCGCATAGGGGATCGTAACTATAGGTTCGGAGGGCGAGGCGGAACTAAAACTGCGACGACCCTGGATGATTTGGCTATACCACCTTCCCCATAGGTGGAGATGTTTGCACTCAGAATCACGATCTTTAATCAAAGCAAACACTACCCGGTCCACTGGTGCATGTGGGAACCCTCCTTCTGAGCGAACGAAGGGAAAAGACAAGTCGTCAGACATCTTTCCTGCATAAAATATATATATATCATTAGTGGCCTGGCGTTTAAACATTAAAAAAAAAATAATGATAAAAAAATAATAATAAATAAAAATCTTGCTCCACACTGTGATGCAGAGGGTAGGGGACCAAAGGGGGACCCACAAAATCAAGATGACGGCGCATCATTTGATGAGACAATCCCACCATTGGATGAGACTATCAGTCAATAAAAAGAACTCCCAAGAGAATATCCTCATTGGGGGGGACCCCTAGAGACAAGGAGAAGATCTCCTCTTTTCAGAGCAAAGCTCTGTCACAGAGTGACATTTGTCAAACTCCTGTTTCAAAAGAATAAAACTTCTTAAAAAAGAGCCTAACTCTGTAGCAGTAATAAAAATTCACAACTCCTAAGAATTAAAATTTTGGGGTCTTAAAGATCCATGGAAACTTTTAAAAAGTTTTCTAGTTGATCTGTGAGCAGGGCTCTGTTCATGGGTTAAAACCTAAGAACAGAGTCTCTGCAAATTTTTGAGAGCAAGGCTCTGTGAATAGAAACCCCAAAGGGGTTTCCTTTAGATCAAAGATCTATAAGAGCAAGGCTCTGTTGAAGAAACCCCAAAGGGGTTTCCTTTAGATCAAAGATCTATAAGAGCAAGGCTCTGTTAATTAAGTTTGATTTAAATTAAATTAATTTAATTTACCTAGAATGGTTCTAAGGATAGAACTTGGAAGTTCTTAAGGAATCGCAAGAGCAAGGCTCTGGAAGTTCTCAAGTAAGAGCAGGGCTCTGAAATTTAATTTCTTGAGAATGGTAAAAAAATTACCAAGGACCAAGGGTCCTATTTATAGGCGCCTGCGCCTGTTCACTTGACCCGTCAATCCGACGGTCAGGATCTTGCCACCGTTGCACTCACGCGCGCGCCACGTGAGCGCAACGGTGGGGGGGCATCTGTTTCCCCCAATCAGAGCAAGGCTCTACTGAATTTTGAAAATTCAAAATTCGAAGCAACGCTTCGGTTTCCGTGCGCAGCGCGCAATTTGCCACATGGCAGAAGGTGATTCGGCAGCGTAACGCCCGAGACAGTGCGTCCCATCAGAGCAAGGCTCTTCAGAAAACAAAATTAAGACTTAAACTGCGCAAATGCATGGCAGCGCGACACGTGTCTGCGCAGTTGCGCAATCGCAACTGCGCAAGCACACGGATGCGCGACACGTTTCTACGCAAGCGCACGGATGCGTGACACGTGTCTGCGCTGTTGAGCAATCGCAGTTGCGCAAACGCACCGATGTGCGACACGTGTCTGCGCAAGCGCACAGATGCGTGACACGTGTCTGCGCAGTTGCGCAGTCGCAACTGCGCAAGCGCACGGATGCGTGACACGTGTTTGCGCAAGCGCACAGATGCGTGACACGTGTCTGCGCAGTTGCGCAGTCCCAGCTGTGCAAACGCTCGGATGCGCGACACGTGTCTGCGCAGTTGCGCAATTGCAACTGCGCAAGCGCTCGGATGTGCGACACGTGTCTGCGCAGTTGCGCAACCGCAACTGCGCAAGCGCACGGATGCGTGACACGTGTCACACGCTGGTGAGTTGCGCAGCAACTGAATGAAGATTTAGACAAATCTTTTCTGTTCCCCTGTAAAACAGGAACCCTTGGATCAGAGATCCAATGGTGGGAAAATTCCCAAAATTATTCATGAAAGATTTTGTTAACAAATCCAACAAATTGGTGGGCACTATAAATAAGACCCCAGGCCTCATTCAAAGGCATCAGATAATCAATCATCATCGAGAGAGGGAAAAAGCTTCTGAAAAAAGAGAGCTCTTGAAGATTAATCAAGAACCAAAAAAAAAAAAAAAGAAGGTAAAATTTCTGAAGAACAGAAAATGAGAAAATAAATAGTGCCTTGCACTTGATAGGAACCCCTGGTTCTAAAAAAAAAATATAAATAAAAAAATAATAAATAGTGCCTTGCACTTAATATGAACCCTCGGTTCTGTATGATCAGGAAAAAACAAGAACTTGTTTTCCTTTGATCCAAATTCAAATCAAAGTGCCATGCACTTGTGTTCTTCAATCTGAAGATTTCTAGGGTTTCTGCAACCCCTTGTTTTGGGCCCGGCCCAAACTAAATTGAAATAATAAAAGGGCAAGGCCCTGTTTGGAAAAATTCCTGAGTTTCTGCAAACTCGTTATTCAAATGGGCCTGGCTCAAACTAAATTACAGAACAATAAAAGGGCAAAGCCCTATTTGTAAAAACTTCTTGAGTTTCTGAAACTCATTATTTAAAAGGGCCTAGCCCAATTGCAAAAAAAAAAAATAATAAATAAAAAGGGCAAGGCCCTGTTTGGAGAATTCCTGAGTCCTTGTAACTCATTAATTAGAAGGGCCTGGCCCAAATCAGACTTGTAAAATAATGAAAGGGGCAAAGCCCTGTTTAGATTGATTCTTCTAATCTGGCAAAGCCTAAAATAAAAATTGGACTTAACCCAATCCTGGCTGTAAGTCCTTAAATTAAATGCCCCTCATAAACCAAGTCATGACCGGTTCGAGGGTACATCTCCGAACTCCTCTGACATCTGTCGTTGTAATTCCTCAGCGACGTCAGAGAGGTAACGAGTCCCAACGACCACTCATCTAATATCGGACCGAAACGTCCCTAAACTAATATTGGACCGAAACGTCCCTAAACTAATGACGGACCACTACGTCCCTAAACTGGCGACGGACCGAAACGTCCCTAAACTAAAATCGGACCGAAACGTCCCTAAACTAATATTGGACCGAGACGTCCTTAAACTAATGACGGACCACTACGTTCCTAAACTGGTGACGGACCGAAACGTCCCTAAACTAAAATTGGACCGAAACGTCCTTAAACTAATAATGGACCACCACGTCCCTAAACTGGAACATGGACCACCACGTCCCTAAACTGGAGCAATAGAGCCTTCAAATGCTCTTTTGTCGGATCTAAACGGTCCCGCCTAAGTTGATCTTAACCCCAAATACGGTTAACGTGTCCTTAGACATCTAAATAAACAATGAAATCCCAAACCAACTTTGGTTCAAGGGTACATCTCGGAACTCCTCAGACGTATGTCGTTGTAATCCCTCAATGACGTCAGAGAGGTGACGAGTCCCGACGGCCGGATAATTAAATCAATCACTACGTCAGGTCGATCTTAGTCCAAAACAGGACTAGCGTATCCTTGATGAACGTTTAAGTTGATCTTAGTCGCAACGCGACCAATGCATCCTTAAACTAAAAACACCAAACTCAAATCTAAGCAAACACGGATTTGGACTAATCCACGTCCTACGGGCGACGACATCACTAAGTCTCCGTATACAATCCACGGGCAACCACAAATAAAATAAACATACACGACACGAAGTGAAATTCTGGAGAAGGAGAAAGTTGTTATCGCAACGCGATAGCGTAATTAACTGCAGGGGCTTGCGCCTGCAGGGAAGAGCGTCCCCACAATCAAAAACCCCTCACCCTGAGGGGGAATCTGACAAAGTCTGCTACATCGGCCGCATCCGTCTAAACCTTCGATACACGGTGCCATAAATCAACTTGGCATCTTCGGAGAGGTGGACGGATAAAAACCAAATAGCATCTGCCCCGAACCCCAGGTTACGTGACGTCCTAACGTCGCAGGCCGCCGTTCGGAGGGGAACAGGCGGTTCGCATATGACGGAGAGATTACGCCATCGGGTTATAAAATCCGTGCTGCTTTCGTCGCTCTTTGGCTTGGTCCTTACGAGCTCGGCAATGGTAATCTTATCGCTGACGCTCATGAACCTCTGCCGAAACAGAGACTCCATTTGGACAAAAGTTGTGACGGAGCCATCCGGTATGCTCGCGTACCAGTCGAAAGCAACATCGGTCAGGCTATTAACGAACTGGCGGAGGAGAAGCGCATCATTTCCCCCAGTATTCCCGCATGAGGCTTTGAAATGGGCGATGTGCTGATTCGCATTTCCCGTCCCGTTGAATCTTCCGAATTTGGGGATGACATAGCCGCTAGGAAATTCTACTAGATCATACTAAGCAGGATATGGTCTCCCACTACTGCTGACATCTTTTTGCGCTTCGGTTTCGGCTACCAAGGTTTTGACTTTGTCGGTAACCAAATCCATGATTTGATCTTGAGTTAGCGGGCTATTGTCATCGGTAGCCAAGACATTTGCCAAGATAGGATGCGACTGACTTTTGTGCGGTCCGCCCACTTTTGGATTTGAGGGAATAGGCGTCGGCTGCTTTGGGACACCATTTCCCGGTTCACGAGCTGAGCCCTCCGCCTGATTGGGCGGCTGAGAGGCAAGCCGGGCTGTGAGCTGCATCACGACATTCGTCAAGTCGTCGATTTTTGAGTAGAGCTTGGCCATCTCCTTGTCTTTGTTTCTGAGCTGCTTTCGGAGCTCCTGAAGCAGCTCTTGCTCCGCGGTTCTGGGACGGAAAGTCGGCTCTTCTTCTCTTTCCGAGCCCGACTCCTCATGGACCGAAGGGTCTTTCTACCCATCATCCTCATCGAGAGGGTCTTCATCACCCAGCAGAGGCGGCCGTTCTTGGGAAGCGGCCACCACATTCAAGCCAGATTGGATTTGGGATGTAGTGGCCCCGTCCTTGCTCTTGCTGCGCGTGCCCACCATGTAGACAGTGTGGACCTCATATCCAGTCGTCTCTTTCTCACTGGCGGGGAGCTTAGAGAAGACACCCGATCGAGCAGTGGTCAATGGCACCGCAGGAGCTTGCTCGGGACGCGTTGTAGCTTTATTGGTGCCGATGGCCTTGCCCCCAGCTGGGGCCATGGAGAGTCGTTCGGAAACGGACTTACGCTTTGGCTGAGATGCCCTCGCGACCACCACATTTGGTCTCCTGCCTATTGAGACCGGTTTGTTCGCCACCGGGGCTTGAGGAGCTGGGATGGCGCCAACAGGCATGAACATAATAGAGCCGAATGGTAGCAACGGCTTCTCCCATTGTCGCCCGAGACTGGACGGAAGGACCGTCTTGGAGTCTATCCTCATCGTGTAGGAGACGGGAGCTGAGTTCATCATCGAAGACATCATCGGAAGGTGATTGCTTGAAAACCCTGCATGAAAGAGTATTATTTTAGTATAAATACAGATATGTACATTGATTGAGTTCGCATGAATGCTTAACCCGAAATATGGGAGGAGAGATTGGTCCCACCGGGCGTGCCAGAATCTGTAGGGTGTTTTTTGTCACCCGATTGAGATGGGAAAACGCGCGCGCTTGTCAGGCGTACTACAGATTCCCCCTGCCTAGGGTAGGCCGGGGTTTAATGATTGTGGGGATCCGAATCTCCGGCAGCCGCGGACTAAGCTGCCGTTAATTACCTCTCGCCTTGGAGCGAGGGAACCTCCGATTAACGAGTTAAATTGGTCATGCGAACTCAATGTGCAGTGTACGTGTGTTGTGTTTTGAAAAGGGGTTTTTGGATATATCGGGAGCCACGCAGAGTTTTTACGGGGGTCCCGCTACCCGGATAGCGGGCTGGGGGTCAAGGGGGCTAGCAGCCCCTTGCGGGGTGCGGGGCAGCGCCCTGTTAGAAATTTTTTTCTAACAGGGACAGTGTCGTGGAGCACGTGTGTGTGCGAATATGTATACATATGTATATGTATATATATATACATATACATAAGGAAAAAAAGAGGGAGAAAAGGCATCCAAAGGATGCGTGGGGGCAGCACCTTGGGCGCTGTGTGCCTAGGCGCTGCGCGCTCAGGCGCTAGCATGCCACGTGTTGGCACATGGGCGCTCTGCGCTTGAGCGCAAGTGCGCCACGTGTCGGCACGGGGGTGACTTGCGCTCGAGCGCCTGCGCTTGAGCGCAAGCGCGCCACGTGTCGGCACGGGGGAGACTTGCGCTCGAGCGTGCGCCACGTGTTGGCACAGGGGCGAGTTGCGCCTGAGCGCAAGCGCGCCACGTGTCGGCACAGGGGAGACTTGCGCTTGAGCGCTTGCGCTTGGGTGCAAGCACGCCACGTGTCGGCACCCGGACGACTTGCGCTCGAGCGCTTGCGCTTGAACGCAAGCGCGCCACGTGTCGGCACCGGGGTGACTTGCGCTCGGGCGCTTGCGCCGGAGCACAAGCGCGCCACGTGTCGGCACGTGGACGACTTGCGCTCGGGCGCTTGCGCCGGAGCGCAAGCGCGCCACGTGTTGGCACGCGGACGCTCTGCGCTTGAGCGCAAGCGCGCCACGTGTCGGCACGCGGGCGCTCTGCGCTTGAGCGCCGGCGAGAAAAAGAGGCTTTTAGCCTAAAAAGATTCTCGGAAGAGAAATCAGAGAGGAGTTGGACTCCTGAGTGTGTTTTTGGGGTTAATGGAAGGGGTTCTTCTTCTTCCTCCTCTGTTGGCTGGCTCAAGAGATGTGAGATCTAAAAATCTCTTCTTTTTGAGATCTAATGATAGATCCAAGTTCCCCTTTGTGGGTTTGGTGGTGAAAAACTATTTTATTTTTGAAAAGGAAGAGTAAAACTCTTGATTTAATTCAAGAGAAAGAAGAAGGTTTTGGAACCTTGAGGAAGGAGAAAAGATCTCAGATCTAATTTTTTTTTGGAGAGAATGAAAGGTTTTTTTTTATTCATCATCATGTTGCCTTTTATAGGCTTACATATTTACATATTGCCCCTAGGGCTTTACAAAAATGGCGTTTTAGCCATCCCATGGCCCATGTGCCATTTCATCTTTGCACATAAGCCAAGAGCTTACAAAATATTGGCTTTATGCCCATTTTGTTTACATTCATGCATAAACAATTACATAAAAATTATTTATTACATGATTTTGTTGTTGGCATGGGGAGGCTGGCCGCGGGCTCGACTTGGGCATGAGCCCGCTTGACCTG
The DNA here is from genome assembly GCA_030015575.1 of Agapanthus africanus. NCBI lineage: Eukaryota > Viridiplantae > Streptophyta > Magnoliopsida > Asparagales > Amaryllidaceae > Agapanthus > Agapanthus africanus. Next base: position 363,841,948 of record CM057351.1, on the reverse strand, counting down.
GGCTTGGACCCACCTGGCTTGGGGTTGACTTTGATTTTGACTTGGTCAACCGGGGTGTAAATTTTTACCCCAACACTCCTCAAATAACCTATCCCTAATTTTAAAAAAATTAAAAATAAACAAATAAAAAACATCATCATACTCTTGCCTCTTCCGCTGCTATCATCGTCGTGCACGAGCCAACACGAGCACAACTGACCTTCCCTCAGCCCAACTCTCCCCTTGCCCCTGCCGTCTCCTCCTCAACCCCCATCGCCTCCACTGCCTCTTCTGCTTCTCCAATCCCCCACGACCCCTGCCTCCTTTCCCCTTCCTCCCGTGACCCTCGTCTCCTTCTCCTTCCTTCAACGACCCCTCCCCTGACCTGGCCTCCCCCCATCGTCCTAAAATACCAAATAATTATTTAGTTAATATATATTTATTAATTATTAAAATTATTTAAAGTATAATTTATAATTAATTAATTATATTGTAAAAATAACAAAATGGTCACTTAACATGAATAGCAACGTTGACCGTCAAGTTATGGTTGTTTTTTCGTAGTTTTAAAAATAATGGGAGTTTTGTTAAAATACTGCGAACAAGTTTGGAGTTTTTAGTAAATAAGCCATGTTTATATATATAGCCGGATTAGATATCGGAAGCATGTTTGATTTGGATCGGGCTTAAGAGTTCGATTAGTCTGTAAATGAAAACCCAACCCGAAAATTTTGTATCCCAACTGGGTTTGCGAGGGTATAAGAATGTTGTAAAGCCTAAAATATATTGGTCGGTCAGGTCGACTTCATGTCAAACCCAACCCAACTTGCAACCTTAAGCACAGGATGACATTTGGTTGATGATATCAAAACTTATCACCTTCCATATTTTTACTTTTATGGTCACCGACTCGTAAATCCCAACGTATGCATACAACACACACAACACTTCTGCACACATCACATGCAAGCACAAAACATGCACACACCCAGCCGATCCATGGATTTGCCTCGAAAGCATTAAATTCTGCTCATTTTCCTAACTGGGGATCAACCCCGCACTCTCCCAACCGAGATAATATTGCTCATTGTTGACCTTCCATATTGTTAACGAATAATCTTACTATGTAATAATGTCTTGGTTACAAGATATTTGAAAGTAGGAGGGAAAAAGTTTTATTTTGGTTCTCCTTCTTGATCGACGGTAAGTTTTTGCAAGTTTTTGCATTGTCATCATCTCGCCTTACCATACCGTGCTAAATTTTTAATTTGGAGGGACCTTAAATCAAGAAATTGCTGCATTATCGACAACACTATCTTCTACAAGAGTACTAAATGTGACATTGTAATTGAAATGATTTTGGTAAATGGCTAATTTTGATTTCAACTATAAATGGTATTATGAGCATTCTGGAAAATACTTTCCCGCTCCATTTTAACTTCTACCTGCATGTGTCCAAACGATAAACACTATGGGTTTTATGTATGAAATTAACTCCTGAATGATGTGAGTGGTGAGCCTCACCTCATCCATCTTTTGGGTGTTTACGTGTGTGTGTGTGAGAGAATGATTAATGGGCAAGAAAAGTATTTCTCAATTCATTATATTGATACTATAAAATTAAAGTTAGAATTGCTTTTACAGCTTTATTTTTGTTTTCCTAATATATACGTGTAAGAATATTATATGATTTATATAACTCAGCTTTAATTTTCAAAATAGTATATGTATTCATTTCAAACTAGTGCTAAACTTTCAAGGGTTAGCACGTCAACGTAAAAAGGGTTGCTCTTAAAAGAGGAAAAAGAAATGAAGGCTGTGATGTGGATGGAAAAAGAAGGTAGAAAAGAAGGAGGGGGCAAGAGACACTTTTTCCTTTTCTTTTATATATAGTCGAACTTTTCAGCAATTTTCTTTTCAGTATTCACGCTTGATACCGCCGGGGATAGGTATTTTGACCTGCGATAGTAGGTGATTTTTGGGAAAAAGAATGGCTACTGCGTGAAATCTAATAGCTTGGATGCTCTGTAAAGATCCTGATCACAAATCCTCTGTGCTTTGCACGTTGGATACACCAACACCAAAATGCCCTTGTTTCACACAAATCTCGACCGTTCATTTCTATGTTGGATGGATTAGGACCGTTCGATGCAATAGCATGAGTGTTATTCTTGCCATAATAGCAGCCACTCGGAATCCTGATTTTTGTAGCCCTGCCCCTTTCAGTTAAATTCATGGGTATAGTACAAATATCTATGGACCAATGACTCAGTCAACTTGATTTTTGTGATCACAGCATAAATTTTCATAGGAAGTTTCCCAACTAAGAATTTGAGTAACAATAGCAAATAAACGTTGTTGAATTTCTCCACCGCTCTTTCCGTACTCCGATATTGCTTTGACAAGGGTTGAGAAAATACACATGTATATATAATACTCCACAACGTCTTATGCAAAAAAACGGTGTGTTTTCCCCAATGATACTTTTTATTTAATTTAATGCACGACTGCTGATATAATTCTAACTCATACAGTTCTGAAACCATGTTAAATAAATGTTTCATCCCATGCACAAAAAACTTAAAAGTTTTAAGAAGCACTGAAAACCTATTATTTTCATAAACAAAGAAAATAAAAAAAAATAGCTGTCTATGTACAATTATAATTACAAACGTTGTCTTTACTAGTTTGTTAAAAAACAAAAAGGGTGTAAAGAATCAGTCCAACTTTTACAGAAAATATTCCAACACGGTACTAATTTGACTTATATGTCTCATTTTAGTGAGTCTTGATGGAACCAAAAGTTAATTTGCGCGACAAAATTAGTTTGACACTTCGAACACTTGCTGCTGTCCATATTATTAGCTCTTATTTAATTCTTAAAGCTAGAATGTTTGTCGCTTCATCTGATCGTGATCTAAACTATTAGGTTAATCTGAAAGTTATTTTAAGTCTAAATTGCATGGAAACCTCTTTTATCTTTAATCCGTAGATTAAATGACATGTCTTTTATATTTCCCGAATTAATACTGAATCATCTTATTTTTGGGAGAAAAAATAAGACCCAAAATCAAGTCAAAGATTTGCCAGGGCTTCTTTTTCTGTCTCTTTTCTCAAAGGTCTTTGGATGAGGCAGGGTTTGGGGGAGCACAATTGGACATGAGCAAGACGGATTCGTAATGGGTCGGCAACGAAAACTGGGACATGAGATTTGAGATGTTCCCCTAAACATTTCTAGCTAGCTTAGATCATGAAACCCTGAAAACCCATTTGATTTTGGATGGAATCATCCAATTTAGATGAAAAATATTGAGGTTGCTATTGCCGGGGAGAAAAAGAGTAATATGGAAAGAGGAAAAAAATTCGAAATATGGTCATGTAGCAAGTCATATTAAAAGAAGATTTTTCAAGCATGTATTTTGGCTGCTGCTTTAACCACCGTTAACCTTTTTCTGTATCTTTTTTAGAACAATAGTTATATCCAATTAAAAAAAACAAAGGAAGGAAAAAAAAAAGATGATAGAAATACACGGGTGCTTTGGAGATGATTAACGGCAATAATAACACCAACATGGTCTAAGGAGTCAAAGTGCAGGTTTTGTAACTAAGCATCTTATTAACTAAGGAGTCAAAGTGCAGGTTTTGTAACTAAGCATCTTATTAACTAAGGTGTGTTTCCTGCTATTGAACCCTATTTTTAACTCCAACACCAAACATGGTCACAGAAGTTTGTCAAAAGCTTGCGAGGAATTCAACCTTCAATTGGTAATCGTTGTAAAAAAATAAAAGAGAGCAGCAGCGACCCTTGAGAATTTTGAGATAAGAGAGCAGCGACCCTTGAGAACAGAATTTGATAACTTGGATGTTTCAGAGCTTCTGAAGTCAAAAATCACAATTAAGTCTGGTCCGATTTGGAAAAGGGGCTGTTGTGGGTCTTTAACTCCTTGACTTTGACCGGTCTCCATAAAATAAAATAAAATAAAAAAATAGAAGCATCTAAGGACTCTTGACATGATTTCTCACTGAAAGCACGCAGCAAATTCACTAACACAAGTATTGTCTGTTTGCATTCGAAAAATCAAGGGGAACAAATTTTATTTAGAGTCCAAATTTCTACAAGGGTAATTTACATTATCCTGTTTCCCATCTATGTTTTGAAATGCTTTTTATATAATGTCTGCCATTGTAATCCAAACTCAAGAAGTTTATCTTCTTACTTTTTCAAAATAAAACTTCACCCTTTCGTAAGGAATCGCTCCTCTTCTCTACCGGTAATTTAAAAATACATTTATTCTTCTCTTTTATCTCTTATGTTCTTGATAATCTAAAATTACATTTATTCTTTACACCAATCGCACATGCAAACATCTAGGGTAGCTTTATTGACTCTTCCAAGCACAAACAGTATCACATGACTTTACGCTCTGCACTACTATTCTACACTATAACAAAAAAAACCCAACCCAACAATGTCAGCAATTTTTAAAGTGTTAAGAGAGCTGCATACTGCAAGAGGTTTGAGGTTCGAGCCTAAGCTCTTGTGCATTTCGCCATAATAAACCGCTTTTTTCACTCTAAATATTTCCCTTCAACTAACCGACAAAGTAAAAGCCAAACTGGGTTGCGAAATCATCCTGTTGCCCATACGATTTTGAACAAGTTACCAATCACAATACAACAATTTACCTAGTATTCACGGCTGAGTTCAAGATGTCTCCACAAATAATTATTAGTGTTCTCAATAAATAGATGACGATTTACAAAATTCATCTCCATGTCCATTTTAAAGGGCTGGCGAGACTAGGTGCAGTTGTCTCTCCACTTAAATTATCACTGGAGACACATCAATTCATGTATATACACCAAGCCAATTTGATTTATAAGAGACGAGCATTGTCTACTGCTATTTTGCATTAGTTATAGAACCTAATGTACACAATCATCACCTGCACCAAACAGTTGGCCAGTTCTCTGCTTTCTTTGCCCATATCACAAGCATTTCACCTCATAGTTTAGTTCTGGCTCTTGTTAACTGTACAGATCAACTTTTTTCTTGCTGAGGACATCAAACAACAGAAAAAACTACTTGAAATGATCTATAAATTTAACAATTGGCCATCTGCAGAACGAAGAAAAGGTCATAATGCCTACCAAATCTTAATAAACAAGAGTATAGGGATTCGATTCACTTCCCTTTCATCAAAAGAACTTCATCTCTTACCCAAAATTAAATGCTTTTTTTCTGACCAAATACCGAGAAGAATCACACATGAAAAATCCATGGACAATCGACAAATTGCATGCAAAACAAAATGGATTGGTATTCTTAACTCTAATACAGAGGAGAAATGGAGAAAACTACCTGCTATACTTTTTTTTTTTTGAGATAATAGGTGGAATAAATTAGCCACCTAATGCATTAAAAAGCTTTTAATGTATTACATCAAAGCGCCATCAAGGCCAAAAGCATACAAACACCACAGCAAAATGATGAGTACAACCAACACAAACCACAGAAGGTACCCCACTAGAGATGCATCAATTCCAGGATCACCCGGATACAAAAAGTTGCCCTCCACAACTCATGAAATGGGCCATCCTTCAATGTCGGAGTCATCACTGCCACCGTGACTTCGCGACGAGCCACCCTTACTGCGTTGCCATCCTCCTCAGAAATCATCTTCCTAATCTTTCAGTTTGGAATTATCTAACACCTGCACGAAGTAAGTCCTTTCTGCCACTAGCACTAGCCAGCATCCTTTCCAAACTTCTCTCCTTACCGTGTCTAGTGCCCATCCTTAGAACTACCTGCTATACACTTTGAGTTCTGAAATCTAAAGATTCGCCTTATAATAATGTCCGGTGATTCTATCTGTGGAACGGATTCGATCTTTTGCTGTATCAAGTCAGACTTAAAGAGTCAGGAATATCACACTTCATTCATTTTGGTTATGATTTCACTGGCACACATATTACTTTTCTTATAAATGCCTAATGCTCATACACAACGCTTATAATGCATATCTATACATTGAATATAAATTTTTACACGTTACTCGTATCTTTCTTTGATATCACCAGGAAAAAGTCTGAAATGTTCTAATTTCCCAACACAAACCACATAACTGGTGGCATCTGAATCATTGTGGCATTTATAATTCTTTTCAAGATCAAGTGTGCCACTACACTGTAGATAAGGGGCATCTTTCAGGCAAAAATGGCATCCTTTACAAGATTTAGCCAACCATGGATGTTGTCAAAAGCAAAATGCTACAACTCTTAAAAGTAAGTTCTAGTGCAGCAAGATCAGTTTTCTTTGAGAAAAGTTGTGCACTAACAATATGATGACTTTTGCATAATCGTTACTGCAAAGTGCCAACCCACCTTAAAAGTGTTTTCATAGAGTTGTTGCTCAAATTATGATGCCAATGTTTAGCTTTGCCAATAAGACCTCATTCTGCTAGATTGCTCCTCTCTAAAATAGACTATCTTAATCCACTCAGCCTTCCACCTTTTCACAGGACACATGCTAAAGTTTTCTCTTATAGCAGATCTGAAATCTCTAACCATATTTTATTAACATTCAAATAAGCTACAGATGTGTTCCGCGCAAGCCAAATCACATTAGTCATGATAATCTATATTAACAAGTAATGTATAAACCTTGTGGTATATGAGATCACCCTAGTATAGGGTTAGGATTATAAGAAGTAGTATTGTTCTTTCCCTAAAAACATGGAGATCTTAGGCTGGTTCAAAGCTGTTCCTCTCACTAGTAGAAATCTGCAGGAGATAAAACTTAACTGAAAAACAATCGACAATTAAACAAAATCTTGATGATACGGTTTCCATGTTGCATCGGTGTAGATCAACAGACCGTTTAATCAATTCTTTTGGGTTGACAACATGTGATGGAGGTTGTGATCTCCCTCAGATGTTGTCTTCCGTCGATCTGGTGAGAGTGATCTTACGCGGCTGAGATTTGATTCGAGAATTGTTGAGTGTGGATCTCAATGGGTTGGTGTTGACGCCGAGCTATCTGCAAAGGAAGTCCCGAGATGGGTGACCACCGTTGGACCCTCCGACGATAGTACCGTGGAATAAGAGCAGAGTAGCGGCGTATTGGAATCAATTTGAGTTACCCGAGTCGTCTGAAAGAGAGGTTTATATAGTGGTCGCGTGGAGCGAGCCGGCGCGAGATTCCCGCCGTCAGTTACGCCCCTCGTTACACCCGCGTTGATGGTGGGATCCGCTCATTAAAGGGGAAACACGTTCGCGAGGGACGCGGATCGTGGGACGGTAGATATTTCGCTTTGGCGAGATACGCGGAGCCGTTACGGGGGAGTTTGGGCTCCGCGCTCTCGGTTGATCGGGGAAACCGAGGAAGCTCGGCCAGTCGGAAAGCTCGGAGACGAGTCGGGAGACCGAGAAAGCTCGGCATGTCCGATGGCTTGGAGGAGGCTGAGGAATGTCTCCAATGTATCATGCTTATTCTAGCTCCGTAGCCCCCGGGACACGTCATCAGCTACGTGTCGTGATCTGGAGAATTCCCACTTGTGAGCATCATCATTAGCCCCCCACTCTCGTTCCGGCCTATTTATAGATCGGGTCGGGAGTGATCTGCTTGGCTTCCTCTGCTCAGCTTGGTGCCGAGATTCCTTCGTGGTGGATTGGTCGGAGATGATAGGGCGTTTGGTAGCTGTGTCTTTCGACCTTCGAGTCCACGTGGTGTATTATCGTGCGCCTAAGTTTTCGCGCGTATCCCCTATGACGTCAGCGGATCGGTGAAATGATTGCGCTTTAAAGAGCGGGCGGCGTTTCACTCGATGGTCAGTTGGGCTACAGGCCAAGTGTCCGACGTTGGTTGACGAGGCGCGACATGCTATTTCTGACTCCTATCATGAAGAGACGCCCCCAATGGTCGACTGCCACGTGGAGCCTCGACGGCCGCGAGGTGCGACGCTTTATTTTGGCAGGAATCGATCTGGACCGTAGGATGTTCTCTTTGGGGTGTATAAATAGAAGGGGACCATCCTAGGGCCAACACTTTGCCTTAATTCTCTTTCATTGTTTGAAGATTGTTCGGCGTACCTCCGCTAAGATCGGATCTTCCGTTGAATTTTCCTCGGCGAGTCCCTTTCTTTGAATCAGGTTAGATGTCTTCCTCCGAGGTGTCTGTGGATGTAGGAGTAGAGTCGGACGATGAGGCCTTAATTTTTAGGGCCAAGTCCAGTGGGTCTTCCTCTTCATCGGCTTCAGATAACCGAGAGGGTTCTTCTTCAGCGTTTTCTGTGTCGGACTCGCCCCTAAGAGTCCGGGCTGCCCTTGTCACTCGCCGTCGGGCGGCGACAAGGGTTCCTAAGGTGCGCATCGGGAATACCCGCGATACGCCTTCCGTCTTGAATCGTCTAGACGAGCTTTCCGAAATCCGGACTCGATTCCATATTCCCTCTAGCTATTCACTCCATTTAACCAGGGAGGGTGAGCGGGCAGACCAGGTACGGGACAAGGAGACTGCTCTGTATCTGGAAGCATTCCGGACAGGAATGCATCTGCCTTTCTCACCCGAGATTTGTGCGGTGCTTCATTACTTCCATCTTGCCTCAGGCCAGCTAGCGCCGAATTCGTGGAGGATCCTTCTTGGGTTTCTAGTCTGGTTAAAATTTGATCGAATCCCCTTCAGTTTGACCCTCCTCTTGTTGTTTCTTTGTTATAAAAATCACCCCAGTACCGGTAAGGAAGAGCCAAGCTGGGTGTACTTTTCGTTTAAAAGAAGGGTAGGACGATCGGGTCGGGGGTAGTGGTCGTCCCTTCTTCCATCCATGAATGGAAGGAGAAGCACGTCTTTGTCGGGCCACCGGAGGGTGAGGATTGGCCTGTGCCTACACAGCGACACATGACCGACTGCCCGAGGGCGAAGCAGTCGACCTCTCCCGAGACGAAGGTGGTGTCCCAATGGGAACCGATCCAACGGGCCAATGTCTTGCTTTCCGAGCAGGTACCGAGCTAGGCCGGGCTCAGTCCTGCACGTATTTTAGGTAAATTAGGATTTTTGACGATCTGTTTAGACTTTACTAAATTTTCTTTGCCATTTCAACTTCGCTGATCTTTTCTCCTGTGTGTTCTTTTTGCAGAGCCCATGGACCGATAAAAAATCATGGCCGCCAAGGCCCAAGAGAGAAAGACCGGTATAGCCAGCTCGTCCCGACCCGGTCCAAGCTCGGCCCCGAGGCAAACTCCTCCGGCCAAGCCTTCCGCAGCACCCCCAGTCCCGAAAGAGCGCCGTGGGGGTAGTGGTCGTCCCTTCTTCCATCCATGAATGGAAGGAGAAGCACGTCTTTGTCGGGCCACCGGAGGGTGAGGATTGGCCTGTGCCTACACAGCGACACATGACCGACTGCCCGAGGGCGAAGCGGTCGACCTCTCCCGAGACGAAGGTGGTGTCCCAATGGGAACCGATCCAACGGGCCAATGTCTTGCTTTCCGAGCAGGTACCGAGCTAGGCCGGGCTCAGTCCTGCACGTATTTTAGGTAAATTAGGATTTTTGACGATCTGTTTAGACTTTACTAAATTTTCTTTGCCATTTCAACTTCGCTGATCTTTTCTCCTGTGTGTTCTTTTTGCAGAGCCCATGGACCGATAAAAAATCATGGCCGCCAAGGCCCAAGAGAGAAAGACCGGTATAGCCAGCTCGTCCCGACCCGGTCCAAGCTCGGCCCCGAGGCAAACTCCTCCGGCCAAGCCTTCCGCAGCACCCCCAGTCCCGAAAGAGCGCCGTGGGGGGGGGTCAGAAGCACGTGCGGGACCCGTCGGCCCGGACGAGGGAGGAAGAGTCTCCCCCGCCGAGCAAGTCCCCCTCAAGAGACAGAAGCGGGTGGTCTCTCGGCCATCCCCTACCGGTATCCAAGTGCAGGAGGACGATTTCTGTATTAAGGTGCCCTTGGAGCTATCTGTGGCCGACAGCTTGCTGGCGGACATGGAGAAGGCGGCCGAGGTCAAGATTTCCCGGGGCGCCATGAAGGCCCAGGTGGCCGCAATAGCGCAGGAGGCGGTTCAGGTCGGTATTTAGCTTTCTTCGAAAATTCCTTAAGTTTTATTTCCTCTGTTTTAGCTTTTTTAACACGCTTGCTGTTTTTCTCAGGTCCTTCAGCACTGCGCTCTCCTCGTCGTCATGGATTCCGAGGAAATAGCCCCGACGATGAAAAAGGCGGGCGAATCCTCCTCACGGGAAGAAGAGCTTCGCTTTCAATTGCAGCAAGTGGAGGAGAAAGCGGCCCTCCTTGACTCGAGATTGGTCGCCGAGAGGCTGACGATCTCAAAGCTAAATGAGTCTCATCGGCTTCTAAACAAGTCCAACCGGGCTATCCAAACCAAGATGGAGGAGACGAACGGTCTCTACAACGCTGTGAAAAGGTCAAGGGGCGCAATCAAGAAGGATGCTCGGACGGTTTTAGACACGGTGAAGCTTGCTGAGAGCCGGGCGGTGAAGGCCGTAGAGGAATACAAGGCGTTTGATCAGTTTTACCTTGATCTCGCCGAATCCGCGGCTGTCGGATGGTACAATGCCCTCGACGCCGTCAAGAAATCTATGCCGGAGTTCGTCGACGGCAAGCTCCGCGCTAAATCCCCCCTCGCCGAGGAAGCGCCGCAGGGGAGGCGCCGAGCTGGCTGTAGGAGGCAAGGCTGTCAGCGGAAGCGCCGACCCCGAGGTCGCCGTTTGGCCCCCGATGGTGGTATCGAACAGGGTGAGATCCCGGCCGAGCGGACGATCTGAGCTATCCCTCCTCCATGATTTTTTTTTAGAATTTTGTAAGCCTCCGGGTATTTTTGTAAGGTTGAGAACCCCACAATACCTTTGTACATAATTTTGATCATAAATAAAGTATATATTTTCCTTTGCTCAAATGTCAGATCATCCTGCAAGCACTTTAGCTCGTAAGTCTTTTCATCCTGCAAGTATTTTTAGCTCGTAAGTCTCTTTATCTTGCTAGTGTTAGGCCGGTGTCCACCCTTTCTAGGTGACGATTGTTCATTGAGTATGAGTCGAACGATAGCCAAGTGTAGGAAGGTCGGCATCCTCTCTTTCCCCGGAGTTGAGGTGGCGATTGCGCATCTAGTATGAGTCGAATGATAGCCAAGCGTAGGAAGGTCGGTATCCTCCCTTTCCCCGGAGTCGAGAGACGATCGCGCATCGAGTATGAATCGAACGATAGCCAAGTTTGAATAGGTCGGCGTCACTCGATTCTCTCCGGTCGCCTCGCGATGAGGGCTTTTGGATCCACAACGTTTGTTGGGCAGGAAGCTATCCGCTTGTGAATGAGCCAAGCAGGAAGCTACCCGGTCGCCTCGTGATGAAGGCTTTGGATCCACAGCGTTTGTTAGGTAGGAAGCTACCCGCTGCGGATGGGGCCGAGCAGGAATCTACTCGGCGGCCTGGTGATGAGGGCTTTTGATCCACAGCGTTGTTGAGCAGGAAGTTACCCACTGCGGATGGACCGAGCAGGAAGCTACTCGATGGCCTCGTGGTGAGGGCTTTGGATCCACAGCGTTGTTGGGCAGGAAGCTACCCACTGCGGATGGGCCGAGCAGGAAGCTATTCGAGGGCCTCGTGGTGAGGGCTTTGGATCCACAGCGTTGTTGGACAGGAAGCTACCCACTGCGGATGGGTAGCAGGAGGTTACTCGGCCGTCTCGTGACGAGGGTTTTGGATCCACAGCATTATTGGGCAGGAAGCTACCCACTGTGGATGGGCCGAGCAGAAGGCTACTCGACGGTCTCGTGATGAGGGCTTTTGATCCACAGCGTTGTTGGGCAGGAAGCTACCCGCTGCGGATGGGGTCGAGCAGGAATCTACTCGGCGGCCTTGTGATGAGGGCTTTTAATCCACAACGTTGTTGGGCAGGAAGCTACCCATTGCGGATGGGCCGAGCAGGAAGCTACTTGGCGGCCTCGTGGTGAGGGCTTTGGATCCACAGCGTTGTTGGGCAGGAAGTTACCCGCTGCGGATAGGCTGAGCAGGAGGCTACTCGACGGCCTCGTGATGAAGGCTTTTGATCCACAGCGCTGTTGGGCAGGAAGCTACCCACTGCGGATGGGCCGAGCAGGAGGCTACTCGGCCGTCTCGTGGTGAGGGCTTTGAATCCACAGCGTTGTTGGACAGGAATCTACCCGCTGTGGATAAGCCGAGCAGGAATCTGCTCGGCCGCCTCATGATGAGGGCTTTTTGAACTCCCTATTGCCTCCGTGGGGGCGTCGTTCAACCTTCCGTTGTCCGTATAGGCGGGAATGATGAGCGGCATGGCCGACATGCGGCAGTACTATATCGGGAAATTGAGATATTCCGTGATTTGCGTCGCTGCACGAATATATCTCGGCTGTTGGAAGATATTTGTTGAGGCAATAAATATCGAAGGTGTATCCCTAAAGGGGTGGTAATCGACCATCTTCTTCCTAGTCTTGCGTTTCCTGAAGATGACCGGACGCATTTATACCCAGGGAGATCGTTTCTCGTGACGACGTGTATTTTTATAGTCTCGATCGCTCCATGGAGACGTACGAAGCAGTGATAAGCCGCTTGGAGGGCCACTTTGGATGCTTATTTCCCCGGCGATCTCTCCTCCAAATGCTAATTTACGCAATCTGGAAGACTGGCGAGAATAGACCCTAAAGGTCGCTCGGTGAGGACTAGGATTGTGTGCGCTTGGAAATAGTGTCGAAGTTTTCTGAAGGCGACAAGTGCCATTACTATTTTCTCTTATGGCCGGATATCTTGTTTTTGCATCCTTGAAAACATGGCTCACGTAGTAGACCGGCCTCTGTATGCCTTCTTATACTCTGATTAGCATCGAACCAGCAGCTTGCTCGGAGACGTCTAGACATAATAATAGCTCGTCGCCCTCGACCGGTCGGGTGATTAGCGGGGTTTCGCTGGGTGCGCTTTGAGTTGTTCGAAAGCGTTCCGGCATTCCTCAAACCATTCGAACTTAGGAATTTCCCTTAGGGCCTTGAAAAACGGGAGGCACTTCTTTCCGGATCTGGACATAAAGCGACTCAGGGCAGCCGCCCTCTCCATGAGGCGCATGATGTCGACATTTCTCTTGGGCGTTGCCATGTTGAGGATGGCGCTGATCTTTTCTGGGTTTTGCTTCGATTCCTCGATGGATAACCATGAACCCGAGGAACTTCCCACTGGTGACTCAAACGCACACTTAGCTGGATTCAGATTCATTTTGTACTTGCGCAAGACGTCGAATGTCTCGCCGAGAGTTTTAGTGTGCCCAGCCGACGAGGTGGATTTCACGAGCATGTCGTCGACGTAGACTTCTATGTTTCTACCAATCTGCGGTTTGAACTTGTTGACAAGCCGCTGGTACGTGGCCCCGGCGTTCTTGAGTCCGAAGGACGTCACTTTGTAGCAGTAGCCCCCCCGATCCGTGGTGAAGGCGGTAAGTTCTTCATCGGCCGGGTTCATCCGGATCTGATTGTAACCGAAGAAAGCGTCCATAAAGCTCAGTAGTTCGTGGCCGGCCGAACTGTCCACCAGCTGGTCTATCCGAGAAAACGGATAGTTGTCTTTGGGGCAAGCCTTGTTCAAGTCCGTGAAATCGACGCATATGCGCCATTTTCTGTTTGTCTTCTTGACCATGACCATGTTTGCCAGCCAATCCGAATAGTCCAGGTTTCTGATGAAGTTGGCGGCAAGCAATCGATCCACCCCATCTTCTATTGCCGTTTGTTTAACTGGCGCGAAATTTCTCTTTTTCTGTCGGATGGGCCGGGCCGTTGGGTCGACCCCGAGCTTGTGGAAGATTACTTTGAGATCGATTCCGGGCATGTCCGCCGGTGCCTAAGCAAATACGTCCGAGTTTTTGTAACGACACTAATTTTACTGTACGAAAATTTTTAAGTTATTATACAGAAAGGAGTTCCTTAGCCTGAGTACAAATTATAAATTAAATTTATTTAAGAACATCAAGAAACTTGTAGCTCCCAGGTAAAGTTTTGCACTGCTGTGACGTAGCCACTGTGTTCGAATCCCATCAGCCACATATTATTTTTCTGAATTTTTCTTTTAAACTTTTTGGAAGCCCAAAAGTTTACACGTGCACTGCACATAAGAAATGAAAAGACAGAAAAACAAACATGTGAAAAATTATATTAACAGCGAGTCGGACACGTGGCAAGCATCCAACGGTCCCCTTCAACTTTTTGGCCAGCGAGATTTAGCTTTGGGCCGGCGACCGCGGGCGTCCGTAGGGGAAAAGCCCCTGTGGTTTGCACACAAACCCTTTAGCCTACTCCCATTACCCCTGTACTGTTTGTTTTCTCTACAATTTAACAGAGAATTCATTTTCCCAATTAATCCAATTTTAAATACTTTTTAATTCAATCTTTCAATTCCAAAACCCTAATTCCACACTATAAATACAACACCATACCCCAGCCCCTCCTCATTCTGAAATCCCTAACCAAAATTATCAAGTTTTTCTAAGTACAAGTGGAGTAGAAGTGGAGTTAGCCCAAGGTCAACTTCCGGCAAGGAAACGAAGCAGTTCCAGCGACCCCACGACTCCACAAAGACTACACCCTCTTCTTCTATCTCATCTTGATCCTTCTAGCTAGTAAGTCCCACCCCCTTCTTCTTTTTCTACATAAAAAGTCCATTTTATAAAACATGTCGGTAAGTGGAGTTATACCGACATTTGTTACTAAAATCTTTAAAACTATAATTTTTCTTAAGAATTGCTCATTCATGTTTCTATACCTTGCTTGTTAATCATTAAACTAATATTTAGAAACAATTTTCATTTTATAACTCCATGTTAAATAACTTTAATTAAACTTTGATATTTAATACCATGAATTTTATATACGTCATCTTTTAAACATTTTTGCTTAGCATACCTTTAGAAAACTTCACGGGGTAATGACCTACCCCTCACATACACACATATTAATATAGCACGATTCTCTTGCAACATAATTTTTGTGGCGAGTAATACTTTCCATTAAAATACCGTGAACTATATAAAAACCCGGTTTTCTTTTAAATAGTACTATTAAACTCTTTGCAATTATGCCTCTACAACCCATTTTGGGGAACCCACTATTGGATGGTGCGGATTATCGTACATTCTCGGGCTAGTAGAGCGAGATACAGAACTCTTCACGGAGCATCCGGTTTCGAAAGAATTTTAATACGATTTTTAAGAAAAACGAGATTTTCTATTTAATAATAAATTTTTTAATTTTTAATAAATATATAAATATTATCAAAACACATATTTTCAATATATAATAAAATTCCATGTTTTCTAAAAAGATAAAAGAATGACAAGTTTCACCAAAATACCACCAACTATCAATACAAGACAATATTTCACTTAAATACCATGAACTATTCAAGCTAAGTTAATATTCACTAAAATATCTCAAATCTTAAAAGTTACATCCATGAAAACCTTAAATACAATAAATAATTACTCGAGCTTTATTTTGAAAGTATATAATAAAAAATTCATAAAACCCCCTCGAGTTATATAAAATTACAATTAAGGACTTTAGTAAATATGGATTTAAGTGGGATCAATTCTCTTGAGCCTCAGGGAGCCGGAGAAAATGAGTGCTTGCCTATTTAAGATAGAAAAACTTAACGGAGTTATCAATGATAATTGTCTTGGAAAAAGACACAAATCATGCCGTCCATGTGCAGCAGTTACCGATAACTCCTAAACCTAATTCAGGATCCAAATCAATTTTAAGTGTCTGGCTCAAATCTGAGTCCAAATCAATCTGAGTCCAATCCAAACATGAATCCAATTCAATATGAATTCAATACACCAAACATGACTACTTGAACTTGAACCTGAATACCAGAACAAGATCAATATGCAAACAAGACTTGACTTGACCGAACCATGGCTATGACTTGATTACATGCCTACTTGATACATCCTGAAACTGTTTACATGAACAACTTATATCCATGATCTCGACAAGTCTGATAACTACAATTTATACAATATACATTACGGGTTTTAACGGGATAGAATGATACGGAATGTATTAAAAGTGACACGATGATGGACACTAAAACACGTAGATAAGCATCCATTGTTGTCCCGTGGGTATTGACGGGACCTTGTACTTTCCTGTTCCCATAGTCCACGGGATAGTTGGACTCCTCTCGTAAACACTGATACATTCTGTACCAAGCTACAAACAACTACGTTAGTGTAACAAACATATGCTTATATCAATTAACAGTTCTATTCTCTTTACTTGTCTATTTCATTCTTTATTTGGGACTTACCGAGCGGTAGTTCGCTGACGACATTCATGTTTCTTCTTCCTCTGGAATGTTCGTCAGGAGGACCCGATTCTCAGGGGATCGAGCCCAGCCATGAGTACATGGAGTAGATTCAGGCCCGGATAGACTTCTAGATTACTTGTACTTATGTCCATTTTATATGCCACTGTTTAGACATTGCTTTCAGCATTATATTTTCCTTTTCAAAAATAGTTGTAATGTAAAGTTGAATGTTAATAAAAGTTGATGTTCATCTTACATCTCTTGTCATTCTTGTGCTTTTATTTATATATTGCTTATTTATGTTTAATGTGTTTATTTCTGAGTAAACACGTCGCGTGCCTCGCCACGTTCTCTTCTCCGTACACTGAAAAGCGGGGTGTGACAATTTTGTCGGAGGAACCGGATCAAGTCTTCGCGGTGGTCCCCTGTCAAGAGCGAGCTGATCTGGACTGTCCGGCTATCGGTCCCCTCTACGAGGGGGACTTCTGTCGGTGCTTCCACCGAGGCGCCACGAACTTCCCTTTGGTCGTCACGTGTGTCTAAAGATTCCTGGAAGTCAGGCGTGTCTCCGAAATCGCTGCCCTGCTCTCCGGCATGGTCCGTCGAGACGAGGCAAATCTTGGCGGTTTGCTGGTCTCCATAGACTCGGCCTATCCCTCCTTGATCCAAAGGGAATTTGAACGCGGGGTGGTGGGTCGAGATCTGAGCCCGGCGGGCGTTCAGGATAGGACGTCCTAAGAGAATGTTATAGGAGGACGGGACCTTAGCAACGAGGAAGTTCACCAATATAGTCCGTGTATTGCCCACTTCCCCAATGTTGAGGAGGAGGGTGACCAACCCCTCGGCCGGGACGGAGTGGTTTGTGAACCCGAAGAGGACATAGGAGGTCGGTCGAAGGTCGGATGGTCCTAACCCCATACGCTGGAAACAGTCGTGGAACCGGATATCCGCCGAGCTCCCTGAGTTGACCAAAATTCTCTGGACCTCGTAACGGTGGACTCGGACCGTTATCACAAAAGGGTCATTGTGAGAAAGCGATATACCGTGGAGGTCTTCATCGGTGAAGATGATCGGTTCGTTCTTCATGCACCTCTTACGGGATGGATCGCTTACACTTTCGACCGGGAGGAGGCAGTGGTTCTCCCTGTTTTCTCGAGCTTGATCCGAGGTAACGATCATGATTTGCCCAATCGTTAATTTCCTGGAAGGAGTTTGGTCCTTTTGCTCCCGCTCCGTCTATCGTTTGTCCCGTAAGTATTTCGCCTGGTGGCCGGAACGGATCAACTCCTCGATGTAGTCATGGAATTGTTTGCAATTCTCAGTCGAGTGACCCTGCGATATGTGGAAGGCGCAGTACGGGCCACGGAGACGCTTGCCCGTTCTTTGGGTAGCCGGCGGGAGTTTAAAGAACCTCTCGCCCTTAGCTTCCTCCAACAGCTCGGTCTGGAAGATGTTCAGAGGGGTGTACTTCTGGAACCTCAGGGAATAAGATTTCGAACGATCGACTTTCTTTTTCTCCTCCCTGTCTCTTTTCTTTCGGTCCGATTGGTCGCCTCGGGATAGGTTGGAGTTCACCTCTGACTCGAGTTGGATCTCTCTCGGTCCATGCCTTCACTTCGGCCATGACCTTTGGTTGCGCCAATGCAAAAGAGCGGAGCCACTCTTTGTGCCTAAGACCTGACCTCAGCGCGGTGATAACCGTTTCGTCGCGGTGCTCAGGAACCTCCGGGTGGGCATTGTAGAAGCGAGTGACACACCCTTTGAAGGATTCCTTATCTCCGCTCTTGACGGTGAACAGGTAACCGACCGTCTTCTTTTGTCGCCGGTTCCCGATGAAATGACCGAGAAATTGTGTAGCCAGCTCGTCGAAAGTTGAGATGAAGCGCGGTGCAAACCCTCGGAACCAGTCCCGGCCAGCCCAGATCAGGGTAGTAGGAGAAGCTCGGCATTGAGCCGCGTCCGAATTATCTTGGAAGCTCATGCCCGCCGTAAATACGTCCAAGTGGTCCTTCGGGTCGGACTTGCCGTCGAAGAGGGTCACTTTAGACGGTTTGTTTCTGGACCAGACGTGCTCGGCCAGTAACCTTTCTGTAAAGGGCTTTATGAGCGAATCAGCGGAGTACTTAGCCCCTTCGTCGGACTTATGGTCATTTCGTCGTATGCCTTCAATTTCCTTTTCGAAGACTTCGATCCGGTGGTGGTACCCCGAGGACTCCGCACAGTCGGAGCGGCGGCTATCCCCGCCCAGGGACTGCGTGAGGGTGCGGCTTCGATTCCGCTCTATCACGTTTCTTAAATCCTCGGGTGAGGCCCTTCTTGAGTAGTCCCGACGTTCGCCGTTTGCACCGCCTCGGCGGGATTGGGGGTGTCGGTCGTGCCTGGAAGCAGGCGAACTGACAGACATCTCCTCAGGGGTGTGGGCACGCGGCGAATGTTGGGGCGACGGCCTAATATTCCCTGAGATCGGGGTGTGGAGCTGTTTGGCGCCCAGCGGGTCATGAAATCATTCGCCTCATGCGGGCCATGGTAGCCGGAGTCAGCACGCCGGCGCTCGATGACGCTGAGATGAGCGTGAGTGAGATCGAGGGCCTGAGCATGGCTATCCATCCTTCCGCGGACGTCGTTATCCCGGGGAAGAGGAACCGCGGTCTGGTGGGTAGGGCCCGCCGCTTGGACGCGGACGAGTGCATCCACCATCGATGTGAGCCTGTCGATCTGAACGGATAAGGCGTTGATGACGTTAGGAGGGAGAGACGAGCCGCTCCTGCCTCCGTTGTTGGGATGTGGCGGCTTGTATTTGGATCATTGTGGTCGTCGCTCGCTATCGGGTCGAGGGCGGAAAATCAACTTTATGGGTGGAGAAGCTTCTGAAAGGTTTCCCACAGACGGCGCCAACTGATGGAGGTTGTAATCTCTCTCAGATGTTGTCCTCTGTCGATCTGGCAAGAACGATCTTACGCGGCTGAGATTTGATTCGAGAGTTGTTGAGTGTGGATCTCAATGGGTTGGTGTTGACGCCGAGCTATCTGCAAAGGAAGTCCCGGGGTGGGTGACCACTGTTGGACCATCCGACGATCAAGTTAGTACCGTGGAATAAGAGTAGAGTAACGGCGTATTGGAATCAATTCGAGTTACCTGAATCGTCTGAAAGAGGGGTTTATATAGTGGTCGCGTGGAGCGAGCCAGCGCGAGATTCCCGCCGTCACTTACGCCCCCTCGTTACGCCCGCGTTGATGACGGGATCCGCTCATTAATGGGGGAACGCGCTCGCGAGGGACGCGGATCGTGGGGCGGCGGATATCTCGCTTTGGCGAGATACGCGAAGCCGTTGCAGGGGTGTTTGGGCTCCGCGCTCTCGGTTGATCGGGGAAACCGAGGAAGCTCGGCCAGTTGGAAGGCTCGGAGACGAGCTGGGAGGCCGAGGAAGCTCGGCCTGTCAGATGGCTCGGAGACGAGCCGGGAGGCCGAGGAAGCTCGACCAGTCAGAAGGCTCGGAGACGAGCCGGGAGGCTGAGAAATGTCTCTAATGTATCATGCTTATTCCAGCTCCGTAGCCTCCGGAACACGTCACCAGCTATGTGTCGTGATCTGGGAAATTTCCACTTGTGAGCATCATCAACATGAATTCTTTAACTCAATTACTTGCTATCAAATACCATTTCTGTAGAGGTGTAGTCACTAACTGGGGCTCTAATATGACCTAGCAATGAGATAGGAAGTATGCAACTCACGTCTTATAGATGTCATGAGAACAACAGGATTGCAGCCCTCAAAAGACGAGGATATTGTAATGCCAAGGTTGTCACTAGACTAATAACAATGCCTAATCAGCATTAGGAAAAACAAATCTAATAGAAAATAACTTTCCTTCAAGATCAAGCCCCGTCCAATGTTCAGCTATTGAAAAATGAGAAGAAATTTCGCAAATAATTCTTTGTCAAATAGTGTGTGAATATCATTAGATCAAGCATCCATGATCTGCCAGAGTGTTCAAAGCTTTACAGTGATCTAATTGGAAGATGACAGCTTACATAATTAGAGGAATAACTCAGGAAAACTCAGCCTACATGCTTTCATTTGACAAATGTGGTTATATCTAAGCTAACTTCAACCTCACCAACTTTAAATTAAAATGGAACAGTTATGACATCATTATTGGACGGATGCAAAGGCATCAGCAGCAACGGACTAGGACTACCCTAATTTGACGACCTCCTTTAAACCAATCTGCCTGGGGTAAAATCTGGAATTTGGTATCCGGATCTGGCCACATGTTTGCAAAATAGGCAAAGGTGAGCAACATGCTCAAAGTTATGGGTAAGATTTGAGTGTTGCAAGATATTAGTGGTGAGATCTTGGAGATTTACGATAAAAGTTATGGCTAAGATTTGAGTATTGCAAGATATTAGTGGTGAGAACTTGGAGATTTACAATTTGAGATATATGGATCTGTTTTAGTGAGAACGAGTCTAATCATGATTAATTGGCACATGCACTAGATCAGGCAAAGGTCCTATTGATCACTTTTTATCCAATGAAATGTGTATGTGGTCTGAGATTGCACGATTGCAATGTAACTACTTCTGATCGATATGATGTGATATTGTAGTTATGGCCAAGGGTGCTATTTTTCCAAACCAGGCACAAAGGGCACAAGATGGGCCAACGGTAATTTACTTTAATTTAGCCATGAGGGAGTGCTGAGATTCCGAAGGATGAACTTACAAGACACATGCATGATAATGCACCATATAGCATGAGTCTACATTTTTTTAATAACAAAAATCACTTTTCAAAATAAAAAGATTGAAAGATGCCTAGAAGATGTAGAATTAAAAGAATGAAAACATAGCATATGGGATACAACTTTAGCAATATTCAAAATGGAATTAATATGGATCATTTTAGCCAAAAAATATATATGACTGACCATTTTTTCTAACTTAATTTAAATATCCATCATGATGTTGGGCTCATGGATGATGCGGTTCATAGAGTTATAATGGATGGTTTAAGTTTAGATATGTATTACCTATGAAATTAAAGAAAAAACCCTATAGAACTATGTATGAGAATATCGGGCAATTAAGGAGCACCCTACCCAGAAATGAGTGTAGATGAAACAAAAACTTGAGACTGGAGTAACAATACTTTGAGAGATGGATAACAAATGGGTGTATGCATAAGAAGTTGATGTTGCTCTTATCGACGATAAATGAGCAAGATGGTTTGACATGTGCAGCTAAGATTGATAAATGGCCAGTTGGTGAAATGTTATGTTATGCCAGGGTCTCGGTTATCTTAATAAAAGAGTTAAATGGCTAGTTGGAAGTGATATATAAATAGTTAAATGAGTACCAAGAGTAGTTTAAGACTCTAGATATAGGCTTACCCAGACATGGATAGAGAAAATTCAAAATGATTCATTAGTTGTTAATTTAATAAAAATGATGGCATATAACATAGTCGAATGAAAGAAATCGATTCATGTAACCAATCCCAAATTTTGGAGTAATGCATGGTTGTTGCTGTGCTGGTGTTTAGGAGTGCTTAAAGTTCGACTAATGAGGAACCTTGAGGTGCAAGGTCACCTTTGGAAATTGCTAGAATTCTCCATTCTCAGCAGCCCATATGTAAAACTTTTTCCTTTTATTGGGCCTTTACTACATTTGGAAGGAACAAACAACGTGCTTGACTGTTACCAACTGGGCTTAGCTCAGTTGGTGTACCAATTTCCTCTCTAATGTGAGAGGTCGCAAGTTTGAACTCCGAAGGAGGTTGATTTCAAAAAATAAAAACATGCTTGACTGTTCTTATTGATGTTGATTCTTACAACATATGTTGGTATACTCCGTTTCAGATCCTAGAAGAAACTAGAACTCAAAGCCTCAGTCAGCCAAGGATATAATAAGCATATTAGACTGTGGAAAAAACAGAAAATCCTTCATTTGTGCTCTTTTTTTACATCAAGACACGGCCTAACGTAAAAGTCATAGGCCTTGTCATCTTTACACCGATCAATTCAATGCTTTGACTGATCAAATTTTATGATATTTAAGTAGAACTCAGGTGCACGAAAGAGTTTAAAAAATACCGATATCAGTAGATGGTTTTACATGAACCATGCTATAATTTCTCAAGCCATCATTCCTTGGCATCCATTGTGATTTATAGTTCTAGTCTATAAGGGTAACAAAGCACAAACTATGAGTTATAACAAGGATACAGGGACTCATAAAATTGTTAATCAGAGATCTTTTTAGCTCTTCATTTTCTGAAAACTTAAATACTAAAGATTAATTAAATCACCTCCCAAAAACCCACAAAATTTTCATGTATCACACTTTTATAGTAATCTACCGCTCCATAAAACATCACCGATTAAAAAAAACATAAAATAAGCTAACGAACTAGAAACAAACCCTAACAAATTTACAAATCAAAACAAGCCAGAAGGTTCAAAAGATCCGAAACCTGATCGGTCATCTCCTCCTGCGATCCGCCGCGAACTGCGACAGCGGAACCAGCTCCGACAACGGCGTCAACTGCGGGGTCGGCATCGGCGAGGTCCTGCACACGGGGCAGGAGGCGTTGAGCCTCAGCCAAGCATCGATGCAGAGCAGATGAAAGCAATGCCTGCAATCAGCCATCATCCTCGTCATCTCCCCCTCTTTGTACTCACAGAGACAGATCGAGCACACGTTATCTCCCCCTTTCGTCGCCGAGTACGGGAACTTAGGGTACGAGTTAATCGCCGCCGGATCGAGCCCCACCACCCAGCCTCCGCCGCCGCCCCGGCGGGCTCCGTCTCGCTCCACGTCGTCGCCGTCGCCGTCGTCGTCCTCGTTGACGAAGATGATGCGGGGGAGGAGGATGCCGGAGCTAGATCTGAGAGCGGAGGAGCTACGGTTAGGATTAGGGTTGTGGGAGGAGCGGCGGCAGACGTAGGAGGCGAGGAGGACGAGGACGCCGAGGGCGAGGGCGATGGCGATGGCGTATCCGAGGCCGAGGTTGCTGAGGTTCTGGAGAAAGAAGTAGGAGGTCGACGGAGGCGTCGTCGGCGATGACGTGGCGGAGAAGGAGGCGGCGGGGGTGGAGGGGGGAAAACGACATTTTGGGGGATGGGGAGGGGTAAGATGCATAATTGGTCGAGGATTAAATGGAAGTGTTTTGAGGTGGATGGGGGATTAAGTCCTGGCAACTGCATTTATAAGAGAGAAGAGAGAGAGAGCGCATCGAATATCACAGGGTTTGCGAGGTCCACGCAATTTGGGGGTTTCGGACGGGAAAAACTTCTATGCAAATCCTTGCATATTTATATTTTTCTTGTGGACTCTTCGGAGTGGCGACCACCAAAAGAGAGATTGATTAAAAATCAGTTACAAATCCAGTTGGGATGGGGACATGTGCATTGGGGGAGGAGGGGTGCCAACTATGTGTGTTGGTGGTTTGGATCATGAGAGCAACGAAATAAAAATTTTAAAAGGGGTAAGTTGTCAAAACCCTCCAAGCAAGTTTTCCGCCCGTCCTGAAACGGTTGTCAAAAACCCTTTAAAAAAAGTTTTCGGTTGTCAAATAACAGGTGTATGTATAGTTGCATGGTGTATCTAATTTTTATACTTTATGCATGCAGTTGGTTGCGATATCTATACGATTATTTGAGATATGTATTAACTAATTAGATATAACAGTTAATTATATAGATACCGCAGAAAAAATTCGAAGGGTTTTTGAAAACCATTTCAAGGCCGGGTTTTATTTGCCGGTCTGGAAATCTGATAGGGTTTTTGGACAATTAACCCTAAAAAATTGATATCTTTTCTTAATTTAACAATAGTCTAGATCGAATCTTTTGGTACCATACAACAAGTATTAAGATGTGACAGAATCATATAAACTATGCGTTGAAGAGGGGTAGAAGAGATCTTGTTGTCGGGTTCTTCCAGTAAGGCCTTGTTTGGCTGCCAGGTTATGAAATTTGGATTCCAAAATAGTACGGTTGAAAATTTTTGGATCTGATGATTTGTTGTTTGGTTAGTGTTGGATTTCTGCTATTGAATTTGTAGATCCTTGTAATTGTAATTTTTGTTTGGTTGGTGAAAAGAAAGCGTGAATTAGATTTCAGAATTTTAGACAAATAGATAAAGAGAGGATTATTAAATAAATAAAGTATTCGGGTCTCATCTAAAAGTACAATAAATATGCGAAATCTTTGTAAATCCTCCAAATTTTTTAGGATTGAAAAATTCTTGATTTGTGGTGGACCCTCTCAGAAAAAACAAAGGAATTCTACAAATCCAAATACCACAATCAAACACAAAATTATGGAATCTTCACAATTTTTTGGATTCCACAATCTAATTCTTTCATAATCCTCCAACCAAACAAGCCCTAATATAAGACTAGGTTAAGTGTTGCAAGAGTAGCCTGGATGCAGTGATGAAACCCAAAAAAATTCTTTTTGAATGGCGGAGTAAAATATATTCCCCAACAAAAAAAATTACAGCTATTTCAGATTTAATATAGTGAGAAATGCTACTATATGATTTTCAAACATAATTCATCAATGTTTTAGAGTGTCAAACAGGATTATAAACTTTTAAGGTCGAAAACTTTTAAGGTCGAAGAAACTGTATATTTTTATTTATAAAATAAATAACGCTTTCATAAATAAATGGTTTAAGCATTTTCATGAGCAAGTGGTTTAATCGACACTGAACCAAATACCAACTTAAATTATAAGGCATTAGTAGGGGTGGGGGTTGGGGGTGGTTTGGCCGGCCGACCCCTGCTGGCCTCCCTGGCCCCGCCCCTGTTTGGATGGTTCATAAGAATGGAGAGAACATAAAGAGCTATAGCCTTGCATTTGGACTTACGTGGAAAAGTGAGGGTGTCTTAGAAATGATAGCGTCGTATAACATGGTCCGCAACGTATACTTGATTAATATGCGGCGGACCCAGACTTCAAATTGAACTAAAGTTTTTGCCGTCTTTTACATAGTTTGGATCCGACCCGAATTTTCGGCTTACCAACTTCGGACCCGGGATCGTACTATATAAGTCTGGCCCGTGAACACCCAGACTCATTGTTACAAAGCCCAACTCCCTGCGGAATCACACTCTCTCACAGCAGATGATCTCATTTCCATCGATTTTGCTATCCTACGCATTCTCAAAATGGATCACCTTTTCAAATCAGGGCTTGCGAATCTCCCAAAATGGTGAGCTCAATTCTTTCATCTTCGAAGAATTACTGCGACTTTCATTGGATTTCTGAATTCATGCTTCCGTGGCGATAATCTGTCTTCTTTTATTTTTTATAAAAAAATGATTCTATCTCGGTTTATAGAATCTAAGATAATTTTAGGATCGATTCCCCTTTAAATTAATGGAATGTTTAGAGATTTATCTTCACTGTTATTTTCATTAAGGAAGTGATGCTAGCTACAATCGCTGTTGTTCGTCTATGAAACCCTAATCCGTAAAATTTCACGGTTGCATTTGACAGAGCTACGAGTTCGCTTCATTTTTCTTTAGAATTTTTCCCCATGGCCACTTCATTTGCAATTTGACTATTTACATCTTTCAACACTTCATTTCGCAGTATCCAGCTGCATGGTACCGCGTCGCGGAAGCCCTTGTTAGGAATATCCATGGCAGCTCGGCGCAATGTTGGTTATTCTCCTCTTGCTTCGGAAGATTTGGATGATAACCGTGGATTGTTGAAAGAAGACCTTCGGTTCAAATACACTCCCGGGGCCTTTGAAAGAGTTCCATGGAAATCAATTGGCCTCGCGGTGTTTCTCCTTTTGTTTGGATCGGTTCTTCTCCTTCTCGCTTCATTTGTTTTCACGGGCCACATTGAGGGCGATCGATCACAGGGATATGGCCTGCTAGTTGTGGGCATACTTGCCTTCCTTCCCGGTATGTGGCCTTAAAGCTTTTCGAACATGTTTGGGTATGGAGTTAGGATAACTGGAGTTTATTTTTAATTGGAGGAAGAGGGGATGCAAACTATGGCATGCAAGCCCCACTCTCTATTTAAAAAATACTTTCCAGTTATGTTTTAAGAGATGTGTTTGAGAAATGGAGTATAGAAAACTTAGATCAGATCGCGGTTTAAATAATTGCAGTTGTCCCAATTTTGAATCTAACTCCAAAATGAATGCTAAACAGCGCAAGCTAACATTTTGGAGATTAGGTTTTGCTAACCTTATGAAGGCCAATTAAAAAACTTAACTCCATTCCCAATCAAGGCCTTCGTGGTATATATTAGTGAGGTTCAAGTTTTTATACTCGTTGAATTATGTGTTATTTGATATTCTGCTGAATGCAAATGGTACAATCAGAATTTTAGGAAGGGGGTTATTGAATTTATGCAGAACTTAGTTATCTCGATTTAGGGGTTAACTGCAATTATCGTAACTCCACAAGCAAAGCCGAAATAATGTTTAGTTAGGATTATATAGTAGATTTTGGATGGCTTTAGGAAAATCCATTTAGTGTTATTTGAACTCCGCTCCATAGGCAAAATAATTAATATAGTGCCGAAGCAATATATCAAGAGATAGGGATATCCAGAAGGCATGCTTAAGCTTACGATATTTGAGATATATGCGCCTTCTTTTGGTTGACCGGTTACAAAGAATGGTCCATGTTGTAACATAATTACTACTCAAATTAAAATACAGCTTTAATGGAAATTTTCTTTGGACGACTCAAGACTCAATTAAACGTTCATACGATCATATATCCTTTTTAAAATTGTTGTTACATATATAAGACTAGCAAAGGCCCCCATGCAATGCGCGGGTACGATGACTAAAAGTCAAGAAAAAATCATATTAATCTAAAAGTTTATTGTTATATGATTTGTAAGTTGTATATTTATGGACTGCATACATAAAATATATGAAGGAATAGAATTAACTTGCAAATACTTCGGCATATTTCTTCTATTTTTCAATATTTTCCTTGCTACCAAAAACTTAATTTTTAAAAAAAATTAAAATGTTTCATTTCGTTGTTTTTCAATATTTTGCTTATTAGCACATGAGAATCATAAAATATACAAAATTTCCATAATTTTTTGTTTTCTTCAAATTGTCAACATTTTATACGCTACCATGCTCGAACATAGCGGAATTTTAAAAATCCCAAAATTTCTGGTTTTTTCGGTGTTTCAATATTTTGCTTGCTGTAGCACAAGAAAATTATGAAATTTTAAAAAATAAAATATTTTTGTTTCTTTCTAGTATTTCCATAATACAGCACACGAAAATCGCAAAATTTTTACAAATCTCATAAGTTTTTGTTTTCTTCCTTTTTTCATTTTTCTGCATCAAGCACACAAAAATCATGGAATTTTCAAGAAATTCAAAAAAAATCTGGTTTCTTTGGTTTTTTAATATTTTACATAGCACATAACAATCGTGATATTTACAAAAAAATCCCAAAATTATTTGTTTTCTTCCAATTTACAATATTTTGCACGGTACCACACGAAAATTGTGTAATATTCAAAGAGATTAAACTTTTTATTTTCTTCGTTTTTTATATTTTTCTTGTTTTAGCACACAAAAATTGTGTAATTTTTAAAAATTTCAAAAAAAATTGGTTTTCTTCGACTTTTCAATATTTGGCATGTATATATATAACACGAAATTTTTTCAAAATTTTCAAAATTTTGTGCACTTTGGGTTTTTAATATCTTGTTTGCTACAGCGTACGAAAATCATTATATCTTCAAAAAATTCCATATTTTTTGTTTTCTCCACATTTTCAATATTTTGCATGATATAACACATGAAACTCGCTATTTTTAAAACACAATTTTTTTTTGTTTTCTTCAAATTCTAAATATTTTTTGCATGCTATTATAGCTCACGAAAATTTCGAAATTATCAAAATATCAATATTTTTTAGTTGGTTTTTTCAATATTTTTACATTCTATTAACACAAATTTTCACAAAATCTCAAATTATGTTTCCTTTATTTTTTCATTATTTTACATGCTATATATAGTACACGAAAATCTTGAAATTTCAAAAATCTCAGAAATTTCTGTTTACTTCGGTATCTAATTTTTAACTTGCTTATGATTTTTGAAAACTTCAGGTTAAAAAGGCAAAAAGCTATGTGAAGTAAAAGAAGAAAACGTTTCTGATTGCTATCGAGAACCTAACAGAATAAAGAAATTCGGTTAAATGACTAAGACTACGGTGATTAGAAACCCTTAGCAACACGTGTAAATCATAAAGTTTTAAATAATCTCAATTTTTTTTGCTCTCCTTAAATTTCTAATTTTTTGCAAGCTGCAGCACTTGGAAATCGTGAAATTTTCAATAATCTCAAATTTTTTATTTTCTTTGGTTTTTCAATATTTTGCTTATTATAGCATAAAAAATCCCCAGTTCTTAAGAATTTTTATTTTTAATGTTTTTCAATTTTTTGTGTTTGCTATATAATATAGCATATGGAAATTTTGAAATTTTCAAATGTGTCAATATTTTATTTTTTTTTCTTCCGTTTTTTATATTTTACATGCTATA
This sequence comes from Agapanthus africanus, assembly GCA_030015575.1. Taxonomy (NCBI): domain Eukaryota; kingdom Viridiplantae; phylum Streptophyta; class Magnoliopsida; order Asparagales; family Amaryllidaceae; genus Agapanthus; species Agapanthus africanus. The sequence continues at coordinate 363,813,104 of CM057351.1, read as the reverse complement.
ATGAATGCTAAACAGGGCAAGCTAACATTTTAGAGATTAGGTTTTGCTAACTTTATGAAGCCCAATTAAAAAACTCAACTCCATTCCCAATCAAGGCCTTCGTTGTCTTATGTATTAGTGAGGTTCAAGTTTTTAGACTCGTTGAATTATGTGTTATGATGCTGGAGATATTCTACAGAATACAACTGGTATAATCAGAATTTTAAGAGAGGGGGCAGAACATAGTCATCTTGATTTAGAGATTAACTCTAATTATTGTAACTCCACAAGCAAAGACGAATAATGTTTAGTTAGGATTATAGAGTAGATTTTGGATGATTTTAGAAAAATCCATTTAGTGTTATTTGAACTCTGCTCCATAGGCAAAGAAGGATTAATTAATTAAATGCAATATATCAAGAATAGCCATATCTAGAAGGCATGCTTAAGCTTACGATATTTGAGATATATGCACCTTCTTTTGGTTGACTGGTTATAAAGAATGGTCCATGTTGTAGCATTACTACTAAAATTTTTAAAAAAACATTCTTGAAGGAAATTTTCTTTCGATGACTCAATTGCACTTCTATATGATCATGGATTCTTTTAAAAATTGTTATATATATATAAGACCAGCAAAGAACCTACGCAATGTGTGTATATGAAGTCCAAAAGTCAAGAAAATCATATTAATCTAAAAGTTTATCGTTATATGATTTATAAGTTGTAATATTATATATTTATGGACTTCATACGTAAAATATATGAAGGAATAGGAATAACTTGCAAATACTTCGGTATATTTCTTCAGCTTTTCAATATTTTCCTTTTACCAAAATCTTAAATTTTTTAAAAATTTATAATTTTCGTTTTCTTTTGTTTTTCACAATTTGCTTGTTTTAGCACATGAGGATCACGAAATATAAAAAAAAAATCAAATTTTTGTTTTCTTTAAATTGTAAGCATTTTGCACGCTGCAACACTTGAATATGGTAAAATCTTAAAATTTCTTTTTTCTTCAGTTTTTCAATATTTTGGTCGCTATACAGCATAAGAAAATCATGAAATTTTCAAAAATAAAATATTTTTTTTTTCTTCAGTTTTGTAATATTCTCCATAATATAGCAGACAAATATCGTAAATTTTTCACGAATCTCATAATTTTTTTATTTTCTTGCTTTAAATTTTCTACGGCTAACACACGAAAATCATGGAATCTTTAGAATATTCAAAATTTTCTGGCTTATTTAGTATTTTAATATTTTACCCATAACAATCGAGAAACTTTTCAATGTTTTGCTTGCTATATAGCATAAGAAATTCAGGAAATTTTAAAAAATAATTTTTTTTTTAGTTTTTTAATATTTTACATAATATAACAAACGAAAATCGCAAATTTTTCACAATTCTTGTAATCTTTTTATTCTTCCTTTCAATTTTCTAAAGCTAGCACACGAAAGTCATGCAATCTTTAAAATATTCAATTTTTTCTGGTTTCTTCAGTTTTTAATATTTTACATACTATAGCACATAACAATCATGAAATTTATAAAAATTCTAAAATTATTTGTTTTCTTCGAATTTACAATCTTTTGCTAGTACCACACGAGGATTGTGTAATTTTCAAAAAGATCATACTTTTCTATTTTTTCGTTTTTAATATTTTCTTGTTATATAGCACACGAAAATTATGAAATTTTTAAAAATTAAAAAAATTAATTTTCTTCGACTTTTCAATATTTTGCATGCTATAATATAATAACATACGAAAGTTGTAAAATTTTAGAAAATCTTAAAAAAAAGTTGTGCCTTTCAATTTTTTAAAATTTTGCTTTCTATAGCGTACGAAAATCATGATATCTTCAAAATTCTCCGTTTCTTTCACATTTTCAATATTTTGCATGCTATAACGCATGAAAATCACTAATTTTTTTAAATGCAAATTTTTTGTCTTCGCCATATATTCAATATTTTTGCATAAGCACACGAAAATCACGTAATTATCAAAATATCAATATTTTCTGTTTTACTTGGTTTTTTCAATATTTTGCATGCTATATAATAGTAATTTTCACGAAATCTCAAAAATTATGTTTTCTTTTTTTATTATTTTCGCTCTCAATTTTTTGTTTACTTCGATTCTAATATTTTGATTTCTTCTAATTTTGGAAAACTTCCGGGTAAAAGGAGACAAAATGCTTGTGAAATAAAAGAAGAAAAGGCCTCTGAATGCTATTTAGAACCTAACAGAACAAAGAAATTAAGTTAAATGACAGATTACGGGGGATTAGAAACCCTTGGCAACACAAGTAGATCACGAAATTTTAAAAAATCTCAAAATATTTTGCACCGTGACACATGAAAATCGCTAAATTTTTAAAAATACCAAATTTTCTATTTTCTTTGGTTTTTCAATATTTTGCTTATTATAGCATACAAAAATCGCAAAATCTTCCAATTTTTCAATATTTTGTGTTAGATTTTCAAATGTGTCAATATTTTATTTTTTTTTCCATTTTTTATATTTTACATGATCTAACATAAGAAAGTCACTTGAAAATATTTGAATTTTCTAATTTCTTCCGTTTTACAATGTTATCCATGCTATAGCACATGAAAATTATGAAAGTTTCCAAAATATTGAAATTTTCTGTTTCTTTCAAAATTTTAATATTTTATATATATAGCACATGAAAATAGTGATTTTTTTAAGAATGTCAAAATTTTCCGTTTTCTTTGTTTTTTCTATATATATCCTTTTGCCATCCAAATGAAAATTGTAAAATTTTTAACTCAAAATTTTCTTTTTAAAAATATTTACATTCTATAGTACAAAAAAATCGTGAAATTTTTCAATGTTTTGGCAATAAATCCGGAGAAGTGAGAAATAATATAAATAGATTTTAAAGATGTCGGGATCCGGTTCTTGCTCACGGAACAAAATGCCACACAGAACAAAGTGCTACGCCAAGTGTCATATTAAGCGGACTGGGGCCACCACTTGAATCCGTGGGACCCACTGTAGAACAATAGGGAATATTCGGAATACATTCCGAAAGAGGACATATCTGTACTATAAATGGAATGATACCACTCTTCAATACAGAGACGCCTTTTAAGTGAACTAGCACTACAGGAGCTTGAGAACTCCGTAATCAAACGTGTTCGGGCCAGGGAAGTCTTAGGATGGGTGGGAACGAGAGAGAAGTAGAGAGAGACGAGGGATCGTCGGGGAGTTAGGTGAGTGGAGTCGTGGCCGTTGGGGGAGAGACGTTGGAGGAGTGCGAGTCGTGGGGCGAGCGCGGGTCGTCGAGCCGTGGGCGAGGTCGTCGCGGCGTGGGCGAGGTCGTCGCGGTGTGACGTTGGGAAAAGAGGCGGGAAGAAAGAAGCGAGCGAGAAGAAGAAGAGGGGTGTGAGCGGGTCGGGTCGGGTGAGTTGGGTCGGGTAGATTAGGAGTTGGGTTTAGAATTTAGGATTTATTTTAGAGTTTAGGTAATAATTTAATATGTAAAATAATAAAAATATTTGAAAATGTGAAAATTCTAGGAAAATTATGAAAAAATACGGAAAATAAATATACAGAAATTGGGGATTTACATCATACCCTCACAAAAATTTCGTCCTCGAAATTAAAACGAAAACAACGGAACAACACAAACAGATGCGGAAAACGTGCACAGATGTCCTCCTCGCGTTCTCAGTAGACTCCCCTGGACAACGACCATCCCAAGAAACTCGAACTAAGGGAATGACTTTGTTCTTCAGCACTTTTTCCCGACGATCGAGAATGGTGGTAGGCTGCTCCTCATAGGACAGATCAGTGCCCAATGTCAATTCCGGATGGTCCAGGATATGACCGTCATTCCGAACGTAGCGTCTCAACTGAGAAACATGGAAAGTATTGTGCATACCAGCTAGCGATGGAGGCAAGGCAAGTCGATAAGCAATCTCTCTTACTCGCTCTAGCACTTCAAAACGTCCGATGAATCGGGGACTGAGTTTCCGGCGACTACCAAACCTGATCACTCCCCGAGTAGGAGATATCTTCAGAAACACGTGGTCACCAATACCAAACTCCAACGATCTTCTGCCGGCATCCGCCCAACTCTTCTGTCGGTCCTGAGCTGCCTTGATCCGTTGTCTGATCGTCTGGACCTTGCTTACTGTCTGCACTATCAGCTCAGGGCCCAACAACTTTCGTTCACCCACGTCGTCCCAACATATAGGGGATCGACACTTCCGTCCATACAGAGCCTCGAACGGTGCCATCTGGATCTAACCCGGTAGCTGTTATTGAAAACTCTACTGGATGGAGGTGATCCTCCCAAGAACCTGAAAGTCAAGCATGCTTGCCCTCAGCATATCCTCGAGCGTTTGGATGGTACGCTCGGATTGCCCGCCCGTCCGTGGATGATAGGCCGTGTTGAACTTGAGATGTGTGTCCAAACTCTTCTGCAGGCTCTTCCAGAAATGGGAGATGAACCTGGTGTCTTGATCAGACACGATACTAACGGCCGCCCCGTGCAATCTCACAATCTCCTGCATATATTTTTCCGCGAGTGACTCCGTCGATTGTCCGACGCGGAAGGGTAAGAAATGCGCTGCCTTCGTAAGATGATCAACAATAACCCATACGACATTGTTGCCCCTTGGACTTCGAGGTAGTGCAGTCACAAAATCCATGGTGATGTGCTCCCATTTCCACTCTGGTACTGGAAGCGGCTGCAACAACCCAGCTATTCTCTGATGTTCGGCTTTCACCTGTTGGCATACCAGACATTTGGAGACAATGTCAGGATCCGGTTCTTACTCACGGAACAAAGTGCCACGCTAAGTGTCATGTTAAGCGGGCGGGGGCCACCTCTTGAATCCGTGCGACCCACTGAAGAATGGGGAATCTTCAGAATACATTCCGAAAAAGGATAGATTTGTACCATAAATGGAACGACACCACTTTTCAATACAGAGGCGCCTTTTAAGTGAACTGGCACTACAGGAGCTTGAGAACTCCGTAGTTAAGCGTGCTCGGGCCAGGGAAGTCCTGGGATGGGTGACCTTCTGGGAAGTGGCCCCTGGTCGGGTCCGGTTCGCTCCGAAGGACAAAACCGTGCGGCTTCGGCCAGAACGGATAATACTCTCTGTATTGGGGGTGGGGCGTGACAAAAGAAGGGGGCCGATCAAAAATTTTCTATTATAGAAGCCTTGCTGTATTGGATAAAATGATGATAATTATTTTGTGGTGAGCCAATAAAATATTTTCCATGACCCAAATTGTAGTTAGAGAATTAAATAAAGGCTAAATAACAATTTTTCCATTGAAGTCCAATCTAGATAAAGGAATATGCTCTCTCATGCAGCTTTATATATATATATATATATATATATATATATATAACCATACGGACAGTAAAATGTTAAGGATGGATTGAAAGTAAAGGGATTCATGGGTCACCGATATCCCAAAGAGTGACTTTTGGATCGAGTCTAAACTAAGGAAACAACCTTGCATAAATAAGGATATGGGTTGGATTGGTTAAGCTGCCTTGACATAGGTGTTGCATCTCACTGTAAGTGAAATTTGATGTGTGAAATCTTAAGTAACACGGATATTGGGTGTAACAACCGAGTCCAGTTCTATAAATTTCTGTTACCGTATGTGTGATGTGTGGTATTTCATTTCATTTATCCTGCTTTGGCTGTTATTAGTTATAGTTTAGACCGACATGTCATATTCTGCATATAACAATTTAAGTCTGTTAAAAATAAATTAAAAATAATCGACATGGCCTGGTTGACACCCCTAGCCCTGTGGTAGCGTCCTTGCATCGTGTTTCGTCCCGTTCAGCGAAACGGACGTGTTTGGACGTCTACGCGCACGTGCGTGCGTCCGTTCTTGGGGGTATGCTTTTTAATTATAAAATCCTTCATTTTAAATTTTGGAACCTGCCAATAAATTTCATATTTCAAATTCAAATTTTTGGACCTGACCTGGGCGCAATTCTGAAATATTTTGCATTTACGCCAAATCCTATTTTTCTAAATCTTTTACCAGCTAAAGTATTTTGTCTTTAGCCAATCAGATATTTTTTTAAACCAATGAAATTATAATTCCTTCAACCAGAAAATTTTTCCCCATTTTAAAAAAAATCCTTTTAAAACTTTGCCTAACCAATCAAACCCTATAATCTTTCTAAATCTTAATCCCTAAACAAATTTTTTTATTCCCAACCAATCGCGCTTCACCATTCCTTCCCCTGGCCCCTACGCCTCTTTCTCCCTCTCTCCTTTCTCCTTCTCTTTCTCTCTCTTCTTTCTCTCTCTGCAAACGACAATTTTCTTTCTCCTCTTTCTTTTCTCTCTCCTCTCGATCTCTCTCTTCATCTCTGTCTCTCTCCTTTTCTCTCTCCTCCCGCGTCTCTCTCTCCCCGCGTCTCTCTCTCTTCTTCTCATTATATTTCCTTTCTTCTTCCTCGTTAAGAGAACAGAAACCCATCCCGGAAAAACCCTAGCCGCCGTCCCTCGCCTCTGCCTAGCGCCGACGCCGCCGCACAAGCCTCGTCGCCTCTCAACCCTTGTCGCAGCCGTCTCTACCTTCTTTTCTTCCTCCTTTCCTTCTCTCCCGAGCCCCTGCACTCTGTGCATCACCGGAGCTGTTGCCATCGACGACTCGTCCCCGTGTACCTGGCATCGTGCACAACTCTGGTAAGCAACCTTTCTCCCCCTCATCCTTCTCTTCTTCTTCTTTCTCTTCTTCATGTTAAACCTCTTAACTGTAAATTTTTAGGTCTTCTGTAGATCGTCGGAGCCCGTCGTTCTCGCCGCGGTTGATCTCGCCGCCACCACAACACCTCCTCGGCAAACCCTGTATGCTTGTGTACCTCTTTCTTCCTCTGTTCTTTCCTTGTTTTTTATTCTTTTCTTGTTAGAACTTATTGTTTCTTGTTGTCGCCGATTTCTGGCTCGCCGGAATCCGACCGTGCAGGCGACGTTTCCCGACGCCCCAGCTAGGACCTCTGATCCGTGTGACTCCACTGTTCGTCGTTTGGGTCCATTCCGTGTACCGTGCGCGCGTCGCGACTTTTCCCCGCCGACGCGTAACGTTCCGTTTTCCGTATCGCGACCCGTCGAGGCAAGTGAAACTTGCTACATGCTATTTAAACTATTCTTATGCCAATTTATTTATTTCCTAGTCAATCTCTAAATAGAATCGAAAGTATTGGATTTCAAGTTAACCGTATAAAGTTCCGTTACATATTTTATGATCTCGAACTTGAAACTTAATTGTTGCATATAATTATTTATACCTAGTAATCACCTGTAAAGGTTAGACCACATGATCACGTTTGTTTATAGCCATGATACCCCTTTTATCCAGTTTTAACCTATCGGGCATCCACGTGTACCTTTAACCGGTTTAATTACAATTGCACCCATTGAACAGATTATACATGTCGTCGCATCCCTAGATTACTCAATACTTATTAACCTGGTTTTTAGCATTCACATATATCATAATGTACTCGTATAATGCTGACACCATCTAATAAACACAACTGATAACTGTACGGCTAATTAATTGAATCTGCTTTATTGCTTAACCTATTGCTTAGATTGTGTTGTTGATAACCATGCTTGATTATTTATAACCATGATTATGCTAGTTATTTATGAGTACCCACATGTTATCTTTTACACCCTGACATGACTTGCTACACACATATTGATTGACCCGACATGGTACCGTACACTACTCGACTTGACCTGATGTACCATAGCTTGACCCGTTATCTGATCTTGTGTCTAATGCCAACAAACCTGACATGTAGTCTTCACGGACCGTTCCTGTTGTCTATCCAGACAAACCTGCTCTTACCTGATCCTGTGTTGGCATTAGTTCTTGATTACTGAATACCTGACTTGAACACTTATAACTTGGGGGTATGGGGAAATCAATGATGAAACCTGACTTATAACTCAACAGTTCGATACCTGTTCTGATCAATCTTACAGGCTAGGCCAGCCTCGGAGTGATGATGCTGACATCACTCATCTGTACATGCTACTTTCTACTGTCTAGCGGCACGTCTCGGATTCAGCCCGAGAATCTTGACCGTGGTTCCGGACACACACGGGATACTATTGAGTTACATAGATGATTCATCAAATTGATTTCAAAAACTTTAGAGTAGATAACACACTAGACCAGTTTAGTTTACTCACTGTACACTATCCTTCACTGCCCTGATTTATATCACTGTTACACATGCTTTATCACTCATGATTATATGTGCATTGCTTGTTACCCTGTTACACTTTATTACTTGATGATATGACGAGCTGACGCTGTTGGATATATATATGCCCTAGAGGCCTTCATTGTATAGACAGTTAGGGATATGTATGTACATGACAATCTTGCTAATGATATTACGCTATTTGGTTTGTCTTTATCTTAAACGTGTGATATATTTTACTTTGTATATACATGTTGATAAAGCCCATAGGGTGTTTGCCTGACTACCGGCGTTGTGATGGCAGTCATACTTGTGGGAGCTGGATAGTCAATAGGCACATCCTTAAATGTCCCTGGTCACAGGAGTATCGAGACTGGGCATCGATGCTCCAGAGTAGACCAGTGTATACATATCTAGACCCTGACAAGGGACTATGGATTGGTCCCGCAGCCATTGGTGATGTGCACCTAAGATTGTATACAGATGCTCACTTCATGTGAGTACACCGGACAGGACTCGCCGAGAACTGACTGGATGATATTATACCTAACGTCAGATAGCAGTTCTCAGGTGACATGTGTGCAGATAGTCTGTTGACTTAAAGTTATCATTTGTCTCGTGTGAGTTCCCATGTGCTTTGATTATTACTCTACCACGGCTCAAAGGAGTCGTGCAAACAGATTTTAGTTGGGCACAGTCCCGAGCCACGTGGAGGCAGTGAGCGACTGTTAGGGATTCGTCTCTCCCGGTCTAAGGAGTTGATATCGCACTGTGATCGGTTGGTCATTACCATAAGTCCTTGGCCAGGGCTGATTGAGAAATACTGATGGACTGATCAGTAGATTCTCGGATGGTCTTGAGCCATGCCGGCATGACTTGTACGGTTATTAGGAGTCTGACGTTCACCACCCCCTAGACCATACATGCGATACTCTAAGACGAACAGACCGGACGGTGCAGATATTGTCACGGACAGGCGCAGTAGGAGTTCGGATGGGTTTCTTCATCGGCTTTCTTATCGACATCTACCTGGGGACCGTTACGTACAGCTAGTGCCGCTTGCGGTCTGTGGTTAAACCCACTGCCAGCGTAGTAGTCGAGTCTTTAGAGTCCCATACAGAGATTTCCCAACTCCAGGCGAAACGATATAGAGGTCGTATGGTTTTACGACAAAGGGTTCGGACGAATACGTGTTTAAACGCACGTACGACATCGGACAGTTTTTACTAGCCGGCTTTGGTTTAAGCCAGATTCTAGTATCAGGTTATTGGATTTATACAACCTAAAGTTTTCCGTGTTTTCACAGATAAGAGGGGCGTTCTCGTAATTTTATGGGAAGCTTCTAGAAGCATGGTGACTTGAGGGTTTAGGCGGCATTATCCTTAAATGATATTGTGACTCATATTGTGTGATTCATTATGTCATTAATGCATTATTAAATGCTTAATGACTCACATAGTGAATCACTCATATTGAATTAATGTAGCATGATGAATAATCACATTTATTTATTTATTTGATTATTCATTATGCTTCATATATTCAAGTGAGAAACAATATTATTATCATCTTCACCTTCTCTTTCCTCAAGCTCACTCTCTCTTCAAACCCTAATCCTACCACTCATGAGTTGAGATCAAGGATTAGAATAGACTAAGCACTCCATAACCTAACTCTATATGACCTGAGTTCCTTTGATTAGCAACTAGAGAAACTTAGTTACCTTAAGTTTAGAGGTGAAGCTTGGATTAGGGTTCTCGGGTGGATCATCTATCACGGGAAGGATACTGAGGAGGACGTAGAGATCGAAAAGACGAAGGACACGAATCACTAGGTATAATTTCTTTACATAGTAGCTAAGAACTTCTATGGTGGTTGTTAATTATCGTTTAGTAAAGATCTTCGGTTAGTCGATATTTGCTTAAAGAACAAGATCGTTTTTCAAATTTCCGCCTCCCTGCAACTCGTGGGGTGTTGTACATCGACTTACAGACGTCTAGGTTTTGCATGGCCCAGATTCCATACCTTTGCTGCAGTCCGAGCAGGAGTATTTCAGCCAGCAGGCTGAGCAGTGAGGCTTCTGTATTAGTTAGTTTTTTATTTTCTGCATTTTTATTCCTGATGTGAGCCCGCATTATGGGACATACATTCCAGTTATTTTGTATTGGATCTTTTGCTTCCGCACTTTTATTATTCTTGACTCATGTTATCTTGGCTTATGGACATGTATTAGATAGTTATATTTTGTTCTTGATATCTCTACAGCCGTAATGTGACTGTGGATGGATACTTCCTACCCACAGGTAGCATGATTGGCTATGTCACGTGCCCAATTTAGCGTACTCTGGAAAGCGGGGCGTGACATTGGGGGTGGGGCGTGACAAAAGAAGGGGGCTGATCAAAAATTTTCTATTATAAAAGCCTTGCTGTATTGGATAAAATGATAATTATTTTGTGGTGAGCCAATAAAATATTTTCCATGACCCAAATTGTAGTTAGAGAATTAAATAAGGGCTAAATAACAATTTTTCCATTGAAGTCCAATCTAGATAAAGGAATATGCTCTCTCATACAACTTTATATATATATATATATATATATATATATATATATATATATATATATATAACCATACGGACAGTAAAATGTTAAGGATGGATTGAAAGTAAAGGCATTCATGGGTCACGGATATCCCAAAGAGTGACTTTTGGATCGAGTCTAAACTAAGGAAACAACCTTGCATAAATAAGGATATGGGTTGGATTGGTTAAGCTGCCTTGACATAGGTGTTGCATCTCACTGTAAGTGAAATTTGATGTGTGAAATCTTAAGTAACACGGATATTGGGGGTGGGGCGTGACAAAGGAAGGGGGCCGATCAAAAAATTTCTATTATAGAAGCCTTGCTGTATTGGATAAAATGAGGATAATTATTTTGTGGTGAGCCAATAAAATATTTTCCATGACCCAAATTGTAGTTAGAGAATTAAATAAAGGCTAAATAACAATTTTTCCATTGAAGTCCAATCTAGATAAAGGAATACGCTCTCTCATACAGCTTTATATATATATGTGTGTGTGTATATATGTATATATGTGTGTGTGTGTGTGTGTGTATAACCATACGGACAGTAAAATGTTAAGGATGGATTGAAAGTAAAGGCATTCATGGGTCACCGATATCCCAAAGAGTGACTTTTGGATCGAGTCTAAACTAAGGAAACAACCTTGTATAAATAAGGATATGGGTTGGATTGGTTAAGCTGTCTTGACATAGGTGTTGCATCTCACTGTAAGTGAAATTTGATGTGTGAAATCTTAAGTAACACGGATATTGGGGGTGGGACGTGACAAAGGAAGGGGGCCGATCAAAAAATTTCTATTATAGAAGCCTTGCTGTATTGGATAAAATGAGGATAATTATTTTGTGGTGAGCCAGTAAAATATTTTCCATGACCCAAATTGTAGTTAGAGAATTAAATAAGGGCTAAATAACAATTTTTCCATTGAAGTCCAATCTAGATAAAGGAATATGCTCTCTCATACAGCTTTATATATATATGTGTGTGTGTATATATATGTGTGTGTGTGTGTGTGTGTGTGTGTGTGTGTGTATAACCATACGGACAGTAAAATGTTAAGGATGGATTGAAAGTAAAGGCATTCATGGGTCATCGATATCCCAAAGAGTGACTTTTGGATCGAGTCTAAACTAAGAAAACAACCTTGTATAAATAAGGATATGGGTTGGATTGGTTAAGCTGCCTTGACATAGGTGTTGCATCTCACTGTAAGTGAAATTTGATGTGTGAAATCTTAAGTAACACGGATATTGGGGGTGGGGCGTGACAAAGGAAGGGGGCCGATCAAAATTTTTCTATTATAGAAGCCTTGCTGTATTGGATAAAATGATAATTATTTTGTGGTGAGCCAATAAAATATTTTCCATGACCCAAATTATAGTTAAAGAATTAAATAAGGGCTAAATAACAATTTTTCCATTGAAGTCCAATCTAGATAAAGGAATATGCTCTCGCATACAGCTTTATATATATATGTGTGTGTGTGTGTGTCGATATATATATATATATATATATATATATATATATATATATATAACCATACGGACAGTAAAATGTTAAGGATGGATTGAAAGTAAAAGCATTCATGGGTCACCGATATCCCAAAGAGTGACTTTTGGATCGAGTCTAAACTAAGGAAACAACCTTGCATAAATAAGGATATGGGTTGGATTGGTTAAGCTGCCTTGACATAGGTGTTGCATCTCACTGTAAGTGAAATTTGATGTGTGAAATCTTAAGTAACACGGATATCGAAATGGTAGATATTCTAGACCACTGGGAGTTGTAAGACTATGATTTAGCTTCATAGTTGCAAAGTAATGTTATGGTAATGAAAATTAAAATAGAATGTTCATTTTCTATTCAGGCCTTGTTCGGATAACGGAGTTGGGAAAACCGGAGTTTATATTTAAGTGGAGGTAGAGGCTACGCAAACTAAACTTTAGTTTGCAAGGCCCTACCTCCATTTTAGAAACTTAACTTTAACGGGCGTTTACTTTTCGCTTTGAAGTCTTCTAAACTCCAAAATTGATGTTCTCTTCATAAATTTTGGAGTCTTGGTTCAGGTTATCTCAACTTTGGAGTTTAGTTAACCAGAGTTTGTAAACTTCAAAATGAAAGCCAAACATGGCATAGTTAGGATTTAGAGTTAAGTTTAGATGACTATGAAACTTCAGTTTTCTAAAACTTCATTCCCAAAACACGGCCTCAAAGTTTTGTTGTTTGACTAGATTATAAGCGAAAATGATCCTATACTAACTGAATAATGGATGGTGATTATTGTAATGCACTACTAATATATTTAAATAATATGTTTTTGGAATGTCTTAGTAAACCCAAAACCCTGCTCCTTAACTTTATAACCTAACCCTTTATTTTAACTCATAAGTTAAGATAAAGCTATAGTGGAACAGCGTCTTTTCTTTGGAGGTTTGCTGAAAAGCTATGGAGGCAACAATTTCTGCTTGGCTAAAAGAAAGTATTCCTTTAGTCTTCTCTATAATGCAATGTTGGTGTTTGTGCGTTGTTGTGATTAAACATATAGGAGCGACAAGTTAATATTGTTACGTACATGAAAATTCTCCGAGGCTACCATGAACAAGATTCCTTGTCGCGGGTCTTGCCTTACATGGAAAGACGGTTGCATCAAGTGCTAATTCTTAATAAATATTTTTCTCATTCTACAGTGGAGAAAGTTTCCAAATTCAAGCGAGTACAGCATTTGAATTCGGATAACATTATGCCACTTGGAACTGCTTTTAATTTTAGTTCAACTGAAATAGATGAATTGCTGAATGTAAAACAATATCGGGCAACTATGTGATCACTTAATCATTCGACAAAACTTCTGTCAGTCCTGTGGTTGTTTAGCTTAGAGGTGGGCTATGATATAGGCTAAACCATTTGAGTTTTCAGTTTCCAAATTTCTACTTAAAATCTGTTTTAATTATTTTTAATCCTTCTTTCTTTAAAGATGGATCTTTTTCTTTATCCTTTATTTCTTTATTTTTCTCTCTCTTTGGATTTCCTTTGATGCTGGCCGGAGATCTAAGAATTACAAGCAATGATAGGGAATCATTGCTTCTTTCTTGTTCATGTATTTGGTTTTTATTCGGTTACGAAGTTTCACATTTGAAATTAATAGGGGAAAAAATGATAAATTGGTTTGTACCGGACTGTTTATGATATGCCTCTAGTTAAGTATTAGACAATTATACGAAATTTCAGTCTATGTGAATTGATTTGTAATATGGTTTTTGGGGTCTGGGAACACATTTATGTGTAAATTTCCCTGATCGTTCGTAAGTTCTTTCTGAAATAAATGTTATGTTTTTATTCTGATGCAGGCTTTTATGAGACAAGGGTTGCATATTATTCATGGAGAGGGGCCCCAGGCTATAGGTTTGCTTCCATACCTCATTAATGACTTTTCTTTTCATTGGTATGTTAAGTTTTCTTTGTTTTTTTTTTGGGGTGGAAACGACAACATTTTGGATCATCAAATTATACGGTGATAATATTAGTAGCAGTTGACACGCTACCTGAGAAAGTTGAAGTCCTTGTACAAATATCTTTCTTTTTGGTTTTGTATAGATTTAGTTTTAGAATTAAATTTTCTTTTTTTGGAAGATTTTTTCCTGGAAATTTAAACCGCCTCCATTTCAAGCCCAATATCAACTTTCTACCCACATGAATTCCAACCTGTGTACCTACATGAAGAGAGAGGCTGGGCTGATGCATGTACGTTGCAAATGAATTAAATGCAGCCATGGACGACCGCCAACTGCACTAAAAGGTCGGTCCACTTTTTATAAAGATATGGACACCCTCTCTCCTTCATGTCTTTTGTGGCTGCGACACCCACAGCTGATTAGCTGAGCAACCACATATAACCAACTGGACTTAGCACGGTTGGTACCAATTTCCTCTCTAATATGAGAGGTTGCATGTTCGATCTCAGAAAGGGATTGATCCTCCCCCGACCCCCATGCACAAAAACTCACACATATAACGCGTGGCAAATATCAATATTATATGAGTTATATCTGTATCTCAAGGGACAAAGACACGAGCAGAATCAACAAGGGTTGGCAAAGTGATACTTTTTGAAGTCTCTTTCAACAATCTCTATCCACGATTGCCAACAAATTCATTTCTGATAGTGAATGATAGTGAACATGTTTGACCGCTCCCTTGGCTCTAATGGAAACAAGTATACAGTGCCAATTAGGAAAGAGCTAAATGTGGTGTAGACCGTGTAGTTGCTCTAGGATTCGAGTCGAGTCACACAGTGAGATGATTTGGGGGAGATTAAGACGACCGTGATAATGATGTGGAAAGCTCGGAAAAATTCTCGATCGCAGCCGATGGCCTTTACAAATCTCAATAGAGGGTCATAGTAAGAAAACAAAGTTTTAACCCTTCAAATTCTCATTCAACAAGTTTTGAGTAATTCATTACAACTGAGCCTCTTATCAGGGGCGGACCCCAGAAAAGAGCACCCTCTGAAATTTTGGGAATAGAAGGACCGAATATTAATTTGCAATTGATGTCATATATTTTTGGATATGGGTTCTATATATTTATTTCTTCTAAACTAATTTATAAGACCTTATAACTTAAGGTGGTAGTGCATTTGATTGTAAAATTGGATGTCAGGGATTCAAATCCTCCTAATGCTCATTAATTATTATTTTTAATTTTATTTAGTATTTTTTGGTACAAGGAAACTTAGTCACATATTAGACTTTAATAGGAAATAGCATCTTTTAAATAAAACCTTGCGATCCAAGATCTAAGTTATGAAGTCTAGATATATAATATTGTAAAAAATGTTATTATCATATTAATTTAAACTTTTTTAATTATCAAATTATGATGATGTAAATGTACAATGCAGTTGAGCATCTTAACAAATTTTTATTATGCATGATACTCGATGTGCCCTTTCGGACCAAATTTTTGGGCCCGTCCCTACCTCTTATACCCTACCTCTTGTACCCGACAATTAAAATGTTTAGGATAGTTAAAGTTGCATATATAGTATATCTCAATTATACAGCTTAAATTATACAATTATATGATCCAGTGTAGAGAAATATTTGGTACAGTTAATTTCAAAGCTACAAGTCCATGTTAAAGGCTATCTGGTAAGAAAAATGCTTAACCGGCTATCATATTCTAACCAAGAGATAAACACCAAGTGTCCACTTGTTTGGCGCTAATATCTAGGAGCTGTGAGTCCTATCATTTTGTTTCGTGGTTAAATTGTGGTAGGAATTCAAGCTGGTAAGTAATGTATTAATTATCCATCAAATTTGCTCGGCGGAAATATTAAATACACATGCAATCAATTATATAAAAAAGAGATACTTTTCCTTTCCATGTGGTAGAATCCACTCAACTACAAGAATAATTATCGGCTACAAGGTGGAATAGATGGTGCAGTGGATATTATCATGCCCATTTATCATCCAATAAGAATGCATGTAGCCTACATGTATTCAACCACCCTGGTAGTAAAATGTTTTTTCTTATAAAAATCGACAGTGAATGTATATGGGTAGAGTTCCAATGAGATGACTTCAGATGTGAAGAAGAGGGCAAAGGTATACAAAAGCGTGTAAAATATACCTGTTTATCTTATAAACTAAAAATATAGTAGGAGAATATCTGACACTAATTATGACATCACATAAATTTAGAATCAAAAGTGTTTGATGGTTTGGGGAGGTTCGTTTTGATTTCTACATGCAATATTAAGTCTTCAATGTTCCTTTTCTTTTTCATGGATGGTTCATTCTTTCAACTTTGGAGACTTGTTGGCATTGTAGTGTTTTTTCCTTACGAATAGTCTTGTGATTTTTAAGAAAAATGTTGCAAACATATTATGAACGTACATAAATTCAAATATTTTTTTTAATAGTATTTATTTTGACTTGCATGTGGTAAAATTGCGGTTCAAATTTTTATGCTGTTGGAAACTAAGACTTCAAGGTTGGTTCCTAGCCGCCACCGACTACTAAAACAACCAACCATATTTGTTGTTACAAATATCTCCAAAAATATTTCAACAATTTTACTAATTAATTCTTTTTCTAAGTTCAACTCTTTTTTAATCAACGCATGCGGGGAGTTGGAACAATTCGAGTCAATTAATTGCAGTTGGATTAGCGATTTCCTACCTAAATTGTACTCTTATTTTGAGCTCTTTCCAAACAAGCCAAATTTTATGCTGGGGTTTGTTATGCTTTTTGTGTCATCTTCCTTGCAATTGCACAAGATGCAAGCCGACCAAATTTTTCTTTCTGTTTATCTAAAACTTAAAAGATGAATAAAATTTGTTTCGGGGCACTTTCCTATATAAAATATTATTTACCAATAAGCAATACCTCAGTTGGTATATGAGCACTTCCCTTTTTGGGAAGAGTGCGTGGTGCGAACCCTCAGAACTCCACGAGGAAACGTGACCATAAATTAACGCTTTCGGGGCAAGTTCGTGGATACCTTTGATGTATGTGTATGTTGTGTGTGCTTGTGTGTGTTGTGTGCATAGGCGAGCGCAAGCATCAGAAAAAGGAAGAATGATGTGCCACCAAACTGCATAAAAAAACATATGCAACAAACATGCATCACTAGAATGCGACAGAGGATGCCACTGGTCCTATGCATTATACACCCTTAAAAATCAAATAATTGGATCCTAAGATTTCTAAATTTATGAATTTTCGGTTTAGACTAATCCGATGACGGTTGTTTGCAAGAAAGTTTGGCCACAAAGGATTATAACCGAGAAATCAGAAATACTTCAGCTCTTTGAATAGCCAAAGGATGAAATTATGGGCCCAAGTCAATCCTCGGCGGGGTAAAAATTCTAGTCGAGATTTAATGTTGTCGGTAGACGTGTACGTGAATGTAGGCCAGACATGCTAACATCTAAATCCACGTGGCCGCGTCTGAAGAAGAATGCTGGGGAGTTGTTATGCGAACTAAGGACGTAACGGCTATTCCCAAAGGCTGGAAACAAGAAAGCGTTCGAAGAGCTCTAGACCATTTTTTTTATCAATCAGACCATTTTTTTATCATATATATGCAATCATATCTAAGTCTTAACGTATCTTATGAGTAGCATAGAAGGCCATGCCAACGGACCTCCTAGTGCAGTAAAGTGTGAATTTTCATCGTTAGGTTACTCTTGCCATCATGGACGGCAATACGCTACTTTATCCATACCAAAACGATGGCATTAGCTTGAGGCGGAGTTCTTACCAAAGCTGAGTGCGACCCACATAGTTGAGCTTCGTCTTTAATTGACATTAGCATCTAAATTCTTGCCAGAGCTGGGTTTTGTATATGCAGTGCGAATCTTCAAATTTAGGGTTTGACAGAGGTGAGAAGTAGGTATAAAGGCTTGTGTGATTATGAGTCGCTCGTTCATTGTGAATCCCTACAAGCCAACTCCTAATACCAAACGAATCCATGCATTTGGGACTACATAACAAGCCTTGGTTAGCCTTGGCTAGTAACTTAACGGCCAATAGTTGGGCTTGGGTGCTAAACCTATGGCGCGGCTCCCCATTCACAGCTTACATGTCTAAATTTGGCCTTTAAGCTTTAGTCTCTTATTTATTGTGCTTAAATGTGAATTCAAACCATCGGCCGATATAATCTAATATTCACGTGCATTGTACCGAGGCTTGTGAGCAGAACATATATCATGATGTGATATGGTTGCGATAATGATTGTCGACATCTGTTAATTCGTTGTAAAACATCGATTTTTTAGCCGATGATCCAGAATGTGTGATTTCTTTTAATTATCTTGTTTTACAAGTCAATGCTTGCATCAACTTTTATACTTGTCTTAAACACTCTACATCAGCTGACATTAGTCTCTGTGTGGAAAACTCATCAAGAGAAGTTCATTAGCAGGTTATTAATTATTCTTTTTTCTTAGAAGTTATGTGTTGATTTAAATAGTAGATTTTCAGAAGTACTCTAATTTGCTGAGCATGCCATCGTCATTATCCTCCTACGAGATGGTTATAATTAAATTTGATTATTTCAGCTAGCCTATCGATAGATGTTGTACTTTAGAAGAGAAAAGTAAATCAATTTAAAAATGATATATATCTGTTAATCGCACAAATTATTAAATGTTAATCATCTGACTATTCTTTGAAAAAAGTTGTTATTGAGAAAGAAAAAGAAATTACTCTTCTTTTATCAATTTTCTCTCTTTAAATTAATGTTCTGGATATCTTTCCCTCAACCTAATATTAGACTTCTTAGCTAACACTATTTTTTAAGGAAAGAATGGTTCTATTTGTCTTTCACATGTTAAGAAGTTAACATGCAATTTCATTTGCAAGAGCTATGAAACTATAGCTTCATGTGAGGAGGAATCTTCCACGTGATCCTTATAAAGGATAAGTTAGATGCGCCGTAGAAGTGCACAACTTTTTTTTCTTGATGAGGAGAACAAAATATATCTTTCTACTTTTGTTTATGCATAATGAGAAAAACGGAGGAGGAAAGGTGTCCCTCCTGTGTCATCCACAAAATATATACTTCATCATATTTTCCTGACGTTCCACGTCCTCCATCTTCATATTTATCATCTAAAATTCGGATACACCAAATTTCAAGTGATTCTACCGTTTTTCACCGTAGATTTAGTGGGTGCAAAATTAACAGTTTGCCGACAATAGAACTTTTTACATTGCTAAATCAACGGTGAAAACTTAGTAGAATCGTGTGAAATTTGGTGTATCCACATCTTAGATGGTAAATATGAAGATGTCGGTGTCGATCATCGGAGAAAATGGTGGAGGGTGTAATTTTTCGACGCCATAGACGGGAATTCCACTTTCCTTGATTATTCTCATATATCACACGGGCTAAAGAAACTATATGCTTTTTAATTTATTTATATTTTGGCACAAATGAGCACAAATATTTGTCCAAGAAATTGAGATTTTTATTTATTTATTATGCATTCTTTTATCATTCAAAAGAAAAATGAAAGGCAATGAAGCCGTGAGCTGTTTATTCTTGGAAAATACAAAGAGCATCTAATCTTTCACAGATTTTCACAACAGACACGTGCCTCCGTGGTAATAGATTGAAATGATATTTCAAATGTCATCTCACATCCTTTTCGAAGAGATTTACATTTTTCTTTTTTCCA
Organism: Agapanthus africanus; assembly: GCA_030015575.1. Taxonomy (NCBI): domain Eukaryota; kingdom Viridiplantae; phylum Streptophyta; class Magnoliopsida; order Asparagales; family Amaryllidaceae; genus Agapanthus; species Agapanthus africanus. The sequence continues at coordinate 363,793,120 of CM057351.1, read as the reverse complement.
GATGAAAATCGAAAAAAAAACCATAGAAGAAATTTATTCATAAAACCGTACAAAATCAATATCCCAACCAATTTCAGTTTCTTTCGTTATATTCTTTGAATAAGGAAAAGTATATCGGTAAATCTCAATTGCAAATGGCATTTTTTCGGTTCCAAGTAACAGTGGAATCGAGATTTAACTTATTTTAGAAGAAAAAATACATTTGGCAAGTATTATATTTCTCTTATTTTCAAGAAAATTCATATCATTTTGGGCGTTTTAGAACCATCAAATTTTGTCACAAAGAGAATGAGAGAAACCCAATCTTAGATGATCAATACATGCGCAACTAAGATTCCATGGCAACTCATCTAAATTACTCCACTAATATATCGATTTTACAACATGATTATTCCTACAATTTTTTAATCCTTTAAATATCAGCATCCAAACAAACAGCACCCGAAGAGAAACGCGACCAATTGTGGGGCCTACTTGCCATGGGTCAAAATGGGTCCCAAAATGAGTCACTCAAAAACCTTCACTATAAAAAGGCATCTTCTGTCTATTTTTAATTTTCATTGGGCCCACCCCCCACTATTCCAAATTAATTCCTCTCACGCCCCCCACATGGGAACCCTTTTCCAAGGAGCTCCCCGCACGCAAATTTCCATGCAACCCCAGTCATTTCCAACATCACGTGCCAGAAATTACAATACATCATAACAGGAGAGAAAATGTGATAGAATTTCGGACAGCCTTCGGACTGCTTGATGGATCCTGGGTTCTTTTTTGGTTTTCTCTAATGAACTGACTCATATGGCCAGTACATTGTATAATTTTTCTAGCTGTCTAATCACAAACCGCACTTCTTGTCCCTAATTTTCAGTAAATTTCCACTTTAGCCCCTCAAATTTAACTTTTCACCCCTTGTCTCCATTTTTTTGTTAATAAAAGCCTCCCCCGACTCTTCATTCGTTCATTCACTCACTCACTCACATCTCTCTTCTTTCATCATGGCAACTGCTTCATCTCTGAGAGCCTCTTCACCTCTCTCCCCAAAGCTTCAAAACTCAAAGAAAAATGTCCCAAGTTTTTCTCAAAGCTTAAGTCTAAGACCCCTCAATTCTTCCTTTTCAAAAAACCCCAGGCTGGGAACTAGTTCTCGAAGGAGCCCTTCTGCTGTTGCTGCTTCTCTGTTTCCTACCAAAGCCCCAAGCGATTCCACAAGGCCAAGTAAGTGTATCTCTCTCAACTAATTTAATTAGTAACTATAGAGATTTTTTTGGGTAATTAATTGATTAATATTGCAGGCAAGGTTCAGAAGATGCATGTGTATGAGATGAATGAGAGAGATCGAGGGAGCCCTGCTTACTTGAGATTGAGTCAGAAACCTATGAACTCTCTTGGCGATCTTGTTCCCTTCAGCAACAAGGCAGGCTCTTTTTTTCTTTTCCTTTTTGGCATAGCTCCTTACAATATAATCAATTATTATTATTGGGAAACCTGCAATACTTGATATTTTATGTGTTGATTGACACATGGGTTAGCATTAATTGTGTTATTGTTCTGTTATGCTATCGGTTTTTGTATTTTCAGCACTCCCTCCGTGTCCTTTTGTGCTGGAAAGAAATTTGTACTTTACAAAAATATTAATAAATGATACAGTACCAAAAATAACCTAGAAAATTATTTTTTAGTGATGGTATGGTAATAAATTAATTGCCGATCTAGTAATTAATTGAGGACAGAAATAGTATGATTTTTTTAATGGTGATGGTTAGTACATTAATTGCTGATACTCCCTCCATCTCCGATTAAGGAAAGTATCATCACTTTCTTAATATCAACAATTAATCTACTACCACATCACCACCAAAAAAATCATATCATTTATGCACTCAACTATTTACTATATCAGCAATTAATCTACGGTCATAACACCACTAAAAATTAATTTTCTAGGCTATTTTTGGTACGGCATCATTTATTGACATCTCTATCATTAATGATTTCCTCATTATTCCAAAACATCAAGTAAAGTGAGACAATTTTTTCTCTCCAAAACGTCAAGTAAAAAGAGACGAAGAGAGTATTAAGAAAGTGATAAAGTTTTTCTTAATCAAAGTGCATTTTTCTAAAACATCAAGAAAAAAGAGACTGAGGAAATATTATATGAGTAAATTTTAGGCTAAATTTTATTAAACATCATCAACTTTTCAGGGTTTTTGAAATAACACTATTGAACTTTAAAAATGTGCTAAAAGCCCACTAAACTACCAATGTTGTTTGAAATAGTTAGTTTGATTAACCCGTGCAAGCCACAATTGGATCTAATTACCCACACATGTCTTGTATATATAGATTGAATAGACTCAAAATGAATGAATCATGGCATTTTTTGACAAAAGTATCTTTCCCTTTTTCGACAAAAATGCCTTCCAGGGTCTTTATGCCATTTTACAAGTTTAATGGGGTTATCTCAAAGGGTAAATTTTACTAAACCCCGTCCACTTTTTGAGCTTTTTGAGATAACCCCATTGAACTTTAAAAATGCTATAAAACCCCATTGAAGGGTATTTTCATAAATAAAATTGAAAGGTATTTTTGTCACAACCTATCATATTCCGTTCATTTTGAGTCTATTTAATCTATTGGTAAGACATTTTGAGGGTTATTCAATCTAATTGCGGATTGCACGAGTTAATCAAATCAACAATTTCATACAATATTGATAGTTTAGTGGGGTTTTATAGCATTTTTAAGATTCAATGGGGTTATCTCAAAAATCCTAAAAGGTGGAAGGGGTTTAGTAAAATTTATCCTAAAACCATGAAAAGTCGATGGTGTTTTCTAAAATTTACCCTAAATTTTTTAAAGCACTGCTGAATTTTCAAGTTTTTTTTGAGATAACGAGTCATTGTACTTGAAGAATGTTATGAACCCAAATGAGTATTTTGGTTAAAAGGTATCATTTTCAGTTCATTGGAGGCTATTCAGCCCACAAGCAACATCATTTTGGGGTTATGTTATCCAATCGTGCATTAAACTATTTCAACAAATCACAGCATTAGTAGTTCAATGACGGTTAATGGCATAAATAAAGTTCAATGGTGCTTTCTCAAAAACCTTGAAAATTCATCGGTTCTTCATAAATTTTACACAATATATATATTGTATAATTGGAAATAAGGTATACAGTTTAGTTGAGGATTCTTTTGTTGTTGTTCAAGTTCATAATCAACACTTGGCAAAAAATTGCTACTGAACCATCAATATTGTTAATGGATTAGGATGCATGGTTAGTTAGCTAATTACCTTGTATAGTTAAATAAGATGATCACTTGCATCAATATTTCTATTTCTAGTTCCTAAACTATAAATGTTAATGCTCAGATTTTCTTCTTTGATATCATTTCTTGTACATTATGGAATATCTTTGTTGTTAATCATATTTATGCACATATCTTTCTTTTACAGGCAAAAATATAATATAGTACTAGTAATACAATACTTTTAGGTTATTCACCTATATAGTTAACATGGTATAAAATCCTAAATTTGAATTTTGTATGATAGTTGGTGGTATATGAGATAATATATATGTTTATGTTAAGAACTTTTGCTAATTTTAACTAAGGACTTAAATTTCAATAAAATACCATGGGTTATCGTAATTCCTATTTGAGAATAAAGAGATTATTTTGATGTATTTGTAATGATTTCTCTTGTTAAATGGTTCAGCTCTACCATGGAAACCTAGAGAAGCGGCTAGGAATCACAGCGGGGATCTGTGTCCTGATCCAGCATGTCCCAGAACGTAATGGCGACCGATACGAAGCAATATACAGCTTCTATTTTGGAGATTACGGCCACATTTCCGTGCAAGGAGCGTATCTGACCTACGAAGAGTCTTATCTTGCAGTCACCGGCGGCTCTGGAATCTTTGAAGGTGTTTATGGCCAGGTCAAGCTGCAACAGATTGTGTTCCCCTTTAAGCTTTTCTACACTTTCGAGCTCAAGGGGATTCCTGATCTCCCGAAAGAGCTTTTGGGGTCTCCGGTCCCGCCCTCCCCGACATCTGAGCCGACTCCGGCAGCTAGGGCGGCTGAGCCGCACGCGACGGTCAAGAATTTCACCAAGTGACACGGATTCTGTATTTTGAATTTTTTTGATATCATCTGCGAGTAGTTGTCGTAGAGGAGAGATTAGAGTGGTGTTTGGAGTGGTTGTGTTTGTTTTCGGTAGACAATTCTAGTTGATCTTCTTTTAGTTCTTTGCATGCGATGAAAGATTGAATTGATCGTGAGCAATGTGCATTGAGAATAAAATGAATTATCACTTAATCATTTCTACCCTACGCTTGTATTATCTTTCTGTTGGCATAAAATCTCCAACTTTTGTCAAAATAAAATAAAAATCTAAAACTCATCAACTTTCTCGTTTATTTTTGGAACCAAATATACAAGTTTTGTTACTTTCTTATGAAAAGGTTGATGAAGTTTTACGGTTTGCTGGAAAAGGAGCAAACAAACATCCTCATAAAAAAAAGCAAACACCCTTTTTTTAAAAGAAAATTGCCAAAAAAGACCCTGACAAACTTTTTCGCTGTCAAAAACCCTCCGGCTACAATATCTCTGTAGTTTCCTACAATGTCTAGTTAGCTGCATAAATATTACGAGAAATTATAAAGATATGTAAGTTAGCTGGATATATATCGCAGGAAACTATACAGATATGCAACCAACTAGCTGTTTTTAGAAAGTACACAAATATTGCAACCATGGGGTTTTTGTTGTCAAGGGTTCTTTTGGGCAGAGGTCTTTTGACAGGGCAAAGGTTAGTCATTTCTTTTTGTTGATAATTTTCCCTTTTTAAAATTGTGAAGTGAAGGCTTGACTGTATATGATTAGGGTTGTCAAAAATACCGGATTGAGCTTGAATATCTAATTCGGCCTTAGACCGTTGACTTTTATATAAGTTGTGCTTAAACGTAAAACCATAAGCTCGCTTTCTCTATATATATACATATATATACACACATGTGCGTGCGCATGCTCACACCCAACTTTATAGGTGCTAGAGGTAGTTAAGACATATAATATATATAATATATTCAAGGGCCCATTACGGCTGTAAGCCACATGCAATTTACAGCAGGATACATCTATTTAAGTTGGTAAAGGACCACATGATAATAATTTACAGATAAAAGGGGTCCATTTATACAATTATAGATCTCAAAAACATGTTTGCGATATGAAATTATTTATAGTGGTGATATTAGGACGAGGCATCAAATGTGATTCTATGAATATGAGTCCAGGACTCATATGCAAGTGTCCTCTCTATTTGTAAGAAGAAGAAGATCGTCGGTACCAATGAGAAATTACTCAGTTGGCATGGGCACCTTCTTTTTGGGCTGTGCGGAATTCGAATCCTAAGAACCGAGAGAGAGAGAGAGTGGCCACAAATTAACGCTTTCAGGGCAAATTTATGGGTCCCCTGGATGCGGTGCGGTGTGCATGAGTGTGTTGTGTGATATGGCTTACAGGTGGCGGCGGCGGCGGCAAAATAAAAAATAAATAAATAAAAATAAAAAATATATGAGAACTCCTTTCTCTAAAGAAAAAATAATCTTTTAAAAAAATGTTGTGCTTCTTTTTTAAGAGAAAAATCTTATATAATAATTCAAAATGGGCTATCATATTACTTAGACGCATAACCTCATCTTAATCTTAAAACTTGAGTCACTTGACCCTTGTTTTATTCCAGTCATGACCTACTCAAAGGGTATTTGGGTTTCTAACAGGAATAGATATGGGGCAAACAGAGGGCTGGGCCCATTCCCTTTTAACCTCGGATGGCCCATCCTCAGTTTTACTCTTTTGCGGCCGTAGCTAAGTATTTGTTTTTGGATGAGACAGGGGCTTTCGGGGGAGAATCTAACGAATGACCTTTTATTTTAGAGAGAAATTCTTAACGAATGTGCTAAGCTCAATTGATTGCTCATAGCTAAGTCGCCGTGGACGGCCTTAGCTAGATATACCTTATGAAAATATCTATATCTATAAAGTTAAAAACAATGAAGAAGACCGATTAGTACACTTAGAAGTATGTCGGCATACGATTAGTTGCTAGTTAGCTAGAAAAAAACACTTTTAGTACCTTATGAAAATTATGTTTATTGTGTAAACTCAAATCTCAGCGGACCGCTTCAGATTAGCTTGTGATTTCGATTAAGAATTTGAACCTCAATAAAGATTATATATACATAGTAAGTAAATCGTGTTTAGCGTTTTCAAGCTATGGTAGAGATGTGGTATGTCAATGATCAAAACAAAGCTCTAATAAAAATTGACCCGGTCAGCTGCATGAAACATCATACACATCATTCTCGGATACCAGCCACAACCAACAGAAAGTTGTGTGTATGAGGAACGAGTCATATGCTCAATAATTAGACAACTACACAAAAAAGATGTCTTTCACAATTGTTAAATTCTGCTCATTAATTTTATTCCTGCAAATAATTATTTACATACAATGCAATAAATTAACTGATCGAAACAGTACTAATATTAAAATGAATAAGTTGATTAAATAATAAAAAATACAGAAAAGGAAACAATTGAATAAGCTCATTAAGAAATATAAAAAAATAACACCGTTGCCAGGGATCGAACCCGGGTCACCCGCGTGACAGACGGGAATACTCACCACAATACTACAACAACTTTATTGGTGTAATTTTTAATTCATAATAATAATAGTTATAGCTAATAAAATCAAATTGAGTGAAGCAACTATTTTGAACCACTGATGCCTAGGATCATCAGAACATTGAGAATCATCAATACAGGCACACTCTCTCGTATACATTTGAAGCAGCCACTGATGCCTAGGAACATTGAAGCAACTATTTTGAACAGCTGATGAGATTGTAGCATCTCTCTCTAAGCACAATTCCCTTCCATTTACATCCTTCACCATTAGTCGCCCCGCCCTTGATCTCACTCTCCACAAGCTTTGCACATCATCACGGTACTTTTCTGAGACCTGCACTTGTTCTCCGTCTCCAACCGATCTGAAGCAAAGCGTCGCATTACCGACTAACGTTATCGAATTTCCATCTCCTTTGTAATTCCACCGGGCTCGCTCCTCACAATTTGTAAGCATGACATTGTTCTGTTTGTCGACGGAGAAGCATTCGCTGGTTGATGGATGAAAAATTAGTTGATACATTGGTATAGTCGATCTAGGGTCTGCACAAAACAGCTAAAGAACTGTAAACATAGCCAATAAAATTAGCTGATTGCATATTGAGAGATGACTCAAGATTGAACCTCACCTTGTAACAACAATTGAATTAGCGGAAACCTTTCCCAAAATCTCGGGTTCTTGGGCCGGGCCCAGCCCGCATCGAGCAACCACGTCTCCTCGAGCCCTTCGACCCCATTTCTCCAGTAGTAGCTTCCTTGCAAGGCCCACAAGGCCCAATCCAAATCTCTTTCGGCGGTGAAAGCCATAAAACAGCTTAAGAAGTTGTTATCGGCCCTATTCGTCCCACGCTGATCTACACAAAACTCGCTCACGAATAAAGGCACAGACCCATTAACCCTACGAGCCACAAACCACGCTCGCTCGTGGAACCATTGGGCGGAGGTCGTGCAAATTTGGGCTAGGGGCTTCTCGGCCCTGTCACGCCCCGCTTTCCAAAATACGGAAAACGAGGGATGACTAGGCCAGCCATGCTCCTACGGTCAAGGAATCATCCCGCCGTAGTCACACTTCGGTTTCTAGCACTACATGGTAATCAGTAAATAAAGCGCAGTGGTAAAGGAATCACATCACTAATTTATTACATTAATATTCCATTGTTCACAAATTACAGATAACAAGAACAAATACTAACCAAAGTCAACCTCACGATCACTTTTATGGAAAGCAGAAAAAGATAGGAAGTACACCAGACTATATCTCTGTGAACTCGAAGGGTAGATCCGTCTCCTGTGCTGGTCCTCCCGCGGGATCTGAGCATGCATGCTCAGGTTGTCAGAGCGACACAATAACAATATTATTATAATAAGATGAAACAGGTATATGAGGTAATACTGGTGTAAAAACAATGCAAGTAATCACTATGTCACTATATGATGCAGAATATGTTATGTGTCCCTATCGGTCTCTAGGTCATGTTTGAAATCACATAGTGGAAGGAGGATCATGTTTAACAGGAGTCTCGTACATACCCGAGACAACGGCCCACATGCCCGGGACATAACCCTGTCAGCCGGATCGCTAGATCCTACCCTACATGTATCAGTATCACGGTTCGAATGATCATCCTCTAAACACGGTCCCGCTAAATACGATACTCTTTCCACTTTGATTTCCCCTTTTTCCACAGGTTCTCACTAATTATGATCTTGATTTAGTCGTGTACAAGTATACCAATGGCACGGTTTTATCACTGTTCACTGTATCAATCACTGTCACGAATATTCACTTCCCCTTTGCTATACTCGTCGCTCCTAAACCAACATCAACCACGCACGATAATGCAATGTCCACTGACTCTAACATGCACTAGCACTAAGTATATGGTAAATGGGATATGATATATGTATGTATGCCATCATTACGCTAAGGGTAATATGAATCAATAGGCATGTCATCATCTTCCAGAAATTTCATAAATTCATATGTTAAGAATTCAACAAAGTGATACAAGTAAGATAAATAGAACATTCAGTCAGAAATTCATCAAAATTAGTTTCAGTTCAATCGGGATTCCGGTTTCCAAGATACAGCTGTTTCATTTTAAGTGCTCGCGGCTGGAAATTCAGTTTCAGAACTGAACATCCGTTTCGCGACACGAATTGCACCCAGTTGGGCTCAGAATTTAGCGATATTACAGTTAAATGAAATCTAGGGTTTCCAATAAAGTATTCAACGCAATAGACGGATCCTCAATCGCATCTGTAAGTTGAAAGTTATACACAGTTTAACCTCAGTATGTCATTTCTGTATCTGTTCTGGACAGTTATACGTTCTGCCCTTTTAAATACAGTTTAAAATAGCAAATGGCGATGAAACTGAATGGAACCACCTGTTTTGTTTAGCTAACAGAATTATCTTTAATCTACTGTAGAGTTCCGTAACATACGACTTCAGGAAACACAGTGGCACAGGTATTGGGACAGTACACAATAATCAGAAACGCTCTGGACTGCAGTCCAGAATCGTATTCCGATCCAATTATCATCATGGTTACAGAACAGAAATCATCGAAATTTTACATAGGGTTAAAGTCCGTCGAGTCGGCTTCGATTTAAGCCCTCGAACGTATCATTCCAATATATATATAATTTACGGTGATTTTATTCATTTTCAGATACGAGAAAATTTCTAGTTTAACGGCATATTTCGGGGTATCAATTTTTGCCACTAACAATCGTATTTTCCAGCGAGATTCATAAACTATATTTATCACCATATGGGCCAACATAAAACGTCGGTTTCCGTCAAAATAAACTATCAATTCTATGGGAGACTAGCATCGAACACATAGGTCATGATATATATCGGTAATCGATAAGTTTAATAACTATACGATTTAGGTTTGTAACACAACTATATTAGCATGAAGAAACTACACACTTGCCTGGAAAATGTCTCGGGGTCGCACGGCAGCAACGGTGTCATGAACGCGCGATGTACGCCGCAAAACGAATTGCGCGAGTTTGGCTCGCGATGCGGATTTTGCGTCGGAGTTGCCCGGAGCCGCCAAGTGCTTGCTGGAAGTGGAGGTGGTGCTCTGTGGTTGGCGTAGGACTTGCTGGGGTCGACGATGTCGGCGGTGGTCGCTCCGGCGACGTGCACAGTGAAATGCTTGGAACAAAAGAATGGGTTTTGGAATTTTTGAAAAGAGGGAAAGGTTGAGCAGTGGGGCTAGGGAATTATGGTGATGGTGACGATGCTGAGGAGGTGGAGGTCGACGACGTGGTTCAGATGCAGTGGGGGGCTCGTCGGCGTCGAGAGTGTAAGGTGGCGGTTGGCTCAGGTGAAATGGGTTGGTGTGCAGGGGGCTCGGTAGGGGCTCGGGTTAATGAAGGTGGAGTCGTGGAGGGAGAATGTTGGTGGAGGAGGAGTGATCGAGGGTTGCCGAGGGGTTGTCGTCGTCGGAGGTGGAGGTTGCAGTGGGTTGTTCGAAGTTGGGGGCTCGGTGGGTGTAGAGAGCGAGATGAGGAGTGAGTTGGAGAGGGAGAGTGACGAAAGGAGTTGGAGACGAGGGGTTTGAGGGGTGTGGAATCGTGGTCGGGGGTCGCGGCGACGTGGGGTAACGGCGCGACGTGGGTGCGACGTGGGAAAGGAAAGAAAACGAGCGGGAGTTTTGGACGAGGGGAAGATGGAGGGGTTTGGTAACGGGTCGGGTAGGTTTGATGGAGGCGGGCCGGGGGAGTGGGCCGGGCCCAAAATAATTCCCTTTTTAAAAATAAGAAAATCTGGAGTGGGCTGAGGAATGGTAAGCGGGCTGGGCTGAATTAATTAAAGGATTTATTTTAAAAAAACTTATGAATGGGCTGAGGGTTTTTAATAAAGGGTTTGGGGTTTTAAATTCTGGGTTTTGATTTTTAGGGTTAAGGAAAAAATATAAACATTGGGATTCAAGCAATCACCTTCCTCCAACAATATACGAGGAAAAGTAAATTTCTGGGATTTAGAAAAATAGGAAAAACTTTTATTAATATGGAAACGGGATTTACATCATACCCCCCTTAACAAAAATTTCGTTCTCGAAATTTAACAAAGATACAAGAATACAATGTACTAAACAAAAAGATGTGGATAACGATCACGGATGTCTTCCTCCCGCTCCCAGGTGGATTCTCCTGGGGAACGACCGTCCCAAGACACTCGGATTAACGGAATGACCTTATTCTTCAGCACTTTCTCTCTGCGGTCGAGAATGGTAGTGGGCTGCTCTTCGTACGACAGATCGGTACCCAAAACTAGCTCTGAATGGTCCAGGACATGGCTCTCATCCCGAACATAACGCCGCAACTGTGACACGTGGAAGGTATTGTGCACACCAGCTAGCGATGGAGGCAAGGCGAGTCGATAGGCCACCTCTCCTACTCGCTCTAGCACCTCAAAAGGTCCGATAAAACGGGGACTAAGCTTTCCCCGACCTCCGAACCTGATAACTCCACGAGTAGGGGAAATCTTCAAGAACACATGATCTCCGACTTCGAACTCGAGTGCCCTTCTGCTGGTATCTGCCCAACTCTTCTGTCGGTCCTGAGCCGCCTTGATGCGCTGTCTGATCATTTGGACTTTGTCGACTGTCTGAACAATGAGTTCGGGGCCCAGTAGTCTTCGTTCTCCCACATCATCCCAACATACTGGGGATCGACACTTCCGTCCGTATAGTGCTTCAAAAGGAGCCATCTGAATACTAGCCTGATAACTATTGTTATAAGAGAACTCGACTAGATGCAGATGGTCCTCCCAGGAACCTTGAAAGTCCAACATACAGGCTCTCAACATGTCCTCAAGCGTCTGAATCGTACGCTCGGATTGTCCATCCGTCTGTGGGTGATAAGCTGTGCTGAAATTAAGGCGGGTACCCAAGCTCTCCTGTAAGCTCTTCCAAAAGTGCGACAAGAATCTCGTGTCCCGGTCTGACATAATGCTGACTGGAACACCGTGAAGTCGTACAATCTCCTGCATATATCTTTCTGCTAGTGATTCTGTCGACTGTCCCACTCGGAAAGGTAAGAAGTGTGCAGCTTTTGTGAGGCGATCGACGATAACCCAAATGTCGTTATTGCCCCTAGGGCTCCGTGGTAAGGCCGTCACGAAATCCATGGTAATGTGCTCCCACTTTCACTCCGGTATCGGCAAGGGTTGTAACAGTCCTGCTGTCCTCTGATGCTCCGCCTTCACCTGCTGACATACCAAGCACCTGGATACGAACCTCGCAATTTCCCGCTTCATTCCGTTCCACCAAAAGTGCTGCTTTAGGTCCTGATACATTTTTGTACTTCCCGGATGCACAGAATAAGCTGAACTGTGTGCTTCAGCCAATACTTCTTCTCGAACACCTCCCTTAGGTACGCAGAGTCTGCTACCGAATCTCAGTGAGCCATCTTCATGTATAATCAAATCCGTTCTCAGTCCAGCTTCCACTTCCTCTCTGAACTTTTGCAATCGGGGATCATCCGCTTGTGCAGTCTTGATGCGATCCATTAGAGAAGATTGCACCTGTAGCTGCCAAAGTTGACTGAGTGCGTTCGGCGTAACGACTTCAAGTTCAAGCCTCTGAAAGTCCTCAATAATGCTCTTCTGTTCGGTCAACATCATGACCGCTGGCTTGCGACTGAGCGCATCTGGTACAACGTTCACCTTCCCCGGGTGATACTGAAGGTCCAAGTCATAATCTGCCATCAGCTCTAGCCATCGGCGCTGCCTCATGTTTAGTTCCTTCTGAGTGAAAACATACTTCAAACTTTTGTGATCTGTGTACACCTCCACTTTCTCACCCAAAAGATAGTGCCTCCAAATCTTCAACGCAAAGACTACCGCAGCTAACTCCAAGTCATGCGCAGGATAGTTCTTCTCGTGGTTTCTCAGTTGTCGAGAGGCGTAAGCAACCACTCGGCCGTGCTGCATCAAAACACAGCCTAAACCCTTCCCTGAGGCATCACTGTGTATCACCAAACCACCGGAATCATCTGGTACAGTAAGAATAGGCGCCGTGGTTAATTTCTGCTTTAGTGTGTCGAATGCCTGAGTGCACTCCTCTGTCCATGTAAACGGCACGTCCTTCCGTCCCTCGTCAATGGTTCCGCGATTCTTGAGAAATCTTGGACGAATCTCCGATAATAACTTGCCAATCCCAGAAAACTCCTGATCTCGGCCACTGACTTCGGCGTTGGCCAATCTCTGACGGATTCTATCTTTGCCGGGTCCACTGAGATGCCTTCGCCCGAAACAATATGTCCCAAAAAAACCTTGTCGAGCCAGAATTCACACTTGCTTAGCTTCGCATACAGCTTCTCTTCCTGTCACGCCCCGCTTCCCAGAGTACGCAAGATCGGGCACGCGACATAGCCAACCATGCTACCTGTGGGTAGGAAGTATCCATCCACAGTCACATTACGGTTGTAAGGTTATCAAGAACAAGATAAAAAGCTAATCTAATACATGTCCAAATCCATAACAACAAGAATCAAATAAACAATAAGTGCGGAAGCTAATGATCCAGTACAATGAATAAACAGTACGTCCCATAATGCGGGCTCACATCTGGAAATGAAATGAAAATAAATAAACTAAACTCTAAGGAACTCACAGTTCAGCCTGCTGGCTGAAGTACTCCTGCTCGGTCGTCGATAGTGGTAAGGAATCTGGGCCATGCAAAACCCAGATGTCAGCGCGTCATGACATCAAGTATATAGCATAAACATGGTAATAAACAATGCAAGTATGAACATGAATAAAGCAGTAACAAGAAATAACAAGCAGGGTAATGTGCAATGGGGCCCAAACTGTCCTATCAGGTTTTCTACTCTATAGTTTTTGAAACCAATTGATGAATCGTCGATGTAACTCAATAGTATCCCGTGCGTGCCCGGGACCACGGTCATGACCCTCGGGGCTGGATCCGAGACGTGCCGCTAAGCAGTAAAAGTAGGTAGTAGGATGGACGAGTGATGTCAGCATCATCACTCCCGGACTGGCCAAGCCCGTAAGACTGATCAGAACAATGTATCGAACTGTTGAGTTACAAGTCGGTTTCACCTTTGATTTCCCCATACCCCCAAATTATGTATGTCAGGTCAGGTGTTCAGTAGTCAAGGACTAATGCCAACACAAGTCAAGTAAAAGTAAGTCTGTCTGGATCGACAGCAGGAATGGTTAGGTTTGTTGGCATTAGGCATGAGATCAGGTAACAGGTCAGGTTACTTTCAACAGGTAGAGTCGATATGTACAGGGTGTTATGTCCGGTGTATCAGTACATGTGTCAGGTGTATCAAGATCGGTCAATATGTAATGCAATCAGGTATATGCTGATAACAGGTATAGTAACGAATAATGAACAACAACAGGAACAGTAACTAACAATATTATTCTATGTGAACACAGTGATGTTTGTATTTTCATATTAACCGGTTCACGCACCTTTGGGGTGCAAAAGCCACAAGGTGAAGCAATATCGATAACATACGTAATGGAGTTGCATGAATTTAAACTAAGCATAAAAATAGTTACAAGGATGATCTAGCAATTTAAGCAATGACGTGCTAAATTGGTTAATTAGTTAAAGTGTGGATTGATAGCATACCGATTAACTACAAGTAACCACTATAATGATTTAACGTTACGGATGATTGTAAATGTCACCAAGTCGTGTGATTATAACAGATAACATGATTATTAAGTTTGTAGCATGTTAAAGCAAGTATTCGGATACTTGCCTCGACGGTCTGCAAACTGGAACACGGATGCGATGTCGGCAGAAAACGCGATAAGATAGCACGGGCCACGGATCGAGTCCCAACAGAGGTCAACGAGATCACACGGACCAGGGGGCTTCGCTGGAGCGTCGGGTTCGCCAAGACGGCACGGTCGGATTCCGGCAAGACGCGACAACAAGTTAGAAACAGACAAAAGATTCAATGCGATCAGCGGGGGTTTATACTGCACAAAGGAAAGATAGGAATGCTCACCGAGAGGTACCAGGGACGGCCACGACGGGCTCGACGGCGATGAGACGCCGGCGAGGCAACGGCGGCGAAGAACGGTGGCTGGAAAAATCCTGAGTTCGCTGGAACGAGGGTGCTGCAGCGAGTGCGAGGGTGGTAGTCGACTCTGGTGGTCGAGGGAGAAGGGAGGTGGTCGGAGGTGGCGTCGACGAGGTCGCCGGCGCGTTTCTCCGGCGAACAGCGGGGTAGGCGAGGGGTTAGGGCTCGTGTTGGTGTTCCGGCGAGGGGAAGAGGGCAGCGACGACGAGGTCGGGTCGAGTAGGGTGAGAGGGAGTTGCGGGAGTCGTCGACGACGAGGGGTGGCGTCGACGGCGAGGTCTGTGAGGGGATGGAGGCGTCGGGGTGTTGGGTGCAGGCGCAGGAGAGAGAGGAGGAAGGAGGGAGGAGGTGTGGCTGGCTCGCGGTGGCGAGGGCGGCGACGGCGAGGTCGCGGGGGAACCGGCGGTGAGGTCGCAGGACGCTAGGGTTAGGGTTTGTGGGGTTTCTCGTGAAGGGAATGGGTTCGGGGAAGTCGGCTGTGCATGGGTATTAATATAAGAAGAGAGGGAGAGAAAGATAGGAGAGAGAGAGAGAGATTGGGAAAATATTGAGCGAAGAGAGAGAGAGATGGGGAAAACGAGGCGGGGCCCACGAGTTCTAATGATGGCTCGTGATTGGCTGGATAAGAGGTAAAGGAAAAATTTTGAGAAGATTTGAAGGGATAAACTGTTAAGAAAAATCGTGAGTATTTTTATTTTAGTTTTAGTATATTAAATTAAATGGGCCCTTTTTGGCGCGAAATGAAACATTTCCAAATCGCGTCCGGGTTGCGCCCAAATGTTCCAAATTCAAATTATAGGATTTTAAGCGGGTTCCAAATTTCGAAAAGAGGTGTTTAATGATTAAAATGCATGCCCCCAAGTCGGACACTTGCACGCGCGCGTAGTCGCCCAAACTTGCCCGTTTAGCCAAACGGAACGGAATCTCGACACGCGGACGCTACCACGCGACTAGTGGCGACGAGTAGGCCAACATGGACATCTTAAATTTCATTTTCGGAGTTAAAATTTGTTATGCGCCAAAATGACTTAACCGGGTAAAATTTAGCAATAAACACCAGAAAATCAGGAAAATTGGAATGAGCAATATATAACCCTCAACTAGTAATATAAATAGTATTATTGGGCTCGGGTGTTACACTTCCCGAAGAATTTGTAGGACCGTGCGCAAATGCTCAGCGTGCTCTTCCCGGGTCTTCGAGTAGACAAGTATGTCGTCGATAAACACAACGACGAATGTGTCCAAGTACTTTGTGAACACCCTGTTCATCAAGTCCATGAATATTGCTGGGGCATTAGTAACGCCGAACGGCATCACCAGGAACTCGTAATGTCCGTATCGGGTCCTGAAAGCCGTCTTGCACACATCCTCGGCTGCTACTCTGATTCGATGATATCCAGAACGAAGGTCCAACTTCGAGAATACCTTGGCTCCACTTAGCTGATCGAATAGGTCGTCAATGCGCGGGATTGGGTACTTGTTCTTTATTGTAACTTTGTTCAGCTCCCGATAATCTATACACATTCGCAGCGATCCATCCTTCTTCTTTACTAATAGAACTGGTGCACCCACGGTGAAGCGCTTGGCCGAATAAATCCCTTCTCCAAAAGTTCTTCAACCTGCTTCTTCAATTCCGCCAACTCAACTAGTACCATTCTATATGGGGCTCTGGATACTGGGGCTGTACCTGGAGTCAAGTCGATTGAGAACTCCAAAATTCGAGGAGGTGGTAGACCTGGTAGATCTTCGGGAAATACATCCAGAAAGTCCCGAACAATTTCTGGGACTGGGCTCTTGTCAATCTCCATAGCTGTCAGCTCCTTAGGCTTTGCTCTGTATTTAGCTGGCTCCAAAGATTCGCTTCCGCCCTCGAAAATAAACTCCGGGTGATTGGGAATGCGGAAGATCACATTCCTTGCACGACAATCGATAACCGCATGAAAAGTGCTCATCCAATCCATCCCAAGAATTGCGTCGTAACTGCCTGTCCCAATTAGGAGGAAATTCGCATAGAATTCCCTGCCACACACTACAACCGGGCATAATCTACATTCTCGACTAGATATTATGATGCCATTACCCGTATGAATTTCCCATCCCTTAGTTAGTAGTTCATGTGGTATTGAGTGTGTATCAGTGAAATGCTCAGACAAGAAACAATGTGATGCTCCCGAATCAAATAGTACTCTAGCTGGTAAGGAATGTACGAGTAAAGTACCTGTAACCACGTCTCCTGACGCCTCTGCCTGCTCGGCGGTCAAGGTGAAAGCCCGTCCCTGACCGCGACCTGTAAAGGGTTGTCTCTGCTCCTGCGGCCTCTGCTGTGGCGGTCCAGAACTTTCCTGTATCTCTGCTCGCTCAGGGCAACTGCCAATCCTGTTCTGACTGGAACCGCAAATCAAACACTGTCCCTTTGCACGGCGACAGTCCTTCTGGGTATGTCCACCTCTACCGCAATAGCCGCAAACTACGCCCTGTCTCTGGGGGCGATGCTGGGGTACGAACGGCCGCTTCATTTGTGTCGTTCCTGGCCTGTGAACCGGTATGGCTCCTCGGGAAGGCGCGTGGGTACGTGCTGGAACGACTGGGGGTCTCCTGAACTTGTTAATCAATTGCTCCTGAACTCTCACCGCGTTGAGTACTTGTGCGAAAGTCTGTAAATCCAACGATGCAATCAACTGCTGCAACTCAAAATCTAACCCCAGAAGGAAACGTCTGGCCCTGGTGGCCTCTGAGGCGACCATGTACGGAGCAAAACGACTCAAGTGGTTGAACTCTGCCGCATAAACGTCCACTGGGCGTCCATTCTGCTTCAAAAGAATAAACCTCTCCTCCATTTCTGCCTTGGCTGTGGAAGGAAAATAATGATCTAGGAAGCACTCCTTAAACTTGCTCCATTTGATCGGCCCATCAAGTCTGCTTTCTTCCACCGACCACCATGTACGGGCTTCGTCTTCCAATTGTATCTTTATCACGTCCACCCTATCTTCCTCTGGAACCCTGGCGGCAGTCAATAAATTCTCCATGTTCACCAGCCATTGCTCAGCCTCAAGGGGTTCAGCTAGCCCTATGAATGCAGCTGGGTGTAACCGTCGGAAGTCTGATACTGCACCAGCCCTAGCATGATAAGCTGGTGGAACAACGCCCTCGGGGGCGGTAATAAGTGCGGAGGGTCCTCCTGCGGCGGTAATCGCCCTGAGTCCCTCAGTGAGCAGATCTGTCTTCCTCTCCTGAGCTTCCGCGAGAGTGGTCAGTGCACTAAGTATTCTTTCCGTACGGTCCTGCGAGCTGGAGTCCGAGGAAGGATCATTCGGGGACGTCATCACTGGAAGATTCAAAAGGATAAGATCAGATTCAAGGATGGAAATCAAGAGTAGTGAAACAAGAATAACGTAATACAGCATAGTTAATGTTATCCCTTGATACTAAACACATGCTCTGATACCAACTAAACCATGTCACGCCCCGCTTCCCAAAATACGGAAAACGAGAGATGACTAGGCCAGCCATGCTCCTACGGTCAAGGAATCATCCCGCCGTAGTCACACTTCGGTTTCTAGCATTACATGGTAATCAGTAAATAAAGCGCAGTGGTAAAGAAATCACATCACTAATTTATTACATTAATATTCCATTGTTCACAAATTACAGATAACAAGAACAAATACTAACCAAAGTCAACCTCACGATCACTTTTATGGAAAGCAGAAAAAGATAGGAAGTACACCAGACTGTATCTCTGTGAACTCGAAGGGTAGATCCGTCTCCTGTGCTGGTCCTCCCGCGGGATCTGAGCATGCATGCTCAGGTCGTCAGAGCGACACAATAACAATATTATTATAATAAGATGAAACAGATATATGAGGTAATACTGGTGTAAAAACAATGCAAGTAATCACTATGTCACTATATGATGCAAAATATGTTATGTGTCCCTATCGGTCTCTAGGTCATGTTTGAAATCACATAGTGGAAGGAGGATCATGTTTAACAGGAGTCTCGTACATACCCGAGACAACGGCCCACATGCCCGGGACATAACCCTGTCAGCCGGATCGCTAGATCCTACCCTACATGTATCAGTATCATGGTTCGAATGTTCATCCTCTAAACACGGTCCCGCTAAATACGATACTCTTTCCACTTTGATTTCCCCTTTTTCCACAGGTTCTCACTAGTTATGATCTTGATTTAGTCGTGTACAAGTATACCAATGGCACGGTTTTATCACTGTTCACTGTATCAATCACTGTCACGAATATTCACTTCCCCTTTGCTATACTCGTCGCTCCTAAACCAACATCAACCACGCACGATAATGCAATATCCACTGACTCTAACACGCACTAGCACTAAGTATATGGTAAATGGGATATGATATATGTATGTATGCCATCATTACGCTAAGGGTAATATGAATCAATAGGCATGTCATCATCTTCCAGAAATTTCATAAATTCATATGTTAAGAATTCAACAAAGTGATACAAGTAAGATAAATAGAACATTCAGTCAGAAATTCATCAAAATTAGTTTCAGTTCAATCGGGATTCCGGTTTCCAAGATACAGCTGTTTCATTTTAAGTGCTCGCGGCTGGAAATTCAGTTTCAGAACTGAACGTCCGTTTCGCGACACGAATTGCACCCAGTTGGGCTCAGAATTTAGCGATGTTACAGTTAAATGAAATCTAGGGTTTCCAATAGAGTATTCAACGCAAAATACGGATCCTCAATCGCATCTGTACGTTGAAAGTTATACACAGTTTAACCTCAGTATGTCATTTCTGTATCTGTTCTGGACAGTTATACGTTTTGCCCTTTTAAATACAGTTTAAAATAGCAAATGGCGATGAAACGGAATGGAACCACCTGTTTTGTTTAGCTAACAGAATTATCTTTAATCTACTGTAGAGTTCCGTAACATACGACTTCATAAAACACAGTGGCACAGGTATTGGGACAGTACACAATAATCAGAAACGCTCTGGACTGCAGTCCAGAGTCGCATTCCGATCCAATTATCATCATGGTTACAGAAAAGAAATCATCGAAATTTTACATAGGGTTAAAGTCCGTCGAGTCTTCTTCGATTTAAGCACTCGAACGTATCATTCCAATATATATATAATTTACGGTGATTTTATTCATTTTCAGATACGAGAAAATTTCTAGTTTAACGGCATATTTGGGGGTATCAATTTTTGCCACTAACAATCGTATTTTCCAGCGAGATTCATACACTATATTTATCACCATATGGGCCAACATAAACCGTCTGTTTTCCGTAAAAATAAACAATCAATTCCATGGGAGACTAGCATCGAACACATAGGTCATGATATATATCGGTAATCGATAAGTTTAATAACTATACGATTTAGGTTTGTAACACAACTATATTAGCATGAAGCAAGTAAATACTTGCCTGGAAAATGTCTCGGGGTCGCACGGCAGCAACGGTGTCACGAACGCGCGATGTACGCCGCAAAATGAATTGCGCGAGTTTGGCTCGCGATGCGGATTTTGCGTCGGAATTGCCCGGAGCCGCCAAGTGCTTGCTGGAAGCGGAGGTGGTGCTCTGTGGTTGGCCTAGGACTTGCTGGGGTCGACGATGTCGGCGGTGGTCGCTCCGGCGTCGTGCACAGTGAAATGCTTGGAACAAAAGAATGGGTTTTGGAATTTTTGAAGAGAGGGAAAGGTTGAGCAGTGGGGCTAGGGAATTATGGTGATGGTGACGATGCCGAGGAGGTGGAGGCCGACGACGTGGTTCAGGTGCAGTGGGGGGCTCGTCGGCGTCGAGATTGTAAGGTGGCGGTTGGCTCAGGTGAAATGGGTTGGTGTGCAGGGGGCTCGGTAGGGGCTCGGGTTAGTGAAGGTGGAGTCGTGGAGGGAGAAGGCTGGTGGAGGTGGAGTGATCGAGGGTTGCCGAGTGGTTGTCGTCGTCGGAGGTGGTGGTTGCAGTGGGTTGTTCGAAGTTGGGGGCTCGGTGCGTGTAGAGAGCGAGATGAGGAGTGAGTTGGAGAGGGAGAGTGACGAGAGGAGTTGGAGACGAGGGGTTTGAGGGGTGTGGAATCGTGGTCGGGGGTCGCGGCGACGTGGGGTAACGGTGCGACGTGGGTGCGACGTGGGAAAGGAAAGAAAACGAGCGGAAGTTTTGGACGAGGGGAAGATGGAGGGGTTTGGTAACGGGTCGGGTAGGTTTGATGGAGGCGGGCCGGGGGAGTGGGCCGGGCCCAAAATAATTCCCTTTTTAAAAATAAGAAAATCTGGAGTGGGCTGAGGAATGGTAAGCGGGCTGGGCTGAATTAATTAAAGGATTTATTTAAAAAAAACTTGTGAATGGGCTGAGGGTTTTTAATAAAGGGTTTGGGGTTTTAAATTCTGGGTTTTGATTTTTAGGGTTAAGGAAAAAATATAAACATTGGGATTCAAGCAACCACCTTCCTCCAACAATATACGAGGAAAAGTAAATTTCTGGGATTTAGAAAAATAGGAAAACCTTTTATTAATATGGAAACGGGGATTTACAGGCCCAATCTCACCGGCCCTCGCTAAATGCATACCAATGGGCTTCAAGAACTAACTTGTTGGATGGAGCTTGGAGAGGTTGGCCAAGAAGCTCAAGCCCATGTCATGATGAATACATTTGGGTTGGCCTTGTGGATCGGAAGGGCCCGCAGGCCCTGTTACGGTACCAATCAGGCTTGGTTTGGTTTGGGCCGTTAGCTCGTTTCTCATGCTCATGCAAATCATGATTCGATTGAGATTAATTTGAAATTACAGAGTTATGGCAGATAGAAAGTAGGGTGGAAAGTAAATTTTGTTGTATAAGAGAAAAAAAGAATATTAGCTTAAAATAATCAACTAACTAACAACTTAAGCAATTCAAATGCTTGCATGATGAAATCCCCTATACCTGTTGGCAACAATCTCCAACCCACTCAGCCACTCATCCTCGTCGAAATACAAGTCTCCCCAGAATCCGTTTCCATCCTCACGACGGCAGCATCACTACGGCCGGTTCAGATGGTTGTCCAACACCACCATCACCCCTGCATCCCCTAACGCCCGCACCAACGTGTCATACGCCACACTCACACTCATCCTCATCATCCGGCCGTTGTTTCTTGCTACGCCTTCCAACGACCCGTTTAGCCCAAGCGACTCCAAGGAACCAGCAACAGTCAGTTTCTCGTACCTGTCAAATAAATTTATAGACACTCGTTGAAATTATTTATATGAGTCATATGCCCTTTCTTCAAATTACCGATCATCATCGGTCCACAAGCGTGTAGACCAAAGTGAGTCGCATGCAGTGGAAGCCCCCAGGAACGATATGCGAGACACAATGCTTTTGATTGGTTGACGATCGAGCTCTTCTGGCATGATGGTCGGCATGTGTCTGGCCCAGTTGATGCACCGGAGCTTAACGTGTTGGTTCGTGGCCGAGTCGACAATCCATCTCCCGTGTGCCGTGTGCTGAGAGTGGCAGCGAGTCGAGTCGGTGAGCGAAGAAGAGAATGAGCAAGAAAATTGGTAGCATGCTTAGTTTTGTGCCTAACAAGTCTTTGAGTAGATTGTAGATTTATATGTCTGTGTGTTGGTGATGGAGGTTGTGATCTCCTTCAGATGTTGTCCTCCGTCGATCTTATCCGAGCGGTTTTTAGCGGGTGAGATTTGGTTTGAGGGTTGAGTGTGTGGATCTCAATTGGTTGGTGTCGACGCCGAGCTATCTGCAAAGGAAGTCCCGGGGTGGACGACCACCGTAGGACCCTTCGACGATCAAGTTAGTACCGTGGAATAAGAGCAGGGTAGCGGCGTATTGGAATTCATTTGAGTTACCTGAGTCGTCTGAAAGAGAGGTTTATATAGTGGTCGCGTGGGGCGAACCGGCGCGAGATTCTCGCTGTCAGTTACGCCCCCTCATTATGCCCGCATTGATGGTGGGATCCGCTCATTAATGAGGAAACACGCCCGCATAGAAAGCAGAACGTGGGACGACAGATATCTCGTTTTGGCAAGATACGCAGAGCCGGATTCTGAGGAGATAGAGCCGAGCCAGGAGGACTTTCCTCTATGTTTTTCTTTCCTTAGAATGTTCGTCAGGAGGACCGGACTCTAAGGAGATATAGCTGAACCAGGAGAACGTAGACCAGCTTACGGCTCAGCCTGACTACTAGTTCTTGTCACGCCCCGTTTTCCAGAGTGCGCTAAGATCGGCACGTGACAGAGCAACCATACTAGCTGTGGTTAGGAAACATCCCTCACAGTCACATTACGGCTGTCTAAAAGATATCAAGAACAGTAAAATAAAATAAACCATCTAGTACATATCCATATGCCAGAATAAACGAGTCAAGAAATAATATGCGGAAGTAATAAATCCAATAAACAATAACATCTGGAAAGTACGTCCCAAATACGGTCTCACATCAGGAAATGAAAGTACGGAAATAAAACTAAACTAAACTAGATACTAACAGGATCCTCACTGCTCGGCCTGTCGGCTGAAATACTCCTGATCAGCCTGCGAAAAAGACAGAGGATCTGGGCCATGCAAAATCCAAACGTCAGTACATCATAATATCAATAATAATAAGCAACCAGGATGTAAAGAGATATGCAGGCATGGATAGTAACATGAATATAACAAGTAAACACGTATATAGAACAGTGAAGAGTATCAGTATATGTGACGTGCAGTGATCAATCTAAACTGTGCTATTGGGTTATCTATTCTAAAGTTTGTTTGAAATCAATTAGTGTACTTCTCCATATAACTCAAAGGATATGTCCCGTTATCCCCCGGGACCGCGGATCAGGCAATGGGAGTCACGAATGACTCTGTCCCGTTATTCCCTGGGACCACGGATCAAATAAGAATCACGGATGATTCTGTCCCGTTATCCCCCGGGACCACGGATCAATTAATACCCTTTTAAACTACACTTCAGTTACACTTTTGATTTCCCCATACCCCCAAGGTTATGTGTTCAAGTCAGGTATTGATAATCTGGAGCTAATGCCAACACATGATCAAGCGGGTACATATTTGTCTAAATAGACAACAGGATATGTCCGTCGGGATAATAGGTCAAGATTGTCGGCATTAGTAATAAGATCGGGTATCAAGTCAAGCAGTGGTGCATCAGGTCATGTCAGTTAGTGCACATGCATTAAATGGATGCCCAACAATAAAATGTAGCAAGTATCGAATCAGAGTAAAAGTACGGATATACGGTAAAAGTATGGATGCACAAATATCTATCAGGGGTTACATCATGACTATGTAGGATGCACATTATCAAGCATGGGGTACTGATGTAACAGTAATATGAATTAATATGACATGACATGCAACTAGATATATAAAATTAATGGTATGGATACACAATAAAATATGGATGCACTAATATCTATCAGGGGTTACAACTACAGCACCATGACTATATAGGATGCACAATATCAAGCATGGAGTGTTAATACAATAATAACATGAAATAATACGATCTGTAGATGCAGCTACATATATAATAAATGATATGGATGCATATGGGTATCCGAAAACAGTAAAACATTAATATGGGTGCACAGTGCAATCAACATGTGATATTTTTATTCATATAGATGCAAAATAAGATACATAGCATGTAGCAAGATGAACTTGCCTGAACGGATCATACGACGGGGTGCGCACGCTGCGTCCGACGTCGGTAAACGTCGCAACGCACACACGGCACACGGGACAGATCCAGGCAAGGTAAGAAGGTAACCACGCTGGCTGGGAACGTCCACAGGGTCTCCCTGATCGGCGGCGGCTTGCACGGCTCCGGCAGTGACCGGAAAAATACGGAACCAAGAAACAAGAAGAAGAGAAAAAGAAGTTTTGTGTTCTGGGTTTGGATGCACTGGGATCAGAGAGGAAGGCGGGGGGGGGGGGGGTGACATCGACGATGGGCCGTCGATGGCAAAGATGCAGGCGAGGGTTTTCCGGCAACGGGCAATGGGGATTTCGGTGATCGGCCCAGAGCAGGGTTCTTGCGTCGATCTTTACAGTGAAGAGAGCAAAGATGAGAGATGGGGATGGTGATGTGGGGAGGCCGACAAAGTGGTCGGCGATGAGATATGACGGCGACGGAGGGGGTGGCCGCAGTGGGTACATGGGTGTGCAGGTTTGGATCGGGTTGAGTTGTAAGGAGTTTGGTGGGTGTTGTCGGAGAGGAGAGGAGATGAACGGAAGGAGGCGGAGTTGAGGGTGAGGCCGACGAGGGTGCCGACGAGGCTGGCGACGGCAACGAGGCGAGCGATGGCGACGAGGGTTGCAGGGTCGGGTTCTTGGGTTTTGCATCGGGGAAAGCTCTGGTGTTGGGAGAGAGGATATGATGGAGGTGGTGGTCGTGGGTATGAGCGGAGGAGGCGACGGCTAGGTCGTCGGCGGCTTGGGGTGACGGCGAGCGCGAGGAGATGGGCGCGCTCGTGGGTTTCCTCGTGGGCGAGGAGGCGGGAAGAAAAAAATGAAAAAGAAAAGAAGAAGGTGAATGTAGTGAGAGGAGAGATGTGACGGGATTCGCAGCAGGGCTAAAAAAATTTAGAAGAGAGAGAGAGAGAGAGTTCGGCTGGGTTGTGGGTTTAGTAACAATATAATATATAAAATAATATATATAAAGATATATGAGAGAGAGACAGATTGGTTTGGTTAGGGAAAAAATATATTTTTGTTAATAAAAATATATATAACGTTAATATATAAACAGTATATATATAATGAATATAATATTGAATTTATTTGAGATTTTGGCTAATACAAAATTTGTCCAAAACACGTCCGGATCGGGTCTAAAAATCTAGTTTTAAAATACGGATAATATACGTGTCGACCAACATCAAAATAGGATATCCGGGTAACGAAAAAATATACCCCCAAGAACGGATGCACGCACGTGCACGTAGCCATCCAAACGAGTCCGTTTCACTGAACGGGACGAGAACACGAGGTGCGGATGCTACCACAGGGTCAGGGGTATTGTCACGCCCCGCTTCCCAAAATACGGAATACGAGGGGTTGGCAAGGCCGGCCATGCTCCTACGGTCAAGGAAACATCCTACCGTAGTCACATTTCGGCTTCTAGCTTTATGTAGTAATCAGTAATCAATGTACAGGTAATGAGAAATGCAGTCACTAAATTAAATAGATACAAAAACTAAGCAGATGGAGATCAAAGAAAGATAGCGCTGTCCACAATAACTTCGAGGTACGTCAGGTCCTGATCCAAGCTAAATTCACTTCTCACTCTGAGCATGCATACTCAGGTCGTCAGAGCGCCACAATAGCAATAAATAGAAGTACACATGTAACATGTGTAATAATGATGAATATGAAACAACAAGCATGAAGTGATGATATGAGCATGAAAGAGCCAGTACAGGTAAACGGTAAAGCGGGTAAACAGTAAGGCGGGTGTATCGAGTCAGTAATCAATGCATGTCACTAAACCTATCAGTCTCTAAGTCTCACTATCCAGGTCGCTAAACCTATTGTCGGTCTAAGTGTGAGAGTTAACTACTCGTAAGTATCCTCCACCCAAGGGTAGGGCCCCAGGGGCAAGGGAACACGTGCCTAAGTCGTTAATAATCAGTAATATCACCCATATAACTCCCAGAATCGTTGTGTATGCCGGCAATGGGACTCCCGAGATTCCGTTGAACTCACACTCAAACTATCCCACACCCCGTGGTCTACATCAAACACAAGCCATAAACTCAAATACTAGTCGGTCCATGATAAGTCTACGTGAGAACTGGAGACAGGATCTCCATCAAGCATGTCTCAACTGGTATCCAAGATAAATGGACAGTATTTGGTTCCTTACCTATGACACTAATATGAGTGCTTCCATAATCGTCCCATACCAATTATAGTTACACTCACATTTGTCCCATAGACCTCGACAATGCAATAAATCAACCGGGTCCGCTGATTGTGTACAGGTACGTGTCACTTTCACTTATTCATTCACGCTTTAATACTAACGTACTTACCACAATCAAACACTAATATCTACCATTGGGTAATGTACACGATCACTAGGTCATCAATATATATGAGCTCTACATGATATGATGAGAATGCTATAATTGTGATATGAATAAAATATCATCTGCCAGTGTCCTACCACTTGCATAATTTACTATAAATCATACATGCAGAATTAAACGGAACAATGAAAAAGGGGTAAACAGTATGTTTAATTATCTACCAATCACAATTGGTTTCGCGTCAATCGGGTTTCAATTTTTCTAATTATGGTCATTTCAATTTAAGTGTTCCCTGCTGGAAATCCGGTTTCAGAACCGGAAGTCCGTTTCGTAACACGTTTTAATCCTAGTTGGGATCGAAATTAGGCAATGTTATAGTTGAACAAAATTTAGGTTTTCCGGTTAGGTTTCCAACGCACTAGACGGATCAATAATATCCATGGTGTACTGGAAGTTATGCATTGTACAATAAAGGGGTATACGTTTTGTCCCTATTTGGGACTGCTATATGTTCTGTTGATTTAAAATATAATTTAAATAGTAAACGACAGTAAAAACGAGTGAAACCACTTTCAATGGTTAGATAACAGACTTATCTTCGCTATAGTATAGGGTTCCACATCATAACATTTTCACACAACAGAGTGAAAGTATTACAAAACTAGAATCGACAGCCAGTGCTGCTCTGGACTGCAGTCTAAAGTCGCACTCCGAACCAGTTCCCGTCACCTTTTTAGCATAGAAACAGATTAAAACTCTTATGGGGTTCTAGGTCGTTGAGCCGGATTCAATATGAGCCCTCGAACTCAACATTCCGGTATGTAACCAATTAACTATGATTTTTACAAAGTTCAGGTACAGGAAACTTCAGTTTTGACGGGTCTAAAAGGGAAAGACATATCACGTTGTTAAAAACCGTATTTTCAAGCCAAATCATAACACAGCATTCGTTGTCACTCGGTACATCAGTCGTGATTAGTTTTCGTCAATTTAAAGGGGGGGTTTCAGTTCGTGTTTTGCATCGAACACTTGCATTACTTGATTCGCAATCGAAATGTATATATGATATTGAAATGCAATCGAATTGAATAGGTATAATTAGCATGAAGTAAGTAAAGATGTTGAATTTTTAGCGCTGATAATTATATATACGTGAAATATACTAAAGAGTATAGTATATTTCACGTATTTATACGATATGCCGAACATAGTAAAGCTTATAGAATTCTTGATTTGGAATCTAATATAGTAGTTGAATGTAAAGATGTTGAATTTTTAGAAATAAACCTCAAATCAGATGCTGTTCAACATAAGCCATTTATATAAAAGACGATAATAAAAGTCAGAATAAGAAAAGGGAAAACACTAAATTCTGAATTTATGGATCCTAATTCTGTTGTCTTTCTAATAGAAGGAGATAGAAATATGGAGATCAATAAAATAGCGGTTGTTCTCCATATAGAAGATGATTTAAAAACCTATAGCAAAGCAATGGCTTTAAGAGACTCCGCATTTTGGAAAGAAGTCATAAATGATGAAATGGATTCTATTATATCCAATAACACTTGGGTGTTAACTGATTTAACTTAAGAATCTAAGGCTATAGGATGTAAGTGGGTTTTAAAATAAAGTACAATTCTGATGGATTTTTGCAAACGTTTAAGGTTAAACTCATAGCGAAAGGGTTCAAACAAAGATATGGTGTCGATTATTCCGACACTTATACGTCTGTAGCACGCATAACATTTATTAGAATATTATTTGCTCTAGCCTTTATATATAATTTGTATATTCACCAAATGGATGTGAAAACTGCATTCTTAAATGGCGCGTTGGAAGAAGACGTATAAATGGAGCAACTCGAAGGGTTTGTACTTTCAGAAAATGAAAATAAAGTCTGCAAATTAGTTAAATCTCTTTATGGTTTAAAACAAGCATCCAAACAGCGGTATGAGAAATTTGATTCGGTTATACTATCGAATGGTTTCCATCACAATAGCGCTGATAATTATATATACGTGAAATATACTAAAGAGTATAGTATATTTATATGCTTATACGTAGATGATTTATTAATTATCAGTAACAACATGTTGGACGTAACTGAAACTAAAAGGTATCTAATTTCCATGTTTAAAATGAAAGATTTAGAAAAAGTTGATGTAATCTTAGTAATTAATGTGGTAAAACATAGTGGGGATTATGCATTATCTCGGTCTTATTATATTGAGAAAATACTCTCCAAATTTAATCATCTTGATTTCAAGACATATAATATCCATCTCGATTCTAGTGTTACACTAAAAGAGAACCCTGGTAGAGAAATAGCACAACTTGAAATGCAAGTCTATTTGATGTTTAATGTATGCAACACATTGTATAAGACTAAATATAGTTTTTGTTGTTTCTAAACTTAGTAGATAAACTAATAATCCAGGAGTAGAACATTGAAAAACTATTGGCAGAATATTTGGATATCCGAAGGGAATTTTGAAATATACGTTATTTTATAATAAATTTCCAGCAGTATTAAAAAGATACTCTGACGCAAGTTGCATAATTGGTTCAAGAGATAATAAATTTACATCTGGATGGATATTTACCTTTAGAGGATGTGCCATTTCATAGGCTTCAAAAAAACAAACATGTTTATATTCAATCATGAAATCTAAATTTATTGCATTGGTATCAGCCGGCAAAGAGGCTGAATGAATTATGTATATATTATTGGATATTAAATTTTGGCTTAATGCTATGCTGCCAATATCCATATACCGTGATAACGAAGTAATATTGTCAAGAGCTTACAGTAGTATTTATAATGGAAAATCAAGGCATATAAGCTTGAGACATGAGTATGTGCGACAATTAATTAATGAAGGGGTCATCACAATTACAAATGTAAAGTCAAGTAAGAATTAGCAGATTCTTTTACCAAACGACCGGCAAATGATTTCGTAAGTACAGCGTCAATTGATATGCGACCGAAATCCATTAAATAAAATATAATAGTGATGGTAATCCAACCTTCAACTAGAATTCTACTTGATCGGTAATGACAAGTTATTATATAAGTATGAGCACTAGTTATTTAAGTCTCACAGTTGGTAACTAGTGATGCCGTCGAAATTGAGTGATTATTTTATAACTCTTAATGAAGTTCGCTAGTGTAAGAAATGTGTTTGGAAACGGAAGCGCAAGAAGAACTTCACCTATGAAAATATAGAAGTGGTGCCACTTCTCATGAAAGTTTAGGATTTACATTCGAGATTGTTTTCTAAACAAGGATAACAGAAGGCCATTAATAGTGTTGAGTGAGAATGAAATTCTTAAGAAAATATGATATAAATATGTGTGTTATGTTACCGGTTATATATCAAGGAGTAGCTGATTTAATACTTAGCAACCAGAAACTTCGTATCAGTTTGTAATGTTTACACTAATTAAAGTTGTAAACCGAAAAGAACCTTTAACCATGCATTATTATATTAATAGAGAATATAGATGAGAACAAAATATATAAGCTCAAAAAGGGGATTGTTGGAGTTTTTGAGTGGGAAATTTGAATTTTGAAAATTCAGTTTTTGAGCTGGATTTTTTGAGCGGGAAATTTGAATTTTGAAGTTCAAATTTGAATGGTTGGTTTTAAGCGTTTGTGAGTTTTGAATTTTGAAAAGTTGAAACCGTTTTTGATGACGCTTGAGAATCTATAAATAAAATAAATTTCTTAAAGCAAAAACTTCTTCTCTATTATTCCATTATTGTTTCGAATAGAATTTCAAAATTTCTTAGATTTTTGTTGATCGCAAGAACTTCAGACTCTCTGTTGTATCCTGAGAGATTCTTGTCTGTAACCCTTTAGCAAACTCAATTTAAGTGGGGACAGGTAAACCCTTGAAGAAAATCGACTGCGTCTTAGAGTCAATAAATTCATTTACTTGTAACTATTATTTTTCGGATTCCTACACTAAAGTTCTAACAGTGGAGGCAAGTGTCACTCGCTACAGAGGTACTCCTTTGGGTTTGAGCTCTTTGATCGAGGTTTTCCCTTGAAATTAAGAGCATTTGCAAATATGCAACTCTTGTATGCAAATATAGCCTAAAGAACAAAAGCCCTACTTGTTTGGGAGCAGTTTGTTTTCAGATATGTAAATGTATTGGAATTTCGTCCTTTGGAATTAAATTTGAGTATAAGTCTGCATGGAGTTTGCATGTTTGGACTTTGGGATATCTTTCTAATTTTCCAATTTCTTGTTTGGCTTGAAGTCATTTTCATTGGATGCTTGTACTCGCATCATCGTGGCCTTTTTGGTTCATTTGACCCTATTCTATCTCATTCAACCAAGTTTTGGATGGGACTTGATGTTGCAAGAAATGTCGCATACCTTCAAGCATCAATTCAATTTGTTTAACATGGGATGGAACTCAAATAATGGAACGTCGACTCCCGCGGACCACAAAATACCGTGGCTTAAAGCAATTTTCATTGGACGTTGTAGTTGCATCATCTGTTGCCTTTTTTTTGGTTCATTTGACAGAATTCTATCTCATTCAACTTACTTTTAGTTGGAACTTGAGGCTGCATGAAATATAACGTATTTGCGAGCATCTATACGATTGGTTTAACCTGAGATGGATCTGAGACAATAGATTGTCAACATCCGCGGACCTGCAAAACAAATGCCCCCTAAAAACAAATGCCCCCTAAGGATTTCTGAAATCCTTGGGAACCCTTATGGTACCTAAGTCAATAAAGATGGTCGTGAATAAATAATAGAGAATAACGGAGGATTGGGGACTCGAAAAAAAACAGCCTTCACGATTTTTTTTGACGATCGACACCCATCGTCATCATCATCTTTATTATTACACCAAATTTTATATGATTCTACCACTTTTTCACCGTTGATTTAGCGGATGCAAAATTAGCGGTTTACCAACAATAGAACTTTTTGCATTGCAAATTCTACGGTGAAAAAATGGTAGAATCGTATAAAATTTGGATACACCAAATTTTAGATGATAAAAATGATGATGATGGATGCTGATTGTCGGAAAAAATCGTGGAGGGTATATTTATGACACCATAAAAAGAAATTCACTCCTATTGACTCTTTCCTCTATCATTCGCTAGATAATATGTATTTAGCATATATAAATAAGTCATTTATTTTTATCGCAACGAAGCCCACCAATCCTGCATGCCCGGCCCTCATCGAAGCATTGAACATGAGATCCCGGGCTCGATCCCGGATCCCCCAAACTCCTCTTAGCCACCACAGGGCTATGTGCCCCGCGCTATAAATAAGTCATGTTGAGATAGCATGATGGCATGAGTGACTTTGAAGAATATAAGGAAGCCCTGGGTCGAGCCTCCCGTGTGTAATGGAGAGAGCCCTCTCCTGATGAGGTGTGTGTGTGTGTACACATATACAGAGAGAGAGGGGGGTGGGGGTGGGGGGCGAGGGGGGGCATCCGGCTAAATTTAGAAGTCAATTAATTATTCACTTATATATTTAGTATGCGCAGACCCGATAAATCAATTGGCTAATGTAAAGAGAGGGTCTTTGGCCTCAGGTGAGCTATAACTCTCCAACGAGCTATATTTCTATTATAAATGTCCTGCTTTGAGCTCTGCACAAGCCGAGCGACTGAGAAGTTAAAACAAAAAAAAAAACGTGGTTGGTTCAAGACGGTTGTCGCATTGAGCTCGCGGCATCACGCTGTGGGTTGTGTGATGTAATGATTCGCATGTGTGTTGTTTGCAGGGAATCAAATATCGGTCATATCGGCTGATATTCCGGCTGATATATCGTTTTGAGACTCCTAACGATAAGATAAAACTGATATTAATATCGGCTGATATGACGATATCTCTCGATATATCGACGATATCCGCTATATGAAGCATCTCTCCGATACGTTTCCGATATCCGATATTCAACGATATTTAAAACCTTGGTTGTTTGTAATTAATGGTTTAGGTTGGTTCCTGCCTCTCTTTCATGAATTGTAACACGTCTTTCCCATATGTTTCCAAGGATTCTTCGGAATCTTGATTTGGTAATTATAGGATCTGAAAAGAATGCATTGATGAGCCTTGATACCATTTTGTCATAAATATATATAGATGGCTCGACTCTCCGGCATTCTTAGTGTGTTCTTATGCTTGAGTAGTCGCTTCGCCCGAGCAATATGATCGAACTTAAGTATATTGGCTTGAGTTTTGCTTCTTTTTTCTTTTTCTCATTTTTTAAATCAAATCCTTTTGAAGATCGAACTTACGACATTTCACATTGAAAAGTAAATTAGTATCATCTGAACTACTTGGATGTTGTTACAAAACAAAACTGCTAGTAGCAGCAGCTGGGAGGAAGAAAAAGTTGTACTATAAAACAAAACTAGATAATGAGCTGGCAGTCACAAGGCACCCCACTAGTTTCTCCGACCGTCAGTTGCGCGAGATCTACTTCCTTCTTCTCCTTGAAAAGCATCCTCCAAAATAGTATGCATGCATTGGAATTTTTATGGTACTTTTACACTTAAGTCCTTCTTTTCATTCAGGTTTACTCTTAAATGTAAAAGTATCATGCAAAGTCCAATAAATACATGCCGCGTATGCTTCACTGTAGATTGCAGTTCACAAGGACACTGGAGCCCCCTTTTATCCATACACTCATAGAGAATATATTCTCCAATGTATTACATTTTGCAACAGCTACTTAGCTTTTGATTTTTTTTTAGCTACGTTCAATATAACCATATAAGCAATTGTCTCCGCTGGACCCTGTATGGATTTGTCTGTGTTATTTTTCATTTTTCATCTCATTTTCCATCCCTCTCCAAACCTTGTGTTGTTGTTTAAGCCGAGCTTTGGTTTTTCTCAAACTTGATTAGTTGATCCTATACAAAGTTTGGATGCGGTTTAATATTAATCTGGTCACATAAAAACCCATACATATTCAAACTGGGTTTGACCCATCTTCCAAGGTTCAAGCTCTTGCCGATAACAAAAATATATTATGGCCTCTCTTCTTCAATATTGTTATATTGATAAATGAAAATCAAGCTCTTAGATTAGCTTTAAAATAGCCTACGTCATTCAATTCAATTACGAAAAAAACGGACTCAAATCAAAAAGATAATACAATCTTGCATTAAGATGAGAACATGCTCAATAAGATGATCATGAGATGCAGGTGCCGAATTTTTTGTAATTAGTTGAACATGTTTTTAATCGAAAGCATAGAGTGACACATATCGTGCAAGCAACATTTTATCTATTTATTTTTCATGTTTAGTTAGAAACATCATTATTTGTTAAAATTCGCAAGGATAAAAGATACATGGACTAATATGCAGAAAGAAAAACAAATGGGCATGGCGTACCATTTATATCGTGCTCACATCCCTGGCCCATAGCCCAATGCATCTTAATCCAACGGCCCATAGCCGAGATAAAAGGTCCAAGCTCTCTCTCTATCTCACGAATCTCACTCTAAAAAAATATCTCAAATCTCAGTCAAGCGAAACTTTCGGCGAATTTTCAGCGATGGCGGAGCACGCGGAAGAATCAAAAGGCGAGTCTTTGATCGAGAAGATCGAGGAGAAGTTCCGCGGCCACGATTCGCCCTCGTCGTCGTCGGATTCTGACAGCGAGAAGCCGAAGAAGTCGGAGGCGGCGGCGTCGTCGTCGTCTTCGTCTTCGTCGTCGTCGATCAAGAGCAAGATCTGGCGCCTTTTTGGGAGGGAGAAGCCCGTGCACAAAGTTTTCGGGGGCGGAAAGCGTATGGATTTTTTCACAAAGCCCTAAATCTTTTACTTGATCTTTACTTAGTTGATTTTTTTTTGCTGTGAATGTTTGTGAGTCTGAGTAAGGTTGGGATTAGATCGGATTGGGTGAGATTTGATTGATTAAGCTATTTTGAGTTTAGATCTGTTGATGCTAGTTGATCATTATTTTTTTGTGTTTTATTAAGTATTTTTTCGGTTGAAGGTATATAAAGTTCTGACCTTTACTCTTTTAGAATCTAAAAAATTATTTATATCGAAAAAAGTTTACTTTCTTACTTCTTAACGGTTGTTTAATTTGATCATGATACCGTTTATTCGAGAAGAATTTAAAAATATTTTACCATCCAATTACCTATAAATAATTCAATAAATGAACCTAATTTGGTAACATGTCTCCTTCATGTAGGGTGATCTTTTTATGCTTGTTCGATTTTCCTTCTCAAACTTGTTAAATAATATTTAATGTAATATGATGCAAAATCTTACTTTTACCAGCTTTCTATCAAAACTGTGCTGCTACAAAAGTGGTCTGATGATCATGTTTCTAGAATTTATCTGTTCATCATCGTAATTTAGCTGCAGAATTTGAATGATATAAATGTAACAAGTTGCTGTTATTTGAAGTTTTTTAATTTCCAAATATCGGTTCAGCTGCTGATGTATTCCTATGGAGGAACAAGAAGATATCGGCCGGTGTCCTCGGCGGGGCAACCGCCATGTGGGTCTTGTTCGAGCTGCTTGAATACTACTTGCTTAGTTTGGTGTGCCATTGCCTCATACTCTCACTGGCAATCCTATTCCTCTGGTCAAATGCCTCCACATTCATCAACAAGTGAGAACTTATCCCTTTACTTTGCTCTTAAATTACGCAGGCTTTGTTTAATTTACTTGTTGTATACATTTTTTTTGGGGCAGGTCTGCACCTCACATTCCTCAGGTGAGTATCCCTGAGGATCTGACCGTGGACATTGCGCTGTCGCTGAGATATGAGATCAATAGGGGTTTGGCTGTTCTGAGGGAAATCGCATTGGGAAGGGATCTGAAAAAGTTCCTTATTGTATGCGCTTATGTCTCTTTTTACATTAATTGAAATTTCTTTGGCATATGTTTTCTGGCTTTTACTAAAGTTTAACTTGATTTTGGGTTATTCAGGTGATTCCCGGGCTGTGGCTTCTCTCGGTTGTTGGGAGCTGTTGCAATTTCTTGACGCTGTTTTACATAAGTAATTTAACTCGATACCTTTCTTTTTATATTGTTATTACTGATTGCTTATTCTTTTGATCTAACTGTTGCAATTTTTTGGGGTGGTGAGGGACAGCCTTTGTTTTGCTGCACACAGTGCCAGTCCTTTATGAGAAGTATGAGGATCAAGTAGACGCGGTTGCGGAGAAGGCAACCGCAGAATTCAAGAAGTACTATGCTGTGTTCAATGCTAAAGTTCTGAGCAAGATCCCAAGGGCTCCCTTGAAGGACAAGAAGTTGCGCTAGGAAGGGAGAAGGTACATTTTGATTGTTTTTGGGTTTGATGGGTGTTAGCTTGAAGTTTTTTTGCGTCTCTTTTGTCCAATCTCCCCCTTATTGTTTAATATGTGTTAGCTGCTTTGTTTTGATAACTCTAGTATGTTTAGCGAGTACGATTCCAAGATTTTTGTGACATGGATCGTATTGTAGTTTATAAATTTTATGCTTGTATGTTGTAAGCTACTGAATTCCCCCCCCCCCCCCCCCAATCATTATACACTGGCCATTTCACTTGTCTCAAATAAAGAGCGTAAGCTTCAATCGATATATGTTGGTACTGTTTCGCTCTGCTGCTTAAGCTTCTATCACTATATGCAGTTACCATTCATTCATCACATTTAAAGAGCAGCTTATATGCTTCACAACATTGTAACTCCATTTATTGGTATGATTTTGGTTGCATGCAGTGAAAAAACTCAGTAAAGTAAACATACACTTTCATTGTTTTTAGGCAGCATTGAGATCTGCAGGATTTGGTGATTACGATATTTGGTTTTCTTTAGTTGATTTTGAAGAAAATGAGGACGCCGTTACATTCTGCATCCAGTTTGCGAATTATGACATATAGGACACTATCTATATTGTATCATTTGTACCTGCAAACATTTCTATAGGTAATGTATGCAAAAACCTTACAGGAGGCACGGAGAGATTATTTATGTTGCATCTTTTACCCATAGATTTTATGGTATGTGTATTACATGAGACAGCATCATTGTTTGGATTATAGAAGGATAGAAGGAAGTATAAGGTCATTGGCAAGAGGGAGGGGTAATGCTAATATGCAAGCCTGCCCATTTAGCTATCTATCTAATTAACTAATATAAAGTTCTATCTATCTAATTAACTAATATAAAGTTGTGTCATGGGAATGGAATCTTCACGGTTAAAATACGAGTGTGACATGTTAAGCTTGCATGTAAGTGTTAATATTATGAGAATAACGGAGGAAAGACGCCATAGGAGGGAATTTCTTCCTATGGCGTCGAAAAAATACCTCCTTCCTAATTTTTTTCGACGATCAGCACCCACCATCTTCATCGTTATCATCTAAGATGTGGTTATACCAAAGTTTCATGTGATTCTACAACTTTTCACCGTCGATTTAGTGGGTTCAAAATTAACGGTTTACCGACAATAGAACTTTTTACATTGCTAAATCAACGGTGAAAATGTTGTAGAATCACATGAAATTTGGTATATCCACGTCTTAAATGATAACGATGAAAATGGTGGGTGCCGATCGTTGAAAGAAATGAGCGAGGGGGTATTTTTTCGACGCCATAGGAGGAAATTCCCTCCTATAGCATCTTTTCTCCATTATTATACTTGAATTTATGGTTAACAGTTAACAGTTATATATATATATATAGAGAGAGAGAGAGAGAGAGAGAGAGAGGTCCTTACACCCAAGACCAGTTCTCACTCCTCACAGAAGGTACTGCGGACCAGTTTAAGCTTGGTCTGTGTAAAAATCCATATTTGTCTATGTTTGCGTAGTGCTGTATATATTGCTGTTAGAGTTTTCCACCATAATATGCCTGATGAACTAAAGCGTAAAATTTCCAACCTTGTCGATGACTAAGTAGGGACTTCTACCGTCGGTATGATATCCGTACTTGGAAGCGTCTAAACACAGTAGACGGTTTTATATCGAAAAACTGGAGCTAAATTGTTTCCCTCTATGGAACTGATACACGCTTCTTCATTGATTATACTGAGGTCCCACAGGTGGTTTTTAATTTGTTATAGATCTGTTCGTTGGGACAAGGTCGATCCCACCCATTCTACTGTGACCGAAGAATCTCGCAGAATTTGGAAGCGCCCAAACACAGCAGCAAGATTCCTGCTGAGATGTGACGGGGGGTCAGGTCTGAAGCTAATAATTTTGACGAGTATAGGATTATGATTACCTGGAGAGCCAATTTCATTAAGTTCACTTTGGGAATGGTCGGTGTATTGAATCTTAAATTTGTTTCCAATTTCTTAAAATGGTCGGTCGGTCGTGGATTCTCTATATGATAATTCTCCATATCATAATTTAGTTCACCACAGAAGGATTTTGAAAGTTCACGATCAGTGTATGCTTTAACAAGTATAGTGTTGAATAAAATAGAAAATATTGAGATTTTTGAAAATTTCGTTATATTATTAGGAGCAAGAACATGCAAATTATTAAAAATTTAAAGAAACTTGCTGGTATCTATATAACATGTAAAATATTGAAAATTTCACAAAATTTATGATTTTTAAATGAAGATCTCTCAATTTTAGTCTGCTATAGCAATCAAAATATTGAAAAACTAAAGAGCTCAAAATACCTTGAGAATTTCACGATTTTCAGATTTTCATATGCTTTAGTATGCAAAATATTTTAAAAACTAAAGTTATAAGATTTTTAAAATTTTCACAATTTCTTGTACTAGCAAACAAAATATTTAAAAACCGAAGCAAATATAAGATTTTTGAAAATTATGCAATTTTCATTCGACAACATGCAGAAATTGGAAATTGGAAGAAAATTTATAATTTTAGAATTTCTCAAAATTTTGTTATTGTCCTGTATAATAGAATGCAAAATATTTAAAAATCGGAGAAAAAGGAAAAATATGAGATTTTTGAAACTTTATGAGTTTTGTGTCAATGAAAAAGGAACAAAACCAAAAAAGTTGTCATTTTTCAAAATCTTGTTATTTCTGTGTACTATAACATAAGAAAATTTGAAAAATCAAGAAAACAAAAATATATTATTTTAAAAAAAATCCATGATTTTCTTGTGCTATATACCAAGCAAAATAAATGAAAATCGAAGAAAACAAGAATTTTGAGTTTAAAATTTCGCCGTTCTTATACCATAGTGTGCAAAATGTTTTAAAATTGAAGAAAAAAATTTGGGATGTTTCGTATATTTCATTCTCATGCGCTACAAGTTGAATATTGAAACACAGAAGAAAAGAAAATTTGAGATATTTAAAAATTCATAATTTTCATAAGCTATCCTAAGGAAAATGTTAAAAAGCGAAAAAATACCGCAGTAATTGCAAGTTAATCCTTTATATATTTTACATACGAATTTCATAAATATGAGATATTTGAGCTTAGGAATCATATAATGTCACGCCCCGCTTCCCAAAATACGGAAAACGAGGGATGACTAGGCCAGCCATGCTCCTACGGTCAAATAATAATCCCGCCGTAGTCACACTTCGGCTTCTAGCATTACATGGTAATCGGTAAACAAAGCACATCAGTAAAGGAAATACATAACTAAAATATTACATCGAATTTTCATTGTTCACAATTCACAAATAAACAGGAAAGAACTACTAACCGAGTTTGAATATAAGATCTCTAGGGAAAACAGAAAACGAAGAAAAGGTACTCCAGACTAGATCTCCGTCAGCTCGAAAGGTGAATCCGACTCCTGCGCTGGTTCTTCCTCGAGGTCTGAGCATGCACACTCAGGTCGTCAGAGCGACGAAATAGCAATTTTTATATTAATGACATGAAACATGCAAATACAGTAATAACGGTGAAAGTAAAATGCTGATAATCGCTATGTCACTAAATGATGCAAAGTATGATCTGTGTCTCTATCAGTCTCTAGGTCATGTTTGAAATCGTATAATGAAAATGAGGATCATGTTTAACAGGAGTCTCGTACATACCCGAGACAACGGCCCACACGCCCGAGACATAACCCTGTCAGCCGAATCGCTAGATCCTACCTAATATATATAAGAATAACTGTTCGAATGATCATCCTCTAAAACACGGTCCCGCTAAATACGATACTCTTTCCACTTCGATTTCCCCTTTTTCCCCAGGTTTACACTATTGATGATTATGATTTAGTCGTGTACAAGTATCCAATAGCACGGTTTTGTCACTGTTCACTGTATTAATCACTGTCACGAATCATTCACTTTCCATTGGTGTACTTGACACTCCTAAACCAATATCATTCATGCACAATAATGCAATGTCCACTGAATATTAACGCGCACTAACACTATGTATATGGCAATTGGGTAAGGTATGTGTATTTATGTCGTTAACCAGTCATGTGTAGTATGAACCAATATGCACGTCATGAGCTTACAAAAATTGCAGTAATTCATATGTTCAGAATTCAGCGAAACGATACAAATAAGATAACAAGTACACTCTGTCGGCAGTTCAGCAAAATTGGTTTCAGTACAATCGGGTTTCTGGTATTCAAGTTACAGCCGTTTCAATTTAAGTGCTCGCTGCAGAAAATTCAGTTTCTGAACTGAACGTCCGTTTCGCGACACGATTTTCACCCAGTTGAGCTCAGAATTTAGCGACACTACAGTTAAATGAAAATTAGGGTTTTCAATAGGGTTTTCAACGCAACAGACGGATTCTCAATCGCGTCTGTACGTCAGAAGTTATGCACTGTTCAACACTAGTATATCAATTCTGTTTCTGTTTGGGACTGTTACACGTCCTGATCTTTTAAATTGCAGTTTAAATAGTAAACGGCGATAAAATGGGGTGAAATCATTTGCGTTATTTAGCTAACAGATTCAACTTCAATAAAGTGTAGGGTTCCACAACATACAAGTTCAGACAGCAAGCTAGTAATCATTACGAGATAGAACACAACAACCAGAGCTGCTCTGGACTGCAGTCCAGAGCCGCTCTCCGAACCAAATCTCGTCATAATATCAGTACAGAAACAATTAAGAACTTGCATAGGGTTTCAGG
This sequence comes from Agapanthus africanus, assembly GCA_030015575.1. NCBI lineage: Eukaryota > Viridiplantae > Streptophyta > Magnoliopsida > Asparagales > Amaryllidaceae > Agapanthus > Agapanthus africanus. The sequence goes on along the minus strand of CM057351.1, from coordinate 363,752,246 downwards.
TCGTCGAGTTGGCTTCGATTTGAGCCCTCGAACGCATCATTTCAATATGTACACAATTAATTGTGATATTAACAAATTTTAGGTGCAGGAAATTCCCAGTTTTTTGCGGGTGTAATTGGGGTTGTTCGTTTAGGCCATTAACAACAGTATTTTCCAGTAAAATTTCTACACAAGGTTCATTGCCAGACGGGCCAGAATATGCAATCGAGTTCCGTCAATTTAGTGGAAGGTTTTCTTTCGGGTTTTGCATTGAACAGTTACGTCATATAAGTTTTCGTGAATTGCAAACATGGAATTAATATGATTTTAGTTTGTAACGGAATTAATCTAGCATGTAGCAAGTAGGATACTTGCCTGGAGACGTTTTGGCGATGCACGGCAGCGGCAACGGCACAGACGCGCGACGAACGGCGCGGTTTGGATTCACGGCCTCGGCTCGCGTTTTGGGTTCGTCGTCGGAGTTGCCCGGAGATGACTCGCGATCACCGGAGGCGGGGTGTGGTGCTGAGGATCTCCAGGGATGTGCTGGGGTCGACGATGGTTTGCGGGGTCGCTCCGGCCGCGGGCAGCGGTGGGGTTCGCCGGCTTGGTGGTTAGGGTTTGATGTTTTGGAGAGAGAGAGAGGGTAGGTAGTGGGGCTCGGGTGTGATGATAATGAAGATGATGTTGAGGATGAAGGGGGTGTTGTAATGACCCCAAAATCTTTATACATTTGTATTATCGCTCTTCAATAATATACCGTATTTATTTGTACTTGGTATTTTCCTTTTTCTATTAAATTTATTATTATTTTATTCCTTAATCTATTATGTATTTTTTTCTAGGTACAATTTCTTTTTCTTATATTTAAGTTTTTAACTTCTCATTCTTATTTTTCCTTTCATAAATATTTAACCAAAATCCATTATTCTTATTCTCTACAGCCCATCTAAAAAGCCCATTTTCTTTTTAAGCAACATCATATAGTTAATTCTAATTAAATATATGCATGAACAACCTTATAGCTCATTGGTTAAGCCCTTGCATTGTTATTCCATAAGTCGCATGTTCAAATCCCCATTCAATGGTGGCCTTTCATTTCTCTTTTAATTCTCATGTTAAATGCATATATTATTATTCACCATTACACCATCTTTATTTGTACTCCTCTATCTTTTCCTTCCTCACATTTTTTATCTCTCACTTCTCTCTCTTCACCTAGAGTCCAAGAAGAAGAACATGAAGAAGTCTTCAAGAAGGTCTCGCTAGTAACGCGAGGCTATCGGCGGATAGACAAGCCCGGTGACAATACCGGCTTGTGTATGTAAGTCCCTTCTCTCTCCTTTTCCCCCACCTCTTATTTTCCTCTTGTCATGCATCGTGAACCCCCTATTCTTTTCATATCATAATCCCTAAGAGAAGATACACATAAACATATACATATACATATACATAAGTTTAGATATATATGATTCTATATGGTTTAATAATATCTTATTATCTCTTGTTCAAATTAAAGTATTTTTAATTGTTTGTTCATGACTAGGAATGTTTATTACAAGTAGTGAGAACATAGATTTCATGCCACAATATATTTACGATATCTCATGGAATCGGTTTGGTTATTAAAAGAAAAGATGAAGCTTGCGTGAAAATTCTAGTTAATTTTTTTGTCGATTTTAGTATACATATCAATACCTTTAGTTTTAAAATAATTTTTATAAATTAATTTTTTAATTCTGAAAATTTCATGAAATTTACATATGATAGAATATATTATTTTGTACACGCTGTAAAAATTTTAGATCGATCCGCATAACGGTTTAGGAATTACATCGTATTTATTCACTGATCGTAAAACAGAAAACTGCAGTTATCGGTCAACTTCTAAGACACATAACTTGGTATACCGGTATCCAAATTGAGCAAACTCAGGTGTTTTTGATATCTACATCGAATGATCTAGATTTTCTTAGTTTTATAGTTTTACTAAAAACCCATCTAAGATAAAGAAAACTGTGTTACAATATTAAGTGACGGATCTGGACAGAATCTGTTCCGATTCGCACACTGTTTTTAAATTGGACATAACTCGAACACCCGATGTCCGTTTGTGACAAAATTTAGATGTGTAGATGCACCATTGATAGAACTATAATTTTCTGTATATTATATTACTTAGGAATGCATGAAACAACCTGATATAGGCTTTGCAATAGAATATATAGTTGCTGTCCAGAAATCTGAATTTCTGTTTTAAACGCTGATATTAAAATGATCATAACTAGAGCTTAAGAAATCCAAATCATGTGAATCTTGGTGTTTTCGATAAGTTCATCGAAATAGCTACAATTTTCTAATACTTTTCATAACCTGAAAACCGATGGAAATTAACTCAAACTGCATTTTAAAAATATGTGACGGTGCCGAATAGATTCTGATCTGTTTTGCGCGACGATACGAAAACATATATATCTCTCAAACCGATAGTCATATTTAGGTGAAACTGGAACTCACGCATGCAAAACACTTAGAGCCATATTTTTGTTTATGTTCTCGCATCGTTTGACTTGATTAATTAGTCGTACATAATATTTCTTTACAGCATTGTTTTTGGTAGTTACTCGTATAATATACTTGACTCATTTCATGTTATTCGAACATGTATACATATTTATCTTGATCATTAAATTATTGTATATACATAAAGACGATAATTAAATACTTGAGTTGTATTTTGAAAACTATACAAAAGTACTTTTTATATAAAACCCCTCCTCAAGTTCTATAAATTATAATAAGGCCCCTAACAATTATTGAACATCAAATTACCTTTCTTTTAGTCTGACTCGGGTTAGAGTCTGACTATTTCTGACTTGAATATGATTCAAGTCAATCTATATTCTTTATATTTCAACTCAAGATGAATACATGAATCCCAGAATCCAGTTAACAATCATTACAACTTGACTGAATCGAACCATGGATATATTCTTTTTACATGTTTCCCAGTATTCCATTTACATGACTCTACGGTTATAACCGTTTACTGATATCATGGTTTCGGTCAGTCAGTTAATCAATCTTACAATCAATACAATTTTACAAGATAACAATACAAACAAGACATCGCGGGGTTTAAGGGGTAGATTGGTACGGAAGGTGTTAAAAGTGGCACGAGACGGTAAGATTAAGACACCTAATATGAATCCAATTGCCGTTGTTCCGGGTTGTATAACGGAATCTTGTACTTCCATTTGTCCTGATCTCTAGCATATAGAGATCCCTCTCGTATACACTGACATCCTTCTGTACCAAGCTACAACAACAGCGTTAACACCATACTACTATAATATGACAATATAATAAAACATTAAAAGCTACTCTCTCTCTCTTTTACTCTCTATCTTTTTCTTTCTTATCTTGGGACTTACCGAGCGACCTGTTCGCTGACGACATTCTATTCCTTTCTTCTTTGAATGTCGTCAGGTGCGTTGGACCAAATGTCGTCAGGTGCGTTGGACCAAGCTGAGATCGAGCCCACCGGTGAAGATTTGGAGCAGTTCCAAGAAGATCCCGAGCTTTAGATATTGTACTTTGTTCTTTTCTGTATTTTCATTTCCTGTTATGCCACTGTTTAGGCATCGCTTTTCATTTCAGATGTATTTCCTTTTCATGCATTGTACAAAAGAATGTTATTAATAAAAGTTGCTGTTATTCCTATATCATTCGTCTCTTGTGATTTACTTTATATTGCTTAGTTACGCTCAGCGTATGTACTTCTGAGTATATACGTAGCGGGCCTCGTCGCGTCCACTTCGTCGTATATCGGGAAGCGGGGCGTGACAGGTGTCGACTGAGGCGGTTCAGGGTCGCCGGCGTCGAGGTGCAGGGGGTGGCCGAATGGGTGTGCAGGGGAGTTCTCTGCGGTTGAAGGGAGTGGGGTAGTGAAGGGGGCTCTGTTGTTGGAGGAGGAGGAAGGAAAGAAAGGGAGAGTCGTGGTCTTCCTCGTCGTCGTCGTTGTCGGCGGAGCGGGGTGCAGGGGCTCGAGTGAGGGGTTTTCTGTGGAGATAGAGAAGAGGAGAAGTTTGAGATCGAGAGGATGATGGAGAGAGGAGAAAGGAGTTTGAGAGGCGCGCGGTTGTGGGGAGAACGGACGGGAGAACGTGGCGACGTTGCGGGCGTGGGCACGAGATGGGGCGACGTGGGTTGAAGGGAAAAATCGAGCGGGAAAAAAATATGGACGTGGGGAAGAAAAAGTTAAGGAGCGGGTCGGGTTTGGGGTGCTGCGGGCGTGGGTTTAGGGGGTTTGGGCATGGGCTGATGGGCTGGACCGGCTTGGGAGTTTAGGGTTTAATTAAATTGTTTTTATTATTTTCTTTCGGGCTGGATTTAATTTTAAAAGGGAACGGGCTTTGGGGAATTTAATTTGTTTGGGCTGGATTAACTGGTGGGAAAAATTAATGAATTGTGTTTTCTTTATTCGGCTGGGCTGAGGAAAGAAGTGTATATATAAATATAGTTTGGGTTTTAAATTTTTTTATTCGCTTAGGAAAACAATTAGTATAACTTGAGCAACCAAATACCTACAAAAATCACGAGGAAAAATAGGGAAACAATCGAGGACTTGGGAAAAATATAGAAAGATTTTCATTGAAAGAAAATGGGGATTTACATCATACCCCCCTTACAAAAATTGCGTCCTCGAAATTTAACAGGGAAACAAAAGTACTAAACAAAGAGATGTGGAAAACGTGCGCGGATATCTTCCTCCCACTCCCAGGTAGATTCTCCTGGGGAACGACTGCCCCAAGACACTCGGACTAACGGAATGACCTTATTCTTCAGCACTTTATCCCTGCGGTCGAGGATGGTGGTGGGCTGCTCCTCGTATGATAGATTGGTACCCAAAACTAGCTCCGAATAGTCCAGAACATGGCTCTCATCCTGAACATAACGCCGCAACTGTGACACGTGGAAGGTATTGAGCACACCAGCTAGCGATGGAGGCAAGGCAAGTCGATAAGCCATCTCTCCTACTCGCTCTGGCACCTCAAAAGGTCCGACGAAGCGGGGACTGAGCTTTCCCCGACCTCCGAACCTGATAACTCCACGGGTAGGGGAAATCTTCAGGAACACGTGATCTCCGACTTCAAATTCTAGTGCCCTCCTGCTGGTATCTGCCCAACTCTTCTGTCGATCCTGAGCCGTCTTAATACGCTGCCTGATCATTTGGACCTTGTCGACTGTCTGAACAATGAGCTCGGGACCCAATAATCTTCGTTCTCCCACATCATCCCAACACACCGGGAATCGACACTTCCGCCCGTAAAGAGCTTCGAAAGGAGCCATCTGGATGCTAGCCTGATAACTGTTGTTATAAGAAAACTCGACTAGATGCAAATGGTCTTCCCAGGAACCCTGAAAGTCCAACATGCAGGCTCTCAACATATCCTTGAGCGTCTGAATCGTACGCTCGGATTGTCCATCCGTCTGCGGGTGATAAGCTGTACTGAACTTGAGGCGGGTACCCAAACTCTCCTGTAAGCTCCTCCAAAAGTGTGACACGAATCTGGTGTCTCGATCTGACACGATGCTGACCGGGACTCCGTGAAGTCGCACTATCTCCTGCATGTACCTTTCTGCCAGTGACTCTGTCGACTGTCCCACTCGGAAAGGTAGGAAGTGTGCAGCTTTCATGAGGCGATCGACGATAACCCAAATGGCGTTATTGCCCCTAGGGCTCTGTGGTAAAGCCGTCACGAAATCCATGGTAATGTGCTCCCACTTCCATTCTGGTATCGGAAGCGGTTGCAACAATCCCGCTGTCCTCTGATGTTCCGCCTTCACCTGCTGGCATACCAAGCACCTGGATACGAACCTCGCAATTTCCCGCTTCATTCCGTTCCACCAGAAATGCTGCTTTAGATCCCGATATATCTTCGTACCTCCCGGATGCACAGAATAAGCTGAACTATGCGCCTCTGTCAGTACCTCTTCTCGAACATCTCCTTTGGGTACGCAGAGTCTGCTACCGAATCTCAGTGAACCGTCCTCATGTATGATTAAGTCCGTTCTCAGCCCGGCTTCTACTTGAGCTCTGAACTTTTGCAATCGAGGACCATCCGCTTGTGCATCCCTGATGCGATCCACATGGGAAGACTGCACCTGTAGTTGCCAAAATTGACTAAGTGCGCTCGATGTAACGACTTCAAGCTCGAGTCTCTGAAAGTCCTCAATAATGCTTCTCTGACTGGTCAACATCATGACCGCTGGCTTGCGATTGAGAGCATCTGGTACAACATTTACTTTCCCCGGGTGATATTGAAGGTCCAAGTCGTAATCTGCCATCAGCTCTAGCCATCGGCGCTGCCTCATGTTTAGTTCCTTCTGAGTGAAGACGTACTTCAGACTCTTATGATCCGTGTACACCTCTACTTTCTCGTCCAATAGATAGTGCCTCCAAATTTTCAACGCAAAAACTACTGCAACTAACTCCAAGTCATGTGTAGGATGGTTCTTCTCGTGATTTCTCAGCTGTCGAGAGGCGTAAGCAACCACTCGACCGTGCTGCATCAGAACACAGCCTAATCCCTTCCCTGAGGCATCACTATGTATCACCAAACCACCGGAATCATCTGGTACTGTAAGGATAGGCGCCGTGGTTAACTTCTGCTTCAGCGTCTCAAATGCCTGTGTACACTCCTCTGTCCACGCAAACGGTACATCCTTCCGCGTCAGACTCGTCAACGGTTCAGCGATTCTTGAGAAGTCTTAGACGGACCGCCGATAATAACCTGCCAATCCCAGAAAGCTCCTGATCTCAGCCACTGACTTCGGCGTTGGCCAATCTCTGACAGATTCTATCTTTGCCGGGTCCACCGAGATGCCTTCGCCCGAAACAATGTGTCCCAAGAACTGAACCTTGTCGAACCAGAATTCACACTTGCTCAATTTCGCATACAGCTTCTCTTCCCGAAGAATTTGTAGAACCGTACGCAAATGCTCAACATGCTCCTCCCGGGTCTTCGAGTAGATAAGTATGTCATCGATAAATACAACGACAAACGTGTTCAAGTACTTTGCAAACACCATGTTCATCAAGTCCATGAATATCACTGGAGCATTGGTAACACCGAACGGCATCACAAGGAACTCATAGTGTCCGTATCGGGTCCTGAAAGCCGTCTTGCATACATTCTCGGCTGCTACTCTGATCTGATGATATCCAGAATGGAGATCCAACTTCGAACATACCTTGGCCCCACTTAACTGATCGAATAAGTCGTCGATGTGCGGAATTGGGTACTTGTTCTTTATGGTGACTTTGTTCAGCTCCCGATAATCTATACACATCCGCAGCAATCCATTCTTCTTCTTCACTAACAGAACTGGTGCACCCCACGGTGAAACGCTCGGCCGGATAAATCCCCTCTCCAGGAGTTCTTCAATTTGCTTCTTCAACACCGCCAACTCAACCGGTGCCATTCGGTACGGGGCCTTGGAAACTGGTGCTGTACTTGGAGTTAAATCAATCGAGAACTTCAAGATGCGTGGAGGTGGTAGACCTGGTAAATCTTCAGGAAATACGTCCAGAAAGTCCCGAACAATCTCTGGGGCTGCGCTCTCATCAATCTCCATAGCTGACAACTCCTTTGGCTTGGCTCTATACTTGGCTGGCTCCAAAGATTCGCTCCCGCCTTCGAAAATAAACTCCGGGTGATTGGGAATGCGGAAGATCACGTTCCTTGCTCGGCAATCAATAACTGCATGGAAGGTACTCATCCAATCCATCCCGAGAATTGCGTCATAGCTGTCTGTCCCGATCAAAAGGAAATTCGCATAGAATTCCCTGCCACACACTACAACCGGACATGATCTACATTCTCGACTAGATATTATCACGCCATTACCCGTATGTATCTCCCAGCCCTTGGTTGGTGGTTCATGTGGTATGGAGTGTGTATCAATGAAATGCTCAGATATGAAACAGTGCGATACTCCAGAATCAAATAGTACTCTAGCTGGCAAGGAATGTACGAGTAGAGTACCTGTAACAACTTCCCCTGAAGCCTCTGCCTGCTCGGCGGTCAAGGTGAAAGCCCGTCCCTGACCGCGACCTGTATAGGGCTGCCTCTGCTCCTGTGGCCTCTGCTGCTACGGTCCAGAACCTCCCTGTATCTCTGCTCGCTCGGGGCAACCGCTAATCCTGTGCTGACTGGATCCGCAAATTAAGCACTGTCTCTTGGCGCGGCGACAGTCCTTTTGGGTATGCCCATCTCTATTGCAGTAGCCGCAAACTACGTTCTGTCTCTGGGGGCGATGCTGGGGCATAAATGGGCGCTTCATCTGAGTCGTTCCAGGCCTGTGAACTGGTATGGCTCCTCGAGAAGGTGCATGGGTACATGCTGGAACGACTGGGGGCTTCCTGAACTTGTTGATCAATTGATCCTGAATTCTCTCCGCGTTGAGTACCTGTGCGAAAGTCTGCAACTCCAGTGATGCGATCAACTGCTGCAGCTCGAAATCAAGTCCCTGCAAGAAGCGTCTGGCCCTGGTAGCCTCTGAAGCGACCATGTATGGAGCAAATCGGCTCAGACGGTTGAACTCTGCCGCATATACGTCCACGGGGCGGCCATTCTGCTTCAGTAGAATGAATCTTTCCTCCATCTCTGCCTTGGCGGTGGAAGGGAAATAATGGTCCAGGAATCACTCCTTGAACTTGCTCCATTCGATCGGCCTGTCTAGCCTGCTTTGTTCCACTGAACACCATGTACGGGCTTCATCTTCCAATTGGATCTTTATCACGTTCACCCTATCTTCATCTGGTACCCTGGCGGCCGTCAGTAAGTTCTCCATGTTCACTAGCCATTGCTCGGCCTCGAGTGGCTCGGCTAGCCCTGTAAACGCAGCTGGGTGCAACCTCCGGAAATCTGATACGGTGCCAGCCCTGGCGGAGTAAGCTGGTGGAGCAGTGCCCTCGGGGGCGGTAATGAGTGCGGAGGGTCCCCCTGCAGCGGTAATAGCCCTGAGTCCCTCGACGAGTAAGTCCGTCTTCCTCTCCTGAGCTTCTGCGAGAGAGGTCAGTGCACTAAGTATTCTTTCCGTGCGATCCTGATAACTTGAGTCCGAGAAGTGGTCGTTCGGGGACGTCATACGCTGGAAGATTCAAAATGATATGATTAGATTTAAGGATGAAAATCAGGAATAGTGAAACGAAAATAATGTAATGCAGTGTAGTTAATGTTATTATCCCTTGTTACTAAACACGGCTCTGATACCAACAAAACCATGTCACGCCCCGCTTCCCAAAATACGGAAAACGAGAGATGACTAGGCCAGCCATACTCCTACGGTCAAGGAATAATCCCACCGTAGTCACACTTCGACTTCTAGCATTACATGGTAATCGGTAAACAAAGCACAACAGTAAAGGAAATACATCACTAAAATATCACATCGAATTTTCATTGTTCACAATTCATAAATAAATAGGAAAGAACTACTAACCGAGTTTGAAAACAAGATCTCTAGGGAAAACAGAAAACGAAGAAAAGGTACTCCAGACTAGATTTCCGTCAGCTCGAAAGGTGAATCCGACTCCTGCGCTGGTTCTTTCTCGAGGTCTGAGCATGCACACTCAGGTCGTCAGAGCGACGAAATAGCAATTTTTATATTAATGACATGAAACATGCAAATACGGTAATAACGGTGAAAGTAAAATGCTGATAATCGCTATGTCACTAAATGATGCAAAGTATGATCCGTGTCCCTATTAGTCTCTAGGTCATGTTTGAAATCGTATAGTGAAAAGGAGGATCATGTTTAACAGGAGTCTCGTACATGCCCGAGACAACGGCCTACACGCCCGAGACATAACCCTGTCAGCCGGATCGCTAGATCCTACCTAATATATATAAGAATCACTGTTCGAATGATCATCCTCTAAAACACGGTCCCGCTAAATACGATACTCTTTTCACTTCGATTTCCTCCTTTTCCCCAGATTTACACTATTGATGATTATGATTTAGTCGTGTACAAGTATCCAATAGCACGGTTTTGTCACTGTTCACTGTATTAATCACTGTCACGAATCATTCACTTTCCATTGGTGTACTTGACACTCCTAAACCAATATCATTCACGCACGATAATGCAGTGTCTACTGAATATTGACGCGCACTAACACTATGTATATGGCAATTGGGTAAGGTATGTGTATTTATGCCGTTAACCAGTCATGTGTAGTATGAACCAATATGCACGTCATGAGCTTACAAAAATTGCAGTAATTCATATGTTCAGAATTCAGCGAAATGATACAAATAAGATAACAAGTACACTCTGTCGGCAGTTCAGCAAAATTGGTTTCAGTACAATCGGGTTTCTGGTATTCAAGTTACAGCCGTTTCAATTTAAGTGCTCACTGCAGAAAATTCAGTTTCTGAACTGAACGTCCGTTTCGCGACACGATTTTCACCTAGTTGGGCTCAGAATTTTGAGACGCTACAGTTAAATGAAAATTAGGGTTTTCAACGCAACAGACGGATTCTCAATCGCGTCTGTACGTCAGAAGTTATGCACTGTTCAACACTAGTATATCAATTCTGTTTCTGTTTGGGACTGTTATACGTCCTGATCTTTTAAATTGCAGTTTAAATAGTAAACGACGATAAAATGGGGTGAAATCATTTGCGTTATTTAGCTAACAGATTCAACTTCAATAAAGTGTAGGGTTCCGCAACATACAAGTTCAGGCAGCAAGCTAGTAATCATTACGAGATAGAACACAACAACCAGAGCTGCTTTGGACTGCAGTCCAGAGCCGCTCTCCGAACCAAATCTCGTCATAATATCACTACAGAAACAATTAAGAACTTGCATAGGGTTTCAGGTCGTCGAGTCGTCTTCGATTTGAGCCTTCGAAAGCATCATTTCAATAAGTACACAATTAACTGTGATTTTAACAAATTTCAGGTGCGGGAAATTCCCAGTTTTTTGCGGGTGTAATTGGGGGTGTTCGTTTAGGCCATTAACAATTGTATTTTCCAGTAAAATTTCTACACAAGGTTCATTGCCAGACGGGCCAGAATATGCAATCGAGTTCCATCAATTTAGTGGAAGGTTTTCTTTTGGGTTTTGCATCGAACAGTTACGTCATATAAGTTTTCGTGAATTGCAAACATGGAATTAATATGATTTTAGTTTGTAACGGAATTAATCTAGCATGTAGCAAGTAGGATACTTGCCTGGAGACGTTTTGGCGATGCACGACAGCGGCAACGGCACAGACGCGTGACGCATCGAACAGTTACGTCATATAAGTTTTCGTGAATTGCAAACATGGAATTAATATGATTTTAGTTTGTAACGGAATTAATCTAGCATGTAGCAAGTAGGATACTTGCCTGGAGACGTTTTGGCGATGCACGACAGCGGCAACGGCACAGACGCGTGACGAACGGCGCGGTTTGGATTCACGGCCTCGGCTCGCGTTTCGGGTTCGTCGTCGGAGTTGCCCGGAGATGTCTCGCGATCATCGGAGGCAGGGTGTGGTGCTGCGGATCTCCAAGGATGTGCTGGGGTTGACGATGGTCTGCGGGGTCGCTCCGGCGGCGGGCATCAGTGGGGTTCGCCGGCTTGGTGGTTAGGGTTTGATGTTTTGGAGAGAGAGAGAGGGTAGGTAGTGGGGCTCGGGTGCGATGATAATGAAGATGATGTTGAGGATGAAGGGGGTGTCGACTGAGGCGGTTCAGGCTCGCCGGCGTCGAGGTGCAGGGGGTGGCCGAATGGGTGTGCAGGGGAGTTCTCTGCGGTTGAAGGGAGTGGGGTAGTGAAGGGGGCTCTGTTGTTGGAGGAGGAGGAAGGAAAGAAGGGGAGAGTCGTGGTCTTCTTCGTCGTCGTCGTTGTTGGCGGAGTGGGGTGCAGGGGCTCGAGTGAGGGGTTTTCTTTGGAGAGAGAGAAGAGGAGAAGTTTGAGATCGAGAGGGTGATGGAGAGAGGAGAAAGGAGTTTGAGAGGCGCGCGGTCGTGGGGAGAACGGATGGGAGAACGTGGCGACGTTGCGGGCGTGGGCACGAGGTGGGGAGACGTGGGTTGAAAGGAAAAATCGAGCGGGAAAAAAATATGGACGTGCGGAAGAAGAAGTTAAGGAGCGGGTCGGGTCTGGGGTGCTGAGGGCGTGGGTTTAGGGGGTTTGGGCGCGGGCTGATGGGCTGGGCCGGCTTGGGAGTTTAGGGTTTAATTAAATTGTTTTTATTATTTTCTTTTGGGTTGGGTTTAATTTTAAAAGGGAAATGGGTTTTGGGGAATTTAATTTGTTTGGGCTGGATTAACTGGTGGGAAAAATTAATGAATTGTGTTTTCTTTAATCGGCTGGGCCGAGGAAAGAAGTGTATATATAAATATAGTTTGGGTTTTAAATTTTTTTATTCGCTTAGGAAAACAATTAGTAAAACTTGAGCAACCAAATACCTACAAAAATCACGAGGAAAAATAGGGAAACAATCGGGGACTTGGGAAAAATATAGAAAGATTTTCATTGAAAGGAAACGGGGATTTACATATAACAATAGAATATTTTTTTTTTAAAAAAAAGTTTAACGGATTTCTGTGTGTAATAATAAGCAAAATATTCAAAAACGTCATAAAACCGAAATTTTGGAAAGTTCATGATTTGGAGTGTGGTATAACAAACATAATATTAAAACTGAAAAATATAAAATATTGAGATTTTTGAATTTTTTGTGATTTTCTTATACTATATGCACAGCAGGCAAATAACTAAAAATTTGAAGAAAACAGGATATTTTTGAATTTAAAAAAAAAAATATTATTTTCCTGTGTTAGACATGCAAAATATTGAAAAATTCATAAAATTCTTGGATTTTTGCTTATAACAAGCAAATTAAAGGAAAAACGTTTGTGATTTTTGAAAATTTCATGATTTTCGTATAATATATAACATGCAAAATATTTTTAAAACTGAAATTATGAGATTTTAGAAAATCTAGCAATCAAAATAATGAAAAACCGAAGAAAACAATTTTTTTTGAGATTTTTGTAAATTACGCAATTTTCATATAGTAGCGTGCAAAATATTGTAAATTTGAAAGAAAACAAATAATTTTGGGATTTCTATAAATTTCACAATTGTCATATGTTATATATAGCATGCGAAATATTTAAACACCGAAGAAAACTGAAAATTTTGAGATTCTTAAAAGTTGATTTTCTTGATTTTTGTGTAGTATATAGCATGGATAATATTGAAAAAGAAACAAAACAAAAAATTTTGATATTTTTGAAATTTTACAATTTCCGTGTTCTATATCATTGGAATTTTGAAAAATCGAGAGAACAAAATATATTTTATTTTGAAAATTTCATAATTTTTTTTGGTATATAGCAAGCAAAATATTGGAAAACCGAAGAAAACAAAAATTTTGGGATGTTTAAAATTTTGCCACGTTCATTGAAAAATATTGAAAATTTGAAGGGAAAAAAACATGGGATTCCCATATGTTATAACAAGTAAAATATTGAAAATCTTGAAGACGTTTTTTTTCACGATTTTCGTATCGGTAAGTAAAATTTTAAAAAGCTGTAAAAAATGCTGAATTAATTGCAAATTAATCTTTCATATATTTTACATACAAAATTCATAAACATAAGATATTACCGCTTACAAATCATATAGCAGCAAACTATTTTTTAAAATTTTGCAATTTCCGTAAGCTATGGCATACAAATTATTAAAAACGTAAGAAAACGAAATTTTTTGGAAAGTTCATATTGAAAAACTGAATAAAACAGAAAGGCCTAATTCCAAAATACCCATAAACTTTTTAACTAAACTATGAGAAATCCCAAAAAACTTTTAAAATACACGAGAAACCACCACAAAACTTTTAAAATACACACGAAACTACCACAATACTTTCAAAAATTACGGAAAACTACTAGAAATAAAGTGCCACATCAGAAATAAATTGCACGAAACCGTAAAAAAACTATACAAAAAATTATACCATGGTAGTTTCTCGTAATTTTGAAAGTTTTTGTGGATTTCTCGTAATTTAGTTAAAAGATTTAGGGTTTTTTAGGATTAAGTAAAACAAAAAATATTGAGATTTTTGAAAATTTCATGATTTTCTTTATAGTGTGCAAATTATTAAAAGTTTGAAGAAAACAACAATTATTTGAATTTTCGTTTGAGCATGATACAATATTGAAAATTTTACAAAATTTTGGAATTTTTAAAAATATCTCAATTTTTGTTTGCTATAGCAAGCAAAATATTGGAAAACTGAAAATCGACCAAAATTTTGAGATTTTTGAAAATCTCACGAATTTTGAAAATCTCACGATTTTTGTTTGCTAATATGCAAAATCTTAAAATCCGAATTTTCGATATTTTAGAAAATTTCTCGATATCGTGTGCTAGTAAGTAAAATATTGAAAACAAAGAAAACAAAAAAGTTTGAGATGGTTGAAATTACGTAATTTTTATGTGATAGCGTGCAAAACATCATGAATTTAAAGAAAAAATAATTTTGGTAATTTTGTGAATTTCACAATAGTCATGTAGCATGCAAAATATTTAAAGATCGAAGAAAACAAAAAAAATTATGATTTTTGAAAATGTCATGATTTTCGTGTGTTATAATACATAATATTTAAAAAAACCTAAACAAAAAAAAATTCACATTTTTGAAAATTTTATGACCTTTTTGTGCTACCTCATGGGAAATTTTGATTAGTAAGAGAACAAAATATATTTTACTTTTTAAAATTTCATGATTTTCTTATGTTATAACAAGCAAAATATTGGAAAACCGAAAAAACAGAAGTTTTGAGATATTTAAATTTTTATCATATTCTTGTATTATAGCGTGCAAAATATTGAAAATTTGAAGGAAAAAAAATAGGATGTTCGTACATTTTGTGATTCTCATATGTTATAACAAGTGGAATATTGAAAAACTGAAGGAAAAAAAGAAAATTTTGAGATTTTTAATTCGTATAGTAAAGAAAATGTTAAAAATCTGAAAAAATGCCGAAGTAATTGCAAGTTATTGTTCATATATTTTACACATGAAGTCCATGAATACGAGATATTATACCTTACAAATCATATAATAATAAACTGGTTTTTCAGCAAAATTTAAATATTTCTGTGTGATACAAGAAGCTAAAATATTGAAGGAAAAAAAATAAGATATGGAAAGTTTTGTAAAGTTTACGCTCTATGTGTGCTATAGCAAGCATACTATTAAAAAATTGATTGAAGTAGAAAATATTGAGATTTCTGAAATTTTCGTTATTTTTTTGTGTTATAGCATGCAAATTATTAAAAATTTAAAGAAAACGGGAATTTTTTGAATTTTCAAAAATTGCGATTTTCGTATTCTATATAAGTATGTAAATTATTGAAAATTCCACAAAATTTGGAAATTTTAAATATATCTTAATTTTTATCTGCTATATCATGCAAAAATATTGGAAAATCGAAGAGCATGGGAAACTTTCAGACTTTCAAAATTTTCACAATTTTTGTATGCTCATAGTATGCAAAATACTTTAAAAATTAAATTTTTGAGATTCTAGAAATTTTCACGATTTCGTGTGCTGGGAAGCAAAATATTGAAAAACCGAAAAAACAAAGATTTTTTGAGATTTTTGTAAACCACACAACTTTCATATGATAGAGTGCAAAGTATTATAAATTCGAAGAAAACAAATAATTTTGAGATTTTTGTAAATTTCACATTTGTGAATCTTCGGAAAAGCAACGAAAAGGAAATAGCTATTTCAAAGTGATCGGTTGAAACAAAGATTCCTTCATCTGAACCTCATTAAACAAAGGAAGGAACTGTTGCGAGTATCTTGCTTTCTTGCTCAGCAAACTACGACTGGAAAGCTGCAAGGGATTCGCAAACTACCAACTAAAGAAGTGGATGAAAGTCCTGATTCGTGCGTAAGGTTCTCTAATGAAAGAAGGATCTCAACAAGGCTTTCATCGCTTCAAGCGCTTTTCCTTCTTGAATCTCTCGGAAAGAGGAAGAGGCCCTGGTCGAGCTCTAAGCTGCTCTTCTGTCGGAAAAAGGGTTGATGTTTGCGTCTTAGATAGAAAGTAAACCAAAAGCCCTTGTTTTTATGGTAGCATGCAAAATATTTAAAAACGAAGAAAACAGAAAGTTTTGAGATTATTGAAAATTTCATGATTTTCGTGTGTTATATAGCATGTATAATATTGAGAGAGAAAAAACCAAAACAAAAAAATTGACATTTTTTAAAATTTTGCGATTTCCGTATGCTATATTATGAGAAATTTGGAAAACTTGAGTGAACAAAGTATATTTTATTTTAGGAAATTTCATAATTTTCTTATGCTATCGTACGTAAAATATTAAAAAACCGAAGAAAACAGAAATTTTGAAATGTTTAAAATTTCGCCATAGTCTTATAATATAGCATGTAAAATGTTGAAAACTAAAAAATTATGATGTTTATGCATTTCATGATTCTTGTATGCCATAATAAGCAAAGTATTGAAACAATGAAAATTTTGAGATTTTTAAAATTTCAGATTTTCGTTTGCTATAGGAAAATGCTAAAAAGCTGAAAAATGCTGAAATAATAGCAAGTTGATCATTCATATATTTACATACGAAAGTTCATAAACATGAGATATTACATCTTACAATTCATATAACAATGAACTATTAAATTAATATGATTTTTCTTGACTTTGAACTTCCTAGCCGCCCAATGCAGTTTCTAGTTTTAATCAAACATGATTCTAAACCTTGGTCTTTTATAATACCCAAGGCCTACATGTTATGGAGTATAAGTCTAGGATGCTCAACGGTCTTTTACAATTTTAATCCAAGTATCAAAAAAACTGGATCATTACAATTTTAATCTAACCATCAAACAAAAATCGGATCTTTACAATTTTAATCCATCCGTTTACCAACTTTAGAACTGAGGGGAAAGAGGAGAGACAGCGAATGCTGTTGTTGTTAAATTAATATG
Source organism: Agapanthus africanus (assembly GCA_030015575.1). Classification (NCBI taxonomy): domain Eukaryota; kingdom Viridiplantae; phylum Streptophyta; class Magnoliopsida; order Asparagales; family Amaryllidaceae; genus Agapanthus; species Agapanthus africanus. The sequence goes on along the minus strand of CM057351.1, from coordinate 363,735,225 downwards.
CAATACCAAGCTCTTCGACAACAACAGTGTCAACTCAAGAACAGAGAAAAGAGGCAATATGCAGTACCAAGCTCTTCTTGCAAAATTAATATGCAATACCAAGCTCTTCGACAACAACAATGTCAACTCAAGAACAGAGAAAAGAGGCACGACATCTTGAATCAGACAATGAATGTTATGGACACGGGAGAGATCGATGAAGCATTCATATGCATATGATCTTGTGCAATTCCATCAACAAATTCAAGAGATGCAAAAATAGCTTGTGACTAATTAAATTTGGGCTTTTCTTAATATCCATCCGCTGCAAAATCTCACGAGATAAATCATTAACCATCACGAATGCTAAATGGCAAGAAATGATATCCTTCAACGAGAAATATTGCGACGAAACCAAGAATACAATGGTTTCCATCTGAATAAATGAATTGCTCGTACTAAACAAAACCATTTACCATGTATGTGCAACAAAACAAATGGTCTCTTTTTACAACAAATAACAGGGCCAAAACTAAAATACACTGTTTTCCATATGAACAAATGAAATTTTAGCAGTAGACAAATTTTGAGCAACACTGGAAACCGATCAGCCTCTGACTTGCATCGTAAGCTATCATTCTTAGTACCTTGGCGGTATTCTCGAGGAATCATAATTTCTTGCAGATGGTGAAAACGCGGAATTGTGAGCAACGGTAACAAGTTCAGAATCAAATGCCCAACGGGCTGCTACTGCCCCGAAGACGGAAATTGGTTTGTTTGGTAATGTGAAGTTTGGATGTTGTTCGTACGAGGGGACCTTGTAGAGCTTGCGCTTGCATCTTTTGTGCCTAGTGACATTCGAGCAGCTTCTTCAGATTCCCTCCTCTCTCGTTCTTCTGTTTCTTTGAGAAGAAAATCAACCCATAGATCCGCAAAAGACTGATACAATATGACGAGATGGTGAGATTCAACATTTGTTCTAGGGCAGACATTGAGAAACATAAGAATTTAAGCATATGAATGTGAAAGGCTATCCATGAGGTAGGAAGATCAGCGTCAATCTAATCAGGGGAGGACCCGTAAGTAACTGAAAGGGGCGCATGCCCACACTGCGATCTTTACAAAAATATTAATCCCCTTTTATTAATACAGATGCTCCGAGACTATATATAATATATTGCATAGATAAACACGACAAAAAGATACTATCTATCCATGTGGTAGTATGTAGTGTTTCCTAACAAGAGGTCAACGGTTCAAGTCTTACATCCAGTGTTGAAAAAATAGAATATTCGGATTCGGTGACAAAACGAACGAAAACTACAATATGCAGTTAAATATACGGTCAGACCGAATATTCGGCCAAATGGACCAAATATTCGGGCCAAAACCAAAAAACACGCAACTAAAAAACAAGTGTGGGATTCACAAGTTAATTAAAAAACAAGTGAAATCCATACTTATTATTTCATAAACACACACTGCTCATTTTTATATCCTTATTAATTCAGACGCTTTACTATTAGATCACGGGTATATTAGTTTTCTATATCTTTATATTTTTTGAATCTTTTATATATAACATTTATATGAAAATATTGATGGCCGCATAATCAGAATAAACCGAATATTCACCGAATAAACCAGATATTCTTTATTCGGCGGCCAATCGAACAGACTCCGAATCCGTTCTTTAAAACATTGCTTACATGTACAAAATTATTTTTTTTGTTAATTTCACTTAGGTATGTATTCTGTGTACATTTTTGTAAACAAAAAGGTTCGGTTTCAATTGAAAATTGAGGGAGGAAACGAGAATTTTGATTATTTTATTACTCATAGATCAGACCTACCGTTATAAATCAAAACCAACGGGTTGATGTATCCTTTCCTCTTTTTTCTCCAAGAAAAGAATCAGCAAATGAGATATATTCTATCGCTTAAAGTGGTCCACATCTCTCTCTCTCACACACACATGCACTCTCTTAATCTGATGTACAACTCTCAATATACAAAAAAAACTAGTTTATATTAGTTTCTGAGTTGATGTGATACTAGCAAGTGGTCCCGCGCCATACGCAGGTGGTTGCATAGGAAAACATATGAGGACGGTACATATGAACAAAATATGTTGTATTTTCCTGAATTAAATTGCATTTTAAATTCATTTTCTATACATGGTTTTGTGAGAGTTTTAAAATAAGGCATGTACTTATTTATGTGGATAATTTTTAGAGTTCACCTTTTAGCAAAACAAAGTTATAAACTAACCCAATCCTATCTTGTTTTGACTAAATATATAGGTTAATACGATATATCTAAACATAATTCAATTTCAATCTAGAAGAAGAAAACATGAAAAAATTAACCAAATTGAAATTCGTCTCAAATTGAGATTTCAAGCCAAAACTAAATAAAGAAAGAAAACTTAATGTTTTAAATAAATTGTTTCACAAAAACATTGAAATAGAATCATATATTTGTCGAGAGTTTTCCATTGTTCTTGATTTCCCTTGTCAAAACATAGCTCACAATCACAATATTAATTTTTTATATATGAAAAAACTATTTTTTTGATATCAATAAAATAAGAATTTATTTGCTAATGATGTAGATTAATCGGTTCAATTAGATTTTCCTTGTTGAATGATTTTTTTACAGAAAAAGAATTAAGTGCTTTTTCTTTTTATTGTGGGAAAAAGATATTTGAGTGAGACGGAAAACTATCATACTCTCTTTTTAATTAAGTTACTTTTTAATTATGTTCAGTTGGTAATAATTTTATAAGAATTATCATGGAGATAAGAATATATGACCGGGGTCAGATATTTGAAAGTCGATATCATTAAGATAGGGTGTTTCATTTTTTCGAGCCCATCGTCAATCTTCATTAATTGAAGATGAAGGAGCCTAACGTAAATTTCATAAAAAAAGTACGGGGTAAAGTCTAATTTTTCCAGCCCATACAATGAGAATTCATTAGAAGGGGCCAAATGCAAATTTCATTTAAATGGAAAGGGTTGAAGCTAATTTTTCATGAGAAACGTGGTCACGATACATGAGGACATAAGTGGGTATTAAGTGAAATTCAAGGGGCAATTTAGGAAACAAAAAGCTTGAATTCAAGCTTGAAAGCTTGAAGTAGGGCTTATATATATATATATATATATATATATATATATATATATATATATATATATATATATTCCAAGATATAAAGCCTTGACAGATACTAAACATTATTATTGTTCATTTATGATGAAATAACCATAGAATTAAAAAAATATATTACTTTTTATAATTAAAATAATTTTATATATTATGCAGCTGGACTTTTCAGTGGGGTTACATGTTGTGTGCCCACTCTGACCAAAATTCTTAGGTCCTCCCCTGGCTCTAATATTATCCATATACCACTCCTTGGGCATTTGTCTCAACACAACTTGGTTTGATAGTTCCTTTCCCAGGTATAAGTAAGAACTTAATTTCATGATTAAGCAGCAATACACCTTCCATAACTTGAAGGGCTCGCCAATTTATTCTTTATAAACCTCTCAGGCAAAATAACTAATATAGCGCTACGATTGTCTTTGATTCTATCATAAGTTCGTTTGCGAGATAAAAATGCATAATCACATGTCCTTTATATAGTTTTACATAAATGCTTATAGAGGGTTCTTCAGTTCGGTACTGTCATGACTCAGTAAACCCTTTGTGTTGCACCGGACCAATTTTGAAACTTCTGATCGAGATGACTCGACTTGTTTGTTTTGTAAATTGCTTTTTATTTCTTAATTTATCAAGCTAATTGGTTTTAGACTTCTACTCTTATTAATATTATAGTATACTTCTGAGTGAGCTACAGCTCTTAAAAAGATAGGCATATATGGTGCAGGAATGAGATGAGAAATCGAGAATATCATTCACGCAGCTCTATTGCTCAAAATGGTCTAAATTAGGAAAAATATCCTAAATAGAAATGCAATTCCAAGTAAGGAATGTAACTACTAAAAGGAATAGTGATATGCTCCCGCATCAACATAGGGATTTTTTTGTTTTTGAATTGGCCCGTAAGCTTCACCCAAGCACACACCACACCCACAACACATGCAAGCCATAACATACACACCCATGGCACCGACGAATTTGCCCAGAATGCGTTAATTTGTGGCCACTTCCCCTCCTGAGGTCCTGGGGTTCAAACCCTGCACTCTCCCCTCCTAGGGGAAGTACCATACCAACTGAGCTATTGATCATTGGTTATATATTTTGAAGTAATATAAATGTAAATGGGCATGGCAGGCCAATGGAAGAAATTACTGACCTGGTTTTCTGAAGAACGAGAAGATACTTCATGTGAACTCCCTCCCAATATACCTCCGACAAGGCGCCCTGGTAGACCCAGCACACCTCGAACAACACCCTTACCCGCCGCCGCATTCTGAGCAAAACCAATTTTCTGCTTCTCTTCCTCTGAAAAGCCAAGCATGCGAACCATAAGATCAAGAACCTGGCAGCACCAATTCATACAAGTTGGTGAATATCAACCTCATCTTGAAAGAATTAAATAGATATGTGCTGTGAGAAATGGAAAAAGAAATTACCTCTTTGCTATGGTTTCTTTGAAAATATGTCACTAGTAATTTGATCACAATGCGCCTGCAAAAACATTAACCATCCATCAACTTTTGTGGTCAGTTACTCAGTTGTATTACAGATGAAGGCAAAATGTCGGTTTTACATTAATCAAACAGCATTTGAGTGATGCACAATGTTTTGAAAATGGAATATCAAGAAATACAAAAACTACAAACTAAGACATATAAGGTTCCTCCATGGAGAAAACAAAGGCATTTATATGAACTCAAGAACATGTCCATTGTAGGATTATTAGATATAGATCAAAAGAATGCAGAAAGTGAATTTAACCATAGAAACGTCGAAGAAATTAGATGTCTTTTCCATACAGGATACTATAGTACATAAAGTAGGACTCATGAGGCGGGGTTTTGTCTGGAACTCATATAGGCCTGAGTTTTAACACTGACATTCATATCTAAACCTAGGACGTCAGGTAAGTAGCTGAGCTTCCTTAGCCGCAGCCAACTGAAACAAGACATGGGCATCACCAAGGATACAAGAGATGCTGGATATACTCAAACCTTCTCCTCCTCCTCCTCTCTCTCTCTCTCTCTCTCTCTCTCACACACACACACACACACATTCTGATCGTCCACATGTAAATCCAAAATACACAATAACTGTGCATAGAAAGAGAACAAATACAAAGAATCATACTAACATTCTGATTCTCACTATCCATATGAGCATTTTATTTTAAGTAGAAATGGAAGTAATATACTATTACATTTTCAGTCCTTCTACAGGTCAGCTGTTCTATGGCAGAATACCACATATTGCACCTCCCATCTATAGAAGATACGAAATTAGTTTCTCAATAATGGGGGAAAAAACATGTTATATATGTTGGAGCCTATCAAATTATTAATTTGTAGTTAATAACAGAGAATTTATGTGATATTGCAATACCATTTAATGAAGACAAATTTAGACAGATAAGTATGTCTCTACATAGCAAGGCTGCATATCTTGTCAAGTAACTTCATGGACTTAACCAAAAAAATCTTGGAAAACATATTGCAAGAGACTAAACTTGTCCTGAATTTTTTTGCCAAATACTAAAAGTTTTGCTTATAATGCAAAGTTACACAGGTGATAAAAGTAAGAGGCAGGGAAGTACCTATCAACATAATTATCTGAATCCAGTGACATCCTATTTAGCCTTGTTATATTCTGCTCCAGTGCACGCCGTAACTTAGAATTATCTTCCTCCAGCTTCTGTATGGAACGCTTACCCTCTGTGAACACCCTTTCAGCTTGTGATAGCTTAGCAAGAATTTCTTCTTTGTCCCTTTCAGACGTCTCCAGCTTTTGAGTTGCAACCTATATTTAATAAAATCACTTTATTAACATATCATATGACTCATAGTGTAGTTAAATAATATATTTAAACTTTTATTACAAAAGAAAAGTGTGTGTGTGTGTGTGTGTGTGTGTGAGAGAGAGAGAGAGAGAGAGAGAGAGAGAGAGAGAGAGGAAAACCTAAAACCATTCATATCAAAAACTTTGAACCCCTCCTCTTTAGTATTTGTGACTCTTCAAAGATTCAATTTCCATGTGGAAGTAGCCAATGAGAAACAACTGTGCTAGCTTTTCATTACATACAACGATTAAAAGTGTTGAGCCGAGATCACACCCAGTGAACGGCAATGAAATATCGTTTTTTTGCTGGTTTGTTAGAAGATAAACTGACAGGTCGCAAATACACGGATGATGCTATTGAGTTTGATATATTCTAGAAAAACGCCCATCTAAATGGTTCAAATAGTTCACGAATATCATTGATATGATTAGCTAGGTAGGAACGAAGAATGACTGATAACATGATCGGTTAGCATGGTGAGCGTTAGGTACTGCCCAACTTTGAGTGTGGTCGGACATAACCCTCAGCCTTACACAAGCTTGGATCAGAGTAGTTAGATTGATGATAGGTAACACTCTAAAAGATGGGATTAGGGATGCGTGTAATACTCTAAAAGATAGGATAAGTAATGAGTGTATGTAACAAGTTGGAGGTCGCCCATGAACGATAAGATGAGAGAGAACCACTTGAGATGGTTTGGACATGATCAATAAATGCCCCCAATTAGGAGAAGTGATAAAATTGTAGTTGATGGCGCAACGAAAGCTTGGGGCAAACCTAAATGAACATGGATAGACTAGGTTAGAAGGATATGGTTATTGTCAATTTAACCTAGGAGACGACACTTAACTGAGCAAAATGAAAGAAACAAATTCACATAGCCAACCCCAAAAATTTAGGATCAGATCCCTTCTAGACTAATATGCATTGAAATTCTGGAAGAATGAAAAAAGCAGTCCGTCTCTCCAGGCTATACTTTATGGCAATCATCATTGATCATGCTCCATGTTTCTTGTGAGTAAGATACAGTCAGTATAAAAGAGTCATCCCCACATTCAACACGTAAGAGACTAATTCTAGCTTTCAGATTGCACTAAAAGAACTATAAGCCAATTACAGGTCATACAGAGTATTATGACATCCATGCTCTGATGTACATTCCCTTGAAAGTAAACAATCCTTCTATCCGTAAATTTTAGAATCCCTCATTTAAGAATTTGGAAGTAAATGTATCAATTGTTTAATTATACCTTATTTAAGAAAATCTTGCTTGATTCAACACAAATAACCAATCCAAGGCTTTTCATGTATATACAAATAGATTGGAAAGAGTCTAGCTGTTTGTGAACTACCAATGCCGAATACAAGGAAGGAAAATGATGAAATATACCTTCAATGATTCAGAAAGTTTTGCTGATTCATCTTTCGCCAAAGCCAAGTTTCTTCCTAACCGTTCCTAACAGAGGTATCCAAATAAAGGCAGGCATTAATATCATGGGTTCTACAGATTACAAAACAGAAATTGGACTATAATATTTTCAGTCTAAGAAGAATAATATAGAAAGATCAAGATAGCTGTGAAGCTTGTTACCTTGGCTTCACTTTCAGCATAATATTGGCCAAGTGCACTTTGAAGATTTTGCAATTCAACATTCTTTGAATCTACTACACTCATACAGTTTGAAAGTTTTTGCCTCAGCTCATTCATCATTTCGTTTGACTTTTGGAGCTCACTGTTTTTCAACTTCTTAATTTCTTCCATCTTTGTTGCTTCCTGCTTCAAAGCTATTTCCAGCTGCTGAATGTGGTCTCTCTGGTACTCAACAGTTGCCCTCAGTTCATCAATAATCTTGCTGTCCTCATCCATCTTATCTGAATCTTCAAGTTCCTAGACAATACCGTAGTAGAAGAAACCATCTTCAATTTGACTGCAGAATGTTCGAAGAGAAAAAACCACACTAGAGTTTACACCCAATCCCAAGAGAATCAGCATATGTGGAACAGACAACAGATGCTGAGACTAATGGAATTTCAATTAGTGCAGACCATGGAAGTAAACTTCAAAAATGACATTGGAATTTCAAATTTCAAAATTTTCGTTGCTAAAATTCATAACTCTACCTGGCAGGACAATCTTCGAAACCATAACATCTATTAAATAGGAAAAGGGATCCAGAATGCACAGCAATGTTATTTGATTTGTAAGAAAGCCTTATACCATATCAGCATTCTTCAATTAGTTATTATATAATAAAACTAATCATCTGCCCACATTATATACTATGAAACAGCAATTTTACTTCACCGCCTTGAAATTCTGGAATAACTAGGAGAGAATTATGAATTTTTAAATGGTTGGCTCACTTGTAAGGCAACATATTCTGTGATTAAAAAGGTGCACAGAAATCAATCTATCATCTCATTATCAACTGTTTCGCTAGAACCGTAACTATGAAGTGGACGGCGTGCCAATAATGAAGATTGGACGAAATTACCTTATCTAGCAAATGCTGCTTAAGCCGATTCAACTCATACAATGCTTTATCACGTTCTTTGGATGTGTGTTCCAAAGTATCCTTCAATTGCCGCATAGATGATTCCATCTCTTCCATCGCTTTCTAGGTCAAAAGTCAGAGCAATTTAATATTTTGACAACAGAAAACTAGGTCAACAGAATTACAGAGGGTGATAGTTGGACAATATATCTTTCATTTAATATTACGAAGAGGAGAAAAACTTTCTATTGCTTCAACATTCAGACATATGCATTTAATGCACCATAAGCAAAGGCGTAGCACAATCTATGAGCGTGCATGAAGGTTGAAAGCTTTTGTAAAAACTTGGTTTAACATTAAATGCTAACCATATAGTCAAAGACCAGACTCAAAACAAACACACAGTCAGCAGTTGACAGTTACTCTGCTCATATATAATAAGCAGATGCCATCAGTGACATTTGTGAAGAGTTCAAAACAAAAGGTTATCACGACCACTTATCAAAGAGCGTTCAATTATTTTGTAGGAAATTTGGAATGGTGATTTTTTTGGTTTCTAACATGGCTATTGCCAATAATATAGTGGGATATCATTTGAGCTTAATCTGTACACCAAATCTAAGGCTTCTGACTAGTTCTTGTGCATGCATCAATACCAAAAAAGGAGAGAAACGCTACCTCGTTCTTCTGTTTACTCATATTGCTATCTTGAAATCCAGGATCAGCAGTACCAGCATTTTCTAGACCCCTCTTCATGTGAAGTTTCAGGTTTGCCTCAAGTCCGTTTTTCTCTATCTGCATATGTATTAACTATTAAGTTAGATTGAGACTATTAAAACATTAATAAACTATGTGGTGGGTTCAAAACAGAAATCATGGGAAATGCTAACTTGCAAGATGATATATTTGGAGTGGTCCTTCTATCAATTCTGGAATCATTTACATGATCAGAAGAATGATGCACTAAGAGAGCCACACGGTTACCTTCATGTCAGCATTTTCTTTTTCTAATATTGAAATCCCGCTTTTCAATAATTCCAGAGACTCGTTATTATCCTTTTCTACATCCCTCGTGTTCAGTTCAACTTGCAGGCGCCTCAGTTCTGTGATTTTGTCCCTTAATTCAGTTTGCAATTCTCTCATCTCAGTAAAGGCCTGCCAGTTAGGATCATTGTGACATCAAAATACAGAGACAGGAAGTTCCCAAAAACAAAATAAAGTAAAGAAACAAAGATATTTCATACACGAAAAGAAATTAAAATATTGAGTGAATAGAACAGTCGTTTAGGGCATCCGCATGCATGGTTATTAGCAGAGTAAATAACAAAATTCAAAACTCCATTATCCTTCTAAGGAATTCGAAAATTCAAATTCAATTAGTTGGAAGCATAGCATATCCATCCAACCCAAGCTATCATTTACCTGATGAATATGAATAGATAAGCAGAGAAGCATTTACGAAAGAAACAAAGACAAAGTATCAGAGCATCAGCTAGCTGTTATGATATATCCCATGTACCTGCATAGCTGCTGTGAAGTTTTTATAGATAGTCACGTTACTATACAGAAAACAAGCTATGTTTATCACCATGTAGAGATAGTGCTGTAATTGTGAAGGATAAAGTTTGGTTCGAGATAAAGAACTCTTCTGATATCTATCCCATTTATTGAAATTCGAACTTTAACAAATCTAGTGGTTTCCACAATTTAATTTGGAGTTGGATTTCTTTCTTAATCTAAACATGGAAAATGTAAGGAAACATGATCATAAAGACTGATGGATACTTGAGGAAGCAGAAATAGAAACAACAGTCTACCTAGTTACAGCCTTGTAATTCAGGTTAAAGCGATTTACGGAATAATCATGCAAGTTGCCTTGCAATTGCTCTCTTTTGATGTCTGATGAAAATATTTCCATCTTTTTTCTTGCATTGAAAAAGGTATGATATGTTTGTGATTGCCCGCGGTCATCTGATATGAGTCATATGTAAAACAAAGGAGTAAAGTGTAGTGCAATAATAAAATCATTCCAGGACTAGAAGGAAGAAACCCTTTTATTTCTTAGAGAAGAACAGGATTTTGTTACAATCATACGGAGGTTTTGAAAATTATAAATCTTTAGGCCTGTATGTAAAAGCCAAATGAACTTACCCTCTCCTTCTCTATCTTCAAATCATGAAGCTCCCTCTGAGAAGATTCTTTCAGCTGGCACTCCTCTATAGAAAGTAGCACACAAGAGAATATCGTCACCTGGGAAAGAACAATATATAGAACAACGCGCCGGGGGTGGGCTGGGGGGAGGGGAAGAGAGATGAACATAAAATTTAAAATTTTACCTTGTAACTTTAGCTTCATGCTCAATGCATTCTCACGTTCACTGTCAAGCTGCACCTTCAATTGTTTAATTTCAGACTCGTGATTAGCCTGTAGTTCCGCCAGTGATCCAGCTTTGTCAAGCAAACTTTTATTTTCCTACAAGAAACCAATAATAAAAAATGAAAATGAAAAAAAAATAATCTACAAATACTTAAAGTACAATAGAAAATATACCACTAATTAAAGTGCTTAGAGCAAGTTACTAAGAGTACTGTTTGAGAGCGAGGAAACCTAATATTAGTAACAACCAGCCACCATCTGTATCTCCTGACATGCATAAAGTGGGCACACATATTGGCAGGAAAGCCTTTTATATAATAGATTATTACGTGGGTAATGAGAGCTTCCTTACTCATATACATTACCCCAAGGGACAGTGCGCAATATGACCAATTACCATAAATAGACAGACAAAAGACTGGTCATGCATCATCACGTTCCTGTGGGTTCATAATAAATACATCCAGTCATGGGTGTTCGAGTTATATGAATTCTTCAGTAATGGTTTCTCTTCCTATATGATATTATAGGTGCAGCCTTACTACAGTCCCAGAATATGCATTTTTAGTTCCCCTGTGGTCATTCAATAACAGGGACTCATGCACTTAGAAATAAAAATTTACAAAGACGGAGAGAACAAGAACCTTCTCACTCCCTGCCGAATTCGCAATCTTTTTAGAAGTGGCATCAAATGAAAAGGCCTGCATACCACCGTTACTGAATCCATCTTGCTTGGTGACAGAATTTCTAACTATACGGTTTCCCGAGCGAGAATTTCCTAGGGATGTATTCCTCTGTAATCTGATAGGTGATTGGTCCAAAGTAACCTGTCAAGAAATCAAGTCGAGTGAACAAATTAAAATCTATATGAAAAGTAGCATGACTTTGGACATTGTTGATTCCCGAAAAAATACAATCTCTAAACTATGGAGCATAGTAATCCATATTTAAAATCCTAATTTTTTTAACTATGGGGAATTTCCAAAAAAAATCTAAATAATCCTAATTTTAAATAACTGCATCCAGTGAACTCAAAATGGAGTTTTATTATTATTTTTTTAACTATGGAGCATAACAAGCTTCAACGTAATAATGCATTGGTTGAAGCCCGCCTCTGAAAAAAAAATCTCCGAGTTCTTGTTGACAAGATAATTTAACTTGCAGCTACAAATTATGACAGAAGATATAAGACAAAAAACAGGTTTAGACAGGTGGGATGCAGTGTGGTATCCATCGAAAAGGTCAAGTGCCCCGGGATCACACCTTCTCTGATAAGTATTCAAATTATCGAATTGCCTAGTAATTTTGAAACCAATTAAGACAAACAGGATCCATAGACATGAAAAATAGATATGATAGCTTTGCAATTGAGAGTATTTAACACATGTGATGTCTAACACTTCACTTGATGAAAATATATTGAATCTCAGCTTAAGAAGACTTAAAGTTTGATTCGCTATAATCACCTTAGAGTTATTTGACAATCGTTTAGGACTTTCAGCTCTTGATGCATGTCCAACAGACTCTTTGACTTCTGAACTTTTCCTCAACGAGCCATTCTCTTCACGCAATTTGGAAAGTTGCTCCTGACAAGTAAAAAAGATATAAGTGACATTCCATAGCACAAAATTATAAGAGAAACTGGTGCAAATAGGTGATAGTGTACTGATAGATTCATGTCAATCGGAATGTTTCTACAATTTCCATGAAAGACCATCAACCGCACTCTCCGCAAACATAAAACAACCAGTGGCAATTAATAAAAAGAGAATATTCAAAGATACAGGAACGATGAAGGCAGAAAAGAGGGAAATAATTCCATGCTGCATAAATGCCAGCGAATACAAAATCCAACAAATCAAGAACAGCTGTTATAAAATATCAAACAAGAAATATGAAGAAACGGTTCATAATGGAAGACACACTCCTCGCCGCCATATCAATATAAGAATGGACAACGCCAGGTGAAAGTCCTCAGCGACATTAGGTATTTATGAATGTCGATTATAGCCATACTTGTCAAGTTTTCCCTTCTAAATGGAAGAAAAAAATATCATAAAGTTGGTAAATGCTATAAAACTGTTGAATTGGATAAGCAAGTCAATGAAGCTTGAAGTGAAAAGTCCAATTTAAAGAAATGTGGCATGCACTGGGGATTGACAAAATACAGAATAGATTTAAAAGAGAAGGTTTGGTAGTAACATAAATCAGACTAAACTAAAGTAAAAAGTTCATCGACCATAACCCATATAAAACATCATGTTATCAAAGGTGTGGGAAAAGAACTGTGTAAAGCCATCAAGTGTCAGCACACCTCTTTCTCCTTCAATACAGCAGCATAACTGAATGCCAATTCCTTAATTTCAGTTTCAGATGCCAGAAGCCTCTGAATATCGGCTTTGTATTTTGCAATCTGCAGTATCAAAAATTGTTTTATTATAACATAACAATATAAACACTCACAAGAACTAATCAACTAATCATTTTTGGTAAAAGAAAGTAGCAGAAAAGAGAATCATTTTCGGAAAACCGGAACACCTCGATCCAATAGCTAAAAAGCTGATTGTGCAGTAGATTCGTCAAATTTTGAAAGGTCGTCAATGAGCTAGTTAGGAGGCAATCACAATGCCTTTGGTGCCATACCCTTCTCTGTTGTTTCACTTTAAACAACAGAGAAGGGTATCCATTCCCAAGCCTTCATACAACATAGGATTTATTGATGAATGCCAGGGGCATTCTCTCCCTTGGTGGTTAAGTAGTTCATATTTTCATCAATTTCCAGCCTATGATGAGTCCTATAATGTGGTGAAATATTAAGGTGTTGAGCCTATTATTTCACCTTTTTATTTAATTGGCATACATGTATAGCTTGTATTCCATCAAATATTTTATCCTTCTCACTATTACTTCACATCTGAAGCTATGAGTTAAATTCATATACTGAGTACAGAATTCAAATTCGATCCAAATCCTTCCTGATCCTCAAAATAAAATAACAGATTTACTGATTCATGCATGGTTTTCGATCTACAATAAAGTCTAGACACATGCAAACTGGTGGCGAGCAAAAAAAATCCCCAATCCTACAGCTAACTGGCGTTAGCAACAAACATATTGGCATGTCCATTTCAAAAAAAAAACACATTGACATAATCCTCTAAAAAAATTCACAAACTCGATCAAAATCAAGCGATACCTCATCATTGGAACCAGGATCGGTCCAAGTCCCATTAGCCATCGGAGAACGAGCCATCGGTGACGCCAAAAACGACGACCGCCGGGAACTCCTACGGAAAGAAGCAGGCGAATCCTCCCTCGGTTGAGAGATCTCCACCTCGTCGGCGGCGTCGAGGACCTCGTTGGCGATCCGAGAGAGGCTCTCTTTGTACGTCGCTATCGAATTCATCATCGTTCGATTTCAGATATAAGAGGATAAAAATTAGGGATTTAGAGCGGTGCGATTGTCGAGAAAGGAGAGATTTTTATTTTGTAGATCTGATGAAAATTTGGGGGAGAGAATGAGACGAGGTGTTTTATTGAGAAAGGAATTAATGTTTGGGAGCGTTAAATTTACGCCTCCCTCATTTTAATTTTTTCAGTTTTACACTTTGATGAAGGAGCAAATAGATCGTTAGTTTGTGTCAAATTTTGCTGAGATAGACCGATTTACTACAAGTATTTTCTTTTTCATTTTTAGGACAAATAATAGGTAAAAACCCAGCTCACGAGAACATTAATGTAGACCACCAGGTACACATAATTCGTGAATAATTCGGCATGAATTCGTCCATAATTCGGCGAATTCATGAATTTTTGATCGGCCGATTGATTCTCCGATTTAATCTTCGAATTATTTGGGAATTATTCGCACATAATTCAAATAAACAGCGAATAATTCATAAAAATAACGAATAATTCGCAATATCAAAAGTCAGTGCTTCATATATTAATTTCTTGCTCGAAATCCTTCCTGAACATTTCCCGAATACCTGCCGAATCTTTCTCGAATACCTGCCGATTTTTTCAGAGCAGTTTTCCGAATCCGGATTTTCAATCTCGATGAATAATTTTGGAACTGCGAATTTGTGAGCATGGACAAGACACAACTAACTGATGCTTATGCTGAACCGACTCTATAATCATCTAAAATAGATACAATAAATTTTAATTGCTCTGTCCCCGTTAAATATTACGAGGAGCTGTGAATATTTTTATTATTTTTTTGCCTTTTTTTACTGTTAAGGTATTTGGTAAGTTATTTTTCAGATGGTATCTAAATTGAACTCCCGAGAATTTTTCTTAACATTTGTCAGTTACAAATTGATCTTGATGATTAAAATTTGAATAGCTTGTTGTAGCTGTTAGGCATGCAGACGCAAATAGCAATGCTTGATTTTAACCAATGGAGTTTTTCCGACATCTATTTCTAATCATATTCATATCCATTTTGTTATCGAATATACACAGTGCTTTTCTTTCGTCATCAACTGTTTATATATCAACTGTTTATATCTGATATGGTTACACCAAAATTCACTCCACTATCCTATAGCGATACTTGATCCGTTTACATCTCTAGTCTACGGTCACAATATCAAACCATAGAAATAAGCATCAACAAATGCAACATAGAACTAGCTGAATGAGCATTCCCCACATTTATTAAAATGTATTTTGCCAAAACAATAAAAATCACCAAATAATTAAAATGTATCCTTTCTTCCCAAAGGAGAAAAAAATGAAATAAAATAAAATAAATGCAACCTCATGTATAGCTGCAAAACTGGAACAAAACAGCAACAGAAGCCTCCTCCTCAAGGTTGAAATTAGACAACGCAATGTTTTCAAAACTAATCCCATTAAAAACATGAAAATAAGCTTTCACACCAAATGCATGATCCCCCCATTCAAATCCTATCATTTCCATTCTTGACCCTCTGTAATCACACCGAACCTTTTCACCAAAGCAAGGTAATTATGAAGAGTCTAGCACAAAAATACATATTTCTATTGAATAACCATCCAAACAGAAATGAAGAAATGATTGCACCAACATACAATCTAAATTTTATACTTCAGGAAAAGGTGCAATACATCTGATTATTTCAAACAAATACAATCTTAAATAAACTGATTGAACCATAACAGCAATACATGACACACCTATCATGACATACGTAATGTTGAAAGAATATTACTACATGCTAGTTTTAGCCTTAAATTATCTATATCTGTTCCTAGTTACACTGTGAATATCAACTTTCCCATGCCCTCTCACTTCCACTTTCTTCGACTTGTATCTTGAGTCAAGACTGTCACAAAGGATCATGATCTCGAATAGCCAAATATGAGCGCCTGTATTGATGCATGTGTGGTCTTAAAGGAAGTAAGTTAGCTGCTGCTTCTTTCTCGAGCCACCTTCCCCATATAATTCATTCCACTGCCTGAGCTCGCTCATGATAGAACCCTCACCAGCAAAACTGGCAGCAACCTGCATATATCTCAAAGCTTTAGCTAATTTTTAACCAAAAAAGCCCACCCCTTATTTTCTGTTCCGTATGCCCCCATACAAAAAACAACAATTTAACAGAGAAATAGACAACACTATAACTCTATCGTGGTGTAGATTTAGTTATGGCGTGTCTCTTTCTATAGGAAAAAAGCTACCCACTCCTTATAGAGCTTGCGGAACACCGACAAATGCTTATAGAGCCTATCTATTGTGTAGATAGGTACCGAATATTACTTGGTCTGTACAATTCATTATATATTCAATAAACATGATCTCTTTAACTTATGAGGGTCTTGGAGATTAGCAGAAACACAGTACTTACTTGATTCTTTGCCTGCCTCATGTCTTCCATGTTTAATGGCCTTAAAGTAATTTCTTGGTCGTCACTATTCTTTGGTTCAGTGGTATCTGTTGCCTCTGCAGTATCTTCTCCTTTCTCAGCTTTTTGTTTCTTCTCCTGATAATTTAAAGAAGAAACCACAATTAATAGCCTGAAGTAGAACAGATGGAACCCATTTTAAAGTTTACAAAGATCATGTGGATACGAAAGCCAACTGCCTGCGCAAGTTGAAATAAAAGTAGGACGATGAAGAAGAGGGATCTTGTTGGGCATATGTACAGGTCTTATATATAGGTTCTGATAACAATAATACTTTGAGTAGCGTTCTTAGAGAAAGCGTAATGCATACCTTCTATTTGTTTTGGAATTAAAAAAAAAATAAGCAAGAATACTGGGTCCACTTTTGGTGGGTTTAGGTTCTCCACTCAATGTTTGGAGGGACAGTGGCTATGGATGGTTTTAGGATGGGGTATACAACATAAAGAATTTGGAAGACTGAACCGATACATTTTTTTATTGGTTACATGATTATATGCTATTTGATCTTTGATAAGGTTATGGGATGCAGTATGCGCCGGTATGCGGTAGAGTGAGCATACTGCATATATATGCGGCACATATGTGGTCGCATATGCGACATGGCTATTTAAATAAGAAAATATAGGAAATAAGAAAATGCATGGGAATAATGAAAGATTTTGATAAGAAATCAAAAAATTATTAAGGAAGAGTCGACTCTTTATTTTCTATATCCTATACAAATGAAAATTGAGATATATGGAAAAATCATATTAAACCTCAAAAGAGGAGAGGAGAAAGAAAAAGAAGATGACAGAAGTTAACTACAAAATGAGGGATTATCGTTTGTATAATAGGTCAAATGTAGTATTTATTTGAGATGGACAACATTTCAACCTTATTTCATAAAACAATGCTCTTATAGGCATTTTTAGACTTGAAAATGAAATTATGCCAGCATAAAGCGCCATGCTGCTCAATTCTATGCGCTATGGGGGCGCATATCGCATATGCGGA
Organism: Agapanthus africanus; assembly: GCA_030015575.1. Taxonomy (NCBI): domain Eukaryota; kingdom Viridiplantae; phylum Streptophyta; class Magnoliopsida; order Asparagales; family Amaryllidaceae; genus Agapanthus; species Agapanthus africanus. The sequence goes on along the minus strand of CM057351.1, from coordinate 363,717,484 downwards.
TGCATATGCACCGCATAAAATGCATTTTATATCAGTTAATTAATTATAGAATGTAGACTACAATGAAGGGCATGCATTAATCATTTGATGCTCATCATGATCTATTTGGGTATAAATATTCTCTGCAATCACCTCCCTAGTCCTCTCTCTCCTATCTCATGTTATAATGCTACCTGAATTTCTCGATGAAATGATAATTTTAAACGAACTTAAGTTCTTGAGGTCGGTCCCTATACAATTAAGTAAACAAAAAGAGGCTCAAATTCCTTACCAATTCCTTAAGTGTTTCCTTCTTAATTAGCTCCCGAACAGGATGATATGCTGCTGTCATACACAGATTCTGCCATTTGAAATTCATTCTAAGTTAAGAACAAATCATTTAGCCATACTAGAATTCAGAAAGAAAGAAAGAAACCTTAAGATCACTCCCACTGTATCCTTCAGTCATAGTCGCAAGCTCTTTGTAGTCAATGCCTTCTTCAACCTTCTCCTTTGACAGCAGTGTTCTCAAGATTAATTCCCTGCTCTCCAAGGTTGGCAAGCCAACCATGATTCTGTTCGAGAAGATAAAAAATTAAATCAGGAAAATGCATGGCACACATGAGTTATGTTTTACAATCATTTTAATTGGTTGTGTTGAGAACCACTTTATCAGAAAAAAAACTAAGTTGTTGGTTTGTAGGATAACAATGTATATCAAGCTAATATATCGCTTAACAAGTTGTCTGTTTGTAGGACAGCAATGTATATAGGAACAAACCTGCGCTCGAACCTCCTGATAATAGCTTCATCAAGATCAAATGGTCTGTTCGTTGCAGCAAGAACAAGGATGCTTGCGCCAGGCTTTGTTAAAATTCCATCCCAATGAGTCATGAACTCATTCTTGATCTTCCTCATTGCCTCGTGTTCTCCCACTCTACTCCTTTGCCCAAGCATGCTATCAACTTCATCCACAAATATAATAGTGGGGGAAACCTTCGCGGCCAAAGAAAATAAAGCTCTGACATTCTTCTCATCTTCACCAAACCATTTCGATGTGATAGTGGACATTGAAACATTTATGAAACTTGCACCAGCTTCCTTTGCTATGGCCTTCGCCAGCATTGTTTTGCCAGTCCCTGGAGGCCCAAATAATAATATTCCCCTGCATGGCTTTAAAAGGCCTCCTTTGAAGAGGTCTGGCCTTCGAAGGGGAAGCATGACCAGCTCCTGAAGAGAATCTTTTATGTCGCCCAAAGCACCAATATCATCAAATGTCACTCCAATTTCATTGGCTGGGATAACCTCTGGTCTAATACGCTTTTCAAATTCATTGTCCGGAACCTCCTGCATGAAAAAACCATACCAATGGATGAACCTTTCAGCAAATCGAACAGGTCTAAATTAAAAGAATAGTAAGGGGGAAAATAGAGGTAGAACTGGAGAAACCGATCGAGAAAAAGAAACATTTGCTCTTTCCTAGCGATATATTTATTGGTTTTGTGACACAAAAACCTAAAGGACAGCATGTTCTATACAATTAAAGGCAATTAAAACTAGCTAAATCCTCAATCTACCATAGTTGGACAAAAGTAATTTAACAAGATTGTTGGTGCAATATATGATTTTCGAAAGAATCTTTTGACTTTTCTATTCCTTGGGTACTATGCTTATTAACCGATAAGTTACGTTTGCAATTACATGGCAATGACTACCAATTTTCGAAATCCTTACAACGATGTGATCCTCCATGGAGCAAAATTACATATGAGAACGATCTACTTATACAACTAGTTTCCAACCTGACTTCGCACTATTCTCTCGGTTCCATATTCCTATCCTGCTATCCAAGGAAAAGAAGAGCAAGAGTTGCTTGGCATTTGGCCTATGAGCATGCATGTCAGTCACTTTACCCAAAAGCTTAAGGCGATTGTGCATGAGCAAAAATCGTCTATCAATCAAACTACCCCTCTCAGGCACCTGGGTCTTCAAGGGCAAATGGCAAGGCCCTGGTATAATATCTAGCACCTGCTCCCTATAAAATAGCCACTTTACCCAAAAGCTTAAGTTGTTGAGTTGTGAGTTGTTAGAATATAAAATATATTCCCTCAACTCTCATCATAACTTCAGAGTTTTGATGCCGTGGAAGGAACTTTTTACATGGTATCAGAGCAACACAGGTTCGATTCCCAATGGGCGTGTATTAGATGTGGTTTGATTTAAATTAAAGATATCACTGCGCAAAAGCCCAGGTTTCGGTCCACAGGACCTTCGACCTGTGGGGATATGTTAGAATATAAAATATATTCTCTCAACCATCACCATAACTTCGAAGTTTTGATGCAGTGGAAGAGCCTTTTCACATGAGTTAACATTGTATATCAAGCAAATCTTAAAACCAACACCCCCTTCTATATATGGATTATGCATATGTCTGAAAGCTCAGAAGCTTTTAACAAACGGCGCATGCTCTTCTATGCTTCACTCGACTCTTCCCTATAATCCTTCCGGCTTGAAGGATTTTTCATGTCAGATCCTTAAACAGTCAACGTACTATTGGACCTACTATAAATCCTCAACTTGCATGTGGCCTAACCTTGTTTAATATACCTGACTATAATGGAACAGATGGATGTACTCTATTTTGTCTGTAAGGAGACCACATATGAGATGTATGAGCAGAATGCTGTGGTTATTTAATTTGCAAGACTAAGCATTCTTACTCCCCTAATTCAGCTAAACTTTCTGCACAAAAAAATAATTTCTAGATCGAAGTAGAATAATAATAAGGGTAAATTATCAAAAAAAAACCAAGCACTTTTTCCGTTGTCAAAAACCCTCTGGCCTTGAGACGGTAGTCAAAAACCATTAGAAAATTTTCCTGCAGTACCTACATAGTAGCCTACTATATCTAACTAATTCATACAAATTATTTAGATATCATAGGAAACGGTTTAGATATCGCATGCAACTGCTTAGATATCGTTGGCTACTGCTTAGATATCACAGGAAACTAGATATAGCAGACAACTACTAGATATCACAGATAAGGGGTTTCTTGACAATTAAAAACTTTTAAAGAGGGTTTTGACTAATTTCTCGAGGCCGGGGTTTTTTTGACAGCAGAACAAAGCGCTTGTTTTTTTTTATAATTTACCCTAATAATAATAATAATAAAAGCAAATCTAGTTAGGTAACTGATCTCAAAATCATGTTAATCTGTAAATTCATGTGTCCAGGGGGCAAGGATGGATCTATATAGGGCCTAGCGGGGGCCAGCAGTCGCCCACACTGAACTTTTGCAAAAAAGAATAGAAGAGTAATATCGGTTGTAAGCAAGTATCATATTTAATAATATATTTTCTAAAAATATGTCGTATAAAATATTGATATTGGAGTGTAGCCTAGATGGTAATTAGTCAATTCCCTAGAAGAAGATCATGAATTCCCACTACTTGCAAATTTATCTTTTTGTACTTTTTAAAAATGGTACGGATTCCATATGCCTTTACAATATAGAAACTTTCTATTTGTTTAAATTATTTGTAATTCTATTCTGTATCGTTTAATTGTGTAATGGTTTTATTATATTATTTAGATGGGCTTTTCAAAAGAGTATTGTTCTTATTTTGCCCCCACTGCCCAAAATTCATGCATCCGCCCCTATCCATGTCCATGTCTCTAAGGGCTTATTGGTCAATTGAGACTTTTCAATAAAAATAGAACTTTTGAAACTAGAACATTTTCGTAGAACTTTTATAGAACTATGACTTTTTTATAGGATTCAAGAACTATTAAAACTAAACTAGAATTGAATTGAAACTATATTAGATTATTTTATTTTTATTGGTGAAGTCCAAAATTATATATATAAGCTCAATTAGAAAATATTTAATTGTTTCTAAATGGTTTGTAAGATCAAAAATTAATTTACTGTTTTAAAGAAAAATGAGATTTTTGTATACTGATAAAACATAATTAAACATATATTTCTTTTACTTTGATCAAATTAGGATTACTGTTTAAATAATTTTAATATTTTCTGATTAATTTTGGGTGTCTTTAAATTAGATGGATTTAAAAGAGATCGAGAAACTGTGTTGAATCAATTGGATTTGGTTGATAAAAAAGAGAGGCAAAAAAGATTCGAAAACTTACAGAAAGAAAATAAAGGCGGAGGGAGGAGAGAAGGGGGAAAGGAAGGGAGCCTAAGGTTTGATAATTCTGATTTTTAATTTTTGTTCCATCCAAATAGATGGGATAATTTTTAAGGATGGAACACTCATTTTATATAGAAAAAAATTCTAGTTGGAACATTTGTTCTTTTATTTCGAGTTCCAGTTCCATTCATGACTAATGTTAAAGATAGAATTTTGATTATTTAAAGTTGAGAGGGTGATTATATATTTTATCTATGAGTACATGGGCTTTTGATATACATGGGTGCCAACAATAAGACTCAAGCCTTGTTGAGATTTGGTCCATCTTATATCTTATGCTCATATACCTCTCATGATTTTTCCAATATGGGACTATTTTAGTCTTTCACATCTTAACACTTCTCACGTGCAACCATCACTTTTTTTGTGTGTGGTTGTTACGTGGAAAATACAACACTTGTAGAGCTAGATCTCTCAGAATCACTTTTTTGTGCTTGTAGCCTGCTTCTCTCAGACTTATCGTCGAGATTTTGGATCGAACCATTGGCTCTGATATCATGTTAAAGACAGAATTTTGATTATTTAAAATTGAGGGTGACGATTATATATTTTATCTATGAGTACACGGGCTTTTAATATAAGTGGGTTCCAACAATAAGACTCAAGTCTTGATGAGGTTTGGCCCATCTTATATCTTATATCCATGTACCTATCATAGTTTTTCCAATATGAGATTATTTTTGTCTCTCACATCTCAACAACTAACTCCAGATTTAGAACTTTAAGTTCCAATTTTAATTGGCTAACACTAGCTAATATAATGTCCCGGCATGTTCTAGTTCTAACTCTTTGTTCCAATTGACTATCCACAAGCTTCAACTCCTCTATTACAACCCTGCTCTGGTTTCTTTTCCACTCAATTTTTAACCTTCCCAATATCCAAAGCTCAACTCAAGCTTTGAATAGAATATTTCCACTAAGGCCATAATACAAGGAAAAGAAAAGAAAAACTTTACCATGCATACCGCTGCTTTTGAATCATTTATGTAATACACAACCAGAGAAAGAAAGCTCAAAACTGCTAGGCACCATTAGAGGGTTAAACTTACAGGTGCTTTTGCTGGTTTTGACGAATTCTCTGATTCACTTTTGTTTTCAGGAGCATTCTGCTCAGATTTTGTGGCTTCTTCATTACCAGGTCCCTAAGAAACATTAAAAATTAACTATACTATTTACAGAGTACAGCATTTTATCTACATTTTCATTCAGCATTCGCATTAAACAAACCTTTGCTGCATCAGCATTCGCCTCAAGCTTTAGCGTATCCTTGCCACTAAGCTCACTTTCTTGGAACAAACTCAATCCATGGGACAAACTGTATCATAAATATTGTAGTTAGGTAACAACAAAATATACAGGAAGGACCAATGAATTACCAGCCAAAATGGTACAACTTACTAACTAACCTCTTTGAAGAGAGAACAAGTTTCCCATTTCTGTATTCAGGACTCTTGTTATTCATCAAATGGTAGGAAACTGCCGATACCACTATTTCTTCTATATAATTGCTGAGGATCATTGTATCTGTAAGACAGATTGAGCTCAGATCGTCGCACTCAAGATCGTTTGCAACAAGTACCTCCGCTATATGATTTCTATTGTCCTGAATTTGGATCATTTTCATGTCTTCCTCTAGCTGGGATTTCCAACTAACTAAGTGAGTTTCATCCTCTGGAGGCTTGATCTCTATATTGTAGGGGAACAAAGCAGTCAACCTCTCGTTCACTTCTTTGCAGTCACCATCTGTCTCCAACATCTTCGAACCAAGTATTAAAACTGGTCCTGTTAGTTTCTGCAACATTTTCTGAAACAAGGAATACATCCTCTGGGATCTAAACAGAAGGTCTTCAACATCCCTTATATAAAGGACAATGGGATTGGTTTTGGAGACTGATAATAAAACCTGGACAGTAATGTCAAGATCAGGAAACTCCGAGAGATTACTTAAAACCATGAATAATGAAAAATTAAAATTTTATGGAATCAAAATAAGCTAAGATTTTTATCCTTATTATCTAAGTAGGGCACAAAATATGACTCAAAGTGCAAACAACCAGAAATGCTATCAGCATATTAGGAAATAAATACCTTGTAAACTGACTGTAGAAGTAGTTTCTCATCAAAGGACCAGCTACTTGTCCGTTTAAGAACAGCTGAGAACCAAAAAAGTGAAAGAAATAAAAATAACATGAGAAAACGTTCGTACGAAAATAACATTCCGAATCATAAATGATGCAGCAGCCAGCTAAAAAATATGAGGTTCAGTAAAATCATATATTATCTTGTATTTTTATCTTGTAACTTTTATGCTTCATTGGATCCTTCCACTCTTCTTCTGAATTAATTTTCAATTATTTTCAGAAAAGAGAATGAATTATTCTTATATTGTCGTTTTGAATTAGATTTTCCTATTTTCACACCACGTGCATCTCACATGCAGAATACTAGTATCGATTTAGATCAATAAATAAAAGAAGAGGGAAACAAAAAATAAAGTTAGACGAAGAGGTAATGGGGCAAAATAGGTAATTCTTCCATCTTTAGTTTTGTACTCTACCTTTTTCTTACATTACAGATCAAGGGTTTGGGATATAGGCTTTTAAGAAACTTCGGTATGAAACCAGAGAAAATTTATATCTATTTGTGCATTAAGCTTCTTATTACCACATAAATACTATTTTTGTTTAGTTGTTCTTTGTTATTGCTTTCTATCGCACAGCTACATGTGTTTTTCTTACTTTCTTTTTAAATATGGAACTTCGATACTTAATTGCTTTTTCCAGAATTATAGTCCATACACGTGCAAAAATTCTAGTTATTTTCTAACACAACACTCATGGGGCCTTTTTAACATGAAGTTGTACCCCATACCTGACTCAAGTAGAAAAGGTGGTCATGTAGGCCAAGAAAATTTAATAAAGTGGGAAGGTAGAATCATTAGAACTATAAAATTTTAAACTCTTAATATCTACTTCAATAATCTGCAATCATATTCTAGTGAAAACTTTAACTAGTGTGAGTCCATCTTTAAATATATCCAGAAGGCCTTATTAGCAAAAGGCTGGATTTAAATAATTTAAGCATCTCATATTTAAACATCAACACGAGTTATATATTGGAAACTGGAACAAGAAAGGGCCTACAATTCTACTTCTTTGAAGACACACAAACTGATTTAAATTTAATAACCAAAATCACACAGTAATAAACATGGATAAAATGAAGCCACCTGGATTCATTGGAGGACACTGTGATGTGATATTGCTCATATCAGCTGAACAAGAAGCATTCCTTCGAATATTTGTAATTTTATCGTTACCCTCTACCCACCTGAATAGAAATAAATGATCAGCCAGAACAGCTAGGAAAAGTTCTTAATGTAAGCATGCTGCATAACAAGTTATACCTTGACCTTAAATCTGCACTGCTGCTTTGCCTCCGCATTGAAACTGGAACAAAAGTGAAATGCTTTGAGATTACAAGTGATGCCACTAAAAGTAATACAGAATAACTGCCTTCTTGTAGGTGATCTTGAAGGAAAATACATGCCTGATCATCAGGCTTTTGACAAGTTCCCATGTCCGCTATGCTCTTATGGTCACAAAACCCATTGAACTTGAGCTTAAAATTTAACTAAACAGTTATGACCTATAAAAGGTTTTTTTTTTCCCAGAATCATGTGTGTATGACTATCTCTTCAAAAAACCACTCGAAAAATAAAATATGACAGAGTTGTAGCTCTAAGCAAATACATCTGATAATGAAAGGCAAGAATCCAAATATCACTAAATTAAAAAATATATATATAGAACTCCAAATAAAACACCCTAAGAAAATTAACTAGGTATGTCTGTATATTGATACCTGCAGTATGTTTCTCTCTTGAAGAAAGAAGTGAAAAGGATCCAAGTAAGTTTGACATTCTCTCAAGTGCTGCCTCAGAGATGGACCTTTTAACGAGCTGTAGTAAGAAATAAGCGTCGATGAGCAACCAGTCTATATACTTGTTCTTTTTGAAAGCACTACTGCAATACATTCTAGTACATAACTACATTTCAAAGGTATTATGTATACAAAAACTACATGAAAGAATGGATCATTTGAGTGCATCCAGGTATCATTTGAGTGCATCCAGGTATGCAGATCCACAACTATTACATCAACAATCAATGCCACTGCAAAAGGAATATATTTATCACTCATAAAATTCGCATAAACCTAAACTTCTAAATTCTATATCCGCCTAATGGAGACATAAGACACATAACATAAACATCAAAGAAGGAAAGGTGCACTAGTTCCGTAGATAAAATACTAAATGCGCAGATGATAACCATTGGAATCTTACAGAAATATTGTTGTCTCTGCCATATTTGCTCAGTATCTGTAACAAAGATCCATAAAATAAAAGTGTTAGATCATAAATAAATCTCAAATATTGCAAAGGGGGTGTATCATCTACTAACCTTGAGAGAAAAATCAGTTACATCTAGCAACAGCAGTTTGGCCTCGAAGTAATGGGCTAGAGCCTTCACAAGTATCTGCTGATATAGCTCTTCAAGTATGGATCTCTAGAATCAGTATCAAGCTTAAAATACACATATAGACGAGTGATTTAGTAATTCTGTTTTGAATAACAAGTTTGAGATAAGTACCTGCAGGGCCTGAGAGCAAAATGGCCCGACTTGCAGGGGAAAGATTTCGGGTATACTTAGAAAAATCTTCCTGCTTCAAATGAACATAAGCCGCATTTGTCAACACCGCATGGGTTTGCTTGCTGTCATATTAGAAACGCCAATTAGAATATGAAGGCTAAATAGATTATGGAAGAGTAACCACTTCAAACTTTTGAAGCCACACTGATAGATGTAACTACACAATAGTATATCCCAATTTTATCTACAGGAAGCAAAGCATGGGATATTGTGAGCATGGCAGTTAGTTTGGGCACTTGGTTAGAAACTTAGAATGTAATGGCATCGTCTTTAGAAATAAAAACATGCATATTTATGTATTGCTTGTGAAAATTGGTTCCTTAATCTTTAATTAGATGCTCAATGCCTCGGTGGATACGAGAAAGAAGATACGGAAAATGATCCCGGAGGTGGCCCCAGACTCGCAGAGGGACATGCAGAACAATGAGGGGGAAGACGAGGACTTGCATGACCAAGACATTGACTGCAGGACCTTGGTGCCCCGTTGTATATTTTATTGACAGGGCCTTCTTTTTATTTTGGTTACTTGTATGGTTAGTTATATGTATTTGATGCTTGTTTTCCTGCAGCTGTGAGCTTCTTGTCGTAGCGGATATTGCTGGATTATGAAACTTCAATCTCGTTGTATATTTGTAGTTGGAATTTATTAAGTGGGAAACTGTGGTGTTATATTTGGCTTGTAAGAGCTTCTCTTGTATTTATTTCTCCAGTTATGATGCTGCTCTGCCGGTTAGGTTGATGTAACTGGGGACTCTCTCCTCATTAAAATGTTTTAAATGATATTATGTGGGCTCTTCTGAACCCACCTTTATTCTCCACAACAACAAAAACAAAAAACACAGGGAAGCAAACAAAGTCACTATCAGCAAATTGCCAAATTGTATTAGTTAAATCCAGCAATGTCCTCCATTAAAATTAAGAAATGAAAGATTATATCAATGAAAAATCAAGAAATCGTTTAACAAATGCAACTGCAAAAGTTGGGAGGTTATCCCGACCAAAAAAGGAAAGTTGACTATAGAAGTTTGTCATATGCATACACGCATAAATATCAACTCTCATGTTTTCAATACCATTAGATATTGACAACAACTACACTGTTGTTGTTCAAATACTTTGGAAAGACTCGTGGTTAAGCTTCTTCACCAAAAATAGAGCCTTTTAATTGGAAAATTCAATCACTCTTCATCACAATGAGATCTCTCCATTTGGAACCTAAGTACTTTAATCAGACTTGACTGATCAACTTCTCATGAGTAAAATCCCCATTCAACTTGTCAAGGCGTAAATCAGATGCAAAAACAGTATATGTATGAGGAACGGTACAAGCACAAGAGGTGTAAAGATGAATTCAATCAGCATATTTTTTGGGAAAAGATGTGATAGTTATGCCCACTGATTTCATTGGCAAGAGGTTAATGAAGCTCAACAAGAATAATTTATCATGTAGAGGTTCCATAATTATTTTGAGATACAGTTTTACAAGTAACGTGATTATAAGAAAAAAGTATCCCATTAACTACAAAATTCATTGGAATGAAAATCGGGATTCTACTCATAATAGCAAACCTAAGCTTACTAAGACGTTTTAATACCTTTAATATATTAAGAGAAATCAGCTATTTCTTGATCGAGCAACTTGCTTCCTTGCTAATCCATGAATAATAGTCAATCAAAATTGAGCAATTTGCTTCCCTAGCACTAACGAATTATCATAGTGCACAAGATATGCTAATTGAACAATCTTCTAATGGACATATTAATCCAGCGGAGTATTAGCTGACATTGGCTAGTATGTCACCAGGAAATTTCATAATCTAGGGCAACCACACGCAAATTTGTTAATGGGTAAAACCAAAGAAATTTCTACAACCTCCTAACATTTTTTTTTGGGAAAGTCTACGTATTTTTTTTTGGGCCTTATTATATGGTACAGAATGCTGGGCTCCTAAGAAGCATCATACACAAAAGATGCACGTAGCGCAGATGCGCATGCTTCGTTGGATGTGCGGTAACACTAGAAAAGATAAGGTGCGAAATGAGGATATTCGTGCAAAAGTTGATGTAACACCTGTGGAGGAGAATATGCAGGAAAAATGGCTAAGATGGTTTGGTCATGTACGACGCAGACCTATGGAAGCACCGGTTCGACGAATAGATACTCTAGATATGGGCAATGGCAAAAAGGCAAAAGAAAGACCGAAGAAAACATGGATGGAGGTGATACGAAACGATATGGGTGCCAAAGGACTCGATGAAAGTATATTGTTCGATAGGAGTGAGTGGAGGCGGAGGATTCATACGCTGGACCCGGCGTGATTCTCATGTTGGTTCATGTAGCCTACCCCATATGCTTGGGATAAAAGGCTCAGTTGTTGTTGTTTACGTATCAAGATCTTTAGCTTTTGTTCTTATTTAAATACCTTTCAAGGAAGGGGATGAGTCGGACCGTTGTCGCCTATTATTTCAAGTTAGCCTTATTAACCTTCAAGATTCTCAAATTACTCCTATTACTTACATTGAAGAGACACCCATAGTACCTTAATGCCTACAAAATCCAAGCTAATACGTCCAGGACCCCTCAGCAAAATTCCAAGATTGGCAACAGAGCATAAAATGGCTGGTAACTAGAATCCAATTATTTCCCATCACTGCTCTACAGCAGACATTGTGGGTTCTCAATTACCTATTCAAGAATATACTACCAAGTACTAATCACCCCCCACATGGTTAAAAACCAAAAAGAAAAGAACCCAGAATCCAACAAAATCACAGCCAGCTAAAAATAGTAATAAAAATAACAACTCAAAAACCAGCCTCAAATTGGGACAAAAAACAAAGGGTCGCAAGATGACAACTTTCCTTTCCCCAATTGCAAAACAGAATCGAAATCGAGAAGTACCTGAGGTAATAGGGGAATTCATCGAAAGTAACAGAACTATCCTTTCCATCAACAACCTGCCGCGTCAGCTCCGCCTCCAGCCTCTCCAACGTGAGTCCGCCGCCGCCGGTATCCTCACCGCCCCTCGCAATCGCCGACCATCGTCCGACGCCGAGGCCGACCCCGACGCCAAGGCCCACGCCCAACGCAGACATGAAGAGGCTCCTCTGCTCCATCGCAAAACTCTAGCCCTAGGAACCTCGATCCTAAACTTGCAAGGAATCGCGACGATCTCGTTTGACGAATGAATGGAGGAATGATGAGAGGGGGGAGAGAGAGAGAGAGAGAGGAGGGAATGAGAGAGCGAAGTTTGATCTGAGAGCGTATTTATAGAGGGAGGGGAGGAGAGAGGAAATCGGGAAGGGGTGCGGGGGTTCGTGAGAGATTTTGGGAAAAATCTTTTCTGTTTTTGCGAGAGAGAAAGAAAGAAAAGGAAAGGAAAAGGAGTGGGAATTGACGTGGCAAGGACGGAGTCTGACGTGGACTCAATTGGGACTCGTGGGTTGGTGGGTGCGAGGGGCTACGCTGTCCAGCCTGTTTGGTGGGGCCCACCCACATGGTCTACATGGAGACCAACATAGTAATTCCTATTATTTAGCGTTAATTTTACAAAACAACACCATTAATGTTGTCTACTGTTAATTTTCTTAAATCATGTGAAGTACTTCTCTTAAACATTCCAAGGACTAAGCTAATTATGTATCCATGTTCGATTTTTAGCAAATATAGATAGTGATATTTACTTTCAATGAAAATATGTATTCCTATCTGTATTTTCAATAGACGCCGGATGCAAATATGGTAACACATGTATCCGTTCTGTATCCGACAATAAAAATAGTAATTTTCGTAATTATTAGTTTTTTTTCAATATTCATTTTATATCTGTAGTCATATTTTGACGTGTACCAAATATGGATTTCATTTCCGATAACCGTCCAATACGTATCTGAATTCATTTATGACTATCAGATACAGATGTGACAACTTATATTTGCACCGTGTCCGATCTGTGTACATCCCTGGACCAACATGAATTGAACGACGTATTTGATTTTTGACGTAAATACCCTTCTGTAGGTGATGGAGCTCCTTTTCGGGCCTCCATCAGATGTTGTCTTCCGTTAATCACGCGGTGAAATTAGCTGATTATCCTTCGTTGCGTATGGGTCTCAATGGATTTGTTTCCCCCAATCAGAGCAAATCTCTGTTTGAATTTCAAAAATTCAAAAATTGAAGCAACGCTTCAAATTCCTTGCGCTGCGCGCAACGCGTCACGGTGTCAAAAGCTGATACGCCAGCGCAGCGTCTAAGGCAGCGCACCCAATCAGAGCAAGACTCTATTTAAAGTAAAAAACAAAAGAAGCAACGCTTCAGATGATTTGCGCTCTGCGCTCGCGCGACACGTGTCAGCGCAGTTGCGCTGCGCTCTGCGCTGCGCGACACGTGTCAAGCGCAGGTTGCGCTTTTGCCAACCAGAAAAATTCTGAAAGATCTTTCTGATCTTGTTAAAACAAAAAGATGTCTTCTGTAAAGCAGAAGTCCTTGGATCAAAGATCCAACGGTTGGGAAAAATCCCTAAATCACTCAGGGAAAGATCTCTTTAAACTGATTTAACAAACTAATTGGCACTATATAAAGGCTCCTAGACTCCAAGTCTAAAGATCATCAGCACACAAAGAGATACACAGAAGTCCTAAAAAGAAAGTTTGAGAAGGACTCAGAAAGAAAGAAAGAAAAAGGTAAAACCTTTAGAAAAAGAAGAATTTTCTTCTGAAAAGATCAATGATCTAAGAACAAGATTAAAGATCTTCAATAAAAAAAATGATCAATATTAATAAAAAGAAGTAATTTACTTCTTCTTTAGATCTTTCTGATCTAAATAAAGGCATTGCCTTTTGATGAACCATTGGTTCTGGGATCTTAGAAGATTCTCTTCTTTGATCCAAAATCGGATCAAAATATTGAATAGTGTCCTGCACTTGAAAAAATTGCACTGTTGCGCTCTCGGGTTGGCGCAAGCCACCAGAGAGCGCCCACGTGTCAGCCTCAGAACAGACTGCGCTGTACGCTTCTAAACCAGAGCACTGGCTCTCTTAAATTGGCGCATAGTCAACCAGAACGACGCCACGTGTCAGCCCCAAAAACAGATTGCGCCATGCGCTTCTAAAACAGAGCGCTGCTCTCTTAAATTGGCGCAAGTCACCAGAGCGCGCACATGTCAGCAACGCAACAGCGCAGCGCACTTGTCGCAGCGCACTGCGCTAGCAGACTTACGCTCACCAGAGCGTGACACGTGTCACGCTCCACATGGACTTGCGCCTTGCGCTCCTCAATTGGCGAAAAGCGCCTGACAAGCCACGCGGCGCACTGTCAGAACAATAAATGTAGCACATTATTAAAGAAGGGACATGGCCCAATTAAAAGACCTAACAGGCCTAATAAAAAATGCAATGCATTATTAAAAAGGGGCAAAGCCCAAATAAAGGTCCGACAGACCAATTCAGATATTGTGCATCATTTAAAAAGGGCAGAGCCAAAAAAAAGGTCTGTCAGACCAAACAAAATGCCATGCATTATTAAATAAGGGCAGGGCCCAATCAAAGGCCTAACAGGCCAGAACAAATAAAAATTGTTGAACATTTTCAACTGGATTTAGCCTAATTCTGGCCGTAAGTCCTCAAATTAAATTGAGCTGAGCACAACTGCTCTCTTAAACCAATTTACACCCGGTTCAAGGGTACATCTCCGAACTCCTCTGATATTTGTCGTTGCAATCCTTCAACGTCTTCAGAGAGGTGACGGGTCTCCGACAACCACACATCGATATGGACTGCGGGGTCCTTAAACTCGTGGACCGAAATATCCATTAAACTAATATTCGTCCAAAATGGGAATGTTGGACCGAAACGTCCTTAAACTAATGTTCATCCCAAAATGGGACACGTTGGACCGAAATGTCCTTAAACTAATGTTCGTCCCCAAATGGGAATGATGGACCACCATGTCCCTAAACTGGCAATGGACCACCATGTCCCTAAACTGAAAATCGACCGCAATGTCATTAAACTAAACAATAGAGCCAATTGCTCTCTTGTCGGATCCGAACGATCCCGTTAAGTTGATCTTAGTCTGGAGATT